>JALAZF010000097.1:8965000-11365000 GCA_022829125.1 Lathyrus tuberosus
TGAAATCCGCTAACTCCATTTTTACTGCTCACACCACTCTTTACCACTACCTGATCCATTTGTAACGCAGCAGCAATTTCTTTTACGCTGGGGGAACTACCAGAGAAGAATGGTATTGCCGGCGTGATCGGAATTCCCAAAATAAATGAGAATTCTTCCAGTGTGGGCATCAAAATGTAACCTGGAAAGAGAAAGCATCTCAACGAAGGCTCGTAGAACTGCAGCAGAGTGTGCAAAGCATCATGTTCATACTTGGTGATTGTACGGACCATCCCAACCAAATTCCCGTAGCTCTTCTGAAACCTATCAAGAATACCCGGACCAGCCATATCTATAACTTTGAGCAATGAATCCAAGACAGGATCCAGAAACTTGTAAGACACATTGTTCTTTCTCTCGGCAACGATCTCTGTTGAACCCATGGATTGGAATCAGAAACGTATTATGCACCTGAAAATGACAAACATAACTGTTATGATATGATAATGCAATGCAAAAGGGCATGTGATCAGGTAATCAAGTGTCTGTGTCTGTATTGAACTGTGTGCACTGTGTCTCTGTGCTGAATCTGGCAATATCTGAGATGAACACTCAAATCACTGTCATAAGATACAATGTCTGAAATCATCATAGAATCACAAGTAAGGTAGGTAGGAGGCTGGGTTTCCTGCAAACCTGTAAACATCCCGCCCATACTCACATGTGGTTCTTAGAAAATAAGGCTTGTCAGCTTCGGAGGTTTGAGAAGCAATAGCACATTCAGCCCGTAGGATACAATGCTATGCCAATCAAAGAGGTCGTCCACTAACTCCCCTTAGAAAATAAAGGTCATCCTATGCAAGTTCCAAAGTGGGCCCTCGGGTGCGAATGGGTTTGCCACCGAATGTGGTCTGCCACTGTCACCGCTAAAGAGGGATGTTTCCACTAAGATCCTCATGATCGGTCACTAGAGTCGACAGCTCTCTAGATCTACATCCTGGAATACGCAAGATGCGCATGCCACGACGTGTCCCAAGATAGCCTCGTCTAGCTGTGAATTTCGTGAACACCCAACGCACTCCAAACGGCACGTAGGTCCCACTACTCTCCACTCTAATTCTAAGTGTATACTCAAGCCTGTGTAATGGGCTTATCTCTCAGAAATCCCATCCCGCCAAACAGACAACACAGTGCAACACAATATAATATATGACATGTAATGCTAAAGTGCAATAAATACAGTAATGTGCAGTAAGGCAATAAATAACCATACAATAAAACGGTAAATACAGCACAACAATAAACACCCAATGAAAGAAAAATAGACAAGCGCTAGGATTAACTCTCTTAGGATGGACCAGCAATAGGTCAACCTATACTCCCCAGCAGAGTCGCCAGCTGTCGCTCCCGGGATTTTCATCCTAGTACAAACACGAAAGTGGCACCGAAACAGAGTCGCCAGCAATGTGTATTTATCCCAAGAGAGGGAAAGGAAACACTGCATAAACCTGAGAGGAAGAAAAGAGCATGGTCTTACGACCAAGAGAAGTGGGTAAGGGAGTCGGTTACGCGAGAGGAAGGTATTAGCACCCCCTCGCGTCCATCGTACCCGATGGGATCCACGCTTGCTTGTCTCGATCGAAGGGTGATAGAGAAGAATACTGTATAAGGAACTGAAAAGAGAATGTAAAAGGAAAGGAAAGAGAAAGAGAAACAAATGTAGGGAAAATAAAAGAAGTGCTCGAATGGGCCCTACCCCACTGCCTACGTATCTCATCGGGAACATGAGAATCAGAGTGACATAGTTCCCCTCACTAGGGATAGATTGTTTGTGTTTTTAAGGAACGGCTGACGTTCTAGCTCAGGTGTTGCAGGCTCGCTGGTCCGAGTGCGTTACCATCTTGCAAGAGAACGAGTAGAAGCACGTTCGTACGTTGAGAATTAATGAGGTGAGAAAAGAATTCCCGAAGGAAAGACGTTATTGTTTGTTTTGTCTTTTAGAAGTTTTTTTCATTTGTTTGCATATGACAGTGTATCTGAATCTTAGTCATTGGAATGTGTACATTCTCACATTCCAAGATGGAATGAGCAAGAAGACACACTAAGAGTGAAGAAGACCCCCATACTTAGTTCCAATTGTCAAGGTTCAAACACACTAGCATATTTGTGTTTATTAAGTGTTTTTGTTGATTAAGAAATGAAGAAGTGTTTTTTATTTGTATCTTCAACAAGTATTGCATTTAAGTCCCTCACACAAGATCAAATGTTTAACACATTGACCCAAGATGGGTTATATGCTATACATTTTAAGATTATAAGAGAAGACCCCTTATAATCTTTTCTTTATGTGAAAGGCCTAAATGCAATAAATGCCTACCTTTATTAGATGTTTTGAGTTTCCTTTAAGATGAGAAGAGAGACTCAAGAGAGAAGAAAGGTAAAATCTATGTGGACTAAGACTCAATCCTAATTGAAGATTAAAGGGAGTGATCCTAATGGTTTGTGAGGTTTCACCCTAAAGTCTAAAGAAAGAATGAATTAAACAATTCACTTCTAAAGTAGAAGATGAATTGTAATTCAAAAAGGGAGAGTGATGAGTTATTAAAAGAAAGCACATAAGTGCTTAACAAAACACAAAAATGGAATTGTAAAAGAGATGAAAGGAAATAGGTTTGAATGTGGATTCCTTATCCACACTCAATTGCAACTTACCAAAGCCCCTGCATGGTTAGTAAACATGTACAAGAAGTGTAAGAAATAAAAGAACATTTAATGCACTATAAAGCTCAAAAGAATTAGATGAGAAATCAAATTCTATTAATCACAACCAGAATGCACATCATATGGAAAACAAATTATTATCATCAAGCAAGTTCAAGTGAACAACCCACAATCATCATCCATGGCATTAGAACATGCTACCAAAAGAAAAGGGAGAATGAAAGATGAAAAGAAATGAAAGAAACATGCATGAATGGAACATGTGGTCTAAGGATCAGAATTGAAATCAAATAAGCAATGATATATAAACACATCACAAGCATTCATGAAACACCTATCAAGCCATTCAAGAAGCAATAGAAGAAGAAATGAAATGGAGATTCAAAAGAAAACACCAGTATTTCATATTAAGGACACACAAAGTTCAAATGAAAATGAACATGCAATGATGACACATAACATGTACCAATGACCTATAATATCACATGAATGGTCCACCAAATATGCAAATGATCATGCAAGTATGTACAAAAGAAATCAAGTAAACATGCACAAAGATTACAATGATATGACATGTTGTAATGCTTTAAATGGAATGTCTTAAACAAAAATCAAATGAGTTCATGAAAATTATTCAAACATGGTATTGAGGTACACAAAACAGAAATGAATCACTTATCAAAGTATCATGTAAAAATTCAAGGCAAAATGATGTCAAACAATGCACTTAGGTCAAGTATGCACATCATACAAAGTAGCACAAAAATGAACACCAAACATGCCATAAACTGACCTAAAAAAATAAAATAGAAATCATTTAACATACCTCAAGATGATAATGATTCAATGCAAAAAGAAGAGCATCAAAACAATTTTTAATGATCAAGAACAAAATCAAACAAAATCATGTACCACATTAAGAATGCATACAAAAGAAAATCAAATAAAATTATATAACAAGGGCAAAAAGGTCATAAAATCAAGAAATAAAATCATGAAAAATTTTCTAAATACTTTAATGATGCTCATGAATTTTTGTGGAATTTTATAATGCCATTTGGTATTTTTAAAAATTAAAAAAGCAAACGTGTAAAAAAAATGAAAATAAAAAATGAAATGCAAAATGAATGGGGGTGCATGCATAGTAATTATTCAGTTCAAAATCATTGGGCCTTGAAAACATGGGGTGTGGATATCAATCTGGCTTAAGTCCAACACACGCGCAGTGCATATTAACAAACATGGAATCTCAGTCAACAAAGTTGACTCCCTTATGGCCATTGGATCAAGTCAAGTCAAACAAGCAGTCAAAGTATGCTAATCTAACGCATGTACATGCACGACCACACTCCATACCATGTACCACGCCACACGAATTTTAAAAATAAAATCAGAATGAGCACATGAGAAGCACGTGCATTTTTATGTGTTGGCGCGCTATGGACCACACGATCACGAAAAATGAACGGACAGGATTAGAACACACATAAACCCTAACATTCAAAGCTGCTGGCCGGAGAGGGACCTCCGGTCACCTTCTCCGGCGAGAACCACCACCTTCAACTTTCACATCTCACCAAAATGTACAATACGCATACCAAATTGAAGCTGAGCTCATGCACATCATGAATCTACCACTATTTTTCACATAATACACATACACATGGAGAACAGAGAAGATTAAAACATGCCCTAGGTTTTGCAACTAAGCCTTTAGAAGGCCTATCAACTAGCCAGTTTGAGCAGAGCTTCTAGCAAGCTTAAAGCACCAAAAAAACAAGTGAAAATGACTAGAAATCGTGCAATCCAAGTTCAAGAGTTCAAACCTGAAAGTGATGAAGCTTTGAATACAAAAGAATACCAGAGGAAAGTGCTTCTTCCTTGAGCTTCACTTGGCCAAATAAAGGCTTAGATGCAAAAATAGAGGATGATTCAATGGAGTTGCAGTGTGTTTGCTTCAACAATCCAGAACTGCTTCAAGCTTAGTGATGATTGAATATGAAGCTTGAAGAATGAATCAGAGGAGAATGAGAAGGAACTCGTGCAACTTGGAGAGAAAAAATAGAGATGAAGGGAGAGAGAGATTGAAGCGTTTGAGATTGAATGTGAAAAAATGAAGCTGAATGAAAATGTGAAGTGAGATTTTGTTTTATAGTAGGCTTTAACCACGGTTAAACTGAGTGAGGTTAACTGAGTTAAAGTGGTTATGCTGAGTCCACCCTAACTAACTGAGCCAAGTTAGTTAGGGCGAGTTATCCATGGCTGTGATATGGTGGAGAAGGTGTATGACAGTTGTGGTGGAGATTAATGGAATGAGCTAATTCATGTGTGCTGCAGCAAACAAACTTGTTCTACAAGTTTCCATTCCTTTTCCTTTTTCATGAGCATGGGTAGCACGTGGTATAGTAAATGGGAAATATGTTTGGCTAAATGAAGCAAAGTTGGGATGGTGAGCAATGCACGGGCAAGCTAAGACAACAACAATAACATTCCTTTGTTTTTTTTGTTTTATATGACAGTTGAGCATAATGGAGATAGGGTTGTTTGAGGATGAATTACTCTCTACTCCATGGGTGGTTTAGTGTGTTTTTGGATTCAATTGAAAGAGGGAATATAATGCAACAAGTTTGGTTTGAGATTGGAGTTGATATGAAGTGTGTAAGAGGTTGGAAAATAGCCTTGAACATCAAGGTTTGGAATTGTGTGGTGGGCGTGGGAAGCAGGTCCTGGCATGGCAAGTGTCATGCATGGAAGTTCAGCCTAAATCAACCTATCTTGAGACCAAAATTTCCCCTTTATAAATTGATCAAATGGAATTTTGTCCAACATGAAAATTGAAGGTGACATTGCAATGAACAACTTTCATGTTGAAAACTTTTCCATTTGAGGCCTTTAACTATGAGAAAAATGAGTGGACATTTGGCTCACCAACTATTTGAGAAAATGACTGCGCGCGTGCCCTGAAAATCTTGGTCATGACCTAGTTTTGAACCTACTTTGCTCAAACTTTGATCAATCATATCTCACTCAATTTTTATCCAATAGAGATGTTCCACATATGGATGTGAAGCTTAAAACAAGATCTTTTGTTGTGGCCAAGTGGAATTTTCATTTGGTGCTTCAATTTTAAATGGCCTTGGTTCAAACTCTGATGCAAAATGGCCAAAACTTGCTATTTTTAGTAACCCTTCTTCTTCCAAAAATGGCAACTTTCCACCTCTTGATTTTTTCATGATTCCTTTGGAGTTTCTTGACCAAATTTTGTACATTGGACACATATAACATGAATTTCATGAATTTGGCCTCAAAAAGTCAAGAGTTGACTTTTCCTCTGATTATTTGACTTGGCCCCAATTTTCTTGATTTTTTATCTTTCTTCCAATTGAACCACTTCTAAAACCAATTGAGAGGCAATTTTCCATACACATACACTTAAGAACATGTAGAACACCATGACATCAAGTTTTGTCCAAGAAATCAAAGATTCCCTGATTTAATAGAAAACCCTAGTTTTGGTGCCCACCTCCTAGGAGAAAAATGTGCAGTCTTCAATCTGAAATTCCTCAGAGTATGTTGTGTATCCTCTTAAAGGATGATGAGATATACCATTTGAGGATGATTTTGGATCAATGAGCTATCTCTTTTGAGGGTTTTCCTTCATTTTTTTGAACCTCTTGCATAATGAAAGATGTAGTGCTTCAATCTCCCATTGAATCTCTCATTCTTGAGGTTGTGGATGATCCCTTGAGATAGTATGAGACATGAAAGACCTCTTGGCTTGCCTTAAGGAAACTTGATTGTCCTTTTTGTGCTTTGAATGATCCCTTGATTGTCCACCTTCCACCTGATCACATGCCTTGATGGTAAGAGGAATGCTACGCTTCATTTTTCTATGTTAAATGCAATGCAATGCTAATGAGGTGGATATGATATGATAAATGATAATGCCATGCTATGATGACAAAGAGGGAGAGCAAATTTTGGGGTATTACAGCTGCCCCTATTCAAGCGCTGTAGACCTGAATGCCTGAAAGCAATTGCTTTCGGACTTTCAAGGTATATAGTGATTGAATACCAAATATAACCAAAAATTTGCTCTGGATGATGAAGAAGAAACCCCCCAACATTGCTGGATTGAATCTTCAATGAAACATTGTCGGAGAAATCTGTCTTTTGAACGACACCAGACGACTACTGGCTCGCCGCATTACTGGTAGACTTTAACAACGTCTTTTATACAACTCCAGACGACTACCGGCCTGCCACGCTACTGGTGGACTTTAACAATGTATTTTGTACAATTCCAGATGACTACTGGCCTGCCACACTACTGGTGGACTTTAATAATGTCTTTTGTACAATGTCAGACGACTCCTGGCCTGCCACGCTACTGGTGGACTTTGCAGCCTTGCGCCACCCGAAGACGGACTTTTGCCAATCCACTGTTGGACTTTTGCCACCCGAAGACGGACTTTTGCCAATCCACTGTTGGACTTTTGCCACCCAAAGACGGACTTTTGCCAAATGTCTCGAAGACTAGTCGGTCAGAGCCAAATGTGTTGTAAGGCTTGTACTGGGGCAGGTCACTTCAAGGGTGCGAGAAGTTTTTCCCTTCAGACCACAGTCAATCAATAGCACCTCTGCAAGGTTCAGAATACTGTGGCAGAACATTTCAGGTCATTACGAACCCTCTCGAGGTGGTTTACTTCATGAATCATGAAGTATGGGACAGTTATGTCCAGACCGGACACATCTCTAAGAGTTTGAAGACCCTGGGGCATTGTTGAACGCCAGGTTTTCTGTAAAATCCTCTTAAGATGATTGCTTCAAGTAGACCCTGTGGTCTGGGGCAAAGTGGAGAATTAAAGGAACTATGTTTCGCTCTTGACAATCAATATGCAGAAACTTGAAGCACTGAGTTGTTCCCAGTGTGAGACTTTTGGAGTCTTTTCCCTCCAGCAAAGAGCCAGAGGGTATCTTTTTCCAGCAAGGTGTGGGAATTGTTATTCTTCCTCAAGCAGAGAATTGTCCTATGTTTGAAAAAGGCTTTTATGAAGGTTTCTTATCTCTAGCAGTACAGATGGAATCGTCACTCTCAGCAAGGTAAGACGATAGAATAGTGAAGAAGACGATGAGGAGTCAGAGTGTTCTCTTCCTCAACGGTCAGATTTAGTCATCTCAAGTAATTCAAAGTCCAATCTTCATTGGTACCTCCCCAGTAGAGCTGCTCTCTTCAACTTTGAAGTCTAATCGTCCTCAGCAGTTTATTACTCTCCCCAGTCAGAGTATCGAGGATCGTCTTCCTCAGCAGAGTATAAAGAAGTAATTCCCCAAGCGGAGTCGTTGAGGATCGTTCCCCTCAGCAGGATATAAGCGGTTTACCCCCAGCCAGAGTTGTGATTTGGCTCATTTTTCCTCAGCAGGTAGCCAGAAATAGTCATTTCTGCAGCCTCTCCAGCAAGAGATTGATGGAGCATCTTCTTTGATCAAAGATGGTGTTTCCCCACAGAGTATGGGGCAGTCGTTTTTTCCTCAGCTAGCCAGGAAACATGTCTTTACCCCCTAGCAAAGTGGATGTTGACAACTACTTTTTTTCCAAGCAGATGTGTCGATGAGGATCGTCCCCCTCAGCGGGATATAAGAGGATCGTCCCCCTCAGCAGGAGTACAGAGGATTGTATATCCAACTGAAGTTGTGTTTGGATTATCATTCCCCAGCAAGCATTCGGAAGTTGATTGCTCTAAGGTGGATGTTGTTGTATCTCCAGCAGGAAGTTCGTGGACAAAGATGTTATTATCCCCACAGAGTCCTGGGATCTACTTTCCTCATTTGGTTAGAAAGTATAGTCTCACCGACAATGGCTTGATCTAATCCCCAGCAGGGTGAAGGTAAAGTTATTTCCCTAGCAGCAGGATAAAGATGCTCATCTCCCCAAGCAGAGTCTGGTGATGATTGGTATCCCCAGCAGGTCTTAAGTTCAATTCTTTTTGGCAAGCGTCAAATCCAAGTTTTGAAGTATTTTGTGATCCCCATCGGAGGAGTTTCCATCTTCAGTATTCATCTCCCTCCCCAACTGAGTAGGTATTCTCTCGAAGTTTCGTCCATCTCCAGCAGAGTTGTTGATCTTGATATTCCCCAACAGAGTGGGTATTCTATTGGAGTTTCGTCCATCTCCAGCAGAATTGGTGATTGTGATCTTCCCTAGCAGGGTGAAGTTTTCCTCAGCATTGTTCTTTGGTTTGATGACAATGTAGTTTGTCATCCTCGGTGGAGCTGCTTCTATTCTAAGCGTTTATTTCGCTGGGACGGTCTTTTGCATTGCATAAGCATTTTTTGCATGGCATTCTCCTAAATGTGTAGCATTTCCACTTCGTGTGGAGCATTACGGCAAAATTCCAACATATGCATCCGAAGCATAAGCCAGGTTTTAGTTTTCCTTCGTCAGGAAAAACCGGATTTTAGGAGGATATCTTTTGACTTTACTCCACAGGTGTTGGGTTTAGACATTCAAAGCAATATTTGACATTCCCTTGCAGAGTTGTTTGCCAGGATCGTTAACCCATGATCTCTTTTTACCCCTTCGTCCACGTGGTCCCTTGGTTTATCCCCTCAAGATTTTTACCGTCAGACGCTCGTCCGTGTTCTTTCAGCACCCGTTCGTGTTTGAACTTTTGTTTCAATGCCCGTCCGTATTGACATTTGACACCCGTCTGTGTCCTTTCAGCACCTGTCCGTGTTTGAAATTTTGTTTCAATGCCCATCCGTATTGACATTTGGCACCCGTCCGTGTTCTTTCAGCACCCGACCGTGTTTGAACTTTTATTTCAATGCCCGTCCGTATTGACATTTTACGCTCGTCCGTGTTTTCTTTCAGCACCCGTCCGTGTTTGAACTTTTGTTTCAATGCCCGTCCGTATTGACATTTGATGCTCGTCTGTGTTTCCTTTCAGCACCCGTCCATGTTTGAACTTTTGTTTCAGTGCCTGTCCGTATTGACATTTGGCACCCGTCCGTGTTCTTTCAGCACCCGTCCGTGTTTGAACTTTTGTTTCAATGCCCGTCCGTATTGACATTTGGCACCCGTCCGTGTTCTTTCAGCACCCGTCCGTGTTTGAACTTTTGTTTCAATGCCCGTCCGTATTGACATTTGGCACCCGTCCGTGTTCTTTCAGCACCCGTCCGTGTTTGAACTTTTATTTCAATGCCCGTCCGCATTAACATTTGGCGCCCGTCCGTGTCCTTTTAGTACCCGTCCGTGTTTGAACTTTTGTTTCGATACCCGTCTGTATTGAATCCTTTTACACCCGTCCGTGTACCTTTTCGATACCCGTCCGTATTGAACCTCTTTACACCCGTCCGTGTACCTTTTCGATACCCGTCCGTATTGAATCCTTTTACACCCGTCCGTGTACCTTTTCGATACCCGTCCGTATTGAACCTTTTTACACCCGTCCGCGTACCTTTTCGATACCCGTCCGTATTGAACTTTTTACACCCGTCCGTGTACCTTTTCGATACCCGTCCGTATTGAATCTTTTTACACCCGTCCGTGTACCTTTTCAGTACCCGTCCGTATTGAACCCTTTTACACCCGTCCGTGTACCTTTTCGATACCCGTCCATATTGAATCTCTTTACACCCGTCCGTGTACCTTTTCGATACCCGTTCGTATTGAACCTCTTTTACACCCGTCCGTGTACCTTTTCGATACCCGTCCGTATTGAACCTTTTGACACCCGTCCGTGTATCTTTTCGATACCCGTCCGTATTGAACCCCTTTACACCCGTCCGTGTATCTTTTCGATACTCGTCCGTATTAAACCCCTTTACACCCGTCCGTGTATCTTTTCGATACCCGTCCGTATCTGATAACTTTGATTCCTTGACACTCGTCCGTGTTTATCCCCAGCATAGTTAACACTCATTTGTGTTTACTTCAAGACATTTCAATACATTGTTGGTATTAGTTTCCAACACTCGTACGTGTTGTGACAGTGCAACATTTATTGCTTGTTCCCTAGTGGAGTCATCCCTCCTTTGAGGATTGCAAACTTCAGGTTTCTTTTGGTATTCAATCTCCGTGAATCCTTTGAACGCATGACATCCATTGCTATCATCCCTTCAGGTTCAAGTCAATTGAATAGGGGCAGCTGTAACACCCCAAAATTTGCCTTCTTACTTTTAGCTAACTGGCTTATGTTTCTTTGCATTTCTTGCATTAGCATTTGTGCATAGCATTGGTTCTTAGCATGGGATTAAGTTACTTGGTTCATTTCAAAGGAGTCTCAAGTCTCAAGATGGTTTGAGGGGATCATCACATCTTCATAAAATCAAGGATGGCAAAGGATTTCAAGTGAATCTTTCTCTCCTAATCAGAGGGACCAATTAGGGTTTTGGTTCTAAAAGGTTACTTGATGAGTTTTTCTTGTTCAAATACATTCTCATGAGGTTCTATATGCTCACAAGCACTCATAGAGGAAGGCTTGGCTAGTCGTTCATTGTGGAAGATGTTCAGTGGATCAGTTACTTGTGAAGTAAGCAAAAGTCAACAGTTCAAAAGGAAAGTCAACCATGGGTTTTCAAGGGTTCAAATCATGTTTCCCAAGTCCATGTACCTTTATTTGGTCAAGGAATAGCATGGATGACATCATTCTTCAAGAATCAAGGGATTGTGCAAAAGTTACTAAATTTGGAAAATGACCTATAATGAGAACTTTCCATTTTTGGCAGTTTTTCCACTACATTCAACTTGACTTTTCATCATCAAGGAAGCTTCAAATGAATTTTCCTCCAACATGAAAGTTGTAGATCTTTCTCTCCCCTTTTTAAAAAGTACTAGAAAATGTCCATACCATTTGTGCAACTCTAGATATGACCAAAACAAGGCAAGGTGATTTTAGGGTTTTCTTATGGTGTCATTTTTACACCTTTTGCATTTTGGTTCATATTGACCTATATTTGGTTCCATTGCTTCATGTCACATTACAACATCAAAGTACATTCCATGAGGACCATTTTTGACCTTTATTTCACTCCATTTCATGACTTGTACCTCACTTATTTCACAAAGTACATTTTTGCAAGAAGCATCAAAACTCACAAATCAAGACATTTCAAAGCCCAAATTCAATTCAGGTGTGATTAGCAAATGAAATATGAGTGATCCATCATAGAAGGCATGGGAATGCACGTGTGGATTAGTGGTGGTATCACAAAATGCATTTTGGCATAAACCATCCAAACTCACTAACCAAGGGATTAATCAATTGCTAATTATGATCAGAGGTCTAATGGGATGTATATAAGCTAACTCATGCCCTCACTACTAGGTCATGCACTCCCATTTGTTTAGAATCTCATTTTTCTCACCCAAACTTTCTCTCTTCGAAACTCATTCATTACAATGGTTTCTGAAGAAATTTTTTCATTTTTTTAACCTACACACTTGGTAGAGCAAGAATCATCCATTGTTTTGAGCTGAGAGTGAGGTTTTCCACAAGTGCATTTCAAGTTGGTTCAAGTTCAAAGTCTTAGATCTAGCCAGATTCAAGCCTCTATTTGCATTTATTTTGCAAATAGAGCTCAAAAGAGGAAGATCTGCAGCTTTTGGAAGGAGTTCTTGGTGTATTTCAAGCTCTACAGATCTCAGGTAAGCTTACTTTCCATGCTCTTAGAACTTATTTTTTTGATGTGCATAATGATCTATGAGGTTCACTGAGCATGTGATGTATTTTGTTTTGAGTTTGGACGTGTAACATGGGAGTATTTGATGTTTGAAAGTTTTGGATCTAACTTGTTTTCCTTCGATTTGGCTTGTGTGTTGATCATTTGGTGAAACAAATTGCATATTTGAAATTCTTGTTGAATTCAGGTTAAGATGATGTACTCATGTTTGATTTCTGGGAAATTCTGTGAAACTCCACCGTGGGAGCCGCCGGAGAAGACGACCGGAGCTAGGGCTCCGGGGTCTGGTCACTTTCAGGTGAACTGAAGATTCAATGAAGGTGATGATGTCTGGACCGTTGGATCTTTTAATCTGATGGTTATAAGTGTGCCACGCCATTTAAAATTTGTTTTTATTTTGTGGTTTGTGTGTTTGTAATCCATGTTACTTATCATGTACCTCTGATCTGCGCCCTTGATCACGTATGATTGTGTGATTGTTTGATTTGTTCTCATGCGTTGGATTCATCTGATGGTTTAATTTATTGCCAACACATTAAAAATTCATGTGCCCTTCACGTGTTTGTATTTTAATTGTTGATGGTTTGGTGTATGCGCGCGCATGTTTGTTATGGTATGAGTGTGGATCTGAGCCTTTCATCATGTATACTGGTTGATTATGTTGACTGAATGTGATGCGTGTGATTGATCTAATGGTGTGTGTGAGTCAAGAATGTTGACTGGATTCCACAGTTTTGTTTGGTTGGACTGCGCTATGGACTGGGCCTTTCCTTGCTTTCCCCACCCCCCTTTCTGAGCCCATTTTAATTTCAAACGTGAGAATTACTTTGGTTGCACCCCCTGGTTCATTCTATTTCATTTTTATTTTATTTTCATATAGTTTTTGGATTTTAATTTTTAAAATTAGATTTTTGCATCCAAAAATCACCAAAAAAATCATGAAGCATATTTTTACATTTAACTAATTTTGGACATTTTTATTTATGACTTTGGTCATTTTTCATTATATTTTTGGCATTTTCTTTTATTTTCTTTGAAAATTGTTCTTATTTGCACACTTCAACTTTGAGAATTTATTTTTCATAGCACATAAAACATTTTGAAGCCATTATTTTTGTATTGTTTCATCAACATCTTGAGGTCCTTAAAAAAAATTTTCTCATATTTTTAAGCTCATTTCATATTGCATTTTGGTCCCTCTCTTTTGCATATTAGTTCATAATTCCCATGTGACTTTGCATGTTTGTTTGAGGGACTTATCTTGTGAATTTTTGCATGAGTTTTTCATATGATGTTGGCCCCTGGTTGAGGTGTTTTGAGAGTTAATTTGGTAATTTTTGAAAATGATTTACTAATTGTTTGATTGCTCTTATTTTGAGCTCTTTTTTATGCACATCTTTGATCATGTTTGATTACTTGTTTGAGAAGGCACTTGTGCCATTATTTGGGATTGTTTCTTTGACTTCATAAACCATGTTTGAATCATTATAGGTCATTTGATTGCAATTATAGGTCATTGGTGTGAGGTTGTTGCATATTTTGTGCACATGTTCAATGTTTGATTTACATGCCTCTTTTGACTCATCTTCTCACCTCTTCTCATCTATGCTCATTCATGACTTATGTTTGGTTTGTGTATGCCATGCTATATCATTCCTTTGCACTTCATTTGATGTATGTTTCTGACCTTGGAGCTTTGCATTTATGTCATATGTTATTCATGTTTCATTTTGCATCCTTTAACATGTTTCACTTACATGCTTCCTTCTCCTTCTTCTAATTACTCTCAATGCTTGGATACTTGTTTGTATGCCTTATGTGACATTTGTATAGCATGTTTAGGCACATGTTTAGGTCATCCACATTCTGAATTTGATATTATTTGAAGCATTCTTGCATGATCACCTTGCATATCCACTCATTCTTCTTCTACTCCTTCTTTGATGACTTTCTTGTATGTTTTTCCACTTGTTTGCATTCTCTTTGCTTGATCTTGTTTGGTAAACATTATGGGTCACCTCTAAGGTGTACATTCTGACTTGGATGAGTTTCATTTGATTTGTAACCATTTCTCTTTGGGTTGTGATTTGTTTGGGTTTAATTTGTCTTATTGTTGCTTATGTTTGTTTTTGCTAACCATGTAGGGGCTAATGGCAAGTGAATGGGATGTGGATAGTTATCCACATTCTAACTTCTCCTTTTCTCTTTTAAGCTTTCATACTTGTGTTTGCTTTAGCATTTAAGATGCTTCTTCTTCTCTTTCACTTTCTCATCCAATGAATCTCAAGATTTGATTAAGTTTTGGATTCTTTTCCCTTAGAGCTACCTAGTTCAACTTAATTTTTTATTAAGCTTGGAGTAGGATTAACATTAGGCTTTAGGTAGTCGTCTCTCCTAAGCCTCACTAACCATAGGTTACCCATGCATGATAACATTAGGACTCTTAGTTTCCCTTTAGAGTTTCCTTCATGTCTTCTCTCTTCTCATCTCAAAACTTCTTCAAAACACGTAATAAAAGTTAACATGTATTGCGCTTGAGCCTTCTATGTGGGAAGTGGGGAATGAGGGGCTTCCCCTCATTCTTCTAGGATACCTAGTGTACGTCCTGTTGGGGACGATGCACGAAGTATTCATTCCTATATTTAAGACTTGGGTTCAATGCAAGTTACGAAACAACTTAAAAGACACTTCTGTCTAAAAAACACCAAAAAAATTCAAATCTTTTTATCCTTCGGGATTGTTGGGTTTCAAACTTCATTTTCAGAAAAGAGCTCGTCGCTCGCGTAAAAAACACTTACCCAATCGTGGTCGTACCCACGAACTACATTAGCTCTGATTCCTCTCTCTCGTCCGATTGAGGATATGTAGGCACAAGACAGTGATTGTCTTGGCGAGCAACCTTCCCCCACAGTTCCCGTCCGAACTACATTGACTCTGACTTTCCCATTGCACTGAGGGAGTACGTAGGCCTAGGACAACGATAACGTCCTATCGAGTCACTTATTTTTTCTTTTCTTCTTCGTTTCTCCGTTCTTTTCGTTCTCGTTTCTTCTCCGGTCCAGTAGCAGTGAAGCTCCAGACGAAGACACCCTTTGATGCAGACAGCAAGCATGGATCCCATCGAGTACGATGGACGTGTTGGGTGCTAACACCTTCCCTTCGCGTAACCGACTCCCGTACATGTTTCTCTTGGTCGTGAGACCATGTTCTTTCCCTTCTTCAGGTTTATGCAGTGTTTCCTTTCCCTCTCTCGGGATAAATACACATTGCTGGCGACTCTGTGTTTTTCGCACCACTCTCGCGTTTGTACCGTTGGATGCGAATCTTTCGGGAGCGACACCTGGTTCTGGCCCTTCACTGGGTAGTAGTTCATCACAATCTTTCATTTTTAAGTACATGACATCTTCGTCTGGGAAGTCAAATCCGACTGATTCATGATCGTCAATCGGTTGAGGAGCCAATGATTGGCTAAAATGCTTCCTTTAACGGCTTTCTGAGCATGGTACTTGATGTCGTATTCTAATAACAACATCTGCCAATGGGCAATCCTTCCCGTGAGAGCAGGTTTTTCAAAGACGTACTTGATCGGATCCATTTCGGAGATTAACCAAGTAGTGTGAAAAATCATATACTGGCAAAGACGTTTGGCTGCCTAAGCCAGAGCACAACAATTTTTCTCGAGCATAGTGTACCGAGTTTCACAGTCAGTGAATTTCTTGCTTAGGTAGTAGATGGAAAACTCTTTTCTTTTGGTTTCGTCTTGTTGGCCAAGTACACAACCCATAGAGTTTTCCAAGACTGGTAGGTATATGATCAATGGTCTTCCCTCCACTGGAGGTGACATGATTGGTGGATTTAACAGATACTCTTTGATACTGTCGAAGGTTGTTTGGCAGTCTTCTATCCATACACAACTTTGATTCTTTCTGAGTAGTTTGAAGATTGGCACGCATGTCGCGGTCATGAGAAATATAAACCTTGAGATGTAATTCAGACGTCCCAGAAATCCTCGGACCTGTTTTTTAGTCTTTGGAGAAGGAATTTCTTGAATGGCCTTGTCCTAGTCAGAATCAACCTCAATTTCTTTCTGGCTGACGATGAATCCTAAAAGTTTTCCTGAACGGACATCGAATGTGCATTTGTTAGGATTCAAGGGGAGTTTGTACTTTCTCAAACACTCGAATAGTTTTGACAAGTGGGTCACATGCTCCTCTTCTATTTTAGATTTGGCAATCATATCATCGACATACACTTCGATTTCTTTGTGCATCATGTCATGAAATAGAGTAGTCATGTCCCTTTGATAGGTTGCCTCGGCGTTCTTCAAACCGAACAACATTACCTTGTAACAAAAGGTGCCCCATGGGGTGATGAATGAAGTTTTCTCCATATCTTCCGGCGCCATTTTAATTTGATTATAGCCCGAGAATCCATCCATGAAGGAGAAGAATTTGAACTTTGTTGTACTGTCCACCAGCATGTCTATGTGTGATAAGGGGAAGTCATCCTTCGGACTGGCTTTGTTCAGATCCCTGTAGTCCACGCACATTCTGACTTTTCCGCCCTTTTTCGAAACTGGCACTATGTTGGCTAGCCATAGAGGATATTCTGAGGTGGCGAGGAAACCCGCATCAATCTATTTCTGCACTTCCTCTTTGATCTTGATGGCCATATTCGGGTGAGTCCGTCTCAGTCTTTGTTTCATCGGCGGACATTCTGATCTTAACGGTAGATGATGTTCCACGATGCTGGTATCCAACCCTGGCATGTCCTGATAGGACCAAGCAAACACATCAAGAAACTCTCTAAGAAGTCTTATCAAGCTTTCTTTGATAATCGGACTAAGCAGTACCCCAATCTTGACTTCTTTCTTTTCTTCCTCTGATCCCAAATTTATCGTTTCCAACGGCTCCTTGTGAGGTTCAATGGACCTTTCCTTTTGTCTGAGTAATCGGGATATCTCTTCTGGAATTTCTTCGTCTTCTTCTTCTTCAGCTTCAAATACCGAGAATTCAAAGTTGGGAGAAGGCATTGGATCGTGAAATTCTGGTATCAGATGTGTGATGTTAAGTGTGATGTCACAACAACACACTCTGCTAATATGAACAAGGTAATAACAACAGTAAATAACACAATGAATTATTCACCCAGTTCGGTCAAACTACCTACGTCTGGGGACTACCAAGCCAGGGAGGAAATTCACTATAAGTAGTATTAAATTACAGACTCAACAATCCCAGTTGACATCTACTAATCTTAATCACTACCCAATGACACTTCTACCTAAGAAACCACTTAGGTATGAGAAACCACTTACTCCCTAAATCACCTCAGTGATACAATCCAATGATTACACTTTAAAAACACAACTTGATTCTGCTTAACAGCTTTGATAAAGAACAATTAACAACTCAAAAATAGTAACGCCAATTCAAACACGAATGGTTTACAAAACACACACAAAGACACAAATGACACTCAGTCTTTAGCTCTCTTTCTTCATTTTCTTCCAACAAGGGTTGAGGCTGCTTTTATAGAATTCTGACTTGGGCATGGACCTCTTCCAAAAAATCTGATTTGATTTGTTTTAAAACCAGAATTTAAAATAGATTTGATCTTCAAATCTTTTTAAATCTTTTCAAATCAGCCCTAATGTTAGTTACATGATCTGCTCCATATCTGATTGAAAATATCTTCTCCAAGATATTCGCATCCAATCTCTCTAACAGATCTCCTCAAAACAGACTAACACGCGCAGCCCTAAAACATCACAACCTGATGTTCTAATGTGCTGATAACTGATGTCAAGACATCAAGTGTAACATCAGCATATAAAACTTCAACCCTGCAACAACTAATGTTAGGAACCAATGTTATGACATCAGACATACGACATCAACATTGTTCAACTTTGTTTTACCAAAATTCCAGCCAATACAAGAACTAACAATCTCCCCCTTTGGCTAATTTTGGCTAAAACAATCTCAGCCAACATCAGAGGCACCTGCAGCGGAAAAACTTCAAATCCTAACATTCCAAACCACAACCAGCAGCAATCACAATCACACTGTACACAGCTAAACTCCCCCTCAAAATAAGAACCAGCATACCAGCTGTTCAAACATGCACACTCCCCCTCAAGCCTAGAGCCACATCAGACAACTAGGCAACACATAGGCTAACTCTCCCCCTTTTTAGCCATAATTGGATAACATCTACATTAAACACAAAGATCTGACATCCATTAAGACATGGTCAAAAGCAAGCTTCCCAAGGAACACAATATCCAAAAACTTTGACTGATCAGGCGATACAACCAATGAATTCTTATAGAACTATAAAATCCAAGCCTTCTTTCTTCTAACAGCACCAGACACCAAATAAGTATGAGTCAGTCTAACAAAGATGTAGGGAAGAAACACATGCAGGAGGTCAAGAAACCAGATCCACTGAAGAATAAGAACAAAACACTAACAACAGCTGGGACTTCTTCAGGAGCAACAAGAACAAGAAAAACATCAGAGACAAGGATGACAAACATCAAAAAACCTCCAGTGCAACTTCATGCTTCTGATGATGAATGGGATGAAGATTGGAAAACTTTTCTTGATGCAGGGGGTTGGGATAATCTTTAGACCCTATATATGTTGCTTTTGATATACTAAAATCCAATTTTGTATGCTTTCAGCAATTGAATAAAATGTTGTTTCCTTTAAACAAATGCAAAATCACAACTGCACAAATACTCCTTCCAGCACACCTAATCCTCATAAATGCAAACTCCCAGTTTGCTTCTTAAACTTTCAAATTGATTTGCATCTAAGGCTTTAGTAAAAATGTCAGCTAATTGTTTATCTGTAGCAACATGTTCCAAAGCAACTACTTTATCTTCAACCAAATCTCTTATAAAATGATGCCTTATATCAATATGCTTAGTTCTGCTATGTTGAATAGGGTTTTTAGAGATATTGATAGCACTCAGATTATCACAGTACAATGTCATGACATCTTGCTTGACATTGTATTCTGTTAACATCTGCTTCATCCAAACAAGTTGAGAACAACTACTCCCTGCTGCTATGTACTCAGCTTCAGCAGTAGAAAGAGACACACAGTTCTACTTTTTACTAAACCATGATATCAGATTATTCCCTAAGAAGAAACAACCTCCTGAAGTACTTTTTCTATCATCAGCACTCCCTGCCCAATCAGCATCACAAAAACCAGATAACTCAGTACCTGATCCATGACTGTAAAGCATTCCATAATCACTAGTCCCATTCACATATTTCAGAATCCTCTTCACTTGATTCAAGTGACTAACTTTAGGCTCATATTGATATCTGGCACAAACTCCAACAGTAAAAGAAATATCAGGTCTGCTAGCTGTGAGATACAATAGACTTCCAACCATGCTTCAGTATAAACTTTGATCCACACTAACACCATGTTCATCCTTGGACAACTTTAAATGAGTAGGAGCAAGTGTCCTCTTGTGATTAGCATTCTCTAGACCAAACTTCTTTACTATGTTCTTTGCATACTTGCTCTGAGAAATGAATATGGAGTCCTCCATTTGTCTGACTTGTAGACCAAGAAAATAGCTGAGCTCTCCAACAAGACTTATTTCAAACTCAGACTGTATCTGTTCCACAAAATGTTTCACCATTGCATCTGACATCCCACCAAATACTATGTCATCAACATATATTTGAGTTATCATCAGTTTTTCTCCTTCCTCTTTAACAAACAAAGTCTTGTCAATCCCTTCTTTTCTGTAGCCATTCACAGCTAGGAATTCAGTAAGCCTTTCATACCAAGCTCTTGGTGCTTGCTTCAAACCATAGAGAGTTTTCCTTAGTTTGTAAAGATGGTCAGGAAATGTTAGATCAATAAATCCTTTTGGTTGATCAACATATACCTCTTCATTTAAATAACCATTCAAGAAGGCACTCTTAACATCCATCTGAAAAAGCTTGAATTTGAAATTATAAGCCACCCCTAAGAGTAATATGATAGATTCCAGTCTTGCCACAGGAGCAAAGGTTTCATCATAATCAATTCCTTCAACCTGAGTGTATCCCTGAGCAACTAATCTTGCCTTATTTCTGGTGACCACTCCTTGTTCATCAGACTTGTTCTTGTAGATCCACTTGGTGCCAATCACATTAACTCCATCAGGCCTTGGTACAAGATCCCACACTTCATTCCTTTTGAATTGTTCCAGCTCTTCATGCATGGCATTAATCCAAAACTCATCAGTCAAAGCTTCTTTGACATTCTTGGGCTCGATTTTTAAAACAAAACAAGAATTTGACACAACCTCTCTTGATCTAGTGCTAACCCCTGATTTAGGATCACCTATGATAAGCTCCCTTGGATGGTCCTTTAGCACTCTAATATAGATGGTTCTTTATTAGATTGTTCAGGTTCAGGCTCAGCATCAACAGGACTGGGAGACCACTTCTGTCTTCAGTTTCTGCTGTGACTTCTTCAACTGATGTTTCAACATCATCCAGGACATCAACATCTTCCTGCTTATCAATGTCATCAATTACCACATTTATAGACTCCATCATAACCTTCGTTCTGGAGTTGAAAACCCTGTAAGCTCTGCTATTTGTAGAGTAGCCTCGAAAGATTCCCTCATCACTTTTAGGATCTAATTTTCTCCTCTGTTCACGATCTGACAAGATGTAACATTTACTTCCAAAAACATGAAAGTACTTCACAGTTGACTTTCTCCCTTTCCACAGTTCATACAGAGTAGCTGAAGTGCCCCTTCTCAAAGTAACTTTGTTGTGAATATAGCAAGCAGTGTTCATGGCTTCAGCCCAGAAATGGTAAGGAAGCTTTTTGGCATGAATCATTGCCCTAGCAGACTCTTGAATAGTTCTATTCTTCCTTTCAACAACTCCATTTTGCTGAGGAGTAATTGGAGAAGAAAACTCATGACTTATGCCTTCAGCAGAACAATATTTAGCAAACTTGCTATTTTCAAACTCTCTTCCATGATCACTCCTTATTCTAATAACATTACTCTCCTTTTCCCTTTGGAGTCTTTGACAAAGATCTTTAAAAACATCAAACACCTCTGATTTGTCTTTAATGAAGCTCACCCAGGTGTACCTAGAATAGTCATCTACAACAACATAATCATACTTCTTCCCACCTAGACTTTCTACCTGCATAGGTCCCATCAAGTCCATATGAAGAAGTTCCAAAACTTTGGAGGTGGTGTTATGTTGAAGCTTCTGATGTGACATCTTGGTCTGCTTCCCTATTTGACAATCTCCACAAACTCTTCCTTCTTCAATATTGAGTTTAGGAATTCCTCTGACAGCTTCTGAAGATATTATTCTCTTCATTCCCTTCAGATGAAGATGTCCCAACTTTTGATGCCAAATTTTGACTTCATCATCTCTAGCAAACACACACGTTGAGGTACTTGAGTCATGTTGCACCCATAGATAACAGTTGTCCTTAGACCTAACACCCTTCATGATGACTTCTCCTTTCTCATTTGTGACATTGCACTCAGATTTAGTAAAGTCTACTTTGAATCCTTGATCACAAAGTTGACTAATACTGATCAAATTTGTTGTCAACCCTTTGACAAGTAGAACATCATCCAGTCTAGGAGCACCAGCACAATTCAGCTTTCCCATCCCCTTGATTTCTCCTTTGACACCATCGCCAAATGTTACATGACCTGAAGACTAAAGCTTAACATCTACCAACAAATTCTTAACTCCTGTCATGTGTCTTGAACACCCACTATCAAAGTACTAGTCTTCTTTGGTAGAAACCCTAAGAGAAGTGTGAGATATTAAGTTGGTAATTTTGCCTTTTGGAACCCATTGCTTTTTAGACTTGGTGACCTGACTACCTTTGTGAAAGTTCTGTCTGGGAACAAACTAAAGTGCCTTCTGAGGATACCCATGTAGCTTATAATAGTAGGCCTTTATATGTCCATAACGCCCACAGTGATGACATCTCCAGCGTCTGAATTTCTTCCCAGAAGGAATCCTGTCAGGATGTTTAAACATCTGTTTTAACATCACTGGTTTGGAACTGGTAATAACATCATTAGAAGCTACAACATTGTTGAATCCTAAACCACTTTTGTCTCCAGCAATTTTCCCAATACTAAGAATGTTGTCTAGAGCATCAGTACCATTGTTCAACATTCTGACAGTTTTGCTCATAAAATCCAATTTAGAGTTAAGCATACTGACTTCATTTTCAAGTTCAGTCTTTTCAGCCTCTAACTGCACTATGGTTTTCTTCAGCTTCTCTCCTTCAAGACACACTTGTTCACTTCTCATGCACAGTTCTTTATACGAGGTAGCAAACTCTTCATAAGTAACCTCATCATCACACGAATCATCATCTGACTCACAAACCCCAATCATAGCTCTAACAAGCTTAGCTGATTCTTCTTCAGATTCACTCTCACTATCAGACCAGGAAGCAGATAACCCCTTTTTCTACTTTTTGAGATAAGTAGGACATTCCTTCTTGACATGACCATACCCTTCACACTCATAGCATTGGACTCCTTTGTCATTATTGGACTTTTCTTCATCTCTAGTTTTCTTCCCCTGATCTCCTGATCTGTTGGTGTCAGATGTGATGTTCTTGACATTAGGATTATAACTCCTATGTATCCTCTTCATAACCTTATTAAACGGTCTTCCCAGCAAAACAATGGCATGGGACAGCTCCTCCTGAGACTCAGCACCCTTCTCTTTCTTAGAATCTTCAAAACTAGATACCAAAGCTATACTTTTGGTTTTCTTTTCAGGTTCCTCTTCCATTCCTAATTCAAAGGTTTGAAGAGAACCTATCAATTCATCAACCCTCATCTTGCTGATGTCTTGGGCTTCTTCTATAGCTGTCACCTTCATTTTATATCTCTTGGGAAGAGATCTTAGAATTTTCCTCACCAGCTTCTCTTCAGTCATCCTCTCTTCTAGGGCATTAAAAGCATTTGACAGCTTAAGGATGTTCATGTGGAAATCATGGATAGTCTCATCATCCTTCATCTTCAGATTTTCAAACTTTGTTGTCAAATGTTGAAGTCTTGACATCTTGACTTTGGAGGTTCCTTCATGAGTAGTCTTCAAGATATCCCATGCTTCCTTAGCTACTTCACAAGTGTTGACCAACCTGAAGAAGTTCTTATCAACACCATTGAATATGGCATTCAAGGCTTTAGAATTCCCAAGGGCAAGCTCATCTTCTTCCTTGGTCCATTCTTCTTCAGGTTTCAGTTTTGAGCTACCCTCTACTTCCTTTCCATTCTCATCCTTTTCCACAATAACAAGATGTTTTCATTCTTTCAAAATAGCCTTCCAGGCTCTACTGTCTAATGACTTCAAGAATGTAACCATACGAGGTTTCCAATAGTCATAATTTGAGCCATCTAGAGTAGGGGGTCTATTAACAAATCCACCAGTCTCCTTGTCCATTGCACCAGAAAGTATCAGCCCTAGATCTCACCCAGATGCAGAGCAGGATGCCTGCTCTGATACCAATTGAAATTCTGGTATCAGATGTGTGATGTTAAGTGTGATGTCACAACAACACACTCTGTTAATATGAACAAGGTAATAACAACAGTAAATAACACAATGAATTGTTCACCCAGTTCGGTCTAACTACCTACGTCTGGGGGCTACCAAGCCAGGGAGGAAATTCACTATAAGTAGTATTAAATTACAGACTCAACAATCCCAGTTGACATCTACTAATCTTAATCACTACCCAATGACACTTCTACCTAAGAAACCACTTAGGTATGAGAAACCACTCACTCCCTAAATCACCTCAGTGATACAATCCAATGATTACACTTTAAACACACAACTTGATTCTGCTTAACAGCTTTGATCAAGAACAATTAACAACTCAAAAATAGTAACACCAATTCAAACACGAATGGTTTACAAAACACGCACGAAGACACAAATAACACTCAGTCTTTAGCTCTCTTTCTTCGTTTTCTTCGAACAAGGGTTGAGGCTGCTTTTATAGAATTCTGACTTGGGCTTGGACCTCTTCCAAAAAATCTGATTTGATTTGTTTTAAAACCAGAATTTAAAATAGATTTGATCTTCAAATCTTTTTAAATATTTTCAAATCAGCCCTAATGTTAGTTACATGATCTGCTCCATGATCTGCTCCATATCTGATTGAAAATATCTTTTCCAAGATATTCGCATCCAATCTCTCTAACAGATCTCCTCAAAGCAAACTAACACGCGCAACCCTAAAACATCACAACTAGATGTTCTGATGTTCTGATAACTGATGTCAAGACATCAAGTATAACATCAGCATATAAAACTTCAACCCTGCAACAACTAATGTTAGGAACCAATCTTATGACATCAGACATACGACATTAACATTGTTCAACTTTGTTTTACCAAAATTCCAGCCAATACAAGAACTACAGATCGTATGTTTCAATGGGGTTTAAAACAAGCAATCTGCATGACGTGATGATTTGTTTTTTAGAAGAGATAGAGAGAAATACAAGAGTGTGTGCAGTGTATTTTCAGAAAATGCTTGTTGTTTTATTTATTTTTGGGCTGTTTTAGGATTACCATTTTCTTAAAAAACGAAAAGTGAAAACAGCAATGAATGTGGAAATTACAGAATTACGTTTATTTATTTATGATTTAGTCGATTCTTGAAACTACAACCCCATAAAACAAAACTCTGTCGCTTTGGGCAAAACGAAGAGGGACATTTACAGAAAAGTGAGCCCTATAAAAATATCCATTTCACCTGGGCAGGGTGAAAGGTCAAAATAAAGACGGCAATTACTTAGACTTATGGACGGCTTTCGGGACATCGACAACAACCCATTGGCGACGAACTCCTCGGTGAATCACAAAGTCTGGTACCTTCTTTCTTGGTTTCTCCTCAGAAGTGACGCTGAGTTCTGGTGGAGCAAGATCATTGGAGTCTTCCTCCCAAGCAGAGTTGTCATAAACAAACTCTTCTGTTGTGTCTTCCTTAATGTTTTCACTCTCAAGAGGAACTCCCTATCCAATTGGCTGGATGTCCTCGTATCTGATGCGAGAGCTTTCAGGAGCGGTGTACTTGACCAAGAAGTCGTAGTTGCCACTTGGTTGTACTAATGTGTCCCATACTTCTACGGGACGAGAGGAATCATCCTTCTCGATGACGTTGACCTCAGGAAAAGCATAGTTGATGAAATCTTGTCCTGCAATCTTTCGAGATTCATCGTTGTGCTAGATATCTTCGAAATGTCCTGAGTAATGATCCCATGACTCTGTGGGGACGCATGTATTCTTTTCAATGATGCTCAGCTGATAAGCGTTGTTGGGCTGACTCTTTTTCCCCAAGTCTTCTGGGTATGGCTTCCAGATAAGCATATTACGGTGGTTAATATTGGCATATTACGGCGGTTTGAACCGCCACAATTTACTAGTCGCGACGGTTTTGCTTCTGTCGCGAAAACGTGTGTCGCCAGGCTATATCGCGACAGTTCCTAAAACCGCTACTCCAACCGTCGTTCTATGTTGCGACGGGCAAGGAATTGTCGTAAATTGAAAATTGCGGCGGTTAAAACCGCCATAAATATTTGGTTTTGTTATCCAAAAATAAAAAACCATAGGTATTTTACAAGGTAAATCCGCAGGAAATGTAAAATCCGTAGGTAATTCCGCAGCAAATATATTTCTAAAATTAAAAAAAAATCAAATGAACTTTTATAAGAACATTGATATTATTAGTGATTGACTCCAGGACACAAGCTCCACAGGAAGCCAAATTCTTACTCGCCATTCAACATTACAAATAAGATGACTAAAAATGATCTAATTGTGCTTTATAGAAAGTCTCTAATTTGCTGAATAATCAGTTTTCATTTCACAACACATACTGAAAATAAAGTGTCTTAAATCATTACATATTCTCATAAGAGAGTACTATTACAACAATCACAGAGAAACTCAAACATCAAACATCTTTTACTAAAACTATAATCACATGCCCGAAACACCACGAACTCGCAGTTTTGGAACCCAAATGAAATTATCTGCAGGAAAAAAGTGACAGACAGAATAACTTCCCGGCGAAACACCAAGAACCTGAAATGAAACATGACCGTGTCCCCAATGAGAAGTATCCATATGACAAACAACCATAGCTTCAACCATATCACCATTATCACCGACAAGCGAGACTCTATATAACCTATTCTCACTTTCTTGACTATGACAATAATAAACAGCATAAGGGTAAGGCATAGTGTGACATGCCACCATCTTCGGAGCTGAAATCCGAACAATATTTTCCAAAATAAAAACAAAAATCAGAACAAGTTTTGCAGGCATTCATTGCTCGAGAACTGTATCAATAGTTGGCATTGCATATGTTGTTTTCTCAACATAAAAAGTTGGTAAAACTCTTTTTCTAATCTAACAAAGATAGAGATACTAGCTTCCATTGATAGAGATACCAGACCATGGAATTCAGTCAAAAACATCATTTATGCATTGTCTATAAATATAACATGAAAGAGCAAGAACAGAGCCATAAAAGTTAACATCTTAATATGTAGAAATGTTAAAAGAGAACATACAAAGCAATGGCAGAAGTAAAGCGTCCGCCCCCTTCAAACTTATTAACAAAGGATGTCACTACAGCTGCAATTTGCTCAGACCAAAACCATTCATTTACTTCCGGCTGTTTGGCTGATAAGTTCTCTCTGATTAAGCTCTCCAAGGGAGCAGATAGCCTTACCAAGCATGTTATATGAGAGTGCTAAATAGTTGTCATCTTCAACCAAAGTAACGTTAAAAACTGGCAATTCGTTGGATAGGAAATACAAAGTTACTAAAACAGAGATAGATATAGCTTAATACTATTCAATAAATAAAGTAAAGCACAATTACAACCCAATTGTCCCAAAAATAATACCAGTTAGTTTTCTACTCTAGGAGTCTGACCAAGTATCTCAATATCCATAAGTTTTCCCAAGTAAAAATCACGTTCCTTCTCAAAGCTATCAACAGATAACTTCAATTTTGTCATTTCTTATCAACTGATATTAGATCTAAGAAGTTATAATAATTAATAATTCACTTGACTTTATTTTTAAGATGATAAAAACAGAACCTGTTGATCATATGTAGGGTTTACAGCAACAGCAGGGGCACAAGGCCTTATGACTCTTACAGCCCTATGAATTGCAGGGTGCTTAGCAGTAGGCACGTCATTTCTTCAAGAATTATGGGAAGATTGAGGCCTGTGTGCAGCAGTAGAATCACCCTTAGTTGAATCCATATTGTATATAAATAAGCAGAATCCATATTGTATATAAATAAGTAGAATCACCCTTAGTTGAATCCATATTGTATATAGAAAGCAGAATCCATATTGTATATAAATAAGCATGTGCCAATAACCTGTTAGTGAACCATTGTCTGTATGCCATCCACACCAAGAGGACATGGAGTTGTCACCTGAGATTCTGTAACAAGTCATGTGTATCTTAATAATACACCTGATAGTAATTGAAAGCTACAATACAAATTATTGAATTAAACAACATTTGAAATGAACTGAAATATTTATGATTCAAGACTTTAGCCAAGCCTAGAAGTGAAGGTATAGATGAAATCAAACAGTTTTATTGCGCATCAGTGATGTAGAATGTTCAATTGTATATCTTGGTTGTCATAAACTCATGCCATTGTCTAACTCACGATTCTTCAAACTGAAAATTGAAATGGAAAAGAGAAAGTAAAGACATTATATATAATGCACCAAGATGCAGAACAATAGGAATCAACTTGAAAAGCATAGGTGTAGTCGATGCACAAAAAGAGAAACACTTACAGGAGCAGGTCCTTCGTTTATTTGTCATAAACTCATGCCATTGTCTAACTCACGATTCACCAAAAAGAAGCCATTATTCTTGCAGAGGAACCAAACACGCAAGTCCCTAACAAGTTGCAATACTCAGGGCCATACGCGTGCACATCGCTTCTTGCTGATATGGATCCCTCTGTAACTCATCTTAAACCTGCAAAAATTATCCAAATAGCTCACATGAAATTCATAATATCCAATGTTGTCAAAATGCAAATATGCCCAGTAGTAGAACACACTAATATTTTACGAAATCTACATCTAACTACTCTTGTCAACAAACCAACAGACTAAACCAGACAGATTACCGAATTGAGTGCGAAATCACATTGGGACATCAGAAGTAAAAAAATTTCCAACAGAAATTCAATCCCTGCAAAGCTTTAAACACCTTTACCATTATTTTATGAGGTTGGGCTCAAGACTATCAAAAGTAAAAAATATATCAGCTACAAGTAACTATCAAAACAAACAAGAACATCAAAATGAAGCATTAGGTAGATAATCTAACACAGAAATGCATAGTTCTATTCAATAAATAGTTTAGGCAGTCAGTAACTTTGTATTGCCTAGTAATAGGTATATGTAGTATTGCTCATGGACATAATTAGAAGAAAAATTCCCTTCAATAAGTGTATGCAAGACTTTCATTTAAACTTGAAGCGATAGAAATAACAAATAAGAAAATGATTCATGTTATTATACAAAACTGTATTAAGAAGCACACATAGGTTGGTTTGACAATTCCGATGCCATGAAATTAGTGGAATTTGCTGAATGTTGTTTGTGTGGCGGCACAATCGACGTTAGATTCATTCCTAGATTTGGAAGTACGTAGGTTTTCAGATGCCTTCCGTGAGGGGGTTTAACAATTTCTACAGACCTATGATAAAAACAAATCATTAGTTACATCATTCAACATATTAAAATATCTTTAGTATCATCAAAAAGTATCGAGAATCAGTACTAACATCTATTTTTTCAAACAACTATCACTTTGGTTTAGTTTTGTTGAAACAGGCTGCACTATCAATATAAGTACGAACATTAGAACTACTACATATGGATGGAATAGAAATACTTTATAGCACAACATAACCAAATTTAGAGGAATTGTATGTTTTATACAATATTGATAACATGATCCATAGATAACTTCAGCAAGAATAATTGGTTGATATAGAAATGTCAATACTTGTGTTTAAGTGGGAAACTAAGCTATTTGAGATAAAGTAGGAAGTTGTGATAACCAAATTTAGTTATTAATTTAATGAGAACCATATAAATTAACAAATAACTTGGAGTTGAGTATAGAGTCGTGCATTGTCAAGAAGTATGATGCAATGACACCTCGAAAACGAATTCGTAAGTGACATGGCATACTCACAAAAGTCGGTGCCGGTGTGCGTCACCTCAAACTTTGAATGCATATGTTGTGAATTTTCTTGGAGAATGTACAAAGAAATGTGAAAGAAATAATATGTGCATGAGGCCTAATTTTAGATTTACAAACCAATACTGCAATAATAACAATTTCATGTACCAAAAAGTCTATATAATTAATATTGATAGTTGGAAGTTGACCATTTTCCATTAATGACTGGTGTAAGTTAAAAGTAGTATATAATGTTGCAGTAAGCTATGAAAGGATTGGTTGTACCAATTCTTATAAATTCAATCATAATAATATATACTTTGTACTTTATATTAAATTCTTAACAGGTTGGAGGTATTAGTAAAATGTATAAGTTGAAGTTTCCTAGAAAAAGAAAGTGCACCTGCTAGTAAACGTACATTTAACAAACGACTATAAAAACTTATATCAATGAACATCATTACTACTTAACTAATAAAACTATAACAATGGAACTAATGATGAATTTCATATGTACACTCTAAAATTCCTTCCAAAGTTTGATCTAGAAAAATCTCAATCTATTAGTGAATATTCTGAAACCAAGCATATTAAATTCATTGCTTCAATCTGTTCATCTATTCACTTTTATTCTAATAAATATAAAAGCTAAAGCTTTTAAAGATTCAAGTTTTTCTCCTTTTCACTGCCAGTATGTATGAGCATAAATGGAGAACTTACTCGTGTCAAATCGTGAAATGGTGTGAGGAACATTAGAGCAAACTATATGAATGGCTTAACTGTGGCGGTGGGAGAGACGCTTGGAAACACACGAATTGACAGACTGTGAGTAGGGTAGCGGCAGCAGTAACAAGACTATGAGCAAAGTTGCCGCAGCAGTAGCGAGGCTGTGAGTAAAGTGGCGATGGCGGTAGTGAGACCGAGCGAAGTTGTGATGGCAACAATAAAACTGATCCATTGCTTTTTAATAAAAACTCAAGTCAATAACTCGATAAGCACACAAGCATTAAACTGATTTAGAGAATCAAATATCCACAATCCAGACAAGCATTTTAGGTACCGTATATCAGAGTATTGACTTAAACATTGATGATTGATCTTACAAATGCAACTCTTCTGGTTGACATATTTCTCAAGCATACAAAATTGCAGGGATGTGTTGAACCTTTCACATAACCAATTCTCCATTTTATAATTGGTGGTAAACTGGCACACTAAAGGAAATTAAGATTTCACTAACACCTGAGTAGCACGACAAGCTTGAAAATATAAGCTTTATCCACTGAAGTGTGAAATTTGGCGATAATTGATGTTTACGCCACCCCTGAAGCGGGTCAGAATGGTTTTGGAGTTGATATTGAAATCATTGTCTGCAACGGAGAGAAATAATAGGAATAAGCATATATGAAACAACACATTCATTTCTTGGGATTCCTACCAAAGTAAGTGCAAAAAACACCAATAAATAAACAATAGAAACTAAGTACCAAACCATTCTTTTAAGTTGTGATACAGATCGTAGCGTACAATTGTTGATGGAATCCGCATTGCAGAGTAACATTGTTGATGGGTAGTCTCAACAATGACACTGGAACGGCAATTACAGTGTGCTTTAAAATCCCATAGCTTGAGCACCTCCTCATCTTCTTGTTACTGGTCACAAAAGAAAATACACCACCATCTAGTTTGTATCCACCATGATAGTATTCCCCACAAACAAATCCCTAATATTGATACTCAAGTGCGTCAAAAATTTAAAATTGTTGAAACTTTAAATCGAAAAAGGAACGAAACCTAAATACCAAAATCGAAAAAAACATAGTCAAGAAATGATTCCATGGGCATTAATACCGATAAAACCTAAATTCCCAAATCGAAAAAAACATCTTTAGAGAAATCAAAAACATAAAACGTGAGTAAAACATACCTTCACTAAGTATCTTTGAAACATATATGCCATCTTTAAATGCAAGTCAAAAACTTGTTAAGACCTGTGAAGAATTTGAGAATTTTCATAAGCTTATCCAGATGGAAGTACCAGAACAAGGGTGAACATAGTTTGTACATGATCTGTTCGAGAAGAATTGGATCTTGCGATTTCAAGATTTGAAAGACAAGAATGATGACATTCAAGAGTTTGGTAATTTTAGGAGAAATGGAATAAGAATTAGAACTTGAGGAAAAGGAAAAAAGGTTTACGATTCTAGGGAAGATGAAAGTGAGATAGAAATTGTGAAGTGAGATAGAAATGGTATAATGGAACACGCTAGCAAAAGGAGAACAATTGTGAAGCAAGGTCGGTTCCACTTACTGCCGCGAAAACCGTCGTGAGTAAGGAATTAGGGCAGTTTTTGGATAACCGTCGCAACAAATGTGTCGCAAATCTCATTTTTTCTTGTAGTGTAGATGGTTCTTTATTAGATTGTTCAGGTTCAGGCTCAGCATCAACAGGACTGGGAGACCACTTCTGTCTTCAGTTTCTGCTGTGACTTCTTCAACTGATGTTTCAACATCATCCAGGACATCAACATCTTCCTGCTTATCAATGTCATCAATTACCACATTTATAGACTCCATCATAACCTTCGTTCTGGAGTTGAAAACCCTGTAAGCTCTGCTATTTGTAGAGTAGCCTCGAAAGATTCCCTCATCACTTTTAGGATCTAATTTTCTCCTCTGTTCACGATCTGACAAGATGTAACATTTACTTCCAAAAACATGAAAGTACTTCACAGTTGGCTTTCTCCCTTTCCACAGTTCATACAGAGTAGTTGAAGTGCCCCTTCTCAAAGTAACTTTGTTGTGAATATAGCAAGCAGTGTTCATGGCTTCAACCCAGAAATGGTAAGGAAGCTTTTTGGCATGAATCATTGCCCTAGCAGACTCTTGAATAGTTCTATTCTTCCTTTCAACAACTCCATTTTGCTGAGGAGTAATTGGAGAAGAAAACTCATGACTTATGCCTTCAGCAGAACAATATTTAGCAAACTTGCTATTTTCAAACTCTCTTCCATGATCACTCCTTATTCTAATAACATTACTCTCCTTTTCCCTTTGGAGTCTTTGACAAAGATCTTTAAAAACATCAAACACCTCTGATTTGTCTTTAATGAAGCTCACCCAGGTGTACCTAGAATAGTCATCTACAACAACATAATCATACTTCTTCCCACCTAGACTTTCTACCTGCATAGGTCCCATCAAGTCCATATGAAGAAGTTCCAAAACTTTGGAGGTGGTGTTATGTTGAAGCTTCTGATGTGACATCTTGGTCTGCTTCCCTATTTGACAATCTCCACAAACTCTTCCTTCTTCAATATTGAGCTTAGGAATTCCTCTGACAGCTTCTGAAGATATTATTCTCTTCATTCCCTTCAGATGAAGATGTCCCAACTTTTGATGCCAAATTTTGACTTCATCATCTCTAGCAAACACACATGTTGAGGTACTTGAGTCATGTTGCACCCATAGATAACAGTTGTCCTTAGACCTAACACCCTTCATGATGACTTCTCCTTTCTCATTTGTGACATTGCACTCAGATTTAGTAAAGTCTACTTTGAATCCTTGATCACAAAGTTGACTAATACTGATCAAATTTGCTGTCAACCCTTTGACAAGTAGAACATCATCCAGTCTAGGAGCACCAGCACAATTCAGCTTTCCCATCCCCTTGATTTCTCCTTTGACACCATCGCCAAATGTTACATGACCTGAAGACTAAAGCTTAACATCTACCAACAAATTCTTAACTCCTGTCATGTGTCTTGAACACCCACTATCAAAGTACTAGTCTTCTTTGGTAGAAACCCTAAGAGAAGTGTGAGCTATTAAGTTGGTAATTTTTCCTTTTGGAACCCATTGGTTTTTAGACTTGGTGACCTGACTACCTCTGTGAAAGTTCTGTCTGGGAACAAACTAAAGTGCCTTCTGAGGATACCCATGTAGCTTATAATAGTAGGCCTTTATATGTCCATAACGCCCACAGTGATGACATCTCCAGCGTCTGAATTTCTTCCCAGAAGGAATCCTGTCAGGATGTTTAAACATCTGTTTTAACATCACTGGTTTGGAACTGGTAATAACATCATTAGAAGCTACAACATTGTTGAATCCTAAACCACTTTTGTCTCCAGCAATTTTCCCAATACTAAGAATGTTGTCTAGAGCATCAGTACCATTGTTCAACATTCTGACAGTTTTTCTCATAAAATCCAATTTAGAGTTAAGCATACTGACTTCATTTTCAAGTTCAGTCTTTTCAGCCTCTAACTGCACTATGGTTTTCTTCAGCTTCTCTCCTTCAAGACACACTTGTTCACTTCTCATGCACAGTTCTTTATACGAGGCAGCAAACTCTTCATAAGTAACCTCATCATCACACGAATCATCATCTGACTCACAAACCCCAATCATAGCTCTAACAAGCTTAGCTGATTCTTCTTCAGATTCACTCTCACTATCAGACCAGGAAGCAGATAACCCCTTTTTCTACTTTTTGAGATAAGTAGGACATTCCTTCTTGACATGACCATACCCTTCACACTCATAGCATTGGACTCCTTTGTCATTATTGGACTTTTCTTCATCTCTAGTTTTCTTCCCCTGATCTCCTGATCTGTTGGTGTCAGATGTGATGTTCTTGACATTAGGATTATAACGCCTATGTATCCTCTTCATAACCTTATTAAACGGTCTTCCCAGCAAAACAATGGCATGGGACAGCTCCTCCTGAGACTCAGCACCCTTCTCTTTCTTAGAATCTTCAAAACTAGATACCAAAGCTATACTTTTGGTTTTCTTTTCAGGTTCCTCTTCCATTCCTAATTCAAAGGTTTGAAGAGAACCTATCAATTCATCAACCCTCATCTTGCTGATGTCTTGGGCTTCTTCTATAGCTGTCACCTTCATTTTATATCTCTTGGGAAGAGATCTTAGAATTTTCCTCACCAGCTTCTCTTCAGTCATCCTCTCTTCTAGGGCATTAAAAGCATTTGACAGCTTAAGGATGTTCATGTGGAAATCATGGATAGTCTCATCATCCTTCATCTTCAGATTTTCAAACTTTGTTGTCAAATGTTGAAGTCTTGACATCTTGACTTTGGAGGTTCCTTCATGAGTAGTCTTCAAGATATCCCATGCTTCCTTAGCTACTTCACAAGTGTTGACCAACCTGAAGAAGTTCTTATCAACACCATTGAATATGGCATTCAAGGCTTTAGAATTCCCAAGGGCAAGCTCATCTTCTTCCTTGGTCCATTCTTCTTCAGGTTTCAGTTTTGAGCTACCCTCTACTTCCTTTCCATTCTCATCCTTTTCCACAATAACAAGATGTTTTCATTCTTTCAAAATAGCCTTCCAGGCTCTACTGTCTAATGACTTCAAGAATGTAACCATACGAGGTTTCCAATAGTCATAATTTGAGCCATCTAGAGTAGGGGGTCTATTAACAAATCCACCAGTCTCCTTGTCCATTGCACCAGAAAGTATCAGCCCTAGATCTCACCCAGATGCAGAGCAGGATGCCTGCTCTGATACCAATTGAAATTCTGGTATCAGATGTGTGATGTTAAGTGTGATGTCACAACAACACACTCTGCTAATATGAACAAGGTAATAACAACAGTAAATAACACAATGAATTGTTCACCCAGTTCGGTCTAACTACCTACGTCTGGGGGCTACCAAGCCAGGGAGGAAATTCACTATAAGTAGTATTAAATTACAGACTCAACAATCCCAGTTGACATCTACTAATCTTAATCACTACCCAATGACACTTCTACCTAAGAAACCACTTAGGTATGAGAAACCACTCACTCCCTAAATCACCTCAGTGATACAATCCAATGATTACACTTTAAACACACAACTTGATTCTGCTTAACAGCTTTGATCAAGAACAATTAACAACTCAAAAATAGTAACACCAATTCAAACACGAATGGTTTACAAAACACGCACGAAGACACAAATAACACTCAGTCTTTAGCTCTCTTTCTTCGTTTTCTTCGAACAAGGGTTGAGGCTGCTTTTATAGAATTCTGACTTGGGCTTGGACCTCTTCCAAAAAATCTGATTTGATTTGTTTTAAAACCAGAATTTAAAATAGATTTGATCTTCAAATCTTTTTAAATATTTTCAAATCAGCCCTAATGTTAGTTACATGATCTGCTCCATGATCTGCTCCATATCTGATTGAAAATATCTTTTCCAAGATATTCGCATCCAATCTCTCTAACAGATCTCCTCAAAGCAAACTAACACGCGCAACCCTAAAACATCACAACTAGATGTTCTGATGTTCTGATAACTGATGTCAAGACATCAAGTATAACATCAGCATATAAAACTTCAACCCTGCAACAACTAATGTTAGGAACCAATCTTATGACATCAGACATACGACATTAACATTGTTCAACTTTGTTTTACCAAAATTCCAGCCAATACAAGAACTACAGATCGTATGTTTCAATGGGGTTTAAAACAAGCAATCTGCATGACGTGATGATTTGTTTTTTAGAAGAGATAGAGAGAAATACAAGAGTGTGTGCAGTGCATTTTCAGAAAATGCTTGTTGTTTTATTTATTTTTGGGCTGTTTTAGGATTACCATTTTCTTAAAAAACGAAAAGTGAAAACAGCAATGAATGTGGAAATTACAGAATTACGTTTATTTATTTATGATTTAGTCGATTCTTGAAACTACAACCCCATAAAACAAAACTCTGTCGCTTTGGGCAAAACGAAGAGGGACATTTACAGAAAAGTGAGCCCTATAAAAATATCCATTTCACCTGGGCAGGGTGAAAGGTCAAAATAAAGACGGCAATTACTTAGACTTATGGACGGCTTTCGGGACATCGACAACAACCCATTGGCGACGAACTCCTCGGTGAATCACAAAGTCTGGTACCTTCTTTCTTGGTTTCTCCTCAGAAGTGACGCTGAGTTCTGGTGGAGCAAGATCATTGGAGTCTTCCTCCCAAGCAGAGTTGTCATAAACAAACTCTTCTGTTGTGTCTTCCTTAATGTTTTCACTCTCAAGAGGAACTCCCTATCCAATTGGCTGGATGTCCTCGTATCTGATGCGAGAGCTTTCAGGAGCGGTGTACTTGACCAAGAAGTCGTAGTTGCCACTTGGTTGTACTAATGTGTCCCATACTTCTACGGGACGAGAGGAATCATCCTTCTCGATGACGTTGACCTCAGGAAAAGCATAGTTGATGAAATCTTGTCCTGCAATCTTTCGAGATTCATCGTTGTGCTAGATATCTTCGAAATGTCCTGAGTAATGATCCCATGACTCTGTGGGGACGCATGTATTCTTTTCAATGATGCTCAGCTGATAAGCGTTGTTGGGCTGACTCTTTTTCCCCAAGTCTTCTGGGTATGGCTTCCAGATAAGCATATTACGGTGGTTAATATTGGCATATTACGGCGGTTTGAACCGCCACAATTTACTAGTCGCGACGGTTTTGCTTCTGTCGCGAAAACGTGTGTCGCCAGGCTATATCGCGACAGTTCCTAAAACCGCTACTCCAACCATCGTTCTATGTTGCGACGGGCAAGGAATTGTCGTAAATTGAAAATTGCGGCGGTTAAAACCGCCATAAATATTTGGTTTTGTTATCCAAAAATAAAAAACCATAGGTATTTTACAAGGTAAATCCGCAGGAAATGTAAAATCCGTAGGTAATTCCGCAGCAAATATATTTCTAAAATTAAAAAAAAATCAAATGAACTTTTATAAGAACATTGATATTATTAGTGATTGACTCCAGGACACAAGCTCCACAGGAAGCCAAATTCTTACTCGCCATTCAACATTACAAATAAGATGACTAAAAATGATCTAATTGTGCTTTATAGAAAGTCTCTAATTTGCTGAATAATCAGTTTTCATTTCACAACACATACTGAAAATAAAGTGTCTTAAATCATTACATATTCTCATAAGAGAGTACTATTACAACAATCACAGAGAAACTCAAACATCAAACATCTTTTACTAAAACTATAATCACATGCCCGAAACACCACGAACTCGCAGTTTTGGAACCCAAATGAAATTATCTGCAGGAAAAAAGTGACAGACAGAATAACTTCCCGGCGAAACACCAAGAACCTGAAATGAAACATGACCGTGTCCCCAAGAAGTCGTAGTTGCCACTTGGTTGTACTAATGTGTCCCATACTTCTACGGGACGAGAGGAATCGTCCTTCTCGATGACGTTGACCTCAGGAAAAGCATAGTTGATGAAATCTTGTCCTGCAATCTTTTGAGATTCATCGTTGTGCTAGATATCTTCGAAATGTCCTGAGTAATGATCCCATGACTCTGTGGGGACGCATGTATTCTTTTCAATGATGCTCAGCTGATAAGCGTTGTTGGGCTGACTCTTTTTCCCCAAGTCTTCTGGGTATGGCTTCCAGATAGGCAAGTCATCCAGGGGATCAAAATAATCATAATCGAAGTTGTCTTTAATCAGAGTGTCCTCCTCTAACGAGTTAGGTGTAGCACGACATCCCTCAGGATCAGAATCTCCGTACATCATCTGGACGTCTGATCTTGGTATATATCTCGGACTCTGTTTGGGAAAATAGAATGGCATGTGCATTTCTTCTTGAGACATATAACCGTCCTCATTGAGATAAGACTTCCACTTTTCATCTGTATCGGAGGAGTCACCCTCGTTGATGGTGTGTACTTCTTGAGACACTGGGTGGAGAAAGCCTCCACTGTGGAAGAAGTCCTGAATGGGATGAAAACTTTCATCTTTCTTAACAGTCTGGGTATAGGTTGAAGAGAAACCAAGACCTTTCTTTGTCTTGTTATCAGTAGGCATGACAAGCTGTCTCCATCCTTTTGCGTTGTTACTCTTGATCACTTCGAGAGCGTCTTTGTATGAGGAAATCGACGTCCCTCTTTTTGATTGATTCTCATTGCTCACTGACAGTGCTTGAAACTGGGTTCCAACAACCTCCTCTGGTTCTACATAGGAGAATGATGATAAGTTGCTCACGATTAAGGCCTGCTCTCCGCATATTGTGACTAACTTGTCATTCTTGATGAAGTTCAGCTTCTGGTGAAGTGTCGAAGTGACTGCCCCAGCTTCGTGTATCCAAGGTCTTCCTAATAAACAGTTGTATGCTGGCCGAATGTCCATGACCTGGAAAGTGACTTGGAAAGTGTGAGGAGCGATAGTTATGGGAAGATTAACTTCGCCGATGACTGTTTTTCTAGATCCGTCAAAGGCTTTGATGATGACCCCACTTTCTCTCATCGGAGATCCTTGAAATGATAGCCGCATCAGAGTAGATTTTGGCATAACATTCAAAGTTGATCCCGTGTCTACCAATAGCTGGCTAGAGCATCGTCTTGGTAGTTGATTGTAATGTTAAGTGACATGTTATGATTTTTGCCTCCTTCTAGCAATTCTTCATCACTTAATCCTAAGTTGTTGCAGGAAGTGATGTTAGAGATGATGTTGTCAAACTGCCTTACCGTCACATCTTGTTATACAAAAGCTTGGTCCAAGACTTTCTGCAAAGCTTCCCTGTGAACCTCGGAACTGAGTAAGAGAGATAGCATAGAGATTTTCGAAGGAGTTTGCAACAATTGGTCTACAATGTTGTACTCACTTCTCTGGATGAGCTTCAGCATCTCATCGTCATTCTTTACTAGTTCTGGATTACTAGATTGACCGACTGGATGATTAGGAACTTCTGTTTGAGGTTCCTTTTCCTTGGTGGGTTCTCCAACTCCTCTGTTGAAGATCCGACCGCTCCGTGTTACTCGACTGATGTCGACAATGTTTACTACGGAGGGTAATGGAGTTTCCTTTCCATTTTCGATTGTTGTTGCACCGTACTTGTAAGGGATAGCCTTATCGGATTTGTACGGTATTGGTCCCGACAGATAGATAATCACGGGAGCCTTTTGATTTTTCTGACCATCGTAGGAGGCTTCAATTGGTTCCAGGTTAAAGATCCTTCTACTATCAAGAGGAACTCTTGATTCATCGAGTTGAGGGATTATGTCACCAACATTTTTTATCTTCCCATGATCGGAGATTCTGAAAATGTCTTGGCTTTGATCAGGAGGATAGTATTGCATTACGTTGATCGAACCAGAACTCGAACATGGTCGCGTATCTTTTCGGTCTAACTGATTTTGAAGAGCTGACCGTACAAGATAACATCCTTGGTTGTTTTCTGAGGAAACTCTACAACGCTCATAATTATGTGGTGGCACCTGGCCACGTCCGCTTTGTATGCAGTGTAACTTTATCAGATCTGTTTCCATCGAGCGGACATCCTGACTCTGACGCCTATCAGGATTCTCGTCAGTCATACTGATCTGTTGTATAGCCTCATCCAAGTAGATTGGAAGCCACCAGTGGTCTAACAAGTGTTGAAGTGTTCTTTAAACAAGTGCACATCCTTGGTCGTTTTTACGACACACTTTTCAACCTTGATAATCATGTGAAGCCAGAAAACCGAGCCTGACCTGCTTTGCGTGTAATTCTACCAGACTAGTATTCATCAAGCGAATATCAAAGATCTAAATCATATTGACTTGATGGTTATTTCTCTCCTGATAATCCTGGATCCATCCGAGATCCATCTGACGTTGGAGGGCCTCTTGTACAAAAGAGCATCCCTGATTTCTTATTGAGCAGATCAGATAGGAATTATAATTGTGTCGTGGCAGATCATGGTATTGACTTTCCCTTGAGTGCATTGCCACCAAGTTGACGTTCATCGTCAGAATGTTGTAGTTCTGGACAATGTTGGGATTTGCGTGAGCTATATTGACCTCACGGATTCGATGATCTTGGATACATCTGAGATCCATCTGTTCTTGTAGAGCTTATTGCACTACGGAACACCCCTGATTATTCTTTGAGCAAATATCACACTGGTGATAATTGTGAGACGGCACATGACCGACCCGCTCTATTTACAATGCATCCTGAGCAAATTAGTTCCCAATAGGAGTACATCGTGAAGTTAATAACTTCGGCTAACCTCTTCCTCTATTAAATTTACTGCAGTCTTTTCACGTTGAGGCAACGGGTTCGTTTGAACATTTGGATTAGTATCTTTGAAACATAAGACCCATTCCGGACAAGCTTCTGTACATCAGATTTGAAGCTGAGACAGTTCTCAATGTTGTACCCCGGTCCTCCTTGATGGTAAGGGCAAGTTTGATCCGCTTTAAACCAAAAAGGCAGATTTTCTGGTACTGTAAGAGGAGATCTGGTTTGGACATGCCCCTTGACCAGTAGTAGTGGAAACAGTTCTGCGAACAACATTGGTATAGGGTCAAACCTGGTGGTCGTGTCGTACGATTATTATTGTTGTACTGAGGACGAGCCTGCTGAAGAGGTTGTTGTGTCCTTTGCTGATACTATTGTTGACTTGGTTGGCTTTGAGCAACCTGAGGTTGATACGTTAGAGCCAGCGTTGGCTTGATAGCAGAAGTTACCACTGCTACTGGTTGATACCTTCGCCTTTGCTTTCCGAGAGAGATATTACCAATATCTTGCTCTTTTTTCTTTGAGAAAGCACTATCGTACCTTTGGGTACTGCTTGATGGCTCTGCATCCTTGACCAATCGTCCTTCTCGGACTGCTTCTTCAAGGCGTACCCCCATGTTCACCATTTCAGTGAAGTCACTGAGCGCACTGGCAACCATTCGGTCGTAATAGAATGAACTCAAGTTTTTCAAAAAGATCTTGGTCATCTCTTTTTCCTCAAGAGGGGGACAGATCTGGGCGGCAATTTCACGCCATCTCTGAGCATATTCCACTACAAGAAAAAAGGAGATTAACGACACTTGAGTTGCGACAGTTATCACAAAACCGTCGTTATTCCTAGATTGCGACGGTTATCACGACAGTTAGGGTCAACTGTCGCAGATTTTTTGCGACAATTATCAAAAAACCGTCATTATTCCTGGATTACGACGGTTGTCACAACAGTTCACTACAAGAAACTAGTCAATTTACGACTCTTGAATCGCGATAGTTGAGTCTCAACTGTCGCAATATGTTTTTTTAGATTTTAGTGACAGGTCATATGACAGTTTGAACTAGTGTCGCAATCATTAAATTGAATTGTAAGCTACACAAATAGTTAAGTTTGTCTAATTATGCATAACCTTACTTTCCATGTATTTTAAGTAATAACTAGTTTTTTAAAATATTTTATTATTTGCCTCAATTTATTTTAAAATATTATAAATATTTTATATATAATTGTTTTGATAAATATTTCTCACTTTTTAAAATATGATTTAAATGATAAAATATTTTGAGTATTTTTCTCAAAATTTTATTTAACAATTTTTTAAAAAATTATATTGTTGTAAATAAATATCAAATAAATTAAGTTTATTTTAAAATTAACTATAAAATTATTAAAATTATTATTTTAAATTTAATAATTCATAAAAACTAATAAAATTTATTAATAATTGAAATTTCTTATTGGAAAAATAAAATTATTTTTTAAACTTTTAGTAAAGAAATTTAATATTATTTTTCTAAGCCAAATCTCATATATTTATTTAAAAACAATATGAAAAATAAAATGATATTTTGTAAATAAAACTCATCTCAAGTGAATATCAAAGGCAACCGTCCTCCTTGACAACGCGAAATAGGATCCACGACGGTTGTTTATGAACCGTCGTCCCAATTAGAGAAATTTGACAAAGAAGGGTGCGACTGTTGATGAACCGTCGTCCCCCAAATATTGTACCGGCGCTACACTTAATTGGAGGAAGAGGGAAAACAATTGTTTTTCATTTTAGGTTTTTGGGCATCTCTCAACTCACGTCTCTCTCTCTCTCTCACAGCTTCCAACAACTGTTTCTGATTTTAGGGTTTTGGTCTCACGCACCTCTATCTCAGCTTAATACACAAGCTTCCAATAATTGTCCATAACCGCACTTTGGTATTTCTCTTTCTCAAACCCTAAATTATTCTTAATTTCAATTTTGCTTTTGATGTGTATCTAATGTTGTTGTTCTTGTAACTTCTACTAACTTTCTTGCTTCTGATTTGTATGTAATGTTGTTATTCCTAAATGGGATTGAGTCTTGAGAGCAAGATATGCAGGTCATCCTACTCGAGATTGTTTGTTTCAAGATCCTGTAGTGGATGGTAAAAGGTAAGTTAATTCTCCAACGTTTCTATTCGTCACTCGAAGCGTCGTTTCAGCGCCGGAATTGTCGCCATGGCTGCACCAAGATCTGGGTTGTCCATAAATCAGAGGAAGAATGGCAAGCGATTCTCTCCCCTGAGCAACTTCGAATTCTGAGGCAGAAAGGCACTGAGTATGTAATTCCTTTATCGCATTGTGTTTTTAATATGTTTTCTAGAATTCCTTTATCGCACTCTAAATGTTTGATAAAATCTCTGAGTGTTTTTAATATTTTTTAAGGATGTTTCATATTTTTCTAGGTTGACATATCGTCCGGAGCTAACACGGTTGCAACACTTAGATTGGCTAGTCTTCCTTAGAATAAATGCAAACTTATTGTGGTAAGAACAATTCTCATTTAAAAGAACATCAAGCTAAATGTGTAAGGTTAAGTTTCATTCATCAACCTCATTATGCAAGCAATGAAACTTTTCACTTTTTTCATCACAATCTAATTAAAGATTCTGTAAAAATAAGCTCTGAACTGTGATTTTAGGCCTAAAACTTGTTTCTAATATTGTCAAAATTGTTGATGGCTTGAAGTTCAGACTATTCATCCAAGTTTCAGGGAACAATGCTTGTCATATGTCTTGTACCAAGACCTTAGGACAGAAGCTGAAAACATGCAGCCCGTGTCCGTCGATTAATTTCTTCCACGAGTTCCGATAAGACTAGAAAGCTTTCTTGTGGAGTTATCGCGTGAAAAACGTTATCACATTTGGTGTATTTTATATGAGCTTTTATGTCTTATTATTTACCTCCGCATGCATGTTTGTAACAGTTTATGTTTGTTTGACATGTTTGCCATTTTCTACTATCAGCAGTTATGCTGCCTCCTGTAAGACTATGGCTGATTGTTGCCTGTGTTAATGTGTTTGTCAGTATAATCAGATTAACGTGGACATTTATTTTTGGCCTATAACATATACTTAATAGGATGATAACCATTTCATCAATTTATCTAGCTCGACTATTTGGATTGACCTATGGTTTACACAATAAACTTTTAGGGATTTGTATGTACTGCAAGGCGTGCTGCTAGTTTCGTGCGAGGAGACGATGCCATTCACAAACTGTTTACAGAACTGACTTGAGAATTTTACTGGTACTATAATTCACAAGTTCCTTTTTCTAGAAACTACTTTTTCCATGTTTTACTAGTACTAGTTTAGGCTGTTGATGTATATAGGTCGCTCTTGAAAGGTACAAAGCAATGATTCCATATTGATTTTTATAAAGCTGGTATGCTAACAGTAGACTTGTTTTAAGCAGAACTAAAGATTCCACACTTAAGGTAACCATTTTATTTTATGGTGAGGACCATGGTTCTGTCCCCCCATAAAAACACACTTTTTATTTAACAAAGTATATGCTGATAAATGTTGTATTTCAGACAATATTATTTTAAGGATATTGGTGTTCATGCTGATGTAAAATATATTGATTCAACATACATGAACCGTGCATGTCGAGCAAATGCATCGTGTGGGATTTTATGCACTGTACTTGGACAAAATGATGTTAGTTTCTCTTCCTCTTCTTTTTGTTTTTGTTACAATGACAAAATGCTGCTTAATGTATTCAATTTCTAAACTAACTAAATGTATTCAAATTCTAAACTTAAAACTAGTGTTATTTCCTAACCAAGACTTAACTAAAACTAATGTCTGAATGTATATCTAACTAAGATAAAGTATATAACTAATGTATATAAAAAAGAAAGCTATGTAAAATTAACATATGAAAAGAAATGCTGATGTTATACGGAAACGTGACACTACAGTATGGCATGTCTTCCTACCATTGGTTTTATTAACTTAATTACCACATGAAATGTTTTAAAGCTAACACATGAAATGTTTTGTTTTTGAGGTGGTTAATGCTTACCGTTCCGTAACTCACATGTCAGTGTTTGATATATATATATATATTGAAAAAAACCAAAAGAAAGGTTTTTATCATAAAAGTGTAATTATTATTTGTAATTTTATAATAGAAAGGTTTTTATCTAAATCCTGTCACACAAAAGAAAGGTTTTTTATAAAGCTGGTACTGGTTGAGAATTTTAACATAAAAGTGTAATTTTATATACCAGTTTTATCATAATATATACAAAGAATGTGTGCTTAATTATTATTTCTATTGATTCTTGTTGGTTCAGTTTACAAAAGATGTTGGTGCCTTTTGTGTGACAGGATTTAAACTTGACAATGCAACAACTATAGCAATGTTTGATCCAAATGAGAAAACCTACAACATTAATGTGCTTCCCTCCTATTATTTGCAGGATGGTGATATAATCAACATTGACTGAGTCCTTACAAGGAAGATCCTTGGACAACCATATGTTTGTGCTAACCGAGTCCGTTTTCTTACTTTTGGATTGTAATATCTCTGAAATGAACATCATTCAACTTATGTTAGTATGTCATACAACAATGGTAGGTTGAAGGATTGTTAGAAAAAAAAAGCTTAAACATGATAGGATTCAAGGTGAAGCTCTATCAATGAACAGGTGTGTTCAGTTCACTTAAGTAATTTTGTAGTGAGTTATGCATGTTAAAAATATTGATAGTTACGATATTGGAAAATTCTCTTTTATGGGAATCTTTTTGTTTTGATGGTAGTGTATATGCTAATAAATTAATATTTTACAACCCTGCTAATTGTGAAAGAAAATTTAATACAGATATAGGCCAGTAGTTGCTTTTGGTTTTGCTTCCTTGTAGGTCCAGTTGAAAATTAAGAAATTGAAGTCATTAAAGGCATTACTTGCTGTTTGGATGCCGATTGGATGTTGTTAAAAGGCGAGTTTTCCAAATGGAAAAGGCATTACTTGCTGCTAAAAGATTATAGTATAGCTAAGTATCTTAAAGTTTTCCAAATGAACAACTATTTTGTGGAATGCTGATGTTGAATTTCTTTTTTTTTATTTAGTTAAAATATTTGTTTGGTCTTTATACTTTAGAAATAACACCTGTTTTCATTTTTTCCTGTACCGTAAGAGAACTGCTACCATCCATCTTAATGGAGATCGATGCTGCTCCCGAGGTCAGTGTTGAAACTGAAGACGAAAGTTCTCAAGTGGAAGTGGAAATGGATTTTGTCGCCGACGATCCTGCAGGTTCTGATATTAATGCCTTGATTGAAGATACATGTTCTGATTCTGGTGCAATAGTAATAACACCATCACATTCTCCTATTGCTTCTCAAGCATCCACACCAGTAGCTGTTATACAGACACTGACCTTGAAGCCGTGAAAATTTATCTAGAAAAGCAAGTTGAGGAACTATCTGAGTGTTTAGAGACAGAGAAGAGAATGAGGGTAATTTATTTATTCATAGTAAATGAAAATGCTAAAGTATGAAATTAAGACATTCTAACTGTTTGGATATATTATTTTACTGACATGGTGGAGTGAGAGACATCCTTTCAAGTAAAGACATTCCCAATGGTGGGGAGAACCTAGGGATGAAGACTGTATTTGGTACAGAACCTTTATTTGCCGAAGAGATTGCTAGATGTGTTGGTGAACATCTTGCCTTTGTTGTGAGTTCTTAAATCCCTTATTTTTATCCAAAATGTATGATCTTATGTGTTGATACATGTATCACTTATATTTTGTCTCCAAATGGCTTCTTTAGGTTGCAGAGACTCAAAAACTTGCAGATTTGGCTGCAAATTCAGCGGTTGTTGATTACAGTACTGAAAATCTTGAACCACCTATCCTATGTGTCGAAGATGCTGTTGAAAGATCTAGTTTTTTTGAAGTTCCTCCATTTTTACTTCCAAAAAATCAAGTTGGTGATGTATTAAAAGGAATGGCTGAAGCAGATCACAAGATTCTTTCTGTCAAGGTACATGCGCAGAATACATTTCTTCTGAGTAATGACTATTGTTGTTTATTGATCAAAGTTATTAACTGTCATTATCTATCAATGAAACACAGATGAAACTTGGATCTCAATACTATTTCTATATGGAGACACAAACCGCGCTCGCTGTACCAGATGAAGACAATTGTGTAACATTTTTAAAAATATTTTAGTATAAGCTTTTATGCTACTAATAATTTTGATTGTATTATCACATTAAATATTTGATTGTATTATCACATTATATATTTGATTTAGAATTTGTTACATTAGATTTTTCTCAATGACACATGATTAATTATTTTTCATGGTTTTTATATTCTGTTTGAAGGTTAATAACACTGTTTTTTTTATACTGATAATGTTCTTTTCATCGTGTATACTGATAATGTTCTTTTCATCGTGTGATTTGAATTCTTAGTAATTTTTTTAATGAATAATAATATTAGTAAAATAATGGGACATAGTTGTATCTAAAAAGCAATAAGCTCTCAAAGATCTATACCTACAGTCAAACTTCCTATGTATAACTAAAAGTTCATTTGATTTTTTTTTTAATTTTAGAAATATATTAGCTGCGGAATTACCTGCGGATTAAAGATTTCCTGCGGATTTACCTTTGGAAATACCTATGGCTGTTATCTTTGGATAACAAAAACAAAGTTATTTATGGCGGTTGTAACCGCCGTAATTTGTAATTTATGACAGTTCCCTGCCCGTCGCAACATAGAACGACCGTTGGAGTGGCGGTTTTAAAAACCATCGCGATACAGCCTGGCGACACACGTTTTTGCGACAGAAACAAAACCGTCGCGACTAGAAAGTTGTGGCAGTTCAAACCGCCGTAATCTGCCAATATTAACCGTCGCAACTTGCCAATTTTCTTGTAGTGTTCCTTAAAAGTTTCTTTGTCCTTCTGCGACATTGCTCTGAGATGATCTCTGTCTGGTGCCATATCCAAATTATATTTATACTGCTGGATGAAGGCTGCCCCAAGATCTCTGAAAGTAACGATCTTGGTGCGGTTTAAACCCATGTACCATTTGAGTACGGCCAGTTAAACTGTCATGAAAATAATGGATCAGTAATTGTTAATTCTCTGTCTGAGTTGAAATCTTTCGAGTGTACATCACCAAATGACTTTGAGGGCAAGAGTCGCCCTTGCATTTTTCAAAGTCAGGAACCTTGAATTTGTGCGGTATCTTTACATTAGGGACCAGACAAAGGTCTGCGGCGTCCTTTCCGAATAAATCCTGACAGCGAATGGCATGTAGTTCCTTCTACATCTCTAGGAATTATTCCTGGAACTCATTCATCCTTTCGTACATGTCTTCATTTCCACCAGAGATTACTTGTGGAATCTGTCCTTCTGGGGCAGTGTGTACCAATGGTAGTGGTATAGTCATTACGGCGGTGACTCTTGGTACTTCCAAGCCCCGAAGTTTGTAATCTTCAGGAGTTACTGTCATGACTCTTGCATCCTCGCTTTCTCGAAGTTTGTAACCTTCAGGCCCAGCGGTTCCTGCTGCAGTTTCTGGGTCTTCGGTGACCGGAGGGATGTATCCTTCATGGACAAAGTTGAGAGGCATGCCCCAGGGACGATCTTTAGGCATGTTGTACGAGGATCATATGTCTCCACTACGGGCATAGATGTGATCTCTAAGATCACAGTCCTTTGTTGTTGCCCCTGAGCTACTGCCAGAGATTGCATGTCATTGTGAAGTTTTTCCAAACTTTCCTTCAGAGCGTCGATTTCTTCTCTCAGCTCTCTGTTCTCTTCCTCGAGATCGTCCATTTTCTTTTGTCGATTGGCCCGAGTATTGTACGAATGAGACAGCTTGACTCTAGAATTGTAACACATACGTGAGACTCGAAGATAAGAAGAAAGCGTTATGTGAGAATGATGAATGATATGCAATGATATATATAATTTTTGTTTTTTACTTTAATCAAAAAGAAACTTCAACAAACCGATTGCAAATATCATACAGTGGGGAGACCCCTTTTTTTATTGAATTCGAAAGATTGCAGAAAGGGAAAATACAGTATTTTACAAAGTGTTGTAAGGAAATGTCTAAACTTATGGATCCTGAGCCCTCTCAGAAGAGAGCTCAGATGCCGGTTCTGGTATTTTCCTTTTCTTTGACCGGGGCTCTTCAGCCGTTGTCGGATTGTTAGTCCTTTGCCAAGTGAAAAGAGAGAGCAAATTTCTTCGGTCTTCTTGATTTTCTACAACCTACTGCTCTAGTATCTTAATCAGAGAACATTTTCTTTTAACAGTTCCTGAATTTTAGTACATTCCATATTAAGGATTCGATACTTGTTTTTCCATGAGTTCTTCTCACGTTGAACTTTGTTGAGAGCGACCTGGAGTTTTTCCTTATCAGACATAAAATAAAGGACAGATTCCTTTAACGGAAGAATTTCTTGACGAGGGTAAGGCATCCTCAGCTTGAGGGCTCTAGTTTGTACCCAGTGGAGATAAGGTTCCACGGAGATACAATCTGGTCTCCCTAGAGACTCTCTTCCTTTCCTGCGAACATGTTGCCAGACATGCACTATTTCCTTCTTTAATGCCCTGTAATTTTCCCCTTCCTTGAAGAAAAGACCTTCTAGATGAACATTATGCGGGATATGCTTCATCGGGTATCCGAGTTGACGGCGAACTAAAATTGGATGATAGTTGATTCCTCCTTTAGTTCCTATGAGGGGTACATTAGGGAAGTTTCCACTTTTGTCGATGATCCTTATCCCCTCATAAATCCTATTATACCAATCTATGTCAGAGTTAGTAAGAGACATGATTCTTTGTGACCAATGTAGAGTACTCTTATGGTCCCGAAAAGCAGCCGATTTGGGTAAATGGGAAGTGAGCCATTTGTAAAGCAGGGGTACATAGCATGTGACCATTCCTCTGCTGTATAAATTCCTTAAATATACAGAATGATAAGCATCTGCGAGCAAGGTTTGTACGAGTTTCCAATCAGAAATATCTTAACAACGTTGATAAGTAGGACAAAGATATCTTTGAAAGCAGTAATGTTTCCTATACTGGCAAAGTACAGGGATTTCTCTACCAAAAACTTAGCTGGTAGACCTTGAATTCCTTCTTTAGTGGTCATGTGAGTCCTGACCTCTGACTCGTCCAAATAGATTGCTCTTGGAATGGTTTGTTCCTTTGGAATTTTTTCCAGTCCAGAAAAGGGAGCTTGGTCAGTGATAGGTAAATTAGTCAGATGAGAGTACTCCTCCAGTGTCGGTGCTAGTTGATAATCCGGGAATGTGAAACAGTGATAAACCGGATCGTAAAACTGAATCAGTGTAGACAGGATTCCTTCAACTACATGGACCTTTAACAGAGACAACAGTCCTCCATGCTTAGCTCTGAAAGCATCAGGGTTGGTAATCATCCTTGCCAGTCTTCTTAAATCCTCTAGTTTCGGAGCCTTGAAGGTGTACTTGTGCGTCTTTCTTCTACCAAAATCCATAACGCAATCTTTCTCTGATATTTGCAATTATTGTTTTAGTTTATTTTGAGAAAGAAAGAGAAGAGAAAAGAGAAGAAAGAGAAAGAAGATAAAATTTTTCTTTGTTTAAGAGTTTTTTAAATGAATGCACGAATGCAGCACACAAAAACATTGAAAAAACATGGGTTCAAGGGTTCAACGTCACGATCATAGAGTCATGGCTCTACCCATCCCCAAAGGTTGTATTCTGGTCAATTTTTGTACCTGTAGAACGGGTTAAAGGTTCCCAAAATCATTGACCCCCCTAGGGATATCAACAGCAAGCTGGTTCACCCGAGCAAGCTGTAGCATCTTGTAGCGTGCGATTTTTGTCGGTGACGCGACCACCTTATCGCCATGGGTTTCTCCTCACCGCAATGGTAGGGAGTGGGGTGCTACTTTCTGATTTCTTATTTATCCCGTGAACCTGGAAGGGAAAGCGAAGCTATCTAAAACTAACCTTGCACATTATGTTTTACTGAACAAATGCTAAGAGAGATTCGGGGAGTTTGGGGTCAGGTTATACAATGGGGAGTTGTCAATTACCCATCTTATATGTGGTTATCCACAGGTTGATTAGCATTAGGTTCTGCTTTGTACTTGATGGTGTTTATCTGTAAATGAGAAAGTTTTTTCTTCGGGAATGTTTGAGAGAGAGAGTAAGTTTTTGATGATTTTGGTGAGGTACTGGACCTCAGTTTGATTGATATGAAGGTACTGGACCTAAAGTTTTGATTGGTATGTGAAGGTACTGGACCTAAAGTTTTTTATTGGTATGCTCACTAAGATTTCACAATCTTATGCCTACGTATTCCCGTTTAAAGAAACAGGGAAATCAGAGCATTCGTAGTTCCTCCTATTCTATGGGAGGAAAAGATTTTTGGTGTCTTGTTCAAAGCCCAAGATTGAAGCTAAATGGTTAAGCATTTGTGTCTTGTTCAAATCCCAAGATTGAAGCTAAAAGTTTGACTGAGATAGAATTTGTCAACTCTAAAGGGAGACATCTCGTCTGTTTATCACAATTGTTGGGTGACTGAGTATAAAGGAGGATTCACTACTACAAAAAAAACCCATTTAACAATGGTAATGACATATAATGACGCAGGCGAAGGCGTTGTTATGTAGATTGTCGTTGTAAGTTCGCTATTTCTACAACGGTCTAGAAACCGTTGTTGTATTCTGGAAAGCGCACGTTATATTGCAACGGTTAGGTATTTCAGCCGTTGTAATATATATTAACTATCATAACGGTTATGAGTCTCAACCGTTGTGGAATGTACCCTTAGTTTATTAAATACAAATGTATATTGCTTGTTTTACCATACACCTAATTAAAGAAATACAACCATTAAAATTCGTAAAGAACTATATAATCTGAAAATTAAACTGTTCTTGCAAACCAACTTAAACACACCACTATTTTTCGAATTGCATCCATTTCATTCCGTACATTTTATGTTCCTTAACATAAAATTTATGCTTCAATTGTCCATTTGCTTCAATTCATCGATATCTACAATTCTACTTTACCTCATCATCGCCAAAAATCATCATGATTTTATCATTATAACAATCATGATCTTAACAACCACTATGTTTAGTGACGACGATGAGGTAAAGTAGAATTGTAGATATTGATGAATTGAAGCAAATAGACCATTGAACCATAAATTTTATGTTAAGGAACATAAAATGTGCTGAATGAAATGGATTCAATTCGAAAAACATTGACATGATAAAGGTTGGTTTTCAAATACATCTTAATTTTTAGATTATAAGTTTCTATATCAATTTAACTGATTGCATTTTCAATAAAAGGATAGTGAAACAAACAAAATACATAGTATATAATAAACTAAATTTCATATACAATATCAGAATGAATTCATATATATGTACCTTATCAGAATGAATTCATATATATGTACCACCATCATCATCACCATGTGAAACAAACCCTAAGAAGTTGGAAGCAATGAAGAAAATTAGTTAGTATTCAAAACAAAACAAGCAAAAGTTGAAACAAAACCCTAAGAAGTGGGACTGTACCATTACAATGAAGTTCACCTTACTTGTGAAGCATTGAAGTCGAATCTACACAAAATGAGAACAATCAACAAAAACAACATGAAGCAAACGAGATAATGGGAACTATCTAACAAAAAGATTGAAGTAGAAGAATACCTTATTTTCCATAAACAATATGTACATTACGCTTGCTACCGCCAGCATCATCACCATGTTCATCTAGTTTTAGACTCTGCAAGAAGAAATACAAGGAGGAAGAAGCTTAAATCAAAAGCTTCATACTTCTTGTATTTCTTTTCGCAGATTCTAAAAAAAGATGAAGTTTGCTGCCAAAAATGTAGAGAAAAAATGGGTGCTAGGGTTTCGCTGTGAAGGAAACGGCGCTACTGTCAATAAGGGAAAGTTAATTCCCTTATATAGGTAAATATTTCACAACGGTTTTCTAAAAAGAACCGTAATGATAAGTATATATATTATTTTAATAATATCACAACGGTTAGTTATATTAACCGTAGCGATACCCCTTATATTTGGTACAAGGTTCGACTCCAGGCAACAACATTTTTCTATAATTACGTAAAATAGAAAAATGTTGTTGCCTGGAGTCGAACCTTGTACCAAGGATAAGGGGTATCGCTACGGTTATTATTACTAACCGTTGTAATATTATAACCCTTGGTCTTCCCGGAATAGAGAACACTCTGGCCAAGTATAATAATGATTTAAAATTTTCTCTGTTTTTCAAAAAATATCGTTCCAGAATATCAACCATTTACAAGTTATCATCATTGCAAGCATTAAACTATCAGACTTTTCATCTTCAACCTCATCTATAAATAGACAATTTTACATTTCTTCATAATATATTCTTCGTAACAATGAGTTCTACAAATGAGAATGCTAGAAACATCACCAATGAGGGCACAAATGAACAACGTCAGTCGCCAAATGAGGAGGTCCAACCAGCGGCAAACGTCAGGGATGCGTTAAGGGTAAGGAAGGAGAAGAAGAAGAAGAAGAAGCTGAAGAAGAAAAAGAAATAGAAGAAAAGAAGGACTATTTATTATGATTCCGATGAGGGAATTGAGGAGAGAGTCCTGGATTATGAAGATGCATTTGCAGCTATGGGCTCTGATATTGATAAATATATGTAATATATGATTATCAATGTACTCTTCTTATCTGGAATCTTAATAAAGTTTTCTTTTATATATACTCATCTCTTTCACTTTTATTTTTAAAGAAGTTATGATCAAACTATTTCACCTATTCTCTTGCACTTAAAAATAGAAAAACAAAGATGAATTTTGAGTTTTGAGGTTAAATCCCCATAACACTAACAAAAGAAATAAAATATATGTTTAAAATCTAAAAATATGGAAAAATATATGTTTTGGGAATTTTTTTGAAATTTTTTGAGACTATGAAAACAGTAAAAAAATTCATTAAAAATAGAAAAAAGATGAATTGGGGTTTTGAGGGTGAAAGTATACCCGTGGTGAAAGGCTACCCGCATTTTGAAAAAATATGTAAAAAACCATAAATGCTGGCGCTGGGACTTGAACCCATGACTAGACGCTACCTATAATGACGGTTTCTTAAATATCCGTGGTGAAAGACCTCACATTTCACCACGGTTGGAATATTAACCGTCATTAAAAGCCTTTTAATGAGATTAAAAAAAATGCAGCGCATCTATTACAATGGTGTATAGGCAAGCCGTTGCAAGCCTTGTTGTTTACGCGTTTTGTAGTAGTGATTACTTTAACTTGGATATGTGAATCCATCAATACCATAATTTCCTTTATAGGGGTGTTGTCCTAAAGGGGAAAACCTTACCTCAATGTTGAGCAATGCCATTTTTCCTTAGGAATCTTTCATGCTAAGAGAGGGACAGTGGTGTGGATTTAAATAATCCAGAGGCTTGCCACTTACATCAATTAGATGAAAGAGGGATTTTATCAGGATAAGAGATGGACTACAGCTTGGATATTTGAATCAACAAGTGTGCCTTTTATAGCAGTTATCTGGGACTAAGGTTTGTTTTGATTTTCTGTTTTGATGTGTGATATACAGAGAAATGTTTTCCTACAGAGAGTTCTTGATTTCCTCTGAAGGGATGTTGATTTTTGTATGTACCTTGATCAAAGCCCAAGGTTGAAGCTAAGAGATTGATTGACTCCACTGGGGAAGTCCTTATACAAAGCCTAAGAGGAGGCTGGAAAAGGCCTCTCAACAAGAGAGTGTTTATCTATCGTGTACAAAGCTCAAGATTGAGGCTAAAAGAGAAGTGACTCTTTTGGGGATATCATTATACCAAGCCTAAGAGGAGGCTAAAAGTTGACTTTTCCGGGGAAAGATTTTGTCTGTCTTGTACAAAGCCAAAGATTGTGGCTAAAAGGGGAAACTGACTCTACTGGTGAGAGGTTGTATGTGTCTTGTACAAAGCCCAAGATTATGGTTGAAAAGAGTTTGACTCTGCTAGAGAGATTTATATGGTGTCTTATGTAACACCCTTTTCTACCCCACAAAATATCGCAGCGGAATACACATAAAGTCATAATAAATCAGAAATCACATCAAAGGGTGCACATTTCTCAATAAAAATCAAATTAAAACATTTACACCGTAAACGACAGGTTTTCCTCAAAATAACTCAAAATGCCATCAAAGGGCAGCAGAACCACCATAACCACAAAAATCCCACAAAAGGGTTTATTAAAACAAATCATAATCATCTAGTAATCAAATAAATAACAGCCAAATAAAAATTCAACATGGTTCGACTCAACGACCCCAACCCGATGTTACACTATCAGAGCAAAGACCCTCTAAGTCGACCAAAAGAAAATAACTTCAAAAGTCCTCAAAAGCGTCCACAGCTAATCCTGATCACCTGCATGTTACCCACGTGGAGGCAAAATTCAAACAGGCAGGGTGAGTAACACAATTCATTATAATCAATATAAAATAAGATATGCATAAAAATGGCGTCATCATCATATACAACATCATCAGAGTCATCACAAGGCAAACATCAAAGCACATCCTCATAAATCACAACGAATGCCACATAAATGCAATGCACAACAAGACTCATGCATGTGGTACCAATCATCATATTCGATGGACACTTAGGCCATCACCCTGCAAAGATCCCCGTCAAATAGGATCGATTCTACACAAGAATCGAAGCACGTCATAATCCACTTCACATCCGCACAATGGGATGGAAGCCACAAATAGACCGAAGTCTAACATCATCATTACTGGACCGAAGTCCTAACATCATCACAGAAATGCTATGAATGCATGATACACAACGTCAATAATCATCATCATCAAAACATCATTATGTGCATCATCATTCACCAAAATCTAATGTTAATCATGTCATCATATAATCATCAAAACATCACGATCATCATCATCATCAATATCATCAAAAACATCATAGTAAATCATCAAAAATATCACAGCACCAAAACCTCAAAACATCACAGCATCATAACAAAATTTCACAAAACTGCAGCAGTTCGTTGCTGAGTTCGCTGTGCGAACACCTTCGCTGAGACCTTCGCTTTGCGAAACTCCAGTGAATCCCAGAATCCCAAAACATCCCACATTCTGCCTCTCCTCGCCACTACCTTGGCTGTGCGAAGCCCCTTCGCTGGCCATTCGCTATGCGAACCCACGACACCACAGCTCAGGAATTCATCTCAAAAACATCACAGTTATCGTGCATTCGCTGCGCTACTCGCTTTGCGAGTCCAAGCGAACATTCTCTGTGCGAAGGATTGGTTCACTTCGCGAACCTGCGATTACAGCAAATCGCTACTACGCACCAGTAGCATCACAACTCCAAAGGTACATGCGATTTCATCCCCAATTGACCCAAAAACATCCCTACAACATTCCTAATGCATTATAACCATTACGGACACAAAACCTACAACTATTAGGTCGATTTCGTTACCCTATTTGGACCTCAAATCACCTAAACCTTCACAAAAATCCCAAAATCCTCAAAACCCCATAAACCCCTTTCTCTTCAAAGGTCAATACAACATCAATAGGGAAATTAGCCTCGAAGGCGTACTTTTATCCGATTCAATTCAACCCTTAAGAATCCATCATCGATCTCAAAAATACCTCTAAATCATCGATAACTCATAAACCCTTCAAAAAACCCCAAAACCCTCAAAATCCACATTCAACACATCACGTTCAATATTGAAAACAATGAAAGGCAATACTCCCCATACCTTAGATTGTCGATTCAGAGCTTTCTCTGTCGATCCTTTGGAAACCTTCACGAATCCTCGCCTTTTTCCTTCTTTCCTCAGAGCTCTGCACTTTCTCCTTATTTTCACGTTCTGCCAACAAATGAAACCTAATCTCAAAATCCTCTTTTGTTAAACAATTGGGCTTCCAAAAATGACTTTCCTAATAATACCCTCACTAATCCTCCTCAAAAGTCCATCTTACCCTTAATTCCTCTAATATTATTTAAATTAATAATAATATTAATATATTCATATTATATACTATTAATTAATTAAAATAACCAAAACTCCACCAAAATACCGACATCGACACCAACCACCAAAATTCACCGAAAATTCACAAATATTATATTTAAATAATTAAATAAATATTCAATTAAATTTGGGGTGTTACAACTCTCCCCCACTTAAAGAATTTTCGTCCTCGAAAATTACCTCAAGGGAATAGAGTCGGATACGACTCCCTCATCTGATCTTCGCGTTCCCAAGTCTAACTTTCGCCAGCTGGTCCTCCCCACAATACCTTCACCAAGGTTATCTCTTTATCCCGCAGTTGCTTCGTCTCTCGACCATAAATTCGCACAGGCAACGCTTAACAGTCAAGTTATCCCTCACTTATACATCATCCATCTGAATCACATGCGACGGATCCGCAATGTACTTCCTCAGCTGAGACACATGGAATGCGTCATGCAAATTCGCAAGCGACGACGGTAAAGCAATTTGATAGGCTACTTCTCCTATCCTCTGCGAGATTTGGTATGGACCAACAAAACGTGGAGTGAGCTTCCTAGACTTCAAAGCTCGACCCACACCAGTCACTGGCGTTACCCTCAAAAACTCGTGGTCTCCCTCTTGGAATTCAAGTGCTTTCCTCCTCTTATCATGGTAACTCTTCTAACGACTCTGTGACGCTCTCATCCTTTATTGAATCATCTTAATCTTCTCAGTCGTCTCTTGCACAATCTCAGGTCCCAGTACAACACTCTCGCCTGAATCATACCAACACAAAGGAGTCCTACACCTCCTCCCATACAAAGCTTCATAGGGCACCATCCCAATACTAGCATGAAAACTATTATTGTACATGAACTCAATCAACGGCAAATGGCAATCCCAATATCCTCCATGATCCAACACACAAGCTCTTAGCAAATCCTCTAAGGATTGGATATTCCTTTCTGTATGACCATCCATCTGCGGATGATAGGCAGAACTCATCCTCAACTTAGTACCCAACGCATCTTGCAAACTCTCCCAGAACCTCGATGTAAATCTCGGATCTCTATCCGACACAATACTCGAAGGTATCCCATGCAACTTCACAATCTCTTCAATGTACATCTTAGCCAACTTCTGCATAGATTGATTAATCTTCATCGGCAATAAATGAGCCGATTTAGTTAATCTATCCATAATCGCCCAAATGGAATCATTTCCCTTAGCGGTCTTTAGCAATCCCACCACAAAGTCCATGGAAATACTATCCCACTTCCATTCTGGAATCCGCAATGGCTGTATCATACCTAAAGGCTTCTGATGCTCAATCTTCGACTTCTGACAAGTCAAACACGCATAAACAAACTCCGCAACATCCTTCTTCATGCCTGACCACCAAAACAACTTTTTCAAATCATGGTACATCTTCGTAGCACCGGGATGAATACTCAACCTACTTCGGTGTCCTTCTTCAAGTATGATCTTCTTAATATCTGGGACGTCTGGAACACACGCTCTGTCTATGAACATCATCACACCATTCTCGTCAATTCGGAATTCTCCTCCGCTGCCTTGGTTGATCAAAGTCAATTAGTCCACTAACTTCAAGTTAGATTGTTGTCCCACTCTGATTTCTTCCAGAATGCCACTTGTCAACTTCAACATTCTCAACTTCACACTGTCAGGAGTCTCTTCACATACCAAACTCAAATCTCTGAATTTCTCAATTAATTCCAACTCTTTCACCATAAACATCGACATATGCAGTGACTTTCTGTTCAATGCGTCAGCCACTACATTTGCTTTGCCCGGATGATAACTCAAATCAAAATCATAATCCTTCAACAGCAATAACCACCTTCTCTGCCTCATATTTAACTCTTTCTGATCAAATAAGTACTTCAGACTTTTATGATCGCTGAACACTTCAAACTTAGAGCCAAACAGATAATGTCTCCAAATTTTCAACACAAACACCACGACAGCCAATTCCAAGTCAAGTGTAGGATAATTTCTCTCATGAACTCGCAATTGTTTTGAAGCATAGGCAACAACTTGTCCATTTTGCATCAATACTCCACCAAGACCCATCTTCAACGCGTCACAATACACAACAAAAGATTCGCTCAGATTAGGCAAAATAAACACTGAAGCGGTCTTCAACTTCTTCTTCAATTCCACAAAACTCTCTTCACAAGCTACATCCCACACAAAAGCTTGACCCTTTTGAGTCAACTGAGTCAAAGGTAATGCCAACTTGGAAAAGCCTTCAATAAACTTGCGGTTATAACCCGCCAATCCCAGAAAAATTTGTATCTCAGTAGCAGTCTTCAGAGTCTCCCACAGCAACACAACATCAATCTTGGAAGGATCCACATCAATTCCACCACTTGAAATCACATGGCCAAGAAAACTCACCTCCTTCAACCAGAATTCACACTTTGACAGCTTTGCATACAACTTCTTCTCTTTCAACACTTGCGACACGGTCCTCAAATGCTTAGCATGCTCTTCTTCAGACTTAGAATATATCAGGATATCGTCAATGAAAACCACCACAAAATGATCCAAATACTCATGAAAAATCTGATTCATATACTCCATGAACACACCAGGTGCATTGGACACTCCAAACAGCATCACAGTGTATTCATAATGACCATACCTCATCCTTAAAGTTGTCTTCGGAATGTCATTAGGCTTAACACGAATCTGATGATAACCCGACCTCAAATCAATCTTGCTAAACACACAGGAACCTACTAGCTGATCTATCAAATCGTCGATTCTCGGAAGTGGATATTTATTCTTGATAGTCACTTTATTCAACAACCGATAATCAACACACAACCTCATACTTCCGTCCTTCTTCTTCACTAGCAACACAGGAGTACCCCACAGAGAAACACTTGGTCGAACAAACCTCTTCTCAAGCAATTCATCCAACTGTTTCTTCAATTCACTTAGCTCAGAAGCTGACATCTGATACGGAGCCATCGACATTGGACTCGTTCCTGGTATCAAGTCCACTGCAAACTCTACTTCACATTCTGGAGGAAAATCACTGATGTCATCCGGAAACACCTCTGGAAACTCACAGATAACAGGTAATTCCATGCTCGTAGCTTCACGATCAATCTGCAATGATGCAAACATTGTAAACGCTATGGCTTCATCTTCCATAAGCTCGTCTACTTGCCTAGCAGACAGGAACGTCAACTCTCCACTATCACCAAACTCAGGAAACTCCACCCTCTTAGTATAACAATTGATATGAACATGGTTGAACTCCAACCAGTTCATTCCAAGGATTACATTGATTTGGTGCAAGGGTAAGCACACCAAATCCATCACAAAACTCTTCCCAAAAATCGTCACAGGACATCTCAAACACACAAAAGTAGTAGTAACAGAACCATTAGCAGGAATCTCTATTAGCATATTACCATTCATATTACATAACTTCAAACCCAATCTATTAGCACATTTAAGCTAGATAAAAGAATGAGTAGCACCAGTATCAATTATAGAAACCAACTCAATATCATTAATAAAACAAGTACCTCGAATCAGGTTGTCCTTCTCTGACACTTCTGCACCACTCAAAGCAAACACTCTACCACTGGTATGAGCAGCTGTAGCCGTCTTCTTCGGTTTCTGACACTTGGTACTAATGTGACCCTTCTCACCATAATTAAAACAGGTTGAACCATCATCCTTGCAATCAGTAGCTCTATGTCCCTTCTTACCACACCTGTAGCATCTCAACACACTATTAGTACAAACATCAGCACGGTGACCTTGCTCGCCACACCTATAACACTTCGTAGAAATGGGAGATGGTCCCCCACTTGTCTTCTTCCCATCTGAAGCCTTCTGCTTCCCTTTGTCAGTTGTATAAGGTTTACCTCTATACTGCCCTTTCTTTTCACTCAATTGCTTGTAGTGAGCAGATCGAGCTCGACTATCCTCGTCATAGATTCTGCTCTTGCCCACTAACTCAGCAAACCTGGGGATCTGTTGATTCCCAATACCCTACTTAATCTCTGGTCTCAGCCCATTCTCGAAGTTGAGGCACTTGGACATCTCAGCATCAGCACGGTTGTAGTGAGGACAAAACTTTACCAACTTCTCGAACTTCGCAGCATACTCTGCAACAGTCATATCTCCTTACTTCAGCTCAAGGAACTCTACCTCTCTCTTACCACGAGCATCCTCTGGATAATACTTTCCCAGAAATTCTTTCTTGAACACATTCCAAGTTATCACAGTGCCCGTATCTCCCAATATCTGACGGGTGTTATCCCACCAGTCCTCAGCCTCTTCCGACAGCATATGAGTTCCAAATTGAACTTGTTATGCATCAATACATCCCATTCCTCAGAAAATCTTCTCAATCTCCTTCAGCCACTTGTGTACACTTGCTGGATTGTGAGTACCCTCAAACTCCGGCGGATTGTTCCTCTTGAACTCCCCCAAAGTACGAAACTCATCTGGCACTCCACCATTTGGATTGAGTTGCGCCACCACATTAGCAACAGATTCCAAAGCATCAGCAATAGCATGAACGTTTCTTCCAGCCATCCTGCACACCACCAACAAGGTTAGAAGAACTAAAACATCGACAGTGTACACATACTTGTCGACCGACAGGGGACTGACATCACGTAAAAACCTGGCTGGACGGATCAACCTGCTCTGATACCACTAATGTAACCCCATTTTCTACCCCACAAAATATTGCAGCAGAATACACATAAAATCATAATAAATCAGAAATCACCTCAAAGGGTGCACATTTCTCAATAAATTCAAATTAAAACATTTACACCATAAACAACGGGTTTTCCTCAAAATAACTCAAAATGCCATCAGAGGGCAGCAGAACCACCATAACCACAAAAATCCCACAAAAGGGTTTATTAAAACGAATCATAATCATCAAGTAATCAAATAAATAACAGCCAAATAAAAATTCAACATGGTTTGACTCAACGACCCCAACCCGATGTTACACTATTAGAGCAAAGACCCTCTAAGTCGGCCAAAAGCAAATAACTTCAAAAGTCCTCAAAAGTGTCCACAACTAATCCTGATCACCTGCACGTTACCCACATGGAGGCAACATTCAAACAGGCAGGGTGAGTAACACAATTCATTATAATCAATATAAAATAAGATATGCATAAAAATGGCGTCATCATCATATACAACATCATCAGAGTCATCACAAGGAAAACATCAAAGTACATCGTCATAAATCACAATAAATGCCACATAAATGCAATGCACAACAAGACTCATGCATGTGGTACTAATTGTCATAATCGATGGACACTTAGGCTATCAACCTCCAAAGATCCCCGTCAAATAGGATCGATTCTACACAAGAACTAGAGCACGTCATAATCCACTTCACATCCGCACAATGTGATGGAAGGCACAAATAGACCGAAGCCTAACATCATCATCACTGGACTGAAGTACTAACATCATCACATAAATGCTATGAATGCATGATACACAACGTCAATAATCATCATCATCAAAACATCATTATGTGCATCATCATTCACCAAAACGTCATGTTAATCTTGTCATCATATAATCATCAAAACATCACGATCATCATCATCAATAACATCATAGTAAATCATCAAAAATATCACAGCACCAAAACCTAAGAACATCACAGCATCATAACAAAATTTCACAAAACTGCAGCAGATCCCTGCTGAGTTCGTCTGTGCTAACACCTTCGCTGAGACCTTTACTTTGCGAAACTCCAGCGAATCCCAGAGTCCCAAAACATCCCACATTCTGCCTCTCATCGCCACTACCTTCGCTGTGCGAAGCCCCTTCGCTGGCCATTCGCTATGCGAACCCACGACACCACAACTCAGGAATTCATCTCAAAAACATCACAGTTATCGTGCATTCGCTGCGCTACTCGCTTTGGGAGTCCAGGTGAAGATTCGTCGTGCGAAGGATTGGTTCGCTTTGTGAACCTGCGATTACAGCAAATCGCTGCTACGCACCAGTAGCATCACAACTCCAAATGTACCTGCGATTTCATCCCCAATTGACCCAAAAACATCCCTACAACATTCCTAATGCATTATAACCATTACGGACACAAAACCTACAACTATTAGGTCGATTTCGTTACCCTATTCAGACCTCAAATCACCTAAACCTTCACAAAACCCCCAAAATCCTCAAAACCCCATAAACCCCTTTCTCTTCAAAGGTCAATACAACATCAACAGGGAAATTAGCCTCGAAGGCGTACTTTTATCCGATTTAATTCAACCCTTAATAATCCATCATCGATCTCAAAAATACCTCTAAATCATCGATAACTCATAAACCCTTCAAAAAACCCCAAAACTCTCACAATCCACATTCAACACATCACGTTCTATATTGAAAATAATGAAAGGCAATACTCCCCATACCTTAGATTGTCGATTCAGAGCTTTCTCTATCGATCCTTTGGAAACCTTCACGAATCCTCGCCTTTTTCCTTCTTTCCTCAGAGCTCTGCACTTTCTCCTTATTTTCACGTTCTGCCAATAAATGAAACCTAATCTCAAAATCCTCTTTTGTTAAACCTTTGGGCTTCCAAAAACGACTTTCCCAATAATACCCTCACTAATCCTCCTCAAAAGTCCATCTTACCCTTAATTCCCCTAATATTATTTAAATTAATAATAATATTAATATATTCATATTATATACTATTAATTAATTAAAATAACCAAAACTCCACCAAAATACCGACATCGACACCAACCACCAAAATTCTTTGAAAATTCACAAATATTATATTTAAATAATTAAATAAATATTCAATTAAATTTGGGGTCTTACATCTTGTACAAAGCCCAAGATTGAGGCTAAAAGGTATTTATGGGTGTCCTGTACAAATCCCAAGATTGAGGCTGAAGAGAGGATATTTACTCCTGTTTAGGGATATTAATTATTAAAGCCTAAAAGAAGGTTGGGAGGAATTGACTTTGTTGGGAAGATATTTATCTAGAGCTTAAGAGAGGGTTATGAAGATTTTGACTTTGTTGGAGAAAGTTTATATATGTCTTGTACAAAGCCCAAGGTTGAGGGTAAAAGAGAATGACTCAACAAGAGAGTGTTTATGTTTTGTACCATTGACTCAACAAAAGAGTGTGGAAAAGTGATTGACTAAATAAGAGAGTACTTTGTTTGTCTTGTACAAAGCCCAAGATTAAGGCTGAAAGGGGTTAACTCAACAAGAGAGTGCTTTAAGAAAAAAGATGGACTCAACAAAAGGTTGCTTTCGGGGATAATTCTCTGCTGAGGAAAAATCATTATACAAAGCCTAAGATGAGGCTGGCTTTTGCTAAGGATTATTGATCTAGAGGCAGGTCCAAGTAGGGGGGTCAACTCTTGTTGAGGTTTACAGAAGAGTTGAGGTGTCAGATGCCTTGAGGTTTTCATAAAGGTTTATTGATAGTGATTTAACCCTAGCTGGGGAAATTTAGGATAAAGATTGAGTTTTAGATCCTGTGAGGATTTTAACTCTACTGGAGATTGGTTAAATGACTAGGGTTTTTTCCTGTGTTTGTAGGGAACTTGAGAATGTCTTTGAGACCCAAGAGGAGATTACACTGTCCAAGTCTACTGGTATGGGAGAGTTTATCTTTGTATAATGCCCAAGAGGAGGCTGGTATTTTAAGGGTTGAGTATCAACCCTAAATTGTCCAAGGTTTTGACTCTTTGGAAAGACTGCTCTAACAAAGGATGACTAAGTTCTGTCCTATACTTTTAAGAGGACTTCAGGGTCTTTGTATTAAGCCCAAGAGAAGGCATGAGAACTTCTAAGAAGCTGGAGGGTCCTTGTACAAAGCCCAAGAGGAGGCGGGGATGCATTTAGGAAGCGTGTGGGTCCAAACCTAAGAAGAGTTCAAGAAAAGTTTCACCGGGAATAATCTTTTCTTTAGTGAACAGTTCTAGGGCTTGAAGAAATTCAAGAGAGGTTTCACCGGGACTTAATCCTCTATGGGGGTAATGAACTTCTTTGACAATTTTCTAATAGTGACAGTCTGAGAAATGTTTCACCTGGAATAATGCCTTTCTCTTTGTTACATATTGTTTAAGCCCTAGAGAAGGCAAGACTGTATCTGGAATTCCTATGGGGAACTAGTTTTGACTGTTGAAAGAGTGACCACTGGCTTTATCTAGTTCTAGACCTAATTATCGGGGAAAACTCTAAGCAGATAATATACAGTTATATATGTACAGATAAAATATATACTGTAGGTAAAAAGATGGTAGGAGGACTTACAAGTGAGCAAGCTTCCAGCACAAACAAATATATATATATATATATATATATATATATATATACATATATATATATATATATATATATATATATATATGTGCAAGTATGTAAAAGAAAGTTGTTTAAAACTTACAAGTGAGCAAGCTTCCATTGTAACAGCTGTATGGTTAGTTGTTCAAGAAATTAAAGAAAGCTTTGATAACAACTATGAGGTTAAACCTAAATGAAAAAGAAGTTGTTTTTGTAAATATTGTTGGGGCTTATACTCAAGGAGAGGCCCAGATGAAAAACAGTAATCGTACCGTTGATTTGAAAATTGTATTGGGGCTTATACAATGACTGAGGCCTAATTTATTTTATGTACAAAAGAGAGTTGGGTCTTATACTCAAGGAGAGGCCCAAAAGTTTATTTTTGTACAAGAGATGGGGCTTACAACTCAAGGAGAGGCCCAGATGAAAATAATGATCGCACCGTTATTTTGAAAATTGTACTGGGACTTATACAATGACTGAGGCCCAAAAAGTTTGGTATGCCAAGGGATGGGTCTTACACTCTATTAGAGGCCCAAAAGTGTATAAAAATGAATAAAGATGGGACTTACAACACAAGGGTAGGCCCAGATGGTTTTTATTTTGAAAACGACGATCGCGCCGAGATTTTTTTACGTACTAGGACTTATACAATGACTGAGGCCCAAAAAGGTTTTTTGTGATAAGTGGTCGGTCTTACACTCTATTAGAAGCCCAAAAGTGTTTTGAAAAAGATTTGTGAGGGTGAAAATAATCAAAACCCTAATTTTGATTTTAATTGTATTTTAATTGAATAAAAATTCAATTAAAATGATCAAAATTATCAAACATGTGTGAAAAAACAAGTTGTGATATTGGATTAATGTTTGAAAAAACATGTTTTATTCATGGAATGTTTTGAAAACCATTTGAAGTTGCAAAATCAAGAGAAAGAAATATTTTAAGTGTTAAAAACAACAAATAAAACATAATTCTTTACAAAAATACTAAATATATGAAATAAATAATATTTTTGTGAAATTTTTATGTAATAAAATATTTTAACATTTTTGGGAATTTTCAAAAAAAGAACCAATAAAAAATAATTAAAATTAAGAGAGAAATTAATTTTAGAATTAATTAACAAAAACCACAAAAAATATGAAAAATAGCAAAAAAGAGAAAAAAAGGCAAAATGGTCCTGGTGGGTGTTGAACCCACGACCTCAGCAACAAACACACATGCGCGCTACCACTGGGGTGGTGATACATCCGTGTATCAAAACCACCCCATTAATACATAAGGGGTGCCAAGTTCTAGGTCAGGCCAAGGGGCCTGCCTGGCCCTTGCCCAAGGCAAGGCCTAGTTTTGGCAATTTACGTGAAGCCTCTAACTTTCTCATTTCTCCAAGGATTGGGACAAAATTAAGGTGCATCTGACCCAGAATTTCATGAGGAATCCAATGGTGCCCTTGGAATTTTCAAAAAATGTCTCTATCTCAAAATCCGATAATGATTTCAAAATAGGCCAAATTTTTCATGTTCTATGCTATCTCATCATACACGCAGTAATAGCATGATAAATTGTTTCAAACACAACACATATGATATGTATGAGAGGTCCATGATCAATGGACCTCAAAGCAATGCATGATTTAAAGAGTTCAAGTTGTGATGCATTTACCTCTTGGAGCTTCTTGTGCTATCTGCCAAGTTCCTTGTGCCAGAAGTAATTCAGTGCTTTGAACACTCTCAATAGATCCCTTAGAAGCTTTTAGGATGATCAGAACCAGCTGGAATCCTCAGGAACAAGTATAGGTCTTTTCTTGCAAAAGGGGCAAAAGTGACCAATATAGTAACTCTCTCAAATGGTGTTCCAGATGAGGGAAACCAATTGGGACAGTTTGAAGATGATATTTGGAGTGTGTTTGAGGCCTGGTTTGGTTTTGGAAGTGACTGAATTAAGACATGGCTTGAAAAATGCAGAAAAGTCAATTTTTGAGGTTTTGGAGGTTGATTTTCTAATTTTGGTGTTTCAGATCACAAGTGAGTGTTTGAACAGCTTAGATATGACATATTGGATGTGTTTGGATCATGAGCTATGGTGGAATTGCTTTCTAACTCAAAAACTTAGAGATGACTTGCAAAAGAAGGCATTTTGGCCTAAAGAGAGAGATTTTGAGGAAAGCAAGTGTTGTGGTGCTTTGGTGTACTCAAACTGATCAGAATTGAGGTCTATTTATAGTGCAACAAGTTTGTTTTGGCAGCAATAGTGTATGGCAACTGCAGCAGGCCTTTGGCCAATGTGGATCAAAGGGAATCTTTAGTCTCCTATAGCCATTGACTTGAGGTTAAGGCACAAGCCTTTGGTCCTTTGATTCAGAGCTTAATCTTGACTCATTCAGTTAGGAATGTCTCAGGTCATGCCACCTTGGTGCATCCATTGAATGCTTGGAAACAAAATTGGAGTCTTTTGCACCTTTTAGCCTTTTTAGGTGTGTTATGGCTATATGTAGATTCTTGGACTTTGGAGGCTTGGGGATCAAATCATTCCCCTTTGATTTCATCCTATGATGTGTCCAAGTGGATGACAAGGCTAGGAGTTGTCCAAATTTGCCAAATCGAGCAAAATGCCAAAATCTGCCTTGTACAAGACAGTTGGAAATAGTGATATTGAGGGGATCATATATCCCTGCTCAGGTTGAAGTATAGGAGGCTCTTGTGCTTTTTAGAAAGCCCTCATATGATACAATACATGTGTGATCATAGTTTGTTTTGAAACTATTTGAATCCAACTGAAAAATACTCATGAACATTGATGTCCAAGGCTGATAACTTAGGCAGATTTTCACTAAGTGTTGGAAAAGTGTCATTTTCTTCATTTTTGTCATTTTGATCACACCATAACTTAAAATCCATGAAGAATTGGAGTTTCTTGTACTTGAATATTTTGTAGAATGTAGGAAGGCCTACAAATCAGGCTTTGGATCACCCAAAATGGCTGCTTGGATCTCAAGTTATGATCCTTGGAATTTGGTACCAAAATCACTTTTGTTTCATAACTTAGAAAAATTTTGGTTTCTTATGGTTGCCCCTTTTGCAAGAAACCTCACTTTTCTTGATTTTTATTAATGAATGAGGATCAATACCATACATTAACTTTATTTTTGACTTAGGGGAACCATATTTGTGAAAAATTCCAAAAAGTCAAACTTGATTTTGTGCACAGTTGACTTTTTATCGGATGAAATCCAAACTGTGTGATCCTTCGTGAAATCAAGTTCTTGACCTGATTCAAACCTAATGTATGGATTCCATAGGTGTTATAGGATGTATTGAATCATGTCCCAAGGTTTGGGAGCATGTCTTGGTTAAAAGTCAAAGGTACAATTGACTTTTCTTACAAAACCCTAATTGTGGTCCAGATGAAACTGAAACTTGTGAATCAAGCTTCTTGCATCAATCCATTGTTGAAAATGGATCAATGTGGTGTATTTAAGGCCCTCAAATCATGTCTTGAGGTCTTAGCTCATGCTTTGCTCCAAAAGTCAACTTAGGGGTGATTTAGGTTAAGAAACCCTAATTCCTGATTTTTTATGAATGTATCCCCTAAGGCTAAATTGACTTGATGATTGATGAAGTTTGCAACAGTTAGTCTACAATGTTGTACTCGCTTTTCTGGATGAGCTTCAGCATCTCATCATGGTACTTTGAAAGGTCGGGATTACTGGATTGCCCGACTAGTTGATTGGGAACTTCTGTTTGAGGTTCCTTTTCTTTGGTGGGTTCTTCAACTCCTCTGTTGAAGATCTGACCGCTCTGTGTTACTCGACTGATGTCGGCAATGTTTACGATGGAGGGTAATGGAGATTCCTTTCCATTTTTGATTGTTGTTGCACCGTACTTGTAAGGGATAGCCTTATCGGATTTGTACGGTATTGGTCCCTGCAGATAAATAACCATAGGAGCTTTTTTATTTTTTTGACCATCATAGGCAGCCTCAATTGGTTCGAGGTTGAGAATCTTTCTACTATCAAGAGGAACTCTTGATTCATGGAGTAGAGGGATTATGGCGCATACGTCCTTGGTCATTTCATGATAGGAGATTATGACAACATCTTTGCTTTGATCATGAGGATAGTCTTGCATTACATTAATCGAACCAGAACTTGAACATGGCCGAATCTCTTTTCGGTCTAACTAATTTTGAAGAGCTGACCGTACGAGGTAGCATCCTTGGTTGTTCTCTGAACAAACTCTATAGCGCTTATAGTTATGTGATGGGACCTGGCCACACTCGCTTTGTATGCAGTGCAACCTTACTAGATCTGTTTCCATCAAGCGAACATCCTGACTTTGATGCCTAGTAGGATTCCCGTCAGTCATACTAATCTGTTGTGTAGCTTCATCCAAGTAGATTGGAAGCCACCAGTGGTCCAGCAAGTGTTAAAGTGTTCTTTGGACGAGTGCAAATCCTTGGTCGTCCTCACAACACACTTTACAGTCCTGATAATCGAGTGAATCCAGAAAACCGAGCCTGACTTGCTTAGCATGTAATTTTACCAGCCTGGTATTTATCAAGCAAATATCAAAGATTTAAATCGTATTAACTTGATGGCTACTTCTATCACGGTAATCCTGGATCCATCCGAGATCCATCTGACGCTAGAGGGCCTCTTGTACAAAAGAGCATCTCTGATTATTTATTGGGCAGATCGGACAGGAATTGTAATCGTGTCGTGGCAGATTATGATATTGACTTTGCCTTGAATGCATCGCCACTAAGTTGACGTTCATCGCAAGAATGTTACGGTTCTGAACAACGTTGTGATGCGCATGGGCTATGTTGACTTCCCGGATTCGGTGATCTTGGATCTAGCCTAGATTCATCTGTTTTTGCAGAGCTGACTGCAATATAGAACACTCTTGATTATTCTTTGAGCAGACATCACACTGGTGATAATTATGAGATGGTATATGACCATACCCACTCTGTATACAATGCATCCTGACCAGATTGGCTCCTAATAGGAGTACATCGTGAATTTGATAACTGCAGCTAAATTCTCCCTCTATCAAATTTACTGCAGTCTTTTCATGTTGCGGCAACGGGTTCGTCTGAACATTCGAATTAGTATCTTTGAAAGATAGGATCTCGTTCCTGACAAGCTTCTGTACATCAGACTTGAAGTTGAGACAGTTCTCAATGTTGTGCCCCGATCCTCCTTGATGGTAAGGGCAAGTTTGATCCGCTTTGAACCAAAAGGCAGATTTTCCGGTACTGTAAGAGGAGACCTAGTTTGGATGTGCCCCTTGACCAATAGTAGTGGAAACAGTTCTGCATAAAACATCGGTATAGGTTCGAACAATGGTGGTCGTGTCGTACGATTGTTATTGTACTGTGGACGAGCCTGCTGAAGAGGCTGTTGTGTCCTTTGTTGATACTGTTGTTGATTCGGTTGGCTCTGAGTAACCTGAGGTTGATAAGTTGGAGCCGGCGCAGGGTTGATAGCAGGAGTTACCGCTGCTACTGGTTGATACCTTCGCCTTTACTTTCTGAGAGAGATAATACCAATATCTTTTGCTCTTTTTTCTTTGGGAAAGCACTACCGTATCTTTTGGTACTGCTAGATGGTTCTGCACCTTTGACCAATCGTCCTTCTCAGACTGCTTCTTCAAGGCGTACCCCCATGTTCACCATTTCAGTGAAGTCACTAGGAGCACTGGCAACCATTCGGTTGTAATAAAATGAGCTTAAGTTTTTCAAAAAGATTTTGGTCATCTCTTTTTCCACAAGAGGGGGACAGATCTGGGCGGTAATTTCACGCCATATCTGAGCATATTCCTTAAAAGTTTCTTTGTCCTTCTGCGACATTGTTCTGAGTTGATCTCTGTCTGGTGCCATGTCCAGGTTATACTTATACTGCTGAACGAAAGCTACACCAAGATCTCTGAAAGTAACGATCTTGGTGCGGTTTAAACCCATCCACCATTTGAGTGCGGCACCGGTTAAACTGTCTTGAAAATAATGGATCATGAAATTCTGGTGCATGTGCAGAATTCAGATGTCCTAAGACATGTTATCCGACATCTGGTCTAACATGAACACACACATGGCAAGGTATAAAAACAGTACTGAAAAGCATAACCAAAACACACAGAATTGTTAACCCAGTTCGGATCTAACTATCCTACATCTGGGGGCTACCAAGCCAGGGATGAAGTCCACTATTAGGAGTATCAATTCAAAGCTAAACAACCCGTTTACAACTTATCACTTAATCACTACCCAATGACCCTTCTACCTAGATCCTCTCTATATATGAGAAACCCTTCTCACTCCCAATCATCGCAATGATGTCTAGCAGATGACATCTCAACCACTGCATCAACGGCTCTTTACCTATACAATAATTCAACAAGGATAACAGCTTAGAGTTACTTAAAAGCTTCCTCCAAGAACAATGGTCGAAACACAAATTCTCAATACTTCATAGCTTATGAGAATTAACACTCAGCTACTCAATGCTTAAAAGCTATGAGCAACCTTACACAACGTACTGCCTCTTACCTACAGGTTTTGAGGAATACGGGTAACCTTCCCACAGGTCGGGAGGTTTACCTAGACAAACCCTAGTCTTCTACATGTTGGGCTCACCCCCCTCCAGGGTTACAAACCCTTCTATTTATACCCTGTACCCAACTGGATTTGGGCCTTCAATCACAGCTTCAATAGCTATTACAAACCTGCAAAATAACCTCCAATAAAATAGCTCTTCAATCTAATATTTCCTAATATGTCTCCATATTTAGAAAGTCTTGATTTCTGATTGATTCTTCTTGACCTTTGAATATGCGCCACATATAATGCATAATTTTCTCTTAAACTTCTGCACAATTCAAAACATAGCTGATTCTCATTATTCCAGCTCAGCAGGAGCGATGTCGAATGCTTCCTCATAAGACATCTTCTTCGACATGTTGCTCCAGTTGTTGAATACCTTCAACATAACATGTTCAAGCATTCCAAAAGGACATCTTGTTGTAACATGTTCAAGCATTCCAAAAGGACATCTTGTTGTATCTGTTCTTCTTAGCAAGTTTATACATCCTATTCTCTATTACAATATTGCTGCTATTATTTGTTTTACAAAAATTAAGCCAATCCTAAAACAAGAGAACTAACAATCTCCCCCTTTGGCAAATTTTGGCTAAAACAAATGATCTACAATTAATTACAGTTCAGGAGTTTACAGCAATATAAAAATACAACCAACAGCTGTAGTGTTCAGAGCAACAGATCTTCATGTTGAAAACGATGTCTCACCATCTTTGTTTGACATCTTCTTTGCAGCCCTCTGAAGAACTCCACTGCATGCATCATCACCAACAAACAACAAACAGCAGGCTAAAAGGAAGGAAGGTCCTGAAGTTTGTTGGTGCACATGAGGAAGAAGATAGCAGAAGCCAGCTTGTACTCCCCCTCAAACCAGGAACCTCTTCTAAATTTGAAGACCAATGGTGGAATAAGAGAACTCTTAATTGCTTTTTGCAGGGCATAAGAGGAAACTTAAGACCAAACCCTCCACCACTCCTGGTAACTCAGAACACAGGTCACAACCGTGTTCATAACTCAGATCACAGGTCACAAAAAGATATCCAAAAAGAAACATGATAGACATTTGCTATGACATGTTTGGACAACACATGCAACATATGCAGCCATAGACTCCTGTCTGAACCTCTGAGCAACAATCCCTTTCTCCCCCTTTTTGGCCAAAAATTGACAAAGGAGGCCATCACAAAACCAGACCCAGGCACAACTAACCCAGACTCGAACAAAACCCATAGTCTTTATGAGAACAACCCTTACCTGATGGTAGAGGATAGGAGAAGCTTCTATAAATAGCAGAGCAGTTTTATAGATATTAACGATCTTTAATTCTTGGTCAAGGAGAATGTTAATTGAGAATAGAAAACCTGTGGCTTAATTCCAGGTGCACCGTCCAAAATGACTTTGAACGCCTTTAATAACTCTTAGACCAGTCCTGCATGTCTAGTCAGCACCTACTAGGCTCCCTTCTTATGCGTGGTTGGATGCACAGTCTAGAATATTCCTTTGTTTGGCTCAGGGAAACATGTCTTGAGTGCTGTTCTGACACCTTACCAAAGGAGTTTGTCTGCTTGTTCACAACGTTATCAACCAAAACTCTTCAGAAATTTATTCATTCCAAGCATGTTTTCTTGGATTCCTTCAAAAACAGCAACAATTCTCCTTTTCAGACTTCTCCTGCATAGTCACTAACTCCACTCAGCTATGATATGTCCCATCATGATGTTTGACATTACACAGCACAAACTTGACCAGCTCACAAGTTGCAATAGGCTATAGACTACAGCCTTAACATTCAATGCCACATTCTGGTAAAAGTTGAGCAAGGCCTCACCATTTTGATTTTGGATACATGGTCTGCCAAGTCCAATAAACACAAGCCCACTTGATTTGAGATTTCTCACACATCCTAAACAAATGTCCTTCAATACAAGATAAGGACTGCCACCACCTTTTACTTGTATTAGAAGAAACCTCCTTATAACACCCTGATAGGGTCTTCAACATGAAAGTAGCCATGTTTTCCAGAGTTACTTGCCATCAAGATTAGAATCTGCCCATTCTAATCCACATTATGTCAGAACTGCCACTTCAGACGATAATGCTGCTTCTTCCAACTCCATAAGTAGGGTACTAAAATGTTGTAACAAAATGTAGGACATCAACACGAGACCAAAGACCACACCACTTGATCACAACCAGCAACCAGCAGATAGCCAGACAAGACCTAGGCTCATCCTACTAGGGCAGCCTCTACCAAGGCACCAGACACGAAGTTCTGGTATCCAATGTGCCAAACAAACAGGTTCTCAAGAAAACAAATTCCCATGCCAAAGACAACTTTGACTAGTCAGGCGATACAAACAAGGTATCTTTATCCATTATAAATAACAAGCCTCCTTGCTCCTATCAGCACACCCAGGAAAGTAACATGAGTCAGTCTAACAAGAATGCAGGAAAGAGACACATGCAGGAGGCCAAGAAGCCAGATCCTCAGAAGTTGAAGGACACAACACTTTCCACAGTTGGAGCCACTTCAGGAGCAACAAGAACATGAAAGACACCAGAAACAAGGATGAAGACCATCAAGAAAAACCAAGTACAACTTCAAGCTTTTGATGATGAATGGGATGAAGATTGGGAAACTTTTCTTGATTCGGGGGGTTGGGATAATCTTTAGACTCTTTGTTTGTTTCCTTTTCTAATCTTGTATGCTCTTACCATTGCAATAAAATTCTGTTTAACTTCTGTTCCATTTATACTAAAACAAAAGCAATAAGGATCACAACTGCACAAGACACAACACATCATACTTAATCCTTATGTATGCAAATCCCAAAAGCAACACTCTCCCTTAACATCACACGTCCAGCAAAAAATTGTAACACTCTCCCCTATCATGTGCTTCTTAGTACCTTGGAGAATGGAAAACATAAGACGCATCTTCATGTTTTCAAGAGCTCACTCTTTGTTCAACTCATAAGTTGAACACAATCATTACTTGTACCAATACTCACATGATCTCAATTTGATCTACTTTTCTCTATTTAAGACTACTAGTACTCCTTTGCAAGAAGAATGCCTTAAATGAATGGAGAACATGAGACCCATCTTCATGTCTTCAAGAGCGCACTCTCTGTTCAACACACTTACTAAACACATTCACCCACTGCTTGACCCTCACAATAGTACTTGAATCAAGTAGAGACTTGTGATCTCAGGAGACAAACACCATAACATTCTGAACAGAATGTTCTGTCAACAGATGTTAAGACATCAGTCTTGACATCATGAAAAGTATCCAGCTGAACTAAGAAAACAGGCACCCCATTTCAAAACAAAGTCTCCAAACTTCCCTTTTTAAGCCTTGGGACCATAACCCAACACATCACAGAAGCATGAGAGTGGTATTCTCTCATCCAACTCTCATCACTCAGACGGCTTGAGACATGTCTTCAAGGACTTCCAAAACATCAGGTATTCTCCCTCAGAATCTGCCAAGAGCACTAGCTTCACAAGATCATTCAGAACATGCCTTCAAAAGGAACATGACCTATTGATCTTTGACCTTCATGTCCAAGAAGTCTGCTCGAGATAATACTTCTTGAATCTCAGGTTCTCCACTCCTGCAGCAAGAACCATAAATAAACTGGCCTCAGGAGTAAGTAACATGTTAATCACACCTTGATCAACTCACACATCTAAGATAAATTTTAAGGCCAGAAACTTCTTAGACATACCACCCAGATGCCTCCTCTTCCAGATCAGGAGTAGGTTCCAAACTCATGTGATCAAACCACATTAGTTTAGCACCCAGAGCATCTGCTGTGCCATTCCTTCAGACAACAGAATTAGCCACAATGATGTTCTAACACAGGATAGGACATCATTCCAAAGAATACATCAAGAGATCAAAGACTGGAGAATAGTCCTTTTAAGAAAAGAAGCGAAAGTAAATTACTTCTTAGATCTCTTCCTTACAACATGCCTTTATGAGTGGACTTGAACAGTAAAATTCAAGTATCGTTGGCAGAGTAAGTTGAAGCAGTCTTGCATAAATCCCATCACCATAGGATATCCATTCAGAGAAGAACACCTTTCTCAAATACAACCTTAGGAGTTTTCAGATAGATTCGCAGCGGATCAAAATACAAACACCTCAAGGCCTTCAGGTGTCACATATCAGCTCTAGCATCATGAATCAGGTGACACCTCAATACCATAGGTTTGAAAATAAATCAAACCTAACAAAGCCACAACACAACAGTTTTTCAATCAAAACACTAATCCTTCAGTACATGCCACGAATAGTCCATCCTCCACTTCTAGGGACCATTCTCACACCTATATGAACTACTCCAAGTTCAAACAAATTTTCAGTAGAAAGCTTCTACCTTGACCATGAACCAGAAAGTATCTTCCCTGGGATCTCATCCAGGTACAGAACAGAATGACCTGCTCTGATACCAATTGAAATTCTGGTGCATGTGCAGAATTCAGATGTCCTAAGACATGTTATCCGACATCTGGTCTAACATGAACACACACATAGCAAGGTATAAAAACAGTACTGAAAAGCATAACCAAAACACACAGAATTGTTAACCCAGTTCGGATCTAACTATCCTACATCTGGGGGCTACCAAGCCAGGGATGAAGTCCACTATTAGTAGTATCAATTCAAAGCTAAACAACCCGTTTACAACTTATCACTTAATCACTACCCAATGACCCTTCTACCTAGATCCTCTCTAGATATGAGAAACCCTTCTCACTCCCAATCATCGCAATGATGTCTAGCAGATGACATCTCAGCCACTACATGAACGGCTCTTTACCTATACAATAATTCAACAAGGATAACAGCTTAGAGTTACTTAAAAGCTTCCTCCAAGAACAATGGTCGAAACACAAATTCTCAATACTTCATAGCTTATGAGAATTAACACTCAGCTACTCAATGCTTAAAAGCTTATGAGCAACCTTACACAACGTACTGCCTCTTACCTACAGGTTCTGAGGAATACGGGTAACCTTCCCACAGGTCGGGAGGTTTACCTAGACAAACCCTAGTCTTCTACATGTTGGGCTCACCCCCCTCCAGGGTTACAAACCCTTCTATTTATACCCTGTACCCAACTGGCTTTGGGCCTTCAATCACAACTTCAATAGTTGTTACAAACCTGCAAAATAACCTCCAATAAAATAGCTCTTCAATCTAATATTTCCTAATATGTCTCCATATTTAGAAAGTCTTGATTTCTGATTGATTCTTCTAGACCTTTGAATATGCGCTACATATAATGCATAATTTTCTCTTAAACTTCTGCACAATTCAAAACATAGTTGATTCTCATTATTCCAGCTCAGCGGGCGCGATGTCGAATGCTTCCTCATAAGACATCTTCTTCGACATGTTGATCCAGTTGTTGAATACCTTCAACATAACATGTTCAAGCATTCCAAAAGGACATCTTGTTGTAACATGTTCAAGCATTCCAAAAGGACATCTTGTTGTACCTGTTCTTCTTAGCAAGTTTATACATCCTATTCTCTATTACAATATTGCTGCTATTATTTGTTTTACAAAAATTAAGCCAATCCTAAAACAAGAGACTTAACAGATCAGTATCTGTTGATTCTCTGTCTAAGTTGACATCTTTCGAGCGTACATCACCAAATGACTTTGAGGGCAAGAGTTGCCCTTGTATTCCTCAAAGTCAGGCACCTGCGGTATCTTTACATTAGGGACCAGACAAAGGTCTGCGGCGTCCTTTCCGAATAAATCCTAACCGCGAATGGCATGTAGTTCCTTCTGCATCTCTAGGAATTGCTCCTGGAACTCATTCATTTTTTCGTACATGTCTTCGTTTCCACCAGAGATTACTTGTGGAATCTCTCCTTCCGGGACAGTGTGTACCACGGGTTGTGGTATAGTCATTACGGCGATGACACTTGGTGATTCCCTATCCCGAAGTTTATAACCTTCAGGAGTTGCTGTCATAACTCTTGCATCTTCGCTTTCCCGAAGTTTGTAACCTTCAGGCCCAGCGGTTCCTGCTGCAGTTTCTGTGTCTTCAGTGTCCGGCGGGATGTATCCTTCAGGGACAAAGTTGAGCGGCATGCCCCATGGACGATCTTTAGGTATGTTGTACTTAGGATCATATGTTTCCTCTATGGGCGTAGATGTGATCTCCGAGATCACAGTCCTTTGTTGTTGCCTCTGAGCTGTTGACAGGGATTGCATGTCAGTGTGAAGTTTTTTCAGATCTTCCTTCAGAGCATTGATTTCTTCTCTTAGCTCTCTATCTCTTCCTCGAGATCGTCCATTTTCTTTTGTAGATTGACCCGAGTATTGTACGAATGAGACAGTTTGACTCTAGAATCGTGACGTATACTTGAGATTCGAAGGTAAGAAGAATGCGTTATGTGAGAATGATGAATGATATGCAATGATATATATTAATTTTTTTTTTGTTTTCGCTTTAATAAAAAAGAAACTTCAACAAATAGATTACAAATATCATACAGTGAGGAGACCCCGTTTTATTGAATTTGAAAGATTGCGGAAAGGGAAATACAGTATTTTACAAAGTGTTGTAAAAGAAATGTCTGAACTTATGGATCCTGAGTCATCTCTGAAGAGAGCTCAGATACTGGTTCTGGTATTTTCCTTTTCTTTGACTAGGGCTCTTCAGTCGTTGTCTGGTTGTCAGTCCTTTGCCAAGTGAAAGGAGCGAGCAAGTTTCTTCGGTCTTCTTGATTTTCTACAACATGTTGTTCTAGTATCTTAATCAGAGCATCCTTATTTTTAACAGTCCCTGAATTTTGGTACACTCTACATTGAGAATGCGGTATTTGTTCTTCCAAGAGTTCTTTTCCCGTTGAACTTTGTTGAGAGCGACCTGGAGTTTTTCCGTATCAGACATAAAATAAAGGATAAAGTCCTTTAACGGGAGAACTTCTTGATGAGGGTAAGGCATCCTCAGCTTGAGGGCTCTAGTTTGTACCCAGTGGAGATAAGGTTCCACGAAGATACAATCTGGTCTTCCTAGAGACTCTCTTCCTTTCCTGTGAACATGTTGCCAGGCATGCACTATTTCCTTCTTTAGTGCCCTGTCATTTTCCCCTTCCTTGAAGAAAAGACCTTCCAGATGAACATTTTACGGGATATGCCTCATCGGGTATCCGAGTTGACGGCGAACTAAAATTGGATGATAGCTGATTCCTCCTTTAGTTCCTATGAGGGGTACATTGGGGAAATTTCCACATTTGTCGATGATCCTTATCCCGTCATAGATCCGATTGTACCAATCTATGTTAGAGTTGGTAAGAGACATGATTCTCTGTGACCAACGTAGAGTACTCTTATGATCCCAAAAAGTAGCAGACTTGGGTAAATGGGAAGTGAACCACTTGTAAAGAGGGGTACATAGCATGTGATCATTCCTTAGCTGTATAAATTCCTTAAGTGTACAGAATGATAAGCATCTGCGAGCAAGGTTGGTACGAGGTTTCCAACCAGGAATATCTTAACAGCGTTGATATCAACGAAGTTATCAATGTTGGGAAAGAGGAAAAGCCAGTATGTGAGTAGAACAAATACATCTTCGAAAGTAGTAATGTTTCCTATACTGGCAAAGTACAGGGCTTTCTCTACCAAAAACTTGGCTGGTAAACCTTGGATTCCATCCTTAGTGGTCATGTGAGTCCTGACTTCTGACTCATCCAAATAGATTGCTCTTGCAATTGTTTGATCCTTTGGAATTTCTTCCAGTCCAGAAAAGGGAGCTTGGTCAGTGATGGACCAGTCAGATGAGAGTACTCTTCTAGCATTGGTGCTAGTTGATAATCCGGGAATGTGAAACAGTGATAAACCAGATCATAGAATTGAATCAGCGTAGACAGGATTCCTTCAACTACATTAACCCTTAACAGAGACAGCAATCCTCTATACTTAGCTCGGAAAGCATCAGGGTTGGTGATCATCCTTGCTAGCCCTCTTAAATCCTCTAGTTTTGGAGCCTTGAATGTATACTTATGCGTCTTTCTTCTACCAAAATCCATAACGCAATCCTTCTCTGATATTTGCAATTATTGTTTTAGTTTATTTTGAAAAAGAGAGAGAAAGAGAAAGGAGAAGAGAAAAGAGAAGATTTTTTTCTTTGTTTAAGAGTTTTTTAAATGAATGCATGAATGCAGCACACAAAAACATTGAAAAAACATGGGGTCAAGGGTTCAACATCACGAGCATGGAGTCATGGCTCTACCCATCCCCAAAGGTGTTATTCTGGTCAATTTTTGTACCTGTAGAACGGGTAAAAAGCTCCCAAAATCATTGACCCCCTAGGGATATCAACAGCAAGCTGGTTCACCCGAGCGAGCTGTAGCATCCTAGGGTAATCTCAATTGAGTGTAATATCGCGTATCAACTATTTCTGATAGCTACCGCACTACCAAATGGCCATATGGTAAATGTCTACTAAATCCTCAGTTTCACGGATACCACATTGGGACAATTTGCTTTCACGACGAAGTCGTTAGACATTGAATCCACAAAGGGTATCTCCATTGATTTGATGGTCTACCAGGATCGCTTATCCGGGAATCACTCCCTGTAAGACCACCCGTCTATGCCATCACCTATCATAGGGTTCTCTCAAACTTTCCACATGCGACATCACTCGTATTCCCATTAACAGAAAAATAAACACGGGTATCAAGTAGGAAAAGCAGTATATATATATATATATACCTAAGCTAATCATCCTAGACCTCTTAGAAATTCTAATCCTAATTTGGCTCCCCAGCAGAGTCGCCATTTTTACTATAGCGTGCGATTTTTGTCGGTGACGCGACCACCTTATCGCCATGGGTTTCTCCTCACCGCAATGGTAGGGAGTGGGGTGCTACTTTCTGATTTCTTATTTATCCCGTGAAGCTGGAAGGGAAAGGGAAGCTATCTGAAACTAACCTTGCACGCGAATGTTTTACTGAACAAACGCAAAGAGAGATTCGGGGAGTTTGGTGTCAGGTTATACAATGGGGAGTTGTCAATTACCCATCCTATATGTGGTTATCAACAGGTTGATTAGCATTAGGTTCTGCTTTGTACTTGATGGTGTTTATCTGTAAATGGGAAAGTTTTTTCTTTGGGAATGTTTGAGAGAGAGAGTAAGTTTTTGATGATTTTGGTGAGGTACTGGACCTCAGTTTGTTTGATATGAAGGTACTGGACCTAAAGTTTTGATTGGTATGTGAAGGTACTAGACCTAAAGTTTTTTATTTTTATGCTCGCTAAGATTTCACAATCTTATGCCTACGTATTCCCGTTTAAAGAAACAGGGAAATCAGAGCATTTGTAGTTCCTCCTATTCTATGGGAGGAAAATATATTTGGTGTCTTGTTCAAAGCCCAAGATTGAAGCTAAATGGTTGAGCATTTGTGTCTTGTTCAAAGCCCAAGATTGAAGCTAAAAGTATAACTGAGAGAGAATTTGTCATGTCAAAAGGGAGACATCTAGTCTGTTTATCACAACTATTGGGTGACTGAGTATAAAGGAGGATTACTTTAACTGGGTTATGTGAATCCAGCAATGCCATAATTTCCTTTATAGGGGTGTTGTCCTGAAGGGGAAAACTTTAACTCAATGTTGAGCAATACCATTTTTCCTAAGGAATCTTTCATGCTAAGAGGGGGACAGTGGCATGGATGTAAATAATCCAGAGGCTTGCCACTTACAGCAATTAGATGAAAGAGGGATTTTACCAGGATAAGAGATGGACTACAGCTTGGATATTTGAATCAACAAGTATGCCTCTTATAGCAGTTATTTGGGATTAAGGTTTGTTTTGATTTTCTGTTTTGATGTGTGATATATAGAGAAATGTTTTCCTATAGAGAGTTCTTGATTTCCTCTGAAGGGATGTTGATTTTTGTATGTGCCTTGATCAAAGCCCAAGGTTGAAGCTAAGAGATTGATTGACTCCACTGAGGAAGTCCTTATACAAAGCCTAAGAGGAGGCTAGAAAAGGCTGACTCAACAAGAGAGTGTTTAGCTATCTTGTACAAAGCCCAAGATTGAGGCTAAAAGAGAATTGACTCTTTTGGGGATATCATTATACAAAGCCTAAGAGGAGGCTAAAAGTTGACTTTTCCAGGGAAAGATTTTGTCTGTCTTGTACAAAGCCCAAGATTATGGCTAAAAGGGGAAACTGACTCTACTGGTGAGAGGTTTTATTTGTCTTGTACAAAGCCCAAGATTGTGGCTGAAAAGAGTTTGACTCTGCTGGAGAGATTTATATGGTGTCTTGTACAAAGCCCAAGATTGAGGATGAAAGGTATTTATGGGTGTCTTGTACAAAGCCCAAGATTGAGGCTGAAGAGAGGATATTTACTCCTGTTTAGGGATATTAATTCTTAAAGCCGAAAAGAAGGCTGGGAGGAATTGACTCTGCCGGGAAGATATTTATCCAGAGCTTAAGAGAGGGTTATGAAGATTTTGACTTTATTGGAGAAAGTTTATATATGTCTTGTACAAAGCCCAAGGTTGAGGCTAAAAGAGAATGACTCAACAAGAGAGTGTTTATGTTTTGTACAATTGACTCAACAAGAGAGTGTGGAAAAGTGATTGACTCAACAAGAGAGTACTTTGTTTGTCTTGTACAAAGCCCAAGATTGAGGCTGAAAGGGGTTAACTCAACAAGAGAGTGTTTTAAGAAAAAATATGGACTCAACAAAAGGTTGCTTTAGGGGCTAATTCTCTGCTGAGGGAAAATCATTATACAAAGCCTAAGAGGAGGCTGGCTTTTGCTGAGGATTATTGAGATCCAGAGGCGGGTCCAAGTAGGGGGATCAACTCTTGCTGAGGTTTACAGAAGAGTTGAGGTGTCAGATGCCTTGAGGTTCTGATAAAGGTTTATTGATAGTGATTTAACCCTAGCTAGGGAAATTTAGGATAAAGATTGAGATTTAGATCCTGTGAGGTTTTTAACTCTACTGGAGATTGGTTAAATGACCAGGGTTTTTAACTGTGTTTGTAGGGAACTTGAGAATGTCTTTGAGACCCAAGAGGAGATTAGACTGTCCAAGTCTACTGGTATGGGAGAATTTATCTTTGTATAATGCCCAAAAGGATGCTGGTATTTTAAGGGATGAGTATCAACCCTAAATTGTCCAAGGTTTTGACTCTTTGGAAAGACTGCTCTAACAAATGATGACTAAGTTTTGTCCTATACATTTAAGAGGCCTTCAGGGTCCTTGTATTAAGCCCAAGAGAAGGCATGAGAACTTCTAAGAAGCTGAAGGGTCCTTGTACAAAGCCCAAGAGGAGGCGGGGATGCTTTTAGGAAGCCCGTGGGTCCAAACCTAAGAAGAGTTCAAGAAAATTTTCACCGGGAATAATCTTTTCTTTAGTGAACAATTCTAGGGTTTGAAGAAATTCAAGAGAGGTTTCACCGGGAATTAATCCTCTCTGGGGGAAATGAACTTCTTTGACAATTTTCTAATAGTGACAGTCTGAGAAAAGTTTCACCGGAAATAATGCCTTTCTCTTTGTTCCATATTGTTTAAGCTCAAGAGAAGGCAAGACTGTATCTGGAATTCATATGGGGAACTAGTTTTAACTGTTGAAAGAGTGACCACTGGCTTTATCTAGTTCTAGACCTAATTGTCGGGGAAAACTCTAAGCAGATAATGTACAGGTATATATGTACAGATGAAATATATACTGTATGTAAAAAGAGGGTAGGAGGACTTAAAGGTGAGCAAGCTTCCAGCACAAACAAATATATATATATATATATATATATATATATATATATATATATATATGTGTGTGTGCAAGTATGTAAAAGAAAGCTGCTTAAAACTTACAGGTAAGCAAGCTTCCATTGTAACAGTTGTATGGTTAGTTGTTAAAGAAATTAAAGAAAGTTTTGATAAAAACTATGAGTTTAAACCTAAATAAAAAAGAAGTTGTTTTTGTAAAGATTATTGGGGCTTATACTCAAGGAGAGGCCCAGATGAAAAACAGTAATCGTACCGTTGATTTGAAAATTGTACTAGGGCTTATTCAATAACTGAGTCCCAAAATATTTTATGTACAAAAGAGAGTTGGGTCTTATACTCAAGGAGAGGCCCAAAAGTTTATTTTTGTACAAGAGATAGGGGGCTTACAACTCAAAGAGAGGCCCAGATGAAAATATCGATCGCACCGTTATTTTGAAAATTGTACTGAGACTTATACAATGACTGTGACCCAAAATGTTTGGTGTGACAAGGGATGGGTCTTACACTTTATTAGAGGCCCAAAAGTGTTGAAAAATGAATAAAGATGGGACTTACAACACAAGGGTAGGCCCAGATGGTTTTTATTTTGAAAACGGCGATCGCACCGAGATTTTTTTATGTACTGGGACTTATACAATGACTGAGGCCCAAAAAGGTTTTCTGTGATAAGTGGTGGGTCTTACACTCTATTAGAGGCCCAAAAGTGTTTTGAAAAAGATTTGTGAGGGTGAAAATAATCAAAACCCTAATTTTGATTTTAAATGTATTTTAATTGAATAAAAATTCAATTAAAATGATCAAAATTATCAAACATGTGTGAAAAAACAAGTTGTGATATTGGATTAATGAATGAAAAAACATGTTTTATTCATGGAATGTTTTGAAAACCATTTGAAGTTGCAAAATCAAGAGAAAGAAATATTTTAAGTGTTAAAAATAACAAATAAAACATAATTCTTTACAAAAATACTAAATATATGAAATAAATAATATTTTTGTGAAATTTTTGTGGAATAAAATATTTTAACATTTTTGTAAATTTTCAAAAAAAAAACCAATAAAAAATAATAAAATTGAGAGAGAAATTAATTTTAGAATTAATTAACAAAAACCACAAAAAATATATAAAATAGCAAAAAAGAGAAAAAAGGCAAAATGGTCCTGGTGGGTGTTGAACCCACGACCTCAGCAAAAAACACACATGCGCGCTACCACTGGGGTGGTGATACATCCATGTATCAAAACCACCCCATTAATACATAAGGGGTGCCAAGTTCTAGGCCTGGCCAAGGTGCCATGTATGGCCTTTGCCCAAGGCAAGGCCTAGTTTTGGCAATTTACGCGAAGCCTCTAACTTTCTCATTTCTCCATGGATAGGGACAAAATTTAGGCGCATCTGACCCATAATTTCATGAGGAATCCAATGCTGCCCATGGAATTTTCAGAAAATGTCTCTATCTCAAAATCCGATAGTGATTTCAAAATAGGCCAAATTTTGCATGTTCTATGCTATCTCATCATACAGGCAGTAATAGCATGATAAATTGGTTCAAACACAACACATATGATATGTATGAGAGGTCCATGATCAATGGACCTCAAAGCAATGCATGATTTAAAGAGTTCAAGTTGTGATGCACTTGCCTCTTGGAGTTTCTTGTGCTATCTGCCATGTTCCTTGTCCCAGAAGTAATTCAATGTTTTGAACACTCTCAATTGATCCCTTAGAAGCTTTTAGGATGATCAGAACCAGCTGGAATCCTCAGGAATAAGTATAGGCCTTTTCTTGCAAAAGGGGCAAAAGTGACCAAGATAGTAACTCTCTCAAATGGTGTTCCAGATGAGGGAAACCAATTGGGACAGTTTGGGGATGATATTTGGAGTGTGTTTGAGGCCTGGTTTGGTTTTGGAAGTGACTGAATTAAGACATGGCTTGAAAAATGCAGAAAAGTCAATTTTTGAGGTTTTGGAGGTTGACTTTCTGATTTTGGTGTTTCAGATCACAAGTGAGTGTTTGAACAACTTAGATATGACATATTGGATGTGTTTGGATCATGAGCTGTGGTGGAATTGCTTTCTAACTCAAAAACTCAGAGATGACTTGCAAAAGAAGGCATTTTGTCCTAAAGAGAGAGATTTTGAGGATAACAAGTGTTGTAGTGCTTTGATATACTCTAACTGATCAAAATTGAAGTCTATTTATAGTGCAATAAGTTTGTTTTGGCAGCAATAGTGTGTGGCAACTGCAGCAGGCCTTTGGCCAATGTGGATCAAATGGAATTTTTAGTCTCCTATAGCCATTGAGTTGAGGTTAGGGCACACGCCTATGGTCCTTTCATTCAGATCTTAATCTTGACTCATTCAATTAGGAATGTCTCAGTCCATGCCACCTTGGTGCATCCATTGAATGCTTGGAAACAAAATTGGAGTCTTTTGCACTTTTTAGCCTTTTTAGGTTTGTTATGGCTATATGTAGATTCTTGGACTTTGGAGGCTTGGGGATTAGATCATTCCCCTTTGATTTCATCCTCTGATGCGTCCAAGTGGATGGAAAGGCTTGGAGTAGTCCAAATTTGCCAAATCGAGCAAAATGCCAAAATCTGCCTTGTACAAGGCAGTTGAAAATGGTGATTTTGAGGGGATCATATCTCCCTGGTCAGGTTGAGTTATGGGAGGCTCTTGTACGTTTTAGAAAACCCTCATATGATACAATACATGTGTGATCATAGTTTGTTTTGAAACTATTTGAATCTAACTGAAAAATACTCATGAACATTGATGTCCAAGGCTCATAACTTAGGCAGATTTTCACTAAGTGTTGGAAAAGTGTCATTTCCTTCATTTTTATCATTTTGATCACTCCATAACTTAAAATCCATGAAGAATTGGAGTTTCTTGTAGTTGAAGCTTTTGTAGAATGTAGGGAGACCTACAAATCAGGCTTTGGATCACCCAAAATCGCTGCTTGGATCTCAAGTTATGATCCTTGGAAGTTGGTACCAAAATCACTTTTGTTCCATAACTTAGAAAAATTTTGGTTTCTTATGATTGCCCCTTTTGCAAGAAACCTCACTTTTTCTTATTTTTCTTAATGAATGACGATCAATACCATATATTATCATTATTTTTGACTTAGGGGAACCATATTTGTGAAAAATTCCAAAAAGTCAAACTTGATTTTGTGCACAGTTGACTTTTTATCGGATGAAATCCAAACTGTGCGATCCTTCGTGAAATCAAGTTCTTAACCTGATTCAAACCTAATGGATGGATTCCATAGGTGTTATAGGGTGTATTGAATCATTTCCCAAGGTACAATTGACTTTTCTTACAAAACCCTAATTGTGGTCCAAATGAAAGTGAAACTTGTGAATCAAGATTCTTGGATCAATCCATTGTTGTAAATGGATCAATGTGGTGTATTTAAGGACCTCAAATCATGTCTTGAGGTCTTAGCTCATGATCTGCTCCAAAAGTCAACTTAGGGGTGAATTAGGTCAAGAAACCCTAATTCCTGATTTTTTATGAATATATCCCCTGAGGCTAAATTGACTTGATGATTGGGTCCATGAGGTCCCTAGGAGTATCTTGGGTTGTGCTTTGAAGCATTGGCTCATTCCCAGAGGAAAATTTCTCTTTGGAGGCCTTGGTCGACCAAAACTCTAATTTGGTGACACTGTCGATCTTAAGGCTTGATCCACTTGGAATGTGGCAACTTTGTGCATGATTTTTGATGTGGGAGACCTCTTGGTCCTTTGTAGGTGTTTGAGAGGTTAGACAAGTTGAATATCATGTCATTTCTTGATTGATCCTTTGTCTAAGTGTCCCGAGAGGCTCAAAACCCTAATTCTTGGTTGTATTGAAAGCTCAACAATCCTTGAGGAGATTGACGAGGCATGATGGCACATCCATATTGTGGTGACAATTTGCACAATGATGGGAAATCTTGGTGGTCAAAATTTGGGGTATGACACATCCTAGGGTAATCTCATTTGAGTGTAGTATCATGTACTATTTCCGATAGTTACCGCACTACCAAATGGCCACATGGTTAATGTCTACTAAATCCTCAGGGTCACGGGTTCCGCACTGGGATAACATCTATTTTCACGATGTTAGTCGTTCAACATAGTATCCACCAGGCCCTCACCTGATTTGATGGTCTACCGGGATCGCTTATTCGGGAATCACTCCCTGTAAGTCCACCCGTCTATGCCATCACTTATCTTAGGGTTCTCTCAACCTTTCCACATGCGTATCAATCGTTTTCCCATTGACAGAAAAATTAACACAGATATCAAGTAGAAAAAGCAGTATATATATATATATATATATGTATATATATATATAGTATAATACCTAAAACTAATCATCATAGACCTCTCAGGAACTATAATCCTAAAGTTTCCCCAGCAGATTCGCCATTTTCACGTATCGTGCGATTTTTGTCGGGGACACGACCACCTTATCGCCATGGGGATTTCCTCACCTCAATGGGAGGAACGTGGGTGCTACTTTCTGATTTCTTATTTATCCCGTGAAGCTGAAAGGGAAAGGGAAGCTATCTAAAACTAACCTTGCACGCGAATGTTTAACTGAACAGTCACTGAGAGAGATTGGGGAGTTCAGGGTCAGGTTATACAATGGGAAGTTGTCAATTACCCATCCTATACATGGTTATCCATGGGTTGATTAGCATTAGGTTCTGCTTTATACTTGATAGTGTTTATCTGTAAATGGGAAAGTTTCTTCTTTGTGGGGATGTCTGTGAGAGAGAGTATTTTTGTTGTTTTTCGGGTTTTCTGATGTTTTTGGTGAGGTACTGGACCTAAAGTTTTTGATTGGTATGAAGGTACTGGACCTAAAGTTTTTGATTTGTATGAAGGTACTGGACGTAAAGTTTTTGATTGGTATGCTCGCTAATATTTCACAATCTTATGCCTACGTATTCCCGTAATGATAACAGGGAAATCAGAGCAATCGTAGTTCCTCCTATTCTATGGGAGGAAAGATGATGTTTTGGTGTCTTGATCAAAGCCCAAGATTGAAGCTAAAGGTGATTTGTGTCTTGTTCAAAGCCCAAGATTGAAGCTAAAGCTTTGACTAAGAGAGAATTTGTCATCTCTAAAGGGAGACATCTCGTTTGTTTATCACAACTGTTGGGTGACTGATTATAAAGGAGAATTACTTTAACTGGGATATGTGAATCCAGCAATGCCATAATTCCTTTATGAGGGATTTGTCCTGAAGGATAAAACTTTAACTCAGCGTAGAGCAATGCCATTTTTCCTTAGGATTCTTTCTTGCTAAAAGTGATACATTGGCTTGGATGTAAATAATCCAGAGGCTTGCCGCTTACAACAATTATATGAAAGAAGGTTTACCGGGATAAAAGATGGACTATGTAACACCCCAATTCCCATCGCGAATAAATAATACATAATTAAATCAGAGTAAGAAAAAATTTATTCTTTCGACAGAAACAAGGATGCCACATTTAAAGAAAGAAAACACCTTCCCTGCTCAATTACTTTTGATGCATAACACATAATGAAATAACCTCAAAGGGAAACTTTTTCCATATAAAAGGAAGGTTCATTTATGGAATAAAGCGGAAAGATCCATAACTGCTTTGTTTTACAAAATAAATCATTTTATAACATCAAAATATACATACGAAAGTACTACAAAATATATTCCACGATTTTATACATAAGTAATAAAAACGTTTCCCGACTCCCGTGTTACGTATCAGAGCAGACCAACTGACAAACGGATGGAGAACTAATCTTCACAAAAGCCTCCAAGACCACTAATCTGCAATTGCCTCATAGAGCAACAAACCACAGCAGAAGGGTGAGAAATAACAACTAAACCAAGATTGCATAATAATATGCAAACACATAAAAATTCACATGCATAGTTATTCTCACCACAAGCATCACATATTAATACACATAGCATATATCAATTACCAACATAATCACATATTCTCACATAAGGCACACCAAAGTCATAACATATGGAAACACCCCACCACATCACATATCATATATCTATGCATAAAACATATTATCCACGACCAACACATTTATCACATATGCACATCAATTCAACAATTCAAACATAAATCTCAACACATACTCAATCAATTCACAAATCTCACACATAATGCATCCATTCACAATTCTCACACATAATGCATTCATTCACAACTCTCACACATAATCAATCCATTCATGATTTATGAAAATGCACAGAGACCGACACAACGACTCTATGCAATGCATATGCGGTACCATCCATCCATCAATTCTCAACACTAGTTCACTCAGGAACTAGTGGAATCATCGCTTGTTACTCAGCGTAACTCCCCGTCGGGCAAACAATGTTCCCCGTCGCTTTAAGTCCTCTTGGTATAAGGCGCACGACGTTTATGGTTCACTTTAAGTCCTCTTTGTATAAGGCGCACGATCCGATCGCTTTAAGTCCTCTTTGTATAAGGCGCACGATGTTATAGCGGATTCCCTCTAGAATCGATTCGTCGCTCACACCCACTAAGGCACACGACATCGCAAGATGCATATCATGATGCTTGACATAGAAGAACTCATGATAATCAAATGCATCACCACAATTCAACAATATGAATTCTCTCATCATCATTATTCATGCACTGGAAATCAATCCAAACAATGCATTTACTTGCCATAAGGCCACCAAATAACACACATTGCATTTCACATAAACAATGCATTTCATCATAATCCACAAACCATAACAATTAGCATGTCAACATATACAATCATATCAATTCACATCAAGAATTACTCACAATCAACCACAACAATCCTATAATCATACAATGATACTCATAACACTAGGATTCACGCCACAAGGCTACCCACAATAATATTCATAATAACATACATTTGTAATTCAATTCAACAAAGTATTTTGCCATTAGGCCACAAGCAACCACGACAATTATCCCATGCTTCAACATCATATAAACCGCATAACAGCTCCACGTTATACAACAATAGCACAACACACGGTAAAACACCAACCGCACGCATTTAACGCGATAAAAACCCGACAACCCCACACTTTTGCAAGACCACGACTTAAATAAATCATCTCCTACCCTCCAAACCATTTTAAATAGAAAGAATATTTTATTAGCTTTCCAACGCTTCGAACAGCGACCAAACCAGACTTACGGTTTGAAAATTATGAAGAAAACAAAATAGCAAAATCTGCCACTTCGCTCCAGTATTCCTAGGCGAACCCTAGCAAACCAAGGCAGTGGAAAACCAACATAAAGTTCGCTAGGCAAACATTCGCCCGTTCCTTCACTGGGGTTCGCTAGGCGAACCCACGAAACCCAGAATTCGCAGTAGCGACAATATAGGTCATATGGGACCAAAATACATCATTTCTACCACCCAAACCCTTCTAATTCATACCAGAACAACCAAAACATGTTCAGACATAATCAACAAGTATTCTACGCAGTTTATATCGAATTTCATCCGTGAAAACATCGATTTCTATCAATTGCTCCTAATTTCAATCGATAAGAAAAGTCACGAAACAACCAAAACAATTACAACAAACAACACATATACATACACAAGCAAGATATAATTGAAACTTCTCACCCTTACCCGATTAATCGCGATTGAAACGAAGAATCTTTAATTCCACCTCTTTTCTCTTTCTCTCCTCTTCTTTCTTTCCTTCTCTTTTCTTTCTCTTCTTTTTCTTTTCTTTCTATTTCTATTTTAATAAAACAAAATATCTAACTCCCAATATGACCAAAATACCCCTACACTCAAATATCTCGCAAACGCTCTCAAAACGCGATAAAACATAAACATACCGATGAAAAACATGTCGTGCAATAAAAGTTATAAAGAAAAATATAATTTAATGCAAATATTGTACCTATCAGAGAAATTAACCAATTAACTCAATTAGCAGGTAAAATACAATAAATTCACACATTTCACAAAATTCACATAAATGAAATAAATAAATACAATTAAACAAATCGGGGTGTTACAATTCTCCCCCACTTAGAAATTTTCGTCCTCGAAAATATACTGATACCAACAACTTGGGATACGACTCTCGCATCCGACTAACAAACTAACATGCCAACAAAAGGCACACCACGAATAACACAAACTAACAAACCACCTTACTAACAACAACTACAACAACGACACGACAATGGTAATAACAACAACGACAAGATGCAAAGCCCATATAATGCACTTGACGACCGATTCACAACTCAAAGAAAACCATGTTACCAACACTCAGGTAACACTCCCCTAATTCCCCACACCGGAATTAGCTACTCGCACTCGAACCATCACGATTGAAACGAGGCAACAACACAAACAAAAACATATAGTTCCACGACCCAACAACGTTTCAACAACCTCTACATAACCATAATACCAACATCCTTGTCACACAACAATGTTACAACAATGCTACGCACCCTGATTACTCGTAACCATCAAAACTACCAATCTCACGTCGAAAGTCTACCTCTTTCTCATATTGGTCAAAAATCACTGTTCACTTTTAATATACCCAACTTCACTCTCCACTGTGTTATCTCACACACCAGACACAAGTCTCCGAACTGCTCAAATAACTCTAATTCTCTGACCATCAAAACAACCATGTATAAAAACTTTCAACTTAACTCATCAGGCACGACATTAACTTTTCCCGAAGGAAAATCCAAGCCAAATTCATAACTCGTCACAAATTCCAACCATCCGACCGTGCTTCAATCCGAGTTACAAATCAAAAGTTATGAAGGAAATAAAATTGCACAAACTGTCCCGTTCGCTAGGCGAACCTTCTAGCGAGCATTCGCTACCACCTTCGCTAGGCGAATGTCTAGGGGAAACCACCATCAGATAAAAACAGACACAAAGTTCGCTAGGCGAACCCCTTGGCGAACCAAGGCAGCAACAACCATCACCAAAAAGATACAAAGTTTGCTAGGAGAACAACGTTAACGAACATTCGCTGACCTTCCCTAACTGGCTCGCTAGGCGAACCCGCGAAAATCATTCGCTTTTGCTTCGCCCCAGGTTCGCTAGGCAAACCAAGGAAAACTTAGAATTCCAGCAGTGTTGTTACTCATCCAAAACCATCATTTCCTCCATCCAAACACCTTGAACCTAAAACCCTCAAAATAATACCTCCAAATATTCCAACACCATACAACCGCAACCAATTCCAAATCCGGAATAGTATAGATCCTCTTATGAATCCTCAATTGTCATAAAGAATAAGCCACGACTTTACCCTCTTGCATTAGCACACTAGCTACACTCATCATAAACGCATCCCAATATCCTCACAAACGGTTTATCAGGATCACGCAATATCAAAACTGGAGCCGTAGACAACTTCTACTTCTGCTCTCTGAAACTTACTCACAACGAACATCCAAAACAAACGACTCACCCTTTGCAAGTCAACCGAAGTAACGAAAACACTAACTTGGAAAAGCCTTCCCTAACCTCCGGTAATAACCAACTAAAGTCCAAAAAGATTCTAATCTCCTCAACCAACTTCGGAGCCTCTCACTGTAGAACTGCATCTACTTTCGATGGATCCATAACCATACTCTCATCTGAAATAACATATCCAAGAAAACTAACATTTTTCAACCCAAGTTCTCACTTGAATAACTTGGCATAGAACTTCGTCTCTTTCCAACACTTGCAATTCAAATCTCAAACACCCTACCTATTCTTCCTCTGAGTTTATAACAGATCCAAATATCCTCAATCAAAGCAACTACGAACTTATCCAATTAAATATGGAAGATACGATTCCTCCACTCTACCAACATTCCAAACACATTACTAACACCGAACAACATCACTATACGTTGTAATGCCCAACCAAATTCCAAAAGATATAAATCCTTAAAGCTTTAGCAACAATTTTCAATGGGTAATTGGTCACTCACATATAAGCTTAACCGAGTAAACAACAGCCTATCCCTACGATAACAAACATACGCAGTCACATTAAATCAATCAAAGTCTCAACTCATACCATTCACCACTCTTATAAAACATCCCATACAATTTTAATTTCACTCAAACTCTACCAAACCAATTCAGTTATCTATTCATGAAAGTGGACAGTTATTCTCAATCGTTACCTTATTCAACTGTTCGTAATCCCTACACAATTTCTTCTCTTGACAGTCCAAACTCCATAACTCCCAACATGTAGCAACAACCAAACAAAAAAAACTCTCAATGTTACATCCACACCTAAGGGTCCTCTCAAGATTTCCATTAATGCTCTAAAATTCCAAAGACTCCAAACCTCACCAGAACTCTAAGTCTTGCTTCCCATAGTCTCAATACCATTACACACATCACGCTTGTTATTCCATTCAATCATCCCTCCTTTTTGTTACTAACAATACTGGAGCTCTCCAAGAAGACAACCTCTGAGTTTCACTTCATAAAAGTTCTTCTACTTACTTAGCAAATCCAAACCTAAAATCCTCACCTTCGTCCAATTTGAGTTCACACTTTACTCTCTGAGAACAACCATTAACGATACCCAATCGTTCTCTCTCAACGACTTTCCAACGGACCAACATACTAAAACCTCTAATCTGTCTCATCTTTCGGTATTAGAATCTTCATCGATTTAACAAAACGATCCGAAAACACTTTACTTAATTCCAAACAATTCATTGCACACACTATCAAGCCGGAAAGACACGTCTATTCCATCCAACATAATTCCTGTCTGCTATCAACAAGAGATTAAGGGTGATCAGTTCCTCAATTTGTCAATAGACAGCCGACAATCTTGATGGGGCATAAACCGTCTTTACCAAACCATAATAGCATTCCTTGCATCTTGTGCACAAAACTACCTAAGGCACCAATCCTTAGTCAACATAAACCTTACCTCCGCATTCCCTCCGGAATCGGGAACAACACTGACAAAATAACACTTACACTCTGGCAACCCACTACACACAAACAAAGCAACTTGGAGAAGTACAAGCTTCTCCCCCACTTATCTCACTCTCAATCCTGAATACAAAAGACTAGAAAACCAGAAAGCACTGACAGTGTTTTCACACACATATCACGTACTAAGGAACAAACAAAATCGACAGTATTCAACTGTCACACCAACTGACTCAACAACTTGGCCGGACGGACCGACCTGCTCTGATACCACTAATGTAACACCCCAATTCCCATCGCGAATAAATAATACATAATTAAATCAGAGTAAGTAAAAATTTATTTTTCCGACAGAAACAAGGATGCCACATTTAAAGAAAGAAAACACCATCCCTGCTCAATTACTTTTGATACATAACACATAACGAAATAACCTCAAAGGGAAACTTTTTCCATATAAAAGGAAGGTTCAATTATGGAATAAAGCGGAAAAATCCATAACTGCCTTGTTTTACAAAATAAATCATTTTATAACATCAAAATTACATACGAAAGTACTACAAAATATATTCCACGATTTTATACATAAGTAATAAAAACATTTCCCGACTCCCGTGTTACGTATCAGAGCAGACCAACTGACAAACGGATGGAGAACTAATCTTCACAAAAGCCTCCAAGACCACTAATCTGCAATTGCCTCATAGAGCAACAAACCACAGCAGAAGGGTGAGAAATAACAACTAAACCAAGATTGCATAATAATATGCAAACACATAAAAATTCACATGCATAGTTATTCTCACCACAAGCATCACATATTAATACACATAGCATATATCAATTACCAACATAATCACATATTCTCACATAAGGCACACCAAAGTCATAACATATGGAAACACCCCACCACATCACATATCATATATCTATGCATAAAACATATTATCCACGACCAACACATTTATCACATATGCACATCAATTCAACAATTCAAACATAAATCTCAACACATACTCAATCAATTCACAAATCTCACACATAATGCATCCATTCACAATTCTCACACATAATGCATTCATTCACAACTCTCACACATAATCAATCCATTCATGATTTATGAAAATGCACAGAGACCGACACAACGACTCTATGCAATGCATATGCGGTACCATCCACCCATCAATTCTCAACACTAGTTCACTCAGGAACTAGTGGAATCATCGCTTGTTACTCAGCATAACTCCCCGTCGGGTAAACAATGTTCCCCGTCGCTTTAAGTCCTCTTGGTATAAGGCGCACGACGTTTATGGTTCACTTTAAGTCCTCTTTGTATAAGGCGCACGATCCGATCGCTTTAAGTCCTCTTTGTATAAGGCGCACGATGTTATAGCGGATTCCCTCTAGAATCGATTCGTCGCTCACACCCACTAAGGCACACGACATCGCAAGATGCATATCATGATGCTTGACATAGAAGAACTCATGATAATCAAATGCATCACCACAATTCAACAATATGAATTCTCTCATCATCATTATTCATGCACTGGAAATCAATCTAAACAATGCATTTACTTGCCATAAGGCCACCAAATAACACACATTGCATTTCACATAAACAATGCATTTCATCATAATCCACAAACCATAACAATTAGCATGTCAACATATACACTCATATCAATTCACATCAAGAATTACTCACAATCAACCACAACAATCCTATAATCATACAATGATACTCATAACACTAGGATTCACGTCACAAGGCTACCCACAATAATATTCATAATAACATACATTTGTAATTCAATTCAACAAAGTATTTTGCCATTAGGCCACAAGCAACCACGACAATTATCCCATGCTTCAACATCATATAAACCGCATAACAGCTCCACGTTATACAACAATAGCACAACACACGGTAAAACACCAACCGCACGCATTTAACGCGATAAAAACCCGATAACCCCACACTTTTGCAAGACCACGACTTAAATAAATCATCTCCTACCCTCCAAACCATTTTAAATAGAAAGAATATTTTATTAGCTTTCCAACGCTTCGAACAGCGACCAAACCAGACTTACGGTTTGAAAATTATGAAGAAAACAAAATAGCAAAATCTGCCACTTCGCTCCAGTATTCCTAGGCGAACCCTAGCAAACCAAGGCAGTGGAAAACCAACATAAAGTTCGCTAGGCAAACATTCGCCCGTTCCTTCACTGGGGTTCGCTAGGCGAACCCACGAAACCCAGAATTCGCAGCAGCGACAATATAGGTCATATGGGACCAAAATACATCATTTCTACCACCCAAACCCTTCTAATTCATACCAGAACAACCAAAACATGTTCAGACATAATCAACAAGTATTCTACGCAGTTTATATCGAATTTCATCCGTGAAAACATCGATTTCTACCAATTGCTCCTAATTTCAATCGATAAGAAAAGTCGCGAAACAACCAAAACAATTACAACAAACAACACATATACATACACAAGCAAGATATAATTGAAACTTCTCACCCTTACCCGATTAATCGCGATTGAAACGAAGAATCTTTAATTCCACCTCTTTTCTCTTTCTCTCCTCTTCTTTCTTTCCTTCTCTTTTCTTTCTCTTCTTTTTCTTTTCTTTCTATTTCTATTTTAATAAAACAAAATATCTAACTCCCAATATGACCAAAATACCCCTACACTCAAATATCTCGCAAACGCTCTCAAAACGCGATAAAACATAAACATACCGATGAAAAACATGTCGTGCAATAAAAGTTATAAAGAAAAATATAATTTAATGCAAATATTGTACCTATCAGAGAAATTAACCAATTAACTCAATTAGCAGGTAAAATACAATAAATTCACACATTTCACAAAATTCACATAAATGAAATAAATAAATACAATTAAACAAATCGAGGTGTTACAATTCTCCCCCACTTAGAAATTTTCGTCCTCGAAAATATACTGATACCAACAACTTGGGATACGACTCTCGCATCCGACTAACAAACTAACATGCCAACAAAAGGCACACCACGAATAACACAAACTAACAAACCACCTTACTAACAACAACTACAACAATGACACGACAATGGTAATAACAACAATGACAAGATGCAAAGCCCATATAATGCACTTGACGACCGATTCACAACTCAAAGAAAACCATGTTACCAACACTCAGGTAACACTCCCCTAATTCCCCACACCGGAATTAGCTACTCGCACTCGAACCATCACGATTGAAACGAGGCAACAACACAAACAAAAACATATAGTTCCACGACCCAACAACGTTTCAACAACCTCTACATAACCATAATACCAACATCCTTGTCACACAACAATGTTACAACAATGCTACGCACCCTGATTACTCGTAACCATCAAAACTACCAATCTCACGTCGAAAGTCTACCTCTTTCTCATATTGGTCAAAAATCACTGTTCACTTTTAATATACCCAACTTCACTCTCCACTGTGTTATCTCACACACCAGACACAAGTCTCCGAACTGCTCAAATAACTCTAATTCTCTCACCATCAAAACAACCATGTATAAAAACTTTCAACTTAACTCATCAGGCACGACATTATCTTTTCCCGAAGGAAAATCCAAGCCAAATTCATAACTCGTCACAAATTCCAACCATCCGACCGTGCTTCAATCCGAGTTACAAATCAAAAGTTATGAAGGAAATAAAATTGCACAAACTGTCCCGTTCGCTAGGCGAACCTTCTAGCGAGCATTCGCTACCACCTTCGCTAGGCGAATGTCAAGGGGAAACCACCATCAGATAAAAACAGACACAAAGTTCGCTAGGCGAACCCCTTGGCGAACCAAGGCAGCAACAACCATCACCAAAAAGATACAAAGTTTGCTAGGAGAACAACGTTAACGAACATTCGCTGACCTTCGCTAACTGGCTCGCTAGGCGAACCCGCGAAAATCATTCGCTTTTGCTTCGCCCCAGGTTCGCTAGGCAAACCAAGGAAAACTCAGAATTCCAGCAGTGTTGTTACTCATCCAAAACCATCATTTCCTCCATCCAAACACCTTGAACCTAAAACCCTCAAAATAATACCTCCAAATATTCCAACACCATACAACCGCAACCAATTCCAAATCCGGAATAGTATAGATCCTCTTATGAATCCTCAATTGTCGTAAAGAATAAGCCACGACTTTACCCTCTTGCATTAGCACACTAGCTACACTCATCATAAACGCATCCCAATATCCTCACAAACGGTTTATCAGGATCACGCAATATCAAAACTGGAGCCGTAGACAACTTCTACTTCTGCTCTCTGAAACTTACTCACAACGCACATCCAAAACAAACGACTCACCCTTTGCAAGTCAACCGAAGTAACGAAAACACTAACTTGGAAAAGCCTTCCCTAACCTCCGGTAATAACCAACTAAAGTCCAAAAAGATTCTAATCTCCTCAACCAACTTCGGAGCCTCTCACTGTAGAACTGCATCTACTTTCGATGGATCCATAACCATACTCTCATCTGAAATAACATATCCAAGAAAACTAACATTTTTCAACCCAAGTTCTCACTTGAATAACTTGGCACAGAACTTCGTCTCTTTCCAACACTTGCAATTCAAATCTCAAACACCCTACCTATTCTTCCTCTGAGTTTATAACAGATCCAAATATCCTCAATCAAAGCAACTACGAACTTATCCAATTAAATATGGAAGATACGATTCCTCCACTCTACCAACATTCCAAACACATTACTAACACCGAACAACATCACTATACGTTGTAATGCCCAACCAAATTCCAAAAGATATAAATCCTTAAAGCTTTAGCAACAATTTTCAATGGGTAATTGGTCACTCACATATAAGCTTAACCGAGTAAACAACAGCCTATCCCTACGATAACAAACATACGCAGTCACATTAAATCAATCAAAGTCTCAACTCATACCATTCACCACTCTTATAAAACATCCCATACAATTTTAATTTCACTCAAACTCAACCAAACCAATTCAGTTATCTATTCATGAAAGTGGACAGTTATTCTCAATCGTTACCTTATTCAACTGTCCGTAATCCCTACACAATTTCTTCTCTTAACAGTCCAAACTCCATAACTCCCAACATGTAGCAACAACCAAACAAAAAGAACTCTCAATGTTACATCCACACCTAAGGGTCCTCTCAAGATTTCCATTAATGCTCTAAAATTCCAAAGACTCCAAACCTCACCAGAACTCTAAGTCTTGCTTCCCATAGTCTCAATACCATTACACACATCACGCTTGTTATTCCATTCAATCATCCCTCCTTTTTGTTACTAACAATACTGGAGCTCTCCAAGAAGACAACCTCTGAGTTTCACTACATAAAAGTTCTTCTACTTACTTAGCAGATCCAAACCTCAAATCCTCACCTTCGTCCAATTTGAGTTCACACTTTACTCTCTGAGAACAACCATTAATGATACCCAATCGTTCTCTCTCAACGACTTTCCAACGGACCAACATACTAAAACCTCTAATCCGTCTCATCTTTCGGTATTAGAATCTTCATCGATTTAACAAAACGATCCGAAAACACTTTACTTAATTCCAAACAATTCATTGCACACACTATCAAGCCGGAAAGACACGTCTATTCCATCCAACATAATTCCTGTCTGCTATCAACAAGAGATTAAGGGTGATCAGTTCCTCAATTTGTCAATAGACAGCCGACAATCTTGATGGGGCATAAACCGTCTTTACCAAACCATAATAGCATTCCTTGCATCTTGTGCACAAAACTACCTAAGGCACCAATCCTTAGTCAACATAAACCTTACCTCCGCATTCCCTCCGGAATCGGGAACAACACTGACAAAATAACACTTACACTCTGGCAACCCACTGCACACAAACAAAGCAACTTGGAGAAGTACAAGCTTCTCCCCCACTTATCTCACTCTCAATCCTGAATACAAAAGACTAGAAAACCAGAAAGCACTGACAGTGTTTTCACACACATATCACGTACTAAGGAACAAACAAAATCGATAGTATTCAACTGTCACACCAACTGACTCAACAACTTGGCCGGACGGACCGACCTGCTCTGATACCACTAATGTAACACCCCAATTCCCATCGCGAATAAATAATACATAATTAAATCAGAGTAAGTAAAAATTTATTTTTCCGACAGAAACAAGGATGCCACATTTAAAGAAAGAAAACACCATCCCTGCTCAATTACTTTTGATACATAACACATAACGAAATAACCTCAAAGGGAAACTTTTTCCATATAAAAGGAAGGTTCAATTATGGAATAAAGCGGAAAAATCCATAACTGCCTTGTTTTACAAAATAAATCATTTTATAACATCAAAATTACATACGAAAGTACTACAAAATATATTCCACGATTTTATACATAAGTAATAAAAACGTTTCCCGACTCCCGTGTTACGTATCAGAGCAGACCAACTGACAAACGGATGGAGAACTAATCTTCACAAAAGCCTCCAAGACCACTAATCTGCAATTGCCTCATAGAGCAACAAACCACAACAGAAGGGTGAGAAATAACAACTAAACCAAGATTGTATAATAATATGCAAACACATAAAAATTCACATGCATAGTTATTCTCACCACAAGCATCACATATTAATACATATAGCATATATCAATTACCAACATAATCACATATTCTCACATAAGGCACACCAAAGTCATAACATATGGAAACGCCCCACCACATCACATAGCATATATCTATGCATAAAACATATTATCCACGACCAACGCATTTATCACATATGCAAATCAATTCACCAATTCAAACATAAATCTCAACACATAATCAATTCACAAATCTCACACATAATGCATCCATTCACAATTCTCACACATAATGCATTCATTCACAACTCTCACACATAATCAATCCATTCATGATTTATGCAAATGCACAGAGACCGACACAACGACTCTATGCAATGCATATGCGGTACCACCCATCCATCAATTCTCAACACTAGTTCACTCAGGAACTATTGGAATCATCGCTTATTACTCAACGTAAATCCCCGTCGATCAAACGGTGTTCCCCGTCGCTTTAAGTCCTCTTGGTATAAGGCGCATGACGTTTATGGATCGCTTTAAGTCCTCTTTGTATAAGGTGCACGATCCGATCGCTTTAAGTCCTCTTTGTATAAGGCGCACGATCGTCTATAATCATCGCTTTAAGTCCTCTTTGTATAAGGCGCACGGTGTTATAGCGGATTCCCTCTGGAATCAATTCGTCGCTCACACCCACTAGGGCACACGACATCACAAGATGCATATCATGATGCTTGACATACAAGAACTCATGACAATCAAATGCATCACCACAATTCAACAATATAAATTCTCTCATCATCATTATTCATGCACTGGAAATCAATCCAAACAATGCATTTACTTGCCATAAGGCCACCAAATAACACACATTGCATTTCACATAAACAATGCATTTCATCATAATCCATAAACCATAACAATTAGCATGTTAGCATATACACTCATATCAATTCACATCAAGAATTACTCACAATCAACAACAACAATCCTACAATCATACAGTGATACTCACAACACTAAGATTCACGCCACAAGGCTACCCACAACAACATTCATAATAACATACATTTGTAATTCAATTCAACAAAGTATTTTGCCATTAGGCCACAAGCAACCACGACAATTATCTCATGCTTCAACATCATATAAACCGCATAACAGCTCCACGTTATACAACAATAGCACAACACACGGTAAAACACCAACCGCACGCATTTAACGCGATAAAAACCCGACAACCCCACACTTTTGCAAGACCACGACTTAAAAAAATCATCTCCTACCCTCCAAACCATTTTAAATAGAAAGAATATTTTATTAGCTTTCCAACGCTTCAAACAGCGACCAAACCAGACTTACGGTTTTTAAAATTATGAAGAAAACAAAATAGGAAAATCTACCACTTCGCCCCAGTATTCCTAGGCGAACCCTAGCAAACCAAGGTAGTGGAAAACCAACATAAAGTTCTCTAGGCGAACATTCGCCCGTTCCTTCTCTGGGCGAACCCGCGAAACCCAGATTTCGCAGCAGCGACAATATAGGTCATATGGGGCCAAAATACATCATTTGTACCACCCAAACCCTTCTAATTCATACCAGAACAACCAAAACATGTCCAGCCATAATCAACAAGTATTCTACGCAGTTTATATCGAATTTCATCCGTGAAAACATCGATTTCTATCAATTGCTCCTAATTTCAATCGATAAGAAAAGTCGCGAAACAACCAAAACAATTACAACAAACAACACATATACATACACAAGCAAGATATAATTGAAACTTCTCACCCTTACCCGATTAATCGCGATTGAAACGGAGAATCTTTAATTCCACCTCTTTTCTCTTTCTCTCCTCTTCTTTCTTTCCTTCTCTTTTCTTTCTCTTCTTTTTCTTTTCTTTCTATTTCTCTCTTTCTATTTCTATTTTAATAAAACAAAATATCTAACTACCCAAAATGACCAAAGTACCCCTACACTCAAATATCTAGCAAACGCTCTCAAAATGCGATAAAACATAAACATACCGATGAAAAACATGTCGTGCAATAAAAGTTAAAAAGAAAAATATAATTTAATGTAAATATTGTACCTATCAGAGAAATTAACCAATTAACTCAATTAGCAGGTAAAATACAATAAATTCACACATTTCACAAAATTCACATAAATGAAATAAATAAATACAATTAAACAAATCGGGGCGTTACAATTCTCCCCCACTTAGAAATTTTCGTCCTCGAAAATATACTGATACCAACAACTCGGGATACGACTCTCGCATCCGACTAACAAACTAACATGCAAACAAAAGGCACACCACGAATAACACAAACTGACAAACCACCTTACTAACAGCAACTACAACAATGACACGACAATGGTAATAACAACAACGACAAGATCTAAAGCCCATACAACGCACTTGACGACCGATTCACAACTCAAAGAAAACCATGTTACCAACACTCAGGTAACACTCCCCTAATTCCCCACACCGGAATTAGCTACTCGCACTCGAACCATCACGATTGAAACGAGGCAACAACACAAACAAAAACATATAGTTCCACGACCTAACATCGTTTTAACAACCTCTACATAACCATAATACCAACATCCTTGTCACACAACAATGTTACAACAATGCTACGCACCCTGATTACTCGTAACCATCAAAACTACCAATCTCACGTCGAAAGTCTACCTCTTTCTCATATTGGCCAAAAATCATTGTTCATTTTTAATATACCCAACTTCACTCTCCATTGTGTTATCTCACACACCAGACACAAGTCTCCGAACTGCTTAAATAACTCTAATTCTCTGACCATCAAAACAACCATGCATAAAAACTTTCAACTTAACTCATCACGCACGACATTAACTTTTCCCGAAGGAAAATCCCAGCCAAATTCATAACTCGTCACAAATTCCAACCATCCGACCGTGCTTCAATCCGAGTTACAAATCAAAAGTTATGAAGGAAATAAAACTGCACAAACTGTCCCGTTCGGTAGGCGAACCTTCTAGCGAGCATTCGCTACCACCTTCGCTAGGCGAATGTCCAGGGGAAACCACCATCAGATAAAAACAGACACAAAGTTCGCTAGACGAACCCCTTGGCGAACCAAGGCAGCAACAACCATCACCAAAAAGATACAAAGTTCGCTAGGAGAACAACGTTAACGAACATTCGCTGACCTTCGCTAACTGGCTCGCTAGGCGAACTCGCGAAAATCATTCGCTTTTGCTTCGCCCCAGGTTCGCTAGGCGAACCAAGGAAAACTCAGAATTCTAGCAGTGTTGTTACTCATCCAAAACCATCATTTCCTCCATCCAAACACCTTGAACCTAAAACCCTCAAAATAATACCTCCAAATATTCCAACACCATACAACCGCAACCAATTCCAAATCCGGAATAGTATAGATCCTCTTATGAATCCTCAATTGTCGTAAAGAATAAGCCACGACTTTACCCTCTTGCATTAGCACACTAGCTACACTCATCATAAACGCATCCCAATATCCTCACAAACGGTTTACCAGGATCACGCAATATCAAAACTGGAGCCGTAGACAACTTCTACTTCAGCTCTCTGAAACTTACTCACAACGAACATCCAAAACAAACGACTCACCCTTTGCAAGTCAACCGAAGTAACGAAAACACTAACTTGGAAAAGCCTTCCCTAACCTCTGGTAATAACCAACTAAAGTCCAAAAAGATTCTAATCTCCTCAACCAACTTCGGAGCCTCTCACCGTAGAACTGCATCTACTTTCGATGGATCCATAACCATACTCTCATCTGAAATAACATATCCAAGAAAACTAACATTTTTCAACCCAAGTTCTCACTTGAATAACTTGGCATAGAACTTCGTCTCTTTCCAACACTTGCAATTCAAATCTCAAACACCCTACCTATTCTTCCTCTGAGTTTATAATAGATCCAAATATCCTCAATCAAAGCCACTACGAACTTATCCAATTAAATATGGAAGATACGATTCCTCCACTCTACCAACATTCCAGACACATTACTAACACCGAACAACATCACTATACGTTGTAATGCCCAACCAAATTCCAAAAGATATAAATCCTTAAAGCTTTAGCAACAATTTTCACAGGGTAATTGATCACTCACATACAAGCTTAACCGAGTAAACAACAGCCTATCCCTACGATAACAAACATACGCAGTCACATTAAATCAATCAAAGTCTCAACTCATACCATTCACCACTCTTATCAAACATCCCAAACAATTATAATTTCACTCAAACTCAACCAAACCAATTCAGTTATCTATTCATGAAAGTGGACAGTTATTCTCAATTGTTACCTTATTCAACTGTCCGTAATCCCTACACAATTTCTTCTCTTGACAGTCCAAACTCCATAACTCCCAACATGTAGCAACAACCAAACAAAAAGAACTCTCAATGTTACATCCACACCTAAGGGTCCTCTCAAGATTTCCATTAATGCTCTAAAATTCCAAAGACTCCAAACCTCACCAGAACTCTAAGTCTTGCTTCCCATAGTCTCAATACCATTATACACATCACGCTTGTTATTCCATTCAATCATCCCTCCTTTTTGTTACTAACAATACTGGAGCTCTCCAAGAAGACAACCTCTGAGTTTCACTTCATAAAAGTTCTTCTACTTACTTAGCAGATCCAAACCTCAAATCCTCACCTTCGTCCAATTTGAGTTCACACTTTACTCTCTCAGAACAACCATTAACGATACCCAATCGTTCTCTCTCAACGACTTTCCAACGGACCAACATACCAAAACCTCTAATCCGTCTCATCTTTCGGTATTAGAATCTTCATCGATTTAACAAAACGATCCGAAAACACTTTACTTAATTCCAAACAATTCATTGCACACACTATCAAGCCGGAAAGACACGTCTATTCCATCCAACATAATTCCTGTCTGCTATCAACAAGAGATTAAGGGTGATCAGTTCCTCAATTTGTCAATAGACAGCCGACAATCTTGATGGGGCATAAACCGTCTTTACCAAACCATAATAGCATTCCTTGCATCTTGTGCACAAAACTACCTAAGGCACCAATCCTTAGTCAACATAAACCTTACCTCCGCATTCCCTCCGGAATCGGGAACAACACTGACAAAATAACACTTACACTCTGGCAACCCACTGCACACAAACAAAGCAACTTGGAGAAGTACAAGCTTCTCCCCCACTTATCTCACTCTCAATCCTGAATACAAAAGACTAGAAAACCAGAAAGCACTGACAGTGTTTTCACACACATATCACGTACTAAGGAACAAACAAAATCGACAGTATTCAACTGTCACACCAACTGAGTCAACAACTTGGCCGGATGGACCGACCTGCTCTGATACCACTAATGTAACACCCCAATTCCCATCGCGAATAAATAATACATAATTAAATCAGAGTAAGTAAAAATTTATTTTTCCGACAGAAACAAGGATGCCACATTTAAAGAAAGAAAACACCATCCCTGCTCAATTACTTTTGATACATAACAGATAACGAAATAACCTCAAAGGGAAACTATTTTCCATATAAAAGAAAGGTTCAATTATGGAATAAAGCGGAAAAATCCATAACTGCCTTGTTTTACAAAATAAATCATTTTATAACATCAAAATTACATACGAAAGTACTACAAAATATATTCCACGATTTTATACATAAGTAATAAAAACGTTTCCCGACTCCCGTGTTACGTATCAGAGCAGACCAACTGACAAACGGATGGAGAACTAATCTTCACAAAAGCCTCCAAGACCATTAATCTGCAATTGCCTCATAGAGCAACAAACCACAACAGAAGGGTGAGAAATAACAACTAAACCAAGATTGTATAATAATATGCAAACACATAAAAATTCACATGCATAGTTATTCTCACCACAAGCATCACATATTAATACATATAGCATATATGAATTACCAACATAATCACATATTCTCACATAAGGCACACCAAAGTCATAACATATGGAAACGCCCCACCACATCACATAGCATATATCTATGCATAAAACATATTATCCACGACCAACGCATTTATCACATATGCACATCAATTCACCAATTCAAACATAAATCTCAACACATACTCAATCAACTCACAAATCTCACACATAATGCATCCATTCACAATTCTCACACATAATGCATTCATTCACAACTCTCACACATAATCAATCCATTAATGATTTATGCAAATGCACAGAGACCGACACAACGACTCTATGCAATGCATATGCGGTACCACCCATCCATCAATTCTCAACACTAGTTCACTCAGGAACTATTGGAATCATCGCTTATTACTCAACGTAAATCCCCGTCGGGCAAACGATGTTCCCCGTCGCTTTAAGTCCTCTTGGTATAAGGCGCATGACGTTTATGGATCGCTTTAAGTCCTCTTTGTATAAGGTGCACGATCTGATCGCTTTAAGTCCTCTTTGTATAAGGCGCACGATCGTCTATAATCATCGCTTTAAGTCCTCTTTGTATAAGGCGCACGATGTTATAGCGGATTCCCTCTGGAATCAATTCGTCGCTCACACCCACTAGGGCACACGACATCACAAGATCCATATCATGATGCTTGACATACAAGAACTCATGATAATCAAATGCATCACCACAATTCAACAATATGAATTCTCTCATCATCATTATTCATGCATTGGAAATCAATCCAAACAATGCATTTACTTGCCATAAGGCCACCAAATAACACACATTGCATTTCACATAAACAATGCATTTCATCATAATCCACAAACCATAACAATTAGCATGTTAGCATATACACTCATATCAATTCACATCAAGAATTACTCACAATCAACCACAACAGTCCTACAATCATACAATGATACTCATAACACTAGGATTCACGCCACAAGGCTACCCACAACAACATTCATAATAACATACATTTGTAATTCAATTCAACAAAGTATTTTGCCATTAGGCCACAAGCAACCACGACAATTATCCCATGCTTCAACATCATATAAACCGCATAACAGCTCCACGTTATACAACAATAGCACAACACACAGTAAAACACCAACCGTACGCATTTAATGCGATAAAAACTCGACAACCCCACACTTTTGCAAGACCATGACTTAAGTAAATCATCTCCTACCCTCCAAACCATTTTAAATATAAAGAATATTTTATTAGCTTTCCAACGCTTCGAACAGCGACCAAAACGGACTTACGATTTGGAAATTATGAAGAAAACAAAATAGCAAAATCTGCCACTTCGCTCCGGTATTCGCTAGGCGAACCCTAGCGAACCAAGGCAGTGGAAAACCAACATAAAGTTCGCTAGGCAAACCTCTAGGTGAACATTCGCAGAATTCACAGCAGCGTCAATATAGGTCATATGGGACCAAAATACATCATTTCTACCACCCAAACCCTTCTAATTCATACCAGAACAACCAAAACATGTTCAGACATAATCAACAAGTATTCTACGCAGTTTATATCGAATTTCATCCGTGAAAACATCGATTTCTATCAATTTCTCCTAATTTCAATCGATAAGAAAAGTCGCGAAACAACTAAAACAATTACAACAAACAACACATATACATACACAAGCAAGATATAATTGAAACTTCTCACCCTTACCCGATTAATCGCGATTGAAACGAAGAATCTTTGATTCCACCTCTTTTCTCTTTCTCTCCTCTTCTTTCTTTCCTTCTCTTTTCTTTCTCTTATTTTTCTTTTCTTTCTATTTCTCTCTTTCTATTTCTATTTTAATAAAACAAAATATCTAACTACCCAAAATGACCAAAATACCCCTACACTCAAATATCTCGCAAACACTCTCAAAATACGATAAAACATAAACATACCGATGAAAAACATATCGTGCAATAAAAGTTAAAAAGAAAAATATAATTTAATGCAAATATTGTACCTATCAGAGAAATTAACCAATTAACTCAATTAGCAGGTAAAATACAATAAATTCACACATTTCACAAAATTCACATAAATGAAATAAATAAATACAATTAAACAAATCGGGGCATTACAGACTACAGCTTGGATATTTAAATCAACTTACAGCAGTTATCTGGGATTAAGGTTTGTTTTGATTTTCTTTTTGATGTGTGATATATAGAGAAATGTCTTCCTAAAGAGAGGTTTTTTATTTCCTCTGAGGGGATTTTGATTTTTGTGTGCCTTGATCAAACCCCAAGGTTGAAGCTAAGAGATTGATTGACTCCAATGAGGAGTTTATTATCTGTCTTGTACAAAGCCCAAGATTGAGGCAAAAAAGAAAAAAAGAGACTGACTCTTTGAGGGATATCATTATACAAAGCCTAAGAGGAGGCTAAAAGTTGAATTTTCTGGGGAAATTTTGTCTGTCTTGTACAATGCCCAAGATTGAGGCTAAAAAGGATTTTTTGATTCCACTGGGGAATATTTGTATGTGTCTTGTACAATGCCTCAGATTGAGGCTAAAAGGGGAAACTGACTCTACTCGTGAGAGGTTTTATCTGTCTTGTACAAAGCCCAAGATTGTGGCTAAAAGAAGATTGGCTCTACTGGAGAGTATGATTTGTCTTATACAAAGCCCAAGATTGAGGCTGGAAAGAGGATTGACTCTGTTTAGGGAGATTTATATGTGTCTTGTACAAAGCCCAAGATTGAGGCTGAAGGATATTGACTGACTTAGCTGAAAATATTTATGGGTGTCGTGTACAAAGCCCAAGATTGAGGCTAGAAAGATGATTGACTCAACAAGAGAGTGTTTATCTGGATGTTTGTCTTGTAAAAAGCCCAAGATGGAGGCTGACTTTTGCTGAGGAAAATAAGGATCATTATACAAAGCCTAAGAGGAGGCTGGGAGGTGATTAACTCAACAAGAGAGTGTTTTAAGGTGATTGACTCAACAAGAGAGTGCTTTTGTTTGTCTTGTACAAAGCCCAAGATTGAGACTGCCAAGGGTTTACTCAGCAAAAAAATGCTTTTGATACTAAATCTCCTGAGGAAAATCATTATACAAAGCCTAAGACGAGGCTGTCTTCTGCTGAGGATTATTGAGATCAACTCTTGCAGAGGATTACAGAAGAGTTGAGGTATCAGATACCTTGAGGTTCTGATAGGCTAGTGTTATATTAATGATAAGCTGACCCTAGCTGGGGAAATTTAGGATAAAAGACTGAGTTTCAAATCCTATGAGGGATTTAACTCTGCTGGAGATTTGATCAAATGATCGGGGTTTCTCCTTTGCTTGTAGGGAGCTTGAGAATGTCTTTGAGATCCAAGAGGAGATTAGACTGTCCAAGTCTGCTGGTTTTTTATCTTTGTATGATTCCCAAGAGGAGGCAAGACTGTCCAAGTCTGCTTATATAAAGCCCAAGAAGAGGCTAGTTGTTTTAAGGGATGAGAATCAACCCTAAACTGGTTTGATGTTTTGACTCTTAGAAAGACTGCTCTAACAAAGGATGAGTAAGTTTTGTCCTATACCTTTAAGAGGTCTTCAGGGTCCTTTTATTAAGCCCATGAGAAGGCATGAGAACTTTTAAGAAGCCGGAGGGTCCTTGTACAAAGCCCAAGAGGAGGCGGGGATGCTTTTAGGAAGCCTGTGGGGGCTAAACTTATGAAGAGTTCAAGAAAAGTTTCACCGGGAATAATCTTTTCTTTAGTGAACAGTTCTAGGGTTTGAAGAAATTCAAGAGAGGTTTCACCGGGAATTAATCCTCTCTGGGGAAAATTAATTTCTTTGACAATTTTCTAATAGTGACAGTCTAAGAAAATTTTCATCGGGAATAATGCCTTTCTCTTTGTTCCATATTGTATAAGCCCAAGAGAAGGCAAGACTGTATCTGGAAATTCCTATGGGGAACTAGTTTTGACGGTGTTGAAAGAGTGACCACTGGCTTTATCTAATCCTACACCTAATTGCCGGGGAAAACTCTAAACAGATAATATACATGCATATATACAGATGAAATATATACTGTATGTAAAAAGAGGGTAAGAGGACTTACAGGTGAGCAAGCTTCCAGCACAAACAAATATATATATATATATATATATATATATATATATATATATATGTGTGTGTGTGTGTGTGTGTGTGTGTGTGTGTGTGCAAGTATGTAAAAGAAAGTTGTTTAAAACTTACAGGTGAGCAAGCTTCCATTGTAACAACTGTATGGTTAGTTGTTCAAGGAATTAAAGAAAGTTTTGATAACAACTATGAGTTTAAACCTAAATCAAAAAGGGAAAGTTGTTTTGAAAAGATTGGGTCTTATAACTCGGGGGGAGGCCCAAAGAATTATTTATTTACAAATGGATGGGTCTTACAACTCAAAGAGAGGCCCAAGAGTTTATTTTTGTACAAGATATAGGGCTTACAACTCAAGGAGAGGCCCATGGAAAGACAGTGATCGCACTGTCGTTTTTGAAAACTGTACTGGGACTTATATAATGAATGATGCCCAAATTTATGTATGTACAAAGGGGGTTGGGTCTTACACTCTATTAGAGGTCCAAAGTGTTTGAAAAAGAAAAGAAATAGGACTTACAACAGAAGGGTAGGCCCAAATGATTTTTGCTTAAAAGGCGACGATCACGCCGTGTTTTTAGAAACACAGTGGGACTTATACAACGACTGAGGCCCAAAAAGGTTTTCTATTTACAAGGGATGGGTCTTACACTCTATTAGAGGCCCAAAGTGTATTTTTAAAAGAAAGATGGGACTTACAACACAAGGGGAGGCCCATATGATTTTTTTTTTGAACTGGCGATCGCGCCAAGACTTTTGAAAACAAAGTGGGACTTATACAATGACTGAGGCCCAAAAAAGGTTTTATATTTACAAGGGATGGGTCTTACACTCTATTAGAGGCCCAAAGTGTTTGAAAAATATTTGTGAGGGTGAAAATCAACAAAACCCTAATTTGTTTTCAAAAATATATTTTAATTGAATAAAAATTCAATTAAAATGATCAAAATTTTTAAACATATGTGAGAAACAAGTTGTGATCTTGGATTAATGTTTGAAAAATCATGTTTTATTCATAAAATGATTTGAAAACCATTTGAAGTTGAAAACTCAAGAGAAAGAAATATTTTTAAATTTTTAAAGACAAAAAAAAACGTAATTCTTTACAAAAATACTAAATATATGAAATAAATAATATTTTTGGCAAATTTTTGGGGAATAAAATATTTTAACATTTTTGGGAAATTTCAAAAAAGAACCAATAAAAAATAATTAAAATTGAGAGAGAAATTAATTTTGGAATTAATTAACAAAAACCACAAAATAATAAAAATAGCAAAAAATATGAAAATGGCAAAATGGTCTGGGTGGGTGTTGAACCCACGACCTCTCAGCCAAACACACATGCGCGCTACCACTAGGGTGGTGATACATCCGTGTATCAAAACCACCACATGAACATATATGGGGTGCCAAGTTTTAGGCCTGGCCAAGGCGCCATGCCTGGCCCTTGCCCAAGGCAAGGCCTGATTTTAGGCCTCTTGCGTGAAGGCTCTAACTTCCTCATTTCTCCATGGATTGGAACAAAATTTAGGTGTATCCTGCCTAGAATTTCATGAGGAATCCAATGGTGCTTTTAGATTTTTCAGAAGATGTCCCTATTTTAAAACTCGATAGTGGTTTCAAAATAGGCCTATATTTGCATGTTCTATGCTATCTCATCATACAAGCAGAAAAAATAGGGCAAATTGGTTCAAACACTACACATATGATATGTATGAGAGGTCCATGATCAATGGACCTCAAAGCAATGCATGATTTAAAGAGTTCAAGTTGTGATGCACTTACCTCTTGAAGCTCCTTGTGCTAACTGTCAAGTTCCTTGTGCCAGATGTGATCCAATGCTTTGGACACTCTTAATTGATCCCTTAGAAGCTTTTAGGATGATCCAAACCAAGTGGAAACCTCAAGAAGAAGAACTGGCTCTTTCTTGCAAAAGTGGCAAAAGTGACCAAAATAGTAATTCTCTCAAATGGTGTTCCAGATGTGGGAAACCAATTGGGACAGTTTAAGGATGATATTTGGAGTGTGTTTGAGGCCTGGTTTGGTTTTGGAAGTGACTGAATCAAGACATGGCTTGGAAAATGCAGAAAAGTCAAAATTTGAGGTTTTGGAGGTTAACTTTCTGATTTTGGTGTTTCAGATCAAGGGTGAGTGTTTAAACAACTTATATATGATAAATTGGATGTGTTTGGATCATGAGTTGTGGTGGAATTGCTCTCTAACTCAAAAAATCGGAGATGACTTGCAAAAGAAGGCATTTTGGCCAAGTGAGAGAGATTTTGAGGAAAACAAGTGTTGTAGTGCTTTGGTGTACTCAAACTGAGCACAAATGCGCTCTATTTATAGTAGAGCAAGTTTGTTTTGGCAGTAATAGTGAATGGCAGCTGCAGCAGGCCTTTGGCCAATGTGGATCAAATGGAATCTCAAGTCTCCTCTAGCCATTGACTTGAGGTTAGGGCACAAGCCTATGGTCTTTTGATTCAGAGCTGAATCTTGACTCATTCAGTTAGCAATGTCTCAGTCCATGCCACCTTGATGCATCCATTGAATGCTTGGAAACAAAATTGGAGTCTTGGCATCTTTTTAGCCTTTTTAGAGCACTCATGGCTACATGTAGTTTCTTGGACTTGGGAGGCTTGTGGATCAGATCTTTTCTCTTGGATGTTAGCCTCTGATGTGTCCAAATGGATGACAAGGCTTGCACTTATATGATTTTTCCAAATCGAGAAAAAGTGCAAAATTATGTCTTGTAAAAATCAATCCATGATGCAATGTTCCAAGGGTTGTATCTCCCTACTCAAATTAAATTTGGAGATGATCTGGTACTTGTTGGAAAGCCCTCATGGCATACTTCAACTTTGATGTTCATCAATGGACCTGGTTCTACTTGGATCAAGGTGAAAAATGTCCCTATATTTTGGAAAAAGTAAGACAGATTCTGACTTTTTGAAAATTTCACTAAGTGTTGGAAAAGTGGTCATTTTCATGTTTTTGTGATTTTGATCAATCCATAACTCAAAATCCATGAGGATTTGGAATCTCTTGTAGTTGAAACTTTTAAAGTATGTCAGATGGACTTTCATTTAGACTTTGAATGGGAGAAAAATGCCTTGTGGTTTAGGAGTTATGACCTTGCAAAGTTGAAACCAAATGACTTTTGTTCCATAACTTAGAAAAATTTTGGTTTCTCAAGGTTGCCCCTTTTGCAAGAAACCTCACTTTTCTAGATTTTTATTAATGAATGATGATCAATACCATACATTAACATTATTTTTGACCTAGGGGAACCATATTTGTGAAAAATTCCAAAAAGTCAAACTTGATTTTGTGTACAGTTGACTTTTTGTCAGATGAAATCCAAACTGTGCGATCCTTTGTGCAATAAAGTTCTTGACCTAATTCAAACCTAATGGATGAATTCCATAGGTGTTATAGGGTGTATTGATTCATGTCCCAAGGTTTGGGAGCATGTCTTCGTCAAAAGTCAAAGATACAGTTGACTTTTCCTTCAAAACCCTAATTGTGGTCCAGATGAAATTGAAACTTGTGAATCAAGCTTCTTGGATAAATCCATTGTAGAAAATGGATCAATGTAGTGTATTTGAGGCCCTCAAATCATTTCTTGAGGTCTTGGCTCATATCTTGCCTAAAAAGTCAACTTAGGGGTGAATTAGGTCAAGAAACCCTAATTCCTAATTTTTGATGAATGCATCCCCTGAGGCTGAATTAACTTGATGATTAGGTCCATGAGGTCCCTTGGAGTATCTTGGTTTATACTTTGAAGCATTGGCTCATGCCCAGAAGAAAATTTTCATCTGGAGGCCTTGGTCGACCAAAACCCTAATTTGGTGACACTGGCAATCTTGAGGCTTGATCCACTTGGAATGTTGCACTTTTGCGCCTGATTCTTGATGTGGGAGTCCTCTTGATCCTTTATAGGTGTTTGAGAGGTTAGACAAGTTGAAGATTATGTCATCTCTTGATTGATCTTTTTTCTAAGTGCTCTGAAAGGGCTCAAAACCCTAATTCTTGGTTGAGGTGAGTGCTCAACAATCTTTGAGAGAATTGATGAGGCATGAAGGAACATCCATATTGTGGTGATGATTTGCACAATGATGGGAAATCTTGGTGGTCAAAATTTGGGGTATGACAAGAGTCAAGTACTTTATTGCTGATCAAACATTGTCCGTAATTGGATGACTATAAAGACAGTTGATGGGTACTTCATAAAGCATGCTGAGGGACATGAGTGACCTAGATGGAATTTGCACATCCTGCATAATAGGATAAATGTCTAAGGGCCCAATATTGAAATGAACAAGGATGACACGATATATGCCTTGTGTTCAATATAGACATAAGGGCAAAAGGGTAATTGAACACACAAGCACTATCACAAAAGATTTTGTCAGATCACATGACAATTTTGTGACTTGGGTAGCAGTGATGTGTTACTTGATACCTCTCACTGTTTATTATGTTAAATGCATGATTTAATATAATTACCAACGTCGCGAAATCCTACAGGGTCACACACATAAGGACAGTTTGATAAGAGGTAGAGTAAATAAGGAACACCGTAAGGTACAATGTACTTAAGTAAATATGTAACACTGTAAGGTACGGTGCACTTAAGTGGAATACGGATTGTGGTAAGGTACCGCATGCTTAAGTGATATGTGGTACATCATAAGATATGGTGTGCGTGCACTTAAGTGGGCTTTTTAGCTTGCAGCACACACAAGTGGTTCTATAAGTATAACCCTTGCGCAGAAGCATAAACACTTGATGAAAAATTTAGCTGTGAAACCCTAGCCATTTTTTCCTTCTCTCTATCTCTCACTCAAAGCCTTCAATCGTAGCAGCTAGCACTGAGACTGAAGGAAGCTGTTCGTGTGGACTGAGTAGAGGCGCTGTTCATCGTACATCGCTCGTGATCATTCCTTCGATTCAGAATCAAAGGTTTCATCACCACAAAGAGGTAACCATTCTATCACTGATCATGATCTTTCGTAAGGATCGCTAAAGGGAAATTTTAGTTTCTGCTGCATTTTTGAATCGCGATTTCCCTTCAGTGGTATCAGAGCCACTTACGAAACCATGCATCGGATAAGTGTTTATTTTCTATTTTTTTGTTTTAACTCGAATAAAAGACATAACAAATTAAATTAAATTAAATTGAGAAATTAAATTTTGGCATGAGGCTGTGTACGATTTGGATGATTGATATTGACTATGCTTCGGAATCGACAATTGTATGGTAAAGCAGCAATATATCGATTGTCCCCAAGTTACACAAATATCATCGACCAAAATTTTATATGTGATATAGTTAACTTTGATGCAAATATAGTATATTGGATATACTGTTTCTATTTCATTCATTTAAATCGCGTAATGATCATTATTCCTTTGAGCGATCCGTGTTCATTTGCTTCAGAAACCGACTTTAGGATGGTGAAGCAGTGGCATATGGATCAATCATACTGAATTATTGATCATGGCATTTTGACAATATGAAATCGTTGCATTAGGGTTCATGACGGCACAAGGGTTGTGCTGTCTAAAAGGTATGCGATTAGGGTGATGGCACAAAAGTTGTTCTCTAATTTTATGGAAAGTATCAAGTGTTGATACGAAAAATGACGTCGATCGGGAAGTGGAAACCACGTCTGCGTAGTGTGATCATTTTCCAAAATTTAATTTGATTCATTTAATTAACAGGATTTAAATTAATAATAATAGAGTGCGTTTATTATTTTTTTCTTGTGATGATCAGTTATGACCTTAGTTTTCCTTTATTTTGTTTTGGGATTTTAAAATACAACCTTCGTGTCGTGCCTCTCTTTTAATCTCTTGATGTAACTTCTTTTCTCATCTCACTCCCTCGTATGTAAAACGAGTATTCTTTAATGTAATGTAATGTTATGAAGAAGAAGAAGACTACAAGATCAAAGGAGGACAACCTTGGAGATCTTGCTCGGAGAAGTGTAGATCGTTATTAGGTTTAGCTTAGGATCTCTCATTGGCTTAGGAGAACAATTGCGCTAGGGGCCATAACTATTTCATTGTGTATGTATGTTGATGCATGTGAGAGACGATTTATATGATAAATAAGCCGGTGAGATCAAACTAATGAAAATTCTCTCATATTGAATATTAATTTTATGCTTTCCAAGTTTTAGAACTCATCAAGACTGTATCGAATAATGTAGGTTTTGCCTAACGCGAGGTGCATGTTCTATATTAGTAAGATGCAATGGGATAAATGTAATATCCATTTTCTAAAACAATGGGTCAAACTGAACTAAACAAAATATAATAAGATTATATATGTTTAGAAGCAAGAGTTGGAAATAATCCATATGATGGATTAGAATAAGGAGTTATTCACCCAATTGAAATATTCGAGAATTGTATTGGATACAATTAGAAGGAGTTCCTACCTAAATAGCTAAGTTTTGTGTAATCAGCCTAACACTGACTTAAAACAAAGTGAAATATAGATCTCGATCCACTAGAAAATCTTCCAACAGGATTTTCCAAATCAAATGGTGAGGGTCATTTGGTTTGAGTAAAATAGTGGAAGCATATTTATTAAAGGTCTAATTGAATATGTTGTTTTAATGATACTTAATAATTTTCCATTCAGTTTTGTAGATTACCATGACAACAAACACATCTCACAACATTTTGCGATCAATCCTTGATAAAGAAAAATTTTCTGGATTGGCACCGAAATTTGAGGATTGTCCTCAAACATGACGAAAGACTGTATGTCTTAGAGACACCTGTTCCTGAGGATGAGCCTCCTAGTTCTGCTCCTAAGGATGAAAGAGATGCTTATAAGAAGCATGTCGATGATGCCAATGAAGCTGCTTGCCTCATGCTAGCTACCATGAATTCTGAATTACAAAAGCAACATGAAAACATTGCAGTGTTTGATATGATCGAACACCTGAAGATGCTCTATCAAGAGCAGGCAAGGCATGAGAGGTTTGAAGTTTCAAAAGCCCTTTTTCAAGCAAAGCTATCTGAGGGAACCCCTGTAGGTCCCCATGTACTCAAGATGATTGGGTATGTGGAGAACCTTGAAAGATTGGGATTTTCCCTCAAAAAGGACCTTGCGACTGATTTGATCATGCAATCATTGCCAGAAAGCTTCAGTCAATTTGTCCTTAATTTCAATATGAATGATATGGACAAAAATCTTCTTGAATTACTAGGCATGTTAAGAACTGTTGAGCAAAATCTGAAGTCAAAAGGGAAATCCATTCTGATGGTCAGTAATGGAAAGAAACAAAACAAAAGGCCCACCAAGCAGGGTGGTAAATGGAAAGGCAAGTAAGTTGCCAAACCCAAACATACTGCCCCTGCTTTGAAGCCTAGTGGAGGTATAGCAAAGGAGGGCACTTGCTTCTCTTGCGGTAAGACCGAACATTGGAAGAGAAACTGTCCAAAGTACCTGGAAGACAAGAAGAATGGAGTGGAGACTTTGACTTCCGGTATTTTTGTTATAGAAATAAAATTATCTACTTCTGTATCATGGGTATTAGATATTGGATGTGGTTCTCACATTTGTACCAATGTGCAGGGCCTAAATAAGAGTAGAGTTTTGGCAAAAGGTGAAGTTGACCTACGAGTTGGCAATGGAGCAAAGGTTGCTGCTGCTTTAGCCGTAGGAACTTATGTATTGACTTTACCTAGTGGTTTAATAATTCAGTTAGAGAACTGTTATTATGTACCTGCAATTAGCAAGAATATTATTTTCGTTTCTTGTTTGGACAAGTTTGGTTTTTCATTTATAATAAAGAACAATTGTTGCTCTATTTATTTGAATGATATATTCTATGCTACTGCACAAATGAACAATGGATTGTATGTCCTTGATCTTGAAATGCCAATTTATAACATTAATACTAAAAGGATGAAACCTAACGAGTTAAATCCAAGTTACCTTTGGCATTGTCGCTTAGGCCATATAAATGAGAAACGCATCTCCAAACTCCATAAAGATGGACTATTGGACTCTTTTGATTACGAATCATATGATACATACAGATCTTGTTTAATTGGAAAGATGACAAAGTCCCCATTCACAAGAAAATGTGAAAGGGCTAATGATCTTTTTTCCCTCATACACACTGATGTATGTGGACCACTGAACATACCAGCCAGAGGAGGTTTTCAATACTTCATCACATTTACCGATGATTTCAGTAGATATGGTTATGTCTATTTAATGAAACACAAATATGAATCCTTTGAAAAGTTCAAGGAGTTCAAGAATGAAGTACATAACCAACTAGGTAAGAATATTAAAACTCTTCGATCAGATCGAGGTGGTGAATATTTAAGCCTCGAGTTTGATGGCCATCTAAAAGAGTGTGGGATTCTATCCCAACCCACTCCTCCTGGAGCACCACAATGGAACCGTGTATCTGAGAGAAGAAATTGAACCTTGTTAGACATGGTCCGATCCATGATGAGTCACGCTGATCTTCCAAACTCCTTTTGGGGACATGCACTACTGACAGCAGCTTACACACTTAACTGTGTTCCATCCAAAAAGGTTGAAAAGACACCATATGAAATATGGAGTGGTAAGAAACCACATATGTCTTACGTGAAGATTTGGGGTTGTGAAGTTTATGTGAAACGACAAATTTCAACTAAGCTTGAGCCCAAATCTGACAAATGCTTATTTGTGGGGTATCCTAAATAAACAAGAGGGTTTACTTCTACAATCCTTTTGAGGGCAAAGTGTTTGTCGCTCGAACTGGAGTTTTCTTGGAAAGGGACTTTATATCCAAAGGAATCAGTGGGAGGAAAGTAGAGCTTGAAGAAATTCAAGAATCACAAAGCATTGATACACCTATGGAGGAATTAGAGCAGGAACCACAAGTAGTTGTGGAAGAGCAACCTGCTCATGTAGAACAAGACCAGCGTAGGTCAAGCAGGATACGTCACCAACCAGAGAGATATGGATATCTCATAAATGATCAAGGTGATGTATTACTCATGGATCAAGATGAGCCTGTAACCTATCAAGAGGTCATAACTGGTCCTGAGTATGAGAAGTGGCTAGAAGCCATGAAATCTGAAATGGATTCCATGTACACAAACCAGGTTTGGACCTTGGTAGAGCCTCCTGTAGGAGTTAATCCTATAGGATGCAAGTGGGTCTTCAAAAAGAATACTGACATTGATGGTAAGGTCCATACCTATAAGGAAAGACTGGTTGCTAACGGTTATAAACAAATTTATGGTGTAGACTATGATGAAACCTTTTCACCAGTTGCAATGCTTAAATCTGTTCGGATTTTACTTGTTATCGCTGCATATCATGATTATGAAATATGGCAGATGGATGTGTACATGACACAACCTAAAGGATTTGACATACCAGAAGAAGCCTAAAAGATATGCAAGTTACAGCGATCAATCTATGGATTGAAGCAAGCTTCCAGAAGCTGGAATCTTTGTTTTGATGAAACTGTAAAACAATATGGATTCATAAAGAATGAAGATGAGCCTTGTATCTACATGAAGGTTAGTGGCAGCATGATCCTCTTCATGGTATTATATGTAGATGACATATTAATCATTGGAAATGATGTCCTTACCTTGCAACAAGTAAAAACTTGGTTAGGGAAATGCTTTTTTATGAAGGACCTTGGTGAAGCAGCCTATATATTAGGAATCAAGATCTATAGAGATAGATCACAAAAACTGCTTGGCCTAAGTCAGAGTACATACATAGACAAAGTGCTGAGACACTTTAATATGCATTATTCCAAGAAAGGATTCATACCTATGCAACATGGCTTGTGTCTATCGAAAACAAAATATCCTTCAACTAAGGAAGAAAGGGATCGCATGAATAAGATTCCATATGCATCTGCAATAGGATCTATCATATATGCCATGTTATGTACTCGACCAGATGTCTCGTATACTTTAAGTGCAACGAATAGGTACCAATCTAATCCCGGTGATGCTCATTGGGTAGCTGTCAAGAATATCCTTAAGTACTTGAGAAGGACTAAGGATTCATTCTTGATATATGGAGGTCAGGAAGAGCTCGCAGTAATTGGATACACTGATGCTAGCTTCTAGATAGATAAGGATGACTTTAAATCGCAATCTGGTTATGTGTTCTGCCTAAATGGTGGCGCTGTGAGCTGGATAAGTTCGAAGCAAGAAACAGTTGCTGATTCTACAACCAAGGCCAAGTACATTACTGCCTCAAATGCAGCAAAGGAAGCTGTTTGGATCAAAAATTTCATTAGTGAACTTGGCATAATCCCTAGCATTGTGGATCCCATTGATCTCTTTTGTGATAATAATGGTGCCATCGCACAAGCTAAGGAGCCTAGATTTCACCAACGATCTAAACACATACTTAGGTGTTATCATCTCATTCGAGAGATAGTAGATCGGGGAGATGTGAAGATATGCAGAGTACCTACACTTGAAAACATTGCTGACCCACTAACAAAGCCTCTTGCGCAGCAGAAGTATGATGGCCATACTAGATCTATGGGTATTAGGGGTATGCCTGATTAGCTCTAGTGCTAGTGGGAGATTGTTGGTGTATGCCCTAGAGGCCAATACTTTTGGTACTTGTATCAAATTATTTATTAATAATAAAAGGCATTTCTTTATTATGTTTGTTTTTCCAAATTGATAAAGTCCCTAGAATAGCTAGTTCGTTTAATGAAATATTAAGTGTGACTTAATCATGAGATTCCATTAAGCATAAGGACACTATTCTTAAAGTATCCGTAGTCGAGCTTTAATGTGAAATTGGATAACCTTAAAGCATTAAGACTATTATGTAGATATATTGATGATCACATCTCATGGATCATGGATAAGGAGTTATCAAGTCTTAACATAAGTATGAATATTAGGAGTAATATTTATACTGGATTGACCCACTATGAAAGTACTACATAGAATGTTATGCAAAGTGTCATAAGTTACTCTCATGGTGATAGTGGTGTATACCACTCTTCGACCTGAAACCACTATGGACCCTAGATGTAGAGTCAAGTACTTTATTGCTAATTAAACATTGTCCGTAATTGGATGACTATAAAGACAGTTGATGGGTACTTCATAAAGCATGCTGAGGGACATGAGTGACCTAGATGGAATTTGCCCATCGTGCATAACAGGATAAATGTCTAAGGGTCCAATATTGAACTAAACAAGGATGACACGATATATGCCTTGTGTTCAATATAGACATAAGGGAAAAAGGGTAATTGTACACACAAGCACTATCACAAAAGGTTTTGTCAGATCACATGACAATTTCATGACTTGGGTAGCAGTGATGTGTTGCTAGATACCGCTCACTGTTTATTATGTTAAATGCATGATTTAATATAATTACCAACGTCGCGAAATCCTATAGGGTCAGACACATAAGGACAGTTTGATAAGAGGTGGAGTAAATAAGGAACACCGTAAGGTACGGTGTACTTAAGTAAATATGTAACACCGTAAGGTACGATGCACTTAAGTGGAATACGGATTATGGTAAGGTACCGCGTGCTTAAGTGATATACGGTACATCATAAGATATGGTGTGCGTGCACTTAAGTTGGTTTTTTAGCTTGCAACCTACACAAGTGGTTCTATAAATATAACCCTTGTGTAGAAGCATAAACACTTGATGAAAAATTCAGCTGTGAAACCCTAGCCATATTTTCCTTTTCTCTATCTCTCACTCAAAGCCTTCAATCATAGCAGCTAGCACTGAGACTGAAGGAAGCTGTTCGTGTGGACTGAGTAGAGGCGTTGTTCATTGTGCATCGCTCGTGATCATTCCTTCGATTCAGAATCAAAGGTTTCATCGCCACAAAGAGGTTACCATTCTATCACTGATCATGATCTTTTGTAAGGATCGCTAAACGGAAATTTAAATTTCCGCTGCGTTTTTGGATCACGATTTCCCTTCAGATATGACCATGCAAACACATCCACATACTCTTGTAGAAGCTTGACCAATCTATATTTGATGTCTTCCCCAAGCGTTGTACCAATCTTGAATTCTTTCTTCTTTTCGTCTGTGCCAAAGTTAATTGTCTCTACCCGCTCTTAATGTGGCTGGAAATCTAGGTACTCATACTCAAGCATTCTTGCCAGTTCATCAGGAATGTCACAATCTTCCTCATCCTCTTCTTCAGCTTGGTAGATGGGTGAATCAAAGTTAGGAGTGGAAGTAGAGTCATTGGATTCAACAGGGATTTTGATTATTCTCCATGTTTGAATGATTTGATTTTATTAAAAGAACAAAGAAATACAAAAGGAAAATGTTCTTTGTAGTTTTGAAAAGATTTTCATTTTCTTTAAAAGTAAAAAACGAAAAAATATTAAATGAACAAATGAGAATTTAACAAAATGTCTTCATTGATAACAATTTTCAAAATGCATAAGTGGCCCTTCAAAATAATCCAATAGCCTTGGGCAGAGCTATGGATTTTTTAAAACAACAAAAAAACAACAAATTACTTTGACATGGGAATGATCTCGGGGATCTCAATTGCCTTCCAATTGTTTAAGGCAGCTTCACACTGAAACACCAGGTTGTTCATGTCTTCATCTTCATAATCTTCATCAATTGCATTGACGTGATAGCCTGCACTAACAAATACCTCTTGGATACTCTTCACACGACCCTTGGTAGAAGTTGATGCTCCTTCATTAGCGGTTGGTTTGTAACCCAACCCTGTAGCGAGAGATTTTTGTTGGTGACGCGACCACCTTATCACTGAAATTTGGGTTTTCCTCCTTGCGGAGATAGGGGTGCTACTTTTTGATTTCTTATTTATCCCATGAAGCTGGAAGGGAAAGAGAAGCTATCTAAAACTAACCTTGCACGCGAATGTTTAACTTAACAAACGCTTAAGAGTTTCGGGGAGTCGGGGTCAGGTTATACAATGGGTAGTTGTCAATTACACATCCTATATGTGGTTATCCACAAGATATTAGCATTAGGTTTTATCGCTTTGTAATTGATGGTGTTTATCTGGTAATGGGTTGGGAAAGTTTCTTGGGAAAGATGAGTGAGTGAGTGAGTTTTTGTTGATGTTCGGGTTCTGCCCGATGTTTTTGGTAAGGTGTTGGGCCTAAGTTTTTTGATATGAAGGTACTGGACCTAGAGTTTTTGATTGGTATACTCGCTAAGACTTCGCAATCTTATGCATACGTATTCCAGTTTAAACAAAACAGGGAAATCAGAGCAATCGTAGTTCCTCCTATTCTAAGGGAGGAAAAATGTTTTGGTGTCTTGTTCAAAGCCCAAGACAGAGGCTAAAAGGTGTTACTTTGTATCTTGTTCAAAGCCGAAGATTGAAGCTAAAAGTTTGACTGAGAGAGAACTTGTCATCTCTAAAGAGGGATTGTTGATTTTTGTGTGCCTTGATCAAAGCCCAAGGTTGAAGCTAAGAGATTGATTGACTCGGCTAGGGGATTTCCTTTTATAAAGCCTACGAGGGGGCTAAATATGATCGACTCAACAAGAGAGTATATATTGGTGTCTTGTACAAAGCCCAAGATTGAGGCAAAAAAAGAGACTGACTCTTTGGGTATATCATTATACAAAGCCTAAGAGGAGGCTAAAAGTTTGACTTTTCCGGGAAAAATGTTCTTTCTGTCTTGTACAAAGCCCAAGATTGAGGCTAAAAGGGACTTTGACTCTGCTGGGGAGTTTTGTATGTGTCTTGTACAAAGCCCAAGATAGAGGCTGAAATGAGAAAGTTAATCGACTCGACTGAGGATATTTTGAGTGTCCTGTACAAAGCCCAAGACGGAGGATAAACGGTTTTGACTCTGCTGGAGAGCGCTATCTATCTTGTACGAAGCCCAAGATGGAGGCAGAAAAGAGTTTGACTCTACTTGGGAGTTTATTCTTCAAAGCCTAATGAAGGCTCGGAGGAATTGACTTCATGGGAGAAAATGTTCGTCCCAAGCTTATGAAGGTTTATATCTCATACAAAGCCCAAGATGGAGGCTAAAAGGGTTTGAATCAACAAGAGAGTACTTTTATCTGTCCTGTACAAAGCCCAGGATTGTGGCTGAACAAGCTGGAGAAAGCCTAAGAGTGGGTTAACTTTGCTAGGGGGAATCATTATACAAACCCTAAGAGGAGGCTATTGACCCAACAAGAGGGTGTTTTTATCTGCCTCGTACAAAGCCCGAGATTAGGGCAAAAAAGGTTGACTCAACAAGAGAGTACTTGACTCAATAAGAGAGTCTGAAAAGTGGTTAACTCAACAAGAGAGTCTGAGACTGTGATTTGACTCAACAAGAGAGTCTTGAGAATTGACCGACTCAACAAGAGAGTCTGAAAAGGTTAGCTCCATTGGGGAGAATCATTGTACAAAGCCCAAGAGGAGGCTGACTTTGCTGAGGAAGGATCATTATACAAAGCCTAAGAGGAGGCTAAACTTCTGTAGAGATTCTTGAGATCCCGAGGCAGGTCCAAATGGGGAATCAACTCTTGCAGGGGAATGCAGAAGAGTTAAGATATCAGATACCCTGAGGTCTTGATTTGAGATAGTGTTGTCCTAATGGTAAATTGACCCTGGTTTGGGGAATTTCGGGAAAAAGACGGGGTTTTGGAACCCACCAGATTTACATCTTGCTGGAGATTAATCCAGAATCTGGGGTTTTTCCTATGCATGGGAAAGGAACTTGAGAATGTCTTTAAGACTCAAGGGTATTTAGACTGTCCAAGTCTATTGGAAGAGTTTTATCTTTTGTATGATGCCCAAGAGGAGGCCGACTCATTTAAGGGATGACTATCAACCCTAAAATTGGTCTGAAGGTCTTGACTCCTTTTAGAAATATAGCTCTAACGAAGGATGACTAAGTTCTATCCTATACCTTTAAGAGGTCTTCAGGGTCCTTGTATTAAGCCCAAGAGAAGGCATGAGAACTTCTAAAAAGCCGGAGGGTCCTTGTACAACGCCCAAGAGGAGGCGGGGATGCTTTTAGGAGGCCCGTGGGACTCAAACCAAGAGAAGTTCAAGAAATACTATTCACCGAGAATAGATCATTTAGTGAAAGTTCAAAGTTTGAAGAAACTTAAGAGATGCTATTCACCGAGAATAGATCAACTCCGGGGAGTAGAATTTCTTTGACAATTTCTAGGGGTGACAGTCTGAGAAAAGGTTCATGAAGAATACTGCCTTTCTCTTTGTTCCATATTGTTTAACCCCAAGAGGAGGGAAGACTGTATCTGGTAATCCTATGATGGTCTAGTTTTGTTTGTATTTAAGAGCAACCAACGGGGATTTACCTAGTTCTAGACCTAGTTGTCGGGGAAGACTCTAAATAACTATACTAGTATATATACAATTGATATATGACAAGTATGTAAAAGGATATGAAAGAAGACTTACAATGAAGCAGCCCCACAACACAGTAATATATATATGACATGTATTTAAAAGAATGAAAGAAGACTAACCATGCGTCGCTTCCCACAATACAGTTATATACATGAAAGCAGTCAATGAGAGCGGATAAACACTTACCCGTTGTAGAGCTTCCATGCTGTTTTGTTAGTTGTTCAACAAAGAAATTAAAGAAAGTTTTGATGACAACATATATTTGAGTTCCAAGTTAAAGGAAGAAGTGCTTTGCAAAGATTGTTAGGGCTTATACTCAAGGAGAGGCCCAAGTTTTTAACAGTGAACGCACCGTCGTTTTGAATATCGTCTCGGGACTTATACAATGACTGAGGCCGAAAAAAGGTTTTATTTACAAAGGGATGGGTCTTACACTCTCTCAAGAGGCCCAAATATTTTTTATACAAGTGGTGGGGCTTACAACTCAAGGAGAGGCCCAAAGATTTGTTTGAAAACAGCGATCGCGCCGAGGTTTTTGAAAACACAGTGGGTCTTATACAATTAATGAGGGCCAAATTATTTTGGTTTCAAAAATGGGTTGGGTCTTACACTCTATTAGAGGCCCAAAGAGATTAAAAATTAACAAAGATGGGTCTTATAGCTCAAGGAGAAGCCCAATTGGTTTTGTTAAAAAGGCGACGATCGCACCAAACTTTTGAAAATATACAGAGGGACTTATACAATGTCTGAGGCCCAAAATGTGTTTATTTACAAAGGGGTTGGATCTAACACTCTATTAGAGGCCCATGAGTGCTTGAAAATGTTTGATAAAGATCAAAATCAAAGAAACCCTAATTTCATTTTCTTTTAAAAGTAATTATTTAAAGAAAATCAATAAAATGATAAAAATACCAAATAAGTTTAAATAAATCACTTGTGATTTTTGTTTAAAGTTTGAAAAATGAGGTTTTAATCACAAGATGATTTAGAACTCATCTGGTTTTGATTTTCAAGATAAATATTCACTTTTAAAATGTTTAAAAACAATTAAAAATGAATTTATTTACAAAAATAGCAACTATATTAAATAGATAATATAAATTTGATTTTTTTGTGGAATAAAATATTTTAACATTTTTGTGATTTTTTGCAAAAAGAACCAATAAAAAATCATTAAAATTGAAGGAGAAATTAATTTTCCAAATCATTTAAAATCATATGAAAAACATAAAAAATGGAAAAAAGTAGTAAAAAGAGGATCTGGGGCGAGGGGGATTCGAACCCCAGACCTCTCGCTTGCTAATACCTACAAACTAGCTGATCAACCACCGGTGCGCAATGCCAATTCATTAAACATATGGCAAGGGAAAAATATAAGGCAAGTTTGGTTTGAAAAACCTGAAGAATGGCGCCATGGCATCTTCTTCCTCGAGCTCGTGCAAGAAGCACCCTATCTCACTCGTCTCTCAACCATTTGACATGATTCAAACACAAAATTCATGCATTTTTTAACAAGGAATATGATGGCAATATTTGATTTCATTTATTTTTAGTGTGCAGCAAGTTATATTAACATGAATGTATGAACCCTAACTTTGCAAAAGCAATCGTGCAGACATGTTTGTGAGTGTTACGGTCAAATGTTTTGAGGGAAAACACTCAACATATGATAATAAACTTTTGGCAAAAGTATCATGCGAGGAAATATGCATGGATCATGTTATGAGAGTTTGAGGCTTACCTTGCTGCAAGAAGAATTGGAACTCTGCACAAAGTGTGTTCCAAAAGTAATTCGATGACCTCTACAGCTTCAATGGATGTTGTGGAGTGAATTGCAAGCCTTGGAACATTTTGAAACTCCTTAGATCAACTTATGGTATCCCAACTGCATAATGGCTAGGTTGAAGAGTAAAATTTTAATTCAGGTGTTTTAGAAGTGGTTTAGGTTTTTGGACAGCTTCTATACACCATATGTGATGTGCTAGAAGTGGTGGTTTGAGTTGCTTGGCTCTGTAACTCAAAACCCGATAGTGACTTGCACAACTATGGAGTTTTTGTGCTTGGAGAGTGAAAGAAAGAAAGCAAAGAATTCTTGTGCTTTGGTGTCATTTGAAGAATGAAATGTGCACTCTATTTATAGGCAAAGATGTTGCCCTGAAGTTGCCAGCTCGAGCTCAAGATATATGCTCTGAGTTTTCTTTGTCAAGGTTTGGCAAATATATTCACTCACAAGGAATAGAGGAGCCTCCAAATAGCTCAGCTATGGTCTAACAAATTTCACATTCTGGAGTCTTCTTATTGATGGATTATGAAGGCAACTTGACTGATCATAAAGGGAATGTTGAATATTCACTATTTGCTCATAAATGCACATTGAATTCCAAGCATATTCTCTTATGTTCATGCTCCCATTGGCCGGCCTTGAATTGAATTGGTAGGTGGTGCAGAGCTTGTAGTCATCAAAGTAAGTGTAGCAGGTCTTGTGATCAATGCTCTTTGGATAAGGATTGAGTTCATCAAGTTATGCAACAAAATCTGTTGCAAAACAGTTGCAACAAGGCATGTTTGGTCATGGATTTCTCTTGGCTCAAGTTGAATCAATTCATGCTAATAAGTTCTTTGAATTCTTAGCAACATTTGCAACAACATTGATGTTTATATTTGGAATTGATTCAACTAACAATTATGTGAAAAATCCTCAAAAGTTTTGGTGTTTTCAACAAAATCTATCTTGGACAGAAATTTGTCTAAGTGTTGAAAAAGATACCATTTTCATACTTTCAGCCATTTTGATCACTCCATAGCTTAAAATCCATGATGAATTGGAGTGAGCTGTAGTTGAAGCTTTTGTAGAGTGCCATGAGAGCTACAAATCCATCTTTGGACCATCCAAAATGGTTGCTTGTATCTCAAGTTATGATCCTTGGAAGTTGGTACCCTAGCCACTTTGTTCCGTAACTTAGAAAAATTCTAAGTTTTTATGGTTACCCCTTTTACAAGTTATCCCACTTTCTTTGGTTTTTCTTGATGAATGATGATTCTAATCACACATTAACATCATTTTAGGGTTAAGGAACCTTGGTTTACCAAAAAATCAAAAAGTCAAACTTTGACTTTTTGTACAGTTGACTTTTCTACAGATGAAATCCAAACTGTGCGATCCTTTATGAAATTAAGCCCTTGACCTAAATCAAACTTAATGGATGGATTCCATAGGTGTTATAGGGTGTGTTGAATTATGTCCCAAGGTTTGGGAGCATGTTCTGATCAAAAGTCAAAGGCACAATTGACTTTTCCTTAAAACCCTAACTGTGGTTCAGATGAAATTGAAACTTGTGGACCAAGCTTCTTGGATCAATCCATTTTTACAAATGGATCAATGTAGTATATTAGAGACCCTTAAATCATGTCTTGAGGTCTTGGCTCATGTTTTTTTCCAGAAGACAACTTAGGGGTGAATTAGGTCAAGAAACCCTAATTCCTGATTTTTGATGATTGCTTCCCCTTAGGCTAAATTGACTTGATGATGGGGTCCATGAGGTCCCTTGGAGTATCTTGGGTTATGCTTTGAAGAATTGGCTCATGTCCAGATGGAAACTTCCCTCTAGAAGCCCTGGTTGACCAAAACCCTAATTTGGTGACACTGGTGATCTTGAGGCATGATCCACTTGGAATGTTGCACCTTGTGCTTGATTCTTAATGTGGGAGTCCTCTTGATCCTCTATGGGTGTTTGGAGAGTTTAGACAAGTTGAAGATCATGTCTTTTCTTGATTGATCCTTTGTCTAAGTTCTATGAGAGGGTTTGAAACCCTCATTCTTTGATTGTAGTGAATGCTCACCCATCTTTGGGGAGACTGATGAGATATGTAAGTACATCCATATTGTGATGATGATTTGCACAATGATGGGACATCTTGGTGGTCAAAATTTGGGGTATGACAGATGCCCCTATTTAATCTTCTTGGACCCGAAGGTGCGAATGGCGAAGGTATTCGGGCATTCGGGGTGCAAGAGGATTAAATATCGGAATACCCGAAATTTTGATGGTGGTTATGAATGGAAGTTTGCTCATCCATCTTCTTTTGCTAAGCGATGATGCTTAGAAAAAGGTATAAACTTCCCCTTGATCCTGGTATTCGGCCAAGGAACTGGTCTAAGTTTCTGATATAAACTTCCCCTCGATCCTGGTTTCCTACCAAGGAACTGGTCTCAGTTTCTGATATTAACTTCCCCTCGATCCTGGTTTCCTACCAAGGAACTGGTCTTAGTTTCTGAAATAAACTTCCCCTCGATCCTGGTTTCCTACCAAGGAAATGGTCTCAGTTTCTTTTGTCAATAAACTTTCTTGATAAGAGACGCTATTTGTAGCGACTTTCCTCAAACTTCTCGCCGAATTTTCCTAGGGAGATGCCATTTTATGGGAAAAAGTTTTGATGCCAGACTTGCTGGGGAACCCATTCGTCTGAGCTGTAGAGGTTTACATACTTCTTTGTTGGAGATGCCATTTGTCGACTCTACTGGGGAAAACAAGTCTCTTGAGAGACTGCTTTTCGCTTGGGGATATTACATCATACCTTTCTCGAGGTCTTCTCAGAGAAATACCATGTGATGTAATCCAAATTGGAGGCACTGATGACCTTATTTGATAGCAAATTTTCAGAGAGAAACTGCTATATTGCCAAAGCTTTGATTAAAAGGCTTTCTCTGGGGATTTTTCTTAATCCGGGAAAGCGAAGATATTATCTTCAATGGTGAAGAGTGACGTTCGTCGACAGTTTTCTTGCCTTTCAGAGGTTTAAGTTATCAAAGTGGTCGAGGACCATCTCTAATCCAGAGATAAACTGGAAAGATATTGCTTAGATGATTCACTTCCTGACGAGGAAAGAACCGACAACTCGATTGAGAGTTGACTTTTATCACTAAGGGAATAAGACCGACTAGAGTGATAATGATGCAATATGAATATCAATGTAAATCGATAATGCATGATGTATGTATGTTTATGCTGACAAAACTGACGCGACATACAGACTAATAGATGAACACTACTGAATACTCGGCCACTGCGGGGGACGAAAAGTATCACTGGTTCAAGATCGCAATTCTGCCTTTCTTAGGAGAGATAATCCCTGTGGGGAAAACCATTGGTCAGGCTTAGGAGATTAGAACTCTGTCGGGGATATCAGATGGGAGAACCACATCTGATACAGTTGATCCTTCACTCAGGTGCACTGGTTTGAGAAGGAATACTTTGATTCTGCACTTTGAAGCTCAATTGCTTTCGGAGCAGCGATCGATGTTCCTTCGATGTTCAAGAGTCAAAAGAAATTGCCATCTTTATTTAAAAAGCAAAAAAAAATTTGACAAGTAAATTCATTTTTGTTTTATTTCAAGAATTGTTGATCCTATTAAAAAAAACATCATTCTTTAAAGCTAAAACAAATGAGAATTGCAAACAAAAGCACTTGGGCTCAAATTTTATTGATAGGATGGAAATAAGCCAAGCGTGTGATTCCGTAGAGCATTTACAAAGTTATAAAATGGTAATTTAAGGGAAAAGGTCTACATTGAAACATAACGACCACTATCCTTTTACCAACTTTGAATTTTGGACACCCTGACTGGAAATTTCTGATGGATGGCATGACTGCTGAGGAGTTTGAACTGATCAGACGTAGTGACTTGCCATTAACCCCTAACTTTTGCCTGGATCGTACTTTGAGATTCTCAATCCACCGGGATGATTTTTGATTATGTCTCTAATTTTGTCCTGGACCGCCCTTTTAGATTTTTAATCCACCGAGACGTTTTTTTTTTTAGTTTAGGCGAAGCATTTCTTGACTACATCAACATTCGTGGGGTAGGCAAACTCTTCTCCATCCATGGTTGCGAGTCTTAAGGCACCGCCTGAGAAGGCTTTCTTGACCACATAGGGGCCGTCATAGTTCGGGGTCCATTTGCCCCGGGAATCAATGAGGAACGATTGTATCTTCTTGAGCAGTTTGAAGATTGGCGTGCATGTCGCGGTCATGAGGAATATGAATCTGGAAATGTAATTCAAACGTCCTAGGAATCCCCTGACTTGTTTCTCAGTCTTTGGAGAAGGAATTTCTTGAATGGCCTTGACCTTGTCAGGATCAACCTCAATTCCTTTCTGGCTGACGATGAACCCTAGCAATTTCACTGAACGGACACCGAAGGTGCGTTTGTTGGGATTCTAGCGAAGTTTGTACTTTCTCAGACGCTCGAATAGTTTTGACAGGTGGGTTACATGCTCCTCTCTGTTTTAGATTTGGAAATCATGTCATTGACATATACCTCGATCTATTTGTGTATCATGTCATGAAAAAGAGAAGTCATGGCCCTTTGATAGGTTGCCCCGGTGTTCTTCAAACCGAATGGCATTACATTGTAACAAAAGGTGCCCCATGGGGTGATGAACGAAGTTTTCTCCATGTCTTTTGGCGCCATTTTTATCTGATTATAGCCCAAGAATCCATCCATGAAGGAGAAAACTTTGAACTTTGCGGTATTGTCTACCAGCATGTTGATGTGTGGTAGGGGAAAGTCATCCTTTGGACTGGCTTTGTTCAGATCCCTGTAGTCTACACACCTTTTGACCTTTCCGTCCTTTTTCGGAACCGGTACTATGTTTGCTAACCATTGAGGATACTCTGATGTGGCGAGGAAACTTGCGTCAATCTGTTTTTGTACTTCCTCCTTGATTTTGATGGCCATGTCTGGATGAGTCCGTCTCAACCTTTGTTTTACCGGCGAACATTCTGATCTAAATGGTAAATGATGTTCCACGATGCTGGTATCCAACCCTGGCATATCCGGATAGGACCAAGCGAATACATCGGGAAACTTTTTGAGAAGCTTTATCAAACCCTCTTTGACAGTCGGACTGAGAAGTGCCCCAATCTTGACTTCTTTTCTCTCCTCTTCTGAACCCAAGTTGACCGTCTCCAACGGCTCCTTGTGTGGTTCGATAGACCTTTCCTCTTGTCTGAGTAATCGGGAGATCTCTTCTGGAATTTCTTTGCCATTTTCTTCTTCAGCCTCAAATACTGGGAATTCAAAGTTGGGAGAAGGCATTAGATCGTATGTTTTAATGGGGTTTAAAATAAGGTTGCATGATGTGATGATTGATTTTAGAAGAGATAGAGAGAATGTAAGAGTGATGTGCAGTGTATTTTCTAAAAAATACTTTTTTTTATTATTTGTTATTTTTTAGGATTACCATTTTCTGAAAAAGCGAAAAGAGAAAATAGCAATTAATGCGGAAATTATAGAACGACATTATTTTATTTATGATTTAGTCGATTCTTGAAACTACAGCCCTATAAAACAAAACTCTGTCACTTTGGGCAAAGCGAAGAGGGACATTTACAGAAAGTGAGCCCTATCAAAACATCCGTTTCACCTGGGCAGGGTGAAAGGTTAAGATAAAAACAGAAATTACTTAGACTTATGAACGATCTTCGGGACGTTGACAGCAACCCATTGGCGGCGAACTCCTCGGTGAATCACAAAGTCTGGTACTTTCCTTCTTGGGTTGTCCTCAGAAATAACGCTGATTTCTGGTGGAGCAGGATCGTTGGAATTTGTCTCCTAAGCAGAGTTGTCGTATGAGGATTCCTCTATTGTATTTTGCATAATGTTTGTGCTCTCAGGTGGATCTCCTCGTCCAGTTGGCTGGATATCTTCGAGCCTGATACGAGAGTTGTCAGGAGCGGTGTACTTGACCAAGTAGTCATATTTTCTACTTAGTTTTCCTAAGGAGTCCCACACTTCTTTGGAACTGGAGGAGTCATCCCTCTCGATGACATTGACCTTAGGAAAAGCATAGTTGATGAACTCTAGTCCTGCGAACTTTGCAAATTCATCGTCCTGTTGGATATTTTTTAGAATGCCCTGAGTGATGATCCCATGACATGGTGGGGACGCAGGTATTCTTTTCAATGATACTCAACTGATATTCATCATTCGGCTGATTCCTTTGCCCTGAGTTTCCTGGGTACAGCTGCCACATAGGCAGGCCATCCATCGGGCCATAATAGTCATGGTCAAAGTTGTCTTTCATCAGAGTGTCCTCCTCTAATGAATTTGGTGGAGCATGGCATCCTTCCGGATCACAATCTCCGTATATCATTTTGACGTCTGATCTTAGTATATATCTCGGACCCTACGTGGGAAAGCAAAATAGCGTAGGCGTTTCTTCCTGAGACATATAACCGTCCTCGTTGAGATAGGACTTCCACTCTTCATCTATATCGGAGGAGTCTCCCTCGTTGATGGTATGTACTTCTTGAGGCACTGGGTGAAGGAAACCTCCATTGTGGAAGAAGTCTTGAATAGAATGAAAACTTTCATCGTTAGTAGCTATCTGGGTATAGGTTGAAGAGAAACCAAGACCCTTCTTTGTTTTATTATCAGTAGGGATGACAAGTTGTCCCCATCCTTTTGCATTGTTACTTTTGATTACTTCGAGAGCATCTTTGTACGAGGAAATCGAGGTTCCTTTCTTTGATTGATTCTCATTGCTCACCGAAAGTGCCCGGAACTAAGTTCCAACAACGTCCTCGGGTTCTATACAAGTGGACGATGATAGGTTACTTACGATCAAGGCTTGCTCTCCACAGACTGTGACGAGTTGGTCGTTCTTGACAAACTTCAGCTTTTGGTGAAGTGTCGAAGTGACTGCCCCAGCCTCATGTATCCAAGGTCTTTCCAACAAACAGCTGTATGTTGCTCGGATATCCATGACCTGGAAAGTGACTTGGAAAGTGTGAGGACCGATAGTTATGGGAAGGTCGACTTTGCCGATAACTGTTTTTCGGGATCCGTCAAATGCTTTGACGATGACCTCACTACCTCTTATCGGAGATCCTTTAAATGATAGTCGCATTAGCGTGGACTTCGGCATACCATTTAGAGCTGATCTAGTATCTACCAGTACGCTGGCTAAAGCATCGTCCTGGCAGTTGACTGTAATATTCATCGCCATGTTGTGACTTTTGCCTTCTTCTGGAAATTCCTCATCACTAAATCCCAAGTTGTTGCAGGAAGTGATGTTGGAGATGATGCTGTTGAACTGTCCGATTGTTACATCTTGTTCCATAAAAGCATGCTTTAAGAATTTCTGTAGAGCTTCCTTGTGAGCTTCAGAACTTAGTAAAAGAGACAGCACCAATATTTTTGAAGGAGTCTGTAACAGTTGATCAACAATGTTGTATTCACTCCTTTGGATGAGCTTTAGCATCTCGTCATCATTTTTTGAAAGGTCGGGATTACTGGAATGACTGACTGGTAGAATGGGAACTTCTGTTTAAGGTTCATTTTCCTTGGTAGGTTCTCCAACTCCTCGGTTGAAGATTCGACCGCTCCGTGTTACTCGACTGATGTCTGCAATATTCACGACGGAGGGTAATGGAATTTCCTTTCCATTCTCAATTGTTGTAGCACCGTATTTGTAAGGAATCGCCTTATCGAATTTGTATGGTACTGGTCCTGGAAGATCGACAACTACAGGAGCCTTTTGATTTTTATGACCATTGTAAGTAATTTCAATTAGTTCCTGGTTGGGAACTTTCCTGCTGTCCAAAGGAATTCTTGATTCGTCAAGCAGAGGGATTATTGTACAGACATCTTTGGTCCTCTCAAGATTAGAGATTTTGACAACCTCTTTGATCTGATCAGCGAAATAGTCGGGCATCAAGTTGATTGAACCAGAACCTGGACACGGTTGAATCTCTTTGTGGTCCAACTGACTCTGAAGGGCTGCTCGCACGAGTGCATTGCCTTGAGTGAATTTCCTTTTGATTTTATGATACTGGCTTTGCCTTGAGTGCATTGCCACCAAGTTGATGATCATCGTACGGATGTCGTGGTTTTGAATGATGTTGGAATTCGTATAAGCCCTATTGACTCCACGAATTCGATGCTCTTGGATCCATCCGAGATCTAATTGTTCTTGTAGAGCTGATTGCACCACAGAACATCCTTGATTGTCTTTAGAGAAGATATCACACTAGTGATAATTGTGAGCTGGTACGTGACCATATCCGCTCTGTCTGCGATGCATCTTGACCAGGTTGGCTCTTAATAAGAGTACATCATGAATTTGATAACTGTGGTTAGATTCTCCCTTTATCAAATTTACCGCAGCTTTCTTGTGTTGATGCAACGGGTTCGTCTGAACATTTGGATTTGTATCCTTGAAGGATAAGACCCCGCTCCAGATGAGGTTTTGCACACCGGATTTGAAACTGAGACAATTTTCTATGTTATGCCCTGGTCCTCCTTGATGGTAAGGGCAAGTCTGATCCGCTTTGAACCAAAAAGGCGGATTCTCCGTTATTATAAGAGGGGACCTAGTATGGATGTGCCCCTTGACCAGTAGTAATGGAAATAGTTCTGCGTACAACATTGGTATAGGGTCGAACCCTGGTGGTCGTGTTGTACGGTTGTTGTTGTATGGAGGACGAGCCTGCTGAAGAGGCTCTTGTGTCCTTTGCTGATATTGTTGTTGATTCAGTTGGCTCTGAGCAACCTGAGGTTGATATGTAGGAACAGGCGCAGGGTTAATAGCAGGAGTTACGGCTGCTACTGGTTGGTATCGTCGCCTTTGCTTTTCGAGAGAGATATTGCCAATATCTTGCTCTTTTTTATTAGGGAGAACACTACCGTATCTTTTAGTACTGCTTGATGGTCCAGCATCTTTAACTAAATGTCCTTCTCGAACTGCTTCTTCAAGACGAACTCCCATGCCGACCATTTTAGTGAAGTCGTTGGGCGCACTGGCGACCATTCTGTCGTAGTAAAACGAGCTCATGGTTTTCAAGAAGATCTTTGTTATCTCTTTTTCTTCAAGAGGTGGACAAATCTGGGCAGAAATTTCACGCCATCTCTGAGCATATTCCTTAAAGGTTTCCTTGTCCTTTTGTGACATTGCTCTGAGCTGATCTCTTTCTGGTGCCATGTCTAGGTTATACTTATACTTCTGAACAAAGGTAGCGCCAAGATCTCTGAAAGTGATGATCTTAGTGCAGTTTAAACCAATGTACCATTTGAGTGCGGCACCGGTTAAACTATATTGGAAATAGCGGATCAGTAGCTGTTGGTTCTCTGTCTGCGTTGACATCCTCCGAGCGTACATCACCAAATGGCTTTGAGGGCAAGAGTTACCCTTGTATTTTTCAAATTCGGGCACCTTGAACTTGGGCGGAACTTTCACATTGGGGACCAAACAAAGGTCTGCGGCGTCCTTTCCAAATAGATCCTGACCGCAAATAGCTTATAGTTCCTTCTGCATTTCCAAGAACTGTTCCTGGAACTCCTTTATTATGTTATCCATACTTTCGTTTCCATCATAAGGTATTTGTGGAATCTGCCCTTCCGGGACAGTGTGTACCACGGGTGGTGGTATAGTCATTACGACAGTTACTCTTGGCGCCTCCTGAAGTTTGTAACCTTCAAGAGTTGTTGTAATGCCCCTAGCATCTTCGATTTCCTGAAGTTTGTAACCTTCAGGCCCAGCGGCTCCTGCTATAGTTTCCAGATCTTCAGTGATCGTCGAAATATATCCTTTTAGGATATCGTTGAATGGCATTCCCCAGGGACAATCTTTAGGCATGTTATACCGAGGATCGATCTTTTCCACTATGGGCGTATATGTGATATCTGAGATCACAGTCCGTTGTATTTAAGCTACTCCCAGAGCTTGCATGTCACTGCGAAGCTTTCTCAGATCCTCTCTCAGAGCGTCGATTTCTTCTCTCAGCTCTCTGTTCTCTTCCTCGAGATTATCCATTTTCTTTAGTTGACAGGCCCGAGTATTGTACGAATGAGACAGCTTGACGCTAGAATCGAGACACAGACGTGAGATTCGTAGGGAAGAAGAATGTGCTTATGCGAGAATGATGAATGATATGCAATGATTATATTATTTAGTTTTTTTTAATCAAAAGAAAATTTGACAATTGGATTGCAAATATCAAACAGTAGGGAAACCCCATTTTATTGAATTCAAAGATTGCGGAAATGGAAATACAGTAATTTACAAAGTGCTGTAAAAGGAAATCTAAACTTATGGGTCCTGAGTCCCCTCTGAGGGGAGCTTAGGTGCTGGTTCTCATATTTTCCTTTTCTTTGACCGGGGCTCTTGGGTCGTTGTCGGGTTGTCATTCCTTTGCCAAATGAAAGGAGCGAGCAAGTTCCTTTGGTCTTCTTGATTCTCTATAGCATGTTGCTCTAAAATCTCGATCAGAGCATCTTTATCTTTTAATAGTTGCTGTATCTTTTTACACTCCACATTGAGAATACGGTACTTGTTCTTCCAAGACTTCCTCTCCTATTGAACTTTGTTGAGAGTAACCTGAAGTTTTTTCTTATCAGACATAAAATAAAGGACAAGTTCGTTCAATGGAAGAACTTCGTGACGAGGGTAAGGCATCCTCAGCTTGAGAGCTCTAGTTTGTACCCATTGGAGATAAGATTCCACCGAGACACATTCCGGTTTTCCTAGAGACTCTCTTCCTTTCCTATGAACATGTTTCCAAGCGTGTACTATTTCTGTCTTTAGTGCCCTGTCGTTTTCTCCTTCCTTGAAGAAAAGACCTTCCAGATGAGCATTATGCGGGATATGCCTCATCGGGTATCCGAATTGACGACGAACTAAAACTGGATGATAATTAATTCCTCCTTTAGTTCCTATGAGGGGTACATTAGGGAAGTTTCCACAACAGTCAATTATCCTTATCCCGTCATAGATTCGATTGTACCAATTGATATCAAAGTTGGTAAGAGACATGATTCTCTGTGACCAACGTAAAGTATTCTTAGGATCCCAAAATGCAGCAGACTTGGGTAAATGGGAAGTGAACCACTTGTAAAGCAAGGGTACACAACATGTGATCATTCCTCCTCTGTACAAATTCCTTAAGTATACAGAATGATATGCATCTGCAAGCAAAGTTGGCACGGGGTTTCCAACCAGAAAAATCTTAATGGCATTGATATCAACAAAGTTATCAATGTTGGGAAACAAAAATAACTCGTAAGTGAGCAAAACAAAGATGCTCTCGAAAGCAGGCACACTCCCTATACTAGCAAAGTACAGAGCTTTCTTTATCAAAAACTGGGCTGGCAAACCTTGGATTCCACCCTTAATGGTCATGTGAGTCCTGACTTCTGACTCATCCAAATAAATTGCTCTTGCAATGGTCTGATCCTTTGGAATTTCTTCCAGTACAAAAAAGGGAGTGTGATCAGTGATGGGTAAATCAGTCAAGTGAGAGTACTCCTCCAGTGTTCGTGCTAGCTGATAATCTAGGAATGTGAAACAGTGATAAACTGGATCGTAGAACTGAACGAGTGTAGACATGATTCCTTCAATTACATGGACCCTTAACAGAGACAGCATTCCTCCGTACTTAGCTCCAAAAGCATCAGGCTTGGTGATCATCCTTGCCAACCCTCTTAAATCCTATAATTTTGGAACCTTGAAGGTGTACTTGTGAGTCTTCCTTCTACCGAAATCCATAACGCAATCTTTCTCTCTGACATTTGCAATCATTGTCTTAGTTTAATTTGAAAAAGAGAGACTAGAAGAGAAAATTTTTCTTTGTTTTAATGTTTTTTAGATGAATGTATGGATGCAGCACACAAAAACATAGAAAAAACATGGGGTCAAAGGTTCGTTGTCATGAAGTCAAGGCTCTACCCATCCCCAAAGGTTTATACTGGAGATTTTTGTACCTGTCTGCAAAATCATTGACCCCTCTTGGGATAACAACAACACGTTGGAATCACCCGAGCGATCTGATGTATCTTAGAGTAATCTCAAATAAGGGTAGTATCGCTTGACAACTATTTCCGATAGCTTCCGCACTACAAAATAGTAACATAGTCTTAGTCTACTAAAATCCTCAGCTTTTTAGATAACCCAATCGAACAATCTGCTTTCAACAACCGAAGTCGTATAGGCATTGAATCCGCAAAGGGCATCTCCACTGATTCGATGGTTGACCGAGATCTCTTATTTGGGAGTCACTTCCTGTAAGATTGCCCGTCTAGTGCCATCACTTATCTTAGGTGTATACTCAATCTTTCCAGACGGATATCAATTAGGAAAAGCGATATATATAGATATATATATATATATATATATATATATATATATATATATATATATATATATATATATATACATTTATCCTAAAACTAACATCCTAGACCTCTTAAGAGCTATAATAATCCTAGTCCTAACAGACAATGACTCCCCAGCAGAGTCGCCATTTTTCTGTGGAAAATGGGGACGATGCCCAAGGACAAAAATACAAGGAATCCCTAGCAGAGTCGCCATTTTTCTGTGGAAAATGGGGACGATGATGACTAAGGTAAGATAGATCCTAGTAATGACTCCCCAACAGAGTCGCCATTTTCTGTGGAAAATGGGGACGATGCCCCAAGGACAAAAATACAAGGACTCCCCAGCAGAGTCGCCATTTTTCTGTGGAAAATGGGGACGATGATGACTAGCTCTAACTAAAAATCCCCAGCAGAGTCGCCATTTTTCTATAGCAAGCGATTTTTGTCGGTGACGCGACCACCTTATCGCTGAAGTTTAGGTTTTCCTTCTCGCGGAGAAAGGGGTGCTACTTTCTGATTTCTTATTTATCCCATGAAGCTGGAAGGGAAAAGGAGGCTATCTAAAACTAACCTTGCACGCGAATGTTTAAGTGAACAAACGCTTTAGAGATTCGGGGAGTCGGGGTCAGGTTATACAATGGGTAGTTGTCAATTACCCATCATATATGTGGTTATCCACAGGATATTAGCATTAGGTTTTATCGCTTTGTAATTGATGGTGTTTATCTGGTAATGGGTTGGGAAAGTTTCTTGGGAAAGATGAGTGAGTGAGTGAGTTTTTGTTGATGTTCAGGTTCTGCCCGATGTTTTTGGTAAGGTGCTGGACCTAAGTTTTTTGATATGAAGGTACTGGACCTAGAGTTTTTGATTGGTATGCTCGCTAAGATTTCACAATCTTATGCCTACGTATTCCCGTTTAAACGAAACAGGGAAATTAGAGCAATCGTAGTTCCTCCTATTCTAAGGGAGGAAAAATGTTTTGGTGTCTTGTTCAAAGCCCGAGACAGAGGCTAAAAGGTGTTATTTTGTATCTTGTTCAAAGCCCAAAATTGAAGCTAAAAGTTTGACTGAGAGAGAACTTGTCATCTCTAAAGAGGGATTGTTGATTTTTGCGTGTCTTGATCAAAGCCCAAGGTTGAAGCTAAGTGATTGATTGACTCGACTGGGGGATTTCCATATATAAAGCCTACGAGGGGGCAAAATATGACCGACTCAACAAGAGAGTATATATTGGTGTCTTGTACAAATCCCAATATTGAGGCAAAAAAAGAGACTGACTCTTTGGGTATATCATTATACAAAGCCTAAGAGGAGGCTAAAAGTTTGACTTTTCCGGAGAAAATGTTCTTTCTGTCTTGTACAAAGCCCAAGATTGAGGCTAAAAGGGACTTTGACTCCGCCGGGGAGTTTTGTATGTGTCTTGTACAAAGTCCAAGATAGAGGATGAAATGAGAAATTTAATCGACTCGACTGATGATATTTTGAGTGTCCTGTACAAAACCCAAGACGGAGGCTAAACGGTTTTAACTCTGATGGAGAGCGTTATATATCTTGAACGAAGCCCAAGATGGAGGCGGAAAAGAGTTTGACTCTACTTGGGAGTTTATTCTTCAAAGCCTAATAAAGGCTCGGAAGAATTGACTTCGTGGGAGAAAATGTTCCCCCAAGCTTATGAAGGTTTATATCTCGTACAAAGCCCAAGATGGAGGCTAAAAGGGTTTGACTCAACAAGAGAGTACTTTTGTCTGTCCTGTACAAAGCCCAGGATTGTGGCTGAACAAGCTGGAGAAAGCCAAAGAGTGGGCTAACTTTGCTAGGGTGAATCATTATACAAAGCCTAAGAGGAGTCTATTGACCCAACAAGAGGGTGTTTTTATCTGTCTCGTACAAAGCCCGAGATTGAGGCAAAAAGGGTTGACTCAACAAGAGAGTACTTAACTCAACAAGAGAGTCTGAAAAGTGGTTTAATCAACAAGAGAGTCTGAGACTGTGATTTGACTCAACAAGAGAGTCTTGAGAATTGACTAACTCAACAAGAGAGTCTGAAAAGGTTAGCTTCGCTGGGGAGAATCATTGTACAAAGCCCATTAGGAGGCTGACTTCGCTGAGGAAGGATCATTATACAAAGCCTAAGAGGAGGCTAAACTTCTGCAGGGGATTCTTGAGATCCCAAGGCAGGTCCAAATGGAAAATTAACTCTTGCAGGGGAATGCAGAAGAGTTAAGATATCAGATACCCTGAGGTCTTGATTTGAGATAGTGTTGTCCTGATGGTAAACTGACCCTGGTTTGGCAAATTTTGGGAAAAGGACGGGGTTTTGGAACCCACCAGTCTTACATCTTGCTGGAGATTAATCCAAAATCTGGGGTTTTTCCTATGCATGGTAAAGGAACTTGAGAATGTCTTTGAGACTCAAGGGTATTTAGACTGTCCAAGTCTATTGGAAGAGTTTTATCTTTTGTATGATGCCCAAGAGGAGGCCGACTCATTTAAGGGATGAGTATCAACCCTAAAATTGGTCTGAAGGTCTTGACTCCTTTTAGAAAGATAGCTCAAATGAAGGATGACTAAGTTATGTCCTATACCTTTAAGAGGTCTTCAGGGTCCTTTTATTAAGCCCAAGAGAAGGCATGAGAACTTCTAAGAAGCCGGAGGGTCCTTGTACAACGCCCAAGAGGAGGCGGGGATGCTTTTAGGAGGCCCGTGGGACTTAAACCAAGAGAAGTTCAAGAAATGCTATTCACCGAGAATAGATCATTTAGTGAAAGTTTGAAGTTTGAAGAAACTCAAGAGATGCTATTCACCGAGAATAGATCAACTCCGGGGAGTAGAATTTCTTTGACAATTTCTAGGGGTGACGGTCTGAGAAAAGGTTCACGAAGAATACTGCCTTTCTCTTTGTTCCATATTGTTTAACCCCAATAGAAGGGATGACTGTATCTGGTAATCCTATGGGGGTCTAGTTTTGTTTGTATTTAAAAGTGACCAACGGGGCTTTACCTAGTTCTAGACCTAGTTGTCGGGGAAGACTCTAAATAACTATACTAGTATATATACAGTTGATATATGACAAGTATGTAAAAGGATATGAAAGAAGACTTACAGTGAAGCAGCCCCACAATACACTAAAATATATATATGACATGTATTTAAAAGAATGAAAGAAGACTAACCATGCGCCGCTTCCCACAATACAGTTGTATACATGAAAGCAGTAAATGAAAGCGGATAAACACTTACCCGTAGTAGAGCTTCCATGCTGTTTTGTTAGTTGTTCAACAAAGAAATTAAAGAAAGTTTTGATGACAACATATATTTGAGTTCCAAATTAAAGGAGAAAGTGCTTTGCAAAGATTGAGGCCCAAAAAAGGTTTTATTTACAAAGGGATGGGTCTTACACTCTCTCAAGAAGCCCAAAGATTTTTTATACAAGTGGTGGGGCTTACAACTCAAGGAGAGGCCCAGAGATTTGTTTGAAAATGGCGATCGCATCGAGGTTTTTGAAAACACAGTAGGTCTTATACAATGAATGAGGCCCAAATTATTTTGGTTTCCAAAATGAGTTGGGTCTTACACCCTATTAGACGCCCAAATAGTTTAAAAATGAACAAAGATGGGTCTTATAGCTCAAGGAGAAGCCCATTTGGTTTTGTTAAAAAGGCGACGATCGCGCCAAACTTTTGAAAATATACAAAGGGACTTATACAATGTCTGAAGCCCAAAATGTGTTTATTTACAAAGGGGTTGGGTCTTACACTCTATTAGAGGCCCATGAGTGCTTGAAAATGTTTGATAAAGATCAAAATCAAAGAAACCCTAATTTCATTTTCTTTTAAAAGTAATTATTTAAAGAAAATCAATAAAATGATAAAAATACCAAATATGTTTAAATAAACCACTTATGATTTTTGTTTAAGGTTTTAAAAATGAGGTTTTAATCACAAGGTGATTTAGAACTCATTTGGTTTTGATTTTCAAGATAACTATTCACTTTTAAAATGTTTAAAAACAATTAAAAATGAATTTATTTACAAAAATACCAACTATATTAAATAAATAATATAAATTTGATTTTTGTGTGGAATAAAATATTTTAACATTTTTTTTATTTTTTGCAAAAAGAACCAATCAAAAATCATTAAAATTGAAGGAGAAATTAATTTTCCAAATCATTTAAAATAATATGAAAAACATAAAAAATGGAAAAAAGTGGTAAAAAGAGGATCTGGGGCGAGGGGGATTCAAACCCCAGACCTCTCGCTTGCTAATACCTACAAACCAGCTGATCAACCACTGGGGCGCAATGCCAATTCATTAAACATATGGCAAGGGAAAAATATAAGGCAAGTTTGATTCGAAAAACCTGAAGAATGGCACCATGGCCATCTTCTTCCTCTAGCTCGTGCAAGAAGCACCCTATCTCACTCGTCTCTCAACCATTTGACATGATTCAAACACCAAATTCATGCATTTTTTAACAAGGAATATGATGGCAATATTTGATTTCATTTATTTTTAATGTGCAACAAGTTATATTAACATGAATGTATGAACCCTAACTTTGCAAAAGCAATCGTGCATACATGTTTGTGAGTTTTATGGTCAAATTTTTTGAGGGAAAACACTCAACATATGATAATAAACATTTGGCAAAAGTATCATGTGAGGAAATATGCATGGATCATGTTATGAGAGTTTGAGGCTTACCTTGCTGCAAGAAGAATTAGAACTCTGCACAAAGTGTGTTCCAGAAGTAATTTGATGACCTCTATAGCTTCAATGGATGTTGTGGAGTGAATTGCAAGCCATGGAACTTTTTGAAACTCCTTAGATCAACTTATGGTATCCCAACTGCATAATGGCTAGGTTGAAGAGTGAAATTTTGATTCAGGTGTTTCAGATGTGGTTTAGGTGTTTGGACAGCTTCTATACACCATATGTGATGTGTTAGAAGTGATGGTTTGAGTTGCTTGGCTCTGTAACTGAAAACCCGATAATGACTTGCACAACTATGGAGTTTTTGTGCTTGGAGAGTGAAAGAAAGAAAGCAAAGAATTCTTGTGCTTTGGTGTCATTTGAAGAATGAAATGTGCACTCTATTTATAGGCAAAGATGTTGCCCTGAAGTTGCCAGCTCGAGCTCAAGAGATATGCTCTGAGTTTTCTTGGTCAAGGTTTGGCAAATATCTTCACTCACAAGGAATAGAGGAGCCTCCAAATAGCTTAACTATGGTCTAACAAATTTCACATTCTGGAGTCTTCTTATTGGTAGATTATGAAGGCAGCTTGACTGATCATAAAGGGAATGTTGAATATTCACTATTTGCTCATAAATGCACATTGGATTCCAAGCATATTCTCTTATGTTCATCCTCTTATTGGTCGGCCTTGAACTGAATTGGCAGGTGGTGCAGAGCTTGTAGTCATCAAAGTGAGTGTAGCAGGTCTTATGATCAATGCTCTTTGGATAAGGATCGAGTTCATCAAGTTATGCAACAAAATCTATTGCAAAACAGTTGCAACAAGGCATGTTTGGTCTTGTATTTCTCTTGCCTCAAGTTGAATCAATTCATGCTAATAAGTTCTTTGAATTCTTAGCAACATTTGCAACAACATTGATGTTTATATTTGGAATTGATTCAACTTGCAACTATGTAAAAAATCCTCACAAGTTTTGGTGTTTTCAACAAAATCTGTCTTGGACAGAAATTTGTCTAAGTGTTGAAAAAGATGCCATTTTCATACTTTCAGCCATTTTGATCACTCCATAGCTTAAAATCCATGATGAATTAGAGTGATATGTAGTTGAAGCTTTTGTAGAGTGCCATGAGGGCTACAAATCCATCTTTGGACCATCCAAAATGGTTACATGGATCTCAAGTCATGATCCTTGGAAGTTGGTACCCTAGCCACTTTGTTCCATAACTTAGAAAAATTCTAAGTTTTTATGGTTACCCCTTTTACAAGTTAACTCACTTTATTTGATTCCAATCACACATTAACATCATTTTAGGTTTAAGGATCCTTGGTTGACAAAAAAATCAAAAAGTCAAACTTTGACTTTTTGTACAATTGACTTTTCTAGTAGATGAAATCCAAACTGTGCGATCCTTTATGAAATTAAGCCCTTGACCTAAATCAAACTTAATGGATGGATTCCATAGGTTTTATAGGGTGTGTTAAATTATGTCCCAAGGTTTGGGAGCATGTTCTGATCAAAAGTCAAAGACACAATTGACTTTTCCTTAAAACCCTAACTTGTGTTCAAATGAAATTGAAACTTGTGGACCAAGCTTCTTGGATCAATCCATTGTTGCAAATGGATCAATGTAGTATATTAGAGACCCTCAAATCATGTCTTGAGGTCTTGGCTCATGTTTTGTCCCAAAAGTCAACTTAGGGATGAATTAGGTGAAGAAACCCTAATTCCTGATTTTAGATGATTGCTTCCCCTAAGGCTAAATTGACTTGATAATGGGGTCCATGAGGTCCCTTGGAGTATATTGGGTTATTCTTTGAAGCTTTGGCTCATGCCCAGATGGAAACTTCCCTCTGGAGGCCCTGGTTGACCAAAACCCTAATTTGGTGACACTGGTGATCTTGAGGCTTAATCCACTTGGAATGTTGCACCTTGTGCTTGATTCTTAATGTGGGAGTCCTCTTGATCCTCTATGAGTGTTTGGAGAGCTTAGACAAGTTAAAGATCACGTCCTTTCTTGATTGATCCTTTTTCTATGTGCTATAAGAGGGCTTGAAACCCTCATTCTTTGATTGTAGTGAATGCTCACCCATCTTTGGGGAGACTGATGAGATATGTAAGTACATCCATATTGTGATGATGATTTGCACAATGATGGGAAATCTTGGTGGTCAAAATTTGCGGTATGACAAACCGAATATGGTCCAGCTTTACCTTGACATCAATAACCTCCCCCTAGCCTTCGGGACTACCTTCTTCAATGGTTGACCTCGTGCTCTTCAAAGATGCAAAGGATGGTCTAACCTTCCCCACAGGTTCTTCAACTTCAATAAGGACAATATTGGCTATTTCAAGAGCTTGGAAAGAAGTTTCTAAAGCATCCTCATCATCCTCAATATATCAGAACGAAGAGAGATGGCTCACCATATGGTCTTCCTCGCCAGAAACAATCACTAATTTATTGTCAACAACGAACTTCATCTTTTGGTGTAAAGTAGAGGTCACTGCCCCAGCAGCATGTATCCATGGTCTTCCTAGAAAATAGCTGTATGCAGGATTGATGTCCATGACTTGAAAAGTAACATCAAACACATGCGGGCCAATCATAATAGGCAGCTCTACCTCCCCAATCACTGTCCTACGCGATCCATTAAACACCTTAACAATCAAAGCACTATGCCTCATCTCTGCCCCTTGGAAAGCTAACTTAGCAAGTGTCCTTTTGGGTAAAACATTAAGAAAGGAATAAGTTTCCACAAGGACTCTTGATAAAACATCATCTTGACATTTCACAGATACGTGCAACACACGGTTATGGTTCTTGCATTCCCTTGGTTAATCTCCTCTACTGAAGCTGAGAGTATTACAGGCTGTGATATTGGCAATTAATCCATCAAATTGGTCAACAGTGATGTCATGAGTGACATGAGCTTATTGTGAGCTGGAGAGCTCATTATAAGAGATAGGATAGATATCTTTGACGGGGTTTAATGTAGCTGATCAATGACCTTGTAGTCACTCTTCTTTATGATTCTTAAAAACTCAGTGTCTTCATTAGTTGAAATCACTTCTTTGTCTTTGGTGGGTACTGTGGCATCAATCTCTTTTGATGGGGCCTCATTGAATTGGGGAGTGTAGATGCGACCGCTACGGGTCATTTTACTTGCCCATCCAATATTGGTTATGTCTGCATTAGCAATCTTCAAACCTTATTTTTGATTAACTTTTCCAGATTCTTGGTCAATTACAGTCACATCATATTTCCATGGTACTGCTCTGGTATTTTCAAAAGGGAATGAACTAGGCCTTCGGATAACCATTGGCTTCGGATGACTAGTTGGCTGAACAACGACAGGTTCCGGAATATTAAAGACTGACTTCGGTAAATAGAAAAGTGGTGTTTTGGAACTTGACTCGGGCAAATTGAAAATAAGCTCAGTTACTGCTACTTCATATTTTTTCACATTGCTACTCACTTGCAAAAAACCTTCATCAATCAAATTTTGGATGTCCTTTTGGTCCAACTCACATCCTTTAGGACAGTCCGCACATTCTTCACATTTTGCATGGCAAACCTTGACCAATCATGCTTCTACTAGCTTTGCATGGAAAGCTCGTAGAGGAGTCTTGATTTCAGTAACATCTAGGATCAAATTTTCATCAGACACTTCATCAATGGCATTGATAGTCCCATGGGCAGGCAAAGGGCTATTTTTGACGTTTGGTCCTGAATCTCAAATGAGAGGATCTTCTTTTCAATCAGCTCTCTCACAATGTGTTTCAGAGCATAACAGCCTTCGACATCATGTCCTGGCGCACCTTCATGGAATGGACAATGGTCATTGGGATTGTAGTATGGTGGAAGAGGATCAGGTGGTGGACCCAAAGATCTTGGAGTCACCAACCCTCTCTGCAATAGTGAAGTGAATAATTCTGTGTAAGTCATTGCAATGAGGGCAATTGGAGGCCTGCCACCCTTCCTTCTGGGAGCATTCTGACGTGGAGCTTGAGTTCTTTGTTGTTGATAAGCTAGAGTGTTGGACGCTTGTTGGTATGTTTGTGGAGCTTGAATTGACTGGTAAGGAGGAGTTGGTTGTACAGGTTGATACATGGAAACTTGTTGGTTGAATGAAGGCGTGTTTGCTCCCACATATAGTTGTTGAGTGAATTGAACTGGGTAAGTTGGCTATTAAACATAACGTTATTGTTGATGTTGTTTCTTCCAAGACTGATTTTTCCTTCGACTAGTCATCACTGCATTTGTTTCCCCTTCTTTCTTTTTGTGAAAATTGCTAGAAAACTTCTTGACGTTGTTGTTGTTGTTGTTGGAACTCCCAGTTACGTTAATCATTTTTCCATTTTTAAACCAAGTTCAACTTTGATACCTTCAGCAACTAGGTTAGAGAAGCTAACTGTTACACTTCCTACAACCCTTTCATAAAATTCTGGTCATATTGTATCTGTACATGCCAAATATATTTGGTGTCGAGTTAAGTAGTCGCATAAGGGTGAACACGGACCAGACAATGGTAGCAGGAGAAATTGTACAATGAAGAGAGATAGACAAGCCTCATTTATAACCCAGACCGAACATAGAGCCTGATTACCACAATGTCGAGTTATCACGGGGTCGGGTATTTCACTCTGCCCGGCATCGATGCCGGATACATGCTCGTCAGGTGTCACTCCATCTTTTGTAATGGTGGCAGCGTATCTATATGGACGTTATCAAGGGCTTCAATGCTTGTATTCATGGATGAAGGTTACGACAATGATGGTCGCATAACACCAGAAGTCCAAGAGGCTTTTCTTAATGGATTGAATTAAAGAACAGATTATATAATGGGGCTCCCACATGAGGGTTAAGCAAGACATTCATCTTGAGGCAACATACAACACTTGTATATCCATTAAATCCCCAGATGTTCGTCTCAATTCACTCAGCAAAACAGACAGCATAACTCTCTTTGTCTAAAGAGAAGGAGAGTTAGCACTTTTGGTGGTCTAACCATTTTTTGCTAGAAGATTTGGCGCCCACCGTGGGGCCTAGGTAAAACTTTCCCAGACTGCACCCCTCACTGACGACATGACTTCTGAAGGAGACCCTCCAGACATGGCTCAACTACTAGCCATGATGGAAACTATGAGACAACAGAATGAAACACTGCAAGATAGTATACAAGAGGTGCAGCAGCAAAGTTAAGCTGATGCTGATAGTGAAGAGGAGGTTCTCGAACCTTAACCTCTCTCTTAAGAGATCTGGGACGACCACGTACCCGAAAACTTCAAAGCACCATCAATAGCTTCCTATGATAGGAAGACATATCCTCAGGAGCATGTCACTACTATCAAGAATCAGATGGCCATAGTTGCCCCTTCGGACTCACTAAAGTGTAAACTCATGGCCGAAACATTGAAGGATGTAGCCTTAAGATGGTACATGAGCCTTCCTCGGCTCTCCATCAAAAGGTACCAGGACCTAACTAAGAAGTTAATACAACACTTCTCAGCAAGCAAACGCCAGAAGGTGTCCACGACTGCATTGTTCAGTGTTCGACAGAAGCATGCGGAACTGCTGCGTGAATACTTGGCTCGGTTCAACGAGGAAACTCTCAAAGTATCTCATCTGAATCAGGAGCTATTTTTGGGGGCTTTTCAACATGGATTGTGAGCTGGGTAATTCAACGAGTCATTGGCTCAGAAGCCAGCTATCACCATAGACGAGATCACTACCTGGGCCGAGTGTTATATTATAGGGGAGGAGAGTTACCAAGAGAAAAGAGCTCGGGACGACCATGAAAAGACAAAAAGTAAAGAAGAGATGTCAAACAGGAGAAAGGAGTATCATCGAGGAGCTGCGTGCAAACGACATGCTCCCAGACCTTACAGACAACCATACATTCTAATCAGAGACCTGACTCCGCTAAATACAAGTAAGGGAGACATTTTCAAAGAAGTCGGCCACATGAATCTGTTACTGGTGCCCCAACGTCCCAAAAGATCCAATGCAATTATGGAAAGGCAGCTAGAGGCTTGGTGTAACTACCACCATATACGGGGACATCACACCGAGGACTGCCAGCAGCTGAAAAAGGAAATCGAAGCCCTAATTCAAAGGGGACACCTCTTAGCGTACGTGAAGGATGCTCGACCACAAAATAACAAAAGAAGTCCTCTCCAAGACGACCAGGGATCAGAAAAAGTGTCTCAGAAGAAAAGGTCAGATACTGAAGAGGGTCACGAAACAATAACAGCCCGGCACACCCTATACACCATTTCTGGGGGTTCGCTGGGGGTGGAGAAACAAGTTCAGCCAGAAAGAGGTATGCTTTAGCAGTTATGCATATTGATCAGAAGCCCCCAAAGAGAACGGAGGGTGACTTAGATGCTGTAACATTCTCCAAACAATACGCCATAGGAGTCTTGGCGCATGAGAATAATCATATGGTTATCTAAGTACAAATAAGACATTAGAGCGTGAAAAGGGTACTGATAGACCCTGGGAGTTCAGCCGGCGTATTATATTGGGATGCATTCGGAGGAATGGGGCTTGATGCAACTGAGTTGCTACCATTCAAAGGCAGTCTAGTAGGACTCTCGGGAGAACAAGTTCAAGTGCTCGGACATCTAGCATTGCAGACTACCTTTGGTAACACGGCGAATGCAAAGACCGTCCGAGTAAGGTACTTAATAGTGAAAGCTGCTTCACCCTATAATATCATTATAGGCCGACCGTCATTCAATTCCCTGGAAGCTTCGCTTTCAAATTTATATCTGACAATGAAATTCTCACTTGGAGATGGACGGGTTGGAATTGTCAAAGGCGACCAGGGGATGGCCAGAAAATGTTACAAGGATAGCTTGAAGTTGAAGAGAAAAGAGCCCAAAGAAGAAACGGATCCCAAGAGCTCCCTTAAAGTTAACCTGGTCGACATTGACCCACGTGATGATGCAGTTGAAGAGAATATAGTCCCCAACGAAGAAATAAAGCCAGTTCAGATTGGGAGTCTGCCATCCCATGTTATGCACGTAGGAGTCAATTTGTCTATGGAAGAAGAGAAAGAGATCATCCAAGTACTAAAAGACAACGTGGACCTTTTCGCATGGAATCCCTCAGACTTCCCTGGGATAGATCTCAATTTCATGTGTCATCATTTGGCAATCGACCCAGATGTCAACCCGGTCTCTCAAAGGAAAACAAAGGGTGGCGATGAAAAGAGGAAGGCAATAATAGAGGAAATTGAAAAGTTGTTACATGCCAGGTTCATTAGAGAGATCAAACATCCAACTTGGTTATCCAACGTAGTGATGGTGAAGAAGAAATCTGGAAATTGGCGAATGTGTGTGGATTTTACGGACCTCTACAAAGCATGTCCTAAAGATCCGTACCCACTACCAAATATTGACCGACTAATAGATGCTACCTCAGGTTTCCGTCTACTTAGTTTCATGGATGCATATTCTGGGTACAACCAGATCCGCATGAACCCCATTGATGCATCAAAAACCGCTTTCATGACCCATCAGAGTAATTACTACTAAGAGGTCATGCCATTCGGACTCAAAAATGCTGGGGCTACTTATCAGAGGTTAATGGATAAGGTATTTGCTACTCAGATAGGGAGGAACTTGGAGGTCTATATAGATGACATGGTGATTAAGACAAGTAAAAACCGGTCGCACGTGCAAGATCTAACTGAAACCTTTGCATTTATCAGAAGCTACAACACGAGGTTGAACCCAGACACATGTACCTTTGGAGTACAAGCCAGGAAATTCCTCGAATTCATGCTCACCAATCGAGGAATACAAGCAAACCCGGACAAATTCCAGGCGATAATAGACATGAGAAGTCCAACCATGAAAAAGGAGGTCCAACAGCTGACAAGGAGGTTGGCAGCATTGTCCCGATTTCTATCATGCGCAGGGGACAAGTCAATTCATTTCTTTGTAGCCATAAGGAAATCTAAGGAGTTCGAATGGACAGAGGCATGCGAAGAAGCTTTTCAAGAACTAAAGCATTTCCTGTCCTCGCCTCCTATCTTAGTAAGGCCCAAATAAAATACACCTCTTATCTTATATTTGTCAGTCACTGATAAAGCCCTGAGCACAGTTTTGGTACAAGATGGAGAAGATGGAGAGCAACCTGTATACTTTATTAGCAAAGTCCTAAAAGGAGCAGAGCTAAGATACCAAAAGATAGAGTGTTTATCATTGGCAGTAGTCATTACCATATGGAAACTGAGACATTATTTTCAAGGTCATCCCATCACAATAAAACCGAACTACCTCATCAAGCAGATACTAAGAAAACCCGACTTAGCGGGACGGATGGTCAAGTGGGCAATTGAGCTTTCTGAATATGACATCAACTTTATACCCCGGACCAGTATTAAGTCACAGACGCTGGCTGATTTTGTGGTTTAGTTAAGTGCACCGGCTGGAGAAGAAATCTCAAATAGATGGATCCTCTATGTGGATGGATCTTCAAATCTCAAAGGAAGTGGAGTCGGAGTCATTTTGGAAGGACCCGACGAGCTAACATTAGAATACTCTTTATGTTTCAATTTTCAGGTTAGTAACAACCTGGTGGAGTATGAAGCCTTGATTTCCGGAATGAAATTGGCAAAAGAAGTTGGAGTAACAAACTTGTTGGTCCAAACGTATTCACAGCTAGTGGTTGGACAAATGAAGAATGAGTACCAGGAAAAGGATTTTGTCCTAATAAAATACCTTCAAAAAGCTTCAAGAATGTCCAAAGCGTTCTCGAAATTCGAAGTCGTCCACATCCCAAGAGAAGATAATACTCGGGCCGACCTCTTAGCCCGGCTAGCCAGCTCAAAAAACACAGGAATAAATAAGACTGTGATTCAAGAAGTTCCCGAAGCACCTAGCATCCAATCAGAAGAAGTGTTAGCCATAGAGAATGTCCAAGGGTGGATGAGGCCCGTCATCACTTATTTGACATATGAAGTGTTACCAGAAGATGTCAACGAAGCTCGGAAGATTAAAAGGATAGCTTCCGGGTATATCATAATCTTGGACACGCTGTATAAGATGGGAAGGTTGACGCCTATGCTAAGGTGTGCGTCAGAGTCTGAGATAGAGCTGGTAATTAAAGAAGTACATGAAGGAGCCTGTGGTAGCCACATCGGTGGGAGAACACTATCCGAAAAGATCCTAAGAGTCAGGTATTATTGGCCACATATGATGCGAGACTGCCCCGAATACGTCAGTAAGTGTGAAAAATGCCAAGCATTTGCTCCACTCAAACACTTACCAGCCGAGTTGCTCCATCTGATAACATCCCCGTGGCCATTCTACCAGTGGGGAGCAGATATCTTAGGCCCATTTCCAGTCACTTAAGGACGGATCAAATTCTTAATTATCGCAGTCGATTATTTTACAAAATGGGTAGAAGCCGAGGCTGTTGCTCCAATCTCTGCTGAGAAAGTTCGCAAGTTCTATTGGAAGAACATCATATGCCGATTTGGATTGCCAGGGGTTATAGTCTCAGACAATGGAGCTCAGTTTGCAAGCACATTGGTTGTAGATTTTTGTAAAGATTATGGAATACAGAATAGGTTCACATCAGTAAAACATCCACAAGCCAACAGCCAAGCCGAAGCCGCCAACAGGGTTATCCTAAACGGAATAAAGAAGAAGCTGGAGGAAGCGAAAGGAATGTGACCCGAGTACTTACCAGAGATTATATTGTCATACCAGACAACACCGTATTCTACCACTAATGAAACACCTTCAGGATGGTATATGGAGCTGATGCAATGATACGGGTAGAGATCAACACTCCGACCTGGAGGCGCGAGCACTTTGATGAAATCAACAACATGGAAAATTTGAACATCTTGGCTGATCAGATAGAAGAAATCAGAGAAATAGCACGGATCAGAGAAGCTGCCGCAAAATAGAGCGTGGCAAGATGGCACAACCTAAAGGTCCGACAAAGGGATTTCCAAGAAGGCGACCTGGTCTTAAAGAAAATCACAAACCCAAAAAGCAAGGGAAAGCTCGCCCCCAATTAGGAAGGTCCGTTTAGGGTGGTTCGAAAGCTAAACAATGGAGCATACAAGCTAGAAACATTAGAAGGAATTGAAATACCTAAGACATGGAATGTATCCAATCTTATGTAGTATTTAAGTTGAATTTTATGTAATCCAATAATAAATAAAAGTCTCGGGTTGCAGTCTTTTCCCTTGCAAGGGCAAGGGTTTTTAACAAGGCACCTGGAATTAAAAATTGTCATGTCTTGTTTATAGGTGATCGGTTGAAAATGGCGAGTTACAACACGAAAAACCCTATAAACGCGTCGACTTGCTCCGCGTACATAGGTAGCCCATAAACGGGTTGATTAAAACCCTATAAACGTGTCGACTTGCTCCGCGTACATAGGTCGCCCATAAACAGGTTGATTATGTTAGTTCTGTTATTGGAAGCAATTTTGGTAAAACAATGTGGTTGTTCAAGATGTCGTGTCTGATGTCTTAACTTGTGCTTCTAACATTCTGCATGTGGTGTGTTGTTTGGTGTTGCAGTTTTTATGCATGATGTCAAGACTGATGTCTTAACATCTGTTGACAAAACATCATGTTCAGTCTGCTATTTATTTTAGGGCTGCGTGTTATTTGTTATGATTTGAGAGATTCTGTTTGAGACATTGCATGCGAAATTCTTGGAGAAGATTTATTTAGTTGCAATCGTTTGGTTGTTCTGTATTTAGGGCGAAAAGATTTGAAGATAAAATCTATTTTTATTGTGCATCAAATCTGAGTTTTTCACAAAGCCCAAGCCCAAGAATCTGTTTCTATTTAAAGAAGACTTAATCCTACTTGGAAGTGACGAAGACTAGAGATTAAAGACTAAGTGTCAAAGTGTTAGGGTTAGTGTTTTCGTCTGTTATTTGTGAGCCATTCATTCATCTTTCTGATGCTTGAATTGGACTGATTGTTTGAGTTGTATGTTGTCCACTCTAAGCTTTTAAGCACGAGTGTTTGTTCTTGATTGAAGCTTTTAAGCAAGATCAAGTATTGTCTTTGAAGTGTGATCTTCTAATATTTGTAATCTTTCAATTGTCATCACTGCTATGATTGAGGGGGAGTGAGAGGTGTCTCATATCTAAGAGTGTCTTAGGTAAAAGTGTCATTGGGTAGTGATTAAGTGAATAGATTGTCAACTTGTGTGTTGATTGTAGAGTCTATTAATTAATACTACTAATAGTGAATTTCCTCCCTGGCTTGGTAGCCCCCAGACGTAGGTTGTTAGACCGAACTGGGTGAACAAGTCTCTGTGTTTATTTATTATTCCTATGTGCTGTTCTTTTACTGTCTTGTTCATACAACAGATATTGATGTTGTGACATCTCACTTAACATCACATATCTGATACCAGAATTTCAATTGGTATCAAAGCATGCATCCTGCTCTGTATCTGGGTGAGATCTAGGGCTGTTACTTTCTGGTGCTATGGACAAGGAGAGTGGTGGATTTGTGAATAGACCCCCTATTCTAGATGGATCAAATTATGACTATTGGAAACCTCGCATGGTTGCGTTCTTGAAGTCTTTAGACAGCAGGGCTTGGAAGGCTGTTTTGAAAGAATGGAAACATCTTGTCATTATGGGAGAAGATGGTGTGTCAAAGCTGAAACCTGAAGAGGAGTGGACCAAGGAAAAGGATGAACTTGCTCTTGGGAATTATAAGGCCTTAAATGCCTTATTTAATGGTATTGACAAGAATATTTTCAGGCTGGTCAACACATGTGAAGTAGCTAAGGAGGCAAGGGATATCCTGAAAACAACTCATGAAGGAACCTCCAAGGTCAAGATGTCAAGACTTCAGCTGCTAACAACAAAGTTTAAAAGTTTGAGGATGAAAGATGAAGAGACCATTCATGACTTTCACATGAATATACTTGAACTGTCAAATGCTTCTAGTGCCCTGGGAGAGAGAATGTCTGATGAGAAGCTGGTGAGAAAAATTCTCAGATCTCTCCCCAAGGGATTTGAAATGAATGTGACTGCTATAGAGGAAGCTCAAGATATCAGCCAGATGAGGGTAGATGAATTGATTGGTTCCCTTCAGACATTTGAATTAGGGTTGACTGACAGATATGAAAAGAAGGCCAAAAGCATAGGTTTGGTGTCTAGTACAGAAGATGAGGAGAAAGAGTGTGATGTTGAAACCCAGGAGGAGTTATCCAATGTAATCGTGATGCTAGGAAGGCAGTTTAACAAGGTGTTGAAAAGAATGGACAGGAGCTATAAACCTTATGTCAAGAACATCACATATGACATCAACAGGTCAGGTAATCAGATGAAGAAAACCAAAGCAAAGGAGAAGCCTAATAATGCCAAAGGAATTCAATGCCATGGCTGTGAAGGGTATGGTCACATCAGAGCTGAATGTCCTACATACCTTAAACAGAAAAAGGGTTTGTCTGTCACTTGGTCTGATGAGGACACTAAAAGTGAAGATGAATCTGCCAAGAATGTCAGAGCTATGACTGGAATATGTGAGTCTGATGTTGATTCAAGCGATGGAGAGATTACCTATGAGGAACTAGCTACATCATATAGAGAGCTATGTATCAGAAGTGAAGAAGTGTGTCAAGAAGGGGAGACGCAAAAGGAACTCATAATCCAACTAAAGGCTGACAAGGCTGAACTGGAGAATGAAGTCACTCTGTTGAACTCCAAACTTGATCAAATGTCCAAATCTGTTAGGATGCTGAACAATGGAACTGACACTTTGGATGAAATCCTTCAAGCTGGAAAGATGGCAGGAGATATGACAGGGCTGGGTGTAGCGGCAAAATCGTGAGTGTAAGCTATTGATTAACTTAACTCGAAAAGCAAGAGTCGCCACCGCACTTTTATTTTATCCAAAAAGGAAAAGAAAAAGAGCGAACAAACCCTACACAAGCTCTAAACAAGAACAAGTGAAGAGAGTCTGGGTAAGGGGGTTGGTTACGCAATGGGAAGGTGTTAGCACCCAAAACGTCTATAGTACTCTATAGGAGCCCTTTGAAATATCTACCGCTTTTGGTCTGAAAATGGTTTGCTTGAAAAGTGATTGAGGAGATGAGAAGAGAAATTGTTTTTAAGATTTTTGTGTTTGAAGAGACTTGTCGTCTCATGCCTACGTACCCACGATGTGCAATGTAAGATCAAAACCCCGTAGTTCATGGTACAAAGAATGAAATTTGTTTGTTTTGGTTGTTTTTAAATGTAAAGACAAGTCGTCATTTCTAAGCGAATAATTCCGCTTAAAGAAATGAATCATATCTAAACTTATGAAAAAGTTAAAGAAAAGTGCACGAGGGCACAAAAGAGAGTAAGTGAGTTTGGTGTTTTTTAAGTCTTTTGAAAAAGGTGACAATATGCTTATGTAGTTTAGAATTTGTTAAGAAATGAAAGGAAAAGAGTAAAGTCACTTGACAAAGTCAAGGTTTGATTATGAAAGAGGTTATAGTTTGAAATCAAGAAGGTTTTGAAAAAGGGAGAAAGTTTTGAAAATTGAAGAATGGGGAGGAGAAGAAGTGACTATCCTAAAGCATAAAGTAAAAGCTAAGGATGAAAAAGATCTAACCACAAATGTAGTTATCTTCACCATAAACCATGCAAAATCACAAGTCTTCAAAGTCTTCGAACCATAATTCCAAAGTAAAGGGAGGAAGGTCATAATTCTAAGTCCAAGGTTCCAAGAATTGCATTGGATGTCCAAGGTCAAGGTGTAAAACTCCATGTCCATTGCATAGGATAGTAACCATAGTCCAAGATTAGAAGCACAAGTTTTTTAGAGGTTTTGGCCTTTATTAATGTCTTAGGTCCAATTGGACAAAAAGAAAAAAGGCATAAGCATAAACATATGTCCAACGGACAAAGGAAAACTTGCGGAAACATAAACATATGTCCAACGGACAAAGGAAAAATTGCGGAAGCATAAACATGATATGAAATGATAAAAATGAAGCATAAAAGTAAAAGAGATAAGGAGCGAGAAGGAATTGTAAATGATTAGTACAATAGTAATGTTAGTAAGTTAATGATTAGTTATTAGAGTTAGTGATCAATTATAATTGAATAATTGCACTTAGGTCAAGATTAATGAGAACTCATTAGAGGATTGATAAGACCAAAGCCTTCTAACAACAAGTTTCATAAGGTTTGAACCAAAAGACAAATAATCAACTATTCTTGATAGTTTTCCGAGGCGGGACAAATTTTGGTCTTTGTTAAGCGCACGCCGAGTAATTTGTTCGAGCAATTACCCTACGAATGAGGCCGGCCATGAGATGTATGTGTTAATGCACGCGAGATGAACGATATACGGATCGTCATCCTAAAGCGATGCCACACGAAAAGAAAATGTGGTAATGATCTCGTCTCGATCGAAATTCAACAAAGGAATTTCAAGATCACTTCGACTTCATCGATAAAAAAGAAAACAGATGAAGAAAAGTGGATCTAAAAATTATGATCCACACAACCAATCAAAAATGAAATAAAATGAGAAATCCAAATGAAAATCAAGAATTAAAAGATAATTCATGATATAATTTTTTATGACTTTTTTTCAAGAAATGTTTTCAGACCAAAATTCAAAAACAATATTAAATCCACATTTAAAAAGTATTAAAAAGAACTTAAAAAAAAAAGTTAAAGAAAATAAAAGAGATTATGAAAAGAAAAGAAGGTTTATGAAAAGATATATGGTGGTGTGGTGGTAGTAAACGGGCCAAGCCCAATACCAAACCAAATGCAAAAGATAAAAAAAGAAAGAAAAAAAAAGAATAAAGAAGAAGAGGAATCAGAAAGGAATGTTTATCATCTTCCTCTTCAAAAGTAACTGCGGCGGCCACTGTAGCTCTCCCTCTCTTTCTCGCACATTCGTCACGCCCTCACATGCTCCTTGGTTGGATTAGTTTAAAGAAAAAAAAGAGCGACGAAATCAGAAGAACACCTTCTAAGACGCTGTGGTGATGGACGAGAATTGAAGAAGATCCGTAGGTATGTCGTTTTGATTTTCGATCCAATCTTCTTCTTCTCTTCGTCTACCTCTTTGAGTGTTGTTGGATTTGTTGTTGAATTTCCGGAAATTGAACGATTGATGTTGAAGGTTGTTTGTGGATGAGAAGCGAAGAGATGTTCTGAAGTTGTGGTTGAATTCGAAAGGTGTTTGTTGTTGAATTTATTTGCAGGTTAGTGTTAATTGTTGAAGAAGTTATTTATGGTGAATTGGTGAGTTTATTGGTGATGTTGCGAGGTTGTTTTATTCAAAGAGTGCAAAATTTTTATTGAAGGTTTTTGGATTGAAGATGAAATTCTGATTTAAAGTTTTGAAGTTTTATTTTGGCAGGGGTTTAGTGGCTTTCTAAAGCTTGATGAATGAAGGAGGGATGGTCTCTATTTATAGCCAAAGTGAGGTGAGTTTTGAACTGAAAATTTGATTGCCGCTTTCATAATTTTTCTGCGTTTCAACTGATGAATTGTGCGTGATACTTGCTGCCATCCTCACGTCATTTTTCTCTTTTTTGATGTTGCAGTGTTTGTGTTTTGGAGTCATGACGTGTGAAAGGAATTGTGAAAGGTTGGCTTGGCTTGTGTGCGGCTTGGGGTGGGGAATGACTTGTGAACTTTGCTCGCTGCAGCCTGCGTGGTATCACTGGCTTGGTATTAGCTTCATGTTGTGCGTTTATTCGAAACTAGCTTGGCTGGAGTTGTTTGACCCACGGCTGTAATTTTGGAAGCGCAACTTGGAGAATGTGACTAGCTGAGAAAAATTCAACAGCTCAAATGGGCCGTATTTTCTTCAAGATTTATTATTATTATTTTTTTGGCAATTGTTTGTATCATGGGCTTGTAACAAAAAATGGGGAATGGGCTTATGAGTTTTTTTGGAAATAAAAAACATGGTAAATGGGCCTTGGAAAATATCTTGGAAAAAAAAGGTTTTTGGATAATAGAGAAAAAAAATGGAATATGGATAAATTGGTTGTTGTAGAAGTGGATATGGATTTTTTAGAAAAATAATGGTCTAAGATGTGATATAGGAAAATGGACATTGAATATGAAATGTGGATAATGGGAAATTGGCAAAAAATGAATATTGGAAATGGTTAAAAAATGGGATAAAAACAGAAAATGGATTAAGAAAGTGCAAAATGGCTTAGAAATGGATACTAAAAATGGATATTTTTGGACATTGGATTTAAGAAATGGATTTGAATAGTTTGGATAAAAAAATGAAGTGGGTCATGGATAGGTAAAAATGGATAATTGCAAATAATGGATGTTTGGAGATGGAAATGGTTATTGGATATAATGGTTAATGAAATTAGAAAAAGTGGAATTGGTTTAGAAAAAGAAATGGTTTGAGGAATGGAAATTCAAAAAATGGATATTGAATAGAATTTTAGAAATGGATATGGGTTAAACAAAAGTGAAGTGGAAAATTGGAAAATAATGGATAGAAATCTTTATTTTTAGCCCAAAACCAATCTTGACTTTTTCCACAAGCCTCTGATAAAGTGCACACAGCTGCCACTGAACAAACCACAACTGAACAACGACCATTTGAATCTATTTTTCTGAACCCAAAACTCATATGAACCACTGCTTGATAAACTAAAAAATCTCAGCACAAGACATCTTGCTTTTGAACAACCACATGTGACTTGAAATTAGGCCCTTGCTTTGACAAACCTGCAAAACACACAGAGGGAGAAACTGCAACAAATTTTTGGTATTTTTGGTTAGAGGTTAGAGAAACAGAAGCAAGTAATGAACCGAATGAGAAACACACAGATGCTCAGGAGAAACACCAATTGTGATCTTGTTTGTGGTAAAGATATGCAAATGAAATGTGCAAAATCTTAGGGGTAAAAATTAGGGTCTTACAGCTGCCCCTATTTAAGTTTCTTCTATCAGGAGATATGAAGGTTGAAAACTTCGTCTCGACAAGATTGAAGATACTTAAACACAGAAAACCAAATTTTTAGCCATAAGATGTCACAAGATGATATGAATGCAAAGGATGAAACAGACTGCGGGGAAAATTGAAACAAAGGAGTTACGGTAAATTGAGAGAGATGATGTGACAAGACACGCCAGGAAACACAAGCTATTTTTGGAGATCTGTCAAGGTGACAAGAAGTATCCATCAATAGTTGGAAAGAGAGGCACAAGACCCTGGAAGACGAGTAGTGACATCCAAGAATAGCATTGGATAGAAACTACGAACGAGACAAAAGGTATGCCAAAAGATGTCCAAGAATGGCATTGGACAAAAGGAACTACAACATTCAAGAATGGCATTGAATGAGGCAACAGTAAACATCAGAGTCATCCAAGAATAGCATTGGATATAAACAAAATTCCATTTGAAAACTCCACTGGGGACATCCAAGAATGGCATTGGATGGCAAGGTTAAACATCAGAGATATCCAAGAATAGCATTGGACTTGGCTGGGGAAAAGGTGTCCAAGAATGGCATTGGACAAAAGGAATCTCAACATCCAAGAATGGCATTGAATGTAGTGAGAAAAGTTCTGGAAAAAAAACCTCAGAATTATCCAAGAATGGCATTGGATAAAAAGGGTTCACAATATCCAAGACTGGCATTGAATAAAGTGAGCAGGGACTTTCAGGAATGGCACTGAAAGGTAAAGGTAAACTCATTCAGGAATGGCACTGAATGAACAGATAAAACTTTCAGGAATGGCACTGAAAGGTAAAGGTAAAACTCATCCAGGAATGGCACTGAATGAACAAATAGAACTTTCAGGAATGGCACTGAAAGATATCCAAGCAGATATATAATGGGGATTACAGAAAAATGGCAAAACTTCCAGGAATAACACTGGGAGAAACAAGAGGAACAAGATATCCAGGAATGGCACGGGAGGTCAAAAGAGACAGACATCCAGGAATGGCACTAGAGTGAAAGAAAGCAAAGATCCAGGAATAACACTGGAAGAAAGAAGACAGGAAAGACATCCAGGAATAGCACTGGAAGACAAACAAGACATGTAAACGACAACATTCAGGAATGGCACTGAATGAAAAGGCAGGTAAAAGTTTTGGTAGGCGCCAAGTAAGTTGGACTTTGATCACAAGGTGAGATGTTGAAAGCAACAGGACCTCGGGAAATGCATATGAGCATGAAGCAAACTTCGAGCTATGAAAATCTTTCTATGCAATGATAATATGAATGATTTATGTATGCAATGCAAATGATAGAGACAACTGAGATAGACTCTTTTGTGAGGGAATAATGGAACTCTGATTCCTCAACACGGGGAACACTGCCCACTCTGCTTGGAGAGAAGATGTTGAACATATCTCTGACACACCTATGAATTGTATCAGGCTGATGGTCTTTTGAGGAAAAGCATCTTAAGGATTCTTGAAGAAGATTGCCCCAGATTGATTGGCTGATGAAAATAGACTGATCATAGCTTCAGTTTGACTGCTGCAGGGGAAGAATGAACTGATCATGGCTTCAATTCTTAAAAAGATTACTGAGGATAAACTGATCATGGCTTCAACTTGACTATTGTTGGGGATGAACTGATCATGGCTTCAGCTCTTGAATAACTGTTGAGAAGGCTAAACTCAGCATGGGTCTTGAAATAGATCTTCTGGTTAACCAATTCTAAGAATAACTTGCACTGAGCAACAAATCTTGAACTGATTCACAACAGGCTTTGGAAGTAGTGTGCCCCTGATAGGATCACTGACCAAGTTTCTCAACTATTTGAAGTTTTCTTAAATGAGGAAAGTTTACCTGCAAATAGGATTATTCAAACAAACATGGTAATTTTAATGCAAAGCTCATGCAATTTTTGAAATCAAAAATCATTTTTGGAATGATATTATTGATGTAAAGCAAATGAACCACTTGTCAAAACACGGCGGTTTAGACATGCAAAAATGAAAGATAAAGCAAAGGTATGACATCAAAGCAAACGATTGGCAACAAACATAGGAGTCAATTTACGCAACCTTGGCGTAGTATGCTTTCAAAAAAAACCTAGCTTCAATTAGGTCTTTTGAAGGTTGTAACGTGGTCTGGTTCACAGTTTTTGAAACCAAGGATATAGGCTCAAAGTTTATTTGTACCCAACCCATTCTTCGTGATGATCTCCAGTCCTATGCTCAGTTAATTCAAACTATGCGTTCGGGTTCCAAGAGATTTTGGAATTGCAACACAATTATGATGATGGTTCAAGGACCAAGGGTTTTTTGAGATGGCAGTCACTCTTTCTTACAACATTTTGTTGTTTTTGATGAGGACCTCAGTCAACTTGTTTTGTCCTTGAGGATTTTGGCAACCTCTTGATTTTTCTTTTGTTATCCCTAACTTTTGCCAGAACTGTGTCATTTGAACTTACAGTCAGCGGGATGCCCCAATTTTTGCCTAAGTCTCCTTCATAGGTTTTGACTTAGCGGGCTCTTCTTTTGGTTTTATTCTCTTTTTTTTAAAATATAGTGACTGCCTGGCTTAATGATTACGGTGAACCATCATTGGCTTTGGATTTGAAAGACATCTTCGACACTTCTTTGATGTGTGCGAAGGAAAGCTGGTGATTGCAATGATTCTCTTGTGTTTAAATACACAACCGAATTAACTGAGAACTACCCTGCCCCAGGTTAAGATTGCGGGTTTTTTCGTACAGAAAGAAACTCCAACTTCTAGGCTCGAAGGGGTTGACAAAGGATTAACTTCCTTATTTCTCCAGTGTTTAGGAGTTGAAACAATGCCTGTACATCCTCAGCCAAGTTTTAATTGAAAGCATACAATCCAACAATTTCAGGTATTTCGCTTTCATCATCCTCCCTCCAAAAGTTTGATAAAGAAAGTGAACAGGAGATATATTTTATTTTGTGAAAAAGAAAGCATAAAGATGCACACAGTGGATATAAATGAATTGAATCAAAAGTTGCAATGCTCATTTCATTGAAATTACCATGAAAGTAAAAATAAAGTTCGAAAGCAAACAATTAATATAATCAAAGAAAAATGCAAACAGAAAGAAACATGGCCTAGTGATTAATCAGCAACAAGGATGAGCTGTCCTGTCTGAAACACTGGCTTTAGGAGATGATCTGTCTGAACTGACTTCACTTGGCATGCTCTGGCAAAGGGTTGTTGACAACATTGGGATTATTATCAATAAAATCCAGAATTTTTGAGTTCACCAATTCTTGTACTCTAGCTTTCAATGCAAAGCAACCTTCCAAGTTATGGCCTGCCCCACCTTGATGGAACTCACAGTGAAGATCAGCCCTATAGCCGACTGGAAGAGGATTTGGAGGAGGAGGTAGAGTCCTTGTTGTAATCAAACCTTTCTTTACAAGACATGGATACAGCTCAGTGTAGGACATTGGGATAAGATCAAAGTTAACCCTATTGCGATTCTGATTCTGTCTAGCAGGTTGGCGAGGAGCTTGAACTGGTTGAGCATTGAAAACAGGAGCGACTGCAGCTACATATTGTTGTTGTCTGCGACGAGGTTTACCTTCAACTGAAACAGCATGGGTATCGCCATCCTTTTTCTTTTGAAAATTACCAGCATACTTTTTAGCACCACTGAAGGCTTCAGCATTGGCAATCCTTCCTTTCTTGATACCCTCTTCTAGTCTTTCTCCAATAGTGACTAGGTCAGCAAAACCAGATGATACACTGCCTATCATCTTTTCCCAATAGAGTGGCTGAAGAGTGTCCATGAACAGACCAGTCAATTCTTTTTCAGCTAATGGTGGCTCCACTTGAGCAGCTAGCTCTCTCCATCGCTGAGCGTACTCTTTGAAGGATTCTTTTTCTTTCTGAGACATATTCTGCAATTGACGGCGGTCAGGTGCCATGTCCAAGTTGTACTTATATTGCTTTAAGAAAGCATCAGACAAGTCCATCCAGCTTTGAATACGGTTCTTATCAAGTCCCATATACCATTTCATTGAAGCCCCACTCAAGCTGTCTTGGAAACAATGAATGAGCAGTTTGTCATCTTTGGCATGAGCAGCCATCTTGCGGAAATACATCACCAGGTGGGTTTTGGGACAAGTGTGCCCCTGGTATTTCTCAAAATTTGGAGTTTTGAATTTTGGAGGAATAACCAAGTCGGAAACCAAGCACATGTCCATTGCAGCAGCATTAAAGACATCACTTCCTTCCACGACTCTTATCCTTTTATCTAGAGTTTGCCATTGCTCTCTGACTTCTTTAATGTATCCAGGTTCTCCCTGACTTTCAGATTGTGGACCAGCAACATGGTACACGAAAGGATTCTCAGGAACAGCTTGAGCAACAGAATGCACAATAGGCTGAGGTTCAGTGAACAATGGAGCTGAAGATACTGGCGAGGCAAACACAGGAGTAGTTGCAAAGGGTGGCGAGTAATTCGGAGGTAACCCAAATTATGGCCAAGTAGAAGCTGGTTGCTGAGTCAGTGGAGGGTCAACAGCAGCAGTTGAAGTTTCAACAATCACAGTCCTCTGAGGTGGTTCACCTCTAGCAATCAGAACTTGCAGCATTTCGGTGAGCTTGGTCATACCGGCCTTCAACTCATCAATTTCCATTTTGACTTCGGTGTTGTGTTATTCTTGATTTTCCATTCTCAATCTGACAGCAGCTCTAGTCCCGTAGTTGTGTTGAGGAAACAGCTTGACGGTGAACAGGTAACTGAAGAAGGAGACAGTTGAAGTGAGTTTCTGAGACAACTCGGAAGAATGCATATGTATGCTCATGGATGCAAGAATGCATGAATGCAACAACCACAAATAAGATCACTCAAAGCACACAGGTTCAAAGGTTCGCTCTGAAGAGAACACCGGAATACCAGGTTGATAAGTCCACACTGATAAGAAATCCAAAGTACCGGGCATGTTGGAAGTAAGGGTTTCCTGCAAACCTATAAACACCCGCACATTCTCACATGTGGGTACTAAAAGTCGGGATCCTCAATTTCAGATTCTCGATTTGAGAAGCAATAGTACATTCATCCCTCGGGGTACAATATTATCGCCAAACAAAGAGGTCGTCCACTGATTCCTCCAAAAATGATATCCTATAGCAAGTTCCCAACATTGGGTCCTCGGATCGAGAATCGCAATGGGTTTGCCATTTCTGGTCTGCCATTGTCGTTCTCGGGAGGAGAGGCGTTGCTGAGTTCTCGGGAGACGGTCGCCAGAGTCGACAGTTTTCCAGGTCATATTCCATCGTCTGCCCCAAATGCGCAGGATAGAATATTACCAAAGAAACCTCGTCTGGATGTGGAGTTTTCATGTATACTAAAAGTCTGGCCAAATGCCACACAAGTCACACTACTTTCCACTCTAATCATAGGTGTATGCTCAAGCCTGGGTATTGGGCTTATCTCTCAGAACATCCCAACCAGAACAAACAAATAACAAGCAAATCAGACAAAAAGTAGTAAATAAATCAAAGTAGGCTAAACCCCTTAAGGGATGGACCAGCAAGAGGTCAATCTGTCCCCAGCAGAGTAGCCACTTTCCTGTAGTGGCAAAATCGTGAGTGTAAGTTATTGATTAACTTAACTCGAAAAGCAAGAGTCGCCACCGCACTTTTATTTTATCCAAAAAGGAAAGGAAAAAGAGCAAACAAAACCTACACAAGCTCTAAACAAGAACAAGTGAAGAGATTCCAGGTAAGGGGGTTGGTTACGCAATGGGAAGGTGTTAGCACCCAAAACGTCTATAGTACTCTATAGGAGCCCTTTGAAATATCTACCGCTTTTGGTCTGAAAATGGTTTGCTTGAAAAATGATTGAGTAGATGAGAAGAGAAATTGTTTTTAAGATTTTTGTGTTTGAAGATACTTGCCGTCTCATGCCTACGTACCCACGATGTGCAATGTAGGATCAAAACCCCGTAGTTCGTGCTACAAAGAATGAAATTTGTTTGTTTTTGTTGTTTTTAAATGTAAAGACAAGTCGTCATTTCTAAGCGAATAATTCTGCTTAAAGAAATGAATCATATCTAAACTTATGAAAAAGTTAAAGAAAAGTGCACGAGGGCACAAAAGAGAGTAAGTGAGTTTGGTGTTTTTTAAGTCTTTTGAAAAAGGTGACAATATGCTTATGTAGTTTAGCATTTGTTAAGAAATGAAAGGAAAAGAGTAAAGTCACTTGACAAAGTCAAGGTTTGATTATGAAAGAGGTTATAGTTTGAAATCAAGAAGGTTTTGAAAAAGGGAGAAAGTTTTGAAAATTGAAGAATGGGGAGGAGAAGAAGTGACTATCCTAAAGCATAAAGTAAAAGTTCAGGATGAGAAAGATCTAACCACAAATGTAGTTATCTTCACCATAAACCATGCAAAAGCACAAGTCTTCGAACCATAATTCCAAAGTAAAGGGAGGAAGGTCCTAATTCTAAGTCCAAGGTTCCAAGAATTGCATTGGATGTCCAAGGTCAAGGTGTAAAACTCCATGTCCATTGCATAGGATAGTAACCATAGTCCAAGATTAGAAGCACAAGTTTTTTAGAGGTTTTGGCCTTTATTAATGTCTTAGGTCCAATTGGACAAAAATAAAAAAGGTATAAGCATAAACATATGTCCAATGGACAAAGGAAAAATTGCGGAAACATAAACATATGTCCAACGGACAAAGGAAAAATTGAGGAAGCATAAACATGATATGAAATGATAAAAATGAAGCATAAAAGTAAAAGAGATAAGGAGCGAGAAGGAATTGTAAATGATTAGTACAATAGTAATGTTAGTAAGTTAATGATTAGTTGTTAGAGTTAGTGATCAATTATAATTGAATAATTGCACTTAGGTCAAGATTAATGAGAACTCATTAGAGGATTGATAAGACCAAAGCCTCCTAATAACAAGTTTCATAAGTTTTGAACCAAAAGACAAATAATCAACTATTCTTGATAGTTTTCCGAGGCGGGACAAATTTTGGTCTATGTTAAGCGTACGCCGAGTAATTTGTTCGAGCAATTACCCTACGAATGAGGCCGGCCATGAGATGTATGTGTTAATGCACGCGAGATGAACGATATACGGATCGTCATCCTAAAGCGATGCCACACGAAAAGAAAATGTGGTAATGATCTCGTCTCGATCGAAATTCAACAAAGGAATTTCAAGATCACTTCGACTTTCATCGATCAAAAAGAAAATAGATGAAGAAAAGTGGATCTAAAAATTATGATCCACACAACCAATAAAAAATGAAATAAAAAATGAGAAATCCAAATGAAAATCAAGAATTAAAAGATAATTCATGATATAATTTTTTATGACTTTTTTTCAAGAAATGTTTTCAAACCAAAATTCAAAAACAATATTAAATCCACATTTAAAAAGTATTAAAAAGAACTTAAAAAAAAAGTTAAAGAAAATAAAAGAGATTAAGAAAATAAAAGAAGGTTGATGAAAAGAAATATGGTGGTGTGGTGGTAGTAAATGAGCCAAGCCCAATACCAAACCAAATGCAAAAGATAAAAAAAGAAAGAAAAAAAAGAATAAAGAAGAAGAGGAATCAGAAAGGAATGTTTATCATCTTCCTCTTCAAAAGTAACCGCGACGGCCACTGTAGCTCTCCCTCTCTTTCTCGCAAATTCGTCACGCCCTCACATGCTTCTTGCTTGGATCAGTTTAAAGAAAAAAAAGAGCGACGAAATCAGAAGAACACCTTCGAAGACGCTGTGGTGATGGACGAGAATTGAAGAAGATCCGTAGGTATGTCGTTTTGATTTTTGATCCAATCTTCTTCTCTTCGTCTACCTCTTTGAGTGTTGTTGGATTTGTTGTTGAATTTCCGGAAATTGAACGATTGATGTTGAAGGTTGTTTGTGGATGAGAAGCGAAGAGATGTTTTGAAGTTGTGGTTAAATTCGAAAGGTGTTTGTTGTTGAATTTATTTGCAGGTTAGTGTTAATTGTTGAAGAAGTTATTTATGGTGAATTGGTGAGTTTATTGGTGATGTTGTGAGGTTGTTTTATTGAAATAGTGCAGAATTTTTATTGAAGGTTTTTGGATTGAAGATGAAATTCTGATTTGAAGCTTTGAAGTTTTATTTTGGCAGGGGTTTAGTGCCTTTCTAAAGCTTGATAAATGAAGGAGGGATGGTCTCTATTTATAGCCAAAGTGAGGTGAGTTTTGAACTGAAAATTTGATTGTCGTTTTCATAATTTTTCTGCGTTTCAAGTGATGAATTGTGTGTGATACTTACTTCCATCCTCACGTCATTTTTCTCTTTTTTGATGTTGCAATGTTTGCATTTTGGAGTCATGACGTGTGAAAGGAATTGTGAAAGGGTGGCTTGGCTTGTGTGCGGCTTGGGGTGGGGAATGACTTGTGAACTTTGCTCGCTGCAGCTCGCGTGGTATCACTGGCTTGGTATCAGCTTCATGTTGTGCGTTTATTTGAAACTAGCTTGGCTGGAGTTGTTTGAGCCACGACTGTAATTTTGGAAGCGCAACTTGGAGAATGTGACTAGCTGAGAAAAATTCAACAACTCAAATGGGCCGTATTTTCTTCAAGATTTATTATTATTATTTTTTTGGCAATTGTTTGTATCATGGGCTTGTAACAAAAAATGGGGAATGGGCTTATGAGTTTTTTTGGAAATAAAAAACATGGTAAATGGGCCTTGGAAAATATCTTGGAAAAAAAGGTTTTTGGATAATAGAGAAAAAAAATGGAATATGGATAAATTGGTTGTTGTAGAAGTGGATATGGATTTTTTAGAAAAATAATGGTCTAAGATGTGATATAGGAAAATGGACATTGAATATGAAATGTGGATAATGAATTGGATAATGGGAAATTGGCAAAAAATGAATATTGGAAATGGTTAAAAAATGGGATAAGAACAGAAAATGGATTAAGAAAGTGCAAAATGGTTTAAAAATGGATACTAAAAATGGATATTTTTGGACATTGGATTTAAGAAATGGATTTGAATAGTTTGGATAAAAAAATGAAGTGGGTCATGGATAGGTAAAAATGGATAATTGCAAATAATGGATGTTTGGAGATGGAAATGGTTATTGGATATAATGGTTAATGAAATTAGAAAAAGTGGAATTGGTTTAGAAAAAGAAATGGTTTGAGGAATGGAAATTCAAAAAATGGATATTGAATAGAATTTTAGAAATGGATATGGGTTAAACAAAAGTGAAGTGGAAAATTGGAAAATAATGGATAGAAATCTTTATTTTTAGCCCAAAACCAATCTTGACTTTTTCCACAAGCCTCTGATAAAGTGCACACAGCTGCCACTGAACAAACCACAACTGAACAACGACCATTTGAATCTATTTTTCTGAACCCAAAACTCATATGAACCACTGCTTGATAAACTAAAAAATCTCAGCACAAGACATCTTGCTTTTGAACAACCACATGTGACTCGAAATTATGCCCTTACTTTGACAAACCTGCAAAACACACAGAGGGAGAAACTGCAACAAATTTTTGGTATTTTTGGTTAGAGGTTAGATAAACAGAAGCAAGTAATGAAGCAAATGAGAAACACACAGGTGCTCAGGAGAAACACCAATTGTGATCTTGTTTGTGGTAAAGATATGCAAATGAAATGTGCAAAATCTTAGGGGTAAAAATTAGGGTCTTACACTGGGATTTGATGATAATAAGAAGAAACCCATTACAAATGCTAGTTCATCTGGAATTAAACAAAACATGTCCCATCAGATGTCTCAACATCATATGAATGTTCATGTTTCTGGATCTAATCATTTTGTGCCTCAACATCATGGGAGAAGACAACCTCAACATCATGGGAGAAGACAACCTCATCATCATGGCAGAAGACAACCTCAACATCATGGGAGAAGACATCCCAACCATTTCAGAGGAGGATCTCAAAGATGGAGATGTCATTATTGTGGAAGGTTTGGTCACATAAAACCTTTTTGCTTCTGACTGCATAGATTTCCTGAGCCTGACCCTCAACCTAGATCAAATCAAGGCATTCCTACAAATGGAAAACAATGGGTTCCCAAGGTTACTGCAAACAACTTGATATCTCACATGTCTCTAGAAGATTCTACCATAGGAGATTGGTATTTTGATAGTGGATGTTCTAGACAAATGACAGGTGTCAAGAATTTTTTGGTTGATATCAAATCTTACTCCACAAGTTATGTGACCTTTGGTGATGGAATCAAAGCTGTTGGAAAGATGAACTATTCAGGAGTGCCTAACCTTGATGATGTGCTGCTGGTTAAAGGATTGACTTCCAATTTAATCAGCATTAGTCAATTGTGTGATGAAGGTTTCAAGGTCAGCTATACAAAATCTGAATGTTTAGTGACTAATGAAAAGAGTGAAGTTGTGATGAAGGGAGTCAGATCTAAAGACAACTGCTACGTGTGGATTCCTCAAGGTTCCAGTTGCTCCTCCAAAGATGATGATCTGAAAGGGGTAAAGCAAAGACTGACTAAGTACAATGTCAAGCATGATGTCATGACATCTTACTGTGACAACCCAAGGAGCACTAAGCACATTAATATTCATTATCTGTTCAGAAGAAGACTTGAAGAAAACAAGGCCATTGAGTTTGAACATGTCACTATAGAAAAGATGTGTGTTGACATTCTCTCTAAGGATATGGATGCGAGTCAATGTGAAACCTTAAGAGAAGAATTGGGCATGTGTTGATATGAAGGTCAACAGCAGTTAATGGCGTATGGTCTACATTTATTAAAATTCAAAAATTTAAAAAGTCATTTATTTTGTTGTGGAAATTTTATTTATTGCCTTTTAAGTGTCCAACAAAAGCAGCCCCTTTACCATAGGCAATCATTTCATATCCCTGCTCCCACACGCTACCTCCATTTTGATTCATACTATTGGTTCATCTTCTCTCTCAAGAAAAGAAGTCATTCCACTCCTTTGTTAATCAGTTGCAAGAAGGGTACAATGTCTCAACAACAGCCATCACCATCCAAGAAATCAGCTACCAAGAATCATACGCATTCAAAATCTAGGGTTTCTTCGGAAGAGGCCTCCCCTGATGATGCTCTTGACATTGCTCCTCTATCCATGATTACTCTTTCTGATTCTAAAATGACAAGGCCAAGCAAACTGCAGGCGAAAAGCTCTAAACGTACTCCTGCAGGTAAATCCTCTTATTTTTCTGAGTGTAGAAAGTATGATGATAGTGCAGTTGGGAGTGTTGTGCGGGTATTTTGTATGGAGACAAATCTATTCCTGGGAATTCTACTCCAATCTCTCAAGTTGATAAAAATCAAAGAGAGAAAGAAGAGTTCTCTGTGGATAAGAGTCTAGACCAGATAGTTACTAAGGTTCTGGAGAAGGGTATTTCTGTGGCTGGGATATCTTGGCCACTTGCTCAAATTTCTGCCCCTCACTCTGAGGCTAAGCAAGATGATAAGCAAAATGCTGATCCTTCTGACACACATAACTCAGAGGATAATCTTCATAGATTGGCTATATCAGTTCTGGAGGATGCAGGAAATGATGTTGAACCTGATGTTGGGACATCTACTGCTGAGAGAAGTTCCCCTAACAAGTCTGATGCTTTAGGTCTTAAAGGAAAAAAAGACTGTTAATCATGAAGATATTGTGAATCTGGTTGATGTTCCATCTGATAATGATCTGATTGCAAGTGTACACCCTGGCATTGCTAAAAGGTTGAAGTCAAGAAAAGAGAAAGTTGTAGATTCACCTTCAAAGGTGAGAACTAACATCAGTAAGAAGAAGGCTCCTGTTGTTGGACCTACAAAGTCTTGGAGCAAAGTGTCTATCTCTTCCAAAAAGAGGAGGATCAGGATTGAGTCTGACTCAGACTATGATGTTGAGGATGATGTCCAGGACATCACTCATGTGAAAAAGCCTGTTGTGAGTAGAACTGCTAATAAAGTTCCTGATGCTCCACTAGATAATGTTTCTTTTCATTCTGTTGTTAGTGTGCAAAAATGGAAGTATGTTTATCAAAGAAGGGTTTCCATGAAAAGAGAACTAGGTAGAGATGCTCTTGAGATTAAGGAGGTTATGGAATTGATCAATTATGCTGGGTTAATGAAGATTGTGTCTAGTTTTTCAAAATGTTATGATATGATTGTCAAGGAGTTCATTGTGAACATCCTTGGAGATATTACTAATATCAGAAGTGTGGATTTTAGCAAGGTTTATGTAAGGGGTAGGTGTATTGAGTTTTCTCCTACTGTTATTAACTGATACTTGGGAAGGAGTGATCAAGCTGAGAGTGAGTTGGAGGTCACTGACAACCAGATTTGCAAGGAGATTACTGTAAATCAAGTGACTGCATGGCCTTTGAAGGGAAAATTAACTGCTGGACTTCTGTGTGTTAAGTATGCTATACTGCACAGGATTGGAGCTGCCAATTGGGTTTCTACCAACCATAAGACTACAATCTCTGTTGGGTTGGGAAAGCTCATCTTTGCAGTTGGAACCAAGAAGGACTTTGATTATGGTTCTTATATTTTTGATCAAACAGTCAAACATGCTGGAACAATGGTTGTGAAGTTGCCAATTGCTTTTCCATCCTTAATCTGTGGAATTATTTTGAATCAACATCCTGGGATCTTGGCTGCTACAGATATTGCTTGCAAAAGGGAGTCTGTATTATCTCTTCACTCCAAACTCTTTGCAGGACAACATGTTCCTGATATTGTTTCAACATCTGCAACTGTTGACAACAAAAACACCACCAAAGATGAGTTAATCAGTGAGTTAAAGGTGACTTGCAAGGAGCTGGAAACAGTGATCAGCATAAATACTGCTAGGAAGATGAAATTAGAGTCCTTGATCAAAAGTTTGGAACAGTTTGAAGATGATGGGGAAGAGGAAGCTGGTACCTCTAGTGAGGAGACTGATGATCTTGAATGATTTGTTTCTGGGTCTACATCTGGTTTTGAAAAGGACTCTGTTGTGGATTGTTGGTGTTGTTGCTGCTGTTCTTTGATGGTTCTTTTGTTTTTTTTCTATTGTTAGTTTTTTTTTGTGCTTGTTATGTAATCTGAATTCCTTGGATATTGGTTCCTATGCTCTTATATGGTTATCTTGACTGGATGTTACGTGACATGTTTTGACATGTGTTGCATACTGTAGCTAACAAGGGAGAGATAATTTGACTGACTAGTAGCTAGTATGACTAGCTGTGAGTTGAGATAGGGAGGTCTTGATACTGACTGCCTATTTTCCTATCTATGGGTTTTGTTTTGTCCAATTGTGGCTAAAAAGGGGGAGAGAAGGGCCTAGTTGTTGGGAGTTGTGGTTTTTGGCTTGAGGGGGAGTTTGAGTTTTGAGTTTTGATTGGTGTGAGTTTTGAGTTTTGCTTAGTTGCAGCTGCTGAATGTTAGTGTTTTGTGTTATGGTGTGTTTCTGCTGTAGGTATCTCTGATGTGTGTGTGTGCTGATATTGTTTTAGCCAAAATTAGCCAAAGGGGGAGATTGTTAGTTCTGTTATTGGCAGCAATTTTGGTAAAACAATGTGGTTGTTCAAGATGTCGTGTCTGATGTCTTAACTTGTGCTTCTAACATTCTGCATGTGGTGTATTGTTTGGTGTTGTAGTTTTTATGCATGATGTCAAGACTGATGTCTTAACATCTATTGACAGAACATCATGTTCATTCTGCTATTTGTTTTAGGGCTGCGTGTTATTTGTTATGATTTGAGAGATTCTGTTTGAGAGATTGCAGGCGAAATTCTTGGAGAAGATTTATTCAGTTGCAATCGTTTTTTTCTGTATTTAGGACGAAAATATTTGAAGATAAAATCTATTTTTATTGTGCATCAAATTCGAGTTTTTCACAAAGCCCAAGCCCAAGAATCTGTTTCTATTTAAAGAAGACTCAACCCTACCTGGAAGTGACGAAGACTAGAGATTAAAGACTGAGTGTCAAAGTGTTAGGGTTTGTGTTTTCGTCTGTTATTTGTGAGCCATTCATTCATCTTTCTGATGCTTGAATTGGACTGATTGTTTGAGTTGTATGTTGTCCACTCTAAGCTTTTAAGCACGAGTGTTTGTTCTTGATTGAAGCTTTTAAGCAAGATCAAGTATTGTCTTTGAAGTGTGATCTTCTAATATTTGTAATCTTTCAATTGTCATAACTTCTATGATTGAGGGGGAGTGAGAGGTGTCTCATATCTAAGAGTGTCTTAGGTAGAAGTGTCATTGGGTAGTGATTAAGTGAATAGATTGTCAACTTGTGTGTTGATTGTAGATTCTATGAATTAATACTACTAATAGTGAATTTCCTCCCTGGCTTGGTAGCCCCCAGACGTAGGTTGTTAGACCGAACTGGGTGAACAATTCTCTGTGTTTATTTATTGTTCCTCTGTGCTGTTCTTTTACTATCTTGTTCATACAACAGATATTGATGTTGTGACATCTCACTTAACATCACATATCTGATACCAGAATTTCAGATTAAAATCCTATAAACATGTTGACTTGCTATGCGTACATAGGTCGCCCATAAACGGGTTGATTAAAACCCTATAAACGTGTTGACTTGCTCCGCGTACATAGGTCGCCCATAAACGGGTTGATTAAAACCCTATAAATGTGTCGACTTACTCCGCGTACATAGGTCGCCCATAAACGGGTTGATTAAAACCCTATAAACGTGTCGACTTGCTCCACGTACATAGGCCGCCCATAAACGGGTTGATCCAAACCCTATAAATGTGTCGACTTGCTCCGCGTACATAGGTCGCCCATAAACGGGTAATTAAAACCCTGTAAACACACCGACTTGCTCCGAGTACATAGGTCGCCCATAAACGGGTTGACTAAAACCCTATAAACGTGTCGACTTGCTCCGTGTACATAGGTCACGCATAAACGGGTTGAATAATATGTTTGATAGCTCCTCCATGCACTAAAGATGAACAGTCTGATATAAAAATGATGAAATGCCTAAGCTCAACGCATGTCGAAAGATACTAGGAGCTTGTAAGCAAAGAATCATAAAGGGGCAAATCGGAAAAGTCGTGAATCTTGTTAATGCGCTCGGGTATATACCATAATCGGCGCTTATGGATATAAGAGTCCAGAACTCTCGAGAGTGTGAAGATTGAACACACAAGATAACTAAAAGGTCCCTTAACAATAAGGCAAAGGTGAAAGCAAAAGTAATACTCGGCAATCTATAGTCGGACACATTAAGTTATTCTAACTTAGTGCCCGAGGGGCTGGATATATACGGGATTATTTTGCAAAGAAATACATTAAGTAGAAATGATACAAACAAAAGCCTCAGAAGGGCTAAAATAAATTGTACAAAGCCAGTTGGCTAAATACTCATAAGCATAAGGGGGACAACACCATACTCCCTTGCCAAAATACATCAAAATGCATCCAGAAGGATGACTAACTAAACACATGAAAAACTAAAAAATCATTCAACTGGGGTACCATTAGCGCCAACACCGTCAAGGGTCTCATTCCCAGAAGCAGAAGTCTTCTCCGGATCATTCTTTTCAAGCTCGTCTAGATCTATAAGGCGGACATCCTGCACCACCTTGAAGTAGTCGACTTCAGATAGATCTAGCTCAGGATGAAGACACAAAACTTGCTCCTTTGCCCTGTCAAAGGCCTCATCACCAGCAGAGAGAAGTTTAATCTAAGCCTTCTTAAGAGACTCAGTAAGCTCAGCACAGGAAGCTTTGACTTGGCCCAACTCCTCAGCAGCCTTGGACAAAGCCAACTTGTGTTCAGATTCAATGGTCTCTTTGATTTTCTTCTCGTCAGCAAAGATTTTCTATAAACCAGAAAGTTTTTCTGACTGAGCCGTGAGAGTTTCCTACAAATGGGTAGCCTCTTCTTTCAACCTAAGCTTCTCCGCCTCAAAATCTTCACTAGATTCAAATAGACCCCGGGCGAGAACGACACGCCGCATGAGGTAGGAGCTAATATTTTGAGTAATCTTCTACCAGCCAATGGACTTCACTTTATTAACGTCCTCAGTTGCGTTGAGATGGTGGTACAAGAACCTAAGCCCGTTAAAGCTGTTTGACCAGAACTTAAACTCCCCGGACGCATCACTTTCCTTAAGAACTCGCATGAGTGAATTAATCTGCATGTTATCCCGACAAACTTCATCTATCATAAAGGTTTTCAACCTCTTGGGAGCACCTTTTGAAGTTTCTTCCTGGGACGGAGGAGCACAAGGTTGAGGTTCATTCTTACTTGGGGTAGCCTTTGCACTGGTACCCCGGGTCCGTTTTGGTTGTCGGATTTCCAACCCACTCATATTCGACTTAGAGGGAATAGCCTCTCCGGATCTTTTCAGGGCAGCACGAGCCTCCGACATTAATTTCTTCTGTTCAGCTACTAACAATTTAGTCATGGTATCTGCAGAAAAAGTGATAAACGTTAGAATGAGGATGATAAATCATATTTACGAATTGTAAGCAAGCAATTACCAAAGTAGGCGAGTAGTTGGTCGTCGTTCAAAGGTAACAACTCCTTAACCTTCATCATACGGAAGGAGTCAAGAACAATCAAAGATTGGGTTTCCAACACACTCAGTTTCTCATAGTTAAAACCAGTGATCGACAATGGGTTCCTGGCCCAATAGAAGGGGAAATGAGGCTGGTTATCCAAAGAGTACAACACTTGTGGGCATCTCAGTCATCTCTTTACCTTTAGGAAACGGTTCTTATAATATTTATATTTAGAAGTAAATGTATGAAGAAAACTCCGTTCGAGAATCCCACTGATTTGTATCCAGCTATAGTTATCAACTCCTTTCACTTCAAAGAAAGAGAAGAACAAACCAATTGTGGGGATGATATCTAAGACCTCACACACCCGCTCAAAAGACTTTATAAAACCCCAACTGTTGGGACAAAGTTGCGAGGGAGCTATATTTATAATTTTCAACAAGTCTGTTTCAAAGTCAGAAAAAGGTATTTGTATACTGAAATCTTCTGGAACTCCGACATAGAAGTAGAAAAAGTCTTCCTTAACTCCTTTGGGGAGAAGTATACAAGCACACTCCCCGGGAACACATGATTCCAAGACAACATCATCTTCGGACCCAGTTGAAGATATTTGTCTTAAGGACCGGAGTTTCGCAATCTCTACATCATCAAAGGTACTAGTCTTATGATTCATGACTTCAAGATCAAAAGGAGCAGCAGTCGCTATAGAAACCTCTACAAAACCTAAGGAAGATGAGCCAGAATCAAAATTATTCTCAGAAGTAAGAACATCGCCATAGATTTCGTTCATGACTCGTCTATACTCCTCTGGTCCTAAAGCATTTTCTATTTCCCACGTACTTTGTTCCCACAACTCCTTTCTCTCCATGGAGTTCATACGGACTTCGCTACTATTACCCTCACCTTCTCGCTTACTAAAAACTACCATAGTGAATAGAAACAAAATTGAAGAGTAAAATTGAAATTAGAAGTGTTAGAAAGATACCTGCGAGTAAAGAAACCTTAGAGATTGGAAGGTGTTCTGGTTAATGAAGAAGGAAGATGATTCGGAAATGAGAAGAGAGAAATGAGGACTTTGATAAAGGGCTTGAAATTAGCTAGGGAGTAGCTTTTAGTAGTCATCATTATATTGGGGGAAACTGAAAGGATACGACCCCCTAAGAGATTCTTAACACGTAAGGACCTGAGAAGAAAGGCCGATCTACAACTCGGCACTTAGCAAATATATCCAGGCTTGTGTCACTGCCGAGTACTACATCCTTATGAGTGGATACAGTACTCGGGGGGCTTATGTACATGCCAAATATATTTGGTGTCAGTTGAGTAGTCGCATAAGGGTGAACACGGACCAGACGATGGTAGCAGGAGAAATCATATAATGGAGAGAGCTAGACAAGCTTCATGCATAACCCGGACCGAGCATAAGGCCAGATTCCCATAATTCCGAGTTATCACGGGGCCAGGTACTTCACTCTACCCGACATCGATGTCGGATACATGCTCGTCAGGTGTCACTCCATCTTTTGTAACGGCGGCGACACATCAATACGGACGTTATCAAGGGCTTCAATGCCTGTATTCATGGATGAAGGTTACGGCAATGATGGCCGCATAACGCCAGAAGTCCAAGAGGCTTCTCTTAATGGCTTGAATTAAAGAACAAATTATATAATGGGGCTCCCACATACATCACTTGTATAGCCCTCAAATCCCCAGATATTCGTCTCAATACACTCAGCAAAATAGAGAGCGTAACTCTCTTTGTCTAAAGAGAAGGAAAGTTAGCACTTTTGGCAGTCTAACTATTTTTGGTTAGAACAATATCAACGAACCAGTCAGCTAATTTTTTCTCAATCAAGGGGGGTTCAACTTGAGATGCTGTTTCTCTCCACCTCTGGGCATATTCTTTGAATGATTCGGAATCCTTTTGTGACATGCTTAAAAACTTCCTTCTTTCAGGGGCCAAATCCATGTTATACTTGTAATTCTTTATAAAAGCATCTGATAAGTCTTGAAAATAGAGAATACGAGTCTGATCCAGGCTCGAGTACCACTTGGAAGAGGCACCTTTCAAGCTATCTTGGAAACAGTGGATCATGAGCTTATCATTATCCACGTGGGCTGCCATCTTCCTATAATACATGATGAGATGATTCTTTGGGAAAGTAGCACCTTCATACTGATCAAAGTTTGGAGTTTTGAATTTTGTTGGGATAACCAATCCAGACACAAGGCACATTTCCCTTGCAGCAGCACCAAAAATCTAATCACCTTCCATAGCTCTCAACTTTTTCTCAAGGGTTTCGACATTTTCTTTAGCTTTTCATGTCGTTCATCTCCCTATTTAGACATATAGGGGACATCATACACTTGTTGTTGTTCATCAAAGTAAGGTTGCACTCGAGTATGCACAGCAGGTGGTGCGAAGGTATGGATTACATGATGGGTTTTGGAAGCCAATTGAGCAGCTTGTTGACTGGTAGAAACTGTAGCAAGTTGAGGCACAAAACCTAGAGGAAGACCAAAAGGAGGCCAATTTGCTGGAGTAGTCACTGTAGGCTAGGGAAAAACCACTAGATTAGCAGTTTCTGAAACCACTGTGGGTTGGGTATCCATCTTTGCACGAATTACTTGCAACATATCCATTATCTGTCCTACGTTCCCTTGTAGGTCTTCAAGTTCAATGTTGACTCTTTCAATCTCTTGCTCTTGCTCAGCCATCCTTCCACGGGCTTGAGCTCTGGTGTTGCACTGGTGTGAGGGACTCTGTGTGGAAACTGGAGAGGAGACAATAGAATGAGCTTTATGCTAGAGAGATGCAAATGTGATGACATGTGCATGAATGCAATGCAAAAGCAATCTTAATGGTTTTAAGGAACTCAAGAAGTAAGTTGCAAACATTAAAAGGAATAACAAATTTTGGAAAAAAAATGAAAAACTTCATTTCATTGATAACATCTTTGAAGTACAATTCAAGATACCCAAAATACAAGAGAAAAAAGCTAAGTCTAATGGGTCCTAAGGAATTCCATCTAAAGAAGGCCCACTCTCTGCTGATGCTTCCTCTTCTGCTTCTTCAACTATGTGTTCTCCAACACAAGCTTGTCGACGATCTTCTTCCAAGCACCTGACGTGGGAGGAATGTCTGAATACTCATGAATGCTAAGAACTGGCTGCACGCTACAGGAAAATTAATTCTCTTGTGCCTCATATCTCTCCACAACACGCCTCTCAAGTATCTCGATCAATTCGTCCTTCTCCTTCAGCTGCTTCTTCAACTCTATCTTCTCAACACTGATTGAAGCTAACAGAGTATTTGTGTCTTGTTCAAAGCCCAAGATTGAAGCTAACAGAGTATTTGTGTCTTGTTCAAAGCCCAAGATTGAAGCTAAAAGTTGACTGAGAGAGAATTTGTCATCTCTAAAGGGAGATATCTCACCTATTCATCACAAATGTCATGTTATTGGTTATAAGGGAAATTACTTTAACTGGGATGTGTCGAATCCAACAATGCCATAATTTTATTTATAAGAGAAATGTCATGAAGGAAGAAGCTTTAACTCAGTGTAGAGCAATGCCACTTTTTCCTTTATGAATCTTTCATGCTAAGAGAGGGACATTGGCTTGGATGTGTAGAATCCAGAGGCTTGCCACTTATAGGAGTTAGATGAAAGAGAAGTTTTAGCCATGATAAAGGAGGGACTCCAGCTTGGATTTTGAATCAACAAGTGTTTCACTTACATTAACTATATGGAAAAAAGTTTTGATTGTTTGTGTTGATATGTGATATATATAAGGGATATCCTCCTACAGAGAGGACTCATGGTCTCATCTGTGGGGATGATGGATTTTGTGCCTGGATCAAAGCCCAAGGTTGAAGCTAAAAAAAGTTGAAAACTGACTCCGCTGGAGATGTTTTATTTGAGTATCTTGTTTGAAGCCTAAGATGATGAAGCTGAAAAGTTTGAGCATAGCTTTAAAGAAAACTGATTCAATTGGGGAGTATGATGTTTTTCTTGTACAAAGCCCAAGATTGAGACTGACTGGAGGGAAAATCATTATATGAAGCCTAAGAGGAGGCTGGCTCTTGCTGAGGATTATTTAAATCCAGGAGAAGGCCTAAACTGTGTTGGGGAATCAAAAGGGAAATTAACTTTTGTTGGTGATTTGAGCAGAGTTGAATTATTAGATGCCATGAGGCTCTGATTATTTTGAGGATTTGTTGATGTCAATCTGTCCCTGGTTGGGGATTTTAAGGTGAAAGTCAAGCCTTGTTGGGGGTCAGGAGGGATTTAAGAGATGAGTTTGAATACCTTAGAGGTTTTAACTCTTCTGGGAATTGATGTATTGGTAAAGATGATTAGGATCTATCCTATGCTTTTAGGAAGCCTTTGAGTCCTTGTACTAAGCCCAAGAGGAGGTTGTGAGGGTGAGACTTTCCTAGTCTACTTGTATGAAGCCCAAGAGGAGGCTGAGACTATCCAAGTCTCTTAAGAAGAGGTAGACTCTGGTTGGAGAGAGATCTTTGTATGATGCCCAAACGGAGGCTGAGGGTACTAGGGATGAAGATTAACCCTTGAATGATTGGATGTTCTAGAGTTTTGACTTTCCTGAGGATTGAACTAGTAGAGATGACTAAATTATATCCTATGCTTTTAGGAAGCCTTTGGGTCCTTGTACTAAGTCCAAGAGGAGGCTGGGGATCTTTGAAGAAGCCTGTGGGTCCAAGCCTAAGAAAAGTTCAAGAAAGGTTTCACCGGGAAATAATCCTTTCTTTGTTGAACAGTTCCAAGGTTTGAATAAATTCAAAAGAGGTTTCACCGGGAATTAATCCTCTCCGGGGAAATGAATTTCTTTGTATAAGAATAAACTAGTTGATTAAACTAAGTTATAAGTATCCTACTGTTCTACCTAAGTGTGAACTGAGGATGACCTAACTGTTGAGGGAACTCTAACAGGTATGCACAAGTATATACAGATAAATGGTTTAACAGGTATATAAACATGCATGCGTTGAAAAGGTGATGAGTCTTATTCTTTGGATAGAGGCCCAAGTGTATTGTGATTGGTTGTATTGATTATCACTGTATGATTAGGGTTTTGAGAAATTGAAGAAAGTTTTGAGAAAACTTTGAATTTGAATTTATATTAAAGAGAATGTTTTTTTTATTTGAATGAATTGAAAAGAAAGTTTGGGGCTTATAACTCAAAGAGAGGCCCAAGTGGTCTAAGAGCAGTTTCACCGGGAATAATGCTATTCTTAGTACCAGTTTAAAATAGACAGATGATTTTGAAAATAGAGGTATGGGGCTTACAACTCAAGGAGAGGCCCATGAAGGTTGTTTATTGTTTAAAACAAAGTTTATGTACAAAATATTGGGGCTTATACTCAAGGAGAGGCCCAGATGATTTATTTTGAAAACAGTGATCGCACTGTGATACCGAAAGACGTTGTGGGACTTATACTCTAGCAGAGGCCCAAAATTCAGTTATGTACATAAGGGGGTTGGGTCTTACACTCTAATAGAGACCCATGAGTGTTTGAAATGAAGTTTTGAAATATTTAATCAAAGAAAACCCTAATTTCCTTTTTTAAGATATTTTTCAAAGAAAAATCAATGATGAATGATGAAAAAAATACCAAAAAATCAATAAACATGTTATGAATTATGTTTAAGGTTTGAAAATGAAATTTTATTCACATGATGATTTAAAATCAAGTTGGTTTTGAAAAATCAAGAAAAAGAAATTATTTAAAATGTTTAAAAACAAATTAAAATAAAATTCTTTAAAATATTCAAAAATATATCACATAAAATATTTTTTTATTTTTCTTTGTGGAATAAAATAATAGGGTATTTAAATGATATGTGTGAAAAAATTGGGATTAAAAATAATTAATTTGGTAGGAGAAATTAATATTCTAATTTGTGAAGAAATTTGAAGAAAATAGGTGATAAAAAAAAAAAGAAGTTGGCCCTCCTAAGGATTGAACCCACGCCCTTGGGGTGGAGGGTTCAAAATTTACCAACTGAGCCATGTGCGGGTGGTGATAGCATGATGGAGGGAGTGAATAATATATGAAAAAGACCTTTGAAAATGATTTAAAAAAATAAAATCAAAAGGTCTGGGGCGAGGGGGATTCGAACCCCAGACCTTGGACTCGCTCACATAAAAATACTAGTGTTTCCACTAGGGCCCAATGCCAATTTAAGTTTTAAATTGGAAATGAAATAATATATAGTAAAACTTCATTTTATTTTGAAAAATGTCGCCATGGCCTTCATCTTCAACCTCGTGTCAGACCAACTTCAACAATTTTGCAAAACCTATGCTATCTCACTCGTTTCATAACCATTTTGAAAAATGTAAAAACGAAAGTTGCGTGCTTTTTAACAAGGAATTGAATGGTTCTTTTTAATTTTATTTAAATTAAGTGTAGCACGAGTTATTTTGTATTAACCTGATGAACCCTAATTTTTGCAAGAACACTATGTAATCTTATATAGACATGGTTAATAACAATTAATTGATGGGAAATGATCACAACAATATAACAAACATAATTGGGCTTTGAAAATTAAAAACTGATGCATGGATCATGGAGATTGAAAGTTCAAAGCTTACCTCTGCAAGAAGGAATCAAATTCTACCTTGGAGGTGTTACAGATGCAAGGTGATGATCCAGATAGCTTCCTTGACCCTCAAGGAATGTGTTGATGTGCTTAGAATGGTTTGAAAACTCCTAGATTGAGTAGCTCGAATCCAACTACAACTTGATCAAGTGAAATATGGAGATGATGATTTGGATGTTACAGATGGGATATAAGTGTTTGGATTACTTCCACATAGTGTATGTGAAATGTTTGAATGATTGGTTTGGATGGAATTGCTCTAGTTTGAGAAATTCGATTTCCCCCTCTCTTGGTGTTTTGAAATTTGAGACAAAGATGAATTTGGAGAAAACAAGTATTGAAGTTGTTTTGGAGTGTTTTGATCAACCATAAATGACCTCTATTTATAGTAGAGGAAGTTTGTTTTGCAAGGAATAGTGAATGGCTTAGTGGATAAGATCTCATTCAATGTTTTTGGCAAGTTACTATTACTTCCATGCCAAGGTACAATAGCTCTCCCAAGTAGCATAACCAACTTTTGACCAATTCCACATTCCTCAGATGTTTTTATTGTTGTTTATGTGGGCATCTTGATTGAGGAGAGTGGAATCTTTGAATGTGCACTATTGCACATAAATGCCATTTGAATTCAAGGCATATGTGACAAAGCTCCATCATTCCAATTTGAGACTTTCCTTGATTTTTTGACTCAATTCTGCAGGTTTGTTGTGAGTCATTCTGAGCACATTGAATGTGAGTGGCATTGATCATTACACATGACAAGAAAATTGTGTATGGCAAGTAAATGACCAAACTGATTTTGCAAAACAGTTTGCAGCAAGGTGTATTGAGACCTCCATAACCCTTTTCTCAAGTAGAGTTATCTCATGCTCTTGGTCTCTTTAGATAGCTGGGATTATGTACTTCAAATTTGATGTTCACCATTGGACTTTATTCCTCTTGGATCATGGTGAAAAATTCCTCCACATTTTAGTGTTTTGCTGATTTTAACTAAGGCAGATTTTCACTAAGTGTTGGAATTCATTTCACACTTTTCTTGATTTTGATCACTTCATAACTCAAAATCCAAGCATTTTTTGACCATGGATCAATAGGATACTTTTGTAGTATGTAATGAGAGCTTTCATTTGAGCTTTGGAAGGAAGAAAATGGTTGCTTGGATCACAAGTTATGGCCTTGCAAAGTTGGTAAAAATTCTCTTTTTTCCATAACTTAGTGAAATTTCAAGTTTCTCAAGGTTGCCCTTTTAGCAAGTAACCTCACTTTTCTTGATTTTTCTTGTTTGATCATGGTCCAAATCATAGGTTAACATTGTTTTTGACTTGAAGAGGCCATGTTTGTCAAAAAAATCCCATAAGTCAAACTTGGTTTTGATCACAGTTGACTTTTTATATCAAATGAATTTTGAACTTTGTGATCCTTTATGAAATCAAGTCCTTAGACTAAATTGAACCTAATGGATGGATTCCATAGGTGTTTTAGAGTTTCTTGAATCATGTCCCAAGGTTTGAGATCATGTCTTGGTCAAAAGTCAAAGGCATGGTTGACTTTTCCTCAGAAACCCTAGTTTGAGGTTCAGATGAATTTTGTGCAGAGAAACCCTAATTCTTGATTTTCAAAGAATGGATGTCTCAAGGTGATTTTAATCTCATGAATGGACATCAAGGGTACAGTGGATTGTCTTAAATCATATTTTAAGGTTTAAGATCATGTCTTTGGCCAAAAGTCAAAGGCATGGTTGACTTTTTCTCATAAACCCTAGTTTGTGGTTCAGATGAATTTGAATCCTTGCATTGCTTATGAACCATGTTCTTTAAATCAAATAAATCTTGTAAATGGATAAATATGATGTATTTAAGGTCCTTAAAGCATATCTTGAGGTCTTGGCTCATCCCTTGCTCCAAAAGTCAACTTAGGGCTGGATTAGGTCAAATACCCTAATTCCTGATTTTTGATGGATGCATCCCCTAAAGCTATTTTGAACTTATGAATGGACTTATGAGGACCTTTTGAGCTTCTTGAATCATGTTTTGAAGTATTGGCTCATGCCCAGATGAAAATTTCTCTCTGGAGGCGTTGGTCGACCAAAACCCTAATTTAGTGACACTGATGATTTTGAGGCTTGATCAACTTGCAATGATACAATCTTGTGTTAGATTCTTGATGTGGGAGACCTCTTGATCCTCCATGGATGCTTTATAGGCTTGACAAGTTGAATATCATATCAATTCTTGATTGATTTTTTGCTTGAGTGCTCTGAGAGGGCTCAAAAACCCTAATCCTTGGTTGAGGTGAATGCTCAACAATCTTTGAGAGGATTGATGAGGCATGTAGGTACATCCATATTGTGGTGATGATTTGCACAACGATTTAAAATCTTGTGGTCAAAATTTAGGGTATGACAGATGCTCCATTTAATCTTATTGGACCTAAAGGTGTGAATGACGAAGACATTCAGACATTCAAGTTAAAAGAGGATCAAATATTAGAATACCCAAAATTTTGATGGTAGTTGTGAATGGTAGCTGATTTGCTCATCTTCTCTTACTAAGTAATGCTACTTAGAAAAGGGTAAAACTTCCCCTCGATCCTGGTCTTTAGCCATGGAATTGGTCTCAGTTTCTTTTGAAATAAACTTCCCCTTGATCCTGGTCTTCAACCACGGAACTAGTCTCAGTTTCTTTTGAAATAAGCCTCCCCTCGATCTTGGTCTTCAGCCATAGAACTGGTCTTAGATTCTTTTGAAATAAACTTCCCCTCGATCCTGGTCTTCAGCCACGAAACTGGTCTCAGTTTCTTTTGAAATAAACTTCCCCTTGATCCAGGTCTTCAGCCATGGAACTGGTCTCAGTTTCTTCCTGTCGAGTTCTTCCCTTTACAAGGAATGATATCCGTGATGGTTTTTTTATCAAACTTCTTGCTGAGATTTACTGGGGAGATGATATTTGATGGAAAAAGATTTGATGTCAGACATGCTGGGGATAACCATTTGTCTGAACTGCAGAGGTGTACAAACTTCTCAGTCGGAGATGCCATTTGCTTGGAGAGGTTACATCATACATCCCCTCGAGACTTTGTCGGAGAGATGCCATGTAATGTAATTTAATTTTGAGGTGTTGATGACTTCTTTGAAAGTAGGACAAACTTTTCGGGGAGAGACTACCATTTGTCGACTTTATTTGGAAATCTACAAGGGCAAGAACAAACTTCCTTGTTTGCTGATCGGTAGATATTTCTCGGAGAATGTGATGTCCATGTTGCCAATAGTTTTTTGTGGAGAAGCTTCCGCGAGGGATTTTCCTTAATCCGGGAAATCAAAATATCATCTTCAATGGTGAAGAGTGACGTTCCAAAGGTGTATATCCAAATGCCTTCTTGTCTTTCAAAGGTTCAAGTTATCAAAGTTGTCGAGGACCAATTTCAATCCAGGAATAAACTGGAGAGAGATGGTTTAGACAATACATTTCCTGACGAGGAAAGAACTCAAACTGGTATTTTGTCCTATCTGACGTAGAAATGAAAACCGATAACTCTAATGGAGAGAGGACATTTATCACTTAGGGATGAGTATGACCAAAGTGATTGTGATGCAATATGAATATGAATATGAATCAATTATGCCTGATGTTTGTATGAAATGCTTATGCTGACAAAACACACACGACATACAGATTGGTGATGAATACAACTAGATACTCGGTCATTCTGGTAGATGGGAGTATTACTGGAGATTTTGAAGGTATTAATTTTGTTTGGGAATAGAGATTCTTGTGTTTGTTCTGGTTTCCAGAGGTACAAGCCTGCTAGGGATAGAAACTCGTTCTTGCTTTTCAAGGGTAGATTCTATTGGGGAGAAAAACCAATCATTGGTTCTCAGAGTTAAAAACTCTATCGGGGATGACAGATGGGGCATTCCATCCGAAGTAGTTGATCCTTCATTCATAGTGTACTGATCCTAAGGAGTATTTTGATTATGCATTTTGAGGTTTTATCACTTCCGGAGAAGCCATCGATATTCCCTTTTTGTGTTCAGTAATCGAAAGGAAATTGCCATCCTTATTTTAAAAGTAGAGGTAAAATTTGAAATTTCTATTTTGAAAACAAAAGTAAATTCGTTTTTTTTTTCGTTTCAAGAATCGTTGATCATGTTAAAATGTCATTTTGTAAAGTAGAATAAATGAGAATTACAAACAAAAGGCACAAGGGCTCAAACTTTTATTGATAGAATGGTAATCAACCTAATGCGTGATTCCATGGAGCATTACAAAGTTAAGAAAATGGTAATCTTAAGGAAAATAGGCTACATTGAAACATAATGACCACTATCGTTCTACCAACTTTAAATTATGGATATTTTTGAGCTTCTGCTGAAGGTGACCTTGATTGAGGTTTTCCTGACAGATGATGTTTCCGCTGGGGAGCCAATCTTGTCGGATGCAGTTACTTGCCATGAATCCCTAACTTTTGCCTAGATATCCCTTTCAAGTTTTCAATCCATCGGGATGAACATTGTTTATGTCTCTAATTTTTGCCATGACCGCCCTTTCAGGTTTTCAATCCAACGAGACATTTTTTATTATTTTTATTTTATTTAGGCGAAGTATTTTTTTACTGCATCAACATTTGTGGGATAAGTGAATTCTTCTCCATCCATGGTTGCGATTCTCAAGGCATCGCCTAAAAAAGCTTTCTTAACAACGTTGGGGCCATCGTAATTCGGAGTCTATTTTCCCCTTGGATCAGTGAAAAAAGATTGGATCTTTTTGAGCACGAAGTCGCCTTCCCTGAATACACGAGGTTGGACCTATTTGTCAAAAGCTTTCTTCATCCATTGTTGATATAACTAACCATGGCAAAAAGTCGTCATTCTTTTTTCTTCGATTAGATTCAATTCATTGTATATACTTTGACACCATTCAGCTTCTGTTAGTTTGGCTTCCATCAAGATCCTTATTGATGGTATCTCTACTTCTATGGAGAGTACTGCCTCCATGCCATATACTAGAGAGAAAGGGGTTTCCCCTGTTGAAGTGCGGACGGATGTGCGATAACCGTGAAGGGAAAATGGCAGCATCTCATGCCAATATTTGTAGGTCACAACCATTTTCTAAATGATCTTCGTGATATTTTTGTTAGCTGCCTCTACCGCTCCATTTATTTTAGGCCGGTAGGGAGATGAGTTATGGTGTCCAATTTTGAACTTAACACACAACTCTTACATCATCTTGTTGTTTAGGTTAGATCCATTATTCGTAATGATCTGGCTTGGAACGCTGTAACGGCAGATGAGATTGTTCTTGATAAATCGGACCACTACGTTGGTGTATGATACTGCTTCGACCCATTTGGTGAAGTAATCAATGGCTACTAAGATAAATCGATGTCCGTTTGAAGCTTTAGGTTCAATCATGCCAATCATGTTGATTCCCCATGTAGAAAAAGGCCATGGAGAAGAAAGAACTTTGAGATAAGTTGGCAGTATATGGATTTTGTCGCGTATATCTGACACTTGTGGCATTTCCTTATGTACTTGTAGCAATCAAATTCCATTGTCAGCCAATAATATCCTGCTCTCAGAATTTTTCTTGCCATTGTGTGTCCATTGGCATGAGTGCCAAAGGATCCTTCGTGAATCTCTTTCATTAGCATGTTTGCTTCGTGTCTGTCTAGGCATCTGAGCAAAACCATGTCAAAGTTTCTTTTGTAGAGTACATCATTATTTAGGAAGAAGTTGCCAGGCAGTCTTCTGAGAGTCTTCCAATCTTTTCTGGATGCCCCAGGTGGGTACTCTTGTTTTTGAAGGAAGCATTTGATATCATGATACCATGGTTTGTCATCTATGACGGCTTCCACTGCAAATATGTAAGCAAGCCTATCAAGGCGCATTATGTCGATCCTGGGTACATCGTTCCATCGACTCACACTAATCATGGAGGATACAATAGCTAATACATCAGCCATATGGTTTTCTTCACGAGGAATGTGATGAAACTCAATCTTGTTGAAGAAGGGTAACAACCTTCTTGCATAGTCTTTGTAAGGAATCAATCCCAGTTGATACGTGTTCCACTCTCTTTTGATCTGATTTATAACCAGGGTTGAGTCTCCATACACATCCAAGTTTTTTATCCTTAAGTCGATAGCTTCTTCGAGGCCCATGATGCAAGCTTCGTATTCAGCCTCATTGTTCGTACATTTGAATGCCAATCTGCAGTGAAAGGGATATGGGTACTCTGAGGTGTAATGATGATTGCCCCAATTCCATTTCCATAAGTGTTGACAGCTCCGTCGAATATTAATCCCCATTGGGATCCTGGCTCTGGCCCTTCGTTTGGTAGCGGTTCATAGTAATCTTCCATTTTCAAGTACATTACATCTTCATCTGGGAAGTCAAATTTGATTGATTCCTAATCTTCAATTGGTTGACGAGCCAAATGATCGGCTAAGACACTTCCTTTGATGACTTTCTGATCATGGTACTCGATGTCGTATTCTGATAACAACATCTGCCAACGGGCAATCCTTCTCGTTAAAGTAGGCTTTTCAAAGACGTACTCGATCGGATCCATTTTGGAGATTAACCAAGTAGTGTGACAAATCATGTATTGACGAAGACGTTTAGCTGCCCAAGCCAGAGCGCAACAAGTTTTCTTGAGCATAGTGTATCGAGTTTCACATTCTGTGAATTTCTTGCTTAAGTAATAAATGGCAGACTCTTTTCTTTTCGTCTTGTCTTGTTGGCCAAGCACACAACCCATGGAGTCTTCCAAGACTGTTAAGTAGATGATCAGTGGTCTTCCTTCCACTGGAGGAGACATAATTGGTGGATTCAACAGATATTCTTAAATGCTGTTGAAAGCCTTTTGGCAGTCTTCTGTCCATATACAGCTTTGATTCTTTCTGAGTAGTTTAAAGATTGGCGCGCATGTCGCGGTCATGAGAGATTTGAATCTTAAGATATAATTCAGACGTCCCAAAAATCCTCTTACTTGCTTTTCAGTATTTGGCGCACGCATTTCTTGAATGGCCTTGACTTTGTCGGGATCAACCTCAATTCCTTTTTGGCTGACGATGAATCCCAAGAGCTTTCCTAAACTAACACCGAATGTGCACTTGTTGGGATTCAAGTGGAGTTTTTATTTTCTTAGATGCTCGAATAGCTTTGACAAATTTTCTACATGTTCTTCTTTTGTTTTAGATTTGGCAATCATGTCATCGACATATACTTCAATTTCTTTGTGCATCATGTCATGAAAAAGAGTTGTCATAGCCCTTTGATAAGTTGCTTCTGCATTCTTTAGACCGAACGACATTACTTTGTAACAAAAGGTGCCCCATGGGGTGATGAACAAAGTTTTCTCCATGTCTCCTAGTGCCATTCTGACTTGATTATAGCCCAAGAATCCATCCATGAAGGAGAATATTTTGAATTTTGATGTGCTGTCAACTAGCATGTCAATGTGTGGTAGGGGAAAATCATGCTTTGGGCTCGCTTTATTTAAATCCCTATAGTCTACGCACGTTCTGACTTTTTCGTCTTTCTTGGGAGCTGGCACTATGTTGGCCAGCCATTGAGGATATTCTGAGGTGGCAAGGAAACATGCATCAATCTATTTCTGCACTTCCTCCTTGATTTTGGTGGCCATATCAGGATGAGTCCTTCTCAACTTTTGTCTGACTGGCGGACATTTTGGTTTTAGCGGTAAGTGATGTTCCATGATGTTGGTATCCAACCCTAGCATGTCTTGGTAGGACCAAGAAAACACATCCAAAAGTTCTTTGAGAAGCTTTATCATATTCTCTCTGACAGTCGCACTGAGCAGTGCTCCAATCTTAACTTCTTTCCTTTCTTCTTCTGAACTGCAAATTAACTGTTTCCAACGGCTCTTTTTGGGGCTCAATGGACCTTTCCTCCTATTTGAGTAGTCGGGAGATCTCTTCGGCTTCAAATACCGGGAACTCAAAGTCGAGAGAAGGCATTTGATCGTGTGTTTCAGTGGGGTTAATAACAAGTAATCTGCATGATGTGTTGATTCTTTTTTAGAAAAGACAGAGAGAATGCAAAAGTGTGTGCAGTGTATTTTTTTTTAAACGTTTGTTTTTATTTTGGTATGTTTTTTAGGATTACCATTTTCTGGAAAAGCGAAAAGTGAAAATAGCAATAAATGAAGGAATTCATAATGACATTATTTATTTATGATTTGTCAATTCTTGAAACACAACACTATAAAACAAAACTCTTTCGCTTTGGGGGAAGTGAAGAGGGACGTTTATAGAAAAGCAAGCCCTATAAAACATCTTTTTCACCTGGGCAAAGTGAAAGGTTAAAACAAAGACGCGACAATTACTTTGATTTATGAACGACATTCAGGACATCGACCGCAACCCTATGGCGACGAACTCCTCTGTGGATCACTAAGTCCAGTATTTTTCTTCCAGGATTGTCTTCAGTAATGAAACTGATTTCTGGCGGAGTTGGATCACTGGAGTCTTCTTCCCATGCAGAGTTATCACAAGAGGACTCTTCTATTGTATCTTCAACAATATTTTCATTTTCAAGAGGATCTCCCCACCCTGTTGGCTGGATGTCCTCATATCTGATGCGAGAGCTTTCGGGAGCAGTGTACTTCACTAGAAAGTTGTACTTGTCACTTGGCTGCCCTAAAGTATCCCAAGTTTCTGAGGGGATAGATGAGTCATCTTTTTCAATGACGTTGATCTCAGGAAATGCAAATTTGAAAAATTCTTGTCCTGTGATCTTTGCAGATTCATCAACGTGGCATTTGACATCCTTGGGATGTTCTGGGTAAGGATTCCATGACTGTGGGAGAACAGGTGTATTTTTCTCAAGGCCATTTGGAAGATATGCATTCTCTGGCTAACTCTTTTGCCCCGAGTATTCCATGTAAGGTTTTCTGACGGGAAAATCGTCCATGGGATCATATGAGTTGTAGTCAAAGTTGTCTTTCATCAGAGTGTCTTCCTCTAGTGAGTTGGTGGAGCACGACATCCCTCGGGATCGCAATTTCCGTAGATCATTCTAACGTCTGATCTTGGTATATATCTGGGACTTTGCATTAGAGAGCATAATGGTATGTACGTTTCTTCCTGAGATATATAACCTTCATAGTTGAAATAGGATTTCAACTCTTGATTTGTATCGGAAGAGTTATTTTCCTCGATGTTATGGACTTCCTGAGAAACTGGGTGAAGGAAGCCTCCATTGTAACACCCTTCTACCCCAACAAGCAATCACGACTTATATAAATGAACATATCAGAGTAAATTCACCAAAAAGGGTGTCACATTTCGTCATAAAACATCAAATAATAACATCATGCTCCGTAACATGGGTTATAACATCAAAATTAAAATCGAATACTACGTAGCAGAAGAAAAACTTCAAAATCATCATCATAATTTGTAACTCAAAATTTTAAAACAAAAACTCCTAACATCAAACGAACATAGCGGTTTGACTCAAACGTCTCGACCCGATGTTACATATCAGAGCAAGACCCTCTACTCGACAACAATAAACCAAAAAGAATACTTCAAGTCAGTTCTTCACACACCAAACAGCTAATCCTGATCACCTGCATGTTACCCACATGGAGGCAACATTCAAACAGGAATGGTGTGTAATCATAAACCATTATACAAGATATAAGATAAGGCATAGTAAGACAACATTCATCATAATAAAACAACATCATCATCGTGTGTCCTCATCATCATACATCATTTAAAAATCATGTCATCAATAACATCAATCAATCACAAATATGCACTGCCACATAATATGAAATGCACCACATAGACTCATGTATGTGGTAGCAATTCGTCATGTTGATGGACACTGGGCCATCAACCTCCAAAGATCCCCACCAATAGGATCGATTCTACACAAGAACCGAAGCACGTCATACACCCCAATCCACACAATGGGATTGAAGTCACCACTGGACCGAAGTCCTAAAAATCGTCACTGGACCGAAGTCCTAAATGCTATTAATGCATGATGCAAAACGTCATAATTATCATCGTCATAGGATCATCACATTGCACCATCATTCATAAAAATCTCATCAAGCATCCTGGTAGCACATCATTACATACATCAAAATCATCATAATACATCTCAATAATCACATATTACTCATCAAAAAACAACACCTCAAATACTTCAGGCCTACAATCAATAAGGCACAGGGCAGCAACAATAAAAAAAAGAAAGAAAATAAAATAAAATACTGCTCTTCTCGCCTGGAGCTCGCCCAGCGAAGCAGCGCGCTCGCCTGGGCTTCTCCTGGCGAAGCAGGGGCGAATCCCCTTCTTCCATACCAAAACCAGTAGCACCGATTTTCCACCCTCCTTTCGCTTCCAATTTTTCCTGGCGAGGTCGGGGCAAATTCGCTTCGCTTGGCGAGACGGGAATTTTTCCTGGCAAAAAGCGCGAGTCTGCAACTTTTTAGTTGCGATTCTGCACCTCTTCAGACCCCAAAAGGTATGCGATTCTAGTACCTAACAGTCCAAAATGCTCACAATTCATCACAGAAAAAACACAACAATAACAATACATCAAGATAGGTTTTTATCTCTAACATCTAACACGTCCTAAACCCCAATTCCGTCATGAGCTCTTATAATTCACCCGGAAACCCACTACCTATATGCTTCCACACCTATATCAATTATAGTGATGAATAATACTCCCCATACCTTAGAAAATCGCTTCTGATTCCTCCACTTTGAGTTCTTCCAAAAGCCCTCTGAGCCCTAGCTTCTTCTCCCTTTTCTTCAGAGCTTTTCTCCAAAACTGATCGTACCAATAATGACTTCTCCCTTCTCTCTAATTCCTTTGTCCAACTTACCCCTAGGACCCCTAATATTCTTTTCTAACTTTGCCCTCACTTAACTCACCCAATTTACCATATTGCCCTTAGTGGTTCACTTAATTATTTATAATAATTATTATTATAATAGTAATATATTCACATTATTCCATATTATTATTATCAAAATAATATTAATACATCACATACTTCTAAATACTCTCGACGCCCCCTTAACATCATAATACCCCACAACATAAATCATCAGGCCTCTTGTACAAAAGTGCATCCCTGATTGTCTTTTGAACAGATCGGACAAGCGTTGTAATCGTGCAACGGCAAATTATAGTACTGACTTTGTCTTGAATGCATTGCCACTAGATTGAAATTCATTGCATGGATGTCATGATTTTGAACAATGTTTGTATATGCATGGGCCATATTTACTTCACAAATCCTGTGATCCTGAATCCATCCTAGATCCACCTGCTCTTAAAGAGCTGCTTGTACAATGACATATCCTTGATTGTTCCTGGAACAGATATCACATTGATGATAGTTGTGAGATGGCACATGGTCATACCCACTTTTCCTACAATGAATTTTCACCAGATAGGTTCCTAGTAGGCCCACATCGTGAATTTGATAACTGCTGTCGGGTTCTCCTTCTATCAAGTTTACTAAAGTTTTTTCATGTTGCGGCAACAGATTTGTTAGAACATTTGGGTTCGTATCTTTGAAAGATAAAACCCCATTTCGGACGATCCTTTGTACATCAGACTTAAAGCTGAGGCAATTCTCAATGTTATGTCCTGGTCCTCCTTGATGGTAAGGGCAAGATTGATTTGTTTTGAACCAAAATGGTGGGTTGTCTGGCACTGTAAGAGGAGTCATTGTCTGAATGTGCCCCTTGGCTAGTAGAAGTGGAAATAATTCTCCATATAACATTTGTATGGGATCAAACCTTGGTGATCGTGTGATACGATTGTTGTTATTGTATTGCGGGCGAGCCTGCTGAAGAGGTTGTTGCTGCATTTGCTTATTATGTTGTTGATTTGGCTGGCTCAGAGCAATCTGAGGTTGTTATGTCGAAGCTGGCATCGGTTTGATAGCGGGAGCTACTGCTGCTATCTGCCGAGGTTGATACCTTCGTCTTTGCTTACCCTGAGAGATATTACTGATATCTTGGTCTTTCTTATTTTGGAAAACACTATTGTATCTTTTAGTACTGTTGGATGACCCTTCCACTTTGACTAACCGGCCTTCTCGGACTGCTTCTTCAAGGCGTACTCCCATGTTCAGCATTTCGGTGAAGTCACTAGGTGCACTTGCAACCATTCAGTCATAATAAAATGAGCCCAATGTTTTTAGGAAGATTTTTGTCATTTCCTTCTCCTCAAGAGGAGGACAAATCTGGGCGGCGATTTCACGCCATCTCTGAGCATACTTCTTGAAGGTTTCTTTATCTTTATGGGACATTGCTCTGAGCTGGTCCCTATCTGGTGCCATGTCCAAATTGTATTTATAATGTTGAATAAAATCTGCCCCAAGATCTCTGAAAGTACTGATCTTGGTACGGTTTAGACCCATGTACCATTTAAGTGCAGCACCGGTTAAACTGTCTTGGAAATAATGGATAAGTAGTTGTTGGTTTTCAGTCTAGGTAGACATTTTCCGAGCGTACATTACCAAATGACTATGAGGGCAAGAGTTGCCTTTGTATTTTTCAAAGTCAGGCACCTTGAATTTGTGTGGTATCTTTACATTAGGGACCAAACATAGGTCAGCGACATCTTTTCCAAACAAGTCCTATCTGCGAATGGCGTGCAGTTCTTTCTGCATTTCCAAGAAATGTTCCTAGAATTCATTCATCCTTTCATATAATTCTTCATTTCTACCAAACGTGGTCTGCAGAATTTGTTCCTCAGGGATAGTATGTACCACAGGTTGTGGTATAGACATTATTGTAGTAACTCTTGGCGCTTCAGTGATCTGAAGTTTGTAACCTTCAGGAAGAGGAGTCTCTGTTGTAACCCTTGCGTCTTCATTTTCCTGAAGTTTGTAACCTTCAGGTCTGGAGGTTCCTGCTATAGCTTCTAGTTCTTCAGTGATCGGAGGTATATATCCTTCAGGTACAAAATTTAAAGGCATGCCCCCAGGGAAAACCTTTGGGCATGTTGTATTGAGGATAACTACCAGGTGTCTCAAATGCTGGCGTAGACATAATCTCTGAGATTATAGTCCTTTGAAGTTGTTGATCCTGAGCTGCTGCCAGGGATTCAATCGTGTTGTGGGGTTTCTCCAAACTCTTCTTCAAAGCATTGGTTTCCTCTCTAACTTCTCTGTTCTCTTCTTCGAGATCGCCCATTTTCTTTTGCCGATTGGCCCGAGTATTATACGAATGAGACAGTTTGACTCTAGAGCGTGACACATGTGTGAGACTCAATGACAAAGACGTTTTATGTAAGAATGATGAATGATATGCAAAGAATGAGAATGATCTTTTTGTTTTGTTTTCAAAAGAAATTTTGACAATTACGTTGTAAATATCATACAGTGGTAGAAACCTTTTATTGAATTCAAAGGATTGCAGTATCTTACAGGGAAAAGTACATTATTTTACAAAGTGCGAGAAGGAAAACTAGGCCTATGGATCCTAAGGTATTCCTAAATAAAGCTCATGTGCTGGTTACTGAATTTTTCTCTTCTTTGATCGGTCCCCTTCAATCGTTGTTGGGTCAATGATCCTTTGCCATGTGAAAGGAGAGAGCAAATTTCTTTGTTCCTCTTGACTTTCTATAGCATGTTGCTCTAATATCTCAATTAGAGCATCCTTTTCTTTCAAAATCTCTTGGATCTTTGTGCATTCCAAACTGATAATCTGGTACTTGTTCTTCCAAGAGTTCTTCTCGCGTTGGACTTTGTTAAAAGCGACCTGAAGCTTCTCCGTGTCATTTATGAAGTAAAGAATAGACTCTTTCAGGGGAAAAACTTCCTGACGAGGGTAAGGCATCTTCAATTTGATGGCTCTAGTTTGCACCCATCAGAGGTAAGGCTCTGTAGAGATGCAGTTTGGCCTTCCTAAGGACTCTCTTCCCTTCCTATGAACATGTTGTCGGGCATGCACAATTTCTTTCTTTAGTGCTCTGTCATTTTCTCCTTCCTTGAAGAAAAGACCTTCCAGATGAATGTTATGTGGTACATTCTTCATCGGGTATCCAAGTTGATGGCGAGCTAAAATTGGATATAGTTGATCCCCCCTTTAGTACCAATGAGGGGTACATTGGGGAAATTTTCACATTTTTCGATGATTTTTATGCCGTCATAGATCTGATTGTACCAATATATGTCAGAATGAGTGAGAGACATAATCTTCTGCGACCATCGAATACCACTCTTGAGATCCCAAAAAGCATCAGACTTGGGTAAATGGGAAATAAACCATTTGTAGAGTAATGGTACACAACATGTGATCATCCCTCCACTGCACAAATTCCTTAAATGTACAGAATGATAAGCATCCGCGAGCAAAGTTGGGACTGGATCCCCAATTAAGAATATCTTGAAATCATTAATATCAACGAAGTTGTCAATGTTGGGAAAGAGATATAACCCATATATGAGCAGAATAAAGACATCCTCGAAAGCAGTTATGTTTCCTATGCTGGCAAAGTATATGGCTTTCTCCATCAGGAATTTAGCTGATAAACCCTGGATTTCTCCCTTGGTGGTCATGTGAGTTTTGATATCTGACTCTTTCAAAGAGGTGGCTCTTGCAATGACTTGATCTTTTGGAATTTCTTCCAGTCCAGAAAATGGATCTTGATCAATGATAGGTAAATCAATCAGATGAGAGTACTCTTCTAGTGTCGGTGTGAGCTGATAATCTAGAAATGTGAAGCAGTGGTATACTGGATCATAGAACTGAACCAATGTAGACAGGACTCCTTCCACCATGTTGACCTTCAAAAGAGACAACCGTCCTCCGTGCTTAGCTCTGAAAGCTTCGGGATTAGTAATCATCCTTCCCAATTTCCTTAGGTCTTCTAGTTTTGGAATTTTGAAAGTGTACTTGTGCGTTTTTCTTCGACTGAAATCCATAGCACAGCCTCTGATATTTGCAACGATTGTTTTAGTTCTTTTAGAAAAAGATTTTTTTTCTTGTTTTAAAAAAGTTTTTTTAATGAATGAAATGCATGGATGCATGAATGCAGCAAACAAAAACATTTGAAAACATGGGTTTAGGGGTTCATCGTCATGAGCATGGAGTCATGGATCTACCCATCCCCAAGGTGTGTACTAGGGTCCATTTTTTGTACCTGTAGAACGGGTTCTAACAAAGGTTCCCAAAATCATTGACCCCTCTCAAGAATATTAACAGCAAACCGACTGACTCATGAGAGCTGTAATATCCCTAAGATGAATCTTTTTTGAGTGTAGTATCGTGTATCAACTATTCCCGATAGTCACTGCACTACCTAATGGTCAAGTGGTTAAATGTTTACTAATCCTCAGTTTCAAGGGTGCCCAGTGGAAAAAGTAATGTTTTCACGACTTGCTCGTTCAACATCAGTATTTCCAAAAGGGTACGTCCACTGATTCGGTGGACTTTCAAGTTAGCTTGGTCGAGACTCACTCCCTATAAGCCTTCCTGAATCTGCCACCACTTATCTTAATGTGCTCTCGGACTCACCACATGTGTATTAATCACATTCCCAGATAACGGTAATTTAAACAAGTATAGTAAATAAACAGATAGTATGACAGCAAATGATATAAAAATGAGAAAGCAAATAACAGAAAAATAAATGCAATGCAAGGCCTAAGCCTCTTAGGAAATCTAATTCTTAACTTCCCCAGCAAAGTCGCCATTTTTCTGTAGCGTCGGTTTTGTTGTGACACGACCACAACCGCTTTTGGTGCTACTTTTTTATTTTTATATTTATCCTCTGAAGCTTAAAAGGAAGGGGAAGATATCTTAAACAAACCCTGATGTGCAAGTGTTTTCATTAAAAAATGCGAAGAGATCGGGGATCGAGGTTTGGTTATACAAAGGGAAGGTATTAACACCTAGAGTATCTATAGTAATCTACAGGAACCTTTATTTGCATATATTTCTACTGTTTTGGAATGCTTTCTTAAGTCTATCTGCTGTTGATTGGGGAAAGTCTCTCCTTTGGGAGGATTGAGGGAATGTTTTTGCTGTTTTTGGGTTTTCTATTGTTTTTGGGAAGGTGTTTGACCTAAGATTTTTGATTTGTGTGCTCGCTAAGATTTCACAATCTTATGCTACGTATTCCCGTAAAGAGATTTGGGAAATCAGAGCAATCGTAGTACCTCAAATTCTCTGGGAGGAAATTTTGTTTGGTGTCTTGTTCAAAGCCCGAGATTGAAGCTAACAGAGTATTTGTGTCTTGTTCAAAGCCCAAGATTGAAGCTAAAAGTTAACTGAGAGAGAACTTGTCATCTCTAAAGGGAGATATCTCACCTATTCATCACAAATGTCATGTTATTGGTTATAAGGGAAATTACTTTAATTGGGATGTGTGGAATCCAGCAATGCCATAATTTTCTTTGCAAGAGAAATGTCATGAAGGAAGAAGGTTTAACTCAGTGTAGAGCAATGCCACTTTTTCCTTTATGAATCTTTCATGCTAAGAGAGGGACATTGGCTTGGATGTGTAGAATCCAGAGGCTTACCACTTATAACAGTTAGATGAAAGAGAAGTTTTAGCCATGATAAAGGAGGGACTCCAGCATGGATTTTGAATAAACAAGTGTGTCACTTACATCAATTATCTGGAAAAAAGTTTTGATTGTTTATGTTGATATGTGATATATAGAGGGGATATCCTCCTACAGAGAGGACTCATGGTCTCATATGTGGGGATGATGGGTTTTGTGCCTTGATCAAAGCAAAAGGTTGAAGCTAAAAAAAGTTGAAAACTGACTTCGTTGGAGATTTTTTATTTGAGTATCTTGTCTGAAAAGTAAGTTCAGTCAGACCTTCACGAAGGGAAACTATCTCTTGACGCATGACGTTGAGCTCGGAGTCAATGTCGCGCCTCTGCAAATTGAAATTTTAGAAAACACGGTGGTCCTATCTGAGGGGGTGTAGGGTGGTATTTTGGAACAGAAGGGGTTTTGGGTCAAGCTGGTGTCTCTCCTTGGGCCTCTAAAGGACAAGACCAGTTTTCTTTCTTGTGGACATTAGTCCTTCCTTGGTGTGGTAGGCCAAATAGTGTATTGTTTCATTGTTGATCAGGAGTTTGTAATGTTCAGTACTAAAGTAAACTCTGCTCACTAGGCCACGGTCTAAACAGTGGTTCAAATTAATGAGGGTATAGCCACAATAAGGGGTTAGGTGGGACAATTGGTTCAGAAGACCTAAGGCATAAGCAATATGGGTTACGGTTCCTCCTACATGGATAAGTCCTTCACCAGATTTTGCAGTTAGGTGTAGGTTTTGGATGAGGAAATTTCCTTATACAACAGGACGGGTCTCGGTGATGCAAAAGAGCATAAGTATCTCTTCAGCGCTAACAAGCTCATCGATATCACTCCTTCCGAAAAAGGTCTGGGCTAATATCATTTGGAAATACCTAAAGGTTGGGTTATGGATACAGTTAAAGAACTGGTTGGATGGGTCAGGGCTACCTCACCGATAATTTTACTCCTGAAGGTGTCGATCTCTTCTGCATGAAATCACAATTAGGAAGCTCAACTACGGTATCAAGGCCACTCTGAAATCCTAATAGGTTATTAAACTCTTTATGGTTAAATTTGTATTCCTTCCCAAATAATCTGAAGGTAATAAGGCCTCTATTGAATCCTTTACCATGGTAAGGTTCGTAGGAAAGTGAGCTAAGGAACTCCAAAGTAAGGTTCCGGTAGGTAACATTCATGGCTTCAGCATATTCTTCCCATTGAAGTTGGTGACACATATATCTCACACTGGCTTCAAGACCTAAGGCTTCTAGACAAGCGGGGTCAGGGTATCTGGTTGTGAGCATTTGTCTCTCATATAAGACCACATATTGTTCCCTCTGACTGTCATCCCTGAATCGGATATGCTGTCGTCGAAACCCTGCATCCTAAAAATATTGTTAGTGGGAATATGGCTATGGACACCGATGAGATATAAACCTGAAACATAAACATCACACAAGTCAATCCTGTTAAGAAAATAAATTAAATAATTCACCGTTTATAACTAATGGAAAATAATGCAAAAATAAAAAATAAAAATAAAAAGGGTCGTGGGTTGCCTCCCACGCAGCGCTTATATAATATTGGCTGCTCGACGATGATTTTAATCACTTTGTTGAAGTGGTAATTGGCGGATCTATTAGAGTATGGCCAGAATAATAAGTAGGGATGTCACCTCTGTTATAATGTTTTAACCTTTGTCCGTTCACGATGAAAGGACCACACGATCGGTCTTGGATATCGATTGCCCCAGATTTTAGGACTTTAGTGATCTCACACGGGCCAGTCCATCTTGAACGTAACTTACCAGGGAAAAGTCGCAATCGAGATTTGAAAAGAAGTTAGGGTTGCCTACGCTAATTTCTTTTCTCATAATTCTTTTGTCATGCCCGACTTTGTTTCTTTCTTTGTAAATAATGGCATTTTCATATGCATCGCGACAAAGCTCTTCTAACTTATGGATGTCAAGAATGCGCTTCTTGCCAGCCGTAAGATAATCCATGTTAAGGGCTTTTATAGCCCAGTAAGCTTTATGTTCTAACTCAAAGGGTAGGTGACAGGATTTTCCATAAACCAATTTAACGGGGTTGTTCCTATAGGGTTTTATAAGCAGTACGATAAGCCCACAATGCATCTTGTAGTCTTGTGGACCAATCTTTTCTAGAGATTGAAATGGTTTTCTCTAAGATTTGCTTAATCTCCCTATTAGAAACTTCTACTTGTCCACTAGTCTACGGATGGTAGGGTGTTGCTACTCTATGTTTTACTTCATACTTATTTAAGAGGTTATCCAAGATTTGTGATATGAAATGGGATCTGCCATCGCTTATAACGAGGCAAAGTACTCCAAATCTAGGAAATATATAATTTTTGAATAGTTTTATGACTACTCGAGTGTCATTGGTAAGTGAGGTTATGGCCTCAATCCATTTGGACATGTAGTCGACAACTACTAGGATGTATTTATTTCCCATCGATGATGGAAAAGGTCCCATGAAATCTATTCCCCAGACATCAAAGATTTCCACTTCTTGAATATTTCTTAAGGGCATTTCGTCACGTCTAGACATATTTCCAATGCGTTGGCACTAGTTACATCTGACTATGTATGCATGAACATCGCGCCACAATGTTGGCCAGAAGAGGCCTGCTTGAAGGATTTTAGCGCAAGTCTTAGATGTGCTCGCATGTCAACCATAAGGTGCGGAGTGACAATGAGTAATTATACTTTCTACCTCCTCCTCGGATACACAATGACGAAATATGCCATCTGCGACTCTCTTGAAGAGAAGGGGTTCGTCCCAACAAAAGTGTTTCACATCGTGAAAGAACTTCTTCTTCTGTTGATAATTGTTCTTCATATCAAGCTTTCCAAGCATACCAAGATCTCCTCAATTGGATGAGAACTCCTCAAGTTAAGAAAGTCCAAAGTGGGTGGTCCAAGGATGCCAAAACCCCTTCATAACTTATAATTTTTCTAAGTATCCTTGGGAAGATATGTGGACACTACTTCAAGACCCAATTTCATAATCTTCCAAGCTTTATCTTGGGTTACAATCAACATGAAAGTTGTTGGTCTATCTTCCTACTTTATTTTGGTACCAATTCCTCACCAATTGAAGTTATATCCATAAAGTTTTTGGCATATGATTGATTATTTCTTGCACATGATTATGTACACACCTATTTCACACATATCATCATCAATTAACCTTTCCAAATATGCCTAAACATCTCATACACCCCATGCACATCTCATGAACTTTTTTGCTAAAGGAGGAAATTGGAAATGCACTTAAACATGACCTCACTCTTCCTTCTCATGTGCCACTCTCTTCATACATTTCTTGTGCTTCATTTCCACATTCAAATTCACAATAAGCCACATCACAAATGTAACACCCTTCTACCCCACATTCAATTTTAGGAAAAACACTTAATATTATCAGAGTAAAATTCAGTAAGAAAGGTGCCACATAAATTCAAACAACATTCAAAATCATTGTCCTGTCTCGTAACACGGGTTATTCATTCATTAATAACATAAATTTATAACTACGCAGCGGAAATCAACTTTTAATTTTAGATCAACAAAATACTCCATGGATAAAGTATCCGATTCAACATAGCCTCAACAATATAAAAATTTGCAACATAAAATCAAAAGAAAGACACGAGGTTCACAAATAATCCCAACCCGATGTTACATGACACAGAGCAGGACACCTCTAAACTAAACAGCGAAAACGACACACTTCAAGGCTACATCCTCCATCATCGCGAATCTACTCTTGGTTATCTGCAAGTTACCCACATAAGAGGCAACATTTCCAAGCAGGCAGGGTGAGAATCACAATTCATTATAGTAATAAGAACATAGAAATAAACGGAATAAGCAACAACAACGTCATATCATCATCAACATAATTCTCACAACACAACACAATTACATCATTTACATGCAATGTCAACTATAATGGAAATGTAAAGAATGCATGTGGTACCGTTTCAACGTGGATGGACACCGACCATCAACCCTCCAAAAAGGAGCACAACATAATCAACATATCACTTAAATCCGCACAATGGGATTTAAGCTACCAATGGACCGAAGTCCCAACATAAAAATGCTATGAAATGCAATGATGCTAATTCTTCTCAATTCAACATAAACCAACGTGTGCATCATTCATTTCATATTCAGCAAGAGTTTATCATACTATCATGTTTTATCATCTTACCTCAACAACAACTCGACAACAAAAGATCAGTACGAGAAAATGTCAAGAAACCTCAAGAAAACAACAAAAACAACAAAACTTCATGTCTGACACGGCCACCCGTGTCCTGGGACACGGCCCGTGTCAGGAAACCTGCACTCAATACACGAAACAGACAAAATACAGCAAATACAGTGGTCTGACACGGCCGCCTGTGTCCTGTGACACGGCCCGTGTCTGAAGCTCTGTAGCACAAATCCAACAAAAGCAAAATACAGCAAGAATGGTGGTCTGACACGGCCGCCCGTGTCCTATGACACGGCCGTTTCAAGACGCGAAAACTCAGAATTTTTCAAAGGGTTTTTCTGCTGCGTTTTAACTTCAATTATCTCAAAATTCAGTTTTTTCCCAATACGAAAATTTGATCAAAGACTCACACAACACACATACATCAACACCCAAAATTCTATCTCATTATATTTCATCGAATCATTCATCCCTAACTCATTCTACATCATCAAACCCCACAATTTCTCAAAATCCACAAATACCTAATCTAGTCATAACCAAACCCTATAGAACTATAATAAACCATGAAAACTCCCCATACCTTAGAGTAATCCGAAGCTTTTTCCTTATTTCTCCAAGATTCTCCTAGCAATCCTTCAAAACCTTAGGTTTTCTCCTCCTCTTCCCTTCTTCAGCGTTCTTCACCAAAAATACGATCAGTTAGAAATTGATCGATCTTTCTTCTTTTGTTACATTATCCCCGTTTATGAACTTCCAACTGTACCCTTACTCCTTTTCCTTTAAGACCACCTTGCCCTTTTCTTATTGTTTTAATAATAATAATAATAGTATAATTAATACCTTAATTATTCATTCTACTAAAATATTAAAATAATACTCTTTTGATCTAAAATTCTCCAAAATTACTAAAACTTCTTAATTCTATCTAAATTAAATAAATAAATAAATGATTAATTTAGATTTTCGGGCCGTTAAAACTCTCCCCCACTTCAAGAATTTTCGTCCTCGAAAATTTACCTGATTCGAATAACTCTGGATAGGATTCTTTCATCTTGCTTTCCAGCTCCCAAATCATGCTTTCTCCAGCAGCTCCTAACCAGACAACTTTCACCAACGCAATCTCCTTGCCTCTTAAAATCTTCATTTCACATTCCGCAATTCGTACAGGCATCGTTTCCACGGTAAGATTATCCCGTACTTGCACATCGTCCATAAGAATCACATGAGACGGATCTGGAACATACTTCTGGAGTTGTGACACATGAAACACGTCATGCAAATTCGACAGATTAGGCGGTAAAGCCACTCTATAAGCAACATTTCCAACTCTGTCCGAAATCTGATACGGACCAATAAAACGAGGGGTAAGCTTCTTAGACTTCAAGTGACGCCCAACACCTGTCACCGGTGTAACTCTCAAAAATACATGGTCACCTTCTTGGAACTCTAAATCCTTTCTTCGCTTGTCATGATAACTCTTCTGCCTACTTTGAGAAGATTTCATCTTCTCTCGGATCCACTTCACCTTCTCAGTGGTCTCTCGAACAATTTCAGGTCCAAGCACTACACTTTCTCCAGATTCGTGCCAACACAAAGGAGTCCTACATCTCCGACCATACAATGCTTCAAAAGGGGCCATTCCAATACTAGAATGGTAACTGTTATTATAAGTGAACTCGATCAATGGAAGATAAGTATCCCACGACCCACCTTGCTCAAGAACACATGCCTGCAACAAATCCTCCAACGACTGAATAGTCCACTCTGTTTGACCATTCGTCTGAGGATGATACGCTGAACTCAACCTCAACTTAGAACCCAACGCTTCTTGCAAACTCTTCCAAAAATCAGAAGTAAACCGCAGATCCCTATCCGACACAATACACCGAGGAACCCCATGCAGCTTCACAATCACACGAACATAAATCTCTGCCAACTTTGATACTGGAAAACTGATGTTAATAGGAATAAAATGAGCCGACTTCGTAAGCCTATCAAAAATCACCCAAATAGAATCATGTCCTCTTGAAGTATTAGGTAATCCCGTTACAATGTCCATTTAAATGCTATCCCATTTCCATTCTGGAACTTCTAACGGTTGCGTCAACCCAGCAGGCTTCTGATGTTTAACTTTCGACTTCTGACAAGTTAAACATGCATACACAAATCGAGCTACGTCACGCTTCATACCAGGCCACCAAAAAAATTTCTTCAAGTCTTGATACATTTTCGTAGCTCTCGGATGAATACTCAATTTACTTCTATGACTTTCTTCTAGAATTACTTTCTTCATCTCTGCATCATCAGGAATGCAAATTCGATTTCGGAATCTCAATACACCTTGTGCATCTAACTTGACATCGTCATTCTCCGACTGCTCGATTCTAACCATCGAATCTACTAGTTTCACGTCTAACTTCTGAGCTTCCTTGATGTCATCCAGAAAATCATTGTAAATCTTCAACATTCCCAACATCACACTCTGCGGTGTCACTTCGCAAACTAAGCTCAAATCTCTGAATTGTTCAATTAATTCCAATTCCTTAACCATCATTGGCGACATATGCAAAGTCATCCGACTCAGAGCATCGGCCACAACATTAGCCTTACCCGGATGATAGTTCAGCCCAAAATCATAATCTTTTAATAATTCCAACCATCTTCGTTGTCTCATATTCAATTCCTTCTGATCAAATAAGTACTTTAGACTCTTATGGTCACTAAACACTTCAAATCTAGATCCATAAAGATAATGCCTCCAAATCTTCAGCACAAAAACAATTGCAGCAAGTTCTAAATCATGTGTAGGATAGTTCTTTTCGTGAGTCCTCAATTGTCTCGACGCATAAGTAACTACCTTACCATTCTGCATAAGCACACCACCTAAACCCATCTTGGATGCATCACAATATACCACAAAAGGTTCTCCTGAATTAGGTAATGTCAAAACCGGAGCCGACGTCAATCTCTTCTTCAATTCCACACAACTTCCTTCACATTGAATGTCCCATACAAAAGCTTTACCTTTACAAGTCAACTTAGTCAACGGAAGTGCTAACTTCGAAAACCCTTAGATAAACCTTCGGTAATAACCTGCTAGTCCCAAAAAGCTTCTAATCTCGGAAGCCGACTTTGGAGTTTCCCATTGCAACACAACATCTACTTTAGATGGATCCACCGTAATGCCACTACCTGAAATGACATGACCAAGAAAACTAACCTCCGATAACCAAAATTCACATTTAGACAGCTTTGCATATAACGTCTTCTCTTTCAAAACTTGCAATACTAGTCTTAAGTGTTCTTCATGTTCTACTTCCGATTTAGAGTAAATCAATATATCATCAATAAACACCACCACAAACCGATCCAAATAAGTATGAAAGATACGGTTCATGTACTCCATGAATACTCCTGGCGCATTAGTAACACCGAAAGGCATCACCGAATACTCATAATGTCCATAACGTGTTCTAAAAGTCGTCTTCTGAATATCTTCGTCTTTCACTTTAATCTGATGATAGCCCGACCTCAAATCAATCTTGCTAAACACACGGGCACCTACCAACTGATCCATCAAGTCATCTATTCTTGGGAGCAGATACTTGTTCTTAATCATCACTTTATTTAGTTGTCTATAATCAACACAAAGCCTCATACTCCCATCTTTCTTCTTTACTAGCAACACTGGAGCTCCCCACGGCGATACACTTGGCCTTACAAACTTCTGCTCAAGCAAACCCTCCAATTGTTTCTTTAGTTTCGGCAATTCCGATACTGACATCCTGTATGGTGCCATAGAAACAGGTCTGGTACCAGGTACAAGGTTGATTGCAAATTCCACTTCTCTTTCTGGAGGCACATTAGGAATTTCATCAGGGAAAACTTCAGGGAATTTCACAACAAGCCACATCACAGATGTAACACCCTTCTACCCCACATTCAATTTTAGGAAAAACACTTAATATTATCAGAGTAAAATTCAGCAAGAAAGGTGCCACGTAAATTCAAACATCATTCGAAATCATTGTCATGTCCCGTAACACGGGTTATTCATTCATCAATAACATAAATTTATAACTACGCAGCGGAAATCAACTTTTAATTTTAGATCAACAAAATACTCCATGGATAAAGTATCCAATTCAACATAGCCTCAACTATATAAAAATTTGCAACATAAAATCAAAAGAAAGATACGAGGTTCACAAATAATCCCAACCCGATGTTACATGACACAGAGCAGGACACCTCTAAACTAAATAGCGAAAACGACACACTTCAAGGCTACATCCTCCATCATCGCGAATCTACTCTTGGTTATCTGCAAGTTACCCACATAAGAGGCAACATTTCCAAGCTGGCAGGGTGAGAATCACAATTCATTATAGTAATAAGAACATAGAAATAAATGGAATAAGCAACAACAACGTCATATCATCATCATAATTCTCACAACACAACACAATTACATCATTTACATGCAATGTCAACTATAATGGAAATGCAAAGAATGCATGTGGTACCGTTTCAACGTGGATGGACACCGGCCATCAACCCTCCAAAAAGGAGCACAACATAATCAACATATCACTTAAATCCGCACAATGGGATTTAAGCTACAAACGGACCGAAGTCCCAACATAAAAACGCTATGAAATGCAATGATGCTAATTCTTCTCAATTCAACATAAACCAACGTGTGCATCATTCATTTCATATTCAACAAGAGTTTATCACACTATCATGTTTTATCATCTTACATCAACAACAACTCGACAACAAAAGATAAGTACGAGAAAACGTCAAGAAACCTCAAGAAAACAACAAAAACAGCAAAACTTCATGTCTGACACGGCCACCCGTGTCCTGGGACACGGCCCATGTCAGGAAACCTGCACTAAAAACACGATACAGACAAAATATAGCAAATACAATGGTCTGACACGGCCGCCCGTGTCCTGTGACACGGCCCGTGTCAGAAGCTCTGTAGCACAAATCCAACAAAAGCAAAATACAGCAAAAATGGCGGTCTGACACGGCCGCCCGTGTCCTGTGACAAGGCCGTGTCAGGACGCGAAAACTCAGAATTTTTCAAAGGGTTTTTCTGCTGCGTTTTGACTTCAATAATCTCAAAATTCAGTTTTTTCCCAATACCAAAATTTGATCAAAGACTCACACAACACACATACATCAACACACAACATTCTATCTCATTATATTTCATCGAATCATTCATCCCTAACTCATTCTACATCATCAAACCCCACAATTTCTCAAAATCCACAAATACCTAATCTAGTCATAACCAAACCCTATAGGACTATAATAAACCATGAAAACTCCCCATACCTTAGAGTAATCCGAAGCTTTTTCCTTCTTTCTCCAAGATTCTCCTAGCAATCCTTCAAAACCTTAGGTTTTCTCCTCCTCTTCCCTTCTTCAGCGTTCTTCACCAAAAATATGACCAGTTAGAAATTGATCGATCTTTCTTCTTTTGTTACATTATCCCAGTTTATGAACTTCCAACTCTACCCTTTCTCCTTTTCCTTTAAGACCACCTTGCCCTTTTCTTATTGTTTTAATAATAATAATAATAATATAATTAATACCTTAATTATTCATTCTACTAAAATATTAAAATAATACTCTTTTGATCTAAAATTCTCCAAAATTACTAAAACTTCTTAATTCTATCTAAATTAAATAAATAAATGATCAATTTAGATTTTCGGGGCGTTACAACAAACCCCTCTCTAAACCAACTACCCGAGCCTGCTCCATGTGCTTCATTTTCCACTCTTCCATTTGCCAAACCATTACAACTAATTCCAAACTATGTTTCTTTGGTTCCTAGCCTCACTCCTACCCTAAGAGCTCCCTATATAAATTAAAAAATTCCAAACTTAAGCTTCATTCATCCATTTTCATATCCGAGATTCAAAAACTCTCTCAAATTTCTCATCTTTGAAGCTTCCTTCTCAAGAGTTTTCTTCCCAATTTTCTTGCCATATCCATCACTCTCAAGGTTCACTGAATCATTTGGAACGGGTTTCTGAAGTTGTTAAGCTTGGATCAAGGTGCAGTGAACATGAATCCACTAGGTAATTTTCTCAAACTTGTTTTGCTGAATCCACATGTGTTTAGAGCTTGTTTTGTATGTATCTGAAGTCCTACTCATGGTAGGCATTGATTGCAATGGTTGTTGTGTTGTTTTGTTTTAGTTTCAGTTTTGATGTTTAACTTTTGTGCCTTGATTTCTTCATGTTAACGGGGTCATTTGAAAAATCCAAGTTTGGATTTGGAATCAGCGTGGAATTTTGTGTGAAATAGTGGTTTGATTTCTTATTTCTGGGTAGTTTGCAGGTTGCTTCGGTGGCGTCTCGCTGGAGAAGACGACCGGAGCTAGGGCTCTGGCGTCTCTGAGGTCAGGGATGACTTGACATGGCCTTGGCGCCACCTTTTGAATTCAAATGCATTTGCGTGTTTGCTTTTGATTCGCCTTTGCTGATGAGTCATTGCACGCTCAATTAATGAGCTTTTGCTTGGCATGTTGAGTGGCTATGTATTGGTTTGGGTTTGGGTTTTGTTGCTTTCCACCTTTATATGAAATTAATGCCATGTTGAACTTCTGACCTTCATGTTTTGATGTTCATTACTTGATCATTTTTTCCTTACACCTTACTTGGGTACTTGCCTTCTTTAGAAGATGACAATGGTTGATGCTTACCTAGTTGTGTGTGCATGTTTTGAACTTGATCCTTTATGATTCTTCTTGCTATCCTTGAGTTTATTTTGAGTTGATATTCATGTCCATGCTACAGCCTCTTCTTGGATTCATGCCTTAATTTTATTTATTGATCTTTTATGTTTTTTTTCTTATGAGTTAATTGTTGATAAATGCCTAGCCATTGATAAGATTCATGTTGGATGCTCTTGTGTTTCTTTCTTCATCTTTGAAATGAGTTGATCATGATATGATGTAGGTTCTGACCTTCCTTTATTCCTACTTTTCTTGATCCCTTTTATCTTTGCATGTTGATTAGTGATGTTTGATATGGCTTTTGGACATGTTTGCTTGTGCACTTCTATAATTGTCTTTACTTATCTTCTTGGACTTCAATGTGTGAATACTTTGATTATGGTTTGTGATGATTGGGTATATGTATGTCAAGTATTTTCCTTATCCATCTTTGATGATTTGATTCATATTATAAGCATGCTTTGACTTTAGCATTGATGTATGTCATCTGAGAATTGATTATTGAATCTTCTTAATTAATGTGATTTTTGAGTTGAGTACTTGATACCTTGACGTTTCTTCTCTTCATCTCCTTTCTTCTCCTTTGAGTTTTGAATACTATTTGTTGTTTGAGATTGAGCTTGTTTAATGTTTACTTGTGTTTGTTCACATGCTCCATTAAGGCTCCTAGTCCAACTTAATTTCTGATTAAGTTTGGAGTAGGATAGACATTAGGCTCTCAATCCTTTGCAAGACAACATTAGGGTAGTCCCTTCTTGACCTCAGCCTTAGGTCCATCTTTGTATTATAACATTAGGTACACTTCCCTCTTCCCATCCTCAACTATAGGACCATTTGGCATGACAACATCTAGGAGAGTTTCCCTTAGATTTTTCTTTTCCCTTTGAGCCTTTCTCTTCTCTCTCTTAAACAAAATCAAAACATGTAATAAATACGATGAGTATGGTATGTCATGAACCTTAAGTATATGGGAAGTGATAAGCGGGAGCCTCTCCTTACCTTGTCTAGAGTGCTTTGCATACGTCTCATTTTGGGTCGATCTTGCAAAGTATTCGATCCTATGTCATAGACTTTAGTGATATACGCATCTCAAACAAAATTAATTCACTTCTTTTAAAACTCTCAAACAAACTGCAAATCATTTTGTCCCTCAGGAAGTTTCGTCAAACATTTTCAGAAAGGGCATGTTATTGTCATTCTACCGCAAACAGGCGTCGACCCTAACTGCTGGAACTCGAGCTTAGCATCGCTCATAAAAGACATTTAAAAATTGGTAGGCCAAACTAAGAACGCTCTGATTTCCTCATTCTCGTCCGAATGAAGATACGTATGCACAAGACGAGGAATTCTTGGTGAGCACCTTTCCCCATTCCCATAGTCCACGAACTACGAACGCTCTGACTTCTTCATTCTCGTCTGAATGAAGATACGTAGGCACAAGACGGCGAAGTCTTGGCGAGCACCCTTCCCCTATTCCTGTAGTCCACGAACTATGAACCCTATGCTTTCTTCATTCTCGTCTGAATGAAGATACATAGGCACAAGACGGCGAAGTCTTGGTGAGCAACCTTCCCCCATCCATCCGTAGTCCTCCGAATTACGTTGACTCTGACTTCCCCATTGCACGAGGGAATACGTAGGCATAGGACGACGAAGTCTTATCAAGTCTCCTTTTGTTTTTATCCTTTTTCTTTTCCGTTAGCAAGTAGGCTTTAGACAAACACACCCTTTGATTAGAACAACAAGAGTGGATCCCGTTGAGTACAACGAACGCGAGGGGTGCTAACACCTTCCTCTCACGTAATCGACTCCCGAACTCGGAATATGGTTAAGATGACCATGTTCTTTCCCTTTTTAAGGTTTCTTCAATCGTTTCCTTTCCGCTGGTTGTTTTTCGCGTTGCAACAAATGGCAGCTAGATAATTAACGAAATTGGCGTACCAAGGTACATTTGTCACAACTAGTGCATCTTCGATATTTAGTTCTAATCCATCATCGGGGTCATCACTGTGATTAGTTCTAACTGATGCTATAAGTCTGTCATAGGTAAAGTCATCAGCTATAGGTATAAGATCTGGTTTTAGGTGTTTGAGCCTTGAAAGGTGGTCAGCTACCACCTTTTCAATGCCCTTCTTATCACGAATTTCCAAGTCGAATTCTTGTAGCAGGAGGATCCAACAAAGTAATTTAGGATTTGCATCCTTTTTTCTAATTAGATATCGAATGGTAGCGTGATCAGTATATACGATAATTTTGGCTCCAACAAAATAGGAGCGGAATTTGTCTATTGCAAAAACTACTGCAAGGAGTTTTTTTTCAGTTGTGGCATAGTTAAGTTGGGCAGCATATAAAATTCTACTGGCATAATAGATTATGTTTAATCTCTTGCCTTTTCGTTGTCCTAAAATAGCACCAACAGCAAAATCGCTTGCATCGCACATAATTTTGAAAGGTTGGTTCCAATTTGGAGGTTACAAGATAGGTGCAGAAATTAGTGCTTGCTTTAGGTGATTGAATGCTTCAAGAAATTTGTCGTCGAAAATGAATTATACTTCTTTCATTAGAAGGCTAGTTAAAGGTTTAAATATTTTAGAGAAATCCTTGATAAAATGTCGGTAGAAACCAGTGTGTCCAAGAAAACTTTGGACTTCCCTAACTGTTCTTGGTGGTTGGAGGTTTTCTATAACCTCTGTCTTAGCTTTGTCAACCTCAATGCCTCTTTTAGATACTATGTGTCCTAATACTATCTCTTCGGTAACCATGAAGTGGCATTTTTCCAAATTTAAAACAAGGTTAACTTCGATGTATATTTCCAAAATTCTTTCAAGGTTAGCTAGGCAGTTTTTAAAACTGGATCTGCATACTGATAAATCATCCATGAAAACCTCCATGATCTCGTCGAGGAAATTTGCGAATATTGACATCATACATCGTTGGAAAGTAGCTAGGGCATTGTATAGTCCGAACGACATTCGACGATAGGAAAATGTTCCGTAAGGGCATGTAAAAGTTATTTTCTCTTAGTCATTAGGGTGAATAGGAATTTGGAAAAATCCAGAGAATCCATCTAAATAACAAAAATAAGAGTGTCTAGCTAAACGTTCAAGCATTTGATCAATGAAAGGAAGAGGGAAATGGTATTTCCTAGTTACTTTATTTAGCTTTCTATAATCGATGCACATACGCCAACTGTTTTCTATATGTTTTGCTACTTGTTCTCCTTTTTCATTTTGTACAACTGTGAGACCTCCCTTTTTAGGTACCACATGTACATGGCTTACCCACTTACTATCAGAGATTTGATAGATTATTCCAACATCTAGTAATTTTAACACTTCTCTCTTGACCACATCGCTCATTATAGGGTTTATCCTTCTTTGGTGTTCTCTAGAGGGTTTAGAACCTTCCTCTAGCATAATCCGGTGCATGCACACGGATGAGCTTATCCCTTTAAGATCGGAAATGTTATAGCCTAGAGCTGCAGGATATTTTCTCAAGACATCTAAGAGTTGATTGGTTTCGTCACTGTTTAGGTTTGCACTGACTATGACTGGATGATTGAGTTCTTCATCCAGAAATTCATATCTCAGATTCTTGATAGCTCCTTAAGCTCTATTGATGGTTTCTTAGGTCCAAGCATATGGTCAGGTGTGAGTGCTAAGTGAAGATGGCTAGTTTCTACCTGAGTGAATCGCACACTCAAAGATACAACAGAGTCGCCACCGAACTTTATTTAGTCCCAAAGGACAGGGAAAATATCGATAAAACCCAAGGGGAAGAGAAATGGGAACGGGGGGTCGTTTATGTAAAAGGAAGGTATTAGCACCTAACGCATCCGTCGTACTCGACGGGAACCATTTCGCTTGCTTCTAGGCTTGGATGGGTTATCTATCTAAAGGCTTCTAGCTAAAAGAAAGAGGAGAGAGAGAAAGGGGAAAAATAAAGAAAAGAAGGAAAGTGCTCGCGGAGGAACGAAGTCCTCGTGCCTACGTACCCTCATAGTTCAATGAGGAAATCAGAGCGCCGTAGTTTATGGAACCAGGGGACAAAGAAGAAAGAAAGAAAGAAGGAAGATGGAAGAAAGGTGGAAGTGTGCTCGCCGAGATCATTGCAATCTCATGCCTACGTATCATACATTCAAAAGAATGCAGAATCAGAGCTTCCGTAGTTCGGGAAACTAAGACGGAAAAAGAAAAGGAAAGGAAAGTGGTGTGAAAACCAAGAGCAAAAGAAAGAAGGAAATTCCACTGAGGAGTAAGAGACTAAAGTGACTGTGCAAGGCACAAAGAGAAACGGTGTCAAAACCAAGAGAATAAGAGATAGAGAAAGATCCGTTGGGGATGCAAAAGAAATGGTGTCATAACCAAGAGAGTAAGGGAATAAGAGAGAAATGGTGTCCAAACCAAGAGAATAAGGGAATAAGAGAAAGATCCGCTGGGGATGCAAAAGAAATGGTGTCATAACCAAGAAAGTAAGAGAAAAGGGAATAGGAAGGACTCCGTTGGGGATCCCAATAAAGGGATGGTGTCATAACCAAGAGAAAAAGGAAACGCGGTATATTAACTGTCTGGCAGTGGTTAACCCGAGAAAGATAGTAGGACCCTGGCAGGGAAAAGAAGCTGGTGTCAAAGAGGACTGTGTTAAACCAAGAGAGAGAGTGCTGAACTGAGAGAAGGTGTTTGACACTGAAGGGGCCTCGGTATATTAACTGACTGGCAGTGGTTATCCAAAGAATGAAAGGACTGCAACTCTGTGGGGATAGAGAAGCATTGGTCTTAACAGAGAAAACTGTGATTAACCAAAGAATGGGTGTAGGACCGGGTGAAGGTCTTGACCCAAAGGACGGGTGTAGGACCGATCAAAGGTCGTGACCCAAAAGACGGGTGTAGGACCGTACAAAAGTCGTGACCCAAAGGACGGGTGTAGGACCAAGCAAAGATCGTGACCCTAAGGACCGGTGTAGGACCGATCAGAGGTCGTGACCCAAAGGAGTTCGGTAAACTGGCTGAACAAACAGTACTCAACCGAAGAAAGGGTATTTGAACCAAAGAAAGGTTACTAACCCAAGGGTGCAAGTATTCAAACCAAGAGGAGGTTGCCAACTGCGGGGGATTCGGTGTTTACAGATAGACTGTGATTAACTGAAAAGAACGAGTGATTAACCAAGAGAAGGTGATTAACTCGAAGAAAGTTCAGTATCTTAACAAGCGGATTGTGTTTAACCGAAGAAAAAGGGTGATTAACCAAGAATAGGAGATTAACCCAAGAGGGATTCAGTGTTTTAATAGACGGATTGTGCATAACTGAAGAGACGGGTGATTAACCAAGAAGAGGTTATTAACCCAAGAGAAATTGAGTGTTTTAACAGACGGATTGTGTTTAACTGAAGAGAGTGCAAATTGGTGTTTTAATTGACAAGCAATGGTTAACCAATCAAAGGGAGAAGAACCAAGAGAAGGTTACGAACTCCGCAAGAGTTTCGGTGTTTAACAGGAAAACTGTGTTTAACCGAAGAAAGAGCGTGATAGAGCATTGGTTTTAACAGTATGACTGTGATCAACCAATGGAAGAATGAATACAACTCTCATGGGGAATCGGTGAAAGAAATGACTAGCCACAAGAAAAGGTAATTGAAAACCTTTTGAAGGGAACAAGGGAAAGGTATTGAATAAAGGCAAGAGATTGACCCTCAGAATATTGCTAATGATCGTGAACCAAGGGAATGGTGATAGATCAAAAGACTGATTGAAAGAGATAAGAGTGATCAAGGATCGAAAGAGATCGCAAAGAGAAAAGAGTGAACAAGGATCGAAAGAGATCGCAAAGAGAAAAGAGTGATCAAGGATCGAAAGAGATTGCAAAGAGAAAAGAGTGATCAAGGATCAAAAGAGATCGCAAAGAGAAAAGAGTGATCAAGGATCGAAAGAGATCGCAAAGAAAAAAGAGTGATCAAGGATCAAAAGAGATTGGAGTGAGAAAAGAGTGATCAAGGATCGACTCGACTGGGGAAGGAAAGCACACTACCGCCTGGAGGTAGAGATGACTAAGCCAAACACAGGATCATTCGTCCCCTACCTGAAGTAGTCAGAACGAGAGTAGGAATTCTCCCTTCTCATTCCTTCTCTAACACACAGGGTGTAGTGCAGAAGTTGAGATTGACAGCGTAACAGCTCCAAGTTGTACAGTCTCCAGTGCGTTGTAAAATGAACAGCGTAACAACTTCAATTTGTACAGTGCTCCAGGGTCGCAAGTTAGACGTCGTATGAATCTTCGACTCCGTGGGGAGGAAGAGAGAGGAAATGTTCTAAAAGAAGCCTAAAGAGAGGGAAGAGGGAAGATCAACTAATCAAAACACAGTTTTGATTAATTAATCAAAGCGAAGCAATGCTAACAACTTTCCAAAGGGAATGGAAAATCATTAAAGAAAAAGTTGTGAATTGATTGCACAAGATTAAGTTCATCCATGAAGAATAAACTTAATGCAAAGCAAAGAGAAGGAGTGCATAACAGTGCCATACAAATATTAGCATGTGTCATACATCATGTGTCAAGTGATCAAAGATTGTACAAGAATTAGAATGTTCAAACAAATATCAAGAACATACCTAATTGCGAGAATAGATAAATCAATCATTGAACTATTGTAAATATGCTTTAAACAGAGGTTAATAGCATTTAAAAACACCCATAAATATTAAGTATATCAATCCATGGAAGTTAGAGGGAAAAAGAATGTCAAACAAGCTTGAAAAAACTCAAAATGGCCATTCTGTTCAGTGGTAACCGGTTACTCACCACGCGTTAACCGGTTACTTGCTTAAAAATCAGCATTTTTGGTGAAAATTGAACTGAGTAACCGGTTACTCACCATGTGTTAACCGGTTACTACTGAACAGTGGTGAAAAAAAAACAGAAAAAATAGCTTTTCAAAAAGCGGTTTTCAGCATTTAATCACTTATGCAAACCACCACATGCTAGGGCAAGAACTTGTGCACGAAAATTACATCATGTAAGAGGAATTAAACACAAATTACAAGCATTAATCATGAAGATCAAAGATCAAGCAATTGCATGATAAATTAAACCGAAAACGATCGAAATTACAACGTAAGATCTACCAACCTACAACCCGGAGGATTGGCTTGGCAATTGTTGTGAATAAAATGTGATGAAGGTAAGTAAAGAAAACCAGAGAAAACCAGATATTCCTTCCCTTTCACTTCGAACCGTAGCGAAACCGAGCAAAAATGCGATAAAGCTCCGAAATCGAATTTGCACCGTAGGATCTTGAAGTAAACACTTGAGATGAATCCAAAAGCTAATAGAACTCTAGATACTCAAATATAATTGCAAAAATGAGAATTATCACCGAAGAAACTTGAAGTGACCACTTGAAATGAATCCAAAAGCTACTGAAGCTCCACAAAATTCAGTAGAATGGAAAGATGATGAAGGTCAAGCTCAAGAAATAATCACTTTCAATGTGAAAAGTGATTATTCTTCAAGGATTAAGAGCTTTTGTGAGGTTTGGTGAAGAAGATGAACAGGAATATGCAGAAGTTGCAGAAAAAATGCAGAGGAGGATGAGAGAATTGAGAGTGAAGAAAGTGTGAATTTGTGTGGATGATTGTGGAGGAGTTACAAAATGGTGAAGCTTGGCTTATATAGAGTTTAGGTATGGAGTGTGAGAGCTTTGGACTTTGGTTTGGACTTAGCATTGGGAGGTTTGGAGTTAGGGTTGGAGTTAGTTAGACTTGACTCACTGAGTCAAGGTGGTTAACTCGGTTAGTTAGGATCAACTCGGTAACAATCCCAATGTGAGTTCCAATATCCAAAGGTCCACATACTTGTAAATTAAGTAACATGGTGCACTTAAATTAGAGTGATGCATTGGAATAAATACACTTGGAATGTCTTGAATAGTCTTGAAATGTCTAGAGAAGTCTAGAATGTTCCACACACTGCTAGAATCAAGTAGAACTAAAGTCCAAAGAGAGTGCATGGATGCTGTCCCAAAAATGCAGCAGGAATTGCAATTTTTCACTGAGTAATCGATTACTCACCAGGCGTTAACCGGTTACTTCAGTCAAATTTGCCCAAATTGCTTAAAAATGGATGTTATGGCTCCAGTTCCGATTTTCCACCTCTTGTTTTGATAAATAGGCATGGAAATCCTTATTTGGTGCTTGTTTTGATGATGAGATGATCTTGTGAGGGTGAGATTAACTGTGCTTGGAAAACCTGAATACTTCTACAACCAAAATCATAAATAAAAAGTGTGAATGCATATGCCAGCGATGCGAATGTACATGCTTATGGAGAAGGCCAAAGAGGAGGTCAAATTTTGGGTTACGACAGCTGCCCCTATTTAATCCACTTGGACCTGAATGTACGAATTGCGCTAGTTTTTCGATGATTCGAGGTAGAAGGGGATTAAATAAAATAGTAGCTCAAAAATTTGGCCGACGGCGGCAAAAAGAGAGGTTAAATGTTTTTGAGGGTTGATAAGTGCAAAGTTAGGATGAATATCTATTGGGAGAAGAATCAGGCCAAAAGAAAAGGAGTATGCTTGATGCATATGCCATGTATGCGCTGTTCTACATGATGCTTGATATCATACAATGCAAGGATGCAAGGTTAAGGTACCGTATCGCAAGTTTGTAGGTTCTGGACGGACCAGAAAGGTTTTGGACAGACCAACGAATTAAAAAGGTTCTGGAAAGGTTTGCCATACGAGAACTGGATTTTGAGAAGGCAATTCAGGCGAGAGCTGATTGGATTTTGGTTGGGACACATGTTTAAACCTGTATGGTGTAATGCTCCAACTTGATGAATATGTTATGCGTTTGAGGATGCTATGATATGCGATGATGATTACTATATGCAGAATGTTAGTGATCAGGTTCTGAAGAGATGTCAAGTATGATTAAGCTAAGGCTCCATGCTATGCCAAATGAACGATATGCATGAGTGAAGCGACATGATCAATGCATGAGAGAGGTCTATGCAACAGTTCTAATGCTTTTGTTGTGAAAGGAGGAGGAGTTGAGGTTAGGGTGTAAACTAAAGACGTGATTCCCTGACACCTACTTCAGGATCAGCTGTTGTTGACGCAACATTGCTCTTGCCTCAAAACGGGGAGAAAACTTGTACCTTAGTAGCTTGTCTCTGCCTCAATCTGTTGGGTATCAGCATGAATTGCCCCAATCACAAGGTGAGAAGCAGTTATGCCATATGATGATCCTGATTTAACTTTCCCCAATATGCCTCAGATTAACCATCTCTTGGAGAGGTTGACTTCTTGTGCTCTTGAGGTGGCCTGTCCCAATGTGAGCTCTGAAGTGATTTTGCCCCTGTCTGATCGATCTTTGGAGGAATGCCCCTGACCAACTGATCATGGAGAGATTTGTCGAATCTCATCGTGATTGACTGTATCTCGAAGTGACTAAGCCCAATGGAGTTTTCCAGGCGTTTTCCCCCTTAAGGTGATCACACTTTCCATTGTGGAAACTTTCTTGATGTCAAGTGCTTGTTTGCAGGTAAAAAGTGTTTGTTTTGAAAAATGATAATGCTAATGCCATGCATATGTCAGTCTTGAGATCCAAGCATGTTCACTAAGATTATGACATATAGTGAATGGATCACCATTTAGAATGCCATGTCAGTATTAGCACAAATGATAAGCAAATATTTAGGAGTCAGCTTTGACACGATTTTACTGTCGTATGCTTTCGAAATAAACTCTGCTTCAATTAGGTCTTTTCAAGGTTGTAACGTGGCCTGGTTCATGGTTTAAGAAAGAAAGGATATAAGGCTCAAAATTTAGTTTAACCCGCCTAATCTCCTTGATGTTCTCCAGTCCTACGTTCAATTAGTTTGACACAAGCGTTCACCTTTCAAAAGGATTTTGAATGGTAGATGCGATGGTAGAGGAACCGACGAGAGTTTTGGAGTGACAGTCACTCACCTTTTGTTTTTGTCACATGTGACCACACAAACTTGTTCTTATTGAGGATTTCTCTCTTAATTCTCTGTTTTGTTCTTTTTGATTTCCTTAATTTTTGCGTAGACTGATTATTTTGAATTTGTTGTCTACCGGGATGCCCTAATTTTTGGCTAAGTCGTTTACTTGTGACTTAGCGGGCTTTTTGTTTTTTGCTTTTTTTTCCTTGTGATTTTGATTTTTTTTTCTCGAACAAAATCGTGTGACATGTGTTTGATTTGTAGGGTGAGTTATGGCTGCCTCATTCCTTTGGTCGGTGAGGGATAACCATTATGGATTCGTGATTTTTCTGACCTCTTGCGAGGGATATGATGTGGTTGATCCTCAGAATGAGGTACTCCTCTTTTGAAATTTGAACGCATGGTCAAACTAGTTGAAGACTACCCTGGCCCTGGTTAAGATTGAGGGTTTTTTTTTGCAAAGAAAGAAACTCCTACTTCAAGGCCTAAAGGGGTTGACTAGGGATTATCTTCCTTATGACTCCGGTGTTTGGGAATGGAACCAATGCCTTACATCGTCAGCAGGGTTTTATTCAAAAGCATACAGACAGTGATCCCACATCTATTGATTTCATCATTCTCTTTTTGATTTTGCTTGATTAAGTGTGCGATATTGATAAAAAGTATGAGTTAACACGAATGAATTTATTCAAAACATGCATATTCATTTCATTATTATTATCATTCAAAAACACACAAGTTTTACAAGTGAACAATGCTTGACAAACAAAAAAATTACAAATGGAAAAGATGGAATAACATGATGATTGCTGATGTTGAGGAAGTGCTCACAGGCTTATTCAAGGGATTCTTTTGTGATCTTGGCTCTTACACGGACACAACATTTCCATTCACCCACAGATTCTCACCTTAAATGGTTAAGTGCATCTTGTCAATCAACTGTTGGATCTTAGCTTTGAAAGCGTTACAATCCTCAGTCGAATGTCCAGCCGACCCAGCATGATATCCGCACCACACATTGGGATCATACCCAGGTGGGAATGGTTTTGGAGGAGGCTTCAGAGCTTTGGGAACCACCCGCGAGTTCTAAACCAGATGTGGGAGAAGTTGACTGTATGTCACGGAAATCGGATCTAGAGGAACATTCCTTCGTTCTAGATTGTTTCGGGGCTTGCGCTGATTTTGGCCCTCTCGGCCTTGGGCTTGCTGATTATGAATCTGAGGAAGCCGTTGATAAGGTGGTTGTTGGTATTGGGCAGCAGCAACATGCGAGAATGAATAGGATGGCGTAAGAGCCTGAGTTGCTTGAGGATGAACCTGATGAGTAGCATATTGCGGGAACACTTGAGTAGGGTGCATCAAACCAGGATTACCCATCCGTTTAACAATCTGACCAAAAGGGTCCCATACAGAGTGTAGGGTGCCCCTGGGTAAACAAATGGAGGTGCAACAGCAGAAGGTGCCCCAGGATAAGCAAAAGGCATTACAGAGGTAGCAGACTGAAGACCTTGGTAGGGGTATTGCCCAACAGGTTGAACAACTGGAGGAATCTGTACATGAATAGGGGGACCTCTATTCTCAGCTTCGGCAGATGTTTCAGCAATCACAGGTGCAGACTTCTGGCAAGGCTTCTCTGTAAAGCAAAGCAATTTCTGATCGAGGAGCTCTTGGACTTTGTCCTTAAAGATGACACAGGCTTCTATGGAATGCCCTACATATCCAACATGGTACCCACGTGTGGCATTAGGATCATGCTTAGGATGATAAGGAAACTTGGCCGACTTGATTTCTTTAGGAACAATTGCCCTAGCATGAATCAGAACAGGCAGTAGATGCATGTAGGTTACGGGAATTAGATCATGACGAGGACGTCTCCTCCCTTGATTGTTGTTCCCTTTGCTGATTTGCTTACGTTTTTGTTTCTGATTTCCTTGAGTGGTTTTCTGATTAGACGAGGGGTGAACCGACAAATTTCTTGCATCCACATTCATGACCTTATCCACTTTTGGTCCATTCTGGGCTTTCTCATCAATCACAACCTGATCAGAGGGGTTCATTGTCATACTGTCCATAAGTAGTTCCACAACCATGTCAACCTTGCCTTCCTTGTGCGCTGTACTCTCATACCCAACCTGTTCCATGATTCTTTGGCTTTCAGTGACAGAGAATCGTTGTGTTTGGGCTTATGGAGGGAAGAAAGTGATCTTTCTCTGGTTTGAAGGCATGCAATGCAAAGGTATGTATGCACATGTTGTTTATGCAGGCGGAATGCAAATGAGACGTGCAACACCTAATGATGCAAAGGTTAGATGATGCAAAAGTCCAACATACATATGATGATGCAATAACTCAAGTTCAAAAGTTTGGAATACATGATGATGCAATAATATTATGCAATAACATTATGCAATAATGTAAGTTAGAGATGCAACAACTTCTGGATAATCTGCACAGGTAGCTCTGTGTAAGTGCGAAGATCTGACGTGCGTGAGAGAACAAAGGTATGAAGTGGCTTATTTTCCTGCAAAGAACCGATATCCCCCTCACAGGTGTGATCTAGACACAACAAGGTGGTCCCTAGAAAAGGTCGCCCAAACCATAGGACTCAGAATGAAAATCCCCCGCCGTAGTGAATTCTCACAGAACGGAAGTATTCTCAAGCGAATCACGATCTGGGATGTGGCTCTCATGATAGCCCAACGCGTAAAACACAGGCCTCACGACTATCCACGTTCTAGCCTATGTGTCTACTAGGCCAGGTGTTAGGACCTTTCTATCCAATAATATCTACCCATCCCAACAACAGCAAAAAACAGCAGATATCCAGAATATGCAACATATGAATATTCAAAGCAGTAAAGAAATGCAGTAAACAAACACAAAGCTAAAGCATAAAAATAAAGCTAGTAAAGCACGAAAGATAAACACCCAAGCAAGCAAGAGAGCAAACAAAACTAGGCTAAACCACTCAAGGGATGGACCAGCAAGAGGTCAATCTGTCTCCAGCAGAGTCGCCAGCTGAAGATGGCTGGTTTCTACCTGAGTGAATCGCACACTCAAAGATACAACAGAGTCGCCACCGAACTTTATTTAGTCCCAAAGGACAGGGAAAATATCGATAAAACCCAAGGGGAAGAGAAACGGGAACGGGGGGTCGGTTATGCGAAAGGAAGGTATTAGCACCTAACGCATCCGTCGTACTCGACGGGAACCATTTCGGTTGCTTCTAGGCTTGGATGGGTTATCTATCTAAAGGCTTATAGCTAAAAGAAAGAGGAGAGAGAGAGAAAGGGGAAAAAGAAAGAAAAGAAGGAAAGTGCTCGCGGAGGAACAAAGTCCTCGGGCCTACGTACCCTCATAGTATAATGAGGAAATCAAAGCGTCGTAGTTCATGGAACCAGGGGACAAAGAAGAAAGAATGAAAGAAGGAAGACGGAAGAAAGGTGGAAGTGTGCTCGCCGAGATCACTGCGATCTCATGCCTACGTATCATACATTCGAAAGAATGCAGAATCAGAGCTTCCGTAGTTCGGGGAACTAAGACGGAAAAGGAAAAGGAAAGGAAATTGGTGTCAAAACCAAGAGCAAAAGAAAGAAGGAAATTCCACTGAGGAGTAAGAGACTAAAGTGAATGTGCAAGGAACAAAGAGAAACGGTGTCAAAACCAAGAGAATAAGAGATAGAGAAAGATCCGCTGGGGATGCAAAAGAAATGGTGTCATAACCAAGAGAGTAAGGGAATAAGAGAGAAATGGTGTCCAAACCAAGAGAATAAGGGAATAAGAGAAAGATTCGTTGGGGATGCAAAAGAAATGGTGTCATAACCAAGAAAGTAAGAGCAAAGGGAATAGGAAGGACTCCTCTGGGGATCCCAATAAAGGGATGGTGTCATAACCAAGAGAAAAAGGAAACTCATTATATTAACTGTCTGGCAGTGGTTAACCGGAGAAAGAGAGTAGGACCCTGGCAGGGAAAAGAAGCTGGTGTCAACAGACAGACTGTGATAAACCAAGAGAGAGAGTGCTGAACCGAGAGAAGGTGTTTAACTCTGAAAGGGCCTCGGTATATTAACTGATTGGCAGTGGTTAACCGAAGAAAGAAAGGACTGCAACTTTGTGGGGATAGAGAAGCATTGGTCTTAACAGAGAAAACTGTGATTAACCAAAGAATGGCTGTAGGACCGAGCGAAGGTCGTGACCCGAAGGACGGGTGTAGGACCGAGTAAAAGTCGTGACCCAAAGGACGGGTGTAGGACCAAGTAAAGAACGTGACCCCAAGGACGGGTGTAGGACCGATCAGAGGTCGTGACCCAAAGGAGTTCGGTAAACTGGCTGAACAAATAGTACTCAACCGAAGAAAGGGTATTTGAACCAAAGAAAGGTTACTAACCCAAGGGTGCAAGTATTCGAACCAAGAGGAGGTTGCCAACTGCGGGGGATTCGATGTTTACAGACGGACTGTGATTAACCGAAAGGAACGAGTGATTAACCAAGAGAAGGTGATTAACTCGAAGAAGGTTCAGTATCTTAACAGACGGACTGTGTTCAACCGAAGAAAAAGGGTGATTAACCAAGAATAGGTTATTAACCCAAGAGGGATTCAGTGTTTTAACAGACAGACTGTGGTTAACTGAAGAGACAGGTGATTAACCAAGATGAGGTGATTAACCCAAGAGAAATTCAGTGTTTTAACAGACGGTCTGTGTTTAACTAAAGAGAGTGCAAATTGGTATTTTAATTGGCAAGCAATGGTTAACCAATCAAAGGGAGAAGAACTAAGAGAAGGTTACGAACTCCGTAAGAGTTTCGGTGTTTAACAGGAAAACTGTATTTAATAGAAGAAAGAGTGTGATAGAGCATTAGTTTTAACAGTATGACTGTGATCAACCAATGGAAGAATGAATACAACTCTCATGGGGAATCGGTGAAAGAAATGACTAGCCACAAGAAAAGGTAATTGAAAACCTTTTGAAGGGAACAAGGGAAAGGTATTGAATAAAGGCAAGAGATTGACCCTCAGAAGATTGCTAATGATCGTGAACCAAGGGAATGGTGATAGATCAAAAGACTGATTGAAAGAGATAATAGTGATCAAGGATCAAAAGAGATCGCAAAGAGAAAAGAGTGATCAAGGATCGAAAAAGATCGCAAAGAGAAAAGAGTGATCAAGGATCGAAAGAGATTGCAAAGAGAAAAGAGTGATCAAGGATCAAAAGAGATCGCAAAGAGAAAAGAGTGATCAAGGATCGAAAGAGATTGGAGTGAGAAAAGAGTGATCAAGGATCGACTCGACTGGGGAAGGAAAGCACACTACCGCCTGGAGGTAGAGATGACTAAGCCAAGCACATGGTCATTCGTCCCCTACCTGAAGTAGTCAGAACGAGAGTAGGAATATTCCCTTCTCATTCCTTCTCTAACACACAGGGTGTAGTGCAGAAGTTGAAACTGACAGCGTAACAGCTCCAAGTTGTACAGTGCTCCAGTGCGTTGTGAAATGAACAGCGTAACAGCTTCAATTTGTACAGTGCTCCGGGGTCGCAAGTTGGATGTCGTATGAACCTTCGACTCTGCGGGGGGGAAGAGAGAGGAAAAGTTCTAAAAGAAGCTTAAATAGAGGGAAGAGGGAAGATCAACTAATCGAAACTCGGTTTCGATCAATTAATCAAAGGGAAGCAATGCTAACAACTTTCCAAAGGGAATGGAAAATCATTAAAGCAAAAGGTGTGAATTGATTGTACAAGATTAAGTTCATCCATGAAGAATAAACTTAATGCAAAGCAAAGAGAGGGAGTGCATAACAGTGCCATACAAATATTAGCATGTGCCATACATCATGTGTCAAGTGATCAAAGATTGTACAAGAATTAGAATGTTCAAACAAATATCAAGAACATACCTAATTGCGAGAATTGATAAATCAATCATTGAATTATTGTAAATATGCTTTAAACAGAGGTTAAAAGCATTTAAAAACACCCATAAATATTAAGTATATCAATCCATGGAAGTTAGAGGGAGAAAGATTGTCAAACAAGCTTGAAAAATCTCAAAATGGCCATTATGTTCAGTGGTAACCGGTTACTCAGCACGCGTTAACTGGTTACTTGCTTAAAAATCAGCGTTTTTGGTGAAAATTGAACTGAGTAACCGGTTACTCACCATGTGTTAACCGGTTACTACTGAACAATGGTGAAAAAAAAACAGAAAAAACAACTTTTCAAAAAGTGGTTTTCAGTATTTAATCACTTATGCCAACCACCACATGTTAGGGCAAGAACTTGTGCACGAAAACTACATCATGTAAGAGGAATTAAACACAAATTACAAGCATTAATCATGAAGATCAAAGATCAAGCAATTGCATGATAAATTAAACCGAAAACGATCGAAATTACAACATAAATACGCGGAAACGATCGAAACAGTGAGTAAAGTGAGATCTACCAACCTACAAGCCGGAGGATTGGCTTGGCAATTGTTGTGAATGAGATGTGATGAAGGTAAGTGAAGAAAACCAGAGAAAACCATAGATTCCTTCCCCTTCACTTCGAACCGTAGCGAAACCGAGCAAAAATGCAATAAAGCTCCAAAATCGAATTTGCACCGTAGGATCTTGAAGTAAACACTTGAGATGAATCCAAAAGCTAATAGAACTCTAGATACTCAAATATAATTGCAAAATCATGAAGATAATTAAAGAAAACAAGAGGAATCTTCAATTGCACTTCGAATCGTAGCGAAACCGAGCAAACATCGACGAAAACTCCAAAATGAGAATTATCACGGAAGAAACATGAAGTGACCACTTGAAATGAATCCAAAAGCTACTGAAGCTCCACAAAATTCAGTAGAATGGAAAGATGATGAAGGTCAAGCTCAAGAAATAATCACTTTCAGTGTGAAAAGTGATTATTCTTCAAGGATTAAGAGCTTTTGTGAGGTTTGGTGAAGAAGATGAACAGGAATGTGCAGAAGTTGCAGAAAAAATGTAGAGGAGGATGAGAGAATTGAGAGTGAAGAAAGTGTGAATTTGTGTGAATGATTGTGGAGGAGTTGTAAAATGGTGAACCTTGGCTTATATAGTGTTTAGGTATGGAGTGTGAGAGCTTTGGACTTTGGTTTAGACTTAGCTTTGGGAGGTTTGGTGTTAGGGTTGGAGTTAGTTAGGCTTGACTCACTGAGTCAAGGTGGTTAACTCGGTTAGTTAGGATCAACTCGGTAACAATCCCAATGTGAGTTCCAATATCCAAAGGTCCACATACTTGTAAATTAAGTAACATGGTGCACTTAAATTAGAGTGATGCATTGGAATAAATACACTTGGAATGTCTTGAATAGTCTTGAAATGTCTAGAGAAGTCTAGAATGTTCCACACACTGCTAGAATCAAGTAGAACCAAAGTCCAAAGAGAGTGCATGGATGTTGTCCCAAAAATGCAGCAGGAATTGCAATTTTACACTGAGTAACTAGTTACTCACCAGGCGTTAACCGGTTACTTCAGTCAAATTTGCCCAAATTGCTTAAAAATGGATGTTATGGCTCCGGTTCCGATTTTCCACCTCTTGTTTTGATAAATAGGCATGGAAATCCTTATTTTGTGTTTGTTTTGATGATGAGATGATCTTCTGAGGGTGAGATTAACCGTGCTTGGAAAACCTGAATACTCCTGCAACCAAAATCATAAATAAAAAGTGCGAATGCATATGCCAGCGATGCGAATGTACATGCTTATGGAGAAGGCAAAAGAAGAGGTCAAATTTTGGGTTACGACACTAAGCATTGGTAAAGACTGTCATCTACATAGGGTGTCATTGATTTAAGGTCGTCGTCCTCCATTATGGGGGTCGAGGGTAGTTTAATTGCTTCGGTGGGTTCTTCTTGGTATAACTCTTTTATGCACTCATCAATGATATCGTTGGCACAACACGAGTCATCTATGGAGGTGCCATTAGGAATTTAGATAAGATAAATTCTACCTTCTCATCTCCCACTTCGAAAGTCATTTTTCCTCTTTTGACATCTATTATGGCTCTGGCTGTTGATAAGAATGGTCTACCTAGAAGGATAGGGATTTCTTCGTCTTCCTTAATGTCCATAACGACGAAATCTATTGGAATATTACGTTGGCCAATCCTAACCGGGATGTCTTCTAATATACCTATTGGGTATTTAACTGACCTATCAGCCAATTGAAGGGACATCCTAGTTGTTTGTATGTCTCCTAGGTTAAACCTATCACAGACAGCTAAAGGTGTTAAGCTTACACTGGCTCATAAGTCTAGAAGTGCTTTATCGATAACATGACTTCCTAGAACACCAGGTATAGAAAAAATTTCGGGGTCTTTCTCTTCCTTAGCTAGTTTGTTCTCAGCAATGGAATTGCATTCTAATGGTTTAGGATCGTCAAGTTTACGTTTGTTGGTTAAGTTGTCTTTCAGGAATTTAACATACGATGGTATTTGAGTAATAGGTTCAGTGAAGGGGATCTCAACGTGGATTTTCTCAATCACTTTCACAAACTTTTTGTTTTGGTTATCTAATTTGGTTCGGTTAAGTCTTTGCAGATATGGGATTAGTGGTTTATAAGGAGGGGGTGACACATATACTTGGTTATCCTTCACTCCTTCCTTGTTTTTAACTTCCTTGTCTCTTTCTTTTTCGGGTTCTACACTTTCCTCTACTTGTTTCTCATGTGTAGTCACAACGTTTCTTTTTTGTTGTTCTGGTTTCTTTAACCTAGGATCTACAGATTCATCGTAAGTTGTTCCACTTCATAGGGCAATAGCGTTAGCATGCCCCTTGGGGTTAGGTTGAGGTTGTCCAGGAAATTGTCCTCCTGGTGTAGCCTGAGCAGCTTATTGTTGTGCTACTTGAGAGATCTTGGTTTCAAGCATCCTATTGTGGGTTACCATATAATTGACTTTTGTGCCTAGTTGGGTAATCAACTCGTGTATATGAATGTTTTGGCTCATGAATTCCATATTTTGGTGAGTTTGGGTTGAAATGAAGCTCTCCATGATTTTCTCAAGGTTTGATTTCTGAGGAGCAGCTTGCATTGGTTGTGTCGGTCTCTGAGCCTGCACTACTACAAAACGCGTAAACAACGACGCCATGCTCACAACGCTTCATCCCTACATTGTTGTGACATATCTAAACTAAGGCGCGATTGTATTTTATTTGTTTATTGAATAAAACTTATCTGTATATAACAACGGTTGATAAACCAACCGTGGTGATTATCTGTATATAACAACGGTTGATAAATCAATCGTGGTGATACCTTCAAGCTTTCATGTGTTCGAACCTCAGCGCATTCATATATATTATTCCTTTTATGTTAAAGCGCACCTTTACATTTTTATTAACTTTTAATTAAAAAAATTAAAAGTTGTGACTACGGTTGTTTATATACACCGTTGTGATATATTTTGTATATTTTTTTAATTTTTAATTCTAAAAATAACTCTGGCGCTTTAATATGAAATTTCATTATGTAAATAATATATCATAACGGTGTAAATTCTTGACCGTCGCAGCAGTGTTTCAATAGTCTCCAAACTAGCTAGTCTCATTGTCTCTTCAGTATCCTTTTTTCCATTGAAAATAGAAACCAGACGAAACGTTACATGATTTCAACCCTAAACCCTAACCTTCAATACTGTCAAACAATACACGATTCCACCAAAGCCTGCATCATCAGTATCCATTTGTTGTCATTTTCGTCATCATCGTCACGATAGTGAAGAAAATAGAAGATTATGCACATACCAACACCGTCGTCATCATCGTCACCGTCGACAAAGAAGATAACAACAACACTGTCGTTGTCATAAGGAAGGAAGACAACAACAACACCAACACCAACATCGTTTACTTCGTCATCACATTTAGGGTACGTAAAATATTTTCCCCATGCATCTACAGTAAACTCTTTTGCCATTGTTGTTCATGTTGTTGTTGTTGTTTTTGAACTTAGATGTCGACCTTGTCGAGTTCTTCATCAGAAACCAGAGAAGAAACTCAAACAAATGAAAGGTTAGCCAATGAAACTCAAACAACTAAAATTCAAACGAAAAGATCACAAAGAGGTGTCACAATGATGCCCCAATTCACATCAGTCCGCAACTCATCTGGTGCAAAAATTCTGATCGAGTTTGATTCGCACTACAGATTAGTGGATTGTCCACATTATGCTACTTTTAGGAGTTATGTTGCGTTCCTTGCACGTAGCAAAGTCAGTATAGTGATTGATGATTGGAGAGAAGTGGATGGTAATGTCAAAGACAGCATATGGACAGACGTTAAGGTATTTCATACTATAATTTTCATATATTTGAAATCACTACCTATAGTTTCTAATTCATACTTATATATTGATTTAATGTAGTTGAATTTTGAGTTTACCGATGACTCAAAATTGAAAAGAAAGTGGATAACTTATGTCGGTGTTCGTTGGAGGGGATTTAAGTCACGGCTCACGGCTGACTACATTACGAAGCCTAAGAGCGGTCTTCAACCTCCATGGATTTGGTATAGTTTTTTATCGAAGAAGGTGTGGCACAAGTTTACGAAGAAACGTCGTTCTGAGGAATTCAAGGTTAGTACTAGTCTTATGTAACCTATAATGTTATGCTAATGAGTTATAGATACTAATCATACACATTTTTCACTATGTTAATAACAGGCTAAAAGCGAAGTAGGAATTCAGAACAAGGCGAAAAACATGTACCCCCATAGATTGTCTCGTGGGGGTTACAGGAAACTTGAGAAGAGGATCCTGCAGGAAAAACTACAAGAAGGAGGAGATGGTTACATTCCATCTCCACCTTCAAGACATGAGAAATGGAAGAAGGCTCGATTAAGACCTAATGGAGAGTACACCTCTGAGGCTTCAAAAGTAGTTGCTGAGAAAATTGTAAGTATATGTTTTGTTTAAATGCGTTTGCTTATGTAAATTGCTCATGAGTTGTTATTTAAATGCGTTTGCTTATGTAAGTTGCTCATGTTGTGTAGGATAACTTGGTTGTGGCGGCCCGTGAAGGCACATTTGTTCTGGAAGCACGACATGACATATTAGTCGAAGCTATCGGAACAGCTGAGCATGGAGGCCGTGTCCGTGGTGTTGGAGATGGTTTCGGCTTGAGGTCATTCTTTGGATCTCAAAGAAGAAGCACCGAAACCGCTGAATTTCTTGCTCAACGACAAAAGATTGATAATGTTGAGAAGCAATTGGCGGAGCAAAGGAGGCTGTTTGAGGAGGAGAGGGAAAAAAGGGAGAAAGAAGTGGAAAGGTTACAAAAGATGTATCCGGTATGTGTTGTAAATCGCGCTTATTTTTGTATGATATATATTATATGTTCTAATTGAATATATTGTGCTTATTTTTGTTTTATGTTCTAATTGAATGTTATGATGTAGAGATTAAGTGAAAGCCTCGAACAACGAACCAATGAAGATCGTCGTTGTGTTGGGGATTATCAAACTCCAAGTAGAAGTGTCTTAAATCACGCTTCTACAAAAGGGAGTAATTGTACAGCCCCTCCCCCACTTGTAGATAACCGCAATGGGATATTGGACCCTAGTCCAAATGAAATAACAAGTTTATACCGCTAGAACATTGCCCAAAATTGGATTTAGTGTATTACACTCCTGAAGATGTGAGGGATTTTCCCGCAGGATATAAGTGGCTTGACATATCTATTTTGCAAGTTTGGTGCACGTAAGTATATAGTCGAATATACATGTCATTATAGAACATTATAAGTTTTTGTATTTTCTCCCTTAATTTATTCATTTTCTTTGACCATTTAGGTACATTTACCTCGTTTGTATAGAATTGAATAATTCAAGTACCTATGGAATCTTGGACCCAAGTTTTATTGCTTGGGCGTATAATGAAAAAAATATCAGAGAAAACTACTTGAAAATCCGGCTAAATGACGGAGGAAAAGAATGTTACCTTGCACCATTCCTATGTAGGTTAGTATTGTTGTAATTTATTTCTATATTCTATATATTCTCGTGTTCATTCAGTGGTCATTGGCAATTGATCGTAATATCGTTTAGGACAAATACGGTGACATTACTGTGTTCCTTGCACGATCCACTCCACAAACCAATGAAAGATCTTGTATTAACGTAAGTATCTTTATTTAATATCATTTTCTTTGGCATTAATTGTAATTAGTTTAACATGTAATATGTTTAATTCAATTTTCAATGTGCAGTATTGTGGAGCAAGTTAATATATTGAGGAATGTTAGAAAAAAGCCCACATACCTTGCTCCTAAAGTAAGTGGCCCGATTACTTGTTTATTTCATTTACATTCATGCATGTGTGGTTGTATTCATGTTTTTATATTCATGTAATTTGTAGACGAGGAAACAATGCGGGAGTTACGAGTGTGGGTATTTTATCATGAAACACATGTTAAACATCGTACTTGCCGGCACTGTTGTTTCATGGGATACGGTAATATATGCCATAAAATGTTTACATATATTAATATATAAGTTGACTATTGAATTATTATCATGCATGATATATCTTCTATTTTTTGCTCTTATGTAGATGTTTAACGACAAAACCCCATTCCCCCTTGAGGACTTTGTGGATCTTCGTAAATGTTGGGCGTATATCCACAATGAGCTTAAGGGTTCTGCTCCTGCTGTATGATATATCAACAACATTTTTTTATGCACATATTTTTTGCTTTTGATGCACATAATGTGAACAATAGTTTTGCCTTTTAATGCACATAATGAAATCAATAATATTGGTTTTTGATTTAAACAATGTTAGCAGTTTAATTCTCTGATTCATTTAGCTTTTGATGTAAATTCTTTAATTCATTTATAAGGATAAAATATAGGAAGAATTGTGTTTGATGCACATATTGTGTTTGCATGTAAACAGAAGTTGTTTTGACAGGATAAATTATGGGAATAATTTGATACGCAGATAAATTTTATATTTAAAATAGTCTGTTTTTGGCAGCGGTTATAAACCTATCCGTAGTTGTATGTCAAACGCTAATATAAATAAAAAATGTTGTTGCTGAGAATCGAACCAGATCACAGTTTAGTATATCACAACGGTTAACTAAACTAACCGTCGTGAAATAATGCGCGCATACTGGAATACAACAATGTTTCCCGGACCGTCATTGTACGTGTAACGCCCCAGTTTTTGTTAGATGTATTTAATTGAGTCGATTAAATTATTTTTGGTCTTTATCTTATTTTATTCTTGACTTTTATTTGGAAATATATTATTTTTCATTGTTGTTATGTTTTATCGCGTTTTGAGAGCGTTTGCGAGATATTTGAGTGTAGGGGTATTTTGGTCTTTTGATGGGTAGATATTATGTTTTTCATTTAGAATAGAACTTAGAGGTAAGAAAGAGAGAAAAATAGAGAGAAAGAAAAAGACAAGAAGGAAAAGAGAAAGAAAAGAAGAAAAAAGGAGAAAACTTGGAGAGAAAGAAATTGATCCAACCGTCTTTTCAAACACGATTAAATCGGGTAAAGGTGTGAAACTCGATTATCTTATGCTTGTGTATGAATATGTATGTCTGTGTTTGAATGTTCTCTTGCCTTTCCATAGTTTTCAATTCTAGGTTGGAAATGAGAAAAATGATTGGGAATCGAAGTTTTCGCGGTTGGAATGTGATATAAATGTTGTAGGATACTTGTTGTTATGATTGTAGTATGTTTTAGTGGTTATGTTATGGTTTGGAAGAGGTTTTGGTTGAAGAAATATGGTTTTTGGACCCATAACAGTGCTGCAGAATTTCTGAGTTTTCCTTGGTTCGCCTAGTGAACCTGGGGCGAAGCGAAAGCGAATGACTTTCGAGGGTTCGCCTAGCGAGCCCGTCAGCGAAGGTCAGCGAATGTTCGCTAACGTTGTTCGCCTAGCGAACTTTGTATCTTTTCAGTTATGTTTGTTGCTGCCTTGGTTCGCCCAGGGTTTCACGAAGCGAACGGCAAGGCGAAGGTTCGCCAAGGAGTTCGCCAAGCAAACTTTGTGTCTGTTTTGGTCTGATTGTGGTTTCGCCTGGACATTCTCCTAGCGAATGTGGTAGCGAATGCTCGCTAGAAGGTTCACCTAGCGAACGTGACAGTTTGTGCAATTTTGTTTTCTTCATAACTTTTGATCCGTAAGTCGGATTGAGGCGCGGTTGGGTGCGTTAGAATGCTATTAAGATGTTCTTTCTTATTAGAATGGTTTTGAGATTGTTGGCCGATCTAATTATCTCGGGAATTTGGAAATGTGTCATTTTGTCGACTTTTACCATTTTAATGGTGTGTATTTGATGTGTTATCATGCAATGTGCTCTTGATATATACCGTATGACTTGTGTGCTATTGTATAAGATAAGTGCATGTGATGAAATGTGGTGATGATGGTTTGTGGCCTGAGGGCAAGAAAATTCATTGTGTTGTATTTAATGGTATATGCATGATTATGGATGTGTATATGTGTGCATTTGAATGTCATGAGTCATTGTATGCCAAGCATCATGATATGCATTCTTGTGATGTCGTGTGCCCTAGTGGGTGTGAGCGACGAAACGATTCCAGAGAGAATCCGCTATAACATCATGTGCCTTATACAAAGAGGTGTGAGTGATGATTATAGACGATTGTGTGCCTTATACAAAGAGGTGTGAGCGATCAGGTCGTGTGCCTTATACAAAGAGGTGTGACCGATCCATAAACGTCGCGTGCCTTATACAAAGAGGTGTAAGCGACGGGGAACATCGTTTGCCCGACGGGGAGTTACACTAAGTAACAAGCGATGATTCCAATAGTTCCTGAGTGAACTAGTGATGAGAATGATGGATGGAACGGTACCGCATTGCATTGCATAGAGTTGTTGTGTCGGTCTTTGTGCATTTGCATAAATCATGAATGGATTGATTTTTTGTGGAATTGTGAATGGAATTGATGAGTTGATATGTATTTATGTTGGTGATAAATGCATTGAGCATGATTGATATACCTTGGTGATGGATATATGAGATACGCATTGTGTTGTTTTGTATTTGAATTATGGTGTAAATTGTGGTGAGAATGTGTTATATGTGTATTTTTGTGTTATTATATAATTGTATGCAATTGTATTATAATTGTGTTTCTCACCCTTCTGCTGTTTTGAATGCTCTATGAGGCATTGCAGATTAGATGCTGGAGGTATTTTTGTGAAGCTTAGGTCTTCATTCTTTTGTCGGTCGGCTCTGATATGTAGCACCGGGTAGTCGGGGAGATCGTTTGTGATTATGTGTATATGTATATGTTCTTTTTGGATTGTACATGTATGACTCTGTATATGACAGACAACTTTTATGTTATATATATATGAGATTCAGTTGCAGATTTTCCGCTTATATTCTGTATCTGATTTGTGGATGTTAGGAACTGAGTTCCTCTGTTATTTGCTACCTGATTGTTGCATATCTATATGAGCAGGTTGTTGTATTTGGTTTCAATTGATGTGACGCCTCTGTCTATGCCATGAATGTTTTAATTATACTCTGATTATTTGTTATCGCTTGAATTAATTGGGCGAATAGATTGGGGGTGTTACATTAAGTGGTATCAGAGCCAGTTTGTGTCAGTTCGTGCCAGTCCGTGTCAGTCTTTGTGTTTGGGGTGAGCTGTTTGTTTAACCATAGTTGATGTTAATGGATATGAACAGAATATGGCTGGTAGGAATGATGCTGCTTTGGCTGCTGCTATGCAAGCTATGGCTCAGGCTGTGCGGGGTGCACCTAATGCTAGTGGGAATGATGAGGTCAGGAAGAACAAACCGCCTGTCTTCAAAGGGAGACATGATTCTGATGGTGCTCAGATTTGGCTTAAGGAGATTGAAAGAATCTTTTGAGTGATGGACTGTGCTGAGGAACATAAGGTAAGACCGGGTACTCACATGTTGCAGGAGGAGGCTGATGATTGGTGGGTTAGTAAGCGTCATGTTTGGGAAGCTGCAGTTGAAGAGGTCACTTGGGCTTTGTTTAGCAGGGAGTTTTTGAGGAAGTACTTTCCTGAAGATGTTAGAGGAAAGAAAGAGATAGAGTTCTTTGAGTTAAAACAAGGTAACATGTCTATTGTGGATTACACTGCTAGGTTTTTGGAGCTTGTTCAGTTTTATCCACATTATGCTGAAGCAACTGCAGAGTTTTCCAAGTTTGTGAAGTTTGAGAACGGATTGCGTCCTGAGATCAAGCAGGCAATTGGTTATCAAAGGATTAGGAGGTTTTCAGATTTGGTGGATTGTTGTAGAATTTATGAGGAGGATAGCAAAGCTCGTTCTACTCACTATAAGAGTGTGAATGAAAGGAAAGGGAAGCAACCGTTTTGTGGTGGTCCTTATGTGTCACCAGCTGATAAGGGTAAGCAAAGGGGTAATTTTGAGAAAAGGCCAAGTGGGGGAGGTATGTCTAATCCTCTGAGATGTTTTAGGTGTGGTGACTTAGGACATCGTCAGTTTGAATGTAGAAAGGATATAAGGAAGTGTTCCAATTGTGGAGGTATAAGACATGTCGCAGCTGATTGTAAGAAGAATGTGGTGAACTGTTTCAACTGTGATGAACCTGGTCATGTTAGTACGAAGTGTCCGAAACCAAAGCAAGCTCTAGCTGGAGGGAAAGTGTTTGCATTGGCAGGAACTCAGACTACTAGTGCAGACCGTCTGATCAGAGGTACTTGTTTTATTAATAGTATGCCTTTAGTTGCTATTATTGATACCGGAGCGACTCATTCGTTTATTTCGTCTGAGTGCATGAAGCATTTGAATCTTTTGTTGTTGTGTTTATTGATGACATCTTGATTTATTCTAAGTCCCGAGAGGAGCATGCAGAACATTTGCGTGTTGTGTTGCAAATTTTGAAGGAAAAGAGACTTTTTGCCAAGTTGTCCAAGTGTCAGTTCTGGTTGTCAGAAGTGAGTTTTCTTGGGCATGTGATTTCAGGTAATGGCATTGCTGTGGATCCATCTAAAGTAAATGCAGTTCTACAATGGGAGGCTCCTAGATCTGTTACTGAAATTAGAAGCTTTTTGGGTTTAGCTGGATATTATCGAAGATTCATTGAAGGTTTTTCTAAGTTAGAACTTCCATTGACCCAACTGAATTGTAAAGGTAAAGCGTTCATTTGGGATATTCAGTGTGAGGAAAGTTTTAGTGAGCTGAAGAGAAGATTGACTACAGCTCCGATTTTGCTCTTACCGAATCCTACTGAACCGTTTGTGGTGTATTGCGATGAGTCTTTGATTGGTTTAGGTGGAGTGTTAATGCAAGAAGGTAAGGTTGTGGCTTATGCTTCGAGGCAATTAAGGATTCATGAGAAGAATTACCCTACTCATGATTTGGAATTAGCGGCTGTGGTGTTTGTATTGAAAATTTGAAGGCATTATCTCTATGGTGCAAGATTCAAAGTCTTTAGTGATCATAAAAGTTTGAAATACTTGTTTGATCAGAAAGAGTTTAATATGAGGCAACGGAGATGGTTGGAATTTTTGAAGGACTACGATTTTGGCTTGAATTGCCATCCTGGTAAAGCTAATATGGTAGCCGATGCGTTAAGCTGGAAATCTTTGCATATGTCCGCTTTGATGGTTAAAGAGTGGGAACTTTTGGAAGCATTTAGAGATTTGAGTTTGGTGTGTGAATTGAGATCTGATAGCGCGAGGCTTGGTATGTTAAAGGTCACTAATGATTTTCTGTTGACCGTTAGCGAGAAACAGAAGTTGGATGTGAAATTTGTTGATTTGATGATGGTTGGAGATCAAAGTGTGAATGGTGACTTTAAAGTGGATGATAAGGGTGTTTTGAGATTCCGTGGTAGAATTTGTATTCCTGATGATTCGGACTTGAAAAAGATAATTTTGGAGGAAGGACACCAGAGTAATTTGAGTATACATCCGGGAGCTAATAAGATGTATCAAGATTTGAAGAAGATCTTTTGGTGGTTCGGATTGAAGAGGGATGTGGCTCAGTTTGTTTATGCGTGTTTGACGTGTCAGAAGTCAAAGGTAGAACATCAGAAGCCTAGTAGATTGTTGCAACCGTTGGATATTCCCTAGTGGAAATGGGACAGTATTTCTATGGATTTTGTGACAGGGTTGCCGAATACACAGAGGGGACATAATTCCATTTGGGTAGTTGTGGATAGGCTGACTAAATCGGCGCATTTCATTCTGATTGACATCAGTTTTTCTTTGGAGAGGTTAGCTGAGATTTATATTCGTGTGATTGTGAAATTACATGGTGTTCCGTTGTGTATTGTTTCAGATCGAGATCCGAGGTTTATTTCCAGATTTTGGGAAAGTTTGCAAAAGGCGTTAGGTTCCAAGTTGAGATTGAGTTCAGCTTATCATCCACAGACGGATGGTCAGACCGATAGAACTATTCAGTCATTGGAAGATTTACTGAGAGCTTGTGTTCTTGAGCAAGGTGATGCTTGGGATAGTTATCTTGCGTTGGTGAAATTCACGTATAACAACAGTTTCCATTCGAGTATTGGAATGGCACCTTTTGAAGCGTTGTATGGAAGAAGATGTCGAACGCCATTGTGTTGGCATGAATCTGGTGAGAGTTCTGTAGTTGGACCGGAGTTAGTGCAACAGACTACAGACAAGGTGAAACTTATTCGTGAGAAAATGAAGGCTTCTCAGAGTAGGCAGAAGAGTTATCATGATCGAAGGCGGAAAGATCTTGATTTTCAAGAAGGTGATCATGTATTTTTGAGAGTTACACCGGTGTCAGGTGTTGGTCGTGTATTGAAGTCAAAGAAGTTTACTTCTTGGTTTATTGGTCTTTACCAGATATCCGCGAGAGTGGGTTCCATGTTTCATAGCTTCGGAAGTATGTTCCGGATCCGTCGCATGTAATTCCGATGGATGAGATTGAGGTAAGGGAGAACCTTACGGTTGAGGCATTATCAGTGAGAATTTTGGATCGTGAGTTGAAGTGGTTAAGAGGCAAGGATATTGCGCTTGTGAAAGTAGCGTGGGGAGGCGCTGCCGAGGGCAATTTGACTTGGGAGTTGGAGAGTCGGATGCGGGAGTCGTATCCGGAGTTGTTCGTCTCAGGTAATATTTTCGAGGACGAAAATCTCTAAGTGGGGGAGAGTTGTAACGGGTAGGTACACGGACGGGTGTAAAAAGTTTCAATACAGACGGGTATCGAAAAGGTACACAGACGGGTGCAAAAGGGTTCAATACTGACGGGTATCAAAAAGATACACGGACGGGTGTAAAGGGGTTCAATACGGACGGGTATTGAAAAGATACACGGACGGGTGTAAAGGGGTTCAATACGGACGGGTATTGAAAAGATACACGGACGGGTGTAAAAAGTTTCAATACGGACGGGTACTGAAAAGATACACGGACGGGTGTAAAGGAAACACCTTAAAGGGATGAATCAAAAGACCACCTGGACGAAAGGGGTGAAAAGAGATCATGGGTTCATAATCCTGGCAAAACACTCTGTCGTGGGACTGTCAAATATTGCTTTGAATGACTAAACCCAACACTTGTGGAGTAAAGTTGAATGATATTCTACTGAAATCTGGTTTTCCTGACGGAGGAAAACTCAAACCTGGCTTATGCTTCGGATGCATAAGTTTGAATTTTGCCGTAATGCTCCACACGAAGTGGAAATGCTACGCATTTAGGAGGATGCCATGTAAAAAATGCTTATGCAATGTAAAAAGACCGTCCCAGCGAAATAAACGCTGAGAACAAAAGCAGCTCCACCAAGGACGACAAACTACATTGTCATCAAACCAAAGAACACATGTTGAGGAAAACTTCACCCTGCTGGGGAAGATCACAATCACCAATTCTGCTGGAGATGGACGAATCTCCGAGAGAAAACCCACTCAATCAGGGAGGAACTGAAAATTGAAGATGGAAACTCCTCTGCCGGAGATGACAAAATGTTTCAGAACCTGGATTCAAAACCTGCTGGGGATACTAATCGCCAACAAACTCTTCTTGGGGATATGAGCACCTTTATCCTGCTGAAGAGTACTGATCATCATCGGCACATCTTCTTGGAAAATAGTAGTTGTCAACATCCACTCTGCTAGGGGATAAACAAAAGTTTCCTGACGAGCCGAGGAAAATACGACTGCCCCATATTCTGTGGGGAAACACCATCTTTGATCAAAGAAGATGCTCCATCAATCTCTTGCTAGAGAGGCAGCAGAAATGACAATTTCTGGCTACCTGTTGAGGAAAGATGAGCCAAATCACAACTCTGGCTGGGGCTAAACCTCTTATATCCTGCTGAGAGGGACGATCCTCAACGACTCCGCCTGGGGAATTACTTCTTTATACTCTGTCGAGGAAGACGATCCTCGATACTCTGATTGGGGAGAGCAGCAAACTGCTGAGGATGATCAGACTTCAAAGTTGGGGAACTAATCTACTGGAGAGGTACACCTGTCATTCTGCAAAACCAACAGAAAGGTCTACGTGCACAAATGATTACTTTGATTATCATCATAGTGACTGTCGTCTAAGCAATTGCCACTTTTTTCCAACTTGTTTCACAAAGCTCAACATTTTAGCATGTAATGTTTATCAAAAATATCGGACATTTTCACAAACAAAACAGGTAAAACAATAAACAAAATCTCTTTGACTAAAATACAAACTTTATTGAATGATCAGCCTGTAAATAGGCATTTACATTTGGAAGCAATTCCTGAAAAGAGGTAATTGCGCAAAAAGTAAAAGAAAATACACATGTCGGCAATGTGAGGAACAGACATCCACCATGACTCGACTCAGCTATAACCCATATGACTTGTTTATCCGCAGATACTTTGGCCTTTGAAGATGACTGACTGGAATGATTCCTTTCCTTCAAATTTTCCAAGTGTGAATAGTGATTACAGATCAAACGCGGATCGTAGTCTTTGCTTTTAAATCCCTAACTTTTGTCTGGATCGCCCTTTTCGGGTTTTCAATCCACCGGGATAACCATTTTTGCCAAAGTTGCCTTTTTAGGTTTTCAACCTTGCGGGTTTATTTATTTTTCCTTTTTATCCCTAATTTTTGCCCGAACCTTTTCTTCCATTTTTTCCTGAACCTTCTTTTTATGTCCAGCGGGTTTTTTTTATGCAAAGTATTTTTTGACCACATCCGCGTTCACAGGGGACGTAAAATCTTCGCCATCCATAGTTGAGAGTAATAAGGATCCACCAGAGAAATCCTGTCTTACTACATATGGCCCTTCGTAATTCGGAGTCCACTTGCCCCTGTGATCTGTTTGAGGAGGAGTGATCCTTTTCAGGACTAATTCACCAGTTTGGAAACACCGAGGACGCACTTTCTGATCAAATACTTTTTTCATCCTGCTCTGATACAACCGGCCATGCGCAATGGCTTTCAATCTCTTCTCTTCAATGAGGTTCAGTTCATTCTGCCAGGAACGCGCCCACTCAGCTTCATCAAGCTTCACGTCTGTCAGAATTCTCAACTTCTAGTGGCAGAACTGCTTCCATACCATACACCAGTGAGAAAGGGGTTGCCCCAGTTGATGTGCGTACCAAAGTACGATATCCGTGCAAAGCGTAAGGCAACATCTCATGCCAGTCCTTGTATGTCACTACTATTTTCTGCATAATCTTCTTTATGTTCTTATTAGCAGCTTCAACAGCCCCATTCATTTTCGGGCGATAGGGAAAAGAATTGTGATGTTCAATCTTAAAGCTCTGGCATAGCTCCTTCATCATCTTATTGTTCAAATTTGAACCATTTTCAGTAATGATCCTCTCCGGGACTCCATATCGGCAGATGATGTCCTTCTTAATAAACTGGGCTACCACTTGTCTGGTGACGTTGGCATACAATGCTGCTTCCACCCACTTCGTGAAATAATCAATAGCCACCAGGATAAAACAATGTCCATTCAAAGCAGTCAGCTCGATCTTCCCAATCATGTCAATGTCCCACATGGCAAAAGGCCAAGGTGACGACAAAACATTCAGAGGAGTAGACGACAAAACAAGATTCGCTTGACGAGTCTCCCATTCACCTGTAATCTGATTAACCACCAACGCAGAATCACCATAAACATCGAGGTTCTTGATTCTCAAATCAATTGCTTCTTCTAACCCCATGATGCATGCTTCATATTCTGCCTCGTTGTTGGTGCATACGAACGCTAATCGGGAAGTGAAGGGTATATGAGAACCCTTTGGAGTCGTGATGATTGCCCCGATTCCGTTACCATATGAATTAACAGCTCCATCAAAAACCATCTTCCACTGAGATCTAATCTCAGGTCCTTCATCAGGCAAAGGTTCTTCACAATCCTTCATCTTCAAATACATGATATGCTCATCCGAAAATTCAAATTTCATCGGTTGATAATCCTCAATTGGCTGTTCGGCAAGATATTCTGACAAAACACTTCCCTTAATGGCCTTTTGGGAAGCATACTGAATATCATATTCCGTCAGAACCATCTGCCAACGGGCTATTCTACCAGAAAGTGCTTGCTTCTCAAACACATACTTGATCGGATCCATCTTTGAAATCAAGAGGGTTGTATGGTTTAACATATACTACCTCAAATGCTTAGCGACCCAAGCGAGTGCACAACATGTTTTCTCCAGCATCGAGTACCTTAACTCGCAATCAGTAAACTTTTTACTCAGGTAGTAGATGGCGTGCTCCTTTCTACCTGACTCGTCTTGTTGACCGAGCACACAACCCATTGAATTCTCAAGAACCGTGAGATACATAATCAAAGGTCGTCCTGGTACTGGTGGTATAAGGACCGGAGGTTCCTGCAAGTATTCTTTAATCTTTTCAAACGCCTTTTGACAATTTTCATTCCACCTGAGCGCTTGATCTTTTCTTAACAACTTGAAGATTGGTTCACACGTGGCTGTGAGATGCGAGATGAACCTAGCAATGTAGTTTAATCTCCCCAAGAAACCACGAACCACTTTTTCTGTTTTCGGCACAGGAATTTCTTGTATGGCTTTTACCTTCGCAGGATCAACCTCGATACCTTTTTCACTAACAATAAACCCCAACAATTTTCCTGATCTCACCCCGAAGGTGTATTTGTTTGGATTTAACCTCAGTCTGAATTTTCTCAATCTTTCAAATAGCTTCTGAAGATTCACCAGATGTTCTTCCTCCATTTGTGACTTCGCAATCATGTCATCAACATAGACCTCAATCTCTTTGTGAATCATATCATGAAAGAGAGTCACCATCGCCCGCTGATAAGTTGCCCCTACATTTTTCAATCCAAAGGGCATCACTTTGTAGCAGAAAGTTCCCCACAGTGTTATGAATGTTGTTTTCTCCATGTCCTCTGGGGCCATCTTGATTTGGTTATACCCAGAGAAGCCATCCATGAAGGAAAACACCGAATACTGAGCAGTATTGTCAACTAACACGTCAATGTGAGGGAGCGGGAAATCGTCCTTTGGGCTTGCTCTTTTCAAATCCCTGTAATCAACACACATCCTGACCTTCCCATCCTTCTTAGGTACACGCACGATATTAGCAACCCATGGAGGATAATTTGTTACGGCAAGAAAACCGGCATCTAGCTGTTTCTGAACCTCTTCCTTGATTTTGACAGACATCTCCAGTTTAGTTCTTCTCAACTTTTGTTTGACCGGAACACAACCTTCTTTAAGTGGTAGCCAGTGTACAACAATATCAGTATCGAGCCCAGGCATGTCTTGGTAAGACCAGGCAAAGATGTCCACATACTCACGGAGCATTTCAATCAATCTTCCCTTGACACTGTCTTCCAATGTAGCCCCTATCCTTAGTTCCTTTCTGGCGTCCTCGGTTCCCAGATTCACAATCTCAATTTCCTCCTTATGAGGTAGGATGACCTTCTCCTCTTGCTTCAACAATCTGGCCAACTCTTCGGGCAGTTCACAATCTTCGTCAGTCTCTTCTTCAGCCTGATAGATTGGATTGTCAAAGTCATACCGAGCTATAGCTGAGTCATGATCGGTGTCATCTGAACAAAGAGACCTGCATGATTGATGAGGTATGTTTTATTATGTATGCAACAAAAGAAACACATTGCCATTTTGATGTGGGTTTTTAATGCATAAAAATAAAACAGAAAGATAGAGATCAAAATATTTGAGTGTGAAAAGTCCTTTATTGATGATAAAGCAAAACATGCAACAGTTAAAAGCCCTACAAACAAAATCACTACGTCTTGGGCAGAACGCAGGATTAACATAATAGGAAAACAAAGAAATTACTCGAAACTAGTCACTTGAATGACTTTTTCAGAAGACCAGTTGCACAGACTTTCTCCCGGGACGCAAGGGCGGATCCAGCTATCCATATCACAATCGTTGTCCCCTTCTTCCTCAATGGCATTAACTATGTCGAAGAAAACACCGGCACTGGTGAAACGGACTGGGCCATAGAATTTGGGAGGATCCCTGGCTTTCCTGGGTGGCTTGTATCCCAATCCATAGGTATTCCCTTTCGGCTGAACTTTAATCACTTGGCCCCACTTCTATGAGCTACCAGCTTCGACTATAGCCTTGGCGTCTTTAAACGAAGACATAGAAACCTCAGGTTGATCTGCCACTGCGGGCTGCTCTGTAGTCTCGGACTGATCCTCAAACTGAATAACCTCTTCAGACACCTTCACTTTTTCAAACCCCTAACACAGCGTCTCATGGATTTCACCATCCACTTCCACATATTTAAAGGTTGACAGCTGACTAATCATTATGTCCTCCTCTCCGCACACTGTCACCACGTGACCATCAACCATGTATTTCAGCTTTTGATGCAAAGTGGAGGTTACAGCGCCTACACCATGGATCCAAGGAAGACCCAACAGACAGCTGTATGCTGGCTGAATATCCATTATATAAAATGTTGCATCAAAGATTTCCGGCCCAACCTTGATCGGAAGCACAATCTCACCAAAGACAGATCTCTTTGAGCCATCAAAAGCTCGCACCACCAAGTCGCTTGGTGTACAAATAAGTCCCTTTGTATCTAACTTCATTAATGCTTTCTTTGGCAATACATTCAACGGTGATCCAGTATCAACCAACACATGTGACATCAGTGATCCACGACACTTAATCGAGATATGCAGGGCATTGTTATGATTCCTCCCAGCGGGAGTCAAATCAAGATCTGTAAAACGCAAGCCATTGCCCGCATTCACGTGCGCCACAACCCCTTCCAACTGGTTAACAGAAATCTCCTGGGGCACATATGTCGTGTTCAAAACTTTCAGAAGGGCATTCCTATGAGCTTCAGAACACAATAGCAACGACAGAATAGAAATCTTGGACGGGGTCTGATGTAACTGGTCCATAATTTTGTAATCACTTTTCCGGATGAGTCTCATAAACTCCTCTATATTTTCAGAAAAAACATCACCATCCGGCTTTACTGTAGAATCCACAATCACTGGAGGCTGAACAGAACCATATATTACCTGTTTTCCCTTATCTTGCCTAGAAGTGCTGGGTTGATCATTAACAGGAGTAAGCACTCTACCACTTCTCGTTATAGCATCAACCTCACCTTTAGCTTCTGAACTAGAACTCACTGATGGAGTAGTCATTAATTCCTGTTTTTGTCCATTGACAAACACCTCTGCGCCATAATTCCAAGGAATAGCCTTAGTACTTTCATACGGAATGGGTCCAGCCCTTGTAATGACGACTGGAGGTGGCCTTGCCGGACCTGAAATAGTAATCGTCTTGAAAGGAATATTAATAGTAGCAACCTTCTCACTAACAACCTCTTCTTGATGATTACCTCTATCAAACTCTAAGCAACCCTCATCAATCAGATTCTGGATACCCATCTTAAAAGAATCACACCCATTATCCTTCGTCAAACAATCTGAACAGTTCTCATCACAACCCGGATAGACGCCACCCTTTAGTAACCTGCTTTTAACCACATCCAGCGGAGTCTTCAGCTCCTCAACATCCATGATCAAATTCAAAGCTTCACATTCCTCAATTATCGCATTCACCCTCGGCCTATTGTGATCAGGCATCGGGTTTTGAATAACATTGGGCCTATCATTCGAGAAATTGATAGCCTTGGAGTCTACAAGGTCTTGCACCTTGTGATGAAACGCCCTACATTTCTCCACAGTATGCCCCAGAGCACCAGAGTGAAAATCGCAGTGTGCGTTAGCATCGTAGCCTCGTGGGAGTTCCCCTGTTGATGGAGCCAGGGTACGGAGCTCAACTAGACGTAATTGCAGCAAATGTTGCAACAACTGTGCATACGACATCGGTGGTTGCTCAAAATACCTTTCTGCATTTCTTTGTCTATTCTGATACTTGCCCTGTTGCCTGTTCTGATTAACATTATTCCTTTGTTGATGTGGTGGAGGTAACGTTGCTGGGATAGTTACCGATGCTACTTGTTAATTATTGTTCTGGCGCTGTTTCCCTTTTCCCTTGTAAGATGATACAGCATTGGCTTCCCCTTTCTTCTTATAACCATCAAATGGCTTCTTTCCATGCCCGGAGGACGATCCGTCACCACTAGAAACTTTTCCAGCCTTAATTCCAACCTCTACCTTTTGTCTGATCGCAATCACATCTACAAACTTGCCTAGTGAACAAGGCAATAGCTTTTCATAATAGTGCTTAGGCAGTGTGTCCATAAATATATCCAACATCTCCTTCTCTAGCATTGGTGGCTGTACCCTAGCCGCCAATTCACGCCACCTTTGCGCGTATTCTTTGAAACTTTCATCATTTTTCTGGGACATGCTCAACAGCTGAGTTCTGTTGGGAGCCATGTATGTGTTGTAATGGTAATGCTTGATAAAAGCTGTAGCTAACGCTCTCCAAGTACGAACATCTCTACTTTCCAGCACCATATACCATTCCAAAGACGCGCCGGACAGGCTGTCTTGGAAAAAGTGCATCATTAGCTTTTCGTCCTTGGCATGGGCAGCCATCTTCCTGGTATACGCCTTTACATGAGTTCTCGGGCAGGTAGAACCATTATACTTCTCCAGTGTAGGAATCTGAATCTTGTGCAGAATGACAATATCAGGGACCAACTCTAGGTCATCCAAATCTATTCCCAGATCATCCTGCTTCACAACCCTTTTCAGTTACGCCTCAATTAAACAGATCCTCTCATCACTGACCACAGGAGGGCCAGCGTCCAAGCTTCTGACTGAAAAAACATCATCCTGTTGATCATCAAAATGATGGCCATGGATAGCTCGAATAGTACTTCCTTCTCCAACCATTGAAGAGATCCCACCCTGTCCACCAGCACCAGGAATAGGAATGTTGGCACCAACACCACCTCCACCCGGAGGAATAACACGATTGAGAAGACCACCATGTAAGATACCATTTTCATCAACCTGCGCCACCAAAGGCTGAACTAGAGTTCTGAATTCATTCTGGCTCTGCACCACACCTTGCATCATCTCCATGAATTGATCGATGCGAGCTTGCATAGCTGCCATGTCTGCCTGAACTTTGTCCATCACTCTGCTTTGATTAAGCCTGGTAGAATACCGATGAGCTGGTTGATCAATCCTGACTGTCAAAAAGAGAGAGCATAAGAAAACCAGAGAATCTGAGATAACCTGCTATGCAAAAATGAGATGATTATGCAAATGCAAATGCAAACATGTATGAACATTATCAAGGCGATCTATCCCTTGATTCCAGTTTTAACAACATAAGAGAACTGAATTCCTGATCATATAAAGAGAATAAGCATCTGTTACAACACAAGTCTAAATAAGCATAAACAAAGACCCCGACCAACAAGCCTGGCGGTGATCCCGGAAATACAAAGAAAACAGCAGCAAGGAAACTAAGGCATATCATTAAGACTCAGCCGTGCTAGAATTCCCCATTCGTCATTCTTTTTGCACCAATTCTGCACTTCCTTGAGAAGCTTTTTGGTATTAGGATGCTCTGGTCTCTGAATCAACTCCTGAATCAAAAGATCCCTCCTGTGCAAGATTCCTGTTAAATAACGACTATGCAATTCCCAATCATCTTCTCCAGAAGCTCCACCTGAACTTGGACCTTCGCTTCTGGATCTTTTCACTTTGGCTTGGATCTTCAGCTGTTCCATATCTGCCATGGTTTCCTTGAGATTTTCCTCAATTTCTCTCCTCTCAAAGATCCTTGATAAAATCTCCTTATCCTTTTTCCAAAGCTTTGTCTTCAAACCTTCAATCTGCTCTAGATACTTGTCCTCTTTCAACCTGTTGGCAGTAATTGTTGTATTCTGATGGTCACGGAACCTGTGAATTCTTGACATAGCATAAGCCAACTCTTTCTTTTTGGACGAAAGGACCTTGCTAACACTTTTCAACTCTTGAGTCACTTTCTCTCTGGCTATGGCTTCTTTAGACAATTCTTTCTCCTTCACAGCCAAAAGTTCTGATTTCAGCCTGGCAGCATGAATAGCTTCGCCTTTTTCGTGCTTCAACTGACCAACCTCTCTACCCAGCTCACGATTCTCCTCTCGGAGTTTCTCCTTCTCAGCCCATAACTTATCATACTTCTCTATATTAACAGTTGTGGGAGCCTCGATCATCAAAGGATACAAAGGTAGTTCCACAGCGAAAGGAAGAAGCTCCTCTTCAGCTCTTTTCTTAATCCACTCTTTATAGGAAGGAAAAGCCCGGTTATTACATTTCCCAAATGAAGTTTTTCCCTTCTTGGTCACCTGCTTCCAAGCATTCACAATCTTCCTTATCATCTCTTGATCCCCAGTACCATTGAAAAATAAGGACTCTCTGATATCTCGCTCTTCAGGTGGACCTCTCAAAGGATAACCAAACTGCCTGATAACAAGGGAAGGATTATAGTTAATTCCACCTCTTCTCCCTATCAAGGGTACATTAGGGAATTCTCCGCACTTGCAAATAATCTCCATCCCTAGCAAGTCATGGTTGAACCAAACAATGTTGTCAGCAGTCAAGCCCATTAACCTCTTTGACCACTTCAGAGAATCTCTCGTATCAACGAAAGCGCCAGCTTCGGGGAGATGACTCAGAAACCAAGTAGATAAGAGTGGTGCACAACAACTCACAGTTTTTCCATGCCTATTTTCATTCTTGTAGTGGACTGAGTGATACACATCACCTAGCAAGGTATGTATAGGATTCTTTGAAATAAAGATTCTGACAGCATGCATATCCACCAGATCAGGAACATTGGGAAACAGGACAATCCCATAGATGCACATAGCCAGAATAGCTTGGAAAGCAGCCCAATTCCTCTCCTTAACATGTATGCAAGCTTGATCAAACAAGAACTTCAATAAGAAACCCTTAGCTCCTTGTTTCTCCACAATATTACTGCTCAGAGCAGATTCTCCAATATGAAGAGCAATGGCCATTTCTTTTATCCCGGGACATTCTTCAGAAAAGAATACTATGTCATGCCTGATGGGGATTCCCAAAATAAATGAGAACTCCTCCAACGTTGGAGCCAAGATATAGTCTGGGAAAGTGAAGCAACGCAAAGACGGATCATAGAACTGAAGAAGTGTATGAATGGCATCCTTCTCATACTTAGAGATACTGTAGACAAACTTCAGAAGTCTCCCATACTCTCCACCGAACTCTGTACGAACTTCGGGACCATCCATACTAATCAGCTTGTGAATCAACGTCAAGGTCGGGTCTGGGAACGAATAAGCAACAGTCTTCTTTCTCTGGACATCCATGTTAAGGTAACCTCAGAAAACCGGAATCAAGAGTAAGATGCAACCCCTGAAAAATGTCAAACATGTTAGAATGCAAGAAAAATGATATGCACATGCAAGCATGGGATCAAGGCATCATTGCTGGATGTGCTGTGTTGTTAACTGAACGAGAACCACAACCCAGAAAACCATAATTCTAGAATACCGAACCACTGAGATAACCAGAAACCCATATAATCAAACACTGATGAGAAATCCAGAAAACTGGGTAGGTTGAAGGTATCGGTTACCTGCAGACCTGTAAACACCCATCCCTTCTCACATGTGGGTTATAGAAAGCCGAGGATCCTTAATATCACGGGCTCTCAGGTCGAGAAATGATGATACGTTCACCATTTATGGTTTGGCATCATCATCAATCGAGGAGGCCTCAACTGATTCCCCTAAAAAAATAAGGCCATCCTATGCGAGTCCCTCAGCATTGGGTCCTCGGATCGACAAGTGTAATGGGTTTGCCATTTCTGGTCTGCCATTATCACAGGTCGGGAGGAGAGGCGCAACTGAGGTATCAGAGAAACGGTCACCAGAGTCGACAGCTCTCTAAATCAACACCCTGAAATGCGCAAGACACACACGTCAGAATGCGTCCAAAGATAGCCTCGTCTGGTTATGAATTTCGTGAACACACAAACGCACCAAGATGGCACGTAGGTCCCACTACTCTCCACTCTAGTCCTAGGGTGTACTCAAGCCTCGGTATTGGGCTTATCTCTCAGAACAACCCAACCTGCCAAACAGAAACCAGCCAGCACAACACAGCAATATCCAGTATGACAGTAACAAAATGAAATGCAATGCAATAAAAGCTGTAAAACAGTAATATACAACATAATAAAGCACAATAAATAAACACCCAACAAAAAAAAACAAACAAGCGCTAGGATCGACTCACAAGAGGGGATGGACCAGCAAGAGGTCAACCTGTCCCCAGCAGAGTCGCCACCTGTCGCTCCCGAAAGATTCGCATCCAACGGTACAAACGCGATAGTGGCGTAGAAAACACAGAGTCTCCAGCAATGTGTATTTATCCCGACAGAGGAAAGGAAACACTGCATAAACCTGAAGAGAAAGGGGGAAAGACTGGTCATCGCAACCATAGTCCGGGTTCGGGAGTCGGTTATGCGAGGGGAAGGTGTTAGCACCCCACACATCCATCGTACTCAATGGGATCCACGCTTGTTGTCTAAATAGAGGGTGAGCTGTCCTACTATCTATGGCTGAACAAAAGAAAACGGGGATGGGGGTGACTAAGACGGACTCGGTAGGTCATATTCGATGCCCTAGGCCTACGTACTCCCTCAATGCAATGGGAAAGTCAGAGTCAACGAAGTTCGGATGGGAACTGTGGGGGAAGGTTGCTCGCCAAGACAATCGCTGTCTTGTGCCTACATATCCTCAATGGGACGAGAGAGAGGAATCAGAGCTAATGTAGTTCGTGGGTACGATCACGAATGGGTAAGTATTTTTTACGTGAGCGACGAGCTCTTTTCTGAAAATGAAATTTGAAACCCAACAATCCCTAAGGATAAAAAGATTTGAATTTGTTTTTGTGTTTTTTAGACAGAAGTGTCTTGAAGTTAGTTCATAACTTGCATTGCACCAAAGTCTAGGGCATAGGGACGAATACTTAACGAATCGTCCCAAGACAGGACGCCTGCTAAGCACTCTAGAAAGATGAGAGGAAACCCCTCATTTCTCATTCCCCACGCTTAAGGCTCGTGCGCAATACACTTTATCTTTATTAAGTGTTTTCAAGAAGTTTTGAGATGAGAAAAGAGAAGACCCAAAGGAAACTCTAAAGGGAAACTAAGAGTCCTAATGTTATCATGCATGGATGGCCTATGGTTAGTGAGGCTTAGGAGGGACGACTACCTAAAACCTAATGCTAATCCTACTCCAAGCTTAATCAAAAATTAAGTTGGACTAGGTAGCTCTAAAGGGAGAGAATCCAAGACTTAAACAAGTCTTGAGATTCATGGGAAGAGAAAGAGAGTGAAAGAGAAGAATCAGAAAGAGAAGGATGAGATAAGAAACAAGATAGGGCAGCAAGCACATCATATCAAGTACATCCAACTTACATCAATAAACAAGTCTCAAAGATCATGCAAAACATCTCAAGTAAGCATGCAAAGGTAATCATGAAAGAATGCAAGCACACTTATATGAAATGCACAATTAAGCACCAATGAACTTCATATCAAGATGAAATGAGAAAAATAAGATGAAGATGAAATCAAGTCAGAATCAAGATCATACCATCATCAACAATTCTCATGTGCAAAAGAAGATCAAAACATGAAACATTATGCACCAAAGAAAGTCCACAAAAGGAAGTCAAAGTTCAAGTACTTAAAGCATAGCCAAACATGATCCACAAATTGTAAAATTTGGTCATAAGGGACCTCAACCAGGGGTAAACATCATATCAAACACTCATGCAAATAATCACAAAGAAACTCAATCAATTAGGCATGGCCATGCAATTAGGGTTAAGAGAAGTCAAGAGATGACCATGCATAATTCACTTAAGCACAAATAATCAAACATATACCAAATGACATTCAAAAATTGTGGAATTAAAACCCAAGTGACCTAAGTCAGAAGCTAGCAACATGCCAAAAGATCACACAAAAATTCACAAGTTAAGTACCTCAAACAATGCTTCAAAGTTGCATAAGAACAAAGAATAACAATGCACAAATAGAGGGACTAAAGTGCAATATGAAATGAGTTTAAAAATATGAGAAAAATATTTTTAGGAACCTCAAAGTGTCCTCTGAAGTATGCAAAAAGAATGGGATGTAAATCATACACCAATGATGAGAACAAAAATCAACAAGATCAAGTGTGCACAAGTGAAGAAATTCTCAAAGAAATTAATCAAACAATTAAGTCAGATGCACAAAATAAAATAAAATGGAAAAAAAAATTTACAAAATTTTATAAAATTCCAAAGATGCTTCATGATTTTTTTGGTGATTTTTAGATGCATAAAACTAATTTTAAAAAATAAAAATGCAAAATGAAACAATTAAATAAGATAAAAAGAAAATAATACAAGCCAGGGGTGCAACACAAGCAATTTCCACGTTGAAAATTAAATGGGCTCAGATAAAGGGGGTGGGAAAAGCAAAGAAAGTCCAGCCCAGTCCAAAGCGCTGGTCAACACATCCACACAAGACCCAGTTGTAGCGAGCGATTTTGGACGCGGTTCTTAAGCGCTGGTCGCTCTCTGCGGTTTGAGCTTTGACTACAGGTCGATTCATTTTTTATCCTATTGTGAGCTGAATAAGGATGGGAAATAGATGTCTCCAATTAACCCTTCTTGCATACTGAGTTTAAACAGCGGTCTATTAGGTTACGAATGCTATCAATGTGGGGGGGCTTTTGTACTGGTTATTTGTATTTTCGCCAATACGGTTTTCTTTCTTTTTATCTAGGCAAAAGGTTTCTGGCGGGGAACAAGGATTAGGATGTTAGGACTGATGCTTTTGAATTACTGCTTTTGATTGATGGAGATATGGGATTTGGATTTTTTGTTGATTGCGCTCGCTAAGATCTTTTCTTTCGATCTTATGCCTACGTATTCCCGTTTACCGAAACAGGGAAATCAGAGCGTTCGTAGTTCCTCCTATTCTATGGGAGGAAATGGTATTTGGTGTCTTGTTCAAAGCCCAAGACGTGAAGTGAAAGGTGGTTTGTATCTTGTTCAAAGCCCAAGATGTGAAGCTGAAAAGTCTATTTGTGTCTTGTTCAAAGCCCAAGACGTGAAGCTGAAAGACCTCGGCTTTAGAGAGAATTTGTCATCTCTAAAGAGGGGAGAAGGAGAATTACTTTAACTGGGATACGCAGATCCAAGCAATGCCATAATTTCCGAAGAAAGGGTTTTAACCTGAAGGAGAAGACTTTAACTCAGTATAGAGCAACGCCATCTTTCCTTAGGAATTCCTCATGCTAAAAGAAGGACAGTGGCATGGATATAGATGATCCAGAGGCTTGCCGCTTACAGCGATTAGATGAAGGGAAAGGAGTTGTTGATGTTTGTGTACTGTGAACGAGGCACAGCTTTGATGCTAAAAGGTTGATTGGATCAACCAGTGGTTTTCTTATACAAATCCTAAGAGGAGGCTATTATGTGTCTCGTACAAAGCCCGAGAGAGAGGCTAAAAGGTTTTTGACTCGACGATGAAGTCTTTTGGTATCTCGTATAAAGCCCGAGATGGAGGCTATTGTTTGTTTGACTCAACGAGGGAGTTTTTATGTGTCTCGTACGAAGCCCGAGAGAGAGGCTAAAACGTTGTTTGACTCCGCTAGGGAGAGTCATTGTTCAAAGCCCAAGAGGAGGCTATGTCAGTTAAGTGACAGGTCCAGTATACTGATTTTGAAAGAGAAAATTAGTTCTTATATGAGCATCACTGTACTCATGGGTTAGATCTGAGGATCGGGGTTGTTTCCTTTTCTTTGAGGAAGCGGGAAATCCAAAGGGTATTGAGACTGTCCGAGTCTGCGGGTTTCCTTCCTATTTAACGAAGGGGTCACTTGAGAATGTCTTTTAAGACTCAAGGAAGTTAGACTGTCCGTGTCTAGAGTTTTATCTTTTGTACTATGCTGTGAGAAACAGTAGTAGACTCTATGAAAGGACTGTTCTATGCAGATGACTAAGTTTTGTTCCTATACCTCTAGGAGGTCGTCGAGACAATTTGTACGAAGCCCAAGAGGAGGCTGGAAACTTTTAAGAAACCGACGGGTCCTTGTACTAAGCCCAAGAGGAGGCTATCATTCCCGGAGGAAGAGATCATTATACGAAGCCTAAGAGGAGGCTGTGAATACTTCTAAGAAGCCGTAGGGTCCTTGAATAATGCCCAAGAGGAGGCCGATGCTTTTAAGAAGCTCATGGAAATATCATCTCCTTTCCATTAGGAGAGATAACTCTTTTAAAGATAAAAACCACTGGTAAACGTGCGAAGTTTACTATTCAACGACTTTTAGCTTTTAAAGAGGGTTCCTTAGTTAAGGTCCAAGATTATGACCGTAGTGGGTACCCAAACCCCGAGACATTCAAGGCAAGCTATCCACAAGGAATAGATCAAGTCAGGAAAGTTCGAGAATTTGGAAGAAACTCAAAGATGCCATTCACGGAGAATACATTCATCTTGGGGAGTAGAGCTTCTTGTCGATTCCTAAGGAGGACAACCGAAGAGAAGACTGTATCTGGTGCTCCTATTGGGGATCTAGGCGTCTATTTCTACGAATAAATGAAACGGCGTCACCTAGTTCTAGACGTAGTTGCCGGGGAAACTCAAAATATCTATACTATTATTACACAGTAGATATGAGTTTATGAAAGAAGACTTACAGTGAGCAACCCCACAATACAGTTTATAATATGAAAGCAGTAAACGAAAGCGATAACCACTTACTCGGTTGGAGTGCTTCCATGCTGTTTGGTTAGTTGTTCAACAAAGAAAGATTGAAAACAACAGTATATTCAAAATCAAAGGAGAAAGTGCTTTGAAAAAGAAAGATTTGGGGCTTACAGCTCAAGGAGAGGCCCAGGGTTTTATCAGTGAGTGCACTGTTTGACTTTGTACAGAGGGACTTATACAAGTGACTGGGGCCCAAAAAGTTTTTGTACAAAGGGATGGGTCTTACACTCTCTCAAGAGGCCCAAAAAGGTTTAAAGGAAAAAGAGTGGGGCTTATAACACGAGGGTATGCCCAAATGATTTTTCGTTTAAAAATGGAGATCGCGCCGAGGTTTTCTTTTAACGCGGAGGGACTTATACAATAAGTGAGGCCCAAGATGTTTTGGTTAAAAGGGGGATTGGGTCTTACACTCTAATAGAGGCCCAAAGTGTTTTGAACGGGTCTTATAGCTCAAGGAGAGGCCCAAGGGTTATTTTGAAAAGGCGACGATCGCGCCGTTTGTTTTTGACGGTATCGGGGCTTATACAATATACTGAGGCCCAAATTAATTTGGTCAAAAAAAAAGGATTGGGTCTTACACTCTATTAGAGGCCCAAAAAGTTTTAAGAAAAAGAAATGGGTCTTACTACTCGATGGTAGGCCCAGGTTTATTTTTTAAAAAAGGCGACGATCGCGCCGTTTACTTGTACAGAGGGACTTATACAATGAATGAGGCCCAAAAAGTTTTTGTATAAGGGGGGATGGGTCTTACACTCTCTCAAGAGGCCCAAAATGTTTTGAAAATGATTTATGAGGGTTGAATTAATCCAAAACCCTAATTTGTTTTCAAAATGTATTTAATTGAATAAAAATTCAATTAAAATGATCAAAAATTGTTTAACACATGGAAAACAAATTGTGATCTTGGATTAATTCTTCAAAAATTAAGTATTGACCTACAAAATAATTAGAAAGCATTAAAAGTTGCAAAATCAATGTAGAAAAAATATTTAAAATGCCAAAAACAATCAAAATATTAATTCTTTACAAAAATATCAATTATATGAAATAAATAATATTTTTGGGATTTTTTGATAAAATAAAATATTTTAACATTTTTGTGAATTATTAAAAAAAGAATCAACTCAAAATCATTAAAACTCAGAGAGAAATTAATTTTTGAATCAATTAATCAAAATCACAAAATTCAAATATTTGAATTTCTAAAAATGGCGCCAAGAACAAGCTGAAGAACACGCGCGTGTTCTTGGTTTCTCAGATTTGCATTTTCCATCCAATCTCCATGAATACGTAATCATATCATGCAATCCACATATCATTATGCTCGTCTCAACCTCACGACCATGTCTATGTACTTTAATTTCATTTAAATTAAACATACAACAAGAAATCACGAAGAGACCTCAAGAACCCTAATTTATGCATGAAGGCTAGGATTTTTGATACACGATTCAAACAATGCAATTAATTGAGGGAAAACATTCCATGCATGATTATGAACATATGGCCAAATTATTGTGCGAGGAAATATGCATAGATTGAGAGATGACCAAGTTTAGGCTTACCTTTAGGTTGTGACAGCAAGTTCAATGTGATTTTTGATTTGGAGGTGTTACAGATGAGTGGTGATGATCTGAACAGCTTCCCTACACCCTATGGATTGTGTTTGGATGGTTGGACTTGATTGAAATTGGCTGGATCATTTTGTGGTACCTCAGCTGCACTTTGGTTAAAACCTTGAGCAACCAGCTGGTGATTTTGTGAAATTGATGTTTCAGAAGTAATCTAAGTGCTTGATCAGCTCATATGTGATGTATGTGAGGTGTGTGAGTGATTGGTTTGATTGGAATTGCTCTCAAACTCAAAACCCGATAGTGACTTGCCTTAGAAGGCAAAATTGGAGTGAAAGAAGAGATTTTGAGGAAAGCATCTGTTAGATGGCTTTGGTGTACTCAAACTGACCACAATTGAGCTCTATTTATAGTAGAGCAAGTTTGTTTTGGGATCCACAGTGAATGGCAACTGCAGCAGGTGTTTCCTCAATGTTGGCCAATGGAAATGCAAGTCTCCTCTAGTCATTGACTAGAGGTTAGGGCACAGAGCTATGGTCCCCTTGGTCTTGGATAAGTCTTGACTGATTTCAGATGAGAATGGCTCAGTCCATGCCACCTTGATGGTTCCATTGAATGCTTCATTCCAAATTTGAAGTCTTGTCCCTATTTTGGCCATTCTAGGTTCAACATGCTATTTCTTGTTCCATGGACTTTGGAGGCTTGGCTCAGTGATTGTCCCCTTTAGATTCAATCCTATGAGGTGTCCAAGTGGATAGGAGCAATTGAATTTGGCTGATTTTGGCAAATCGACCAAAGTTACAAATTCTGCCTTGCCTTGACAGATTTCAGCAAGGCAACTTGGCAATGTCATATCTCATGGTGTAAGTTGAATTTGGCAATGTTCTTGGCCATTTTGGAAAGCTCTTACATGATACAACAATTGTTTGAACAAGTTTGGTTTTGATCTCTTTTGATTCCAAGTGAAAAATCCCCCTACATTTGGCAAAAATTAAGGCAGAATCTGACTTAGTGAAAATTTCACTAAGTGTTGGAAAATGTGACATTTTCACTTTTCAGCCACTTTGATCACTCCATAACTCAAAATCCTTAATGAATTGGAATGGCTTGTAGTTGAAGTTTTTGTAGGTGATAATGAGGGCTACAAATCCATCTTTGGATGAGAAAAAATGGCCTTGTGGTTTAGGAGTTATGGTCCTTCAAAGTTGGTACCCTTGCCACTTTATTTTTAACTTAGAAAAATTTCTAAGTTTTATGGTTACCCCTTTTACAAGTTATCTCACTTTTCTTGATTTTTCTTGATGAATGATGATTCAAATCATACATTAACATCATTTTAGGGTTAAAAATCCATTTTGGTGAAAAATCTCAAAAAGTCAAAGTTGACTTTTGTGCACAGTTGACTTTTTATCAGATGAATTCCAAACTGTGCAAATTTTCAGGAAATCATGTCCTTGACCTAAATCAAACTTGATGGACATGTTCCATGGGTGTCATAGGGTATATTCAATCATGTATTAGGGTTTGGGAGCATGTCTTGGTCAAAAGTCAAAGTTACAGTTGACTTTTCCCTTAAAACCCTAATTGTGGTGCAAATGGAATTGAGACTTGTTGCTCAAACTTCTTGGATTAATCCATTGTCCCAAATGGATCAATATGGTATATTAGAGACCCTCAAATCATCTCTTGAGGTCTTGGCTCATGATTTGTCCCAAAAGTCAACTTAGGGGTGAATTAGGTCAAGAAACCCTAATTCCTGATTTTTGATGAATGCATCCCTTGAGGCAAAATTGACTTGATGCATGGGTTCATGAGGTTCCATGAAGTATATTAGGTTATGTTTTGGATCAACGGCTTGTGCCCAGATGAAACTTTTCATCTGGAGGCCCTGGGTGATCAAAACCCTAATTTGGTGACACTGGCGATCTTGAGGCTTGATCCACCTAGAAGGGAGCAACCTTGTGCTTAATCCTTGAAGTGGGAGTCCTTTTGATCCTTTGAGGATGTTTGAGAGATTAGACAAGTTGAAAATCAAGTCATTTCTTGATTGAGCCTTTGTCTAAAGCTCAGAGAGGGCTTGAAACCCTAATTTTGATTGTAGTGGATGCTCACCCATCTTTGAGGCATTTGGTGAGGCATGATGGTTCATCCATATTGTGATGATGATTTGCACAATGATGGGAAATCTTAGTGGTCAAAATTTAGGGTATGACAGATGCCCCTATTTAATCTTCTTGGACCCGAAGGTGTGAATGACGAAGGGATTCGGGCATTCGGGGTGCAAGAGGATTAAATATCGGAATACCCGAAATTTTGATGGTGGTTATGAATGGTAGCTTACGCATTCATCTTCTTTAGCTAAGCGATGATGCTTAGAAAAGGTAAACTTCCCCTCGATCCTGGTCTCCTACCAAGGATCTGGTCTTAGTTTCTGATTTAAACTTCCCCTCGATCCTGGTTTCCTACCAAGGAACTGGTCTTAGTTTCTGATTTAAACTTCCCCTCGATCCTGGTTTCCTACCAAGGAACTGGTCTTAGTTTCTGATTTAAACTTCCCCTCGATCCTGGTTTCCTACCAAGGAACTGGTCTTAGTCTCTGATTTAAACTTCCCCTAGATCCTGGTTTCCTACCAAGGAACTGGTCTTAGTTTCTTTTGTCAATAAACTTTCTTGACAAGGAACGCTGTTAGTAGCGGTTTTCCCTCAAACTTCTCGCCGAATTTTCCTGGGGATATGCCATTTGAGTGGAAAAAGTTTTGATGTCAGACTTGCTGGGGAACCCATTCGTCTGAATTGTAGAGGTACACAAACTTCTCTATTTTGGAGACGCCATTTGTCGATTCTACTGGGGAAAGCGAGTCTCTTGAGAGACTGTTTTCGTTTGGGGTTACATCATACTTTTCTCGGGATCTTCCCAGAGAAATGCCATATGATGGGATCCAATTTTGAGGTGCCAATGACCTTCTCATCAGTGGTTTTTGGAGCAAAACTGGAGTGCTGCCGAATCTCTAATCACGAGGCTTTCTCTGTGGATTTTCCTTAATCCGGGAAAGCAAGGATATCATCTTCAATGGCGAAGAGTGATGTTTATTGAAAGTTTTCTCTGGCTTTTCAGAGGTTCAAGTTATCAAAGTGGTCAAGGACCAACTTCTTTCCAGAATTAAACTGGAAGCGAGGTTGTTCAGACACAGTATTTCCTGACGAGGCAAGAACTGACAACTCGATTGAGAGGACTTCTACCACTAGGGGACAAGACCGACTAAAGTGATAGTGATGCAATATGAAATGCGAACGCAAATAAAATGCATGAAGTACGTATGTATATGCTGACAAAACAGACGCGACATACAGACTAATGGATGAACACAATTGGATACTCGGCCATCGCGGGGCGAAGAAATACCGTTGATTCAAAATAGCAATTCCACCTTGCTTATGAGAGATAGTCTCGTTGGGAGCTATGTTGATCGGGCTTAGGAGATGAGAACTCGGCCGAGGATGTCAGACGAAACATGGTCTCTAACATTGCTGATCCTTCATTCAGGCGTACTGGTCTAGAAGGAGTACTTTGATTCTGCACTTTGAAGTTCGCTTACTTCGGGAGAAGCGATCGATGTTCTTTCGATGTTTAACAGTCAAAAGAAATGCCATCTTTAATTTAAAAGTAGAAAAAGTTTAACAAGTAAATTTATTTTTGTTTTATTTCAAGAATCGCTGATTAAGTTTAAACAACGTCGTTCTGTAAAGCTAAAACAAGTAAAGAATTACAAACACAAGCACAAGGGCTCAAATTTTATTGATAAGATGGAGATCAGCAAAACGCGTGATTCCAAAGAGTATATACAAAGTTAGAAAATGGTAATTTACAGGGAAAAGGGCTACGCTGAAACATAACGACCACTATCCTTCTACCAACTTTGAGTTCGGGACATCCTGAGCTTCCGTCGAAGATGACCTTTGACTGGAGATTTCCTCCGATGGATGCTGTAACTGCTGTTGAGGGACTTGCCTCTGTTGAACATAGTTACTTGCCATTATCCCTAATTTTTGCCTGGATTGTACTATGAAATTTCCAATCCATCGGGATGATTTTTTTTTTCATGTCTCTAACTTTTGCCTGGACCGCCCTTTCGGGTTTTCAATCCACCGAGACGTTTTTTTTAGGCGAAGTATTTCTTGACTACATCAACATTTGTGGGGTAGGAAAATTCCTCTTCGTCCATGGTTGCAAGTCTCAAAGCGCCGCCTGAGAAAGCTTTCGTGACCACATAGGGGCCATCATAATTTGGGGTCCATTTGCCCCGAGAATCAGTGAGAAATGATTGTATCTTCTTGAGCACAAGGTCTCCTTTTCTGAAGACACGAGGTCGGACCTTTTTGTCAAATGACTTCTTCATTCTCTGTTGGTACAACTGACCGTGGCATAGCGCCGTGATTCGCTTCTCTTCGATCAGGTTCAGTTCGTCGTGTCAACTTTGACACCATTCAGCTTCGGTAAGCTTAGCTTCCATCAATACCCGGATTGATGGGATCTCTACTTCTATGGGGAGAACTGCCTCCATTCCATATACTAGAGAGAAAGGGGTTGCCCCTGTTGAAGTGTGGACAGATGTTCGATAACCGTGAAGAGCAAAGGGTAGCATTTCGTGCCAATCTTTATAGGTTACAACCATCTTTTGAACAATCTTCTTGATGTTCTTGTTAGCCGCTTCTACCGCTCCGTTCATCTTGGGTCGGTAGGGAGATGAGTTATGGTGTTCGATCTTGAACTCTGCACACAACTCTTTCATCATCTTATTGTTCAAGTTAGATCCATTATCAGTAATGATCTCTCTTGGAACACCATAATGGCAGATGATATTGTTTTTGATAAATCGGACCACCACTTGTCAGGTTACATTGGCGAATGACGCTGCTTCAACCCACTTGGTGAAGTAGTCAATGGCTACTAGGATGAACCGATGTCCGTTTAAAGCCTTGGGCTCAATCATACCAATCATGTCGATTCCCCATATGGAAAAAGGCCACAGGGAAGAAAGAACTTTGAGATGTGATGGCGGTACATGAATTTTGTCGGAGTATATCTGACACTTGTGACACCTCCTCTTGTACTTGTAGCAGTCAGATTCCATGGTAACCCAATAATACCCTGCTCTCAGAATTTTTCTGGCCATTGTGTGTCCGTTGGCATGTGTGCCAAAGGATCCTTCATGAATTTCATTCATAAGCATGTCTGCTTCTGGTCTGTCGATGCATCGGAGCAAGACCATGTCAAAATTCCTCTTATAAAGAGTGTCACCGCTCAGGAAGAAGCTTCTAGCCAATCTTCTGAGGGTTTTCCTGTCTTTTCTGAGTGCCCCAGATGGGTACTCTTGTTTCTGAAGGAAGCATTTGATATCGTGATACCAAGGTCTGTCGTCCATGACTGCTTCAATTGTGAAGATGTAAGCAGGCCGTTCAAGGCGCATGATGTCGATCTTAGGTATGTCATTCCATCGACCTACACTAATCATGGAAGAGAGAGTGGCTAATGCATCAGCCATGTGATTCTCATCACGAGGGATGTGATGAAAGTCGACTCTGTTGAAGAAGGGTAACAACCTCCTTGCATAGTCTTTGTAAGGAATCAATCCTGATTGGTATGTGTTCCAATCTCCTGTGATCTGATTGATAACCAAGGCTGAGTCGCCGTATACGTCCAAGTTTTTGATCCTTAAATCAATCGCTTCTTCGAGACCCATAATACAAGCTTCGTATTCGGCCTCGTTGTTCGTACATTTGAACGTAAGTCGAGCGGTGAAAGGAATGTGGGTACCCTGAGGGGTAACAATGATTGCCCCAATTCTGTTTCCATAATGATTGACTGCACTGTCAAAGATAAGTCCCCACTGGGAACCTGGTTCCGGCCCTTCACTGGGTAGCGGTTCATCGCAATCTTTCATCTTTAGATACATGACATCTTCGTCTGGGAAGTCAAACCCGATTGATTCTTGATCGTCAATCGGTTGATGAGCCAAATGATCGGCTAAAATACTTCCTTTAACGGCTTTCTGAGCACGGTACTCTATGTCATATTCTGATAGTAACATCTGCCAACGGGCAATCCTTCCCGTGAGAGCAGGTTTTTCGAAAACGTACTTGATTGGATCCATTTCGGAGACCAACCAAGTAGTATGACGAATAATGTATTGGCGAAGACGTTTGACTACCCAAGCCAAAGCGCAACAAGTTTTCTCAAGCATTGTGTACCGAGTCTCACAGTCGGTGAATTTCTTGCTTAGATAGTAGATGGCAGACTCTTTCCTTTTAGTTTCGTCTTGTTGGCCAAGTACACATCCCATTGAGTCCTCTAGGAGTGTGAGGTAAATTATCAGTGGTCTTCCTTCCACTGGAGGTGATAGAATCGGAGGATTCAACAGATATTCCTTGATACTGTCGAAGGCGGTTTGATAATCTTTTGACCAAACGCAATCCTGGTTCTTTTTGAGTAATTTGAAAATCGGCGCACACGTCGCGGTCATAAGGAATATGAATCTGGAGATGTAGTTCAAACGTCCCAGGAATCCTCTGACTTGTTTTTCAGTTTTCGGAGAAGGCATTTCTTGAATGGCCTTGACCTTGTCAGGATCAACTTCAATTCCTTTCTGGCTGACGATGAACCCTAGTAGTTTCCCTGAACGGACACCGAAGGTGCACTTGTTAGGATTCAAGCGGAGCTTGAATTTTCTTAGACGTTCGAACAATTTTGACAGATGTTCAACATGCTCATCCTCTGTTCTTGATTTTGCAATCATATCATCGACATATACCTCGATTTCTTTGTGTATCATGTCATGAAACAGAGTAGTCATGGCCCTTTGATAGGTTGCCCCGGCATTCTTCAAACCGAACGGAATTACCTTGTAACAAAAGGTACCCCATGGGGTAATGAACGAAGTTTTCTCCATGTCTTTCGGCCCCATTTTGATCTGGTTATAGCCCGAGATTCCATCCATGAAGGAGAATACTTTGAACTTTGCTGTACTGTCTACCAGCATGTCAATGTGCGGTAAAGGAAAGTCGTCCTTTGGACTTGCCTTGTTCAGATCTCTGTAATCAACACACATTCTAACCTTTCCATCCTTTTTGGGAACGGGTACGATGTTGGCTAACCATTGAGGATATTCAGATGTAGCGAGGAAACCCGCGTCGATCTGTTTCTGTACCTCCTCCTTGATTTTGATGGCCATGTCTGGGTGAGTGCGTCTCAACCTTTGCTTTACTGGAGGACATTCTGATCTCAACGGTAAGTGATGTTCCACGATGCTGGTATCCAACCCTGGCATATCCTGATAGGACCAAGCGAATATATCGGGGAATTCTTTGAAAAACTTTATCAGATCTTCTCAGGCAGTTGGACTGAGCAGTGCTCCGATCCTGATTTCTTTTCTCTCTTGCTCTGAACCCAAGTTTACCGTTTCCAACGGCTCTTTGTGAGGTTCAATGGACCTTTCCTCTTGTCTGAGTAGTTGGGAGATCTCTTCTGGAATTTCATTGTCAACTTCTTCTTCAGCCTCGAATAACGGGAACTCAAAGTTGGGAGAAGGCATCGGATCGTATGTTTCAACGGGGTATAAAATAAGCAATCTGCATGACGTGATGATTCGTGTTTAGAAGAGATAGAGAGAAATGCAAGTGTGTGCAGTGTATTTATTTTACTGCTTGTTTTTATCATTGAATGTTTTTTAGGATTACCATTTTCTGAAAAAGCAAAAAGAGAAAACAACAATTAATGCGGAAATTACAGAACGACGTTATTTTATTAATGAACAAGTCGAATCTTGAAACTACACCCCTATAAAACAAAACTCTGTCGCTTTGGGCAAAGCGAAGAGGAAAATTTACAGAAAACGAGCCCTATCAAAATATCCGTTTCACCTGGGCAGGGTGAAAGGTTAAAGATGGCAATTACTTTGACTGATGAACGACCTTCGGAACCTCGACAGCAACCCATTGACGGCGAACTCCTCGGTGAATCACAAAGTCTGGCACCTTCCTTGATTTGTCTTCAGAAATGACACTGATTTCTGGTGGAGCAGGATCATTGGAATCTGTTTCCCAGGCAGAATTATCGTAGGAGGATTCCTCTGTTGCATTTTCCATAGCATTGGTGCTCTCAGCTGTATCTCCCCATCCATCTGGCTGGATATCTTCGAGCTTGATACGAGAGCTTTCGGGAGTAGTGTACTTGACCATAAAGTCGTATTTTCCACTTGGTTGTCCCAGAGTGTCCCAAACTTCTTTGGAACTGGAGAAGTCATCCCTCTCGATGACGTTGACCTCGGGAAAAGTATAATTGATGAATTCTAGTCCTGCAAACGTTGCGAATTCATCGTCATGTTGAGTAATTTCCAAATGACCTGAGTGTTGATCCCATGACATGGTGGGGACATAGGTATTCTGTTCAATGACGCTCAGCTGAGTTTCATTGTTCGGCTGACTCTCTTGCCCCAAGTTTCCTGGGTAAGGCTGCCACATTGGCAGGCTATCCATCGGGCCATAGTAATTGTGGTCAAAGTTGTCTTTCATCAGAGTGTCCTCCTCTAATGAATTTGGCGGAGCACGACATCCTTTCGGATCACAATCTCCGTAAATCATTTCGACATCTGATCTTGGTATAAATCTCGGACTTTCTGTAGGAAAGCAAAAAGGCATAGGCACCTCTTCCTGAGACATATAACCGTCCTTGTTAAGGTAGGACTTCCATTCTTTATCTGTGTCAGAGGGATCTTCCTCATTGATAGCATGAACTGTCTGAGACACTGGGTGAAGAAAACCTCCACTGTAGAAGAAGTTTTGAAGGGGATGAAGACTTTCATCGTTGGCAACTGTCTGGGTAAAGGTTGCAGAAAAACCAAGACCCTTCTTTGTTTTATTGTCAATAGGAATGACAAGCCGTCCCCATCCTGTCGTATCGGTACTCTCGACCGCTTTGATAGCATCTTTGTATGAAGAAATTGAAGTTCCTTCTTTGAACTGATTGTCCTTGCTCACCGATAGTGCTTGGAACTGAGTTCCAATAACCTCCTCGGGTTCCACACAAGTAGATGATGATAGGTTACTCACAAGCAAGGCTTGTTCCCCACAAACCGTGACAAGTTGATCGTTCTTGACGAACTTTAGCTTTTGGTGGAGGGTCGAAGTAACCGCTCCAGCCTGATGTATCCAAGGTCTTCCTAATAAACAACTGTATGTTGCCCGGATGTCCATGACCTGGAAAGTGATTTGGAAAGTGTGAGGACCAATAGTTATGGGAAGATCAACTTCGCCGATAACTATTTTTCTGGATCCGTCGAATGCTTTGACGACGACCTCGCTGACTCTCATCGGAGGGCCCTTGAATGATAATTGCATCAAAGTGGACTTCGGCATAACATTCAGGGCTGACCCTGTGTCTACCAGTATGTTGGCTAAAGCATCGTCCTGGCAGTTAACTGTGATATTGAGTGCCATGTTATGACGGCGACCCTCTTCGGGTAATTCCTCGTCACTAAATCCCAAATTATTGCAGGAAGTGATGTTAGAGACAATGCTATCGAACTGTCTGATTGTTACATCCTGTTCCACAAAGGCTTGCTCCAAGACTTTCTGTAGAGCCTCCCTGTGGGCTTCTGAACTGAGTAACAGTGATAATACCGAGATCTTTGAAGGAGTTTGTAACAGTTGATCGACAATGTCGTATTCACTCCTTTGGATGAGCTTCAGCATCTCATCATTTTTTTTCAAAAGGTCGGGATTACTGGATTGACCGACTGGCGGATCAGGAATTTCTGCCTGAAGTTCCTTTTCTTTGTTGGATTCTCCAACCCCTCGGTTGAAGATTCGACCGCTCCGTGTTACACGACTGATGTTTGCAATATTCACGACGGAGGGTAATGGAATTTCCTTTCCATTCTCGATTATTGTTGCACCGTATTTGTAAAGGATTGCCTTAGCTGATTCATACGGTAGTGGCCCCGGTAGATAAATGACTATGGGAACCTTCTGATTTTTCTGACCATCATAAGTAATCTCGATCCGTTCCTGGTTGGGAACTTTAGATTCATCAAGTAGAGGAATGATGGCAAAAACATCCCTGGTCCTATGATGACCAGAGATTGTGACAACATCCTCAACTTGATCGGCAAGGTAGTTCGGCGTCCAGTTGATGGGTCCAGAACCTGGATATGGACGAATTTCTCCATGATCGACCTGACCCTAAAGAGCTGCTCTCATAAGGTAACACCCTTGGTTACTTTCCGAACAGACGCTACAACTGTCATAGTTGTGTGGAGGCACCTGGCCACTCCCACTTTGAATACAATGTAACCTCACTAGGTTACCTTCCATTGATCGGACATCCTGACTTTGACGACGAGTAGGATTCCTGTTATTGATACTAATCTGCTGAGTATCTTCATCCATGTAGATTGGCATCCACCAGTGATTTAACAAGTGCTGAAGTGCCTCCTGGACAAGGGTACAACCTCGATCGTTTTTGCAACCCGCTTTACAATTTTGATAGTCATGTGATATTAAGGATCCAAGTCGGACCTGCTCAGCATGTAACTCTACCAGGTTGGTATTCATTACGCGGATATCAAAGATCTGAACCATGTTGATTTGATAGGAGTTCCTATCATGGTAGTCTTGGATCCATCCAAGATCCATCTGACGCTGGAGGGCCTCTTGTATGAAAGAGCATCCCTGTTTGTTTACCGAGCAAGTCAGACAGGAACTGTAATCATGTCGCAGCAGATTATGATACTGGCTTTGCCTTGAGTGCATCGCCACCAAGTTGACATTCATCGCATGGATGTCGTGGTTTTGAATGATGTTAGAATTCGTGTAAACCATGTTAACTCCACGAACTCGGTGCTCTTGGATCCATCCAAGATCCATTTGTTCCTGTAGAGCTGCTTGCACTACAGAACATCCCTGGTTGTCTTCAGAGCAGATATCACACCGGTGATAGTTATGAGGTGTCACATGGCTATATCCACTCTGTCTACAATGCATCTTTACCAGATTGGTTTTTAACAAGAGTACATCGTGAATTTGATAGACATTGTTAGTCTCTTTCTCAATCAGATTGACTACAGTTTTCTCATGTTGAGGCAGCGGGTTCGTGAGAACGTTGGGATTCGTATCTTTGAAAGATAAGAGCCCGCTCCTAACAAGCTTTTACACGTCGGATTTGAAATTGAGACAATTCTCTATGTTATGCCCTGATCCTCCTTGATGATAAGGGCATGTCTGATCCACCTTAAACCAAAAAGGCGGATTTTCCGGAACTGAAAGGGGAGACTTAGTCTGAATGTGCCCCTTAGCCAGCAGTAACGGAAACAGCTCTGCGTACGTTATGAGTATAGGATCAAATCCTGGTGGCCGTGTTGTACGGTTGTTGTTATATGGAGGACGAGCCTGCTGAAGAGGCTGTTGCGTCCTTTGTTGGTCAGGTTGGCTCTGCGCAACCTGAGGTTGATACATAGGAACAGGCGCGGGGCCGATAGCAGGAGTAACAGCTGCTACTGGCTGATAACGTCGCCTTTGCTTTTCGAGAGAGATATTCCCAATATCTTGCTCTTTTTTCTTAGGGAGAGTACTACCGTATTTTTTAGTACCGCTCGTTGATCCAGTGTCTTTTACCAAACATCCTTCTCGGACGGCTTCCTCAAGACGTACACCCATGCCGACCATTTCGGTGAAATCACTGGGTGCACTGGCAACCATTCGGTCATAGTAAAATGAGCTTAAGGTCTTTAAGAAGATTTTTGTCATCTCTTTTTCCTCAAGAGGTGGACCAATTTGAGCGGCAATTTCATGCCACCTTTGAGCATACTCCTTAAAGGTTTCTTTGTCCTTTTGCGACATTGATCTGAGTTTATCTCTGTCGGGTGCCATGTCCAAATTGTACTTGTATTGTTGGACGAAGGCAGTACCAAGATCTCTGAATGTACTGATCGTAGTACGGTTTAAACCCATGTACCATTTGAGTGCGGCACCGGTTAAACTATCCTGGAAGTAGTGAATCAGCAGGTCCTGATTCTCCGTCTGAGCTGACATCTGCCGAGCGTACATCACCAGATGGCTCTGAGGGCAAGAGTTACCCTTGTATTTTTCAAAGTCGGGCACTTGGAACTTGTGCGGGACTTTCACATTTGGGACCAAGCAGAGGTCTGCGGCATCCTTTCCAAATAGATCCTGACCGCGAATGGCTTGCAGTTCTTTCTGCATTTCCAAGAACTGCTCCTGGAATTCATCCATTCTGTCAAACATAGTTTCCTTCTTACCAGAAGGTGTTTGTGGAATCTGTCCTTCCGGGACAGTGTGCACCACAGGGGGTGGTACCGTGACTACGGCAGTAAGTCTTGGCGCCTCCCGAAGTTTGTAACCTTCAGGAGTCTTGAGTATGCCCCTGGCATCTTCGCTTTCCCAAAGTTTGTAACCTTCAGGCCCAGCGGCTTCTGTTGCGATTCCCTGATCTTCAATGATCGGCGGAACATATCCTTCTGGGATATAGTTAACAGGCATGCCCCAAGGACGATCTTTCGGTATCTAATACCTAGGATCATACTTCTCTATGATGGGTGTTGAGGTGATCTCTGAGATCACAGTTCTTTGTAGCTGAGCTTCTGCCATGGCTTGCATGTCGTTACGAAGCTTTCTCATATCCTCTCTCAGAGCGTCGATCTCTTCTTTTAACTCTCTGTTTTCTTCCTCAAGATCATCCATCTTTTTCTGACGATTGGCCCGAGTATTATACGAATGAGACAGTTTAACGCTAGAATCGAGACACAAACGTGAGATTCGTAGGGAAGAAGAATACGCGATGTGAGAATGATGAATGCAATGATTATATTAATTGTTGTTTTGGTTTAATCAAAATAAACTTCGACAATTAGATTGCAAATATCAAACGGTGGGGAAACCCCTTTTTATTGAATTCCAAAGGATTACAGAAATGGAAATACAGTAGATTACAAAGTGCAGAAACAGAAACCTAAACTAATGGGTCCCGAGTCCTCTTCTTTGACCGGGGCGCTTGGGCCGTTGTCGGGTTGTCATTCCTTTGCCAGGTGAAAGGAGCGAGCAAATTCCTTTGGTCATCTTGATTCTCTATAGCATGCTGCTCTAAAATTTCAATCAGAGCATCTTTCTCTTTTAGTAGTTGCTGTATTTGGATACACTCTACGTCGAGGGTGCGATACTTGTTCTTCCAAGATCTTCTTTCCTTTTGAACTTTGTTGAGAGTAACCTGAAGCTTTTCAGTTTCCGTCATGAAGTACATGACAGTTTCCCTCGGTGTAAGAATTCTGTAACGAGGATAAGGCATCTTTAGCTTGAGAGCTCTAGTTTGTACCCAATGGAGATAAGGCTCCACCGAGACACAGTCCGGTTTTCCCAGAGACTCTCGTCCTTTCTTATGAACATGTTTCCAAGCTTGCACTATTTCCATCTTTAGTGCTCTGTCATTTTCTCCTTCTTTGAAGAAAAGACCTTCCAGATGAACACCCAGTGGGATGTGTCTCATCGGGTATCCAAATTGACGAAGAACCAATGTCGGATGATAGTTGATTCCTCCTTTAGTTCCTATGAGGGGTACGCTGGGGAAGTTTCCACAACAGTCAATGATTCTGATTCCCTCATAAATCCTATTACACCAATCTATATCGGAATTGGTGAGAGACATGATCTTCTGTGACCAACGTAAGACACTCTTGCCATCCCAAAAAGCAGCAGACTTGGGCAAGTGAGAGATAAACCATTTGTAGAGCAAAGGTACACAACATGTGATCTCCCCTCCGCTGTACAAATTTCCCAAGTGTACAGAATGATACGCATCTGCGAGCAAAGTCGGCACAGGGTTTCCAATGAGAAAAACCTTAATAGCGTTGATATCGACGAAGTTATTGATGTTTGGAAACAAAAATAACCCGTAGGTGAGCAAGACAAAGATGCTTTCAAAAGCAGTCATGTTCCCTATACTAGCAAAGTACAAGGCTTTCTTTGTCAAGAACTGGGCTGGAAAACCTTGGATGCCACCCTTAGTGGTCATGTGAGTCCTGACCTCAGACTCGTCTAAATGAATTGCTATTGCAATAGTCTGATTCTTTGGAATTTCTTCCAGTCCAGAAAATGGAGCTCGATCAGTGATATGTAAATTAGTCAGATGAGAATACTCCTCCAGCGTTGGTGATAGCTGGTAATCCGGGAACGTGAAACAATGATAAACCGGATCGTAGAGCTGAATGAGCGCGTCCATGATCCCCTTAATCACATGGACTCTTAACAGTGGTAGCAAACCATCGTGCTTGGCTCTGAAAGCCTCTGGGTTAACGATCATCCTCGCTAACTTTCTCAAATCCTCTAGCTTTGGAACCTTGAAGGTATACTGGTGAGTTCTCCTTCTACCGAAATCCATTAATGCAATCTTTTTCTCTGATATTTGCAATCACAGTCTTAGTTTAATTTGAAAAACAGAGAGACTAGAAGAGAATTTTTTTTTTTGAATGTTTTAATGTTTTATTAAATGGATGCATAAATGCAGCACATAAAAACATAGAAAAAACATGGGGTCAAAGGGTCGTTGTCATGAAGTCAAGGCTCTACCCATCCCCAAAGGTTTATACTAGGGTGATTTTTTGTACCTGTACTCATTATCATTAGCTCCTCCCAGGAAAGCAAGACAACAAGCGGATCGCCAGCGAGTTGTAGAGCAATCTTAGAGTAAGTTCCATTCACCGAGAATAGATCACCAGCCTCAAATGAGGGTAGTATCGCGTAACAACTATTTCTGATAGTTTCCGCACTACGAAAGGGTTTGGCTCCTAAGCTTCTCAGACTTAACAACCGGCCCATTGGCTAGAAGAGTGAATGGGTTGCGTTGGTAAGCCTCCATTGAGGTTGATGGTCGACCCCGTCGCCATCACTTATCTTAAGTGTATACTCATTCTCACCACATGCGGCATCACACGCATTCCCAGTAGCAGAAAAATAAACACGTATAACAATTAGGAAATGCAGTATATATATTTGTCCTAATCATCCTAGACTTATAAAGCTATGATTCCTAAGTTCCTGACAGAAAATGGGTTCCCCGGCGGAAGCCCAAATCTGTGGTTTTCACACAAGTGAAGAGAAAAAAGAAAAAAAAAGTTTTAGAAAGACCCGGCCCCACGGTGGGCGCCACTTTTTCTGTAGCGAGCGATTTTGGACGCGGTTCTTAAGCGCTGGTCGCTCTCTGCGGTTTGAGCTTTGACTACAGGTCGATTCATTTTTTATCCTATTGTGAGCTGAATAAGGAAGGGAAATAAATGTCTCCAATTAACCCTGCTTGCATACTGAGTTTAAACAGCGGTCTGTTAGGTTACGAATGCTATCAATGTGGGGGGGCTTTTGTACTGGTTATTTGTATTTTCGCCAATACGGTTTTCTTTCTTTTTATCTAGGCAGAAGGTTTCTGGTGGGGAACAAGGATTAGGATGTTAGGACTGATGCTTTTGAATTACTGCTTTTGATTGATGGAGATATGGGATTTGGGTTTTTTGTTGATTGTGCTCGCTAAGATCTTTTCTTTCGATCTTATGCCTACGTATTCCCGTTTACCGAAACAGGGAAATCAGAGCGTTCGTAGTTCCTCCTATTCTATGGGAGGAAATGGTATTTGATGTCTTGTTCAAAGCCCAAGATGTGAAGCGAAAGGTGGTTTATATCTTGTTCAAAGCCCAAGATGTGAAGCTGAAAAGTCTATTTGTGTCTTGTTCAAAGCCCAAGACGTGAAGCTGAAAGACCTCGGCTTTTGAGAGAATTTGTCATCTCTAAAGAGGGGAGAAGGAGAATTACTTTAACTGGGATACGCGGATCCAAGCAATGCCATAATTTCCGAAGAAAGGGTTTTAACCTGAAGGAGAAGACTTTAACTCAGTATAGAGAAACGCCATCTTTCCTTAGGAATTCCTCATGCTAAAAGAAGGACAGTGGCGTGGATATAGATGATCCAGAGGCTTGCCGCTTACAGCGATTAGAAGAAGGGAAAGGAGTTGTTGATGTTTGTGTACTGTGAATGAGGCACAGCTTTGATGCTAAAAGGTTGATTGGATCAACCAGTGGTTTTCTTATACAAAGCCTAAGAGGAGGCTATTATGTGTCTCGTACAAAGCCCGAGAGAGAGGCTAAAAGGTTTTTGACTCGATGATGAAGTCTTTTGGTATCTCGTATAAAGCCCGAGATGGAGGCTATTGTTTGTTTGACTCAACGAGAGAGTTTTTATGTGTCTCGTACGAAGCCCGAGAGAGAGGCTAAAACGTTGTTTGACTCCGCTAGGGAGAGTCATTGTTCAAAGCCCAAGAGGAGGCTATGTCAGTTAAGTGACAGGTCCAGTATACTAATTTTGAAAGAGAAAATCAGTTCTTATATGAGCATCACTGTACTCATGGGTTAGATCTGAGGATCGGGGTTGTTTCTTTTTCTTTGAGGAAGCGGGAAATCCAAAGGGTATTGAGACTGTCCGAGTCTGCGGGTTTCCTTCCTATTTAACGAAGGGGTCACTTGAGAATGTCTTTTGAGACTCAAGGAAGTTAGATTGTCCGTGTCTAGAGTTTTATCTTTTGTACTATGCTGTGAGAAACAGTAGTAGACTCTATGAAAGGGCTGTTCTATGCAGATGACTAAGTTCTGTTCCTATACCTCTAGGAGGTCGTCGGGACAATTTGTACGAAGCCCAAGAGGAGGCTGGAAACTTTTAAGAAACCGACGGGTCCTTGTACTAAGCCCAAGAGGAGGCTATCATTCCCGGAGGAAGAGATCATTATACGAAGCCTAAGAGGAGGCTGTGAATACTTCTAAGAAGCCGTAGGGTCCTTGAATAATGCCCAAGAGGAGGCCGATGCTTTTAAGAAGCCCGTGGGTCTATCATCTCCTTTCCATTAGGAGAGATAACTCTTTTAAAGATAAAAACCACTGGTAAACGTGCGAGGTTTACTATCCAGCGACTTTTAGCTTTTAAAGAGGGTTCCTTAGTTAAGGTCCAAGATTATGACCGTAGTGGGTACCCAAACCCCGAGACATTCAAGGCAAGCTATCCACAAGGAATAGATCAAGCCAGGAAAGTTCGAGAATTTGGAAGAAACTCAAAGATGCCATTCACGGAGAATACATTCATCTTGGGGAGTAGAGCTTCTTGTCGATTCCTAAGGAGGACAGCCGAAGAGAAGACTGTATCTGGTGCTCCTATTGGGGATCTAGGCGTCTATTTCTACGAATAAATGAAACGGCGTCACCTAGTTCTAGACGTAGTTGCCGGGGAAACTCGAAATATCTATACTATTATTACACAGTAGATATGAGTTTATGAAAGAAGACTTACAGTGAGCAGCCCCACAATACAGTTTATAATATGAAAGCAGTAAACGAAAGCGATAACCACTTACTCGGTTGGAGTGCTTCCATGCTGTTTGGTTAGTTGTTCAACAAAGATAGATTGAAAACAACATTATATTCAAAATCAAAGGAGAAAGTACTTTGAAAAAGAACGATTTGGGGCTTACAGCTCAAGGAGAGGCCCAGGGTTTTATCAGTGAGTGCACTGTTTGACTTTGTACAGAGGGACTTATACAAGTGACTGGGGCCCAAAAAGTTTTTGTACAAAGGGATGGGTCTTACACTCTCTCAAGAGGCCCAAAAAGGTTTAAAGGAAAAAGAGTGGGGCTTATAACACGAGGGTAGGCCCAAATGATTTTTCGTTTAAAAATGGCGATCGCGCCGAGGTTTTCTTTTAACGCGGAGGGACTTATACAATAAGTGAGGCCCAAGATATTTTGGTTAAAAGGGGGATTGGGTCTTACACTCTAATAGAGGCCCAAAGTGTTTTGAATGGGTCTTATAGCTCAAGGAGAGGCCCAAGGGTTATTTTGAAAAGGCGACGATCGCGCCGTTTGTTTTTTACGGTATCGGGGCTTATACAATATACTGAGGCCCAAAATGATTTGGTCAAAAAAAAAGGATTGGGTCTTACACTCTATTAGAGGCCCAAAAAGTTTTAAGAAAAAGAAATGGGTCTTACTACTCGAGGGTAGGCCCAGGTTTATTTTTTAAAAAAGGCGACGATCGCGCCGTTTACTTGTACAGAGGGACTTATACAATGAATGAGGCCCAAAAAGTTTTTGTACAAGGGGGGATGGGTCTTACACTCTCTCAAGAGGCCCAAAATGTTTTGAAAATGATTTATGAGGGTTGAATTAATCCAAAACCCTAATTTGTTTTCAAAATGTATTTAATTGAATAAAAATTCAATTAAAATGATAAAAAATTGTTTAAAACATGGAAAACAAATTGTGATCTTGGATTAATGCTTCAAAAATTAAGTATTGACCTACAAAATAATTAGAAAGCATTAAAAGTTGCAAAATCAATGTAGAAAAAATATTTAAAATGCCAAAAACAATCAAAATATTAATTCTTTACAAAAATATCAATTATAAGAAATAAATAATATTTTTGGGATTTTTTGATAAAATAAAATATTTTAACATTTTTGTGAATTATTAAAAAAATAATCAACTCAAAATCATTAAAACTCAGAGAGAAATTAATTTTTGAATCAATTAATCAAAATCACAAAATTCAAATATTTGAATTTCTAAAAATGGCGCCATGAACAAGCTGAAGAACACGCGCGTGTTCTTGGTTTCTCAGATTTGCATTTTCTATCCAATCTCCATGAATACGTAATCATATCATGCAATCCACATATCATTATGCTCTTCTCAACCTCACGATCATGTCTATGTACTTTAATTTCATTTAAATTAAACATACAACAAGAAATCACGAAGAGACCTCAAGAACCCTAATTTCTGCATGAAGGCTAGGATTTTTGATACACGATTCAAACAATGCAATTAATTGAGGGAAAACATTCCATGCATGATTATGAACATATGGCCAAATTATTGTGCGAGGAAATATGCATAGATTGAGAGATGACCAAGTTTAGGCTTACCTTTAGGTCTTGACAGCAAGTTCAATGTGATTTTTGATTTGGAGGTGTTACAGATGAGTGGTGATGATCTGAACAGCTTCCCTACACCCTATGGATTGTGTTTGGATGGTTGGACTTGATTGAAATTGGCTGGATCATTTTGTGGTACCTCAGCTGCACTTTGGTTAAAACCTTGAGCAACCAGCTGGTGATTTTGTGAAATTGATGTTTCAGAAGTAATCTAAGTGTTTGATCAGCTCATATGTGATGTATGTGAGGTGTGTGAGTGATTGGTTTGATTGGAATTGCTCTCAAACTCAAAACCCGATAGTGACTTGCCTTAGAGGGAAAAATTGGAGTGAAAGAAGAGATTTTGAGGAAAGCATCTGTTAGATGGCTTTGGTGTACTCAAACTGACCACAATTGAGCTCTATTTATAGTAGAGCAAGTTTGTTTTGGGATCCACAGTGAATGGCAACTGCAGCAGGTGTTTCCTCAATGTTGGCCAATGGAAATGCAAGTCTCCTCTAGCCATTGACTAGAGGTTAGGGCACAGAGCTATGGTCCCCTTGGTCTTGGATAAGTCTTGACTGATTTCAGATGAGAATGGCTCAGTCCATGCCACCTTGATGGTTCCATTGAATGCTTCATTCCAAATTTGAAGTCTTGTCCCTATTTTGGCCATTCTAGGTTCAACATGCTATTTCTTGTTCCATGGACTTTGGAGGCTTGGCTCAATGATTGTCCCCTTTAGATTCAATCCTATGAGGTGTCCAAGTGGATAGGAGCAATTGAATTTGGCTGATTTTGGCAAATCGACCAAAGTTGCAAATTCTGCCTTGCCTTGACAGATTTCAGCAAGGCAACTTGGCAATGGCATATCTCATGGTGTAAGTTGAATTTGGCAATGTTCTTAGCCATTTTGGAAAGCTCTTACATGATACAACAACTGTTTGAACAAGTTTGGTTTTGATCTCTTTTGATTCCAAGTGAAAAATCCCCCTACATTTGGCAAAAAGTGAGGCAGAATCTGACTTAGTGAAAATTTCACTAAGTGTTGGAAAAAGTGACATTTTCACTTTTCAGCCACTTTGATCACTCCATAACTCAAAATCCTTAATAAATTGGAATGGCTTGTCGTTGAAGTTTTTGTAGGTGATAATGAGGGCTACAAATCCATCTTTGGATGAGAAAAAATGGCCTTGTGGTTTAGGAGTTATGGTCCTTCAAAGTTGGTACCCTTGCCACTTTATTTTTAACTTAGAAAAATTTCTAAGTTTTATGGTTACCCCTTTTACAAGTTATCTCACTTTTCTTGATTTTTCTTGATGAATGATGATTCAAATCATACATTAACATCATTTTAGGGTTAAAAATCCATTTTGGTGAAAAATCTCAAAAAGTCAAAGTTGACTTTTGTGCAAAGTTGACTTTTTATCAGATGAATTCCAAACTGTGCAATTTTTCAGGAAATCATGTCCTTGACCTAAATAAAACTTGATGGACATGTTCCATGGGTGTCATAGGGTATATTCAATCATGTATTAGGGTTTGGGAGCATGTCTTGGTCAAAAGTCAAAGTTACAGTTGACTTTTTCCTTAAAACCCTAATTGTGGTGCAGATGGAATTGAGACTTGTTGCTCAAACTTCTTGGATTAATCCATTGTCCCAAATGGATCAATATGGTATATTAGAGACCCTCAAATCATCTCTTGAGGTCTTGGCTCATGATTTGTCCCAAAAGTCAACTTAGGGGTGAATTAGGTCAAGAAACCCTAATTCCTGATTTTTTATGAATGCATCCCTTGAGGCAAAATTGACTTGATGCATGGGTTCATGAGGTTCCATGAAGTATATTAGGTTATGTTTTGGATCAATGGCTTGTGCCCAGATGAAACTTTTCATCTGGAGGCCCTGGGTGATCAAAACCCTAATTTGGTGACACTGGCGATCTTGAGGCTTGATCCACCTAGAAGGGAGCAACCTTGTGCTTAATCCTTGAAGTGGGAGTCCTTTTGATCCTTTGAGGATGTTTGAGAGATTAGACAAGTTGAAAATTAAGTTATTTCTTGATTGAGCCTTTGTCTAAAGCTCAGAGAGGGCTTGAAACCCTAATTTTGATTGTAGTGGATGCTCACCCATCTTTGAGGCATTTGGTGAGGCATAATGGTTCATTCATATTGTGATGATGATTTGCACAATGATGGGAAATCTTAGTGGTTAAAATTTGGGGTATGACACCAGTCAACAATCTTGACTCATACACACCCTCAGATTGATCAAACATTTCACAATCAGTCAATCAAAACCATAAGTACACATGATCAACGCTCAGGATCAAAAGTTCATGATAACAAAGGTACACACACGTACATCACATCATTCAGAAATTTAAATCAAAGCACGTGAATAGCACATGGATATTTAATGCGTTGGCACAATCAACACCAGCAGATTAATCAAACGTTCCAGATCAAGTCAACAGATCACAAAATCATGCAAGATGTGTGGCTCATATCCGTGTGTGCACAATAAGAAGCATGGATTAACAACACACAATCAATAAAATAAAAGAAGATTTTAAATGACGTGGCCAAACATGATCCATCATCATTCTCCGGCGAACACAAACAGGTGCCGGAGCCCTAGCTTCGGTCACCTTCTTCGGCGAACACAAACTCAAAAATTCCCAGAAATCAAGAACTCCACCATCATTCAACTCAGAATTTCACAAGGATCGTGAATATGCAATTCAAATTAACAGATCATGCATAGATTAAACAAATCGAAGACAAAAAGTTTGAACTCAAAAACTTTAGATCCACGATTCCGCCATAATACACGTCCAAATTTAAATCTAAACACATCAGGATGATCAGCAAAGCATGAGGAACATTATGCATACAAGGAAATCAAGTTCTAGGATCATAAATTTCACACTAACCTGAAACTTGTAGAGCTCAAAATACACCAAGAAAACCTTCAGAAAGCTGCAGATCTACTCCTTGGAACTTCTGATTGCAAAATAAATGCAATATGAGGCTTGAATCAGGCTGGATCTTGAAGTTTGAAAGTGAGTAACTCAAATTCGAATCTGATGAAAACCTTGCTTAGAGCTTCAAACAATGGTTGATTCTGGTTCTATGGGGTATGTGGATCAAGAATATGGAAAAAATTCTTCAGAAACCCTTGTGAGGAGAGAGTTTCGAAGGAGAGAAAGTTTGAGTGAAAAATGAAATTCAGAGCAAATGAGAGTGCATGACATGTGAATGAACGTGTGAGTCTCCTTATATACACTTGGTTAGAGCTCTGAGCATGATTAGGGTTTCATTAATCCCTTGATTAAGGCTATCCAAAGTGATTTGCAACAATGCAAGTTGTGATAAAACCACTAATCCACACGTGCATTGGTCATGAAATAAGTATGATTCATCTCCATTTTACTTGCTGATCATAATGGAATTGGGTTTGGGCTTTGTAATGGCTTGATTCATGAGATTTGATCCATCTTGCAAATTTGCATTTTGTGAAATTCATGAAGTACATGGCACGGATTGGAGTGATTCAAGGGTCAAAAATGGTCCTCATGGAGTGTATTTGAATATGGCAATGTGACTTGAGTCATTAGAAACAATTACAAGTCATTTTGAACCAAAATGCAAAAGGTGGAAAAATGGATACATGAGAAAACCCTAAAAAACAACTTGCCTTCTTTTGATCATAACTTGAGTTTCACAAATGGTATGGAGATAATATAGTACTTTTTGGAAAGGGGAGAGAGAGATCTTCAACTTTCATGTTTGAGGAAAATTCATTTGAAGCTTCTCTGATGATGAAAAGTCAAGTTGAAGATGGTTTGAAAAGTTACCAAAAATGGAAGTTTCACATTATAGGTCATTTTCCAAAAATAGTAACTTTTGCACCAACTCTTGATTCTTGATGAATGACATGAATCTTGACATTTGAGGACCATATGAGGGCATAAGACCTTGAAAATCATGAAGAGGACCTCAAAATTCCATGGCTGACTTTCCTCGTCACAGTTGACTTTTCTTGGTTCACAAGTAACTGATCCACTGAACATCTTCCACAATGAACCACTAGCTAAGCCTTCCACTATGAGTGTTTGGGAGCATATGGAATACTATAAGAACATGCTTGAATCCACAAAGTTTTCTCAAGAAGCTCTTTGAACCCAAAAACCCTAATTTGGTCCCTCTGGTTAGGAGGGAAAGATTCACTTGAAATCCTTTTCCATTCTTGATCTTATGAAGATATGATGACCTCCACAAAACACCTTGAGGCTTGAGACTCCTTTGAGATGAACCAAGTACCTTGATCCCATTCTAAGAACCAATGCTATTCATACATGCTAATGCAAGAAACGCAAAGAAACATAAGCCAGTTAGCTTCAAAACAAAAGAGCAAATTTTGAGGTGTTACACATTCTCCTAGCGAAGGTGGTAGCGAATGCTCGCTAGAAGGTTTGCCTAGCGAACATAACAGTTTGTGCAATTTTGTTCTCTTCATAACTTTTGATCCGTAAGTCGGATTGAGGCGTGGTTGAGTGCATTAGAAAGCTATTAAGATATTCTTTCTTATTAGAATGGTTTTGAGATTGTTGGCCGATTTAATTATGTCGAGAATTTGGAAATGTGTCGTTTTGTCGACTTTTACCGTTTTAATGGTGTGTATTTGATGTGTTATCATGCAATGTGCTTTTGATATATACTGTATGACTTGTGTGTTGTTGTATGAGATAAGTACATGTGATGAAATGTGGTGATGATGGTTTGTGGCCTAAGGGAAAGAAAATGGATTGTGTTGTATTTAATAGTATATGTATGATTATGGATGTGTATATGTGTGCATTTAAATGTCATGAGGCATTGTATGCCAAGCATCATGATATGCATTCTTGTGATGTCGTGTGCCCTAGTGGGTGTGAGCGATGAAACGATTCCAGAGGGAATCCGCTATAACATCGTATGCCTTATACAAAGAGGTGTGAGCGATGATTATAGACGATCGTATGCCTTATACAAAGAGGTGTGAGCGATCGGGCCATGTGCCTTATACAAAGAGGTGTGAGAGACGGGGAACATTGTTTGCCCGACGGGGAGTTACACTAAGTGACAAGTGATGATTCCAATAGTTCCTAAGTGAACTACTGATGAGAATGATGGGTGGAACGGTACCACATTGCATTGCATAGAGTCGTTTGTCGGTCTCTGTGCATTTGCATAAATCATGAATGGATTGATTTTGTGTGAAATTGGGAATGGAATTGATGAGTGTTTTAATTATACTCTGATTATTTGTTATCGCTTGAATTAATTGGGGGAATAGATTGGGGGTGTTACATTAAGTGGTATCAGAGCCAGTCCATGTCAGTTCGTGCCAGTCCGTGTCGGTCTTTGTGTTTGGGGTGAGCTGTTTGTTTAACCATAGTTGATGTTATTGGATATGAACAAAATATGGCTAGTAGGAATGATGCTGCTTTGGCTGCTACTATGCAAGCTATGGCTCAGGCTGTGTGGGGTGCACCTAATGCTGGTGGGAATGATGAGTTCAGGAAGAATAAACCGCCTGTCTTCAAAGGGAGACATGATTCTGATGGTGCTCAGATTTGGCTTAAGGAGATTGAAAGAATCTTTCGAGTGATGGACTGTGCTGAGGAACATAAGGTGAGACTGGGTACTCACATGTTGCAGGAGGAGGCTGATGATTGGTGGGTTAGTAAGCGTCATGTTTGGGAAGCTGCAGGTGAAGAGGTCACTTGGGCTTTGTTTAGCAGGGAGTTTTTGAGGAAGTACTTTCCTGAAGATGTTAGAGGAAAGAAAGAGATAGATTTCTTGGAGTTAAAACATGGTAACCTGTCTGTTGTGGATTACACTGCTAGGTTTGTGGAGCTTGTTCAGTTTTATCCACATTATGCTGAAGCAACTGCAGAGTTTTCCAAGTGTGTGAAGTTTGAGAACGGATTGCATCCTGAGATAAAGCAGGCAATTGGTTATCAAAGGATTAGGAGGTTTTCAGATTTGGTGGATTGTTGTAGAATTTATGAGGAAGATAACAAAGCTCATTCTACTCATTATAAGAGTGTGAACGAAAGGAAAGGGAAGCAACCGTTTTGTGGTGGTCCTTATGTGTCACCAGCTGATAAGGGTAAGCAAAGGGGTAATTTTGCGAAAAGGCCAAGTGGGGGAGGTATGTCTAATCCTCTGAGATGTTTTAGGTGTGGTGACTTAGGACATCGTCAGTTTGAATGTAGAAAGGATATAAGGAAGTGTTCCAATTGTGGAGGTATAAGACATGTCGCAGCTGATTGTAAGAAGAATGTGGTGAAGTGTTTCAACTGTGGTGAACCTGGTCATGTTAGTACGAAGTGTCCGAAACCAAAGCAAGCTCCAGCTGGAGGGAAAGTGTTTGCATTTGCAGGAACTCAGACTACTAGTGCAGACCGTCTGATCAGAGGTACTTGTTTTATTAATAGTATGCCTTTAGTTGCTATTATTGATACCGGAGTGACTCATTCGTTTATTTCGTCTGAGTGCACGAAGCGTTTGAATCTTTTGTTGTTGTGTTTATTGATGACATCTTGATTTATTCTAATTCCCAGGAGCATGCGGAACATTTGCATGTTGTGTTGCAAATTTTGAAGGAAAGGAGACTTTTTTCCAAGTTGTCCAAGTGTGAGTTCTGGTTGTCAAAAGTGAGTTTTCTTGGGCATGTGATTTCAGGTAATGGTATTGATGTGGATCCATCTAAAGTAGATGCAGTTCTGCAATGGGAGTCTCCTAGATCTGTTACTGAAATTAGAAGCTTTTGGGTTTAGCTGGATATTATCGAAGATTCATTGAAGGTTTTTCAAAGTTAGCACTTCCATTGACCCAACTGACTTGTAAAGGTAAAGCGTTCATTTGGGATATTCAGTGTGAGGAAAGTTTTAGTGAGCTGAAGAGAAGATTGACTACAGCTCTGATTTTGATCTTACCGAATCCTACTGAACCATTTGTGGTGTATTGCGATGCGCCTTTTATTGGTTTAGGTGGAGTGTTGATGCAAGAAGGTAAGGTTGTGGCTTATGCTTCGAGGCAATTAAGGATTCATGAGAAGAATTACCCTACTCATGATTTGGAATTAGCGGCTGTGGTGTTTGTATTGAAAATTTGGAGGCATTATCTCTATGGTGCAAGATTCAAAGTCTTTAGTGATCATAAAAGTTTGAAATACTTGTTTGATCAGAAAGAGTCGAATATGAGGCAACGGAGATGGTTAGAATTTTTGAAGGACTACGATTTTGGTTTGAATTATCATCCTGGTAAAGCTAATGTGGTAGCCGATACGTTAAGCCGGAAATCTTTGCATATGTCCGCTTTGATGGTTAAAGAGTGGGAACTTTTGGAAGCATTTAGAGATTTGAGTTTGGTGTGTGAATTGAGATCTGAAAGCGTGATGCTTGGTATGTTAAAGGTCACTAATGATTTTCTGTTGACCGTTAGCGAGAAACAGAAGTTGGATGTGAAATTTGTTGATTTGATGACGGTTGGAGATCAAAGTGTGAATGGTGACTTTAAAGTGGATGATAAGGGTGTTTTGAGATTCCGTGGTAGAATTTGTATTCCTGATGATTCGGACTTGAAAGAGATGATTTTGGAGGAAGGACACCAGAGTAATTTGAGTATACATCCGGGAGCTAATAAGATGTATCAAGATTTGAAGAAGATCTTTTGGTGGTCCGGATTGAAGAGGGATGTGGCTCAGTTTGTTTATACGTGTTTGACGTGTCAGAAGCCAAAGGTAGAACATCAGAAGCCTAGTGGATTGTTGCAACCGTTGGATATTTCCGAGTGGAAATGGGACAGCATTTCTATGGATTTTGTGACAGGGTTGCCGAATACACAGAGGGGACATAATGCCATTTGGGTAGTTGTGGATAGGCTGACTAAATCGGCGCATTTCATTCCGATTGACATCAGTTTTTCTTTGGAGAGGTTAGCTGAGATTTATATCCGTGTGATTGTGAAATTACATGGTGTTCCGTTGTGTATTGTTTCAGATCGAGATTCGAGGTTTACTTCCAGATTTTGGGAAAGTTTGCAAAAGGCGTTAGGTTCTAAGTTGAGATTGAGTTCGGCTTATCATCCGCAGACGGATGGTCAGACCGAGAGAACTATTCAATCATTGGAAGATTTGCTGAGAGCTTGTGTTCTTGAGCAAGGTGGTGCTTGGGATAGTTATCTTGCGTTGATGAAATTCACGTATAACAACAGTTTCCATTCGAGTATTGGAATGGCACCTTTTAAAGTGTTGTATGGAAGATGATGTCGAACGCCATTGTGTTGGCATGAATCTGGTGAGAGTTCGGTAGTTGGACCGGAGTTAGTGCAACAGACTACAAACAAGGTGAAACTTATTCGTGAGAAAATGAAGGCTTCTCAGAGTAGGCCGAAGAGTTATCATGATCAAAGGCAGAAAGATCTTGAGTTTCAAGAAGGCGATCATGTATTTTTGAGAGTTACACCGGTGTCGGGTGTTGGTCGTGCATTGAAGTCAAAGAAGCTTACTTCTCGGTTTATTGGTCCTTACCAGATATCCGCGAGAGTGGGTGTTGTGGCTTATCGGTGGCATTGCCGCCGAATCTTTCAAATTTGCACGATGTGTTCCATGTTTCACAGCTTCAGAAGTATGTTCTGGATCATTCGCTTATAATTCTGATGGATGAGATTGAGGTAAGGGAGAACCTTACGGTTGAGGCATTACCAGTGAGAATTTTGGATCGCGAGTTGAAGCGGTTAAGAGGCAAGGATATTGCGCTTGTGAAAGTAGCGTGGGCAGGCGCAGCCGAGGGCAATTTGACTTGGGATTTGGAGAGTCGGATGCGGGAGTCGTATCCGGAGTTGTTCGTCTCAGGTATTATTTTCGAGGACGAAAATCTCTAAGTGGGGGAGAGTTGTAATGCCCCAGTTTTTGTTAGATTTATTTAATTGAGTCGATTTAATTATTTTTGGTATTTATATTATTTTAGTCTTGACTTTTATTTGGCAATATATTATTTTTCATTGTTGTTATGTTTTATCGCGTTTGCGAGATATTTGAGTGTAGGGGTATTTTGGTTTTTTGATGTGTAGATATTATGTTTTTCATTTAGAATAGAACTTAGAGGTTAGAAAGAGAGAAAAATAGAGAGAAAGAAAAAGAGAAGAAGAAAAACAGAAAGAAAAGAAGAAAAAGGGAGAAAACTTGAAGAGAAAGAAATTGATCCAACCGACTTTTCAAACACGATTAAATCGGGTAAGGGTGTGAAACTCGATTATCTTATGGTTGAGTATGAATATGTATGTGTGTGTTTGAATGTTCTCTTGCCTTTCCATAGTTTTCAATTCTAGGTTGGAAATGAGAAAAATGATTGGGAATCGATGTTTTCGCTGTTGGAATGTGATATAAATGTTGTAGGATACTTGTTGTTATGATTGTAGTATGTTTTAGTGGTTATGTTATGGTTTGGAAGAGGTTTTGGTTGAAGAAATATGGTTTTTGGACCCATAACAGCGCTGCAGAATTTTTGAGTTTTCCTTAGTTCGCCTAGCGAACCTGGGGCGAAACGAAAGCGAATGACTTTCAAGGGTTCGCCTAGCAAGCCCGTCAGTGAAGGTCAGCGAATGTTCGCTAACGTTGTTCGCCTAGCGAACTTTGTATCTTTTCAATTATGTTTGTTGCTGCCTTGGTTCGCCCAGGGATTCGCGAAGCGAACGGCAAGGCGAAGGTTCGCCAAGGAGTTCGCCTAACGAACTTTGTGTCTGTTTTGGTCTGATTGTGGTTTCGCCTGGACATTCGCCTAGCGAAGGTGGTAGCGAATGCTCACTAGAAGGTTTGCCTAGCGAACATAACAGTTTGTGCAATTTTGTTCTCTTCATAACTTTTGATCCGTAAGTCGGATTGAGGCGCGGTTGGGTGCGTTAGAAAGCTATTAAGATGTTCTTTCTTATTAGAATGGTTTTGAGATTGTTGGCCGATTTAATTATGTCGGGAATTTGGAAATGTGTCATTTTTTCGACTTTTACCGTTTTAATGATGTGTATTTGATGTGTTATCATGCAATGTGCTTTTGATATATACCGTATGACTTGTGTGTTGTTGTATGAGATAAGTGCATGTGATGAAATGTGGTGATGATGGTTTGTGGCCAAAGGGCAAGAAAATGCATTGTGTTGTATTTAATAGTATATGCATGATTATGGATGTGTATATGTGTGCATTTGAATGTCATGAGTCATTGTATGCCAAGCATCATGATATGCATTCTTGTGATGTCGTGTGCCCTAGTGGGTGTGAGCGACGAAATGATTCCAGAGGGAATCCGCTATAACATCGTGTGCCTTATACAAAGAGGTGTGAGCGATGATTATAGACGATCGTGTGCCTTATACAAAGAGGTGTGAGCGATCGGGTCGTGTGCCTTATACAAAGAGGTGTGAGCGATCCATAAACGTCGCGTGCCTTATACAAAGAGGTGTGAGCGACGGGGAACATCGTTTTCCCGACGGGGAGTTACACTAAGTAACAAGCGATGATTCCAATAGTTCCTGAGTGAACTAGTGATGAGAATGATGGACGGAACGGTACCGCATTGCATTGCATAGAGTCGTTGTGTCGGTCTTTGTGCATTTGCATAAATTATGAATGGATTGATTTTGTGTGGAATTGTGTATGGAATTGATGAGTTGATATGTATTTATGTTGGTGATAAATGCATTGAGCATGATTGATATACCTTGGTGATGGATATATGAGATATGCATTGTGTTGTTTTGTATTTGAATTATGGTGTAAATTGTGGTGAGAATGTGTTATATGTGTATTTTTGTGTTATTATATAATTGTATGTAATTGTATTATAATTGTGTTTCTCACCCTTCTGCTGTTTTGAATGCTCTATGAGGCATTGCAGATTAGATGCTGGAGGTCTTTTTGTGAAGCTTAGGTCTTCATTCTTTTGTCGGTCGGCTCTGATATGTAGCACCGGGTAGTCGGGGAGATCGTTTGTGATTATGTGTATATGTATATGTTCTTTTTGGATTGTACATGTATGACTCTGTATATGACAGACAACTTTTATGTTACATATATATGAGATTCAGTTGCAGATTTTTCGCTTATATTCTGTATCTGGTTTGTGGGTGTTAGGAACCGAGTTCCTCTGTTATTTGCTACCTGATTGTTGCATATCTATATGAGCAGGTTGTTGTATTCGGTTTTAATTGATGTGACACCTCCATCTATGCCATGAATGTTTTAATTATACTCTGATTATTTGTTATCGCTTGAATTAATTGGGGGGATAGATTGGGGTGTTACAGTACGTACCTAATATACAAAAACACTCTACATAACAACGCCTTCGCCCCCGTCATTATATGTCATTTCCAACCGTTGTTAAATGGGTTTTTCGTAGTAGTGCTGGAAACCTGGTGGTCTCTGAGGTGTAGAGTTTTGAGTAGGGTTATTGTTCTTATAGAAGAAGTTTGGATGATTTCTCCATCCAAGGTTATAACTGTTTAAATTAGGGTTTCCTTGTGCATAATTAACCTAATATGGGTTTGGTTCAGCTTAAAGACTACATTCAGCAGTTATGTGTCCTTGGGTTCCACAGATTTCACATCCGAGTTGAACAGTAGTTACAGTAGCTGTAGGTTTAACAGTTAAACTTTCGACTTTTTGTGCTAGGGTGTCCATTTCTGCTTTCATTAGGTATAGGAAAGTGATTCATATATACCTCCTTTATTTTCTTTCTTCTCTACTGATGTTCATTTCGTTCCCTATTGGTAATGGTTTTGTGTCATATCTTCAATGAGAGCGCAAGCTTCGGGGTATGGTTTGTTCATCAGTGCACCACCACCAGCAAGGTCGATGGTCATCTTAGTATTATAGAGAAGTCCATTATATAAGGTGTGAATAATCCGCCATTTTTCTAAACCATGGTGTGGACAAGCTCTTAATAGTTCTTTGTATCTTTCCCAAGCGTCAAAAAGAGATTCGCCATCTTGTTGAGTAAATCTAGTTATTTTGTTTTGTAGGACAACGGTTTTACTAGGTGGAAAGTATCTAGCAAGGAATACTTTCTTCAGGTCATTCCAAGTGGTTATTGAATTTACTGGAAGGGAATCTAACCATGTTCATGCTCTATCTCTGAGGGAAAAAGGAAATAGTCGTAGATGTATCACCTCAGGAGAAGCACAATTGCTTTTTAAGGTATCAACTAATTGAATGAAAGCTTTTAAATGTTGGTTCGGGTTCTCAGTAGGGAGACCAGCGAACTAGTTTTGTTGCACTATTTGCAATAGAGCGGGTTTTAGTTCAAAGTTATTAGCTGGGATTGTTGGATTTACAATACTCGAATGAGGTTCTTCATTAGAAGGTAAGGCAAAGTTTTTAAGGGGTTTTTGGTTTTGTTCCTCTGTCATTTCTCTTCTAACTCGTTAGAGCAAAAGACGAGCGCGAGCTTATCTCTCTGGTTCGTCTATTGGATCTACTAAATTTTCGGTACTGCGAGTTCTTTGCATTAACCGGCTAAGGGGTGCCTTATTCTAGATGGTGTAACAACAGGGTACGAAATTTGACGTTATTGCTCCCCGGCAACGGCGCCAAAAACTTGATGCGTGATATCTGCAAGTATACAGACTACGTCAGAGTAATATAAAAGATTATCGATCCCACAGAGACCAATGTCAATCTATCGGTTTCTATTGTTACGGTGCTCTACTTAAGGAGAAATCTAAAGGTTTGAAAAATGCCCAGAATGTAAATAATAACGATTAAAGAAATTCAGAGAAATAACAGTGGAATGTAATTCACATCAATCAAACAGTACTCCTATTGTTTCTAAATAGAATCACTTACAGGGCAATATTTTCTCTATTTGAAAAAGAGTTAATTAAAAAGGAACTGTCGCGTTAGTGTAATTGGAACCAGACTTGATCTTTAATCTATACCAGCCGCTCACACTGCACCGGCCACGTCTTGCGTTAAGGTAAAAAATCATTTTTTATGTAACCACCTCTTTAGCTTAGATCGAAAGTGCTTTTGATTGAAACTTTAACTTAAAAGGGTCTTCGGCATATGCTCGGACAACCGGATCCTAAACTTATAAATGCGTCTAAAAATAGTTTCAAAATCTCCTTCTAATAAAATTTAACTTTCCTAATTGATTAAGAAAGCGCTTTCGCTATTTTTCCTAATAAAAAACTAACCAATTTTTATCTTAAATTGTTGGACGGCTTTCGATCTTACCCGACTTAATCACGGTTCTACTTTCGTAGTAACTGATCACATTAACCACAGAAAAATTATATTAAAGTCTAAATAACCCCAAAAGTGTTCCTACAGATACAACATATGGAGTACCGTCAAATCGACGGTCCTCACATTCTAGTACTAAAGATTTAGCTGGACATAGTTACGGTAAACAACATAGCATATGATTGATAATCAGGATAAGACATTTTTGGGTAATAAAGTGCTAAGTGTGCAATTGGATTTCGAAAAAAATGAAGAGAATGATACTATCAAAATATGGTTTTGAAAATAACTCTCTTTGTGATAAAATAAAGCAAACAAATAATCGTGCGATAAATTAAACAAAGTAAGAAAGTGCGAGGAAAATAAACGAATTTAAAGTGATGTGAGAAAATAAATGAAATTAAAGTGATGTGATAAAGTAAATAAAGTAAAAGCGATGCGATAAAGTAAATAAAGTAAAAGCGATGTGAGGAAATAAAATAAAATAAATGCGGAATTATATAAAATCCTGCTCCAATCGGAGACTTGAATCTGGTACAACTGGAAAGTAAATGACGGTAAGATTAAAACTCTAAATCTACGATGCTTCAAACCCAATTACAACCACAGTACGATAACTTCCCAATGTGAAGAATTATCATTTTACAGATGTGAAATATATGCCTAAGCTGCAACTAAGTTTAGATGATAAAAAGTGAAATAAAGGTCCTATTTATAGTGGTTCATTTCCATGGAAGTCAAGTAGAAGCTTTATCATTCGTGGGAGAGAAAAGTGGTGGTCATGGGTGAGGTCTCCAATTTCTATTTGACCAAGGCGTCCTTTTCAAAGATGGCAACCGCCATGTGAGGATGGGGACCGCCATGTGAGGATGGCGACCGCCATGTTCCTAAGGTGGCCATGACTTGGGCTTTTGGCCGTTTGGGCGAGAGAAAAGCTATCCACCTCATGGCTATCCCTATGGCCAACGCCATGTGTACAATTCACTCTTTTTTCTCTGTTTTTCATATGATTTGTCTCGTTTCTTCACGAACGGCTCTCATTTGGCTACTCACCTGAAATCCAGACAAAATACCAACATAACACAAGAAAATAACAATAAAATGATGATAAAACATGTACAATCCGAGTCAAATACGCGGTGTGTTTCAGTGTTATCAGTGACTGATCCATTGGAGTGGCAGGTCTAATGTCTTGGAATTGGATAGAATATGAAGCTGCTATTGCTTTGTGTACAAGCGATTTTCGAGGTCGCCCCACATGTGAACTTTTAATTTATCCCAAAAAGAGGGAAGGAGAAAAAATATAAATAAAACCATGAGTGTGCAATGTAAAACAATGCAATAAGAGATCGAGAATCAGGGTTGGTTATATTAAGGGAAGGTACTAGCACCCTAAGTATCTTTAGTATCCTATAGGAACCTCTTGTGTATATTAGTGTTACTGTTGATTAAGTCATCTGCTATGTATTGGGGATTTGTTGACTGTTTTAAGTGAGTCATAAGAGTGGGAAATGTTTTTGTAGGGTATGTTGAAATAAACTAAGACAAAGGTGCAGGAACCTAAAGGTTTTACTCATTATTGTGCTCGTTAAGATCTCACAATATTATGCCTACGTATTCTCAAAAGGAAGTTGAGAAATCAGAGTGCTCGTAGTTCCACCTTTTAATGGCTGGAATTGGGGTTGTTGGGTTTGAGAGAAGAGACAAGTTGTCATCTTAAGGGAGATATCTCACCTATTCACCACAAACATTTTTAGAAAGAAGAAAATAAGGGAAGAAATTAAACTTGGATGTAGAAAATCCATATTAATGCCAATCTTCCTTTAAATGAGTCTTTGCATACTAAGAGAAGGACCTTGACTTGGATATAGAATCAACAAGTGTGTCGCTTATATCACTTAAATGAAAGAATTGTTTTTTATACCATAATAAGAGAAGGACCTCTGCTTGGATTTTGAATCAAAAAGTATGCCACTTACATCACTTAAATGGAAAAAAGTTTGGAATGTTTGATTTGTGTTGTGGGGAATAGAAGAGACATCTCTTCTATAGAGATGATTCATATCTCATCTCTGGGGGAAAATTTTTGAATTTTGAAGCTAAAGGTTGGCTAGGGTTTGGCTTGAAGTTTGAGGTATGAAGACACAAGGGGCTATGGTTATAGTTTTTGAAGGTTTGAAGCCACAAGGGGCTATGGTTTTGAGCTTTGAATGAAGTTGAAAACTTCAAAGGGAATCCTAATGTTTTATTGAAGTTGAAAACCTCAAAGGGGAACCTAGGGTTTTAACTGAGTTATAGTTTGAAGAGGATCCTAAAGTTTGAACTGAGTCTAAACTTAAGGTTGAGTATTAAAATACAACAGTTGTATGAATGCAAGTGTTATAAACATAAATGTCAAGAGAAACTTAACAAGACAAAATTGATTAAGCTTTTAAAAAAATGTAGTTATCAAGGGTGAAATGAACATGATTGTGATCAAGCAGGGTATATCAACATGAGAATGAGCATCAGACAAGTAGATATGTTCATCATCGTGAGAGTTTATGAAGGAAATACTTGACTATGTGAGCAAAGATTTAATCAATTGAAGCAATCACAAATAAGTTCAAGCAAGCCATATATTCAAGATGAATCAAGGATCAGATAAATATAGCCAAGGGTGAACAAACCCCTAATGGAAATTTATGGAGATAAGCACATGAACAAGACACATAAACATGGTTGAATCAAGGGCTTTGGGGAATCCAAACTCAAGTGGAAGCCCTAGTTATGTATCAAGATGTTTTTCAAAAGGTTAGTTGAACAAAACCCTATGGTTTCAAGTGAACATCATTTAATTAATGTATTTTTAAAAGGAAATAACACCTAATCATGGTATGTATAAGTCAAGACAACATGTTATGAACATTAATCAAGCTTTACACAAGATACATTATAGCCACACAAGCATTCATGGTCAATTAGGTCAAGAAAACAAGCAAAGAGTCATTTTGAAATTATAGACACACAATCATTAATTCAAGAACACAAACATTATAGACACATTATAGCCACACAATCATTTTGCTTGGTGAAATAATTTGATGAAGTTGTGAAGAAAACCAAAGAAAATGGTGATAAAAAATTAGGGAATGGCTCCCACAAGTGTTGAACTCATGCCCTCCATGTGATGGGCTTAAAACTTTTACCACTGGGCCACTTGCTTGTGTGGTGATAAACAACGTGCAGTGTAAATAATATATTAAGTCTTGTGTTTGAAAATGCTAAAAAAAATAACATCAAAAGGTCTGGGGTGAGGGGGATTTGAACCCCAGACCTTGGCTTCACTCACACACACAAACCAGACACTTAACCATTATGGCGCAATGCCCAAGTCATTAGTGACTTGCAATGAAATAATAATATATTAAATATACATTTTATTTGGAAAAATGGAGCCACCACCATTGTTGTTCTTCAGCTTCATCTTCATCGTCACCTTCATCATCTTCAAATGCTAACTCTCTCAATACGCAATGAAATGACATGATGTAAACACCGAAGTTGTTGAAAATTTAACAACGAATTTGATGGTGTAATTGAATTTCATTTATCTTTAGCGTTGAAATTTTGGCATCGCAGACATCAGATTTCCTAACACATGTCAAGACATTGTTCTGCATAATTATTAAATAAAGAACAGAACTGCAAACTGATATCCAAACTATCAGTAACTGCAGATACACAGATGTTTCGACATCTGTTCCAACATGTTAATCAATACTGAATTGTAAATTGCAGAATGATAAACAACACAGAATATGTGACCCAGTTCAGTGCAACTCACCTACTTCTGGGGGATACCAATCCAGGAAGAAGAATCCACTATCAGTGGTATAGTTTTATATAAACAACCTCAGGTTTACAGTAAACACCCACGTTTACCTATCACTACCCAATGAAGACTTTATCATTAGAAGTCACATCTAATTGATAAGAGAAACCCATCTCACTCCCTAAATCACAACCTGTTATTATCTAACAGTTACTACACCATAACTGTGTCATCCCTATTGAAAGACACCCCTTCCAATAAAAAATTTAGTCAAGCATCCTTGACTAACAAGTTAACTTGGATTTGCTTAAAAGCTTTATCCAAGAACAATACACGATTCATTACCTACGGGTTTCTGAATCTGTACAAGTACTTATGTCTACCACAATGTATCAAATCGATATAGAGGGAGACTTACAAGAGAAACCTACGACTCTTAAAACCTAAACCCTATTTTCTAACTTTACAAAAGTGTTACAATAGGTTCAGTTCTTCAGTCCTAGGTCTTGGTCTTCTTTTATAAGCTTCTGTTGCGTTGGGCTTTCAATCTTCTGTTGGCTGGTTACTTGATCCACGTTCTGATTGCTTCCTTAATTCTTGGACCAGACTTAGAAACAACCTGCTATATCAGTTTAAGATGTCAGGACATTCGTTAGAACATCATGTCTTGACCAGTCTTCTTCATGTTGGAACATTGCATCCAAAGCCTTGTTTTACCAAAAATTTGCTCAAATCTGCAGAGCCTTCAATCTCCCCCTTTTGACTAATTTTTGGATAAAACTCCTTTGGTAGAAAAAGAAAGTTTGGGTTTGGTAGATATGATTGTAACACCTCTAAGACTCTTTCTTACCCCTGAAATTCCTAGTTGTATGTTGGTGTACATGAGGAAGACTATATAACCCTCTCCCACTCAAACCAGTACTTGCCACGGAGGGATAAATCTTCCTCTTAAGGGGCATAAGAGAACCCACAAGAAGGTCCAGAAAGAGCTTAAGAAGAAACAGTTGTATCGTATGTAACACGGAGTCCATAGAGTATGTAACTCAGGTCACAAGACACAACCTGCTTTATAACTCAGATCACAAGGCACAAGGGAAGAACTCAAGGATGTCAGAACATCTCATCCAACACCCCTCCAGAAGAACTCTTGCAAAAATGAGTATGTGTTGTAGAAACCAACACACAACTGAGATGAATCCATACCCCTTCTCTCCCTTTTTAGCAAAAAATTAGCAAAAGTAGCCAGCGCAATTCCATACCCCCATGATACTAATCCAGACCTTAACAAAAACCATGACGAACTTGCCCAGAATACTAACTTTGAAAACCAGAAGCAGACTCCACCTTTAAATACTCAAACATATTTTTCTTGAAAATTATGGTCCATAGAAGTTCCCGTAGAGCAATTCATGTGGAGACATAAATTAGGGTAGGTAAACATAAATGACTGTGCACCGTCCAGCTAAAGTTTGACTGGTTCAACTTTATGAGAGACCGTCCAAAGAATGCACTAGCATTAAGACACATGCTTAACACCTCTACACTCTCTACCGTCCAAAACAACCAATCATGTCGTACCCATAATGTCCTGAACCTTTGTCAGAATTTGTTTAGCAAAGTTATCGTTCCTGTGTTTTATCTACAGGATAATCCTTTTAATCAGAAGACCAAGAATAACTCACCAAGATGTTAATACATTTCTTTAAATATCTCTCAGTTAGCAGTAACAACTCTCAAGATACTTGTACTCCTCCTGATTCAATCCATTGACACCCAACGACAGAATCAGAACAACCTGATAAGTTCACCCAAAACTTATACTAGTAGGACAATGTCACGACATCTCATCTGACATATCAACCTCACTTGAGGCAATCTATCATAAACTTCTTGAAACCATAAACAATCTTGATAAATAATCTGAACCACTGCAGTCATATATCCAGAACAGAAGTCTAACTCCCCCTGTCGTAGATAACCAGTGCTCATTTGTCAGAAGAACACCCTAAATGAATGGAAACATAAGACGCATCTTCATGTCTTCAAGAGCGCACCCTCTGTTCAACACACCTGTTGACCTCATTCACCTAATGCTTAACCTTCAAGAAAACCATGTACCACACCAGTACATTTAACAGACAGAAGTTCTCCCCGTATCTTTCTCAACAGATGCTTCTTCAGCAAGAAACACCTCAAAATCACCACACCATATCCCATGACAACTTCATGATCATATAGTGGGAGTACCAGGAACGCATCCTTGTACCACAACCAACAAACTCTTGGATTGAGACCAAAGCTCCATTGATCCCTCTCATCCAGAAACCATCTATACACCACACGAATTCCTCCTGAATTCTCATGTATAGATCTCCTTGTTCCCTGAGATACAACCCAATTGAATATGGAATACTTCACATTCCTCAAAGAGACATACAGATCCCTTTAGTTTTCTAGCTCGCCCAGACGTTCTTCACACTTGAAGGACATCAAACACAGGCTCCAGAAATCATCAGCTCATTTGGTTCACAAGCACCCAACTGATCCACTTCTAGCATGTCACATTCACATCAGACTTCCAAGATAGTCCTTTACCCATCATTCTCCCATACGATAAGATAAATACCTCTTAGATTTGATGTGAACTAAGAATCCTACTCCAAGGATAACTAACCTAGAAGATGTTCTAACATCAGTTAGGACATCCTTCACATATCATAGACACCAACCAACATGGTTCTAAATATGCTCCACCACTGGGCTTACTATCTACATTGTAATCCAATTGAAGATCTTCAAACAACACTACGCCACCAGCTTGATCAACAAGAACTCCAGATAACCATAGAGAGAAATAAACTCTCATCCACCAAAAGAAGGTAATTTTCCATCCACTGAGAATTTCTGCCACAAGCTCCAAGATAGAAAAGAATCAATACCTCCTTAAGTCTTCAACCAACTACCCTTCTGCCCAAGAGTAATTTATTCCAAGACACTCCTCAACTTGATTTCTCGAATCCACATATGAGAACTACCAAATGCTACTTTAGATTGCCTCATCCTTCTTGAATTCAAATATGAAACCAACCAAATGCCACTTTTTGATTAATCAATCTCACCCTTCTTCATAACTCCCATAAGATACACTGATCCACCAATGAAATCTGATCTTCAAGTTACATGAACTACTTACTCCATATCAAGCCATCTTGGATCCACCAAGCCTTAGTCATGTAACATCTTCTCCTACTTGCAGCTCCCGCAAACTGCTATGAGACAGACCTTTTTGAAGCATCCATAACTTCCATTCTCCTGTAGATCAACTTATCTTAAGTTAATGTGCCACATCACCAGCTGAGATCCTAATGTTAAGCTTGATGTTAGAACATTCTGATATGATATCCAGCTGCTGAATTCAGTTCCTCCTTCTGCCACTTAGAAGAACTTCCTCCCTTTAACAAAACAAGAGTTCCATGCTCTCATAGACTTGACTCATTAACCAAGTTTGAGTAGACAACCTCCATCCTTCTTAATCTTATCACAGTTACTCCATTCAAGCTCACACCTTGATGAATATCTGCTTCACAACTCCAAAGAACTCAAGTGCCAAGTCTGAGTCTTCAGAGAAAGTAGTCATAGACTACACCATAGCTATACCAAAGGATGCCACTTTCCTTATGTAGAGCAGTCTGTAGAAAGTTAGAGATAACTGCCACTTAACCTTGACTTCCAAGATGAGCAAGATCACATGCTCCTATCTACCTAGATCAGAAATAAACTGAACCAAGATGTGCCATCACCAGCACCATATTCTGGACAAGTCTCTTGCTAGGACACTTTCCAGATAAATATCATATGCTTCTAGTAACAACTGGAGCACACCTGCTGCACTGCAATACTCCTATATCAGAAATAAATTGATCCAAGAACTACTCATCAAGATTATGATGTCTTCTTCTTCATCTTCCACATCACCATTGTCTAGACCAGTTTCTTGCTAGGAAACTCTCCAAAGATCAGATGCTTGTGCCACACCACACTAAAGCAGATTCATAGGTCAACACCCAAGAGAAATAGATCCAAAAGCTTATGTAGTACCCCTTCCATGATTCTGCACAAACCAGATGAAGAGATTTTCCTACATCATGTTGAACATCAGCAATCTTGAACTTCACACACAAGGATAATCAATTAAATACTTATGAAATCACAAATAGCAATTGATCTTAAATCCTTGTTCAATAATCCTACTTCACTGTTGAAGTCATACGCCAATAGATCACTCCATGAACACTTATCAAGTATTCAATCTTTTGCAAGTATCTTCTTTGATAAACAAAGTGTTGAGATACTGTAGCGGCAAAATCGTGAGTGTAAGCTATTGATTAACTTAACTCGAAAAGCAAGAGTCTCCACCGCACTTTTATTTTATCCAAAAAGGAAAGGGAAAAGAGCGAACAAAACCTACACAAGATCTACAACAAGAACAAGTGAAGAGAGACTGGATAAGAGGGGTTGGTTACGCAATGGGAAGGTGTTAGCACCCAAAACGTCTATAGTACTCTATAGGAACCCTTTGAAATATCTACCGCTTTTGGTCTGAAAATGTTTGCTTGAAAATTGATTGAGGAGATGAGAAGAGAAATTGTTTTTTAAGATTTTTGTCTTTGGAGAGACTTATCGCCTCATGCCTACGTACCCACGATGTGCAATGTAGGATCAAAACCCCGTAGTTCGTGGTACAAAGAATGAAAATTTGTTTGTTTTGGTTGATTTTAAATGTAAAGACAAGTTGTCATTTCCAAGCGAATAATTCTGCTTAAAGAAATGAATCATGTCTAAACTTATGAAAAAGTTAAAGGAAAAAGTGCACGAGGGCACAAAAAGAGAGTGATGAGTTTGATTTTTTTAAATCGTTTGAAAAAGGTGTCAATATGCTTATGTAGTTTAGCATTTGTTAAGAAATGAAAGGAAAAGAGTAAAATCACTTGACAAAGTCAAGGTTTGATTATGAAAGAGGTGATAGTTTGAAATCAAGAAGGTTTTGAAAAAGAGAGAGAGTTTTGAAAATTGAAGAATGGGGAGGAGAAGAAGTGACTATCCTAAAGCATAAAGTAAAAGCTAAGGATAAGAATAGCCTAACCACAAAAGTAAGCTTCCAAGTCTTCGAACCATAATTCCAAAGCAAAGGGAGAAAGATCCTAAGTTCTAAGCCCAAGGTTCCAAGAATTGCATTGGATGTCCAAGTTCTAAGTCCAAGGGTTCAAGAATAGCATTGAAGTCCAAGGTCTAGGTGCAAAACTCCATGTCCATTGCAAAGGATGGTAACCATAGTCCAAGATTAGAAGCACAAGTTTTTTAGAGGTTTTAGCCTTTATTAATGTTTTTGGTCCAAGTGGACAAAGTGAAAAAAAGGCATAAGCATAAACATGTGTCCAACGGACAAAGGAAAGACTGCGGAAGTATAAACATATGTCCAACGGACAAAGGAAAAATTGCGGAAGCATAAACATGATATGAAATGATAATAATGAAGCATAAAAGTAAAAGAGATAAGGAGCGAGAAGGAATTGTAAATGATTAATACAATAGTATTGTTAGTAAGTTAGTGATTAGTTGTTAGAATTAGTGATCAATAATAATTGAATAATTGAACTTAGGTCAAGATTAATGAGAACTCATTAGAGGATTGATAAGACAAAATCCTCCTAACAACAAATTTCATAAGTTTTGAACCAAAAGACAAATAATCAACTATTCTTGATAGTTTTCCGATGCGGGACAAATATTGCGCTATGTTAAGCAATCGCCGAGTAATTTATGGAGTAACTACCCTACAATGAGGCTGGTCAATAGCCCTTTGTGCTAATGCATGCTAGATGAACAATATGTAGATCGTCATCCGAACGCAATACTGCACGAAAAGAAAAGTGGTAGTGATCTCGTCTCGATCGAAATTCAACAAAAGAATTCCAAGATCTTTTAGACTTTCATCGATCAAAAGAAAAGAGGAATAGATGAAGAGAAGGCCAAATTAAACCACACAATTATGTGATCTAAGGCTAAGAACAAAAGGAGAGGGAAGAAAATGGAAAAGGAACCAAAACAGCCCCAAAAACAAGCCAAAATATGCATTCTGTTTCGAAGTAACCGGTTACAGCATAACTGCTAACCGGTTACTTAGTTCAAAATAAGTGCAGTTTTTCAAAATTTACACAGTGTAACCGGTTACAGCATAACTGCTAACCGGTTACACAGCACCAGAATGCAGAAAAATGTGCAAAATTCAGCATGATCCATTTCCAAAACTTTTTACAAACACCTTATGATCATGGAACTGAAATTGCACGTAATTTAAAGTAAAATAACAGCCAAAACCAGCAATTAAACCCAATTACAAGATCCAAAGGATCAAGTAACAAGGATCTCCAAAGATCTACATTATGGAAGATGAAGATGAAGCTTCAACAATGGTGAAAGATGAATTACCACTTCAAATCTGAAAATTCCTTCAAATTGCTTCAAGATCTACACTCCAAAGCCTTGATCTACTGTAATTGATGAACAAAAACAAGAATGGATGAAGGTTTAGCTCAAAGTTGAATAAGATTCAATGTGAATTCTTGTTAACTTTCAAAGAAAGAAATGTGAGCTTTGGTGAATTTTGTGGTTGGGGAGAGAATTTGCAAGAGGTTTTTTGGCTATCAAAAGCTTGTGAAATGAGTGAAATGAAGCCTCTATTTAAAGAGTTTAGGTTTGGGAAATTGGTGGTTTGGAATTAGGCTTGGAATTTGAAAATTAGGATTGGAATTCAAATTTGGAGGGAATTATCAAAAGAGTGGTAATTAGTGCAGGTGTATGGTAGGAAATGATCAAAGTGATGTAGGGAATTAAAATGAGATGGTATGGAATATTCCAAAATGTGATAAAATTGGTGCCAAATGCTGAAATTTGAATTTTTTGCCATTTTTCAAAATTTCACGATGGTAACTGGTTACAGAATATCTGCTAACCGGTTACTTAGTGCAAATTTTGAAAAAAAATTCCTTTTTTGAATGCACTGTTGTGGTTCGGCTCGATTCTTTTGCTCGTCAAAGAAGACATGGAAATAAACACATGAACCTTGGAATTCCTTGAATAATAATCAATTAAATCTTGGAAACTCTTGATCAGATGAATTTTGAATTGTTTGCAGATCAACTTTGACTTTGTCAAGTGAAATTCAATCGAGCTGTGGGACTGTTTGATATCCTTGATTCTCTTCCCGAAAAAGTTGGTAAAAGGGAAACAAACATATTTTTGTATTTTGATTAAAGTTAGTAAAATATAAACAAATAAAAGAAATAAAGAAACACACAGATGCTTGGTAGACCCTGCAAGACATAAACCCAACGATGAGAGGGACAAGGGAACCAATGCATGATCTTGTTTGTGGTAAAGATGCAAAATGAGATGTGAATGATATGTGGAATCTTAGGGGTCAAAAATTAGGGTCTTACAGTTGCCCCTATTTAAGTCTCTTCTATCGGGGGATATGAAGATACTTAAATACAAAAAGCGACATTTTTAAGCCCTAAGATGCCACAAGATGATATGAATGCAAAGGACGAAAACAGACTGCGGGGAAACTTGAAACAAAGGATTTAGGGTAGATTGAAAGAAATGACGCAAAAGACACGCCGGGGAAAACAAGCTATTACTGGAGATCTGTCAAGGTGACAAGAAGTATCCATCAATAGTTGGAAAGAGAGGGACAAGACCCTGGGAAGACAAGTAGTGACATCCAAGAATGGCATTGGGTCGAAACTACGAACAAGACAAAAGGTATGCCAAAAGATGTCCAAGAGTGGCATTGGACAATAACATGAAAGTTTCTGGTAAAAACAATAGCGTCATCCAAGAATAGCATTGGATGGAGCTGAAAAACACTCTATATAGGGATAAGATATCCAAGAATAACATTGGATAAGAGGAATCACAACATTCAAGAATGGCATTGAATGAAGCAACAACAAACATCCGAGTCATCCAAGAATAACATTGGACATAAACAAAATTCCATTTGAAAAATTTCACTAGGGACATCCAAGAATGGCATTGGATGGCAAGGTTAACAATCAGAGATATCCAAGAATAGGATTGGACTTGGCTGGGGAAAAAGTTTCCAAGAATGGCATTGAATGTCGTGAGAAAAGTTCTGGAAAATATATCAGAAGTATCCAAGAATGGCATTGGATAAAAAGAGTTCACGATATCCAAGACTGGCATTGAATAAAGTGAGCAGGGACTTTCAGGAATGGCACTAAAAGTAAAGGGAAATCACTTCATTCAAGAATGGCATTGAATGATAGTGAGAAAGACATCCAGGAATGGCACTGAATGCAAAGGAGATAACTCATTCAGGAATGGCACTGAATGAATAGATAAAACTTTCAGGAATGACACTGAAAGTAAAGGAGAAACTCATTCAGGAATGGCACTTGAATGAACAGATAAAACTTTCAAGAATGGCACTGAAAGATATCCAAGAAAATATGTTGGGGATTACAGAAGAGAGGTAAAAACATCCAGGAATAGCACTGGGAGAAACAAGAGGAACAAGACATCCAGGAATGGAACTGGAAATCAAAAGAGACAGACATCCAAGAATGGAACTGGAGTGCAAGAAAATAAAGATCCAGGAATAACACCGGAATAAAAGGAGACAAACATCTAACAACAGAATAAGATGGACAGGGAAACGACAATATCCAGGAATAGCACTAGAAAGAAAGAAGATAAACAAGACATCCAGGAATAGCACTGGGTGAAAGAAGATAGGAAAACGACAACATTCAAGAATGGCACTGAATGAAAAGACAGGTAAAAGTTTTGGTAGGCGCCAAGTAAGTTGGACTTTGATCACAAGGTAAGATGTTGACAACGACAGGACCTCAAGAAATGCATATGAGCGCGAAGCACACTTCGAGCTATGAAAATCTTTCTATGCAATGATAGATGAATGGTTTATGTATGCAAATGCAGATGATAGAGACAACTGAGATAGACTCTTTTGTGAGGGAAGAATGGAACTCTGATTCCTCAACACGGGGAACACTGCCCATTTTGCTTGGAAAGAAGATGTTGAACACATCTCTGTCACACTTGTGAATTGTATCAGGATGATGGTCTTTTGAGGAAAGACATCTTGAGGATTCTTGAAGAAGACTGCCCCAGATTGATTGACTGATGAGGATAAACTGATCATGGCTTCAGTTTGACTGCTGTAGGGGAAAAGATTGAACTAATCATGGCTTCAATTCTTGAAATGATTGTTGAGAATAAACTGATCATGGCTTCAGTTGCTAGGGATGAACTGATCATGGCTTCAGTTCTCGAAATGACTGTTGAGAAAGCTAAACTCAGCATGGGTCTTGAAAGAAATCTTCTGGTTAACCAATTCTTGAACTGATTCACAACAGGATCTGGAGGTAATGTGCCCCTGATAGGATCACTGACCAAGTTTCTCAACTATTTGAAAATTCTTGAGGAAAGTTTGCCTGCAAATAGGATTATTCAAACAAGCATGGTAATTTTAATGCAAAGCTCAATGCAATTTTGAAATCAAAAATCATTTTGGAATGATATTATTGATGCCAAGCAAAATGAATCACTTGTCAAAACACGGCGGTTTAGACATGTAAAGTGAAAGAGAAAGCAAAGGTATGATATCAAAGCAAATGATTGGCAATAAACATAGGAGTCAATTTACGCAACCTTGCTGTAGTATGCTTTCAAAAGAAACTTGGCTTCAATTAGGTCTTTTGAAGGTTGAAACGTGGTTTGGTTCACGATTTTCGAAACAAAGGATATAGGCTCAAAGTTTATTTGTACCCAACCCATTCTTCATGATGACCTTCAGTCCTATGCTCAGTTAATTCACACTATGCATTCAGGTTCCAAGTGATTTTGGAATTGCAACCTTGTTATGATAGTGGTTCAAGGACCAAGGGATTTTTTTGAGATGGCAGTCACTACTCTTACAACATTTTGTTGTTTTATGATGAGGACCTTAGTCAACTTATTTTGTGTCTGAGGATTTTTGTAACCTCTTGATTGATATTTTGTTATCCCTAACTTTTGCCTGAACTGTGTCATTTGAGCTTATAGTCAGCGGGATGCCCCAATTTTTTCCTAAGTCTCCTTCATAGGTTTTGACTTAGCGGGCATTTCATTTGATTTTATTTCAAAAATTTTTTTTGAAAGATAGTGATTGCCTGACTTAATGATTTCGGTGAACCATCATTGGCTTTTGATTTGAAAGACATCTTCGACACTTCTTTGAGGTGTGCGAAGGAAAGCTTATGATTTCAACCTTTATTGGAAAGGTGTCTTGCATGCACAGTCAAATTAACTGAGAACTACCCATCCCCAAGTTAAGACTGTGGGTTTTTTTCGTGCAGAAAGAAACTCTAACTTCTAGGCTCGAAGGGGTTGACAAGGGATTAACTTCCTTATTTCTCCAGTGTTTGGGAGTTGAAACAATGTCTGTACATCATCAACCAAGTTTTAAATTGAAAGCATACAGTCCAGCAATTTTAGGTATTTCGTTTTCATCATCCTCCCTCCAATCTTTGAATAAACAAAAGCTTGATAAAGAAAGTGAACAGGAGATATATTTTTGTTTTGTGAAAAAGAAAGCATAAAGATGCACACAGTGGATATAAATGAATTGAATTGAAAATTGCAATGCTCATTTCATTGAAATTACCATGAAAGTACAAATAAAGTTTAAAAGCAAACAGACAATACAATGAAGGAAAAATGCAAACAGAAAGAAACAAGGCCTAGTGACTAATCAGCAACAAGGATGAGCTGTCCTGTCTGAAACACTGGCTTTAGGAGATGATCCGTCTGAACTGACTCAAACTTCACTTGGCATGCTCTGGCAAAGGATTGTTGACAACATTGGGATTATTATCAACAAAGTCCAGAATTTTTAAGTTCACCAATTCTTGTACTCTAGCTTTTAATGCAAAGCAACCTTCCAAGTTATGGCCTGCCTCACCTTGATGGAACTCACAGTGAAGATCGGCCCTATAGCTGGCTGGGAGAGGATTTGGAGGAGGAGGTAGATCCCTCGTTGTAATCAAACCTTTCTTTACAAGACATGGATACAGCTCACTGTAGGACATCGGGATATGATCAAAGTTAACCCTATTGCGATTCTGATTTTGTCTAACAGTCTGACGAGGAGCTTGAACTGGTTGAGCATTAACAACAGGAGCAACTACAGCTACCTATTGTTGTTGCCTTTGACGAGGTTTCCCTTCAACTGAAACAGCATGGGTATCACCATCCTTCTTCTTTTGGAAATTCCCATCATACTTTTTAGCACCACTGAAGGCTTCAACATTAGAAATCCTTCCTTTCTTGATACCTTCTTCTAGTCTTTCTCCAATAGTGACTAGGTCAGCAAAACTAGATGATACATTGCCTATCATCTTTTCCCAAAAGAGTGGCTGAAGAGTGTCCATGAACAATCCTGTCAATTCTTTTTCAGCCAAGGGTGGCTCCACTTGAGCAGCTAGCTCTCTCCAGCGGTGAGTGTATTCCTTAAAGGATTCTTTTTCTTTCTGAGACATGTTTTGCAGTTGACGGCGGTCAGGTGCCATGTCCAGATTGTACTTATATTGCTTTAAGAAAGCATCAAACAAGTCCATCCATCTTTGGATACGGTTCTTCTCAAGTCCCATATACCATTTCATTGAAGCCCCACTCAAGCTGTCTTGGAAATAGTGAATGATCAGTTTTTCATTTTTTGCATGAGCAGCCATCTTGCGGCAATACATCACCAAGTGGGTTCTGGGACAGGTGTGCCCCTTGTATTTCTCAAAATCAGGAGTTTTGAATTTTACAGGTATAACCAAGTCAGAAACCAAGCACATGTCCATTGCATCAGTGCTAAACACATCACTTCCTTCCACGACTCTTATCCTTTTGTCTAGAGTTTGCCATTGCTCTATGACTTCTTCAATGTATCCAGGTTCTCCCTGACTTTCATATTGTGGACCAGCAGCATGGTACACGAAAGGATTCTCAGGAATAGCTTGAGCAACATAATGCACAATAGGCTGAGGTTCAGTGAACAATGGAGCTGAAGATACTGGCGAGACAAACACAGGAGTAGTTGCAAAGGGTGGCGAGCAATTCGGAGGTAACCCAAATTCTGGCCAAGTAGAAGCTGGTTGCTGAGTCAGTGGAGGGTCAATAGCAGCAATTGAAGTTTCAACAATCACAGTCCTCTGAGGTGGTTCACCTCTAGCAATCAGAACTTGCAGCATTTCTGTGAGTTTGGTCATACCGACCTTCAACTCATCAATTTCCATTCTGACTTCGGCGTTGTGTTGTTCTTGGTTTTCCATTATCAATCTGACAGCAGCTCTAGTTTCGTAGTTGTGTTGAGGAAACAGCTTGACGGTGAACAGATAACTGGAGAAGGAGATAGTCGAAATGAGTTTCTGAGACAATTGGGAAGAATGCATATGTATGCTCATGGATGCAAGAGTGCATGGATGCAACAACCACAAACAAGATCACTCAAAGCACACGGGTTCAAAGGTTCGACTCACGAGCATGAAGTCAAGGTTAAGAACCTCCCCACAAAAGGTATGTGCTAAGGTTGGTCTTCATTGTACCTACAGAAAACAGCGGTTCTAACAGAGTGCCCAGGGTCCACTATCCACTATCAGACACACCAGCGCACCGATTTGCTCGGAGGTTGGTAGTTATCCTCAAGAGAATCTAGCCTGAGTGTGGCATCGCGTAACAACTAAGTCAGATTTGCATCTTCATAGCTTCCGCGCCACGATCCTAAAATGGCTAGGATGGGTTAATGTTACTACGGTTCTCAGTGTTATAGGCTTCTATGGAAAAAGTAATGCCTTCACGATTGCTCGATTAGCATCAGTAATTCCAAAGAGGCAACCACAGAGTGGATGGATTCTCAAGTTCTTCTTTTTCAGGATTCGACTCCCTCAAAGTTCCCTTGACTATACCATCCTCCTATCTTAGAGTACACTCTGGTCCGGGTATAGGACCTATCTCACACACAGAGGAACTCCCTAACAGAACAATCAAGTAACAAGCAAATCAAGCGAAAAGCAGTATATAAGTCAAAGTAAGCTAAACCCCTCAAGGGAGGATCCCCATCAGAGTCGCCACTTTTCCTGTAGCGGCAAAATCATGAGTGTAAGCTATTGATTAACTTAACTCGAAAAGCAAGAGTCACCACCGCACCTTTATTTTATCCAAAAAGGAAAGGGAAAAGAGCGAACAAAACCTACACAAGATCTACAACAAGAACAAGTGAAGAGAGACTGGATAAGGGGGTTGGTTACGCAATGGGAAGGTGTTAGCACCCAAATCGTCTATAGTACTCTATAGGAACCCTTTGAAATATCTACCACTTTTGGTCTGAAAATGTTTGCTTGAAAAGTGATTGAGGAGATGAGAAGAGAAATTGTTTTTTAAGATTTTTGTGTTTGGAGAGACTTATCGCCTCATGCCTACGTACCCACGATGTGCAATATAGGATCAAAACCCTGTAGTTCGTGGTACAAAGAATGAAAATTTGTTTGTTTTGGTTGATTTTAAATGTAAAGACAAGTCGTCATTTCCAAGCGAATAATTCCGCTTAAAGAAATGAATCATGTCTAAACTTATGAAAAAGTTAAAGGAAAAAGTGCACGAGGGTACAAAAAGAGAGTGATGAGTTTGATGTTTTTTAAGTCTTTTGAAACAGGTGTCAATATGCTTATGTAGTTTAGCATTTGTTAAGAAATGAAAGGAAAAGAGTAAAATCACTTGACAAAGTCAAGGTTTGATTATGAAAGAGGTGATAGTTTGAAATCAAGAAGGTTTTGAAAAAGAGAGAGAGTTTTGAAAATTGAAGAATGGGGAGGAGAAGAAGTGACTATCCTAAAGCATAAAGTAAAAGCTAAGGATAAGAATAGCCTAACCACAAAAGTAAGCTTCCAAAGGTCCTAAGTTCTAAGCCCAAGGTTCCAAGAATTGCATTGGATGTCCAAGTTCTAAGTCCAAGGGTTCAAGAATAGCGTTGAAGTCCAAGGTCTAGGTGCAAAACTCCATGTCCATTGCAAAGCATAGTAACCATAGTCCAAGATTAGAAGCACAAGTTTTTTAGAGGTTTTATCCTTTATTAATGTTTTTGGTCCAAGTGGACAAAGTGAAAAAAAGACATAAGCATAAACATGTGTCCAACGGACAAAGGAAAGATTGCAGAAGCATAAACATATGTCCAACGGACAAAGGAAAATTTGCGGAAGCATAAACATGATATGAAATGATAATAATGAAGCATAAAAGTAAAAGAGATAAGGAGAGAGAAGGAATTGTAAATGATTAGTACAATAGTATTGTTAGTAAGTTAGTGATTAGTTGTCAGAATTAGTGATCAATAATAATTGAATAATTGCACTTAGGTCAAGATTAATGAGAACTCATTAGAGGATTGATATGACCAAAGCCTCCTAACAACAAGTTTCATAAGTTTTGAACCAAAAGACAAATAATCAACTATTCTTGATAGTTTTCCGATGCGGGACAAATATTGCGCTATGTTAAGCAATCGCCGAGTAATTTACGGAGTAATTACCCTACAATGAGGCCGGTCAATAGCTCTTTGTGCTAATGCATGCTAGACAAACGATATGTAGATCGTCATCCGAAAGCAATACCGCACGAAAAGAAAAGTGGTAGCGATCTCGTCTCGATCGAAATTCAATAAAAGAATTCCAAGATCTTTTAGACTTCATCGATCAAAAGAAAAGAGGAATAGATGAAGAGATGGCCAAATTAAACCACACAATTATGTGATCTAAGGCTAAGAACAAAAGGAGAGGGAAGAAAATGGAAAAGGAAACAAAACAGCCCCAAAAACAAGCCAAAATATGCATTCTGTTTCGAAGTAACCGGTTACAGCATAACTGCTAACCGGTTACTTAGTTCAAAATAAGTGCAGTTTTTCAAAATTTACACAGTGTAACCGGTTACAGCATAACTGCTAATCGGTTACACGGCACCAGAATGCAGAAAAATGTGCAAAATTCAGCATGATCTATTTCCAAAACTTTTTACAAACACCTTATGGTCATGGAACTGAAATTGCATGAAATTTAAAGTGAAATAACAGCCAAAACCAGCAATTAAACACAATTACAAGATCCAAAGGATCAAGTAACAAGGATCTCCAAAGATCTACATTATGGAAGATGAAGATGAAGCTTCAACAATGGTGAAAGATGAATTACCACTTCAAATCTGAAAATTCCTTCAAATTGCTTCAAGATCTACACTCCAAAGCCTTGATCTACTGTAATTGATGAACAAAAACAAGAATGGATGAAGGTTTAGCTCAAAGTTGAATAAGATTCAATGTGAATTCTTGTTAACTTTCAAAGAAAGAAATGTGAGCTTTGGTGAATTTTGTGGTTGGGGAGAGAATTTACAAGAGGTTTTTTGGCTATCAAAAGCTTGTGAAATAAGTGAAATGAAGCCTCTATTTAAAGAGTTTAGGTTTGGGAAATTGGTGGTTTGGAATTAGGCTTGGAATTTGAAAATTAGGATTGGAATTCGAATTTGGAGGGAATTATCAAAAGAGTGGTGATTAGTGGAGGTGTATGGTAGGAAATGATCAAAGTGATGTAGGGAATTAAAATGAGATAGTATGGAATATTCCAAAATGTGATCAAAATTGGTGCCAAATGCTGAAATTTGAATTTGCTGCCATTTTTCAAAATTTCACGATGGTAACCGGTTACAGCATATCTGCTAACCGGTTACTTAGTGCAAATTTTGAAAAAAAATTCCCTTTTTGAATGCACTGTTGTGGTTCCGACTCGATTCTCTTTCTTGTCAAAGAAGGCATGGAAATTAACACATGAACCTTGGAAATCCTTGAATAATAATCAATTAAATCTTGGAAACTCTTGATCAGATGAATTTTGAATTGTTTGCAGATCAACTTTGACTTTGCAGGTGAAATTCAATTGAGCTGTGGGACTATTTGATATCCTTGATTCTCTTCCTGAAAAAGTTATTAAAAGTGAAACAAACATATTTTTGGATTTTGATTAAAGTTAGTAAAACATAAACAAATAAAAGCAATAAAGAAACACACAGATGCTTGGTAGACCCTGCAAGGCATAAACCCAAAGATGAGAGGGACAAGGGAACCAATGCATGATCTTGTTTGTGGTAAAGATGAAAAATGAGATGTGAATGATATGTGGAATCTTAGGGGTCAAAAATTAGGGTCTTACAGATACCATGGCTACCACCCTAAGATTTTCTCTGAACGAACCCTATTTACCTCAACAGTTCTGAAATCTCCATTCATATTAGGCTTACAAAAGTGTTACAATAGGTTCAGTTCTTTAGTCCTAGGTTGGTTCCTTGATCCACGTTCTGATTGCTTCCTTAATTCTTGGATCAGACATAGAAACAACCTGCTATATCAGTTTAAGATGTCAGGAAATTCGTTAGGACATCATTGTCATACCCTAAATTTTGACCACCAAGATTTCCCATCATTGTGAAAATCATCATCACAATATGGATGTACTTTCATGCCTCATCAATCTCCCCAAAGATGGGTGAACATTCATTACAATCGAGACTTAGGGTTTTGAGCCCTCTCAGAGCACTTAGACAAAGGATCAATCAAGAAATGACATGTATTTAACTTGTCTAACCTCTCAAACACCTATAAAGGATCAAGAGGACTCCCACATCAAGAATCAGGCACAAGGTTACAATATTCCAAGTGGATCAAGCCTCAAGATCGCCAGTGTCACCAAATTAGGGTTTTGGTCGACTAAGGCCTCCAGGTGGAATTTTTCCTCTGGGCATGAGCCAATACTTCAAAGCATAACCCAAGATACTCCAAGGGACCTCATGGATCCAATCATCAAGTCAATTTAGCCTTAGGGGATGCATTCATCAAAAAGAAGGAATTAGGGTTTCTTGCCCTAATTCACCCCTAAGTTGACTTTTCGAACAAAGCATGAGCCAACTGTATCTTTGACTTTTGACCAAGACATGCTCCCAAACCTTGGGACATGATTCAATGCACCCTATAACACCTATGGAATCCATCCATTAGGTTTGATTTAGGTTACGGACTTTATTTAACAAAGGATCGCACAGTTTGGATTTCTTCAGATAAAAAGTCAACTGTGCACAAAATCAAGTTTGAGTTTTGGAATTTTTCACAAATATGGTTCCCCTAAGTAAAAAATAATGTTAATGTATGGTATTGATCATCATTCATTAAGGAAAATCAAGAAAAGTGAGGTTTCTTTCAAAAGGGGCAACCATAAGAAACCAATATTTTTCTATGTTATGGAATAAAACTGGTTTTGGTACCAACTTCCAAGGACTATAACTTGAGATCCAAGTAACCATTTTGGGTGATCCAAAGCTGGATTTGTAGGTCTTGCTACACTCTACAAAAGCTTCAACTACCTCCAACTCTAATTCCTTATGGATTTTAAGTTATGGAATGATCAAAATGGTAAAAAAACATGAAAATGACACTTTTCCAACACTTAGTGAAATTTTCAAAAAGTCAGAATCTACCTTACTTTTTCCAAAATGTAGGGAAAATTTTCACCTTGATCTAAGTTGAACCAGGTCTAGGGGTAAACATCAAAGTTGAAGTATGCCATGAGGGCTTTCTAACAAGTACCATATCATCGCCAAATTCCATTTGAGCAGGGAGATACAGCCCTTGGAACATGGCATCATGGACAGGTTTTTACAAAGTAGAATTTGTGCATTTTGCTCGATTTGTCCAAATCTGATAAATCCAAGCCTTGTCATCAATTTGGACACATCTGAGGATAAAACAAAAGGAGAATGATCTGATCCCTAAGCCTCCAAAGTCCAAGAATCTACACTTAGCCATAACAAACCTAAAAAGGCTAAAAAGATGCCAAGACTCCAATTTTGTTGCAATGCATTTAATGGATACACCAAGGTGGCATGGACTGACACATTCCTAACTGAATGAGTCAAGAATCAACACTGAATCAAAGAACCATAGGCATGTGCCCTAACCTCAAGCCAATGGCTAGATGAGACTTGAGATTCCTTTTGCTTAACATTGGCCAAAGCCCTGCTACAGCTGCCGTTCACTATTACTGCCAAAAAAAACTTGCTCTACTATAAATAGGGCTCATTTGTGCTCAGTTTGAGTACACCAAAGCACTACAACACTTGCTTTCCTCTAAATCTCTTTCTCTAGGCCAAAATGCCTTCTTTTGCAAGGTATCTCAGAGTTTTTGAGTTAGAGAGCAATTCCACCATAGCTTATGATCGAAAAACCTCTAATATGTCATATCTAAGCTGTTCAAACACTCAAATGTGACCTGAAATACTAAAATCACAAAGTCCACTTCCAAAACCTCAAAATTGGACTTTTCTGCATTTTTCAAGCCATGCCTTGACTCAGGCACTTCCAAAACCAGACAAAGCCTCAAACACACTCCAAATATCATCCTCAAACTGTCCCAAATGGTTCCCCTCATTTGGAACACCATTTGAGAGAGTTTCCATATTGGTCACATTTACCACTTTTGCAAGAAAGAGCTAAAACTTGTTCCTGAGGATTCCAGCTGGTTCTAGTCATCCTAAAAGCTTCTAAGGGATCAATTGAGAGTGTCCAGAGCATCAAATTACTTATGGCACAAGGGACTTGGCAGATAGCACAAAAAGCTCCAAGAGGTAAGTGCATGATAACTTGAACTCTTTGAATTATGCATTCCTTTGTTGTCTACTGATCATAAACATCTCATACATGTTGTATATGTTGTGTTTGAACCAATTTGTCATGCAATTCTTGCCTGTACCATGAGATAGCATAGAACAAGCAAAACTAGGCCCATTTTGGAATCACTATCAGATTTTGAGTTAGAAGCATTTTCTGAAAATTCCAAGACCGCCATTGGATTCCTTGTGAAATTTTAGGTCAGGTGCACCTAAATTTTATGAAGAAATGAGAAAGTTAGAGGCTTCATGTAAGTTGCCCAAAGGCTTGCCTTGCCTTGCCTTGCCCAGGCCTAGAAACAAGGCATGCCTTATGTATTTATGGGGTGGTTTTGATACACGGATGTATCATCACCCCAGTGGTAGCACGCATGTGTGTTTGTTGCCAAGGTCGTGGGTGCAAACCCCACCCAGACCATTTTATCACTTTTCCATGTTTTTTGCTATTTTTCATATTTTCATGTTTTGTTAATTAATTGAAAAATTAATTTCTCTCTCAATTTTAATTATTTTTTATTGGTTATTTTTTTGAAAATTCCTAAAAAATGTTAAAATATTTTATTCCAAGAAAATTTTACAAAAATATTATTTATTTCATATATTTGGTATTTTTGTAAAGAATTATATTTTTATTTGTTTTAAACATTAAAAATATTTATTTCTCTTGGTTTTATAAAATTCAAATGATTTTTCAATCATCCCATGAATGAAATATGATTTTTCAAATATAAATCCAAAACAAAAACTTGGTTTCCACACATGTTTGATAATTTTTGTCATATTTTAATTGAATTTTATTCAATTAAAATACCTTTTGAATAAAAAATTAGGGTTTTGATCATGATCACCCTAACAAATCTTTTTCTAAACACTTTTGGGCCTCTAATAGAGTGTAAGACCCAACCCCTTTTGAAAACTAAAAAATTGGGCCTCAGTCATTATATAAGACCCAATGCGATTTCAAACATCTCGGCGTGATCGTCATTTCATTTCAAAATCAACTGGGCCTACCCATGTGTTGTAAGTCCCATTTCTTTTATTTTTTTCAAATAATTTGGGCCTCTCCTTGAGTTGTAAGACCCATCTCTTTGTAAATAAAACCTATTTTGGGCCTCAGTCGTTGTATATGTCCTGATACAATTTTCTGATCAACGGTACGATTACTGTATTTCATTTGGGCCTCTCCTTGAGTATAAGCCCCAACAACCTTTTCAAAAACAACTTCCCTTTTGATTTAGGTTCAAACTCATAGTTATTATCAAAACTTTCTTTAATTTCTTGAACAACTAACCATACAGCTGTTACAATGGAAGCTTGCTCAACTGTAAGTTTTATCAGCTTTCATATACATGCTTTCATATATATATATATATATATATATATATATATATATATATATATATATATATAACTGTATTGCTGGAAGCTTGCTCACCTGTAAGTCATTCTTTCATATCCTTTTAAATACTTGTCATATATCAACTGTATATATACTAGTATATCTGCTTAGAGTTTTCCCCGGCAACTAGGTCTAGAACTAGGTAAAGCCAGTTGGTCACTCTTAAATACAGTCAAAACTAGATCCCCACAGGATTCCCAGATACAGTCTTGCCTTCTCTTGGGCTTAAACAATATGGAACAAAGAGAAAGGCATTATTCTCGGTGAAACTTTTCTCAGATTGTCACTTTTAGAAACTGTCAAAGAAATTCAATTCCCCAGAGAGGAATTATTCTCGGTGAAACCTCTCTTGAATTTCTTCAAACCCTAGAACTGTTCACTAGAGGAATTATTCTCGGTGAAACCTTTCTTGAACTTTTCTTAGGTTTGGGACCCACGGGCTTCCTAAAAGCATTAACCGCCTCCTCTTGGGCTTTGTACAAGGACTCTCCGGCTTCTTAGAAGTTCTTATGCCTTCTCTTGGGCTTAATACAAGGACCCTGAGGACCTCTTAAAGGTATAGGACATAACTTAGTCATCCTTTGTTAGAGCCGTCTTTCCAGTGTCAAAACCTTGGACAATTTAGGGTTGATACTCATCCCTTAAGTCTTTCTGCCTCCTCTTGGACATTATACAAAGATACACTCTTCCAATAACAGTGGACTTGGACAGACTAATCTCCTCTTGGATCTCAAAGACATTCTCAAGTTCCTTATAAAAATGGGAAAAAAACTGGTCATTTGATCAATCCCCAATACAGTCGAAACCTGTAGATTCTAAAACTCCGTCTTTTATCCTAACTTTCCCCAACCAGGGTCAGCTTATCTTCAGAGCCTCAAGGCGTCTAATACCTCAACTCTTCTGTAAACCCTCAGCAAGAGTTGATTCCCCACTTTAGACCTGCCTCTGGATCTCAATAATCCTAGGCAGAAGTCAGCCTCCTCTTAGGCTTTATATAATGACTCCCCCTAGCGGAAGCTGGCCTCCTCTTAGGCTTTGTATAATGATTTCTCCAGCATGTTCAGCCACAATCTTGGGCTTTGTATAAGACAGATAAAAAGCACTCTCTCGTCGAGTCCACCTTTTTTTAGCCTCAATCTTGGGCTTTGTGCAAGACAGATAAAGATTTTTCCATAGAGTCAGTTTCCCCTTTTTTGCCTCAATCTTGGGCTTTGTACAAGACATATATAAACTTTCTCCAGCAAAAATCAAATTCCTCTTACACTCTGTGGAAGTACCTCCCCAGCGGAGTCAATTCCTCCCAGCCTTCTTTTAGGCTTTGTGGATTAATCCCTTAAGCAGAGTCAAAACCTCTTTTAGCCTCCGTCTTGGGCTTTGTACAAAACAGACAAAATATATTTCCCCAGAAAATCAATTCTTAGCCTCCTTTTAGGCTTTGTATAATGATACCGCCCAAAGAGTCAGTCTTTATATTTTAGCCTCAATCTTGGGCTTTGTACAAGACACATAAACACTCTCTTGTTGAGTCAGTTGGTATAGAGACTTCCCCAGTGAAGTCAATCAACCTCTTAGCTTCAACCTTGGGCTTTGATCAAGGCATACAAAAATTAATACCCCCTGAGAGGAAATCAACATCTCTCTGCAGGAAGTCATTTCTCTGTGATATCACACATCAAAACAGACAAATCAAACAAACCCTAATCCTAGATCACTGCTGTAAGTGGCACACTTATTGATTCAAAAAAATCCAAGTTGTCGTCCATCTTTTATCCTGGTAAATCCCTTCTTTCATCTAATTGCTGTAAATGGAAAGCCTCTGGATTATTTACATCCACGCCACTGTCTCTCTCTTAGCATGAAAGATTCCTAAGGAAAAATGGCATTACTCAACACTGAGTTAAAGTTTCCTCCTTCAGGATAAATCCCCTATAAAGGAAATTATGGCATTGCTGGATTCTCATATCCCAGTTAAAGTAATTCTCCTTTATAATTAGTCACCCAACAGTTGTGATAAACAAACGAGATGTCTCCCTTTAGAGATGACAAATTCTCTCTCAGTCAAACTTTTAGATTCAATTTTGGGATTTGAACAAGACACAAATACTCAGCCTTTTAGCTTCAATCTTGGGCTTTGAACAAGACACCAAAACATCTTTTTCCTCCCTTAGAATAGGAGGAACTACGATTACTCTGATTTCCCTGTTTCTTTAAAACGGGAATACGTAGGCATAAGATTGTGAAATCTTAGCGAGCATACCAATAAAAAATCTAGGTCCAGTACCTTCATACTAATCAAACTCTAGGTCCAATACCTTCCTACCGATCAGTACTGAGGTCCAGTACCTCCCCAAAATCATTAAAAACTCTCTCTCTCTCTCATATCTCTCAAACAAGAAACTTTCCCGACCCATCAACAGATAAACACCATCAAGTACAAAGCAGAACCTAATACTAACAACCTGTGGATAACCATATATAGGATGGGTAATTGACAACTCCCCATTGTATAACCTGGCCCCGAACTCCCCGAATCTCTCTAAGCGTATGTTTAGTTAAACAAATGCGTGCAAGGTTAGTTTTAGATATCTTCCCTTTCCCTTCCAGCTTCACGAGATAAATAAGAAATCAGAGAGTAGCACCCCTTTCCCTACCGTTGCGGTGAGGAAGAACCCCATTCTACGATAAGGTGGTCGCGTCACCGATAAAAATCGCACGCTACAATCATGTCTTGACCAGTTTTCTTCATGTTGGAACATTGCATCCAATGCCTTGTTTTACCAAAAATTTGCTCAAATCTGCAGAGCCTTGAAGTGTATCAAGAGTAATTAATCACACAACCGTATGAACCCTAAATACAAATTTTGATATGAAATTCTATATGTAACAGCTACAAAAAATTGGGATATGGGAAATGATCCTTACACTACCAGAAACATGTTGATAACTTAAATAATCATGTATGATGCATGAATAATAGAGTACATATTTTGAAAACTTTCCTTGCAAGTGAGAATCGAATTCCTTGATAGAGGTGTTCCAGATGCAATTTCTTGATGCTAACAGCTTCCTTGACCTCTAAGGAGTGTGTTGATGTGTTTAAAATGACTTGAAACCTTCTGAAACTTCCTGGCCAACTCAATCTGTAGCTTGAGTAAAGTGGGATATGGAGGATGTGATTCTGGTGTTACAGAATGTGTATGAGTGTTTGGATCACTTCTATATGGTGTATAGGAAGTTTTTGGATGCTTGGTTTGAATGGAAATGGCTTGGAATTTAGAATTCAGGGTTTCACTTCTTTGAAACTTTGAATTTTAGAAGGAGGATGATTTCTTAGAAAACAATCTTCTTGCAATGTTTTGGTGTGATTTGAATGAAGGAATTAAACCCTATTATTAGGAAAACATTTCAGATTTTGGAGTAAAAGTTTGGATTATGATACATGTTATTATCCAATGAATAATGACATGTACCTACTACTTAAGGGCTAAGGTACATAGCCTCCCTTCTCACATGGCTACAAATTCTGATCTTTTGAGCTTGATTCTATCATATTGCATCTTGATCCTTGGTGTTTTGATCATTCTTTGAGAGATTATGGTGGTTTTTGATCAATTCACCATTGCACTTTAATGCTAGAGGACAAAACTTAAGTTCCTAGCTTTTTGGAATGATTCTTCACATGCAAAGGGATAGAATTTTGGAAATTCTGTTATGATCTTGTAGAGCACATGGTGTATTATGATTTTGATGTTGATCTTGTGAAGAAATGAGGATTGAAAAGTGAGAAAAACTCACTCCATAAATCATGTAGTATCATTGTGTAGCAAATCTGTCTTGAGAATTCAGTAACAACAAGGCCTATTGTGAAATTCATAACTTCTTGCTCAAGTAAGATAAATGGATGTTCTTGGACATATTAGAATGCTGAGATAAACACTTCAAGTTTGATGTTCAAGGTTTTTCTTGAATCAATGTGGATCATGGTTAAAAATGGCCCTAAAGTTGGCTATTTTACAAGGCGGATTTGTGTGAAAAATTTTCTGTGTCCAAACTCAAAAGTGTGGAACCTCCAACTTCATGGCTCCATATCTCTCAATCTATGCACCTTTTGGGAATTTATCCTCAAGGACAAAGTTGTAGTATGTGATAAGCTCTTCAATTTGGTCTTTGGAGCAAAGAAAATGGTTACTTGGATTGGAAGTTATGGCCTTGGCAAGTTGGATAAAAATCATGAACTTTCATAACTTAGAAAAATTTCATTTCGTCATTGTTGCCCTTTTTGGAAGTAACCTCAATTTTCTTGATTTACCTTGATCAATCATGATCCAAATCACATATTATCATCATTATTGACTTGAGGCACCCATGTTTGACCAGAGAAGTCAAAAGTCAAACTTGACTTTGATCAGTGATTGACTTTTCATCACATGAACTTGAATTTTGTGATCTTCAATGAAATCAAACCCTTGGGCTATTTGAACATAATGAACGTCCTTTGATAGTTCATCTGCTTGAGCCCTTGGGGAACCACCTAACTTGTAAAGTAAGCAAGCACATATATCTTGTATTTGTAATGGGTTAGTGATGCATAAAGACTTGCAATTTTGGCCCCTAAGAAGCCACAAAAGGTGATATGATATGAATTCACTTAAGAATGCAAGATATGAGACCTGAGGGAAATGATGCCACAGGAGACTGTGAACAGACTAAACCACTTGGGTATAACAAAAGAATTATCCACCGGGAAAAGAAAAATTGGGGAAAATGTTGTAACTTTATTGGGAAAGAGAAATAAACTCCACCGGGGAAAAAATACAGCTCCAAATGGGATAGGATTATAACTTTGACAATTGAACGTCCAATATTGGAAAATGATTCAATGCCTTCTTTGACTAAGTAATCCTACTTAAAAAGGGTATATTAAACTTCCCCACGCTTCGGGTCGTAAGCCACGAACAGGTCTCAGTTTCAAAAATAAACTTCCCCTCGTTTCTGGACATAAGCCATGAAGCTGGTCTTGGTTTCTGAAATAAACTTCCCCTCGTTTCTGGACATAAGCCATGAAACTGGTCTTGGTTTCTGAAATAAACTTCCCCTCGCTCTGGACATAAGCCATGAAACTGGTCTTGGTTTCTAAAATAAACTTCCCCTCGTTTCTGGACATAAGCCATGAAACTGGTCTTGGTTTCTTCTTTATCAAGTTTTTCACTTTAAAAAGGGGGAAAACAACCAAGTTCCTAAAAAGGTAATCGCTTGCTGAGTTATTAACTTCACCGGGGATTTTCAAAGAGATGTGGGCGGTTAATTTTGCAAAATGGATTTCTCAAATAAAGAGAAAAACTTCTTGTAAGGATCTTCATCAAACTTCTCACAGGGATTCACTAGGGAGATTCCATTTGATGGAAAATAAACTTTATCATACTTCTCTTCGAGACTTCTTCTGAGAGATACCATGTGATGTAAAAATAGGGATTCACAACAAACTTCTCTAGAGAGATGCCATTTGCTGGAAAAATATCTTCATCATACTTCCCTTCGAGACTTCTTCAGAGAGATGCCATAAGATGAAATAAAATTTGATATGCTGATAGCTTCAACGGGGATAAACAAACTGCTCAGAAAGAGACTACCATTCGCTGATTCACTTGGAAATTAAGGGATTAAAACAAGCTTCTCAAATAAAGAGATTGTCGCTTGCTGTCAAGTGTAGATTCCAAGGCGGAATGAATTTATCTTGCTAGGGAACCTTCAACAGATTCTTTCTAGGGGTGTAAACCACCTAAATGGCACAAAATAAATTCCTTTTTAATTCAGAGGTTTAAGTTATTAAAATGGTCAAAAGACCAACTCCATCCAGGAATATGTTGGAGAGATACCGTCAAACAAGATGCTAACCAGCGAGGAATAAACTTGAATTAGGGATTTATCCTATCCAAGTGTGGAAAGGAGAAACTAATTCAAAACTTCCATGAGGATTAAACTCAGTGGGGAGTTAGAAAGGATATACACTTTCTGCTTAAGGTTGACCCACTCTATCGGAGAGAGCAAACTCATCACTTGGGGGATAAACACAACCAAGGTGAATGAAGTAAACATTATCAACAAATGCACTATGAACATGGATATGAATTCAACTATGCATGATATATGTATGATATGAATGCGTGTTATGTTTTTATGCTGACAAAACAGGAGAAAGAGATATACTGGCGATGAAATAAACATCGCAATGTGATCGGGTACTCAGGCAGTCACCTGGAAATATCACTGGAGATAAAACAAAGAGAGCCATCAATGGAACAAAGTCCTGCTATAAGGCTTATGTCTCTCTGGGGAGAGGAAGATACTTTACTTGAGGAAAGAACCCAAATAATCTTCTAAACTCATTATCTTGTTCAACTGGGGATAAAGTAATTATGCGTTCTGCCGGGGAAAGAGAGCCATACTCAGCTTGCATTCAAAAACTCAACTGGGGGATACCAGGTTTAATTCTTTACTGGAGAGCATTGGGTCCTAATTTTCACTAGAGATTACATGTCCAACATATCAAGGCGTGGACGGAGTTAAAGATCCATCATTTTGGAGATACCTTTCAAGGCAAATCACAAGAACATTCAATCCTGTATTTCGAGGTTTAATCATTCTTGGAGCAACTGTTGATATTCCTTCTTATGTTCACAAATCAAAGGAAAGTAAACAGGAGCATTTTAAAACTAAAAAGAAAAATTTTAACTTTTTGTTTTGAGAATTTTTATCAAAGTAAAAATGTCATTTTGCAAGATATAAATAACACAAGAGTTGCAAACAGATGACCAAAAGCTCAAATTTTATTGATAGAATGGTAACCCGCAAATGGCGTGATTCCATGGATTATTACAAAGTGGAAAAATGGTAATTAAAGGGAAAGGGCTACATTAAAATATAATGACCGAATTCTCCCTAACAACTTTAAATTTCCAATGTTCATTGAGCTTTTGGCGAAGTTGATCTTTATTGAGGACTGTTTGATAGATGCAGCTTTTTCAGATGATCCAATTGGGTCTGATGTAGTTACTTGCCTTAATCCCTAACTTTTGCCTAGATTTCCCTTTTAGGTTTTCAATCTACCGGGGGGATTATTTTCTGCTTATGTCTCTAATTTTTGCCTGGACAGCCTTTTGGGTTTTCAATCCACCGAGACGCTCTTTTTGGCCTAAGCCGCACTTTTGGATTTTCAACTTAGCGAGTTGTTCTTTTCTTTTTGTCAGGCGAAGCATTTCTTGATTGTATCGACACTTGTAGAACGAGTGAACTCTTCCCCGTCCATTGTTGCGAGAATTAAAGCACCGCCTGAGAAGGATTTCTTAAAAACATATGGGCCATCATAATTAGGAGTCCACTTGCCCCTAGAATCAATAAGGAATGGTTAAATTTTCTTAAGCACAAGGTCGCCCTCTCTGAATACACGAGGTCAAACTTTTTTGTCGAAAGCTTTCTTCATTCTTTGTTGATATAACTGACCATGACATAAAGATGTCATTCTTTTTTCTTCAATCAAGTTCAACTCATCGTATCTACTTTGACACCATTCAGCCTTTGTCAATTTAGCTTCCATCAAGACTCTCATTGACGGGATTTCAACCTCTATGGGGAGTACTGCTTCCATGTCGTATACCAAAGAGAAAGGGGTTACCCCTGTTGAAGTACGAACGGATGTACAATATCCATGATGAGCAAACGGTAGCATCTCATGCCAGTCTTTGTAGGTTACTACCATCTTATGGATGATCTTTTTGATATTTTTGTTGGCCGCCTCAATAGTCCCATTCATCTTAGGCCGGTAGGGAGAAGCGTTATGGTGTTCAATCTTGAATTCAGCGCATAATTCCTTCATCATTTTGTTGTTCAAGTTCGATCCATTATCATTAATGATCTTACTTGGAACACCATAACAGCATATTAGATTGTTCTTGATAAAATAGACCACCACTTGCCTGGTTACATTGGCATAAGATGTTGCTCCAACCCATTCGGTGAAGTAATCAATAGACACTAGGATGAAATGATTTCCGTTGGAAGCTTTGGGTTTAATTATGCGAATCATGTCAACTCCCCACATAGAGAAAGGCCATGGAGAAGAGAGAATATTGAGAAGAGTTGGCGGTACATGAATTTTGTTGGCATAAATCTGACATTTGTGACATTTCTTCACGTATTTACAACAATCAGATTCCATTGACAGCCAATAGTATCCTGCTCTTAATATTTTCTTTGCCATTGCTTGCCCATTGGCATGAGTACTTAAAGAGCCTTCATGAATTTCTTTCATCAACATGTCTGCTTTGTGTCTATCCACGCATCTAAGCAACACCATGTCGAAGTTTCTTTTGTATAGCACATCATCATTCAGGAAGAAGTTGCTAGTCAGTCTTCTGAGGGTCTTCCTGTCTTTCTTTGATGCCCCAAGCGGGTATTCTTGTTTTAGAAAGAAGCATTTGATATCATGGTACCATGGTTTATTGATGCGTGTTTTTTTCGCAAGTGTACGAACGCGTCAGAGTAATATAAAAGATTATCGTATCCACAGAGACCAAGTGTCAATCTATCGCTATCTATTGTTAAGGTGTGTATCTAAGGTGATTGAAAATAGTAGTTTTGAAGAGTGCACGGTAGTAAATAAAGTAATTAAAATTAATTGATAAAGACAGGTTCGAATGCAATTCACACAACCAATTGATAATCCAAGTACTTGCTAATAGAACTACTTACGGGCAATGTTTTCTACTTTGAAAAGAACTAATTTGACAGGAACTGTCGCTTTCGCGTATTCAGAACCGAGTTGTACCCCCTAATCAAACCCCCTTATTGTCACGGATAAAAAGGCGCGCATTGCGTTAGAGTAGTAAACCTATTTTTAAGAAATATAGTATCTTGACCAAGTTGAAAAGTATTTTAACCTGGATTTTCTAAAAAAAAGAGGTCCTTACGAACCAGACTTTAAACTTCTTAACGCGTCCGAAAATGGTTTTAAAATCTCTTTTCTTTTTAAATTAAAAACTCCTAATAAACTAAACAAAGCGCTTTCGCTGTTTTTGAAATAGTTTAAAAACAATTAAGTTTAGATAGGCGTTGGACGGCTTTCGATCTTACCCAACGGAATTTAAGAACAGGAAAACTTATATTGAAAGTTAAAATAGCCCTTAAGTGTTTCCACTAACAATTGTACAGATTATCGGTTCGGTTATGATCTTCACATTCTAACCTTTATAAAATTAGCCAGACATGGTAAAGTAAAAGTTCATTTTTAGATTTTTCATAAAAAAGGTATTTAAGTGCGAGTGCGGAAAGTAAATGAAATTAAAGCGAGTGCGGAAAGTAAATGAAATTAAAAGGCAGTGCAAGAAATAAAGTTGACAAAAGGTAAAGTAATAAAAACCTGCTCCAATCGGAGTGGTTGAATACAATGCGAACTGAAAGTAAAATGGCGGCAGGATTAACTTCCTTCCAGAGTGCTCCAAGACTTAGTCTCACAGGCTCTTACAGACTCGATCTCTCGAATGTAGTAACACCTCGATGTGAAGCGATTACCACTATTACACTGATATATGCTTATGAACAACTAAACTTGGATGAAGAAAAACGAAAATCTAAAGTCCTATTTATAGGCAAGGAAACATGTGGAAAAGACAAGGATGCCCCTAGCATTTGAATTTGGGAGGGAACTCGTTTTGTTCTTGTGGCGCCCGCCACAACACCATGGCGCCCGCCATGAGTGTAAACTTGCTTGGGCAGTTGGAGATCGTGGGGAAAAACAGTTGGGAGGAGTTTGAGACATGGCCACGTCATGGAAGACCCTGTGGCGCCCGCCATAGTGGATGCCATAAGTGTAAAATGCTTATTTTCTCTATTTTAGCTCATTTCGACTTCCTTTTCGCTCCTTTTCTCGCTTGGGGCTCTGATTAGACTAAAAACCTGAAAACAAAGAAAAACATAATAATAACATAATAAAATGACATTAAAAGACTAAGAATGCATGCGAAATCGGAGTCAAAAATACGGTGAAATTCAGTGTCATCAAATTCTCCCACACGTAGACCTTTGCTTGTCCTCAAGCAAAACATTTAAAGCTCAAAGTAAGAAAACTAGTGCTGACACGTGATTCGGGCAAAAAGGGCTTTTAAGTTCAAGTCAGGATGCAGTGACAGGTACTAAGTGAACCAAGGGTATCGTAATGACACTTATCCGCAGAGGCGGACATAAACTTCATTCTTATATTAATCAACCGTACCATCCCACAATAACTAGGCCTACCTCTTCATCTCTTTTTTGGGTCCTTTTCATTCAGGCGCAATCACATTAAGCCCGTTATCCGTACATGTTTCATAGTAGAGTGACCTGTTAGTGATTCTGATCCAAAACATAGGGTTTCTGGCACATAAGACTGTGTAAACCCTTTTATTTAACCCAAATGCAGTTGTGGGGGATCGGATCGTAATCCGCCCTACGAGTTCAGTGCCAGATACCTCTGAACCAACTAACAATGGGTGAGCTAAAATTATATTTTTTTGTGTGGCAACAATTCAACTTTTTGGGTTAAACGACCTTGTGAGGGTCATCTATCCGGAGTTTGCCTTATTCTTTATTTATTTTACTAGATCATTCACTTATGTTCATCGGTCCCCTACGTAGAACATGCTTAGGCCGGAGCTGACTGCAGAAATAAACTACTTAGGACAAATTTGGAAATGATGATTAAGGCCATGGTACATGGGGTTTTAGAATGATTCCTATATTCGTGAAGTCTACGGTGCTAAAACGATACTAATGTTTCAAAAAGTTCACCTAAGTCACCACATCCTAATCCAAACCTGTCTTAAAGCCCAAAAAACGTGTAGAACAACAATGTTTTCTTTTTGCAAAAAATTTTTTGTAGGGCTAAAGAAATGGGGAAAAATGAGGGTGCACTAGGGATACACTGTACTGGTGACTCGTCAGACTCATGCATTTTCTAGAAAAAAGACATAGACAAAAACAAGAAATAAACAACTAACTAAAAATGGAAATAGAAAGCAATAAAATAGAAAGAAATAAAATCCCCTCCCACACTTAAATCGAACATTGTCCCCAATGTTTCGAAATAAGATAAGGAGAGTAACCTGTAAAACTACTGATGTGGACCACTGGTGCCCTCGTCGTCCTGCTGTGAATGCCTGGGACGACGGGATCTGCTACGATGCTGGTCTCTCCGGTCCAATCGGGCTGATAAGGCCGCCTGGGCATCTCTGACCTGTCGAAGGTTACCTAGAACGGAACCTTGAGTAGCCTCCATAAGCTCGTAATGCCGGCGGTTGAAGTCTTGCTGACGGGATTGCTCGTTTGCTATCGCAAGCAAGGTGTGAGAAACGGACTCGAAGGATCGATTTTTCCTCCGCCGTGATTCTTCCATGAAGCTCATATTATCCGTCAGTTGTTGCTGAATGGTAGAGAGAAGGTCATCTCGCCTTTCTTCTCTAGCCATAAGGTCACGCCACATCTCCTCAGTGACATAGGATCCAGGGACTGAACCTGCAAAAGGGTTAGAGGAAGAGGGTGCGGTGTGTGGTGGTGAAGGATGATGGGGGGACACATGAGGTATGGGAGACTGATCTCTCCGCTCAAATTCTTCGTCAGTGTCGTGTCCCTCCGTATCAGGAATATTAGGAGGAAGTGGACCTAGAACAGGTGGAGCATTTAAATCATAGGTCCAGTTCCTTTCATTACGTACATCGGTACGTCTACTGCAGGGCAAGGCAACAGATGGGATAGCTACACCATGGATCATCAATACAAAACCACCCTCTCTTCTCGCTCGGCACAATTTCATATCTTTTAGAAATTTTAGGTTGATTGTGCGAGGAGTTAAGGGCTCTAGTGTGGCTATCTTATTGTTCAAGTTAAGGGCCCGAGCAATAGACGTAATCAGTCCTCCAAAAACAATCGGTCCTGCTTTATTAATAGTAACAGACATGTGAGAAAGCATAAACGGGACCGGATTGATTCTTCTATTAGTGAGACTTCCTTGTAAAAACTGAAGCTCTTTAGCATTAACCTTATTTGGATTATCCCGGCCAAAAATAGTACATGCCAACAGGTATCTAAAAACTCTGATGGCCGGGTTGTGGATGGTCGATGCAAGAATTCCTTCAAAAGAAGTTATTAAATTATTTGACAATCTCTGCCAAAAAAGAAATGCATCGACCGACCATCCGTCATCCAAAGGGGTTTCACAAATAGCACCTTCCCAAAGAGGAATCCCTAACAGACTTGTTAGTTCGTTGGTACTGTACTTATATTCTATTCCAAACATTCTAAATTGGACAGTACCGACTGTGCTAGCAGTGTTAGGGTGGACAGTGTAGATCAAAGAACTTAAAAACTCAACTGTCAGTTTCTCAAAGGTTGGTTCTCGGTTTTCAAAAATAGAGTGCAGTCCCAAAAAATCAAGTAAATGATAAACACTATGATAAATACCCAAGGTATAGAGACAGTTGTCGTCCACGTACCTCGTCGAGAGAATTTCTCGACCTTGAAGCCTTTGAATATTCCTCCTCTGCCTATCCCCGGGTTTTCCTTCTCGCAAAATATATCCTTCGAACTCCATAGCTTGCTCCTTGAATTGATTTGAAGATAGTGAAGATGGGTTTAAATATAAGTTGGTAAAGGTGAGATTTTTATGGAATTTAATTGGTGGAATTTCAAATGGAAGTTTGAAAGGGTTAATGGATAGTGGGTATTAAATAAATGTGGGGGCTTTTGTGAGTTTTAATGGAGTTTTGGAAAAGGAGAAAAATGGGTTTTGGGAGTTTAGAGGTTCAAAAATGGTGGAAGATGTAGTTCTCCCCCGTATTTACCAGGACGCCGTGGCGGATGCCATAAGGCTATGGCGGGCGCCATAAGGTCATTTTCGGACCTGGGCCAAAATTTTGAATTTTGGAATGGGCCTCTCTTACCTTTTGCGTCTCGGGGGTCCCGATAGCGTTCTCATTTGCTTTCTTCTTCAACACGGGACTTGCACAATTTTTGTGGAAATAAAAATCAAATATTAAGAAAAATAACATTATTATTGGATATATATATATAAAAGGAAAAATAAAAACACACATAATATATATATATATATATATATATATATATATATAATCAAAGTACATAGGAAATATAGGAAATGCGAAAATACGAAATGTGTCCAGATATGCTAAAAAGTAAAGAAAACGCAGAAATACTGAATAGTAAATAATAGAGTAGTAAGTCAGGGCAATATGATCAATCAGCTGGCTCCTCTGCCTGGCTGGATCCACGAAGCTCAGCGATCTCGCGACGAAGCTCTCCGATCTCCTGGTATAAAGAGTCTGCCTCAGTAGCATGAGTGAGATCAGATACCTCAATCTGCAAAGCAAGATCAGCTACCTCCTGTTTGAGCTTGGCAGTCTCTCTGCGGAGCTCAACAACCTGGGTGTATAAATCGGGTGGCTGCAAAGACAAATTATTAGATAATACAGTGATTTTGGGAGACGGAGGTGTAGGGGTGTACTCAGCAATAGGAGGCGATCTAGGCTCCTCAATAGTCTCTCCATAACCCTCCAAAGCATATCTCCAATTAGTTGGGTCATGAACACTGGTCATCATCGGATCAGGCAGCAAAAAGTAATGAACAGCCTCGTTGTCGATCAACAATCTGAACTGGTTGGGGTTTGCAGAGGCTCTCCTTATCAACCCTCTGTCTAGGCAAAAATCAACGTCCATGGTGGTGTATTCACAGAAAACCCTGAGATGTAACAACTTACGCGAAAGGCCTAAAGCAGCAGCAATCTGGGTAACAATACCTCCCACATGAATAATACCTACTGATGACCTGGCAATACTGCTAAGACCTTTCAGCAGAAAGTTCCCACATGCCACAGGACGTGACTGGGTCGCACAAAACAGTAGAAAGATCTCCTCCTCACTAAGCAAGGTCTCAGCATCTGGCAATCCAAAGAAAGAGTGTGCTATGATCATCTGAAAATACCTCAATGCAGGGTTGTGGATAACATGTGAGAACTAGGTGGAAGGATCCTGACTCCCTCCACCAGAGATATCACTCCAGAACTTCTCCACTTCCCTACTCAGAAAGTATCCCATAGGTGTCTCAGGAATAGCATCAGGGGTCATCTGAAAACCTAATAAATCACCAAACTCCTTATGAGTGAAGGAGTACTCAGTCCCAAATAACCTGAAAATAGCACATCCATCTGGTCCGGCCCAGGGGTCATAAGAAAACGAGCTGAGGAACTCCAAAGTGAGGTTCCTATAGGTGTTGTTCAGGTCGTCGAACTGGTCCCATTGAAGCTGGTGGCATAAGAATCTGACACTAGGCTCAATGCCTAAAGCCTCCATGCAAGCCTGATCTGGGTACCTCGTAGGTGCCATAGGACGTCTGAAGTGGACAAAGTAACGCTCTCTCTGGGCGTCATTCCTGAAAGTCACATGCATGTCGTCAAAGTTCTGCATTCTGCACAGAGTTAGGAAGAAAGTCCTGTAAAACACAAACATTTTAAACATTAGTCCTGACAAAAATATAACAAGAAATAAAATAAAACAAAATGTAGAAAGAGTAAATAAGGTAAGAAAATCATGGGTTGCCTCCCATGCAGCGCTTGTTTAACGTCGTTAGCTTGACGACTGGAACTTATACATCTCTTGTCGGGATTGGTGGATCACTTAGAGTGTGGCTGGAGTAGGTTGTTGGAATGTCTCCTCCTTCGTAGAGCTTCAGTCTTTGTCCATTGACGATGAATGGTTTACATGTCTCGTTTTTTATTTCAACAGCTCCAGACCTCAGAATTTTTGATACTTTGAAGGGGCCAGTCCATCTTGAACGGAGCTTTCCTGGGAAGAGTCGTAGCCTAGAATTGAACAGGAGAACAGGGTCGCCTAAGTTGAAGTCTTTTCTTACGATTCTTTTGTCGTGCCAAGCTTTTGTTCTTTCTTTGTATATTATGGCATTCTCGTAGGCTTGCTGTCTGAGTTCTTCCAATTTGTGGATGTCAAGGATACGTTTCTCACCAGCAGTTAGGTAATCCAAATTCAAAGTTTTAATGGCCCAATAGGCCTTATGCTCTAACTCAAAAGGTAAATGACAAGATTTTCCATAGACTAGTTGGTAGGGGGTTGTTCCTATAGGGGTTTTGAAAGCGGTCCTGTAGGCCCATAAAGCCTCTTGAAGCTTTTGCGACCAATCTTTTCTGGATACAGAGACAGTTTTTTCTAAAATTTGTTTAATCTCCCTATTAGATACTTCCACTTGGCCACTAGTCTGTGGGTGATATGGTGTTGCTACTCTATGCTTAACTCCATACTTGCTTAAAAGCTTATCAAATATTCTTGATATGAAGTGAGATCCTCCATCACTTATAACTAAACGGGGTGTTCCAAATCTGGGGAATATATAATTTTTAAATAATTTAATCACTACTCTAGTGTCGTTTGTGGGTGCAGCTATCGCTTCAATCCATTTAGACACGTAGTCTACTGCAACTAAGATATACTTGTTTCCTAAAGATGGTGGGAATGGTCCCATGAAATCTATACCCCATACGTCGAAGAGTTCTACTTCTTGGATGTTTCTTAAAGGCATTTCGTCGCGTCTTGATATATTTCCTGTGCGTTGGCATCTATCACATTTAACAATGTAAGCATGGACATCACGCCACATGGTAGGCCAGAATAGGCCAGCTTGAAGAATCTTGGCGTAGGTCTTAGAGGTGCTTGCATGTCCACCATAAGGTGCAGAGTGACAATGCTGAATTATACTTTCTACCTCGTCTTCTGGAACGCAACGGCGGAAAATGCCATCTTTACCTCTCTTGAAAAGAAGTGGCTCGTCCCAATAGAAGTTTCTAACATCACTTAAGAACTTCTTCTTCTTGTGGTAATCGAGATCAGGGGGTATTATATCAGCAGCTAGGTAATTAACAAAATCAGCGTACCAAGGCACGTTACTTACAGCTAAGGATTTTTGAAAGTGCTCATGAGGGTCTGGTTTTTTACCTTCAATGGTTTCCAACTGGGCTATCAGTCTATCATAGGCAAAATCATCATTTATGGGTACTAATTCAGGATTCAGGTATTCTAGCCTAGATAGGTGATCGGCTACTACATTTTCTGTGCCTTTTTTATCTCGGATATCTAAGTCGAACTCTTGTAGCAACAAAATCCATCGAAGTAACCTGGGTTTAGCATCTTTTTTACTTAGTAGGTAACGGATGGCAGCATGATCGGTGTAAACTATAATTTTGGCTCCTACTAGATATGATCTAAATTTGTCTATAGCGAAAACTACAGCTAGGAGTTCTTTCTCGGTTGTTGCGTAATTGAGCTGGGCGGCGTCTAGGGTTCTACTGGCATAATATATTACATGTAATCTTTTATCTTTTCTCTGACCTAGAACGGCTCCTACAGCGTAATCACTGGCGTCACACATTATCTCAAACGGTTCAGACCAATCAGGGGGTTTCATAATGGGTGCTGAAATCAATGCTTGCTTCAAAAGGTTGAATGCTTCATTGCATTTTTCATCAAAGATGAATTCAGCATCTTTCATTAACAGGCCAGTTAAAGGTTTTGTTATTTTGGAGAAGTCCTTGATGAAACGGCGGTAGAATCCAGCGTGTCCAAGGAAACTTCTAACTTCCCTAATAGTCTTGGGGGGTTTTAGGTTCTCTATAACTTCTATTTTTGCTTTATCTACCTCTATACCTCTTTCGGAGATTATATGTCCTAAAACAATTCCTTCAGTCACCATGAAATGGCATTTTTCCCAATTCAGCACAAGGTTCACCTCCACACATCTTTCCAGGATTTTCTCAAGGTTGATAAGACAATTTTGGAAATCAAAACCGCAAACCGAGAAATCATCCATAAATACTTCCATGATTCCATCTAGATAATCTGCAAAGATTGACATCATGCAACGTTGGAAAGTAGCAGGGGCATTACAGAGTCCAAAAGGCATTCGTCTGTAGGCAAAAGTTCCAAAAGGGCATGTAAAGGTAGTTTTTTCTTGATCTTCTGGATGTATAGGTATTTGAAAGAATCCCGAATACCCGTCTAGATAGCAGAAGTAAGAATGTCTGGCAAGACATTCTAACATCTGGTCTATGAACGGTAAAGGGAAATGATCCTTCCTAGTTGCTTTATTTAACTTTCTATAGTCTATGCACATACGCCAACCTCCTTCTATCCGCTTTGCTATTTGTTCACCTTTCTTATTTTGCACAACTGTGATGCCTCCCTTCTTGGGTACCACATGCACAGGGCTCACCCACTTACTGTCCGAGATCTGATATATTATACCTGCTTCAAGCAACTTCAGAACTTCCTTTTTGACAACATCACTCAGTATAGGGTTTATCCTTCTCTGGTGCTCTCTGGAAGGTTTTGAATCTACTTCGAGCGAAATCCGATGCATGCATACGGATGGACTTATACCTTTCAGATCAGAGATATTATATCCTAAGGCTGAGGGATATCTTCGTAAAACGTCCAAGAGTTGATCTGTTTCTTTTTGTCTCAAGGCAGCACTAACTATAACCGGACGATTCATTTCTTCATCAAGAAACTCATATCTCAGGTTCTTAGGTAGTTCCTTAAGTTCCAAGGCTGGTTTAATAGGGCAAGGCATAGGATCTGGGGTAAGGGATAAACATTCGTAAAGGTTATCATCGATGTAGGGTTTCTTATAATTGTCATCTTCCAAAATAAGAGTTGATGGCAGCTTAATTGTTTCAATGACTTCTTCTTGCTCTAACTCCCTAACACATTCATCAATGATATCTATCGCATAACACGCATCTCCTATCACAGGTGCCATAAGAAATTTTGAAAGTATAAATTCTATCTTCTCGTTCCCTACCTCAAAGGTTAGCTTCCCCTTTTTGACATCTATTATGGCTCCAGCAGTCGATAAGAATGGTCTACCTAGAAGAATTGGTATGTCATCATCTTCTTTAATGTCCATGACAACAAAATCAGTAGGGATAAACAGCTGACCTATCCTAACAGGGACGTCTTCAAGTATGCCTATCGGATATTTAACAGATCTATCGGCTAATTGAAGTGACATCTTGGTAGGTTGCAACTCTCCTAAATTTAACCTTTCGCAAACCGCTAAGGGCATTAAGCTCACACTAGCTCCTAAGTCTAGAAAAGCTTTTTCGATGACATGACTCCCCAAAGTACAAGGAATGGAAAAGTTTCCAGGATCTTTATCCTTTTTTGCTAATTTATTTTCGGCAATAGAATTACATTCCAAGGGTTTCGGATCATCAAGTCTACGTTTATTGGTAAGGATGTCTTTGAGAAACTTTGCGTAGGATGGTATTTGGGTAATGGCTTCTGTGAACGGGATTTCTACGTGAAGTTTTTCTATAACTTTAATGAATTTCTGATACTGATTATTGATCTGGGTTTGTTTAAGTCTTTGCGGATATGGTATTGGTGGTTTGTATGGCGGGGGTGGTATATAGGTTTTGTTTTTGGGTTCTTCTCCTTTTTCTTGACTTTCCTGGTTTACAGATTCCTCTGGTTTCTTCTTTTTATCTGGGATGTTGTCATCTTCCTTAGAAGTTTTGGGATCACTCAACCTCGGGTTACAAGGTTCATCATAAGCGGTCCCACTTCGTAGGGTAATGGCATTTGCTTGTCCTTTCGGGTTTTGTTGAGGTTGTCCAGGGAATTGTCCTCCAGGTGTGGTCTGAGGGGCTTGGTTTAAAGCTACCTGCGAGATTTGGGTTTCAAGCATCTTATTGTGAGTGATTATTTGGTCAACCTTGGTTCCTAACTGGGTAATTAGTTCGTTAACATGAACGTTTTGGTTCATGAACTCCTTGTTTTGTTGGATTTGAGCAGCGACAAAATTATCCACGATTTTCTCAAGGCTCGGTTTTGGTGGTACAGGTTGCATAGGTTGATTTGATCTTGGGGCTTGATAACTTGATTGTCTCGGAGGGGCAGTATTTTGGATAGGGTTATTATTCTTATAGGAAAAGTTTGGGTGATTCCTCCATCCAGGGTTATAGGTATTTGAAAATGGGTTTCCTTGGGTGTAGTTCACTTGTTCAGAGCTGGTCTCGTTTAACAGACTGCATTCTGCGGATTGGTGTCCTTTCGTCCCACATATCTCACAATCTGACGAAACTGCGGCTGCAGTATTCGGGGTTGTACACATATGCTCAACTTTTAGGGCTAATGCGTCCATTTTAGCTTGCATCATGTCTATAGAGCTTAACTCATGTATTCCTCCTTGGGCTTCCTTCTTTTCCACTGTCGCTCGTTCTACTCCCCACGATTGATGGTTTTGGGCCATATCTTCGATAAGGGCACTAGCTTCAGGGTAAGGTTTGTTCATCAGTGCGCCACCTGCGGCGGCGTCGATGGTCATCTTAGTGTTATAATGAAGTCCATTATAGAAGGTTTGAATGATTAACCAATTTTCTAAACCATGATGTGGGCATGCTCTTAACAGCTCTTTATATCTCTCCCAGGCTTCGAACAACGATTCTCCTTGGTTTTGGGTAAATCTAGTTATTTGGTTTCGAAGAACAGCAGTCTTACTCGGGGGAAAATATCTGGCAAGGAATACTTTTCTAAGGTCGTCCCAACTTGTTATGGAATTTGGTGGAAGGGAATCTAACCAAGATAGGGCCTTATCTCTGAGGGAAAAAGGAAATAATCTTAAGCGAATCGCCTCAGGAGGGGCTCCATTGGTTTTAAAGGTGTCTGCTAGTTGGAGAAAGTTTTTCAAATGTTGGTTTGGGTTCTCTGTAGCAAGACCTGCGAATTGTCTCTGCTGTACTAACTGCAGCAGGGATGGTTTAAGTTCAAAATTGTTAGCTGGTATGGCTGGATTTACTATACTAGAACTAGGTTCCTCGTTGGATGGTTGGGCGAAATCCTTAAGAGGTCTTTGATTTTGATCTTCGGCCATAGCTTTCCTAAGTTTACGGAAATATAAACGTGTGCGAGCGTAACGTTCTGGTTCAGCTAGAGGGTCTACTAAACTTCCGGTACTACGAGTTTTTCGCATTGACCGGCGGGTAACTTCCTTAGTCTAAACTGTATAACAACAGGGTACGAAATTTGACGAAATTGGTCCCCGGCAACGGCGCCAAAAACTTGATGCGTGTTTTTTTCGCAAGTGTACGAACGCGTCAGAGTAATATAAAAGATTATCGTATCCACAGAGACCAAGTGTCAATCTATCGCTATCTATTGTTAAGGTGTGTATCTAAGGTGATTGAAAATAGTAGTTTTGAAGAGTGCACGGTAGTAAATAAAGTAATTAAAATTAATTGATAAAGACAGGTTCGAATGCAATTCACACAACCAATTGATAATCCAAGTACTTGCTAATAGAACTACTTACGGGCAATGTTTTCTACTTTGAAAAGAACTAATTTGACAGGAACTGTCGCTTTCGCGTATTCAGAACCGAGTTGTACCCCCTAATCAAACCCCCTTATTGTCACGGATAAAAAGGCGCGCATTGCGTTAGAGTAGTAAACCTATTTTTAAGAAATATAGTATCTTGACCAAGTTGAAAAGTATTTTAACCTGGATTTTCTAAAAAAAAGAGGTCCTTACGAACCAGACTTTAAACTTCTTAACGCGTCCGAAAATGGTTTTAAAATCTCTTTTCTTTTTAAATTAAAAACTCCTAATAAACTAAACAAAGCCCTTTCGCTGTTTTTGAAATAGTTTAAAAACAATTAAGTTTAGATAGGCGTTGGACGGCTTTCGATCTTACCCAACGGAATTTAAGAACAGGAAAACTTATATTGAAAGTTAAAATAGCCCTTAAGTGTTTCCACTAACAATTGTACAGATTATCGGTTCGGTTATGATCTTCACATTCTAACCTTTATAAAATTAGCCAGACATGGTAAAGTAAAAGTTCATTTTTAGATTTTTCATAAAAAAGGTATTTAAGTGCGAGTGCGGAAAGTAAATGAAATTAAAGCGAGTGCGGAAAGTAAATGAAATTAAAAGACAGTGCAAGAAATAAAGTTGACAAAAGGTAAAGTAATAAAAACCTGCTCCAATCGGAGTGGTTGAATACAATGCGAACTGAAAGTAAAATGGCGGCAGGATTAACTTCCTTCCAGAGTGCTCCAAGACTTAGTCTCACAGGCTCTTACAGACTCGATCTCTCGAATGTAGTAACACCTCGATGTGAAGCGATTACCACTATTACACTGATATATGCTTATGAACAACTAAACTTGGATGAAGAAAAACGAAAATCTAAAGTCCTATTTATAGGCAAGGAAACATGTGGAAAAGACAAGGATGCCCCTAGCATTTGAATTTGGGAGGGAACTCGTTTTGTTCTTGTGGCGCCCGCCACAACACCATGGCGCCCGCCATGAGTGTAAACTTGCTTGGGCAGTTGGAGATCGTGGGGAAAAATAGTTGGGAGGAGTTTGAGACATGGCCACGTCATGGAAGACCCTGTGGCGCCCGCCATAGTGGATGCCATAAGTGTAAAATGCTGATTTTCTCTATTTTAGCTCATTTCGACTTCCTTTTCGCTCCTTTTCTCGCTCGGGGCTCTGATTAGACTAAAAACCTGAAAACAAAGAAAAACATAATAATAACATAATAAAATGACATTAAAAGACTAAGAATGCATGCGAAATCAGAGTCAAAAATACGGTGAAATTCAGTGTCATCATTTATCATCAATAATCTCTTCCATGGTAAACACGTGAGCAGACCTATCAAGACGCATAACATCAATTTTAGGTACATCGTTCCATCGATTTACAACAATCATGGAGGATAATGTAGCTAGTGCATCAGCCATGTTATTTTCATCACGAGGAATATGATGAAACTCAAATTTATTGAAGAAAGGTAACAACCTTCTTGCATAGTCTTTGTAAGGAATCAATATGGGTTGACGTGATTCACATTCACCTTTGATCTGATTTATGACCAAAGTTGAATCTCCATATACATCCAAAATTTTGATCCTTAAATCAATAGCTTCTTCGAGACCCATGATGCAATCCTCATATTCAGCTTCATTACTTGTGCATTTGAATGTCAACCTTGTGGTGAAAGGAATATGGGTACCTTGAGGTGTAACAATGATTGTCCCAATTCCGTTTCCATAAGCGTTGACAGCTCCATTGAATATTAAACCCCAACGGGATCCTGGCTCTGGCCCCTCGTCTGGCAATGGTTCATCACAGTCTTGCATCTTCATCTGGGAAGTCAAATTTGATAGATTCATAGTCATCAATTGGTTGGTGAGTCAAATGATCAGCTAGAATGCTCCCTTTGACGGATTTTTGAGCATGGTATTCAATATCATACTCGGACAACAGCATCTTCCAGCGAGCAATCCTTCCGGTTAAAGTGGGCTTTTCAAAGATATACTTGATCGGGTCCATTTTGGAGATCAACCAAGTAGTATGACAAATCATTTATTGACGGAGACGCTTAGCAGCCCAAGCCAAGGCACAACAGGTTTTTTCAAGCACAGTGTAACGAGATTCACAGTCTGTGAATTTCTTACTTAAGTAATAAATGACGTGCTCTTTTCTTTTAGTTTCATCCTGCTGGCCAAGCATACAACCCATGGAATCTTCCAATACGGTTAAGTATATGATCAAAGGTGTTCCTTTCACTGGAGGAATCTAGATAGGAGGCTCAAGCATATATTCTTTGATGCTTTCAAAGGCCTTCTGGAAATCTTCTATCCATATACAGCTCTGATATTTTCGAAGAAGCTTGAATATCGGCCCACAAGTAGCGGTCATATGAGAGATAAACCTGGAGATGTAGTATAAACGAACCAGATATCCTCTTACTTGCTTCTCAGTTTTGGGTGCTGGCATTTCCTGAATGGCTTTGAATTTATCAGGATCAACTTCAATTCACTTTTGGCTGACTATGAAACCAAGAGCTTCCCTAAACGAACACCAAAGGTACACTTGTTAGGATTCAAGCGGAATTTGTATTTCCTCAAACACTGGAATAACTTCAACAAATACTCCACATGTTCTTCTTTAGTTCTGAACTTAGAAATCATGTCATTGGTATATACTTCAATTTCTTTGTGCATCATGCATGGAAAAGGGTTGTCATGGCTCTTTGGTAGGTTGCACCCGCATTCTTCAGACTAAAAGGCATCACTTTGTAGCAAAATGTTCCCCATGGTGTAATAAATGAGGTTTTTTCCATGTCTTCAGGTGCAATTCTGATTTGATTATATCCAGAGAATCCATCCATGAAAAAAAATACTTTGAATTTTGTGGTGCTGTCGACCAACATGTCAATATGTGGTAATGGAAATTCATCTTTCTGACTAGTTTTGTTTAAGTCTCGGTATTCCACACACATTCTGACTTTTCCATCCTTTTTCGGAATAGGCACTATGTTGGCAAACCACTAAGGGTATTCTGACGTGGCAAGGAACCCTGCGTCAATCTGCTTCTGCACTTCTTCTTTAATTTTGATGGTTATATTTGGGCAAGTTATTCTCAACTTCTACTTGATTGGCGGACATTCTGGCTTCAACGGTAAGTGGTGTTCCACAATATCGGTGTCCAACCTTGCCATATCTTGGTAGGACCAAGCAAACACATATGGGAATTCTTTGAGAAGTTCTACCATTTTTATTTTAACGGCTGGACTAAGCAGTGCCCCAATCTTTACCTCTTTTATGTCTTCTTCGGAACCGAGGTTGATCACCTTTATCGTCTCTTTGTACGACTGAATGGAGGCTTCTTCTTGCTTAAGCAGTCAGGAAATTTCATCAGGAATTTCTTCCTCTTCTTCATCTTCAGCTTCGAATACTAGGAACTCAAAGTTGGGAGAGGGCATAGGGTCATATTTTTCAATGGGGGTTTTGATGTTTAATTTGCACATATGATTGATGCTGGATTTTAGAAAAATAGATAAATGCAGAGTGTGTACAGACATTGAAAGTGTTTATCATTTTTTTTTGTTTTTTAGGTTACCATTTTCCAAAAAAGTAAAAAGTAAAACAATAGCATGGAATTGAAAACAACATCTTTATTATTGATCGATTATTTCTTGAAATAAAAGCCTGATAAACAAATCTTTTGCCTTGGGCATAGCAAAAAAGGAAACATTTTAAAAAGGGGGCCCTATAAAAGATCTCTCACCTTGGGCAGGGCGAGAGGACAAAACAAAGACAAAACATTACTTAGAGATGTGGACAACAGTTGGAACATCAATAGCTATCCAATTTTGAGAAACCCTTTCACGCGTCACGAAACCTTGTGAATCCCTCTCAAGATTGTCTTCAACAATGGCGTTGACTTCTGGCGGAGTCGGGTCAGTAGAATCTTTAATCTTCATGGATATATCAAAAAGGATGTCTTCAACTTCCTTTTAGATGGATCGCAGGGTGTGGAATGGTATATATGCGTCCTCCGGTGACATGTATTTAGGATCTTCCATGTAAGGTTCCCACTCATCTATTTTTGGCATACAGAATACAGCTTTGCATTTGGAAAACTTATTCACTTTCTTAGGTTTTTCTTCAGCAAGTAAATCATTAGGAACTGTAGCAGCTCATATGAATTTGTAAGGCATGCCCCAAGGATGATCAGGTAGCCTTTGTAGAATTCTAGAAGGTGCTACGTAAGTGGATGGATCCTTTTCAGAATCGTCTTCAGTTATGACATTCACTTCTCATATAATAGAATGAATAAAATCTCGTTCAGCAATCTTTGCAGATCTATCAAAAAGGTGGTCTTCAAGTGCCTTCTCGACGGGTTGAGGAGTATAGAATGGTATGTAGGCATCTTCTGGATGACTATCATACTCAATAGTTTCCAAGTAAGGCTCCCAGACTTCCGAAGGAATAGATTAATCATCCTCAGGGTTATTCAGGATGTAGCCAAAATTATCTCTCCTAATAGTATCTTTTTTTGTTTGAACAGGGCGAGCAAGACATTTCTTAGTGTTGTAATTTTCAACAACCATCTCGTCATCTGACTTAAGTACACCCTCGAATTTCTCCTAAGGAGAGTATAATGGAGTATGTGCCTCCTCTTACGATATGTATCCAGAATCATTAAGGTAGGACTTCCATTCTTCTTCAGGATCTGAGGGATCATCTTCAGAGTCATCTCCATCAATGGCGTCAACCTCTTTAGGAATAGGTTGGATAGAACCCCCGCTACAGAAAATATCTTGAAGGGTATGGATGTCTTCATTCTTTCTTGCAGCTTTTGTGAATATTGGAGAAAACCCATGCCTCCACTGGTTTTGTTATCGGTAGGAATCACAACCTGTCCCCACCCTTTAGTAGTACCATTTTCCACCACTCGAACTGTGTCTTTGTAAGAGGAAATGGATGCCCATTTTCTCTTACTATCTTCGTTACTTATAGAAAGTTCCTGGAACTGAGTTCCAATGACCTCTTAGGGTTCCAAGTAAGAAAATGATGACAGATTACTTACAATCAAAGCTCGTTCACCATATACAGTAGCAAACTTGTCATTTTTCACAAACTTCAGCTTTTGATGTAGTGTTTAAGTGATTGCTCCTGCTTCATGGATCCATGGACATCCCAATAAGCAACTGTATGCCGCTTGGATATCCGTCACTTGGAAGGTAATTTGAAATGTATGGGGGCCAATAGTTATAGGGAGATCCACTTTACCAATAACTATCTTCTTGGATCCGTCAAAGGCTTTGATGACAATTCCACTGCCCCTCATATGAGCGCCTTGAAAGGATAAGCTTGTAAGAGTTTATTTTGGCATGACATTCAGTGATGAACCAGTGTCCACCAATACACTTGACAAGGTGTCATTCATGCAATTGATCGAGATGTTTAGTGCCATGTTATGATTTCTCCCTTCTTCTAGGAGATCTTCATCACAGAAGCTCAAATTATTGCAAATGGTAATGTTAGCAATAATATTGTCGAATTGACCCACTGTTACATCATGGTTTACAAAAGCTTGCTCTAAGACTTTCGGTAGAGCTTCCCTGTGAGCCTCATAACTCATTAAAAGGGATAATATGGATTATTTGGAAGGCGTGTTTAATAACTGATCCACAATGTTGTACTCACTTTTCCTAATTAGGTTTAAAACTTCATCATTATCCCTTATCTGATTGTCGTCACTTGATTGACCAATCTGTTCAAAAGGATTTTCAACTTGCTTCTCCTTTCTTATAATCACATCTTCAGCTTCTTTATTGAACACATGACCACTTCTAGTGACTCGGCTCACATCGGCAATGTTGACAATTGATGGTAAGGGCACCTCCTTCCCATTTTCAATCATGGTGGCACCGTACTTGTAAGGTATGGCTTTCTCATATTTGTACGGAACTGGACCTGGAAAATAGATGACCAAAGGAGTCACGGTGGTTTTTCGACTATCATTGGTGATCTCTATTGGTTCAAGCTTGGGAACAGTAGGAATCCTTCTACTGTCAAAAGGAATTTCCACGTGTACAGGTTCATTAAACTGAGGAGTTATGGTGTAAACATCCTCATGCACTCCTTAATCAATGGGTTCCCTTTCATGGAAGACTGTGATGGTTCTTCGGTCTAGCAATCCTTGAATCTCATTTTGGATAAGAAGACAACCATGTCGGCTTCTACGACATTTTCTGCAAGGTGCATGATCATGGTGATTGGGACCAAAGTAATCAAGTCTGCACAAGCATTTGTGAAATTTGACCAATGACTCCCTGATATATCTGATGTCATAAACTGCGGTAATCCCTCATTCTGTATTCCTGGATCCAACCTTGGTCCATTTGTTCTTGTAGAGCTGCTTGTACAAAGTAACATCCTTGATTGTTTATAGAACAAACTCTGCACGCTGCATAATCATGTGGATCTACAAGACCCCACCTGTTATGTCCTGCATGCATTTTCACCAAGTTCTTATTTAGTAAGCGAATGTCATAGATCTTATAGCTGCCTGTGCATCCATATACCATGTTGACAGAAGCTCCTCCATGTTGAGGGAGTGGGTTCATTTGAACATTTGGATTAGAGTCTTTGAAAGACAAATTTCCATTCTTGATAAGTCTCTGAACATCAGCTCTGAAGCTAAAACAATTCTCGATACCATGACCGGGTGCTACCTAATGATAGGGGCAAAACTGGTCATCTTTGAACCAATAAGGAGGGTCTTTTGGGACAACAGAAGGATATTTGGTTTGAATATGACCTTTTACCAATAATGCTGGGAACAACTCTGTGTGTGTCATTGGTATAGGGTCAAAACCATGTGACCTTTAAATACGATTGTTGTTGTTATATTGTGGGCGATCCTGATGTAGAGGTTGTTGCTACCTTTGCTGAAATTGTGGTTGTTGTTGCTGACTTTGATGATTTTGATTCTGGGAAATTTGCGGCTGGTAGGCAGGAGCTGGCGCTGAGTTGATAATAGGAGACAAGGTTGCTACCTATCATTGTTGATATCTTCGTCTTGACTGGCTTTGTAATACAGTGTTGATGTCTTGTTCCTTTTTCTTTTGGCACCCACTTCCATGTTTCTTAGATGATTCTGCCTCTTTGGTCAACCGTCCCTCTCGGACTGCTTCCTCCAGTCTCACCCCCATGTTTACCATTTTAGTAAAGTCATTAGGCGCACTGGCAATCATATGATCATAATAGAAAGGACTCATAGTTTTTAAGTAAATCTTTGTCATTTCCTTTTCTTCGATAGGAGGATAAATTTGGGCGGCGACTTCACGCCATCTCCGAGCATACTCTTTGAAAGTTTCTTTTTCCCTCTGAGACATAGCCCTGATTTGATCTCTGTCAGGAGCCATATCTAGGTTGTATTTGTATTGTTTTATGAAGGCTTCGCCAAGATCATCGAAAGTCTGGATCTTCGCACTGTAGAATCCCATGTACCATTTGAGTGCGGCACCGGTCAAACTATCCTGAAAGTAATTGATCAGCTGCTGATGATTGTCCGTCTGCATAGACATCTTTCGTGCATACATAACCAAGTGACTTTGAGGGCAAGAGTATCCCTTGTATTTTTCAAAGCCAGACACCTTAAAATTGAGCGGTATTTTGACATTTGGAATCAAACATAAGTCAGTTGTGTTCTTTCCAAACAAGTATTTCCTTGGAGAGCTTTAATCTCTTTCTGCATATTTAAGAACCGATCTTGGAATTCATCCCACCTTTCATCCACTCCCATAATTTCACTTGGTTGAGCATGGAAGATTTGTTCTTCAATGTATGGATTAGTATGCACCACGGGAGGTAGTACTGACATGACTGTTGTGACTCTTGAAGCTTTAGGAGCCAGAGGTTTGTAACCCTCCGGTATAAAGTTGAGAGGCATTCCCCAAGAATAGTTGAGAGGCATGGTATATTGCATAATGGCAACATGTGTGACAATGACAGGTGCAGAGATAATTTTCGAGGTGACATTCCTTTGAATCAAAGTTGATGGCTGATTCTGAGCAGCCGTCATTGCTTCTATCATGTTGCTGAGGCTTTCTATATTTTCCTTTAGAGTAGTGACCTCATCTCTGAGTTCCTTGTTTTCCTGCTCATGTTCGTCCATCTTCTTCTGACGACTGGCCTGAATATTATATGAATGAGACAGTTTGGTTTCAAAGTGAGAACATGTGTAAGTTTCTTGTAATGCAAAATGTTTGAATGATGTATGATGTGCAAAATGCAAATGACTTTGTTTACAAAGAACTTTAACAATTATGTTTCAAATTTCATAGAAATGGAAATCACTTTAAATGATTGAAAAGATCTTATTTTATTTAATGTACTTCAAGGATTACCACAATGAAAGTACAACTTTAAAAAAGATCTAAAACAAAGATGACAAAGCTAAGTACATGGGTCATAAGGAAATCTTGTTGATGAAGATCCTGCCCCATGTTGTTGTTTCTTCTTCTACCTCTTCAGTCGTGTATTTTCCATTGTTAGCTGATCGACGATCTTCTTCCAAGCGCATGAGGTAGGAGGAATATAACCAGAGAAAAATAAATGTTCTTGTTCTTCTTGTCTTTCTTCAGCATGTTGTTCAAAGATTTCTATCAAGTCGTCTTTTTCTTTCAGTTACCTCTTTAACTCTCTTCTCTCAGCCCTTGAAGTATGGAATTTATCTTGCCAAATGTCTCTTTCCAGCTTTATCCTGGTTAAGAGTTCTTGATATTCTTACCTATTCTCAATAGGGACGGTAGAGGATAAATTAGTGAAAGGCTGTGAAGGTCTCTCAAGAGGATAAGGCATCTTAAGTTCACAAGCTCTAGTATTGACCCACTGAGTGTATGGCTTGAAAGCAACACATTTTTTCTTTTCCAGCTGATCTTTACTCTTTTTATGAATGATGCGCTAAGCCTTTAAAACTGCCTTTTTCAGATCTGGATTTCCACCCTCATTAAGGTAGAAGAAACCTGACACCAAGAGACTGCATTAAGATCAACATTGGGGTAGCCAAACTAAGGTCTTGCAAGAGCTGGATTGTAGTTAATCCTTCCATGTATACCAAGAAGGGGTACATTGGGGAATTCTCCACAACTGTTAATGATAACTCCTTTGTCATATGCTAGGTCATACCAATTTATATTAGTATGTGTGAGAGACATAAGCCTCTGAGACCATCTGAGTTTATCTAGATTTTCAGCAAAGAGTTTGGTTCTTGGTAAGTGTGACTTGAACCATCTGTACAACAAAGGTGCACAACACATGAATGTTCCACCACCCTTCATGGTCCTGCGATGAATTGAATGGTAAGTGTCCCCAAGTAAAGTAAGTACTGGGTTACCACTTAAAATTATCTAGATGGCATTAAGATCAACATAGTTGTTGGTGTTTGGAAATAGTACAAGACCATAGATGAGTAGTGCAAAGATAGCTTCAAAGGCACTCATACTATTTGCTTTAGCCAACTCTGTATCTTTCTCTATCAGGAATTTGGAAGTTAACCCTTTGATTCCTCCTTTGGAAGTGAAGTTGCCTTTCACATCTGAAGTCTCCAAATGAAGGGCCTTTGCAATAACTGAGTACTTAGGAATTTCCTCTGAGCCATTGAAAGGAATCTTGTTTAATACTAGTAAATTAATCCAATATGAATATTCTTCCAAAGTGGGTGTAAGTTGATAATCTGGGAACGTGAAACAGTGGTAGAGAGGATCATAGAATTGTACAAGGGTGTCAAGAATTCCTTCTTCAACATTGGTCTTTAGAATACCTAAGAACCCTCCATAACTTCTTCTGAAGTCGCCATTTTTCTGTACAAGCGATTTTCGAGGTCGCCCCACATGTGAACTTTTAATTTATCCCAAAAAGAGGGAAGGGGAAAAATCTAAATAAACCCGTGAGTGTGCAATGTAAAAAAATGCAATAAGAGATCAGGAATTGGGGTTGGTTATACTAAGGGAAGGTACTAGCACCCTAAGAATCTATAGTATCCTATAGGAACCTCTTGTGTATATTTGTGTTATTGTTGATTAAGTCATCTAGTGTGTACTGGGGATTTGTTGACTGTTTTGAGTGAGTGATAAGAGTGGGAAATGATTTTGTTATTTTTGTAGGGTATGTTGAAATAGACTAAGACAAAGTTTCAGGAACATAAAGTTTTTACTTATTATTGTGCTCGCTAAAGCGCTAAGATCTCGCAATCTTATACCTACATATTCTCAAAAGGAAGTTGAGAGAAGAGACAAGTTGTCATCTTAAGGGAGATATCTCACCTATTCACCAAAAACATTTTGAGAAAGAAGAAAATAAGGGAAGAAGCTTTAAACTTGGATGTAGAAAATCTAGAGTAATGCCACATAATCCTTTAAATGAGTCATTGCATACTAAGAGGGGGACCTTGAGTTGGATATAGAATCAACAAGTGTGCTACTTATATCACTTAAATGAAAGAATTGTCTTTTGTACCATAATAAGAGAATGACCCTAGCTTGGATTTTGAATCAACAAGTGTTCCACTTACATCACTTAAATGGAAAAAAGTTTGAAATGTTTGATTAATGTTATGGGGAATAGAAGAGACATCTCTTCTATAGAGATGATTCATGTCTCATCTCGGGGGGAAAAGTTTTGAATTTTGAAGCCAAAGGTTGGCTAGGGTTTGACTTGAAGTTTGCGTTTTGAAGCTACAAGGGGATATGGTTTGAGTTTTTAAAAGTTTGAAGCCTCAAGGGGCTATGGTTTTGAGCTTTGAATGAAGTTGAAAACTTCACAAGGAATCTTAATGTTTAATTAAAGTTGAGAACCTCAAAGGGGATCCTAGGGTTTTAACTGAGTTGTAGTTTGAAGAGAATCCTAAAGTTTGAACTGAGTCTAAACTTAAAGATAAGTATTGAAATGCAACAGTTGTATGAATGTAAGTGTTATAAACATAAATGTCAAGAGAAAATTAACAAGACAAAATTGATTAAGCTTTTAAACAAATGTAGTTATCAAGGATGAAATGAACATGATTGTGATCAAGCAGGGTATATCAACATGTGAATGAGCGTCATACAAGTAGATATTTTCATCATCGTTAGAGTTTATGACGGAAATACTTGACTATGTGAGAAAAGATTTAATCAATTGAAATCTTTCCACTATCAAGAAGAACTCGTGATTCATGGAGTAAAGGGATTATGGCGCATACATCTTAGGCCACTTCTCGTTTAGGGATCAAGACAACTTCTTTGTCTCGATTGGGAAGATAGTCTGACATTATGTTAATTAAACCGGAGCTTGAACATAGTTGAATCTCTTTGTGGTCCAACTGACTTTGAAGGGCTGCTCGCATGAGGTAGCATCCTTGGTTATCCTCCGAGCAAACTTTACAACGTTCGTAGTTGTGTGGTGGCACCCGGCCACGTCTACTTTGTATGCAATGCAACCTCACTAGATCTATTTCCATTGATCGAACATCCTGATTTTGATGCCTAGTAGGGTTCCCGTTAATCATACTGACTTGTTGTGTGTCTTCATCTAGATAGATCGTAAGCCACCAGTGGTTCAACAAGTGTTGAAGCGTTCTTTGAACGAGAGCACATCCTCAGTCACTCTCACGACATATTTTACAGTTCTGATAATTATGTGAAGTTAGAAAACCAAGTTGGACAATATTGGTATAGGTTCGAACCCTGGTGGTCGCGTTGTACGGTTGTTATTGTACTGAGGATGAGCCTGCTAAAAAGGCTCTTGTGTCCTTTACTGATATTGTTGTTGATTCGGTTGGCTCTGAGCAACCTGAGGTTGATACGTTGGAACAGGCGTGGGGTTGATAGCAGGAGTTACAGCTGCTACTGGTTGGTATCGTCGCCTTAGATTTTCGAGAGAGATATTACCAATATCTTGCTCTTTTTTCTTAGGGAAAGCACTACCGTATCTTTTGGTACTGCTGGATGGTCTGTCATACCCCAAATTTTGACCACTAAGATTTCCCATCATTGTACAAATCATCATCACAATATGGATGGACCATCATACCTCATTAGTCTCCCCAAAGATGGGTGAGCATCCACTACAATCAAAATTAGGGTTTCAAGCCCTCTCAGAGTTATTAGACAAAGGATCAATCAAGAATTGACATGATCTTCAATTTGTCTAAACCTCTCAAATATCCACAATGGATCAAGAGGACTCCCACCTCAAGAATCAAGCACAAGGTTGCAGCATTCTGAGTGGATTAAGCCTCAAGATCGCCAGTGTCACCAAATTAGGGTTTTGGTCGACTGGGGCCTCTAGATGGAAGTTTTCCTCTGGGCATGAGCCAATGCGTCAAAGCACAGCCAAAGATGCTCCAAGGGACGTCATGAACCCAATCATCAAGTTAGTTTTGTCTCGGGGGATACATCCATAAAAAATCAAGAATTAGGGTTTCTTAACCTAATTCACCCCTAAGTTGACTTTTGGGACAAAACATGAGCCAAGACCTCAAGAGAGGATTTGAGGGTCTCTAACACACTACATTGATCCATTTGCAACAATGGGTTGATCCAAGAAGCTTGATCAACATGTTTCAAATTCATCAGAACCACAATTAGGGTTTCGCGGGAAAAGTCAATTGTGCCTTTGACTTTTGACCCAGGCATGCTCCCAAACCTTGGGACATGATTCAATACACCCTATAACACCCATGGAACATGTCCATCAAGTTTGATTTAGGTCAAGGACATGATTTCATAGAGGATCACACAGTTTGGAGTTCATCTGACAAAAAGTCAACTGTGTACAAAAGTCAACTTTGTCTTTTTGAGATTTTTCACAATTATGGTTCCTTAACCCTAAAATGATGTTAATATGTGATTGGAATCATCATTCATCAAGAAAAACCAAGAAAAGTGGGATAACTTGTAAAAGGGGTAACCATAAAAAACTTAGAAATTTTCTAAGTTATGGAACAAAGTGGCTAGGGTACCAACTTCCAAGGATCATAAATTGAGATCCAAGCAACCATTTTGGTTGATCCAAAGATGGATTTGTAGCTCTCATGGCATACTTTAAAAGTGTCAACTACACCTCATTCTAATTCATCATGGATTTTGAGTTATGGAATGATCAAAATGGCTGAAAACATGAAATGTCACTTTTTCCAACACTTAGTGAAATTTTCACTAAGTCAGAATCTGTCTTGCTTTTTTTTTCCAAAAGTAGGGGCATTTTTCACTCAGATCCAAAAAGTATCAAGATAAACTATGATCACACATGTGTTGTATCATATCAGAGCTTTCCAAAATGGCTAAGAACTCCATCAAATTCCATTTGAGCCATGAGATATGACAATGGCAATGTGCCTTGCTGCAAACTGTCATAACAAGGCAGATTTGTGCATTATATTTGAGCAAATTTTGCAAATGACAAACAAGTTTATCCATCTGAACACCTCAGGGGGAGACCAAGGAGGGACAAACACTGATCCATCAGCCTCCCAAGTCCTTGGAACCAAAAGTAGCATGTCAAACCTAGAAATGCCTAAAAGAGGGACAAGACTCCAATTTTGGTTTGGAGCATTTAATGCATGCACCAAGGTGGCATGGACTGAACCATTTCAAACTGAATTCAGTCAAGACATATCCTAGAACTAGGGAACCAGCAGCCTGTGCTCTAACCTCTTGTCAATGGCTAGAGGAGACTTGAGATTCCAAAATGCAGCCATTGGCCAAACCTCTGCAGCAGTTGCCATTCACTATTGCAGCCAAAACAAACTTGATCTACTATAAATAGAGCTCATTGTGCTCAGTTTGAGTACACCAAAGCACTACAACACTTGTTTTCCTCAAAATCTCTTTCTCTAGGCAAAAATACCTTCTTTAGCAAGGTAACTCTGAGTTTTTGAGTTAGAGAGCAATTTCATCATAGCTCATGATCCAAACACATCCAATATGTCATATCTAAGCTGTCAAAACTCTCACAAGTGACCTGTAACACCAAAATCTCAAAGTCCCCTCTCAAAACCTCAAAATTTGACTTTTTTGCATTTTTCAAGCCATGTCTTGATTCAGTCACTTTCAAAACCAGATAAAACCTCAAACACACTCCAAATATCATCCTTGAACTGTCCCAAATGGTTCCACACATCTGGAACACCATTTGAGAGAGTTCATAGCATCAAAACATTTTTAGAATAAAGCACTTGACAGATTGCCCAAAAAGCTCCTAAAGAGGTAAGCATCTCAACTTGAACTTTTTAAAATATGCATTGCTTTGAGGTCCATTGATCATGCACATCTCATACATGTTATATGTGTTGTGTATGAACCATTTCATCATGTAATTCATGCCTATAACAACGGATAGCACAGAAAATGTAAATCATGGCCTATTTCAAAACCATTATCGGGTTTTGAGGAGGATTGATTTTCTGGAAAAACCACAACCACCATTGGATTCCTTGTGAAATTCTAGGCCAGATGCATATAAATTTTGTCTCCATCCATGGAAAAATGAAGAAGTTATGACCTTCACGTTTCTGACCAAAAACCTTGCCTTGCCTTGCCATGGCCAGGCCAAGAACAAGGCAAGCCTGGTACATTTATGGCTGGGGTTTGATACACGGATGTATCACCACCCCAGTGGTAAGGCGCGTATGCTGCACACAAGAGGTCTGGGGTTCGAATCCCCCTCGCCCCAGACCCCTTTTTAATGGTTTTTTTTCACTTTTTTTAATTATTTTTCATATTATTTTTAATGATTTGAAAAATTAATAACTTCCTCGATTTTAATTATTTTTTATTGGTTCTTTTTTCAAAAAATCACAAGAATGTTGAAATATTTTATTCCACAAAAAAATCAAATTTATATTAGCTATTTAATATAATTAGTATTTTTGTGAATAAATTCATTTTTAATTATTTTTAAACATTTAAAAGTGAATGTTTATTTTGAAAATCAAAACCAAATGAGTTATAAATTATCTTGTGATTAAAACTTCATTTTTCAAATCTTAAGTAAAAATCACAAGTGGTTTATTCAAACTTATTTGGTATTTTTATCATTTTAATTGATTTTCTTTAAATATTTACTTTTAAAGGAAAACAAAATTATGGTTTCTTTGATTTTCACCCTCACAAATATTTTTTAAACTCCTTGGGCCTCTAATAGAGTGTAAGACCCAACCCCTTTGTAAATACACCACCTTTTGGGCCTCGGTCATCGTATAAGACCCACTGTGTTTTCAAACCTCGGCGAGATCGCCAGTTTTCAAACAAATAATCACTTGGGCATATCCTTGAGCTGTAAGCCCCACCTTTTATTTTAAAATAAATTATTGGGCCTCTAATAGAGTGTAAGACCTAATCCCCTTTTAACCAAAACCATTTTGGGCCTCAGATATTGTATAAGTCCCTCTGCGTTAAAAAAATCTCAGGGCGATCGCCAGTTCAAAAATCAAATCATCTGGGCCTACCCTCGTGTTGTAAGTCCCATTTCTTTTGTTTAAAAATAAATCCTTGGGCCTCTAATAGAGTGTAAGACCCAACCCCCTTGTACATAAAAACTTTATTGTATAAGTCCCTCTGTACAGTTTTTAAAACAACGGTGCGATCATCGTTAAGACTTGGGCCTCTCCTTGAGTTGTAAGCCCCAATAAAATTTTCAAAGCATTTTCTCCTTTGATTTTGAATATAATATTGTTATCAAAGCTTTCTTTTTTGAACAACTAACAAAACAGCATGGAAGCTCTACAACGAGTAAGTGTTTATCCACTTTCATTTACCATTTTCATATGTATATAACTGTATTGTGGGGCTGCTCCACTGTAAGTCTTCTTTCACATCCTTTTATATACTCGTCACATATCCACTGTGCAATACTAGTATAGTTATTTAGAGTTTTCCCCGGCAACTACGTCTAGCACGAGGTAAAGCCCTGCTGGTCACTCTTAAATACAATCAAAACTAGATCCCCCATAGGATTACCAGATACAGTCTTCCCTCCTCTTGGGGTTAAACAATATGGAAACGTGAAAGGCAGCATTCTCGGTGAACCCTTTCTCAGACTGTCACCCTTAGAAATTGTCAAAGAAACTCTAACTCCCCAGAGATGGTCTTTTCTCCGTGAGTGGCATCTCTTGAGTTTCTTCCAAATCCTTGAACTTTCCTGGCTTGATCTATTCTTGGTGAATAGCATGTCTTGAACTTCTCTTGGTTTGGGGACCCACAGGCTTCCTAAAAGCATCCCCGCCTCCTCTTGGGCTTTGTACAAGGACCCTCCGACTTCTTAAAAGTTCTCATGCCTTTTCTTGGGCTTAATACAAGGACCCTGACGACCTCTTAAAGGTATAAGACAAAACCTAGTCATCCTTTGCTAGAGCAGTCTTTTCAGCATCAAAACTCTAGCCATTTTAGGATTGATACTCATCCCTTAATGCCCGTGCCTCCTCTTGGGCATTGTACAAAAGATAAAACTCTAGACTCGGACAGTCTAAAACCCTTGAGTCTCAAAGACACTCTCAAGTTCCTTTCAAACATAGGAAGAAACCCCGGTCTCTCTCATGAGAGTCCCCCACACTTGGACCCGCTCCAGGATCTCCAGAATCCACAGCGGTAAGGTAGCCTCCTCTTAGTCTTTATATAAATAATGCTCCACAACGGAGCTAACCTTTTCAGACTCTCTTGTTGAGTCACCTCCCCTTTAGCCACCACCTCGGGCTTTATACGAGATAGAAATCACTCTCTTGTTGAGTATCAAAGACTCTCTTGTTGAGTCAATTTCCTTTTAGCCTCCATCTCGGGCTTCGTATGAGACAGAAATCCACTCTCTTGTTGAGTATAAAAGACTCTATTGTTGAGTTGATCTCCTTTTAGCCTCTATCTCGGGCTTTGTACGAGACAACAAATCACTCTCTTGTTGAGTATAAAAGACTCTCTTGTTGAGTCAAACAACCTTCAGACTCTCTTGTTGAGTCAATCCCCTGTTCAAGACTCTCTTGTTGAGTCAACTCTTTTAGCCCCCGTTTTGGGCTTTGTACAAGACACACACAAAAGCACTCTCTTGTTGAGTCAAACCTATTTCAGCCTCTATCTTGGGCTTTATAAAAGATACATTCTCCCCAACGGAGTCAAAATCCCTTTTAGCCTAAATCTTGGGCTTTGTACAAGACAGAAAGAACATTTTCCTCCGGAAAAGTCAAACTTCCCGCCTCCTCTTAGGCTTTGTATAAAGAAAACCCCGGTTGAGTCAATCAACCTTTTAGCATCAAAGTTGTGCCTTGCTCACAGCATACAAACATCAACATCCTCTTTAGAGATGACAAATTCTCTCTCAGCCAAAACCCTTTAGCTTCACATCTTGGGCTTTGAAGAAGATACAAATCACCTTTAGCTTCAAGTCTTGGGCTTTTACCAAGACACCAAAACACCTCTTTCCTCCCATAGAATAGGACAAACTACGATCGCTTTGATTTCCCTATTTCGGGAATACGTAGGCATAAGATTGCAAAAATCTTAGCGAGCATACTAATCAACAACCCAAAATCCAGTACCCCCCCCCCCCAGATATCAACCCAAAGGCACCAAATCCTAACATCTTACCAAAAACCTCGCAAATAGTCCACGCTCACCGCACCATCCTGAATTTAAACAAAATAGACCGAAGAATGACCCATATCTTAATAGCATCTATAACCTAACAGACAGCTGTTTAAACTCAGTATGCAAGCAGGGTTAATTGGAGACATCTATTTCCCTTCCTTAATCAGCTCAATAGGATAAAAAATGAATCGAACTGTAGTACCCACGCGATCGTGATTCAAGACCACAAAAATCGTGCTACAGAAAAAATGGGCCCACCGTGGGGCACTTCTTCTCTTTCTTACAATCTTCGGTGGAAAACTTTAAATTTAACCAGATGTCACAAAAATGGCGACTCTGCCGAGGAGTCATTGTCTGTATAGGATCATAAGACTTGAGGTCTAGGATGATTAATACAAATATATATACTGCTTTTCCTAATTGATATCTATGTCTATTTTTCTGCTAATGGGGATGCGTGTGATGCCGCATGTGGAAAGATTGAGTATACACCTAAGATAGGTGATGGCAATACGGGTAATCTTGTGGGGAGTGAATCCCAGTTAAGAGTCCTCGGTCGACCGTCAAACTCAGTAGAGACTCCCTTTGCGGATACATTGCCTATACAACTTCGGTTGTTGAAAGTAGTTTGGTCGATTGGGTTATCTGAGAAGCTGAGGTTTTTAGTAGACTGAAACCATTTTGTTGTGCGGAAGCTATCAGAAATAGTTGTCACGCGATACTACCCTCATCTGAGATCACTCTAGGATACATCAGCTCACGTGCGATCCGCTTGCTGTTGTTATCCCAAGAGGGGTCAATGATTTTGCGGACAGGTACAAAAAATCCCCAGTATAAACCTCTGGGGATGGGTAGAGCCTTGACTTCATGACACCGACCCTTTGACCCCATTATTTTTCTATGTTTTTGTGTGCTGCATTCATGCATTTGTTTCGTTAAAAAACATTAAAAAACAAAGAAAAAGCTTATCTTCTAGTCTCTCTTTTTTCAAATTAAACTAAGACAATGATTGTAAATGTCAGATAAAGGGATTGCTAATGGGTTTTGGTAGAAGGAAAACTCACAAGTACACCTTCAAGGTTCCCAAACTAGAGGATTTAAGAGGTCAGGCGAGAATGATCACCAACCACGAGGCTTTCTGAGCTAATTATGGAGGATTGTTGTCCTTGTTAAGGGTCCATGTAATCGAAGGAATCCTGTCCACACTAATCCAGTTCTACGATCCGGTCTATCACTGTTTCACATTCCCGGATTATCAGCTAGCACCAACACTAGAGGAGTACTCTCACCTAACTGATTTACATATCACTGATCAAGCTCCCTTTTCAGGACTGGAAGAAATTCCAAATGATCAAACCATTGCAAGAGCAATCTATTTGGACGAGTCGGAAGTCAGGACTCACATGACCACTAAGGGTGGAATCCAGGGTTTGCCAGCCCAGTTCTTGACAAAGAAAGCTCTATACTTTGCTAGTATAGGAAACGTGGCCGCTTTCGATAGCATCTTTGTTTTGCTCACCTACGAGTTATTTTTGTTTCCCAACATCGATAACTTTGTAGATATCAACGCCATTAAGATTTTTCTGATTGGAAACCCTGTACCGACCTTGCTCGCAGATGCTTATCATTTTATACACTTAAGGAATTTGTATAGCGGGGGAATGATCACATGTTGTGTACCCCTGCTATACAAATGGTTCACTTCCCACTTGCTTAAGTCTGCTGCATTTTGGGATCAAATGAATACTTTCCGTTGGTCGCATAGAATCATGTCTCTTACCAACTCTGACATCGATTGGTACAATTAAATCTATGACGGGATCAGGATCATTGACCGTTGATGAAATTTCCCAAATGTACCCCTCATAGGAACTAAGGGAGGAATCAACTATCATCCAATTTTAGTTCTTCGTCAATTTGGATACCCGATGAGGCATGTCCCGCATAATGCTCATCTGGAAGGTCTTTTCTTCAAGGAAGGAGAAAATGACTGGGCACTAAAGACAGCAATAGTGCACGCCTAGAAACACGTTCATAGGAAAGGAAGAGAGTCTCTAGGAAAACCATACTGTGTCTCGGTGGAGCCTTATCTCCACTGGGTACAAACTAGAGCTCTCAAGCTGAGGATGCCTTACCCTCGTCAAGAAGTTCTTCCATTAAGGGACTCTGTCCTTTATTTCATGTCTGAGACAGAAAAACTTCAGGTTACTCTCAACAAAGTTCAGCAGGAGAAGAGGTCTTGGAGGAACAAGTACCATATTCTCAATGTGGAGTGTAAGAAAATACAGCAACTATTGAAAGATAAAGATGCTCTGATTGAGATTTTAGAGCAACATGCCATGGAAAATCAAGAGGACCAAAGGAATTTGCTCACTCCTTTCACTTGGCAAAGGAATGACGACCCGACAACGGCTCAAGATCCCCGGTAAAAGAAAAGGAAAATACCAGAACCAGCACCTGAGCTCTCCTCAGAGAGGACTCAGGACCCATAAGTTTAGATTTCCTTTTATAGCACTTTGTAATCTACTGTATTTCCATTCTGCAATCTTTGAATTCAATAAAATGGGGTCTCCCCGCTGTTTGATATTTGCAATCCAGTTGTCGAAGTTTATTTTGATTAAACAAAAAAATAATTAATATAATCATTGCATATCATTCATCATTCTCGCATAAACGCATTCTTCTTCCCTGCGAATCTCATGTTTGTGTCTCGATTCTAGAGTCAAAGTGTCTCATTCGTACAATACTCGGGCCAATCGTCAGAAAAAGATGGATGATCTCGAGGAGAAAAGAGAGTTGTGGGAGGAGATCGACACTCTGAAAGAGGATCTGAGAAAGTTTCATAACAACATGCAAGCTCTAGCAGAAGCTCAAATGCAACAACAAAGGACTGTGATCTCAGAGATCACATCAACGCCCATAGTGGAGAAGTATGATCCTAGGTACAAAATGCTGAAAGATCATCCCTGGGACATGCCTATTAACTATATCCCAGAAGGATATGTTCCGCCGATCACTGAGAATCAGGGAACCGCAGCAGGAGTCCCTGGGCCTGAAGGTTACAAACTTCGGGAAAGCGAAGATGCCAGGGGCATGACAGCAACTCCTGGAGGTTACAAACTTTGGGAGAGGGAAGGACCTAGAGTCACTGCCATGATGACTATACCACCACCCGTGGTACACACTATCCCGGAAGGACAGATTCCACAGATACCTTCTGGTGGAAACGAAAGTATGTTCGACAGAATGAATGAGTTCCAGGAACAATTCCTGGAGACGCGGAAAGAACTACAAGCCCTTCGCGGTCAGGATTTATTTGGAAAGGACACCGCAGAACATTGTTTGGTCCCCAATGTGAAAGTTCCGCACAAGTTCTAGGTACCCGATTTTGAAAAGTACAAGGGTAACTCTTGCCCTCAAAACCACTTGGTGATGTATGCCTGGCAAATGTCAGCTCAGACAAAGAACCAGGAGCTACTGATCCACTATTTTTAGGATAGTTTAACCGGTGCTGCACTCAAGTGGTACATGGGTTTAAACTGCACTAAGATCGCCACTTTCAAAGATCTTGGCACTGCCTTCGTTCAACAATATAAGTATAACCTGGACATGGCACCAGACAGAGATCAACTCAGAGCCATGTCACAGAAGGACAAGGAAACCTTTAAGATGTACGCTCAGAGATGGCATGAAATTACCGCTCATATTTGTCCACCTCTTGAGGAAAAAGAGATGACAAAGATCTTCTTGAAAACCTTAAGCTCATTTTACTACGACAGAATAGTCGCCAATGCGCCCAGTGACTTCACCGAGATGGTGGGCATGGGAGTTCGTCTTAAGGAAGCAGTCCGAGAAGGACATTTAGTTAAAGATGTTGGATCATCAAGTAGTACAAAATGATATGGTAGTGCTCTCCCTAAGAAAAAAGAGCAGGATATTGGGAATATCTCTCTCGGAAAGAAAAGGCGACGGTATCAACAGTAGCATCTGTAACTCCTGCTATCAGCCTCGCGCTTGTTCCTACGTATCAACCTCAGGTTGCTCAAGGCAATCCGAATCAACAGTAATATCAGCAAAGGACACAACAGCCTCTTCAGCAGGCTCGCCCTCCGTACAACAACAATCGTACAACGCGGCCGCCAGGGTTTGATCCTATACTGGTGTTGTACGCAGAACTATTTCCGTTATTACTGGTCAAGGGAAACGTCCAAACCAGGTCTCCTCTTACAGTACCGGAAAATCTGCCTTTTTGGTTCAAAACGGATCAGACTTGTCCTTACCATCAAGGAGGACCAGGGCATAACATAGAAAACTATCTCAGTTTCAAATCCGATGTGCAAATGCTTGTTAGGAGCAGGGTCTTATCTTTCAAGGATACAAATCCTAATGTTCTCACGAACCCGTTGCCTCAACACGAGAAAGCTGCAGTCCATTTAATAGAAGGAGAGTCCAATAACAGCTATCAAATTCATGATGTACTCTTATTAAGGGCCAACTTGGTCAAGATGCATTGTAGACAGAGTGGATACGGCCATGTGCCACCTCATAATTATCACCAGTGTGATATCTGCTCTAAAAACAATCAAGGATGTTCTGTGGTGCAATCAGCTCTACAGGAACAATTGGATCTCGGATGGATCCAAGAGCACTGAGTTCGTGGGGTCAACATGACTTATATGAATTCCAACATCATTCAGAACCACGACATCCGTGCGATGAATGTCAACTTGGTGGCAATTCACTCAAGGCAAAGCCAGTATCATAATCTGCCGCAACACGATTACAATTCCTGTCTGATTTGCTCGGTAAATAATCAGGGATGCTCTTTTATACAAGAGGCCCTCCAGCATCAGATGGATCTTGGATGGATCCAGGACTACCATGATAAAAATCCTTATAAGATCAACATGATTCAAATCTTCGATATTCGTTTGATGAATACCAGCTTGGTGGAGTTACACGCCAAGCAAGCCCAACTCGGTTTTCTCACTTCACATAATTATCTGAGCTGTAAAGTATGTTGTGAGAGTAACTCAAGGGTACGCTTCGTTCAAAGAACTTTACAACACTTGTTAAACCACTGGTGGCTTCCGATCTATATGTATGAAGACACGCAGCAAATCAGTGTGGTTAATAGGAACCCTACTAGGCATCAAAGTCAGGATGTTCGATCGACGGAAACAGATCTAGTGAGGTTACACTGCATTCAAAACGGACGTGCCCAGGTGCCACCACATAACTACGAGCGTTGTAGAGTCTTCTCAGAAAATAATCAAGGATGTTACCTTGTGCGACCAGCCCTCCAAAGTCAGTTGGACCGCAAAGAGATTCAACCGTTTCCCAGTTTCGGATCAATCAACTGGACGCCAGACTATTTCGCTGATCATATTAAGGACGTTGTCGTAATCTCTGATCACGAAAGGACCAAAGATGTTTGTACCATCATCCCTCTACTGGACGAATCAAAGGTTCCTATCCAGGAACTGATTGAAGTTACCTACGATAGTCAGAAAAATCATAAGGCTCCTGTATTTATTTATCTTCCAGGACCAGTGCCGTATAAATCAACTAAGGCGATCCCTTACAAATATGGTGCAACAATAATTGTGAATGGAAAGGAAATTCCATTACCCTCCGTCGTGAATATTGCAGACATCAGTCGAGTAACACGGAGCGGTCGAATCTTCAACCGAGGAGTTGGAGAACCTAACAGAGAAAAGGAACCTCAAACGGAAGTTCTCGATCCACCAGTCGGTCAATCCAGTAATCCTGACCTTTCAAAGAACGATGATGAGATGCTGAAGCTCATCCAAAGGAGTGAATACAACATTGTTGATCAACTACTACAAACTCCTTCAAAGATCTCTGTGTCATCTCTTTTACTCAGTTCTAAAGCCCACAGAGAGGCTCTACAGAAAGTCTTAGAGAAGGCCTTTGTGGAACAGGATGTGTCAATACGACAATTCGATAGTATCGTCTCTAACATCACTTCCTGCAACAACTTGGGGTTTAGTGATGAGGAATTTCCAGAAGAAGGCAAAAGTCACAACATGGCGCTCAATATCACAGTCAACTGCCAGGACGATGCTTTAGCCAGCGTACTGGTAGACACCAGATCGACTCTCAACGTCATGCCGAAGTCCACTCTAATGCGACTATCATTCAAAGGATCTCCGATGAGAGGCAGTGAGGTCATCGTAAAAGCATTTGATGGATCCAGAAAAACAGTTATCGGCGAAGTCGGCCTTCCCATAACTATTGGTCCTCACACTTTCCTAGTCACTTTCTAGGCCATGGACATCTGGGCAACATACAGTTGCTTATTAGGCAGACCTAGATACACCAGGCTGGGGCAGTCACTTCGACAATGCACCAGAAACTGAAGTTCGTCAAGAACGATCAACTCGTCAAGGTCTGTGGGGAACAAGGCTTGATCGTGAGTAACCTTTCATTATCCACTTGTGTAGAACCAGAGGAGGTCATTGGAACTCAGTTCCAAGCACTTTCGGTGAGCAATGACAATCAGTCAGAAAAAGGAACATCAATTTCCTCATACAAAGGTGCTCTCAAAGTAATCGAGAGTAGCAACGCAAAAGGACGGGGATAACTTGTCATTCCTACTGATAATAAAACAAAGAAGGGTCTTGGTTTTCCTGCAACCTGCACCCAGACTGCCGCTAATGGTGAAAGTCTTCATCCCATTCAGAACTTGTTCCATAGTGGAGGTTTCCTCCACCCAGTATCTCAAGAAGTACATACCATCAACAAGGGAGATTCCTCCGACACAGATGAGGAATGGAAGTCCTATCTTAATAAGGACGGTTATATGTCTTAGGAAGAGGTGCCTACGCCATTTTGTTATCTTGCACAGAGTCTGAGATTTATACCCAGGTCAGATATCAGAACAATATACAGAGATTGTGATCCTGAAGGATGTCGTGCTCCACCAAACTCATTAGAGGAGGAAACTCTAATGAAAGACAACTTTGACCATGACTATTATGGCCCGATGGATGGCCTGCCTATGTGGCAGCCGTACCCCGGAGACTCGGGGCAAGAAAATCAGCCAAACAATGAAAATCAGCTGAGCATCATTGAAAAGAATACCTGCGTCCCCACCATGTCATAGGATCAACACTCAGGGCATTCGGAAAATATCCATCACGACGATGAATTCGCAAAATTTACAGGACTAGAATTCATTAACTATGCTCTTCCTGGGGTCAACGTCATCGAAAAGGATGACTCCTCCAGTTCCAAAGAAGTGTGGGACACCCTAGGACAACCGAGTGTTACTTGGTCAAGTACACTGCTCCTGAAAGCTCTCGTATCAGGCTCGAGGACATCCAGCCAACTGGATGGGGAAATTTACCTGAGAGCACAAATACTATACAAAATACAACTGAAGAATCCTCCTACGACAACTCTTCCTGGGAGACAGATTCCAATGATCCTGCTCCACCAAAAATCAGGGTTATTTCTGAAGACAAATTAAAGAAGGTACCAGACTTTGTGATTCACTAGGGAGTTCGCCGCCAATGGGTTGTTGTCGATGTTCCTAAGATCGTTCATAAGTCTAAGTAATGGCCATCTTTGTTTTAACATTTCACCCTGCCCAGGTGAAACGGATGTTTTGATTGGGCTCACTTTTTGTAAATATCCCTCTTCGCTTTGCCCAAAGCGACAGAGTTTTGTTTTATAGGGTTGTAGTTTCAAGAATCGACAAAATCATAAATAAATAAATAAACATCGTTCTGTAATTTCCGCATTAATTGCTTTTTCTTTTTTCGCTTTTCCAGAAAATGGTAATCTTAAAAAACAATTCAATAATAAAAACAAGAAGTTATAAAAAAAATACACTGCACACACTCTTGCATTTTCTATATCTCTTCTTAACACAGATCATCACGTCATGCAGATTTCTTATTTTAAACATCGTTGAAACATGTGATCCGATGCCTTCTCCCAACTTTGAATTCCCGGTATTTGAGCCAGAAGAAGATGACGATGAAATTCCAGAAGAGATCTCCCGATTACTCAGACAGGAGGAAAGGTCCATTAAACCTCACAAGGAGCCGTTGGAAACGGTCAACTTTGGCTCAAAGGAAGAGAGAAAAGAGATCAAGATTGGGGCCCTACTCAGTCCAGCTATCAAAGAGAGGTTGATAAAGCTTCTCAAAGAGTTTCCCGATGTATTCACTTGGTTCTATCAAGACATGCCAGGGTTAGATACCAGCATCATGGAACATCATCTACCATTAAGATCAGAATGTCCGCCAGTAAAACAAAGGTTGAGACGGACTCATCCAGACATGGCCATCAAAATTAAAGAGGAATTACAGAAACAGATTGAGGCGGGTTTCCTCGCCACTTCCGAATATCCTCAATGGTTACCCAACATAGTACCAGTTCCGAAAAAGGACAGAAAGTTCAGAATGTGTGTAGACTACAGGGATCTGAACAAGGCTAGTCCAAAGGATGAATTTCCATTACCATACATTGACATGCAGGTAGACAGTACAGTAAAGTTCAAAATATTCTCCTTTATGGATGGATTCTCGGGGTATAATCAGATAAAAATGGCGCCGAAAGACATGGAGAAAACTTCCTTCATGGGGTACTTTTTGTTACAAAGTAATGTCGTTCGGTTTAAAAAACGCCGGGGCAACCTATCAACGGGCCATGACTGCTCTGTTTCATGACACGATACACAAAGAAATCGAGGTATATGTCGATGACATGATTGCCAAATCTAGAACAGAGGAGGAGCATGTGACCCACCTGTCAAAACTATTTGAGCGGTTGAGGAAGTATAAACTCCTCTTGAATCCCAACAAATACACCTTCGGTGTCCATTCAGGGAAACTCTTAGGGTTCATCATCAGCAAGAAATGAATTGAAGTTGATCCTGACAAGGTCAAAGCCATTCAAGAAATGCCTTCTCCAAAGACTGAAAAACAAGTCAGAGGATTCCTGGGACCTTTGAACTACATCTCCAGACTCATATTCCTCATGACCGCAACATGTGCGCCAATCTTTAAATTACTCAAAAAGAATCAGGATTGCGTTTGGACAGAAGATTGCCAAATCGCTTTCGACAGTATCAAGGAATATCTGTTGAACCCACTGATTCTATCACCTCCAGTGGAAGGAAGACCACTGATCATCTACTTAACAGTCTTGGAAGACTCAATGGATTGTGTACTTGGCCAACAAGACGAAATAAAAAGGAAAGATTCTACCATCTACTATTTGAGCAAGAAATTCACCGATTGTGAAACTCGGTACTCTATGCTTGAGAAAACTTGGTGCGCTTTAGCTTGGGCAGCCAAACGTCTTCGCCAGTGCATGATTCGTCACACTACTTGGTTAATTTACGAAATGGATCTAATCAAGTACGTCTTTGAAAAGCCTGCTCTCACGGGAAGGATTGCCCGTTGGCAGATATTGTTATCCGAATACGACATTGAGTACCATGCTCAGAAATTCGTCAAAAGAAGTATTTTAGCCGATCATTTGGCTCATCAACCGATTGACGATCAGGAATCACTTGGATTTGACTTCCCAGACGAAGATGTTATGTATCTAAAAATGAAAGATTGTGATGAACCGCTACCCAGTGAAGGGCCGGAACCAGGTTCCCAACGGGGACTAATTTTGACGGAGCTATTAATCATTTTTGAAACGGAATTGGGGCAATCATCATAACACCTCAGGGTACCCATATTCCTTTCACCGCATGACTGACATTCAAGTGCACAAACAACGAGGCCGAATACGAAGCTTGTATCATAGGTCTCGAAGAAGCGATCGATTTGAGGATCAAGAACTTGGATGTATATGGTAATTTAGCCCTGGTTATCAATCAGATCAAAGGATATTGGAACACATACCAATCAGGACTGATTCCTTACAAAGATTACGCAAGAAGGTTGTTACCTTTCTTCAACAGAATCGAGTTTCATCATATCCCTCGTGAAGAGAATCACATGGCTGATGCATTACCCACCCTCTCTTCCATGATTAGTGTAGGTCAATGGAACGACCTACCTAAGATCGATATAATGCGCCTTGAATGGCCCGCTTACATCTTCACGATTGAAGCAGTCATAGACGACAAACCTTGGTATCACGATATCAAATGCTTCCTTCAGAAATAGGAGTACCCACTTGGGGCATCCAGAAAAGATAGAAAGATCCTCAGAAGATTGGTAGGCAGCTTCTTTCTGAGCGGCGATACACTTTATAAGAGGAACTTTGACATGGTCTTGCTCCGATGCATAGACAGACTAGAAGCAGACATGCTGATGAAAGAAATTCACGAAGGATCCTTTGGTACCCATGCCAACGGACACATACTGGCGAGAAAAATTCTAATAGCAGGGTACTACTGGTTGACCATGGAATCCGACTGCTACAAGTACATGAGGAAGTGTCACAAGTGTCAGATATACTCAGACAAAATCCATGTACCGCCAACACATCTCAAAGTTCTTTCTTCCCCTTGGCCTTTTTCCAGATGGGGAATCAACATGATCGGCATGATCGAACCTAAAGCTTCAAACGGACATCGGTTCATCCTGGTAACCATTGATTACTTCACCAAGTGGGTCGAAGCAGCGTCGTACGCCAATGTTACCCGACAAGTGGTGGTCCGATTTATCAAAAACAATATCATCTGTCGTTATAGTGTTCCGAGCCAGATCATTACGGATAATGGATCTAACTTGAACAACAAGATGATGAATGAGTTGTGCGCTGAGTTCGAGATCGAACACCATAACTCATCTCCCTACCGACCCAAGATGAACGGGGCAGTAGAAGCAGCTAACAAGAACATTAAGAAAATTGTTCATAAGATGGTTATAACCTACAAAGACTGGAACGAAATGCTCCCCTTTGCTCTTCACGGTTATCGCACATCTGTCCGCACTTCAACAGGGGCAACCCTTTCTCTCTAGTATATGGCATGGAGGCAGTGCTCCCCATAGAAGTAGAGATCCCATCAATCCGAGTATTGATGGAAGCTAAGCTAACAGAAGTTGAATGGTGTCGAAGTCGACACGATGAACTGAATCTGATCAAAGAAAAACGAATAACGGCACTATGTCATGGTCAGTTGTATCAGCAAAGGATGAAGAAGGCGTTTGACAAAAACGTCTGACCTCGCATCTTCAGGAAAGGAGACCTCGTGCTCAAAAATATACAATCATTTCTCACTGATTCTCGGGGCAAGTGGACTCCGAATTATGATGCCCCCTATGTGGTCAAGAAAGTTTTCTCAGGCGGCGTCTTGAGACTTGCAACCATGGATGGAGAGGAATTTGTCTACCCCACGAATTTTGATGTAGTCAAGAAATACTTCGCCTAAATAAATAAATAAAAAATAAAAAAATAAAAAAATAAAGGTCTCGGTGGATTGAAAACCCGAAAGGGCGGTCCAGGCAAAAATTGGAGACATAAGCAAAATCCATCCCGGTGGATTGGAAACATCACAGTACAATCCAGGAAAAAGTTAGGGACTAATGGTAAGTAACTACGTCCAACAAAGGGGCAAATCCCTCAGCAGCAGTCATGACATCCATCAGGAAAACTCCAGTCAAGGTCATCTTCGACGGAAGCTCAGGATGTCCGAAATTCAAAGTTGGTTAAAGGATAACGGTCGTTATGTTTCAATGTAGCCATTTTCCCTTAAATTACCATTTTCTAACGTTGTAAATGCTCCATGGAATCACGCATTTGACTGATTTCCATCCTATCAATAAAATTTGAGCCCTCGTGATTTTTTGTTCGCAATTCTTATTTGTTTTAGCTTTATAGAATGACATTTTAACATGATTAACGATTCTTGAAATAAAACAAAAATGAATTTACTTGTCAAAAATTTTCTACTTTTAAAACAAAGATGGCCATTCTTTTGACTGTGGAACATCGAAAGAACATCGATCATTTCTCCAGAAGTAATCGAGCTTCAACGTGAAGAATCAAAGTTCTCCTTCTTAGCCAGTGCACCTGAATGAAGGATCAACTGTGTCAGAGACCAGGTTTCGTCTGACACCCTCGGCAGAGTTCTCACCTCCTAAGTCCGACCAACGTAGCTCCCAACAGGGACTATCCCTCCTAAGCAAGGCAAAATTGCTATTTTTTGAACCAGCGATACTTTTCATCTCCCACTGTGGTCGAGTATCCAGTCGTGTTCATCCACTAGTCATACCCTAAATTTTGACCACTAAGATTCCCCATCATTGTGCAAATCATCATCACAATATGGATGGACCATCATACCTCATTAGTCTCCCCAAAGATGGGTGAGCATCCACTTCAATCAAAATTAGAGTTTCAAGCCCTCTCAGAGTTCTTAGACAAAGGATCAATCAAGAATTGACATGATCTTTAATTTGTCTAAACCTCTCAAATATCAACAATGGATCAATAGGACTCCCACCTCAAGAATCAAGCATAAGGTTGCAGCATTCTGAGTGGATTAAGCCTCAAGATCGCCAGTGTCACCAAATTAGGGTTTTTGTCGACTGGGGCCTCTAGATGGAAGTTTTCCTCTGGGCATGAGCCAATGCTTCAAAGCACAACCAAAGACGCTCCAAGGGACATCATGAACCCAATCATCAAGTCAATTTTGCCTCAGGGGATACATCCATAAAAAAATCAAGAATTAGGGTTTCTTGACCTAATTCACCCCTAAGTTGACTTTTGGGACAAAACATGAGCCAAGACCTCAAGAGAGGATTTAAAGGTCTCTAACACACTACATTGATCCATTTGCAACAATGGATTGATCCAAGAAGCTTGATCAACAAGTTTCAAATTCATCAGAACCACAATTAGGGTTTCGCTGGAAAAGTCAACTGTGCCTTTGACTTTTGACCCAGGCATGCTCCCAAACCTTGGGACATGATTCAATACACCCTATAACACCCATGGAACATGTCCATCAAGTTTGATTTAGGTCAAGGACATGATTTCATAGAGGATCGCACAGTTTGGACTTCATCTGACAAAAAGTCAACTGTGCACAAAAGTCAACTTTGACTTTTTGAGATTTTTCACAATTATGGTTCCCTAACCCTAAAATGATGTTAATGTGTGATTGGAATCATCATTCATCAATAAAAACCAAGAAAAGTGGGATAACTTGTAAAAGGGGGTAACCATAAAAAACTTAGAAATTTTCTAAGTTATGGAACAAAGTGGCTAGGGTACCAACTTCCAAGGATCATAACTTGAGATCCAAGCAACCACTTTGGCTGATCCAAAGATGGAATTGTAGCTCTCATGGCATACTTTAAAAGTGTCAACTACACCTCATTCCAATTCATCATGGATTTTGAGTTATGGAATGATCAAAATGGCTGAAAACATGAAATGTCACTTTTTCCAACACTTAGTGAAATTTTCACTAAGTCAAAATCTGTCTTGCTTTTTTTTCAAAAGTAGGGGCATTTTTCACTCAGATCCAAAAAGTACCAAGACAAACTATGATCACACACGTCTTGTATCATATAAGAGCTTTCCAAAATGGCCAAGAACTCCATCAAATTCCATTTGAGCCATGAGATATGACAATGGCAATGTGCCTTGCTGCAAACTGTCATAACAAGGCAGATTTGTGCATTTTATTTGAGTAAATTGTGCAAATTACAAACAAGTTTATCCATCTGAACACCTCAGGGGGAGACCAAGGAGGGACAAACACTGATCCATCAGCCTCCCAGGTCCTTGGAACCAAAAGTAGCATGCCAAACCTAGAAATGCCTAAAAGAGGGACAAGACTCCAATTTTGGTTTGGAGCATTTAATGGATTCACCAAGGTGGCATGGACTGAACCATTTCAAACTGAATTCAGTCAAGACATATCCAAGAACTAGGGAACCAGTAGCCTGTGCTCTAACCTCTAGTCAATGGCTAGAGGAGACTTGAGATTCCAAAATGCAACCATTGGCCAAACCTCTACAGTAGTTGCCATTCACTATTGCAACCAAAAAAAAACTTGCTCTACTATAAATAGAGCTCATTTATGCTCAGTTTGAGTACACCAAAGCACTACAACACTTGCTTTCCTCAAAATCTCTTTCTCTAGGCAAAAATACCTTCTTTAGCAAGGTAACTCTGAGTTTTTGAGTTAGAGAGCAATTTCATCATAGCTCATGATCCAAACACATCCAATATGTCATATCTAAGCTGTCCAAACTCTCAAAAGTGACCTGTAACACCAAAATCTAAAAGTCCCCTCTCAAAACCTCAAAATTGGACTTTTTTGCATTTTTCAAGCCATGTCTTGATTCAGTCAGTTTCAAAACCAGATAAAACCTCAAACACACTCCAAATATCATCCTTGAACTATCCCAAATGGTTCCACACATCTGGAACACCATTTGAGAGAGTTGCTATTTTGGCCATTTTTGCCCCTTTTGCAAGAAAGGGCCAATTTCCATTCCTGAGGTTTCCAGCTGATTCCAATCATCCTAAAAGCTTCTAAGGGATCATTTGAGAGTGTTCAAAGCATCAAAACATTTTTGGAATAAAGCACATGATAGATTGCCCAAAAAGCTCCTAAAGAGGTAAGCATCTCAACTTGAACTTTTTAAAATATGCATTGCTTTGAGGTCCACTGATCAATCATATCTCATACATGTTATATGTGTTGTGTTTGAAGCAATTCATCATGTAATTCATGCCTATAACAAGGGATAGCACAGAAAATGCAAATCATGGCCTATTTCAAAACCAATATCGGGTTTTGAGGAGGATTGATTTTCTGGAAAAAAAACCACCACCACCATTGGATTCCTTGTGAAATTCTAAGCCATATGCATATAAATTTTGTCTCCATCCATGGAAAAATGAAGAAGTTATGACATTCACGTTTCTGAGCAAAAACCTTGCCTTGCCTTGCCTTGGCCAGGCCAAGAACAAGGCAAGCCTTGAATATTTATGGCTGGGGTTTAATACACGGATGTATCACCACCTCAGTGGTAAGGCGCGCATGCTGTACACAAGAGGTCTGGGGTTCGAATCCCCCTCGCCCCAGACCCTTTTTTAATGGTTTTTTCACCTTTTTATTATTTTTCATATTATTTTTAATGATTTGAAAAATTAATAACTTCCTCAATTTTAATTATTTTTTATTGGTTCTTTGTGTAAAAAATCACAAGAATGTTGAAATATTTTATTCCACAAAAAAATCAAATTTATATTAGTTATTTAATATAATTAGTATTTTGGTGAATAAATTTATTTTTAATTGTTTTTAAACATTTAAAAGTGAATGTTTATTTTGAAAATCAAAACCAAATGAGTTCTAAATTATCTTATGATTAAAACCTCATTTTTCAAACCTTAAGTAAAAATTACAAGTGGTTTATTCAAACTTATTTGGTATTTTTATCATTTTAATTGATTTTCTTTAAATATTTACTTTTAAAGGAAAACAAAATTAGGGTTTCTTTGATTTTTACCCTCGCAAATCTTTTTTAAACTCCTTGGGCCTCTATTAGAGAGTAAAACAAAACCCCTTTGTAAATATACCACCTTTTGGGCCTCGGTCATCGTATAAGACCCACTGTGTTTTCAAACCACGGCGCGATCGCCAGTTTTCAAACAAATAATCACTTGGGCATCTCCTTGAGCTGTAAGCCCCACCTTTTATTTTAAAATAAATTATTGGGCCTCTAATAGAGTGTAAGACCCAATCCCCTTTTAACCAAAACCATTTTGGGCCTCAGATATTGTATAAGTCCCTCTGCGTTAAAAAAATCTCGGCGCGATCGCCAGTTCAAAAATCAAATCATCTGGGCCTACCCTCGTGTTGTAAGTACCATTTCTTTTATTTAAAAATAAATCCTTGTGCCTCTAATAGAGTGTAAAACCCAACCCCCTTATTCTATAAGTCCCTCTGTACAGTTTTTAAAACAACGGTGCGATCATCGTTAAGACTTGGGCCTCTCCTTGAGCTGTAAGCCCCAACAAACTTTTCAAAGCACTTTCTCCTTTGATTTTGAATTTAATATTGTTATCAAAGCTTTCTTTGTTGAACAACTAACAAAACAGCATGGAAGCTCTACAACGGGTAAGTGTTTATCCGCTTTCATTTACCGCTTTCATATGTATATAACTGTATTGTGGGGCTGCTCCACTGTAAGTCTTCTTTCACATCCTTTTATATACTCGTCACATATCCACTGTGTAATACTAGTATAATTATTTAGAGTTTTCCCCGACAACTACGTCTAGCACTAGGTAAAGCCCTGTTGGTCACTCTTAAATACAATCAAAGCTAGATCCCCCATAGGATTACCAGATACAGTCTTCCCTCCTCTTGGGGTTAAACAATATGGAAACGTGAAAGGCAGCATTCTCGGTGAACCCTTTCTCAGAATGTCACCCTTAGAAATTGTCAAAGAAACTCTAACTCCCCATAGATGATCTTTTCTCAGTGAATGGCATCTCTTAAGTTTCTTCCAAATCCTTAAACTTTCCTGGCTTGATCTATTCTCGGTGAATAGCATGTCTTGAACTTCTCTTGGTTTGGGGACCCACAGGCTTCCTAAAAGAATCCCAGCCTCCTCTTGGGCTTTGTACAAGGACCCTCCAGCTTCTTAGAAGTTCTCATGCCTTCACTTAGGCTTAATACAAGGACCCTGACGACCTCTTAAAGGTATAAGATAGAACCTAGTCATCCTTTGCTAGAGCAGTCTTTCCAGCATCAAAAACTCTGGCCATTTTAGGGTTGATACTCATCCCTTAATGCCCGTGCCTCCTCTTGGGAATTGTACAAAAGATAAAACTCTAGACTCGGACAGTCTAAGACCCTTGAGTCTCAAAGACATTCTCAAGTTCCCTTCAAACATAGGAAGAAACCCCGGTCTCTCTCATGAGAGTTCCCCACACTTGGACTCGCTTCAAGATCTCCAGAATCCACAGCGGTAAGGTATCCTCCTCTTGGGCTGTGTACAAATATTGCTCCCCAACGGAGCTAACCTTTTCAAACTCTCTTGTTGAGTCACCTCCCCTTTAGCCTCCACTTCGGGCTTCATACGAGATAGAAATCACTCTCTTGTTGAGTATCAAAGACTCTCTTGTTTAGTCAATTTCCTTTTAGCCTCCATCTCGGGCTTCGTACGAGACAGAAACCCACTCTCTTGTTGAGTATAAAAGACTCTTTTGTTGAGTCGATCTCCTTTTAGCCTCTATCTCGGGCTTCGTACGAGACAGCAAATCACTCTCTTGTTGAGTATAAAAGACTCTCTTGTTGAGTCAAACAACCTTCAGACTTTCTTGTTGAGTCAATCCCCTGTTCAAGACTCTCTTGTTGAGTCAACTATTTTAGCTCCGTCTTGGGCTTTGTACAAGACACACACAAAAGCACTCTCTTGTTGAGTCAAACCCATTTCAGCCTCCATCTTGGGCTTTATACAAGATACATTCTCTCCAACGGAGTCAAAATCCCTTTTAGCCTCAATCTTGGGCTTTGTACAAGACAAAAAGAACATTTTCCTCCGGAAAAGTCAAACTTCCCGCCTCCTCTTAGGCTTTGTATAAAGAAAACCCCGGTTGAGTCAATCAACCTTTTAGCATCAAAGTTGTGCCTTGATCACAGCATACAAACATCAACATCCTCTTTAGAGATGACAAATTCTCTCTTAGCCAAATCCCTTTAGCTTCACATCTTGGGCTTTGAACAAGATACAAATCACCTTTAGCTTCACGTCTTGGGATTTGAACAAGACACCAAAACACCTCTTTCCTCCCATAGAATAGGAGGAACTACGATCGCTCTGATTTCCCTGTTTCGGGAATACGTAGGCATAAGATTGCAAAAATCTTAGCGAGCATACTAATCAACAACCCAAAATCCAGTACCCCCCCTCCAGATATCAACCCAAAGGCACCAAATCCTAACATCTTACCAAAAACCTCGTAAATAGTCTACGCTCACCGCACCATCCTGAATTTAAACAAAATATACCGAAGAAGGACCCACATCTTAATAGCATCCGTAACCTAACAGACAACTGTTTAAACTCAGTATGCAAGCAGGGTTAATTGGAGACATCTATTTCCCTTCCTTAATCAGCTCAATAAGATAAAAACTGAATCAAACTGTAGTACCCACGCGATCCCGATTCAAGACCACAAAAATCGCGCTACGTGGTCCAGTGTCTTTGACCAGACATCCTTCTCGGACTACTTTTTAAAGATGAACTCCCATACGCACCATTTCAGTGAAGTCGCTGGGCACACTGGCGACCATTCGGTAGTAGTAAAATGAACTCAAGGTTTTCAAATAGATTTTTGTCATCTCTTTTTCCTCAAGAGGTGGACAAATCTGGGCGGGAATTTTACGCCATCTCTGAGCATATTCCTTAAAGGTTTCCTTGTCCTTATGTGACATGGCTCTGAGTTGATCTTTATCTGGTGCCATGTCCAAGTTATACTTATACTGCTGAACGAAGGCAGCGCCAAGATCTCTAAAAGTAACGATCTTGGTGCGGTTTAAACCCATGTATCATTTGAGTGTGACACTGGTTAAACTGTCTTGGAAATAGTGGATCAATAGCTGTTGATTCTCTGTCTGAGTTGACATCTTTCGAGCGTACATCACCAAATGACTCTGAAGGCAAGAGTTGCCCTTGTATTTCTCAAATTCGGGCACCTTGAATTTGTGCGGAATTTTCACATTGGGGACCATACAAAGGTCTGTGGCGTCTTTACCAAATAAATCCTGTCCTCGAATGGCATGAAGTTCCTTCTGCATCTCCAGGAATTGTTCCTGGAACTCATTCAATCTGTCGTACATACTTTCGTTTCCACCAGAAGGTATTTGTGGAATCTGTCCTTTCGGGACAGTGTGTACCACGGGTGATGGTATAGTCATTACGGCAGTGACTCTTGGTGCTTCCGTATCCCGAAGTTTGTAACCTTCAGGAGTTGCTGTCATGCCCCTTGCATCTTTGCTTTCTGAAAGTTTGTAACCTTTTTGCCCAGCGATTCCTGCTGCAGTTTCTGGATCTTCCGTGATCGGCGGAATATATCCTTCCAGGATATAGTTGAGTGGCATGCCCCAGGGGCGATCTTTAGGCATGTTATACCGAGGATCAAACTTTTCCACTATGGACGTAGATGTGATCTCTGAGATCACAGTCCGTTGTTGTTGCATCTGAGCTGCTGCCAGAGATTGTATGTTTCCTCAGATCTTCTTTCAGAGTGTGGATTTCTTCTCTCAACTCTCTGTTCTCTTCCTCGAGATCATCCATTTTCTTTTGTCGATTGGCCCGAGTATTGTACGAATGAGACAGTTTGACGTTCTAGAATCGAGACACAGATGTGAGATTCGTAGATAAAGAATGTGTTATGTGAGAATGATGAATTATATGCAATAATTATATTAATTTTTTTTTGTTATTTTCAAAAGAAACTTCAACAATTGGATTGCAAATATCATACAGTGGGGAAACCCCTTTTTATTGAATTCAAAGATTGCGGAAATGGAAATACAGTAATTTACGAAGTGCTGTAAAAGGAAATGTCTAAACTTATGGATCATGAGTCCTGTCTGGAGAGAGTTCAGGTGCTGGTTCTGTTATTTTCCTTTTCTTTGACCGGGGCTCTTGAGCCGTTGTCGGGTTGCCATTCCTTTGGCAAGTGAAAGGAGCGAGCAAATTCCTTTGGTCTTCTTGATTCTCTACAGCATGTTGCTCTAAAATCTCGATCAGAGCATCCTTTTCTTTTAACAGTTACTGAATTTTGGTACACTCCACATTGAGAATGCGGTACTTGTTCTTCCAAGATTTCCTTTCTCGTTGAAATTTGTTGAGTGACCTGGAGTTTTTCCGTATCGGACATAAAATAAAGGACAGATTCCTTTAACAGAAGAACTTCGTGACGACGGTAAGGCATCCTCAGCTTGAGAGCTCTAGCTTGTACCCAGTGGAGATAAGGTTCTACAGAGACATAGCCTGGTTTTCCTAGAGACTCTCTTCCTTTTCTGTGAACATGTTTCTAGGCATGCACTATTTTTGTCTTTAGTACCCTGTCATTTTCTCCTCCCTTGAAGAAAAGACCTTCCAGATGAACATTACGCGGGATATGTCTCATCGGATATCCGAATTGACGACGAACTAAAACTGGATGATAATTGATTCCTCCTTTAACTCCTATGAGGGGTATATTAGGGAAGTTTCCACAATGGTCAATGAATTTTATCCCGTCATAGATCCGATTGTACCAATCTATGTCAGAGTTGGTAAGAGACATGATTCTCTGTGACCAACACAGAGTACTCTTATGATCCCAAAATGCAGCAGACTTAGGTAAATGGGAAGTGAACCATTTGTATAGCAGGGGTACACAACATGTGATCATTCCTCCGCCATACAAATTTCTTAAGTGTACAGAATGATAAGCATCCGCGAGCAAGGTCGGTACAGGGTTTCCAATGAAAAATATCTTAATGCCATTGATATCATGAAGTTATCAATGTTGGGAAAAAGGAACAACCCGTAGGTGAGCAGAACAAAGACGCTCTCGAAAGCAGTCACGTTCCCTATACTAGTAAACTACAGGGCTTTCTTTACCAGAAACTGGGCTGGTAAACCTTGGATTCCACCCTTATTGGTCATGTGAGTCCTGACTTCTGACTCGTCCAAATAGATTGCTCTTGCAATGTTTGATCCTTTGGAATTTCTTCCAGTCCAGAAAAGGGAACTTGGTCAGTAATGGGTAAATCAGTCAGGTAAGAGTACTCCTCTAGTGTTGGTGCTAGTTGATAATTTGGGAATGTGAATTAGTGATAGACCAGATCGTAGAACTGAATGAGCGTAGATAGGATTCCTTCAATTACATGGACCCTTAACAGAGACAGCAGTCCTCCGTACTTAGCTCTAAAAGCATCAGGGTTGGTGATCATCCTTGCTAACCCTCTTAAATCCTCTAGTTTTGGAACCTTGAAGGTGTACTTGTGAGTCTTCCTTCTACCAAAATCCATAACGCAGTCTTTCTCTCTGATATTTGCAATCATTGTCTTAGTTTAATTTGAAAAGGAGAGAGTAGAAGAGAAAATTTTCTTTGTTTAAAGTTTTTTTTGTTTAAATAAATGAAAGCATGAATGCAACACACAAAAACATAGAAAAACATGGGGTCAAAGGTTCAGTGTCATGAAGTCATGGCTCTACCCATCCCTAAAGGTTGTATTCTGGTGATTTTTGTACATGTCCTCAAAATCATTGACCCCCCCTTGGGATAACAACAGCATGATAGTTCACCCGAGCGAGCTGATGTATCTTAGGGTAATCTCAAATGAGGGTAGTATCGCGTGACAACTATTTCCGATTGCTTCCGTACTACAAAATAGTAACACGGTCTCAGTCTACTGAATCCTCAGTTTCTCAGATACCACAATCGAACAATCTGCTTTCAACAACCGAAGTCGTTTAGGCATTGAATCCGCAAAGGGTGTCTCCACTGATTCGATGGTCTACCGGGATCTCTTATTCGGGAGTCACTCCCTGTAAGATTACTCGTCTAATGCCATCACTTATCTTAGGTGTCACTCGAACTTTCCAGATACGGCATCACCCGCAGTCTCATTAGCAGAAAAATAAACACGGATATCAAGTAGGAAAAGCGATATATATATATATATATATATATATATATATATATTTATTCCAAAAATTAACATCCTAGACCTCTTAAGAATTCTAGTCTATAATCTTATACAAAGAAAATGACATCCCCAGGAGAGTCGTCATTTATCTGTAGAGCACTATTTTTGTCGGTGACGCGGCCACCTTATCGTGGAATTGGGTTTTCTCCTCAATGAAGAGAAGGGGTGCTACTTTCTGATTTCTTATTTATCCCATGAAGCTGGAAGGGAAAGGGAAGCTATCTCAAACTAACCTTGCACGCGAATGTTAACTAAACAAACGCTTAAAGAGATTCGGGGAGTTCAGGGTCAGGTTATACAATGGGGAGTTGTTAGTTACCCATCCTATATGTGGTTATCCACAGGTTATTAGCTTTAGGTATCGCTTTGTACTTGATGGTGTTTATCCGTTAATGGGTTGGGAAAGTTTCTTGGGAAATATGAGTGAGAGAGTGAGTTTTTGTTGATGTTCGGGTTTTTTTGATGTTTTTGGTAAGGTACTAGACCTAAGTTTTGATTGATATGAGGGTACTGGACCTAGAGTTTTAGATTAGTATGCTCGCTAAGATTTCACAATCTTATACCTACGTATTCCCGTTTAAACGAAACAGGGAAATTAGAGCAATCGTAGTTCCTCCTATTCTAAGGGAGGAAAAAAGATGTTTTGGTGTCTTGTTCAAAGCCCAAGATTGAAGCTAAAAGGTTGAGTATTTGTGTCTTGTTCAAAGCCCAAGATTGAAGCTAAAAGGTTTGACCTAGAGAGAATTTGTCATCTCTAAAGGGAGACATTACGTCTGCTTATCACAACTGTTGGGTGACTGTTTATAAAGGAGAATTACTTTAACTGGGATATATGAACCCAGTAATGCCATAATTTCCTTAATAGGGGTGTTATCCTGAAGGAGAAGACTTTAACTCAGTGTAGAGGAATTCCATCTTTCCTTAGTTAATTCTCATGCTAAGAGAGGGACAGTGGCGTGGATGTAAATAATCCAGAGGCTTGCCACTTACAGCAATTAGATGAAAGAAAGGGAGTTTTAATTTTTCTGTTTTGACATGTGATAACACAGAGAAATGACTTCCTACAGAGGGATTTTGAGTTTCTCTGAGGGTATGTTGATTTTTGTTTGCCTTGATCGAAGCCCAAGGTTGAAGCTAAGAGGTTGATTGACTAGGGAAGTCCTTATACAAAGCCTAAGAGAAGGCTGGAAAAGACTGACTCAACAAGAGAGTGTTTATATATGTCTTGTACAACGCCCAAGATTAAGGCTAAAAGAGACTGACTCTTTTGGGGATATCATTATACAAAGCCTAAGAGGAGGCTAAAAGTCTAACTTTTCCGGGGAAAATGTTTTATCTGTCTTGTACAAAGCCCGAGATTGAAGCTAAAAGAGGATTTTTGACTCTGCGGGGGAGGATTTGTATGTGTCTTGTACAATGCCCAAGACTGAGGCTGAAAAGAAACTGACTCAGTGGGAAAGAAATCTTTATATGTCTTGTACAAAGCCCAAGATTGAGGCTAAAGGGAGTCTTTACTGACTCGGATGAGGATATTTTAAGGTATCTCGTACAAAGCCCAAGATGGAGGCTAAAAGAGTTTGACTCTGCTTAGGGTATTAATTCTCATAGCCTAAAAGAAGGCTGGGAGGAATTGACTCAGCTGGGGAAGATATTTGTCCCAAGCTTAAGAGAAGATTTATGTCTTGTACAAATCCCAAGATTGAGGCTAAAAGGGTTTGACTCAACAAGAGAGTGTTTATATATGTCCTGTACAAAGCCAAGGATTGTGGTTGAACAAGCTGGAGAAATCATTATACAAAGCCTAAGAGGAGGCTAACTTTTCTAGGGGAAATCTTTATGACAAGCCAAAGGGGAGGCTGGAAAATATCGTCTCAACAAGAGAATGGTTTTTATCTGTCTCGTACAAAGCTCGAGATTGAGGCTAAAATGTTCGACTCAACAAGAGAGTGCTTAAACGTGATTGACTCAACAAGAGAGTCTGAAAAAGTGTTTGACTCAACAAGAGAGTCTGGAAGTTGATTGACTCAACAAGAAAGTCTGAAATGGTTCGCTCTGCTGGGGAGAATCATTATACAAAGCCCAAGAGGAGGCTGACTATGCTGATGAAACATCATTATACAAAGCCTAAGAGGAGGCTATCTTCTGCTGGGGATTATTGAGATCTCGAGGCAGGTCCAAGTGGGGAATCAACTCTTGATGAGGGTTACAGAAGGGTTGAGGTATCAGATGCCTTGAGGTTCTGATTTGGGATAATGTTATACTAGTGATAAACTGACCCTGGTTGGGGAATTTTTAGGAGAGAGACTGGGTTTTAGAACCCATGACTTTAAACTCTGCTGGAGATTGATCCAGAACGACCGGGGTTTCTCCTAGATTTGTAAGGTACTTGAGAATGTCTTTGAGACTCAAGAGGAGATTAGATTGTCCAAGTCTACTGATGTGGAAGAGTTTTATCTTTTGTATGATACCTCCAGAGGAGGCTGGTATTTTAAGGGATGAGAATCAACCCTAAGTTCGAGATTTGACACTGGAAAGACTGCTCAAGCAAAGGATGACTAAGTTCTATCTTATACCTTTAGGAGGTCTTCAGGGTCCTTGTATTAAGCCCAAGAGAAGGCATGATAACTTCTCAGAAGCCGAAGGGTCCTTGTACAAAGCCCAAGAGGAGGCGCGGATGCTTTTAGGAAGCCCGTGGGACCAAACCAAAGAAAAGTTCAAGAGATGTCGTTCACCGAGAATGAATCATTTATGAACAGTTTTAGGGTTTGAAGAAATTCAAGAGATGTCATTCACCGAGAATGAATCATTTCTGGGGAATAGAATTTCTTTGACAATTTCTATAAGTGACAGTCTGAGAAAAGGTTCACCGAGAATACTTCCTTTCTCTTTGTTCCATATTTTTTAAGCCCAAGAGAAGGCAAGACTGTATCTGGAAGTCCTATGGGGATCTAGTTTTGACCGTATTAAAGAGTGACCAACTGGCTTTACCTAGTTGCCGGGTAAAACTCTAAATAACTATACTAGTATATATACAATTAATATATGACAAGTATCTAAAAGAGTATGAAAGAAGGACTTGCAGTGGAGCAGCTTCCCAAATACAGTTATATATATATATATATATATATGAAAGCCAGTAAATGAAAGCTGATAAAACTTACAGGTGAGCAAGCTTTCATGCTGAATTATTAGTTGTTCAAAGAAATTAAAGAAAGTTTTGATAACAACTGTATATTAGAATCTAAATCAAAAGGGAAGTTGTTTTGAAACGATTGTCGGGGCTTATACTCAAGGAGATGCCCAAGGTTTAACAGTGATCGCACCGTTGTTTTGAAAATAGTATTGGGACTTATACAACGATTGGGGCCCAAAATGATTTTGGTTAAAAGGGGATTGGGTCTTACACTCTATTAGAGGCCCAAAGTGTGTTTTTGTACAAAAAGATGAGGCTTACAACTCAAGGGGAGGCCCATTTGTTCTCTGTTTGAAAATGGCGATCGCGCCGAGATTTTTCATCGTGTCGGGACTTATACAATATCTGAGGCCCAAGATGGTTTTTGTATAACAAGGATTGGGTCTTACACTCTATTAGAGGCCCAAAATGTTTTTAATTTAAAATCAAGAGAAAACCCTAATTTTAAATAAAAATGCTATTTTTCAAAGGAAATTAGATGAAAAAATGATATTAAATACCAAATATATTCAAAAATAAGTTGTACACCTTGAAAAATATTTTGAAAAATCATGTTTAATTACATGAGAGTTTGAAATTCAATTGGTTTTGAAAGATCAAAGTGGGAATTCCATTAAAAAATGTTTAAAAACAATTCAAATGAAATTAATTACAAAAATTCTAACTATATTAAATAAATAATATAAATTGTATTTTTTTGTAAAATAAAATATTTAAACATTTTAGTGAATTTTGAGAAAAAGAATCAATTCAAAAACACAAATATTCAGAGAGAAATTAATTTTTGAATCAATTAACAAAAAATAACAAAAATTCAAATATTTGAATATTTGAAAAAGGGCGCCAAGAACACCAAGTTCTTGCCCGCGTGCCCTGTTTTTACAGATTTACATTTTCTCACTTTTATCCATGATTTCTCAATGGTTTTGCACGATTCAAACACCAATCTTGTTCGCTTTTGAACAAGGATCACAACCATATAGATTAATTGCATTTATATTAAGTATTGAGTGAGAAATCAGAAGAAAACCTCAAGAACCCTAATTTCAGCATGAACACAATGAAATTCCATACACGATTGATTCATGGCAATTGACTGAGGGTTATCACACCATACATGATTATGAACATGTGGCAAAATTATTGTGCAGTAAAATATGCATGCATCATGGAGTTTGAAGAGTTCATGCTCACCTCTTGCAGCTGGTGATCGAGTTTGGTGATGGAGGTGTTGTAAGTTGGTTCCAATGATCTGGATAGCTTCCTTAGGTGCCAAGGATTGTGTTTGAATGCTTGGAATGAATGGAAATTATCTGGAACTTGAGATGGTACCCCAACTGCAAATCTGCCAAGAGCTTGAGCAGTTGGCTGGTGATTTTGAGAATCTGATGTTCCAGATGTGATTTTGTGTTATGGATCACTTCTATATGTTATATGTGAGTGTGTGTGTGTGATTGGTTTGGTTGGAATTGCTCTCAAACTCAAAATCCGATGGTGACTTGAGTTAGAAGGAAAAATTGGAGTGAAAGTGGTGATTTTGAGGAAAGCATCAGTTTGGGTGCTTTGTGAAGGTGCGAGAAAGACACAAGAAAGGGGGGTTTGAATTGTGTATTTACTCGTTTTGTAACTTTTCGCATCTTGTTAATTTGACGCTCAAGAACCTTCAATGTTCGTTGAGAGATTCTGGTCTATTAATTATAGAGTACGAGAACCATATAGGTTCTGATCATAAGATACAATACTCAGAACTTACAGTGCGGAAGCATATCAGAGATAGGCTGCAAGGTTCTGACTTTGCTTAATATGAGGTTCTGATATTCAATGCTGAAACATAAATAGAGATACTAAGCAAGAGAGTAAAAGACACACGATATATCCTGGTTCACCACGCGGGCTAATCCAGTCCACCCTCCTCAGGTGATTTTGCCTTGAACACAAGGACTTAATCCACTATAATCAAATCATGATTACACTTGCACAGGCAACAGCCGGTGACTAACCACTTGCACAGCCGCACTGTGACTAACAACACAATGAACCGTTCAGGGATCCAACAGGATATAACGTTCATTGACCAAGCAGACCCACTGCTGGGATTTCACAGCTAGCCGTTCAGGGATTCATCACAATGAATATAACGCTACTGGCCATATTTCAGGATTTTCCACAATGACCCTCAGCCATTGTCATCTCAAGTATCTGATCACCACGTGATCTACTCAAGGGCCTCAACTCACAGCTGAATCGTTCAGGGATCCCATCAGGATATAACATTCACTTGAGGAGTCTCAATTCATCTAGTTGAATTGGCAAATTGGAGATTACAAATTGTGCTTCTTAATAAGCAAGTTTCTCCAAGGTTTAAGTACAAAGAACACACACATGTGTTCAAACATGTTTTGAGCAATCAGCTCCTTGCTTTCCTAAGAAACTACAAAGATGTATTTGATATTATGATTATAGACATCTTGTAGATCTTCTTCTTCTTCTTCTTCTTCTTCTTCTGGTTGAGCAAGCTTTAAGCAGCAACTCCTTGCTTCAGATCTTCAATGTAGCTTTGATGAGAAGGTAGGTTGATGACTTGACTGATCTTCAATGTTGTCTTCTTCATCAACAGCTTCTGTTTGATTGTTGTTGTTGTATTGATTTGTTCTTTGGAGTTTCAACAACAATTTCCATGAGTGAAATAATGACAGCTTTGAATATTCTAAGTGTTACAACGAGAACTTATCGTTGTTGCTATCTTCACACAATGGTTTGGTCAATTTTGTAGATGAATATTCAGTTCATAATTCTACAAGTGATCGACACCTCAGAAGCAAAAACTATTTCCATTAAATAGCCAGTAGAAATATAGCCGTTAGAGAATACTGTTGGCTGTTTGGAAAAGAGACGTTGTGATATAATGAGTTGTACTGACACATCTTCTTTTTGTAGAGGAGGAAGTGACCAGACATATTTTCTTGGGCAGTGTGTATATTTAACTCACAACGGTAATATTTAGACTTCGAAACTTCAGTGGCTTCTGATGTTAATTTGATGAAGCATGAGTGGAGTCTTTATAGCAGAATATCGGATGCTTCAATTCTTCAGTTAATTGAAGAAGTCCATTAGGAATCAGTCTTCAGAACTTCAACACTTGGTCGTGAAGAGCGTTATCCTTTTCTGCTTTAAGTCTTCTGAATCTTCAGACCCTGTCTTCAGAGTCTTCAGAACTTCTTGTTTGAAACCTTGATCTTCAGAACTCGTCAGTCTTCAGATTCTTTCTATACTTGGTCTTCAGCGCCTTCAGCCATCAGAACTTCAAGTCATAGGAGTCTTCAGAACTTTGGTTCTTTCTGAGTGTACTTCTTCAGAAGCTTCGCTATCTTCAGAATCTTAATCACTTTCAGAGAGCATCCACAAGAGCATTGCAACAGCAATCTTAGCATCCTTGGATCTGGCTGATCATGACTAGATAAACAAGCGTTCTTGCTTCTCGCGACTTTAGTCACACATAGTAACTTCGCATATATATATTCAATCATAGTACATCTAGCTGGTGTATGTTAGTTCTGATGTCTTTAGTTCTTATGATCTGCACACAACACACGTTAGACCATAAAACGGTTCTTTCACAAATACTTATTGTTATCATCAAAACATAGATTGACTTGTAGAGACAATTCTTTCTCTCACAATCTCCCCCTTTTTGATGATGACAAAACCAAGTATTTTGATTGAACATTTTATACAAGGTAATCACCAAAGCAAACAAATTCAGAGTATGGAACAACATCTCCCCCTGAATGAGTTATCCTCAAGGCTTTATCTGAGATCATCTAGGATTTTATATAATCCAAAGATATACAGAGTAACAACTTGAGTTGCAAGAACAGAAAATTGAAAAGAGTTACTTTTATGTCTAGTCCTTAGGAAAACGAAGAGTCTTTAGCATCTAGACTAGTTCAACAGAACTTCCATCTTCAGATCTTCAGAACTCGGTTTCCTTTGTTGTCATATCAAAGCTTGTTATCTTCAGAGTCGTCTGAAGCATTTCTACTTTTCAGTAGATTCAATTGAGCACAGAATTAGAGCAGTTCTTCGACTGATAAACATAGCTTCGCTGTATATCAAAAACTGTCTTTTGAGACACTCCCCCTGAGTTACAGGCTATATGAAGATTTTAGATTTTGCATTTTAGTCTTCTGGGTAATCTCCCCCTAATTTCCATAAGTCAGATATTGGGATCTTTCAGAATAAAAATTCAGAGTTTCTAAATTTAATCACCAGTGTTGATCATGACTTTTCAGAGTTTGACTTTGAACACAGGTTTATTTTAGACCTTGTTATTGTCACAAATCAGTTAAATTATCAAAGCTTGATTTTTGATCAGATACCAATTGAAGGTTAAAACTTGTGATCAATCAACGCTTGATTCTGAATCTGATACATCTTGTTTTAGTCAGATGTAAAAATGATGTGCTGACTCTTATACCGGAGTTTGTTGATTCTAATGCTGAAGGAGTTCTTTTGATATTACTTTAAAGAGTATTTCCTTTGTGTGCTGATAGGATACCAATGAAGGTACTTTGACAGTAATCCACAACTTTGCTTTGATTGAGAGTCTGATACTAATCTTTGTGTACTGAATCTGATTTCCAATTTATGATTTAGTCTGATACCAAATCGTCTTTAATTCAAATTGGTTCCTGATAAACATCAGAATGGTTTCTTGCTTAGATCTTTAATCCAGATCTTCAGACAGTTCTTGACTTCTGATTTGCATAGATCTTCTAAGTGAGCATCTTGAAATATAGACTTTGCCTTGACTGATTTCAGAGTTTTCTTACTTAATCTGATTCTTTATTAGACAGCTTTTATTCTATGATCGTAGTTCTTCTTCTTACCCTGTCTTTAGAATGCCTAGTGAACTTGTTTAGAGTTCCTCGGATAACATCAAACAACAGACGTTAGTAGTAATGCATTTTATAAGAATACTTTGTTTGAGTTCTGCATTCTTTCAGATTTCCTTCTTTCAATCAAAATCAATCAATATATTTCTCCCCCTTTTTGACATCATCAAAATGTGCCAGGGCATAGAGCATTTAAGCATGTAGTCATTTATATTCAGTTACAGAGTCACAGAGTCATTTAAACATTCAAAAGCAATTAGACTCCTTTTAGGGAAACACATCTATACTCAGTATGTATTTAATTGAAGGTGGATAGATGGAATCAACTGATTACTTAATTGAAGGATTAAAGCATCTGTAGAGATTACATCATTTCATTTGTGATCAACTAGATAGATGCATCAACATAAAATAGTTTTAAAATGCAGAGCATAGGTTCAGTCTTAATCTATAAAAGTTCAAGATAATCAAAACATAGATATTTCATTTGATAATCTTAATAAGAGTACATAGAGTAGGAAACAGCATATCAAGACAGAAATCTTATACTTTAATTTCTATTTTTCATTAGGGATATCCAGATAAATTTGTAAGATCCATGGGTGAGCATTCAGTGGTTTCTCCTAAGTGGTTTAGCCTGGTAACCACATCTTGAATTTATAGGACTCGGGATATGACTCTTCCATACGGGATGCTGAGAGAGGGTTTGTTTTTAGACAACATAATTTGTTCTTTAAAATGATTGAACATAGTTAGAGGAAGGTTTATTTTCCTTCTGTAGATCAGACAGAAGATGAACAGTCTATCTGAATAAGTTAGCACTTGTTCTCCTACTTCTCTAGGTCGAAGGTTTGTTTACATTATTCTATGCCAGACCTTAGCTGAGGGTTTGAGTGTGGAGACGCAGTTGGTGGGACCATTTCCACGATGAATATTGTAGATGAGATCATTGAAGATTTTCCTTTCCCCGTAGTCTTCAGTGGTGTCACCGTTTTCATCGCACTTGATTTCTTCCGCAATGACAGAGGGTTTAATTACTACTGGAATTTCAGAAACAGCTGATTGAATGATGTGCTGGTTGTATTCATTAGAAAACACATCAGCATTTTCCCAGAATTCTTTAACAAGATCCGTGTAAATTAGACCTGGAAGCATCTCAAGATAACCTTCCCAGTTCTGACATCTTAATTCGGAAGAAGTTCTAGTGAAGCCAAGTTCTTTGAGAGAATTGGTGTTCACAGAGAATTCATTCAGAACGCTTAACTTAGTTAATTCACAAATATTAGGTTTAGGACGAGAGGTGGACATCCTGGAGAAAGTACTAAGGAAGGGTACTGACTGGGATGGTTTGAAATGATGAATAGAGGAGAGAACGAGGTGCCTTAAGTAGGCACCGAATGGGGAGTCAATTAAATGCTCGTGACTACAATCATTAGGTTTGTCAATTCCTAGACGTCTTAGGTTGTGAATTAGGATTAGTACAGAGTCTAACACATTACCAGTCTTTAAAAAAGAGACAAGAGATCACGCGTAGGATACTCTGATTGATTTTTGACGGAGTCAAAGATTTGCAATAAATGCGTATCTGAGAGTATTAAAATTTTCTAGTGATGAAAGCATATTTTCTTCTTTCAAGAGATTTGTCTTATATGTTTTGTAAGTGCACTTATATAGGAGTAGACATAAAGAAATTATGTAATACATACTTCATTAGTTTAATGTGCAGTTACAAAATGAGCATGTGATCTTGATAAACTATTACATACTAATAACTTAGCCTAAGTATGACAAATAGTCTTCTAGTTTTATGAGAACCATCTGCTGTCGAAGGTTTCATAAAAATTCCTATTTAGAGCATTGTCTGGTCCATACCGAATTCTGCAAATCGTTTGCACGATACCAACTTTGAAGAAAACTTCAGACAGGACTCTTCCGTAGTGAATGAATGAATTATCCATTGTTCTTGATATAAGAATTGCTTCCTTTAGATGATCAAAGATTATTTGAGATAGATCAATAGGAATTGTCCGAAGGAGACACATGATGAGGAGCTTATCATCATGGTACAGGAAGTTTTTGTTTGAGTTACGGGGCTTGATATTAGTTAAGATGAATTTGAACCATCCTTTGGCAATTCGCACAAGTTTTTCAGGATTTGTAGGTTCAAGGACCGATCCTTTATCAAACATGTATTGCATTTCAGCACCAGAGGTTCATCGAATGGATGCATGGTTGTGAGTGATACCTCCTAGTGGACAGTTAACGGCTTCAAAGATTTTTGTGACGTTGATGGTGACTGGAAGATCATAAATGCTAGAGGAGATAGTCATACCATTTCTGATAACGGAGGCATTAATCCAAAAGGATTTTAAGAGGGTAGGATAAATTGAGCTTCCAAGCATATGAATGTATCTATTCCATTTCTGGAAGTGGATACTAAGATGAAAGTCACTATTAGTATCTATTGGATTTGGTCATTTTTCATTGATGACTTCAAGAAGATCATCATTGCCATAAAATGTTCTTGGAGTCATTTTAGATTGAGGATAAAAGGAAGGTTATATAACTAAGGGATAGTGATGAATTCTTCCAAAACAGCTATGGTTTTAAATAGGCAAGTGGAGAAGTTTGAGCAGGATAAGTCAGTAGCTAAGAATGACTTAAGAAGATTGGAATACATAGGAGAAGTCTAAAGAGTGAGGACAGTTAAGTAGTTTGTAATTCTAGGGGAGATCAAAAATATATATATGCACTTTATTCTTAGCAGGAGTTAGATGGATGCAGTAACTGTTTTATGAGGTCATTAATTCTAGACGACACGCTTTCGAATTTCAAGGTATGAAAGGCGTATAGTTGAGAATGCAGACAAACAGGGTTTTCTACTGTTCCCAATACTTACGGGGAATCCTGACTTGTCAGAGCATAATTATTCTGGCTTAAGAATAGTGGATTAGGTGAGGAGCTATTTTGGTCAAGGTAGCATGTTTCCCTATTCCGAGACTGAACAGACATCATTCAATGTGAGTAAACTAAGGAGATTTAGATGGATGCAGAAGTGTACAGCCATTTAAATGAACATTTAGCTTTCGTAGACTAACTAGGTCAGATAAAGGGGCTCTAGGAGAGAGAGAGAGAGAGAGAGAGAGAGTTAGGTCTGGAACAGGAGTACTAGTTGGAGTGTACTAGTGGGTTTTAAAAAAAATAAGCAGGGTGAATGACATGATGCGGAGAGTCTTACATGTGTGGCAGTTTATACTATAGCATTTTCTAGGCAGACATATAAAAATAATTTCTAATTACTTTCTCAAAACTTAACACCTCATAATCAAGGGAGTTTGATAGAGTGATTCTGGTTGTTATTATGAAAGTAAGTCATAAGTGAGGGAAGGATGGTACCTGGAAATTTTTACAGACTAATCTGAATGCATTCTCATCTTGACTCTGGTCTTTCCTTTTCTGAGTGGACTACTGAGGGTTCTTGGATTTTCAAGATACGCTTATGTTCTGACTTCTGAAGAAAAAGAATATTGTCTTGGAAAGTGATCCTAATTGAACTACGGCTTTCTCTCTTTTCTAGTTCAACCTTGTCCATCAGTTCTCTAGGTTATAATGACCGAGATTAAGACTTGGCATTATCAGAGTGACCATTTTATTTGAACTTAGCCAATTCCATGCAATCCTTTTTGATAAGACAACACTCATATGCGTGGGATCAATACTGAGTGAATCAGTAAATTTCATTTGATGACCCCATTCATAAATAACAGATTACATCTGTTTTGAATGTTTCTCACTTCTCATTTCCTTGATCCATAGAACTTGTTTAGTTCCGATACAGTTCCTAAGATATGGATCTAAGTCTTAAACGACAAACTTCAAGAATTGGTTGAGTTTTCCTTTCAAAGTCTGAATTCAGTTTGCGTTTGTGAGGGTTTCTTTTCTTTGAAAGATGATTGATTTCGCCAGTTCAGTAAGAACCTTTGAGAGGTTATATAAGGAGAAATTATCATATCAACATCTGACTTGTTCCTCAAGGTTGTTTCAAAAGTTGTTTAGAACCAAAACATCATCATGCCCCATGTGTACATTACTAGACATGATTTGCATGAACTTCTTGTTCTTACAGTGATAATCAACTTATTTGGGGTTGTTCACACATATCTATGATTTGACTAATTTCTTCAAACGAACATCATTAACGTCATCTTAGTTGGAGAACCTAGATACCTGAAATGATAGCATCTACTTTCATAGCACAAGTGGTTCTGAGAATACTTGATCTATTAAAAATCAGATTATCAACATTTGATATTTACTAGGATGATTTCAGGTTGTTGGAGCTTGATCACTGAACCAGTTAAGATCTTAAAAGTTCGTTCGGAATCAAGTAATTACTGAGTCTTTGGGATTCAGTTCTCCATTGAATCTTTTGATCATTCCAGGTTCTGACATTGAATCATTTCTAATAATTTGAATTCTTCAGATTCTGAGTTTAACATATTTCTTTCTGAAATTCAAAGTCTTAGAACGACAATCTTTTTTCTTTACATGAAGAGATCTAGAATGAGTTTTAAACGAGAAAGTCAAGGGTGGACCTAATCCGTTTCTTGAAAACATCTCAAAAACTCATAAAGAATTAATCTTCAACAAACAAGATTTCTTGCTTTCTGATGATTCATATTTTAATCATATATGTGGTTTTATCCCCACGTAATTTCCAGAATGAGCATTCAACAGATACTTCCTTTTATCTGATGAATTTATCTTATCAACTGATTCTTCAACTTTAGTGAGGCTTCATCTCGAATCATTGAAATGCTCATTAAGTAATCAGATTGATTACAATTTTGTACACAGGTAACTGCTGAACTGTTACAGAAATTGTAAGTGGATTTCAATCTCACCAAGAGTACTTCTACGCACCACATCTGGATCTTTTTCTGACACTTGTTAAGTGTTTGATGTAAATCAATAACAGAACCGGAGCTCTGATACCAATTGAAGGTGCGAGAAAGACACAAGAAAGGGGGGTTTGAATTGTGTATTTACTCTTTTTGTAACTTTTTGCATCTTGTTAATTTGACGCTCAAGAACCTTCAATGTTCGTTGAGAGATTCTGATCTATTAACTATAGAGTATGAGAACCGTATAGGTTCTGATCATAAGATACAATACTCAGAACTTGCAGTGCGGAAGCTTATCAGAGATAGGCTGCAAGGTTCTGACTTTGCTTAATATGAGGTCCTGATATTCAATGTTGAAACATAAATAGAGATACTAAGCAAGAGAGTAAAGGACACACGATATATCCTGGTTCACCATGCGGGCTAATCCAGTCCACCCTCCTCAGGTGATTTCTCCTTGAACACAAGGACTTAATCCACTATAATCAAATCATGATTACACTTGCACGGGCAACAGTCGGTGACTAACCACTTGCACAGCCGCACTGTGACTAACAACACAATGAACCGTTCAGGGATCCAACAGGATATAACGTTCATTGACCGAGCAGACCCACTTCTGGGATTTCACAGCTAGCCGTTCAGGGATTCATCACAATGAATATAACGCTGCTGACCATATTTCAGGATTTTCCACAATGACCCTTAGCCATTGTCATCTCAAGTATCTGATCACCACGTGATCTACTCAAGGGCCTCAAGTCACAGCTGAACCGTTCAGGGATCCCATCAGGATATAACATTCACTTGAGGAGTCTCAATTCATCTAGTTGAATTGGCAAACTAGAGATTACAAATTGTGCTTCTTAATAAGCAAGTTTCTACTAGGTTTAAGTACAAAGAACACACACATGTGTTCAAGCAAATTTTGAGCAATCAGCTCCTTGCTTTCCTAAGAAACTACAAAGATGTATTTGATATTATGATTTTAGACATCTTGTAGATCTTCTTCTTCTTCGTCTTCTGGTTGAGCAAGCTTTGAGCAGCAACTCCTTGCTTCAGATCTTCAATGTAGCCTTGACGAGAAGGTAGGTTGATGACTTGACTGATCTTCAATGTTTACTTCTTCATCAACAGCTTCTGTTTGATTGTTGTTGTTGTATTGATTTGTTCTTTGGAGTTTCAACAATAATTGCCATGAGTGAAATAATGACAGCTTTGAATATTCTAAGTGTTACAATGAGAACTCATCGTTGTTGCTATCTTCACACAATGACTTAGTCAATTTTGTAGATGAACATTCAGTTTGTAATTCTACAAGTGATCGACACCTCAGAAGCAAAAACTTTTTCCATTAAATAGCCAGTAGAAATATAGCCGTTAGAGAATATTGTTGGCTGTTTGGAAAAGAGACGTTGTGATATAATGAGTTGTACTGACACATCTTCTTTTTGTAGAGGAGGAAGTGACCAGACATATTTTCTTGGGCAGTGTGTATACTTAACTCACAACGGTAATATTTAGACTTCGAAAATTCAGTGGATTCTGATTTTAATTTGATGAAGCATGAGTGGAGTCTTTATAGCAGAATATCTGATGCTTCAAGTCTTCCGTTAATTGAAGAAGTCCATTAGGAATCAGTCTTCAGAACTTTAGCACTTGGTCGTTAAGAGCGTCATCCTTTTCTGCTTTAAGTCTTCTGAATCTTCAGAGCCTGTCTTCAGAGTCTTCAGAACTTCTTGTTTGAAACCTTGATCTTCAGAACTCGTCAGTCTTCAGATTCTTTCTGCACTTGGTCTTCAGCGCCTTCAGCCATCAGAACTTCAAGTCATAGGAGTCTTCAGAACTTTGGTTCTTTCTGAGTGTACTTCTTCAGAAGCTTCGCTATCTTCAGAATCTTAGTCACTTTCTGAGAGCATCCACAAGAGCATTGCAACAGCAATCTTGGCATCCTTGGATCTGGCTGATCATGACTAGATAAACAAGCGTTCTTGCTTCTCGCGACTTTAGTCACACATAGTAACTTCGCATATATATATATATATATATATATATATATATCTATATATATATATATATTATATATATATATATATATATATATATATTCAATCATAGTACATCTAGATGGTGTATGTTGGTTCTGATGTCTTTAGTTCTTATGATCTGCACACAACACACGTTAGACCATAAAATGGTTCTTTCACAAATACTTATTGTTATCATCAAAACATAGATTAGCTTGTAGAGACAATTCTTGCTCTCACACTTTGGTGTACTCAAACTGATCACAAATGAGCTCTAGTTATAGTAGAGCAAGTTTGTTTTGCAAGCAATAGGGAATGGCATCTGTAGCAGGCCTTTGGCCAATTGTGATTAGAGCACATGCTTTGTAGCTTTGGTTCAAAGATAAGCCTTGACTGAATTCAGTTGGAATAGGCTCAGTTCATGCCACCTTGATGCATTCATTAAAGTCTTGGAAATAAAATTGGAGTCTTGAGGCATCTTTAGCTTTTTAGGTTTGGCATGGCTACTTGTAGAATCTTGGACTTGGGAGGCTTATGGATCAGTGTTTGTTCCTTGGTTGTTCCCCCTTGAGGTGTGCAGATGGATAAGCATGCTTGAGATTTCACAATTTGATCAATTTGAGCCCTAATGCACAAATTTGCCTTGCCAAGACAGTTTGCAACAAGGCATGTTCAGCTGTCATAACCTTTAGCTCAGGTGGAGTTTGATGGAGTTCTTGGACATTTTGGAAAGTTGACATATCCTATTTCAACATAATGTCCAACTTTGGTTTTGAATTAACTTGAATTACAATGAAAAATGCCTCTACATTTTGGAAAAAATAAGGCAGATTCTGTCTTAGTGAAAATTTCACTAAGTGTTGGAAAAATGTCATTTTCATGTTTTTAGCCACTTTGATCACTCCATAACTAAAAATCCATGAAGAATTGGAACTTGATGTAGTTGAAGCTTTTGTAGAGTGCAGCAAGACCTACAAATCCAGCTTTGGATCACCCAAAATGGTTGCTTGGATCTCAAGTTATGGTCCTTGGAAGTTGGTACCCTAGCCACTTTGTTCCATAACTTAGAAAAATTCTAAGTTTTTTATTGTTACCCCTTTTACAAGTTAACTCACTTTATTTGATTTTTCTTGATGAATGATGATTCAAATCACATATTAACATTGTATTAGGGTTAGGGAACCTTGGTTGACCAAAAAATCAAAAAGTCAAACTTTGACTTTTTGTACAGTTGACTTTTTCATCAGATGAAATTTAGACTTCGCGATCCTTTTGTGAAATCAATCCTTGGGCTTAATCAAACTTAATGGAAGGCCTCTAAGGGTATTTAGGAATATCTGGGACCTCTCCCCAAGGTTTGAGATCAAGGGTAGGCCAACAGTCAAGGGTAGGGTTGACTTTTTCCATCAGAAACCCTAATTTGTGATCAGATGGTTTTGAGTTCTTGTGGCTTATAATTTGAGCTCTTTGAGTCAATCAAATCTTGTAAACATGCCAATATGATGTATTTGAGGTATTTAAAGTACATTTTGAAGCTTCAAGCCATGCCTCACTTCACAAGTTAACTCAAGGGTTGAATTAGGTCAAAACCCTAATTCCTGATTTTTTTATAAATGGACCCTCAAGGTGATTTTGCCATTGTGGATGGGTTTTTGAGGTTCCTTTGAGCTTAATGGACCAAAGATTGAGGTATTGACTCATGCCCAGATGGAAATTTTCATCTGGAGGCCTTGGTCGACCAAAACCCTAATTTGGTGACACAGGTGATCTTGAGTCTTGATCCACTTGGAATGCTGCAACCTTGTGCTTGATTCTTGATATGTGAGTCCTCTTGATCCATTGTGGGTGTTTGAGAGGTTAGACAAGTTTAAGATCATGTCATTTTTTGATTGATCATTTGTCTAAGTGCTCTAAGAGGGCTCAAAACCCTAATGGTGAATGCTCAATTATCTTTGAGGAGATTGATGAGGCATGAAAGTACATCCATATTGTGATGATGATTTGCACAATGATGGGAAATCTTGGTGGTCAAAATTTGGGGTATGACAACCAGCACCATGGGATCCATTCAGCGCGTTCATGGAGAGGTGGTGTTCAGATTCGACAATGGAGGAAGGAATAGGTGAATTAGGTGGTTCAGAAGGTTGAGATAAATAATCCTTGTCATCAATCTCGAAAGAAAGAAATGTCGATTGGGGAACTTATAGGTAATGGAGAATCTTTCATCGTCGTAGTAGCACAAGCCTTTCTCATGACTCAATTGCATCTTTGCTCTAGTGATTTTACGAATTGGGCTTGATTTTAGTGGTTAATTTGGTGGTTTTGGTTGAAGTGATGGGAGAATTGGTGGTGGTGGCTGATTTGAGAGTTAGGGTACGGAGTGGGGTAGTGGTAGGGTTTGTAGGTGGTCGTCGGTGATGGCTTTGGGGATGGAGAAAAATATTTGTCTTCATACATTTTTGCAAGGGCGAATGCACGTGATAGTGATGAGGAAGATTTTAGGCTTAAATCTTGGGCCATGTTGGATAGCACAGTAAAAGCAAAATAGTAATCAGAGACAGTGGTGGATTTGGTCAGTTTAAACAGTGTTGGACGTGGTGATTCATAGGGAGAAGGCCCAAATTCCATTTCCAAAGCACGAGTAAATATTCCCCAGGATTGGAAATGTTAGTTTTGTGTAATCATCTGAAACCACAGGACATCATCTTTCTCCATGTGCACGGCAGCTATGGTGAGACGATGGTTGTCCGGTGTCGCATACTAATCAAAAAATTGCTCAGCCTTAAAAATCCAGTTCATGACTTTAGATCCATCAAAACGAGGAATGTCTAGCTTAAAATTACGCACCTAAACTGGTTCTAACGACAGCGGAGTCGGCATTGCAGAGGGATTTCCATCGCATTGTTGCGGTGGATGAAGTGAGCTCAACTGTTTCTCAACTCGCTCGAAGTGCGCTTGATCAAGATGGAGATGCTGCATATACTTATTATGACGGCGATCTAATCCTCCAAAAATATTTGTAAGGTTTTGGTCATTTCAACTATGGAGTTTCCATACTTTTCATGCGGGTATTCTCAGCCATGGTGGAAATCAATGAAAGCACCAAATGTTAGGACTCAAATGAAATATGAACACAAAACAAAGAAAAGGGGAGCAATTATACTATAATTTCTCAAGAATCAACAGTACAATGTTTATCTTACTGAAAATTTATAAAAGGTAAAATGAGCAAGAAAGTACAAGAGAAATATAACAGTTAGAGAAACTATTAAATCTAAGGGATAAGAGACTCGTGTTCATCCATAATTATCCATACTAATCAATACCCTATTTAACAAAGTCCTTGACTTATTTTCTGTTAGGATTCTTCTCTCTCCTGCTACGCCTTATCTACTGGTAATTTACTGTTAGGAATGTTCTTTTTGTCCTTATTCATAACACATTATCAATGAAGAAATTCAATTTTAAGTACTTAGTGAGTTTCACAAATAAACATCACAATTTTCTTTTAATAGTAATACTTAAGCGTTCAATCTTTCAAATTTAGCACCCAAATAAAATTAACTAAATGATCATCTATGAATAAATCTCTATCGTCTATCAATATATTAATTATCCCTTAATAGAGCACATTTTCTCCTAGATTCGACGTCAGCCCGTGAAAACTTCACTTCGGTTCGAGTTCATTCCATGTTAAAAATTTGCCAAGGTTCAAAATCATCCCAGTATAAAATCTCGGATTTAAAACCTGAAGACTAATCCCTCGAAGTTGCTGTTTAAAATAATACTAACTGCTTCAATCCATCGTTTGAAAGGAATACTCACCGCTTCTCTTTGTGTTTGTTGTTTGGTTGGAAGTTAGCCATAAACTTCATTTTTCTTGTATAAAGGGTTTGAGAGTTCAATCTACTAAAAACTCTTATGTTTATTGGATACTCTCAAGATCAAATCTTGAGGACTGAACTAAGTTGTTTTTTACTGAACCTATATAGTTCCTGGTGTTTTCCTTTCTTCCCTTAAACTATTTATATTTTCGCATTTTACCTTCTGCACCTTTAAATTACTGCTGCTTATTTCAAAAATATTTTGAAATAAATTTTAAACGCTTAAAATGATCCAAAAGGTTTTTCAAACTCAATTTTTTCTAAAACTCACAATTCACCCCCCCCCCCCCCCCCCCCCCCCCCTGTGTGTGGAATGACCAAAAACCACAACAATGATATTTTTGGCTAAAGGTAGAAGATGAAATTTTTCATAAAAATCTAACACAAAGATTGTTACCACTCAAGAAATCAACTCAGGAAAGAATTTTTTCTTCAAGGTTAATTTGAAAGAAAGTTTGATCGACAAAACACTTTTGGTTTTTCAAATATTATAAAAGTATGTAAAAAGTCTTTTTTTACAAGTTATGAACTAGAGAGATAAATTTTTGCTTTCATATGTGTTAGAGATAAGAGACAAAATAGGTAAAAACTAGCAAGATGATTAGAGTCAAAACCCAAATTGATGATTTGAATCAAGTGTGTATGTGTGTGTGTGTGTGTGTGTGTGTGAGAGAGAGAGAGAGAGAGCGAGAGAGAGAGAGAGAGAGAGAGAGAGAGAGAGCGAGAGAGAGAGAGAGAGAGAGAGAGAGAGATGAGAAAATCAAGATTTTGCTAGTTTGATTTAATTCATGACTTGAATCATGTGATTCGAATCAAGCCAATTCATGACTAAAGTATATCTTGAATGGAATTCCAAAATTGAGGATTCACTCATGATTTGAGTCAAACAAAGCTATGACTCGACTCGAGGCGCCTTTTTATTTGAGGCACGAAATACCTTGAATCGAGTCAAGACTTGTAGTGCCAAAATCCAGAAGTCTGATGATGCATCATTTGGTGACCTCTCTACTTCATCTTCCTTGGTCATTAAGCAAGAGCAAGCAGTTCATACAGAAGCAACTGGCTATGGACTCAAAGTTTTCCTCAGAGCTTCATAACTCTCATTAGTGACCAAGCATTCTTCCCTTCAATAGGATCTTTAACAACAGAGACAACATCAAGACTGGAAATTCCAGTTTTCAAACTCCTTGAATTTCACCTTTTGGCCCCATCATTAAAAGAACAAAGTTGAAGAGAGAGACTTAGAGTCCATCAGAACTCTCCTTTCCTCCAGTCATGAGTTTGGAAAACCCACAGCCAGAATACCAATCTTGCTTAGTTGCAATTCCAACAAGATATGAGGGCTAAGGCAATTTGCATCTCCCTAGAGCTCTAACAACTGCTTGGTTAGCTATAGGCTGAGTTGAACCTTTGAGACGACCCTTTAAGTTAAGACAAAAGTGCTTGATAAGACCAGCTTAATCCTAGAATAGAGACATCTCCAAAACAAGTTTCTGCATTTAGCATGAATATTCAGATGTTCACCATGATGTCCAAGACATTTCGAGAACATCATTGACTTAGATTCCCTCTTAATGGAAACCCTTAAAGGGCAACCAGCTCAACATGAATTGATTCTCCAATACAGGGGACTGCATTAGACGCCCACCATCTAAATAAGCCAGAAACAAAGTAAACTGATTCACCCTCAGACTCGAGATACTGAGTTCCAGGTCCAGCTTATTCTTGAGCAACAGAGTCTTGAAGATGTCAGGATGATTGTTCTTGACATTTGACATTATCCATCTTTCCACTTTCCTTAGAACCAGGTTGAAATGTCTCCTCATCATATGCTGGATCACAAACTTCTCCAGGGTAGGAAACAAAAAAGATGCTCTTGTTCTTCAAATCAGAGATGTTAATCTCAAAGACAGATCAACAATATAGTGACCTAAGAGGTCCCCCTGAGCTGATGGTATCTTGATCTTCTTATTCAAAAGCAGTCACGTTCATGACAAGACTCTTAGGAAGAGGCCTTTGAAACCTATTGACCAGATGTGCCTTCATTAAAGGTCTTGAGAGGATCCCAAGCATCTTTGGTCACAACATATGTATTAATCAATCTAAACACTTCCTGATCAGCTTTATTAGATGTGGAATTCAAATCTTTTAGAGTGACTGGAGTCCACTCATACTACTCCTCACAAGGAACAATCCAAGCACCTTTATGGTGACAGATTTCCACTAGCTATTGTCCTAAACATACACGCTAACATCAATTAATATTGATGTTCTCACATCAGAACGTGATGTCAAGACAGATGTTATGACATGTTTTGCCTGACATAACAAATAAACCAGACTGAAAATAAATTGCAGAAACATAAATAACACAGTCAATTGGTAACCTAGTTCGGTGCAACATCACCTACATCTGGGGGCATCCAATCAAGGAAGGAAATTCACTTTGATATCATTAGTTCAAAGCTAACCCCTCTAGATATGAGATCCCCCTCTCACTTTCTAATCAGTCACAATCCCAGTGACAATACCTCGAGAAACTAAAAAGAAGAAGAACACTCTTCCAACTACAATACTCGGTTTTTCTTAAGAGCTTCAACCAAGAACAATAAACTATTGCATAAAAGCTTTAGAGTGAACAATTAACAACGAACAATTAGTCTACCTCAATGTATCAAAAGATACAAAGGTTGACATACAAAGTCACACTAAAGAGACTCTCAAAACCTAAGATTCTAAAACTTCCCCTTATTTTACAAAAGTGAAAGTTGTCTCTTCATTAGGTTTAAGTACCTCTTTAAATACTCCTCAGCAGTCCATGGGCTTCGAAATCTTCACCAAAATATAGCTTGGTCCACACGCTGAGAGCTGCACCAATTATGCAAAGAAAGTCTCCTTAAATCTTGGAACAAATCATCAATTTTCCTAAATTATCTCAACAACCAATTTTAGAAACTTATGAACAATTGGAGAATAAATCAAATGTTCCAAATTAAATCTTCTTGACCTACGGAAATAAGTGAGATATATCCAAACAGAATCTCACAATAATCAAATCAAATCTGACAAGAATAAACCACAGCATGTACTAATGTTCTGTACAGCATGTTACAACATCTGTCAGAACATATGTCTTCAATGTTGACAGACCAACAAGTTGTAACATTTCACACAACATCTTGATGTGAATCGTATTTTAGCAAAATTGCTGCCAATTCTAAAACCATGGATCTAACAAAATCCATCCAGATGCGTTTTCTCCACTTGATCAACAAGCTTGAAAATTACGGTAAATCTTTATCTAACTAGGATTGTGCTAACAAATATTTGAGATGAATATGAAGGAAATGGAAACCTAAGGTAACCTCTATTAAGGAATCACACGATCTAAAAGCTATGGACATATGAACCTTGTTTGGAAAACTTATTGTCGTACCCCCAAAATTTACCCTAACCTTGCCTGACCATTTTTCCTTTTGCATAGGCATATGCATCCACATTTGCAACATAAGCATATGAATTTTATTTATGGACTTTATTGCAGGAACATTCAATCCAATATATCTGATAATGATAAGACTGATATTGGCATAACAACGATGGTTTATTTATCCCCAGCCAAGTCTTCTGATGGTTATCATCATTTCAAGCCAGACAAAGGGCCCGGATCATGATTAATCTAAGCACAAGTCCGGAATACCAAGCCACGTCCAAAACAACATGTTTCAAGCTAATAAAAACACAAAATTGGACTGTGGTAACCGGTTACCAGTATCAGGGTAACAGATTACACCCTATTTTCCAGCTCAGGATACACGTGTCTATGCATGTGTAACCGGTTACAGCAATCATGGTAACCGGTTACACCTGCATATTTTTGCTTTTTTCAGCAGCTTCTCAACACTACAATGGGTACTTCCAAAATTCTCTCCACACATCATTGATACATAACAGAAGGGATTTGTACATACATTGCAACTATAAATGACAACAACTTCACATATTCCCCTACATCAACTCAAGTACACGACACCATGCAACCTCATTTCCATTTTATTTCAACACAATTAACCATTTGATTTACAATTAACTCCCTCCAACTAACTGAGTTAGGAATAACTATCTGAGTCAGAAGTTGACTCAGTGAGTTGGGCTTAACTAACTCCACACCTAACTCCAACCCTCCCTAAGCTAGCTCCACACTAAGTTCCAAACCTTAATTCACTTCAATCTTATGCTCTATATAAGAAAACTCTTCAGATTGATGCAAGGAACCAACTTTCATTCTAATTTTTCACTCTTCATTCTCTCTCATTTTCTGATTATTCTGCATCTCTCTCTTTCCCTCTCTTTCTCTCTCTCTCTCTCTCTCTCTCTCTCTCTCTCTCTCTCTCTCTCTCTCTCTCTCTCTCTCAATCATCATCTTCTTCCTAAACCTCACCAAAGCTTATTCACCATTGAAGTTTAGTAAGCTTTACATTGAAGCTTGCTATTCTTTGAGCTAAACCTTCATCATATCACACCATTCTACTCCTTGGATTTGCAGCAACAAAAGCAAATACTCCATTTCAAGCATTGGAAATTGATTCTTGAAGAAGTTTTGGTGCAAATTTGAATTTGAATTCGTATTCAGATTCACTCAAGCATATCATTCATCTAGCATAGAATGAAGCCTTGCAAAACAAGAAAAGCATAAGCCTAATCATACTTGGCACCTCCCTAAAGCTCAACCTGCTTGGCATACCACACATAGTAATCGTCATTACATAAAGTTGCATACGCGTAGCATATCCGTCGAGATGGAGCATTACACCATAAAAAATCAAACATGCACACAAAACATAAGCCTGGGAATTCTATTTTCCCATGGTGTAACCGGTTACTGCAGTCTGTGTAACCGGTTACACCTGCTTGTTTTTTTATTTTTTGGCTCTATTTTGGGACAAATTGCTCCCTTTTCCTTTGGGCCTTTCCTTGGTAGGCCTATGGCAATGCCAATACCCCCTCCTTGGCCTGTATACCCCTGCAGTACCTTGATTCATTTGAATGCTTGATTTCCTTTAATTTTCTTGTGATATTTTGCATCTTTGAAGCACCTTTTTGTACATGTTTTGCTTATGCGATAACATGTTAAATGTGTAGAAATGCATGATAGTTTATTCGCTTTTATGATTTTTATTTTTATTAATCCATTAGATTTACTCATTTTTTAGTAGATTTAATTTTGTTTAATCAATTCCAACCTTTTTTGCCTTGAGTAATCTCTTAACTTTGTTAAACGATTTGTTTAGGCACTTTCTCCCCACCCTTGGATTAGTTGATCAGATTTTGCTTTAGATCGATTAATTGCTTTTTCTTCGTAACTTGCATTCCTCTGGAGATCCTTGTTCTCTCTACTCAAGTAAGTCCCTTCCCATTAAGATGTCGTGCAAAATATCTGTACAAGACTGGAGCAATGTTCAAGCGCAACAACACTCAGATTGCTATTCAACGCTTGCCTATTATGATACAAATTGTGCGCCATGAGCCTTAAGTAATGGAGAATGATGAGAAGGACTTGTCCTATCCTTGTCTAGAATATCTTTGCGTACGGGGTGTAGACCCTAGCTACAAAGAGTATTTGCCTCTGTTCATAGACTTTAGCGCAATTGAATCGTAAGTGGCAAGTCTCGCCTGACACTTCAATCAACAACAATGCACTTCGATCTCCATTTTCTTCTTGGTTTAATCACCATTCCTTGGTTAAAAAACCCTATAACTCCTTTCTCGTGGTTAATCATCGATTCTCGGTTAAAATACCATTGTCCCTTCCTTTTGGTTAATCACTATTTTTCAGTTAAAATACCAACCTTTTTTGGGTTAATCGCCATTTCTTGGTTAACAAACCATGCGACTCCTTCCTGTGGGTTAATCATTGTTCCTTAGTTAAAATATCCCTCATCTTCTCCTTCCTTGGTTAATCACTGATTCTCGGATAAAAGACCATCCCCTCCCTTTCTTGGTTAATCACTGCCTGTTTGAAAGCACTTGTTGTTTGACTAAATTTTGCTAAAACATTCTGATGATATAATTGAAGAATATGCAGAAGAAAAAGATGTCAAAGGAGATGTCTCAGCATGGTGACTCGACATCCTGACTGACTTACTAAGTTAGCAAGTTTTAATCTGTTGCAAGAATTAAGGAGCAGATCAAGGAATCACAGGATCAAAGATAGAAAGCCCAACAGAAGACTATATAAGGAGACTTAGACATAGGGTTTTGATATCGAATGTACCTTTTGTATCACTTGTAACTTTGTAACCTAGTTCTCTTGTGTTGAATAAGGGTTTACGGTTTGAGAGTCGTTGGCTCTATTAGGAGTTGTAAGTCTGCCTCTGTAAGATGAGTTACAGAGTGGAAGGCATAGGTACAGGGACAAAACCAGAAGCCTTTAGGCAATGGTCTGTGTATCGCTCTTGGACGAAGCTGTGAAGCAAGTCCAAAATGACTTGTTGGTCAAGAAAGCATGACAGAGATTTTGAATTGGCACAAGACAGAGATATCACGGGTGTCGCTCCCGGGATTTTCATCCAAGTACAAACGCGAAAGTGGCACCGAACAGAGTCGCCAGCAATGTGTATTTATCCCAAGAGAGGGAAAGGAAACACTGCGTAAACCTGAGAGAAAGGAAAAGCATGGTCTTGCGACCAAGAGAAGTGGGTAAGGGAGTCGGTTACGCGAGAGGAAGGTATTAGCACCCCCTCACGTCCATCGTACCCGATGGGATCCACGCTTGCTTGTCTCGCTCAAAGGGTGTAAAGAAAGGAATACTGAGAAAGCACTGAAAAAGGAAAGGAGAAAGAGAAACAAATGTAGGGAAAATAAAAGAAGTGCTCGAATGGGCCCTACCCCACTGCCTACGTATCTCATCGGGAGCATGAGAATCAGAGCGACGTAGTTCCCCTCACTAGGGATGGATTGTTTGTGTTTTTTAAGGAACGGCTAACATTCTAACTCAGGTGTTGCAGGCTCGCTGGTCCGAGTGCGTTACCATCTTGCAAGAGAACGAGTAGGAGCACGTTCATACGTTGAGAGTGAGTGAGATGAGAAAAGAATTCCCGAAGGAAAGACGTAATTGTTTGTTTTTGTCTTTTAGAAGTTTTTTTCATTTGTTTGCATATGACAGTGTATCTGAATCTTAGTCATTGGAATGTGTACATTCTCACATTCCAAGATGGAATGGGTAAGAAAGCACACTAAGAGTGAAGAAGACCCCCACACTTAGTTCCAATTGTCAAGGTTCAAACACACTAGCATACTTGTGTTTATTAAGTGTTTTTGTTGATTTAAGAAATGAAGAAGTGTTTTTTATTATTTGTACCTTCAACAAGTATTGCATTTAAGTCCCTCATACAAGATCAAATGTTTAACACATTGACCCAAGATGGGCTATATGCTATACATTCTAAGATTACAAGAGAAGACCCCTTATAATCTTTTCTTTATATGAAAGGCCTAAATGCAATAAATGCCTACCTTTATTATATGTTTTGAATTTTCTTTGAGATGAGAAAAGAGACTCAAGGGAGGAGAAAAGGTAAAACCTATATGGACTAAGACTCAATCCTAATTGATTAGTTAAGGGAGTGATCCTAAGGTTTGTGAGGTTTCAACCTAACGTCTAAAGAAAGAAATGAATTAAACAATTCACTTCTAAAGTAGAAGATGAATGGTAATTCACAAAGGGCAAGTGATGAGTTATTAAAAGAAAGCACATAAGTGCTTAACAAAACACAAAATGAAATTGTAAAAGAGAAAGGATAGAAGTTGAATGTGGATTCCTTATCCACACTCAATTGAAACTTACCAAAGCCCCTACATGGTTAGCACAATCACTTACAAGTAAAGTAAGAAGGTATAATGAACAAATCAAATTCAAACAAGTTGACAAACAAAGTAAAATGAGATTAAATGCTATACATGCTTCCAAGTCAGAATGTAACTCATATTTACACAACCTAATGTTATCCTAAATGAGCATACCAAATCATGCAAACAAAATCTCACCCAACAAGAAGCAAAGAAGAAAAGGTGAAGTGATGTGAATGTGGTTCATACTTGTGAAACAAGTGACTTAAGGTGCAAGATAAACATCAAACATGCAAAGATGAAACCCAAATGTCACAATCAGAAGTCAATTAACATGCTATACATCCTCAAACAAAACCACAACTCATGGCACAAGTGCCTTCATGATCAAGCAAACCAAACATGAGGCATGCATTCACAAAATGAACAAGTTAAACTTCATGCTTCAAACAAATAGCAAACATGCTTCAAAAATTATGACTTTCACCAATCAAACACCTTAAACACATGCCATTAACATATCAAGTCCACAAGCAATAAATCAGAACCAAAGTCACTCAAAAATTAGGTCAAAGTCTCATGGAAGTTTCATGCATTCATGCTCAAAGCAACACATCAAAAGTCATCCAAAAAAGACTTAAAAATCATCTCATAAATCTCAAACATACCTCAACATATTGTGACCACAATGCAAAAAGAAAGGCATCAAAATCATTTTTTATGATCAAGAACAAAAATGCACAAAATCATATGTCACATTAAGTATGCATACAAATGGAAATTCAAAAGAAATAATGGAACAGGGGCAAAATGGTCATAAAATCAGAAAATAAAATCATAGAAAATTTCCTAAATGTTTTAAGAATACACATGAATTTTTGTAGAATTTTCCAATATGTTTTGGTATTTTTAAAAATTAATTATGAAACGTGTAGCAAAATGGAAAAAATAAAATGGAATGTAAATGTGAATGGGGGTGCATGCCTAGTAACTATTCAGTTCAAAATCAATTGGGCCTTAAAACAGGGGGTGTAATTATCAATCTGGTTAAGTCCAATTAGCACGCAAAACACCATAACTAGCGTGTTCTTCAGTCAACATAGTCAAAGCAATCCAAGCCATCAGATTAAGTCATAGTCAAACAAAAGTCAAAGTAATTGCATCCAACGCGCATACATGAACGACCACACAACATACCATGCACCACACCACAAAATGCTTAATTGAATTCAGAAAAATGGCACATGCCTCGCACATGCGTTTTAATGCGTTGTCATGCTCTTAGCCACACGATGAGAAAAAAACAACGGACAGGATTAAAACATGGCAAAAACCCTAGCTCTAACAGTCACCGGCCGGAGAGGACCTCCGGTCACCTTCTCCGGCCAACAGCCACCACCTGCAAACTCCAATTCCTCCAGAAATTCACAATACGTACACCAATCGAAAGCTGAGCTCATGTACATCCTGAATCCAACACTATTTTTCACATAACATACACGTATAGCACAAACCGATCCAAAACAAATTGCCCTAAAATCACATCTAAACTCCTAAAGAGCCTATCAACTAGACAGAACTCACGCATAGCTCCTAATAAGCTCCAAACATCATAAAACAAGCTTAAATCACAAGAATACAATGCATTAAAATTGAGTGAAATAAACCTGAAATTGATGAGGCTTCGGAGTGCTCTTCAGAAAACCAGAGATCCTAGCTTCTCCTTCAACCTTGAAGCTTCACAAACTAAGCAAAATAAATGCTATAACTCGTTGTCTTGAAAGCAGGGAGATCCAATGTTGAACAATGCTTGCAGCAATCTTGAGGACTGTGCTGAAATCTCCTTCAATCCAATGCCATTGATGATGATGAGTTGAGGTGGATGAAGATGAATGATTCGTGCACAGAGAGAGAGAAAAAGCTTAGGGAAGATTGAGAGAGTGAGAGTGTTCTTGAGAGTGGAAATGAAAAGTGAAGTTGAAAATGAATTTGTGAAGAGAAGTTTCGTTTTATAGTGAGCTAGGAAGTGAGTTGGGTGACTGAGTTGGGTGAGTTCACTCTAACTAACTGAGTCAGTTAGTTAGAGGCGAGTTGATCTTGGGTTTTTTATGGTGTGGGTGATGCTTAGAGTGTTATGATGAGGATGAAGAGAATGAAGCTGCAGCAAGCAACTTGTTATACAAGTTTGTCTTCTTTCCACTTCTATGCATGAGCCACACACGTGACCTGGTGAATGCAAAGGTGTTTGGCTAAATGAAGCAAAGGTTGGTCAGTGTGATCAAGCATGCGCAAACTAATTCAATCAGCAATAAATTCCACTTGCTTTTTTTCTGGTTTTATGTGACAGTGAGAACAATAGAGATAGGGTGATTTGAGGATGAATTACTCCATGTAAGGTGAATGATTTGGTGAGCTCGTGGGTTCATTTGAAAGAGAGCACATTGGAGCACAATGCTGATGTGAAAATTGAAGTGAAATGAGGTTGGAATAAGTTGCAAAATGACTTAAAATACACAAGTTTGGGAGCTGGTTATGGGGCGCAGACTTGTGGCATGACCTGGTTGTGACCTGGTCAAATTTCAGTTGCAATGACCATTCTTTGAGCCATCATAACTCCTTAACCTTTGATCAGATGAAAAATTGATAAACACCAACTTTGAAGATCTCACATAGAGGAACAACTTTGATGTTGAAAGATTTTCCATTTGAAGCCTCTAATCATGAGTAATTGATCCATACATTTGGCCCACCATGTGTTTGTGAAAATGACTGCGCGCGTGCCTTGAAAATCTTGGTCATGACCTAGTTTTGAACCTACTTTGCTCAAACTTTGGTCAATCATATCTCACTCAATTTTTATCCAATGGAGATGTTCTACCCATGGATTTGAAGCTCAAAGCAAGGCCTTTCATTGAGGCAGAGTGGAATTTTCATTTGGTGCTTCAATTTTAAATGGCCTTGGTTCAAATTCTGATGCAAAATGGCCAAAACTTGCTATTTTTAGTAACCCCACTTCATCCAAAAATGGCAACTTTCCACATCTTGATTTTTTCATGATTCCTTTGGAGTTTCTTGATCAAATTTTGTACATTGGACATATGTAACATGAATTTCATGAATTTGGCCTCAAAAAGTCAAGAGTTGACTTTTTCCTCTGATTATTTGACTTTGCCCCAATTTCTCTGATTCTTGATCTTTCTTCCAATTGAACCACTTCTAAAACCAATTGAGATGCAATCTTCCACACACATACACTTAAGAACATGTAGAATACCATGACAACAAGCTTTGTCCAAAAAATCAAAGATTCCCTGATTTAATGGGAAACCCTAGTTTTGACCCCCTTTGGTTAGGAGGAAATTGCACATCTTCCAAATCCAAATTCCTCAGAGTATGTTGTGTATCCTCTTAAAGGATGATGAGAAATGCCACTTGAGAATGATTTTGAATCAATGAGCTATCTCTTTTGAGGGTTTTCCTTCAATTTTTGAATCTCTTGCATAGTGAAAGATGTAGTGCTTCAATCTTCCATTGAATCTCACTTCCTTGAGGTTTTGGAAGATCAATTGAGATAGTATGAGACATGAGAGACCTCTTGGCTTGCCTAGAGCCAACTTGATTGACCTTTTTGTGCTTTGAATGATCCCTTGATTGTCCACCTTCCACCTGATCACATGCCCTGATGGTAAGAAGGATGCCATGCTTCATTTTTCTATGTTAAATGCAATGCAATGCTAATGAAATGGATATGATATGATAAATGATAATGCCATGCTATGAAGCCAAAAGGGGAGAGCAAATTTTGGGGTATTACAGCTGCCCCTATTCAAGCGCTGTAGACCTGAATGCCTGAAAGCGATTGCTTTCGGACTTTCAAGGTATATAGTGATTGAATACCAAATATAACCAAAAATTTGCTCTGGATGGTGAAGAAGAAAAGGGATATAAACCCAACGAGACTGCTGGATTGAATCTTCGATGAAACGTCGGAGAGATCTGTCTTTTGAACGATGCCAGACGACTACTGGCTTGCCACGCTACTGGTGGACTTTAATACTGTCTTTTATGCAATTCCAGACGACTACTGGCCTGCCACGCTACTGGTGGACTTTAATAATGTCTTTTTGAACGACGCCAGACGACTACTGGCTTGCCACACTACTGGTGGACTTTAATAATGTCTTTTATGCAATTCCAGACGACTACTGGCCTGCCACACTACTGGTGGACTTTGATAATGTCTTTTATGCAATTCCAGACGACTACTGGCTTGCCACGCTACTGGTGGACTTTGCAGCTTCGTGCCACCCGAAGATGGACTTCTGCCAATCCACTGTTGGACTTTTGCCACCCGAAGACGGACTTTTGCCAATCCACTGTTGGACTTTTGCCACCCGAAGACGGACTTTTGCCAATCCACTGTTGGACTTTTGCCACCCGAAGACGGACTTTTGCCAATCCACTGTTGGACTTTTGCCACCCGAAGACGGACTTTTGCCAATCCACTGTTGGACTTTTGCCACCCGAAGACGGACTTTTGCCAATCCACTGTTGGACTTTTGCCACCCGAAGACGGACTTTTGCCAATCCACTGTTGGACTTTTGCCACCCGAAGACGGACTTTTGCCAATCCACTGTTGGACTTTTAGCTGCTTTGCCACCCGAAGATGGACTTTTGCCAATCCACTGTTGGACTTTTAGAATATGCCACCCTTAGATGGACCTTTCGCCAATCCACTGTTGGACTTTAAGAATTTGCCACCCTTAGATGGACCTTTCGCCAATCCACTGTTGGACTTTAAGAATTTGCAAAATTGTATTACTCTCTGCATCCGTGTCAGACATCTCTGCTGATTCTGCTGAGGAACAATGATCAATGACTTGACTTTAGAGGTTCCTGAGAGGATAATATCTCTGCTGGCGAATGGATGAACAATCCGTCTGCTTCGAATTGTCAAGCTTGCCAACAATAAATTGGACTTTAAGATATGAGGGAATGATGACTCTGCCAGGAATTATTCCATCTGTTTGGGGCTGGATTCTAGTCACAGCAACTCCGCTGGGGATGAGAATTTTTGAATGACGTCCTGCTGGGGAAATGAGCCATTAAAACTCTGCTTGGGGATTTATTCAACCCAAAATCCTTTATAGGGATTATCAACCTTCTGACCCGGCTGGGGAAAGACTGTGCCATCCTTGTTGAGGAATAGATTCTGCCGATCTTATAAACTTCTGCGGGGAGAACGACAACTCAGCTGGGGAGTATTGCTGACAAGATTCGATGCTGACATTTGTGGGGATACCATGACCAGAGATACGATCTTGCTGGGTATCAGGGCTACTCTGCCAGGGATATGCAAATCCTGGTTAGAACATTCCCCTGCAACTTGCTACGAAGAGTCATTAGAGATCTGTTGGGGAAACCCAAAGCAAATCCACAGTAGTCTGCTGAAGAATGTGACTATCGAGCTTAGGATAAGTACTACAATGCCCCATGTTAGGCGAGCCTTCCCTTAGACAATTCCGTTGGGGATGGCGAGTTTATAACAAACTCTGTTGGAGGAAACTGCTTTAAAACGTCTCGTGCTGGGGAATGCCTTTTGAGAGGATTTTACAGAAGACCAACTGTCCTCAAACTCTACTGGGGGTGATCAACACTTCATGCTGGGGAAACAACATGCCCCATGCTTAAGAAAACCAACAATTTGTCCCCAAAGCGGATGTCATAAGAGGATTTTACAGAAGATTTAGCCTCTTCAAACTCCTGTGACTTCGCTGGGGATAATGACCATCAAACTCTACTGGGGGGTGATCAACACTTCATGCTGGGGAAACAACATGCCCCATGCTTAAGAAAACCAACAATTGGTCCCCGAAGAGGCTGTCATAAGAGAATTTTACAGAAGATTTAGCCTCTTCAAACTCCTAGTGATTTCAACGGGGATTGACCATCAACTTCGGTGTCTGCGAAGCAACTTTATTGGGGAATTCGCAACCATTATCGACACAGAAAAGCTTGTAGCTGTTGGAAGTACTGAATGAGAGAATCGACTTAATAAGATACAACGATACCCAGTTGAGCTCAATTCGTTGATATCGAATCGTCGTGACCGACCGTCGACCGAATGATGGACTTAATCAGTGAACATTGTGACAAAAGGGTGACTACCTTTCTCGAACATGATTGCCCCAGTCTTCTGCATGGAAGTAAGTGATTACTCGTCTAGAAGACATGATCCCGTGATCTCGCAAAGGCTTCAATTTTGCCTTTGAGCCTAGTATGAGGCTGCTACCTGCAAGCAAAGGATATGCACGTATACCCCGTGCGAGATATGACTTCTGCAACTAAGAAAATCTAACTCTGAACCACCACTTGTTGGGGAGAAAGGTTTGCATGCAATCTCTTGCTGGAGAACATTATTAATGAAGCCTACTGAAGACGGGGACCAAAAATGCCTTGGGTTGGAATGCCCCTTAGTTTCACTCCTTTTGGCTGATTGACTGCATATGCGTGACCAACTGTTTTTCTTCACTTGTCCCAAACCAACATGGTCCACCGGAAGAAATTGTCCCAAGAGGATTTTACAGAAGACTTGACATCCAAAACGCCTCAATGTCTTCAAACTCTCGTAGAGATTCGTTGGATCTCGCCGTAACTGCCCCAGACCGCATGGATTACTTAGGAAAAGTCATCGCATGAGGATTTTACAGAAGACTTGGCAAGCTCAATGCTTCAGTGTCTTCAAACTCTTGTAGAGATTCGTTGGATCTCGACGTAACTTCCCCAGACCGTATGGACTACAGAGGAATTCGCCTTGAAAAGATTCATGAACAATCTCATACCACCGTGGGATATTCTGTCCCAGTATTCTGAACTCTGGATGGGCTGATTAGTTGTCTGGATGGACTAACTTCTCGTGCTTTTGGGATGGCCTGCCTCAGTATGACCCTTGAAGTGGTTTTGCCCCAGTTTGGCTGAACTCTAAAAAGATTTCTCGACGTAATTGGCTCAGACTGGCTACACCTTAAAGAGATGATTCGACGTGACTGCCCCGGATCGACTACGTCTTAACACAACTTGTTGGGAAAGCTCCTGCTCAACAAAGTTTCCTGAGGAGGTACCACTGGACGTGACTGCCCTTCGGGAGTTTTAGGATTCTCAACTCGGCAAGATTAAACTTCTGGACTGGATTTCCATATGTAAACTTCTTTTGATGTCAAACAAATGTATGCAAGCAGAAAATGTTTTATTCTGAGAATGAAAATTCTAATGCAACACAACATGTTAATCTCGAAGTTTTACTAAAAAGATGTAGCAAACCCTTTTGTGAGCGAATCACGGGTTAGGATACGACATTAATTTTTGAAAGAAATAATGCAATGCACATGCAACACCAACAAAGATCTTTTAGCATAACTCATGGGAGTCAGGAACACTATCTCTTGGTAGTAGGCTTTTGAAATAACCTTGTTTCAATTAGGACTTTTGAGGGTTGTATTGTGGCCTGGTTCACGGTTTTTGAGAGAAAAAAAAAAAAAAAAAAAAAAAAAAAAAAAAAAAAAAAAAAAAAAAAAAAGATTTAAGGCTCAAAGTTTATTGGTGCCCACCCACTCTTCGTGATGTTCTCCAGTCCTACGTTCAACTAATTTGACACCAACGCTCATTTCTCAAAAAAGATTTTGTGATCTTTAAGGAATCCATGCATTTGATGGTTTGACACCTAATGAGGCTTTGGAGTAACAGTCACCCATTTTGTCTTTTGTTCGTAGTCATACGACTTTGTTCTTGCTCGAGGATTTTCTTTTGTTTTTTGCTTTTTCATTCTTTTGCTTTTTGATCCCTAATTTTTGCCTGGACTGATTCTTTTGAATCTTTAGATGTTGGAGTCCAGCGGGATGCCCTAACTTTTGCCTAAGTTGCTTGTTTTCAAGTTTCAACTTAGCGGGCTTTTTTCATATTTTTTTATTCATTTTTTTTCTTGAACACGTCGTGTGACACTGGCCTGTCTTGACTTTGTTGAAAGGGTTGTGACTGCCTCACTCTTTGATTGTTGATGGATAACCATTGTGGTTTCACATCTCTTGACCTCTTGATGGTGGAATAGAAGGTAATGGATCCTCAGATGCACACTCCTTTTGAAATTTGAACGCTCGGTCAAATTAACTGACGTCTACCCTGCCCCTGGGTTAAATGTGAGGGTTTTTTCGTACGAAAGAAACTCCTACTTCAAGGCTCAAAGGGGTTAACGAGGGTCTATCTCCCTTATATCTCCAGTGTTTGGGGATTTGAATCAATGCCTGTACATCCTCAACAGGGTTTTTATTCAAAAGCACACAATTAGAGATTTCTGCATTTTCAGATCATCATTCTCCCTCAGAGAGTTTAAGCAAGATAATTGGTATCGCAATGCACATATACAAACTTATGAGTGAATACGAATAGATTACTTCAAGAAAAACATGCGCGCTTTATTAGGATTAACATAAAAAGAAAAACAGATTTCATGCATGCATACAAATGTTTTTGACAAACATAAAAAGCTACACATGAGAATGCAGTAAAGAAGCTAAATGATTGTCCTTGTTGAGGAGGCTTGACTCCGTCTGGACTTATTGATTCTGAAGATGTTTTTGCAAACTGGGTGCTCAATCTGATGAAGAAAATTCAATTTATGTGCCACCCATCTGGTGTGATAACCTTTGAGTCGATCACGTCTTGCACCTTGTCTTTACCTTTACCTCTGAAAGACTTGCAATCTTCAATTAAATGGTCAGGTGCCCCAGGATGGTAGTCATACCTGGCATTTGGCATTGAAACCCGAAAGGAAGCTTTGTCGGAGATGATCCTGATGCAACTAGCTCAACCAGTTTGAATTTGAGCAAATGAGGAAACCCGTTGCACTTACGACATCGAAATAGGATCAAACTTCTTCTCAAGTTGTTCTGGCCTTTGCCCATATGCTCTGCCCCTAGGACTCTCTTGGGGAGATGGAGTTGGAAGCTGACAAGAGGTATCTTCAGGAAAGAAATTGATAATTAAGGTTGATAGATAAGGTTGCTCGGGAAGATCTCACACGATCTCCTGCCTACGTATCTCCATTGACTAATGAAGAATCAGAGCGACGTAGTTCCCCTCACCAGGGATGAGGATTGCTTTATTTCCTTAATACCGCCTTCTGGATTTCTGTAAGCAGACCCATCTGAGACTTCACCCGGTTGACTTCTTCTCTCAGCAGTTTCTGACCGCGGGACAACGCTTGAATGTCCACCATAAAGTGCCCCAGCCGGGCCTTCATCTCAATCACCTCCGCTCGGAGCTGTTCCATATCTGAACATTGATTGTGGTGAATCGAGTAGTTGGAAGAAGTCATGTTGGCCGTTTCAGCAGAGAATACCCAATCAGAATGAGAAATCCGCTCCGGAACACCTGTTATGCATATGAGTATGAGGATGCCATGCAAAATGCCATGTTCAAATATTTCCAAGAAATCATTATGCTTTGATTCAAAATTTTTTTAGAAAAAAATAAGAAATGGATGGAAATGCTCAGTGGCAAGTCTCAAAGTTAACATCCCTTGGAAATACAAGAACATGTATGCGAAAATGATGATGCAGATGCAACAGACATGGGATCAAAGCTTCCATATAATCTGGATAACTGCTGTGCTGCTGGCTGAATAAGCTCATAAGTCGGCTCTGAAGAGAATACCGGAATACCAAAATACCGGCTAATCAGAATACCAGGATGCCGGGATATCGGCATAATCAGAATACCAAAATAAATAGAACACCGACGTGATCAGAATACAGTGATGCCAGAATATCGGTATAATCGGAATACCAGAATAAACAGAACACCGGCGTGATCAGAATACAGTGATGCCAGAATATCGGCATAATCAGAGTGCCGGGATAATCGGAATATAATAATACCAGGCTGATGAGTCCACACTGATAAGAGAACCAAAATACCAGGTAGGATGAAAGTCAAGGTTACCTGCAAACCTGTAAACAACCCGCCCCTCTCACATGTGGGTGCTAGGATGTTCAGTATCCCGAGCTCTCAGGTCGAGAAATGATGATACGTTCACCATTTCTGGTTTGGCATCATCATCAATCGAGGAGGCCTCAACTGATTCTCCAAAACGAAAAGTCCTCAGCTTCTGGCACTGAGGTCGAGAAGCAATAGTACATTCATCCCTCGGGGTACAGTACTATCGCCAATCGAGGAGTGCCTCCACTGATTCTCTTTCAAAAAGGAAATCCTATGGCGAGTTCCTAGCATTGGGTCCTCGGATCGAGAATGCGCAATGGGTTTGCCACATAATGTGGTCTGCCACTGTCACATCTCGGGAGGAGTGCCGCAACTGAGTCCTCGGGAATGGCCACCAGAGTCGACAGCTCTCTAGATCAACATCCTGGAATACGCAAGATGCGCACGCCATGATGGGTCCCAAGATAGCCTCGTCTAGCTGTGAATTTCGTGAATACCCAACGCACTCCAAACGGCACGTAGGTCCCACTACTCTCCACTCTAATCCTAAGTGTATACTCAAGCCTGTGTAATGGGCTTATCTCTCAGAAATCCCATCCCGCCAAACAGAGAACAGCACAGTCCAGCATAGCATAATATATCATATGGAATAAAAATGCTAAAATGCAGTAAATGCAGTAATATACAATAATATACAGTAAATAACTATACAGTAAAATGGTAAATACAGCACAACAATAAACACCCAATGAAAGAAAAACAGACAAGCGTTAGGATTGACTCGCTTAGGATGGACCAGCAATAGGTCAACATATCCCCAGCAGAGTCGCCAGCTGTCGCTCCCGGGATTTTCATCCAAGTACAAACGCGAAAGTGGCACCGAACAGAGTCGCCAGCAATGTGTATTTATCCCAAGAGAGGGAAAGGAAACACTGCGTAAACCTGAGAGAAAGGAAAAGCATGGTCTTGCGACCAAGAGAAGTGGGTAAGGGAGTCGGTTACGCGAGAGGAAGGTATTAGCACCCCCTCACGTCCATCGTACCCGATGGGATCCACGCTTGCTTGTCTCGCTCAAAGGGTGTAAAGAAAGGAATACTGAGAAAGCACTGAAAAAGGAAAGGAGAAAGAGAAACAAATGTAGGGAAAATAAAAGAAGTGCTCGAATGGGCCCTACCCCACTGCCTACGTATCTCATCGGGAGCATGAGAATCAGAGCGACGTAGTTCCCCTCACTAGGGATGGATTGTTTGTGTTTTTTAAGGAACGGCTAACATTCTAACTCAGGTGTTGCAGGCTCGCTGGTCCGAGTGCGTTACCATCTTGCAAGAGAACGAGTAGGAGCACGTTCATACGTTGAGAGTGAGTGAGATGAGAAAAGAATTCCCGAAGGAAAGACGTAATTGTTTGTTTTTGTCTTTTAGAAGTTTTTTTCATTTGTTTGCATATGACAGTGTATCTGAATCTTAGTCATTGGAATGTGTACATTCTCACATTCCAAGATGGAATGGGTAAGAAAGCACACTAAGAGTGAAGAAGACCCCCACACTTAGTTCCAATTGTCAAGGTTCAAACACACTAGCATACTTGTGTTTATTAAGTGTTTTTGTTGATTTAAGAAATGAAGAAGTGTTTTTTATTATTTGTACCTTCAACAAGTATTGCATTTAAGTCCCTCATACAAGATCAAATGTTTAACACATTGACCCAAGATGGGCTATATGCTATACATTCTAAGATTACAAGAGAAGACCCCTTATAATCTTTTCTTTATATGAAAGGCCTAAATGCAATAAATGCCTACCTTTATTATATGTTTTGAATTTTCTTTGAGATGAGAAAAGAGACTCAAGGGAGGAGAAAAGGTAAAACCTATATGGACTAAGACTCAATCCTAATTGATTAGTTAAGGGAGTGATCCTAAGGTTTGTGAGGTTTCAACCTAACGTCTAAAGAAAGAAATGAATTAAACAATTCACTTCTAAAGTAGAAGATGAATGGTAATTCACAAAGGGCAAGTGATGAGTTATTAAAAGAAAGCACATAAGTGCTTAACAAAACACAAAATGAAATTGTAAAAGAGAAAGGATAGAAGTTGAATGTGGATTCCTTATCCACACTCAATTGAAACTTACCAAAGCCCCTACATGGTTAGCACAATCACTTACAAGTAAAGTAAGAAGGTATAATGAACAAATCAAATTCAAACAAGTTGACAAACAAAGTAAAATGAGATTAAATGCTATACATGCTTCCAAGTCAGAATGTAACTCATATTTACACAACCTAATGTTATCCTAAATGAGCATACCAAATCATGCAAACAAAATCTCACCCAACAAGAAGCAAAGAAGAAAAGGTGAAGTGATGTGAATGTGGTTCATACTTGTGAAACAAGTGACTTAAGGTGCAAGATAAACATCAAACATGCAAAGATGAAACCCAAATGTCACAATCAGAAGTCAATTAACATGCTATACATCCTCAAACAAAACCACAACTCATGGCACAAGTGCCTTCATGATCAAGCAAACCAAACATGAGGCATGCATTCACAAAATGAACAAGTTAAACTTCATGCTTCAAACAAATAGCAAACATGCTTCAAAAATTATGACTTTCACCAATCAAACACCTTAAACACATGCCATTAACATATCAAGTCCACAAGCAATAAATCAGAACCAAAGTCACTCAAAAATTAGGTCAAAGTCTCATGGAAGTTTCATGCATTCATGCTCAAAGCAACACATCAAAAGTCATCCAAAAAAGACTTAAAAATCATCTCATAAATCTCAAACATACCTCAACATATTGTGACCACAATGCAAAAAGAAAGGCATCAAAATCATTTTTTATGATCAAGAACAAAAATGCACAAAATCATATGTCACATTAAGTATGCATACAAATGGAAATTCAAAAGAAATAATGGAACAGGGGCAAAATGGTCATAAAATCAGAAAATAAAATCATAGAAAATTTCCTAAATGTTTTAAGAATACACATGAATTTTTGTAGAATTTTCCAATATGTTTTGGTATTTTTAAAAATTAATTATGAAACGTGTAGCAAAATGGAAAAAATAAAATGGAATGTAAATGTGAATGGGGGTGCATGCCTAGTAACTATTCAGTTCAAAATCAATTGGGCCTTAAAACAGGGGGTGTAATTATCAATCTGGTTAAGTCCAATTAGCACGCAAAACACCATAACTAGCGTGTTCTTCAGTCAACATAGTCAAAGCAATCCAAGCCATCAGATTAAGTCATAGTCAAACAAAAGTCAAAGTAATTGCATCCAACGCGCATACATGAACGACCACACAACATACCATGCACCACACCACAAAATGCTTAATTGAATTCAGAAAAATGGCACATGCCTCGCACATGCGTTTTAATGCGTTGTCATGCTCTTAGCCACACGATGAGAAAAAAACAACGGACAGGATTAAAACATGGCAAAAACCCTAGCTCTAACAGTCACCGGCCGGAGAGGACCTCCGGTCACCTTCTCCGGCCAACAGCCACCACCTGCAAACTCCAATTCCTCCAGAAATTCACAATACGTACACCAATCGAAAGCTGAGCTCATGTACATCCTGAATCCAACACTATTTTTCACATAACATACACGTATAGCACAAACCGATCCAAAGCAAATTGCCCTAAAATCACATCTAAACTCCTAAAGAGCCTATCAACTAGACAGAACTCACGCATAGCTCCTAATAAGCTCCAAACATCATAAAACAAGCTTAAATCACAAGAATACAATGCATTAAAATTGAGTGAAATAAACCTGAAATTGATGAGGCTTCGGAGTGCTCTTCAGAAAACCAGAGATCCTAGCTTCTCCTTCAACCTTGAAGCTTCACAAACTAAGCAAAATAAATGCTATAACTCGTTGTCTTGAAAGCAGGGAGATCCAATGTTGAACAATGCTTGCAGCAATCTTGAGGACTGTGCTGAAATCTCCTTCAATCCAATGCCATTGATGATGATGAGTTGAGGTGGATGAAGATGAATGATTCGTGCACAGAGAGAGAGAAAAAGCTTAGGGAAGATTGAGAGAGTGAGAGTGTTCTTGAGAGTGGAAATGAAAAGTGAAGTTGAAAATGAATTTGTGAAGAGAAGTTTCGTTTTATAGTGAGCTAGGAAGTGAGTTGGGTGACTGAGTTGGGTGAGTTCACTCTAACTAACTGAGTCAGTTAGTTAGAGGCGAGTTGATCTTGGGTTTTTTATGGTGTGGGTGATGCTTAGAGTGTTATGATGAGGATGAAGAGAATGAAGCTGCAGCAAGCAACTTGTTATACAAGTTTGTCTTCTTTCCACTTCTATGCATGAGCCACACACGTGACCTGGTGAATGCAAAGGTGTTTGGCTAAATGAAGCAAAGGTTGGTCAGTGTGATCAAGCATGCGCAAACTAATTCAATCAGCAATAAATTCCACTTGCTTTTTTTCTGGTTTTATGTGACAGTGAGAACAATAGAGATAGGGTGATTTGAGGATGAATTACTCCATGTAAGGTGAATGATTTGGTGAGCTCGTGGGTTCATTTGAAAGAGAGCACATTGGAGCACAATGCTGATGTGAAAATTGAAGTGAAATGAGGTTGGAATAAGTTGCAAAATGACTTAAAATACACAAGTTTGGGAGCTGGTTATGGGGCGCAGACTTGTGGCATGACCTGGTTGTGACCTGGTCAAATTTCAGTTGCAATGACCATTCTTTGAGCCATCATAACTCCTTAACCTTTGATCAGATGAAAAATTGATAAACACCAACTTTGAAGATCTCACATAGAGGAACAACTTTGATGTTGAAAGATTTTCCATTTGAAGCCTCTAATCATGAGTAATTGATCCATACATTTGGCCCACCATGTGTTTGTGAAAATGACTGCGCGCGTGCCTTGAAAATCTTGGTCATGACCTAGTTTTGAACCTACTTTGCTCAAACTTTGGTCAATCATATCTCACTCAATTTTTATCCAATGGAGATGTTCTACCCATGGATTTGAAGCTCAAAGCAAGGCCTTTCATTGAGGCAGAGTGGAATTTTCATTTGGTGCTTCAATTTTAAATGGCCTTGGTTCAAATTCTGATGCAAAATGGCCAAAACTTGCTATTTTTAGTAACCCCACTTCATCCAAAAATGGCAACTTTCCACATCTTGATTTTTTCATGATTCCTTTGGAGTTTCTTGATCAAATTTTGTACATTGGACATATGTAACATGAATTTCATGAATTTGGCCTCAAAAAGTCAAGAGTTGACTTTTTCCTCTGATTATTTGACTTTGCCCCAATTTCTCTGATTCTTGATCTTTCTTCCAATTGAACCACTTCTAAAACCAATTGAGATGCAATCTTCCACACACATACACTTAAGAACATGTAGAATACCATGACAACAAGCTTTGTCCAAAAAATCAAAGATTCCCTGATTTAATGGGAAACCCTAGTTTTGACCCCCTTTGGTTAGGAGGAAATTGCACATCTTCCAAATCCAAATTCCTCAGAGTATGTTGTGTATCCTCTTAAAGGATGATGAGAAATGCCACTTGAGAATGATTTTGAATCAATGAGCTATCTCTTTTGAGGGTTTTCCTTCAATTTTTGAATCTCTTGCATAGTGAAAGATGTAGTGCTTCAATCTTCCATTGAATCTCACTTCCTTGAGGTTTTGGAAGATCAATTGAGATAGTATGAGACATGAGAGACCTCTTGGCTTGCCTAGAGCCAACTTGATTGACCTTTTTGTGCTTTGAATGATCCCTTGATTGTCCACCTTCCACCTGATCACATGCCCTGATGGTAAGAAGGATGCCATGCTTCATTTTTCTATGTTAAATGCAATGCAATGCTAATGAAATGGATATGATATGATAAATGATAATGCCATGCTATGAAGCCAAAAGGGGAGAGCAAATTTTGGGGTATTACAACGGGTTGTGATTAAGGAAGTGAGTAGTTCTCTCATATCAGAGTTGTAAACGATGGAGTTTAACTGTGATAAAGATGTTCACTAAGGGTAGTGATTAGGATAAAGTTGTAAATGGAGGAGTTTAACTTTAGGGTAATACTACAAGATAGTGAAGTCTTCTTCCTGGATTGGTATCCCCCAGAGTAGGTGAATTGCACCAAAATGGGTTAACACATACTGTCTTATTTAACATTATGTAATTTAGAGTTTTGTTATTGTTCTTGACTAACATGTTGGATCATATGTCGTGACATCTGTGAGTGTGCAGTTCTGATATTCAAGGTATCAGTCTGTTGTTTTGCCTCTGAGTTTAAATGATTATGTAGCTCAATGTCTTGACATGTGTTAGGACATATGTTGTCTGCATTGGCCAGAATTTCAATTGGTATCAGAGCAGGCATCATTTCTGGTTCTGGATGAGATCTTTGGGAGATACTTTCTAGAGTTTAAACAATGAGGAGTTTTGAATATCAGATCAATCAACTCATACATACTCAAGGGTATTAATGGATGAGATGGATGTTCTAGATCGAAGGTAACAACCCGTTAGTTGTTCATGTTGCTGAGGAGGTTCTACAACAACTGCAGGAGAAGTGGGTAGTTCTCTTGTTGGGGTGTCTTGTAAGATGTTCTAACATCTTATTAGGGCAAGCAGGATCTGTTCCTTAGTGGTTCCGTTGCATCTGTTTCTGATGGAAGAGCTCTAGAATTATGGGATTCTGGAGTTGTTACTGAAGACAGTTGGTGGAAGATTTCAATCGTCGGCCTCTATATGTGAAGATATCTGTTTTCTTTTATTCTAAAGTCAGAAGCAATGGAATGAAGGGAGCTGTTGGAAGATATCTGGTCTGGTGACTTGGTACTTGGAAGCTTGGTTTCTTGGTACAGTGTGAAGTCAGTTGAAGAGGAGAGAAGTTTAGTTTAAGTTTATCAAGTTCTTGCTCTGGGAGTTTGATAAATTATTGATTGGCTAGGTTGTCAAAGATACTTGAGAATTCTCTCAAGTCCACTCATAAAGGCATCTCAGTCGTGCATCTGGAGTCTTCTAGTTACTCTTCTGACTAGAAGGTGTTTCTTTGAAACACAATCTGAAGAAAGTGGAGGTGATTTATTTTCACCATCCAAAATCAGCAAGGAAGGATTCATCTCTCTTGACCCTAAGAGTGGATCTAATCTAATTGGAGCCTTCAGAATTGTTGAGGTAAATAAGGTTCGTTCAGAAAGAATCTTAGTTACTTGAGTCAAGGGTGGCAGCCTTGGTATCTCAATATTGTTCTTCAAAGAAGATACTTGCAAAAGATTGAATACTTGATAAGTGTTCATGAAGTGATCTAGTGGAGCTTAGCTACAATAGTGAAGAAGGGTTATTGGACAAGGATTTAAGATCAATTGCTATTTGTGAAGTTCACAAGTGTTTAATTGATTATCCTTGAAAGTCAAGATTGCTGATGTTCAACAAGATGTTGGAACATCTCATCATCAGAGTTTGTGCAGAATCATGGGAGGGGTACTGCATACGCTTTAGCATCTGTTTTGATCTTAGGTGGTGATCTAAGAAGTTGCTTCAGTCGGGTGTGACAGAAGCATGTGTTCTCTGGAGAGTTTCCTGGCAAGAAACTGGTCTGGACCTTGATGCTGTTGAAGATGAAGATAAAGACATCATGATCTTGATGGTTACAGATTGGATCAGCTTATTTCTGATCTAGGTGCTTTGGAGCATGGATCTTGCTCTTCTTGGAAGTCAAAGTTAAGTGCCAGTAATCTCTGACTTTATATATTCTGCTCTACTAAGGAAAGTGGCATTCCTTGGTATGGCTATGGTGTAGTCTTGGACTACTTATCTTTTGAAGATTCAGACGTGGCAGGTGTGAAGCCTTTGGAGTTATAAAGCAGGATGGAGGTTTTTTACTCAAAATCAAGTCTATGAGAGCATGGAACTCTTGTTCTGCAAAGGGAGGAGGTTCTTCTAAGTGGAAGAAGGAGGAGCTAAATTCAGCAGCTGGATGTCATATCAGAATGTTCTAACATCTAGCTTAACATCAGAGTCTCAGCTGGTGATGTGGCACATCAGCTTAAGATAAGGTGATCTGCAGGAGAATGGAAGTTATGGATGCTTCAAAAAGGTCTATCTCATGCAGTTTGCGGGAGCTGTGGATGGGAAGATGTTACATGTCTAAGAGGCTTGGTGAATCCAAGATGTCTTGCTATGGAGAAAGTAGTTCATGTGAATTGAAGATCTGATTTCATTGGTGGATCATTGTATCTTATGGGAATTCTGAAGAAGATTGAGATCAATCAAAAGGTGGCATTTGGTTGGTTTCATAGTGTGCATTCAAGCAGGATGCTTGAAACTGATTGCTCTTGGGCAGAAGAGTAGTTAGTTGAAAACGTAAGGAGGTTCTGGTTCTCTTGGAGCTTGTGGCAGAAGTTCTGGGTTGAGGATGGAAGTATACCTTCTTTTGGTGGATGAGAGTTTATTTCTCTCTGGGTTTCTGAAGTTCTCTTTGTTCAAGCTGGTGGCGCAGTGTTGTGTGAAGATCTTCAGTTTGGATTACTATGCTGATAATAAGTCCAGTGGTGGAGTATATCAAGAACCATGGTGTGTGGTGTCTATGATGTGTGGAAGATATCCTAACTGATGTTAGAACATTTTTGGGTTGGTTATCATTGGAGGAGGATTTCAAGTTCTGTGAGGAACTGGTTACTTGCATCATGTCTAAGAAATATCTACCTTGTCATATGGGAGAATGATGGAGTAGAAGAACTGTCTTAGAAGTCTGATGTAAGGGTTTTGGAAGACTGGAGTGGATCACGGGTTGATTGAATGAAGGTTTGGTTTCTGATGCATTCAGAAGTGGATATTCACCAGAAAATCAGAAGTATTCCAGATTATCATACGAGAGAATAATAAGGAATGACTGTCTTGGATTATGAGGTGTCTATCTCTGTTGCTGGCCTTAGTAAGGTCAGTGGAAAATCTTGCGAAGGGGATACTACCCCTGGCTGCAAGTCATGCTAGTAGTGGATCAGTTTGGCAGTTGTGAAGTTCTGGAGCATGCATACGATATCTGACATCGTTATAACAAACCAAGGTCCATGTGCATCTCTTTGAGGAGTGTGAAGCATTCTGACTCAATTGGTTTCTGTCTCAAGCAGCTGGAGGTTTATACATGAGAATTCAATAGGAGTTTGTATGGTGTGTAGATGGTTACTGAAAGAGGGGGATCAATGGGACTTTGATCTTAATCCAAGAGTTTGTTATGGTAGGATGGTTATCCTGTTATTTCCTCGCGGGTAGCATGATGGTGATCATGTGTGAGTGATTATTGCTTCTTGTCAGAAGAAGCAATAAGAGGGTTGATGATTGTGTTCAGTAGGTGGTTTGAACTGAGGGTGCACTCTTGAAGACATGAAGATGCGTCTTGTGTTTTCCATTCATCAGTTAGGTGCTCTGTGGAGGAGCACTGGTTATCTTAGATATGGGGAGTTGCTCATTGATCTAAGATGTATTACTGCAGGGGTGTAGTGGAAGTTCCAGCTTGAATTGTGTGTCAAGCAAGCTGTGATTATGTGTCCATCCTAGGAGGATGAGATTTCGAGAAGGATGTCTTGACATTCTTGTATTGTTGCAAGTTGGGAGAGACTTGGCAGTGCAAGTTACATGGTTCTTATTGGATTCTTAAGAGTCATTGGTTGAGTCTGGGGGAATTTATTTTTCTCTGCAGACTGTTGTCATACCCCAAATTTTGACCACCAAGATTTCCCATCATTGTGCAAATCATCACCACAATATGGATGTACCTTCATGCCTCATCAAGCTCCTTAAAAATGGTTGAGCATTCACTGCAATCAAGAATTAGGGTTTTAAGCCCTCTCAGAGCACTTAGACAAAGGATCAATTAAGAAATGACATGATCTTCAACTTTTCTAACCTCTCAAACATCCTTAAAGGATCAAGAGGACTCCCACATCAAGAATCAAGCATAAAGATTGCAACATTCCAAGTGGATCAAGCCTCAAGATCGCCAGTGTCACCAAATTAGGGTTTTGGACGACCAAGGCCTCCAGATGGAAATTCTCCTCTGGGAATGAGCCAATGCTTCAAAGCAAAACCTAAGATACTCCAAGGGACCTCATGGACCCAATCATCAAGTCAATTTAGCTTCAGGAGATGCATTCATAAAAAATCAGGAATTAGGGTTTCTTGACCTAATTGACCCCTAAGTTGACTTTTGGAGCAAAGCATGAGCCAAGACCTCAAGACATGATTTGAGGGCCTTAAATACACCACATTGATCCATTTTCAATAAAGGATTAATCCAAGAAGCTTGATTCATAAGTTTCAATTTCATCTGAACCACAATTAGGGTTTTAAAGGAAAAGTCAACATGTACCTTTGACTTTTGACCAAGACATGCTCCCAAACCTTGGGACATGATTCAATACACCCTATAACACCTATGGAATCCATCCATTAGGTTTAAATTAGGTCAAGAACTTGATTTCACAAAGGATCGCACCGTTTGGATTTCATCCGATAAAAAAAGTCAACTGTGCACAAAATCAAGTTTGACTTTTTGGAATTTTTCACAAATATGGTTCCCCTAAGTCAAAAATAATGTTAATGTATGGTATTGATCGTCATTCATTAAGAAAAATCAAGAAAAGTGGGATTTCTTGCAAAAGGGACAACCATAAGGAACCAAAATTTTTCTAAGTTATGGAACAAAAGTGATTTTGGTACCAACTTCCAAGGATCATAACATCTGATCCAAGCAACCATTTTGGGTGATCCAAAGCCAGATTTGTAGATCTTCCTACATTCTACAAAAGCTTCAACTACAAGAAACTCCAATTCTTCATGGATTTTAAGTTATGGAGTGATCAAAATGACAAAAAGGAAGAAAATGACACTTTTCCAACACTTAGTGAAAATCTGCCTAAGTTACCAGCCTTGGACATCAATGTTCTTGAGTATTTTTCAGTTGGATTCAAATAGTTTCAAGACCAACTATGATCACACATGTATTGTATCATATTAGGGCTTTCTAAAAAGCACAAGAGCCTCCCATAACTCAACCTGAGCAGGGAGATATGATCCCCTCAAAATCACCATTTCCATCTGTCCTAAGCAATGCAGAATTTGCTGTTTTGCTCGATTTGACAAAATTGGACAACTCCAAGCCTTGTTATCCATTTGGACACATCAGAGGACAAAATCCAAGGGAAATTATCTGATCCCCATGCCTCCAAAGTCCAAGAATCTACATATAGCCATAACTAACCTAAAATGGCTAAAAAGTGCAAAAGACTCCAATTTTGTTTCCAAGCATTCAATGGATGCACCAAGGTGGCATGGACTGAGACATTCCTAACTGAATGAGTCAAGATTAAGCTCTGAATCAAAGGACCATAGGCATGTGCCCTAACCTTAAGTCAATGGCTATAGGAGACTAAAGATTCCATTTGATCCACATTGGCCAAAGGCCTGCTGTAGTTGCCACACACTATTGCTGCCAAAACAAACTTGTTGCACTATAAATAGACCTCAATTCTGATCAGTTTGAGTACACCAAAGCACTACAACACTTGCTTTCCTCAAAATCTCTCTCTTTAGGCCAAAATGCCTTCTTTTGCAAGTAATCTCTGAGTTTTTGAGTTAGAGAGAAATTCCATCACAGCTCATGATCCAAACACATCCAATATGTCATATCTAAGTTGTTCAAACACTCACTTGTGATCTGAAACACCAAAATCTGAAAGTCAACCTCCAACACCTCAAAATTTGACTTTTTTGCATTTTTCAAGTCATGTCTTGATTCAGTCACTTCCAAAACTAAACCAGACCTCAAACACACTCCAAATATCATCCTTAAACTGTCCCAATTGGTTTCCCTCATCTGGAACACCATTTGAGAGAGTTACTATCTTGGTCACTTTTGCCCCTTTTGCAAGAAAAGACCTATACTTGTTCCTGAGGATTCCAGCTGGTTCTGATCATCCTAAAAGCTTCTAAGGCATCAATTGAGAGTGTTCAAAGCATTGAATTACTTTTGGCACAAGGAACTTGGCAGATAGCATAAGAAGCTCCAAGAGGTAAGTGCATTACAACTTGAACTCTTTAAATCATGCATTGCTTTGAGGTCTATTGATCATGGACCTCTCATACATATCATATGTGTTGTGTTTGAACCAATTTATCATGCTATTATTGGTTGTACCATGAGATAGCATAGAACATGCAAAATTTGGCCTATTTTGAAATCACTATCGGATTTTAAAATGGAAACATTTTCTGAAAATTCCAAGGGCACCATTGGATTCCTCATGAAATTCTAGGTCAGATGCACCTAAATTTTGCCATAATCCATGGAGAAATGAGAAAGTTAGAGGCTTCACGTAAATTGCCAAAACTAGGCCTTGCCTTGGCCAGACCTAGAACTTGGCACCCCTTATGTATTAATGGGGTGGTTTTGATACACGGATGTATCACCAACCCAGTGATAGCGCGAATGTGTGTTTGTTGCTGAGGTCGTGGGTTCAACACCCACTAGGACCATTTTGCCTTTTCTCTCTTTTTTGTTATTTTTCATATTTGTTGTGGTTTTTATTAATTAATTCCAAAATTAATTTCTCTCTCAATTTTAATTTTTTTTTATTGGTTCTTTTTTTGAAAATTCCCAAAAATATTAAAATATTTTATTCCACAAAAATTTCACAAAAATAATATTTATTTCATATATTTAGTATTTTTGTAAAGAATTATGTTTTATTTGTTGTTTTTAACACTTAAAATATTTCTTTCTCTTGTGTTTTCAACTTCAAATGGTTTTCAAAACATTCCATGAATAAAACATGTTTTTTCAAACATTAATCCAATACCACAACTTGTTTTTCACACATATTTGATAATTTTGATCATTTTAATTGAATTTTTATTCAATTAAAATACATTTTAAATCAAATTAGGGTTTTGATTATTTTCACCCTCACAAATCTTTTTCAAAACACTCATGGGCCTCTAATATAGTGTAAGACCCATCACTTATCACGAAAAACCTTTTTGGGCCTTAGTCGTTGTATAAGTCTCAGTAAATCTCGGCGCGATCGCTGTTTTCAAAACAATTTTCATCTAGGCCTACCCTTGTGTTGTAAGTCCCATCTTTATTCATTTTTAAACATTTTTGGACCTCTAATAGAGTGTAAGACCCAACCCCCTTTGTACCTAATTAATTTTGGGCCTCAGTCATTGTATAAGTCCCACTATGTTTTCAAAAACCTCGGCGCGATCGCTGTTTTCAACGAAAATCATTTGGGTCTCTCCTTGAGTTGTAAGCCCCATCACTTGTACAAAATCATTTGGGCCTCTCCTTGAGTTGAAAGACCCATCCCTTTGCAAATAAAATAATTTGGGCTTCACTCATTGTATCAGCCTCAGTACAATTTTCAAATCAACGGTACGATTACTGTTTTTTCATTCGGGCCTCTCCTTGAGTTGTAAGCCCCATCACTTGTACAAAAATCATTTGGGCCTCTCCTTGAGTCGTAAGACCCATCCCTTTGCAAATAAAACCTAATTTGGGCCTCTCCTTGAGTATAAGCCCCAACAATCTTTTCAAAAACAACTTCCTTTTTTATTTAGGTTCAAATTCATAGATGTTACCAAAACTTTCTTTAATTTCTTGAACAACTAACCATACAGCTGTTACAATGGAAGTTTGCTCACGTGTAAGTTTTAAACAGTTTTCTTTTACATACTTGCATATATATATATATATATTTGTTTGTGCTGGAAGCTTGCTCGCTTGTAAGTCCTCCTATCCTCTTTTACATACAGTATATATTTCGTCTGTATATATATATATATATATATATATATTATCTGCTTAGATTTTTCCCCAGCAATTAGGTCTAGAACTAGATAAAGCCAGTGGTCACTCTTTCAACACAGTCAAAACTAGTTCCCTATAGGAATTCCAGATACAGTCTTGCCTTTTCTTGGGCTTAAACAATATGGAACAAAGAGAAATGCATTATTCCTGGTGAAACTTTTCTCAGACTGTCATTATTAGAAAATTGTCAAAGAAATTCATTTCCCCCAAAGAGGATTAATTCCCGGTGAAACCTCTCTTGAATTTCTTCAAACCCTAGAACTGTTCACTAAAGAAAAGATTATTCTCAGTGAAACTTTTCTTGAACTCTTCTTAGGCTTGGACCCACAGGCTTCCTAAAAGCATCCCCGCATCCTCTTGGGCTTTGTACAAGGACCCTTTGGCTTCTTAGAAGTTCTCATGTCTTCTCTTGGGCTTAATACAAAGACCCTGAAGACCTCTTAAAGCTATAGGACAAAACTCAGTCATCCTTTGTTAGAGCAGTCTTTCCAAAGAGTCAAAACCTTGGACAATTTAAGGCTTGAGTCTCATCCCTTAAAACAACTACCTCCTCTTGGGCATCATACAAAGACAAACTCTTTCATACCAGTAGACTTGGACAGTCTAATCTCCTCTTGGATCTCAAAGACATTCTCAAGTTCCCTATAAACATAGGAAAAAACCCTAGTCATTTAATCAATCTCCAGTAGAGTTAAAACCCTCACAGGATCTAAAACTCAATATGTATCCTAAATTACCCCAGCTAGGGTCAAATCACTACCAATAAACCTTTATCAGAACCTCAAGGCATCTGATATCTCAACTATTCTGTAAATCCTCGGTAAGAGTTAATTCCCCATTTTTGGACCTGTCTCTGGATCTCAATAATCCTCAGCAGAAGCCAGCCTCCTCTTAGGCTTTGTATAATGATTTTCCTCAGCAGAGTTAGCCTCAAAATCACTCTTTTGATTGAGTTATCTTCTTTCTTAAAGGACTCTCTTGTTGAGTCAACCCTTTTCAGCCTCAATCTTGGGCTTTGTACAAGACACACAAAAGCACTCTCTTGTTGAGTCTATCACCTTAAAACACTCTCTTGTTGAATCAATCACCTCCTAGCCTCCTCTTAGGCTTTGTATAATGATCTTTCTTTTCCTCGGTAAAAGTCAGCCTTAATCTTGGGCTTTGTACAAGACATCATAAGAACACTCCTTTGTTGAGTCAATCACTTTAAATCACTCTCTTGTTGAGTCAACCCTTTCGGCCTAAATCTTGGGCTTTGTACAAGACACCCACAAATATCCTTTAGCCTCAATCTTGGGCTTTGTACAAGACACATATAAATCTCTCCAGCAGAGTCAAACTCTTTTCAGCCACAATCTTGGGCTTTGTACAAGACAGATAAAACCTCTCACCAATAGAGTCAGATTCCCCTTTTAGCCACAATCTTGGGCTTTGTACAAGACAGACAAAATATTTCCCCGAAAAAGTCAACTTTCAGCCTCCTCTTAGGCTTTGTATAATGATATCCCCAAAAGAGTCAATTCTCTTTTAGTCTTAATCTTGGGCTTTTGACAAGACAGATAAACACTCTCTTGTTGAGTCAGTCTTTTCTAGCCTCCTCTTAGGCTTTGTATAAGGACTTCCCCAGTGGAGTCAATCAATCTCTTAGCTTCAACCTTGGGCTTTGATCAAGGTACATACAAAAACCATCATCCCCTTAGAGGAAATCAAAATCTCTTTGTAGGAATACATTTTTTGTGTTATCACTCATCAAAACAGATACAAATAAACAAACCCTAATCCCAGATAACTGCTGTAAGTGGCACACTTGTTGATTCAAACATCTAAGTTGTAGTCCATCTCTTATCCTGGTAAATCTTCTCTTTCATCTAATTGATGTAAGTGGCAAGCCTCTGGATTATTTACATCCACGCCAATGTCCCTCTTTTAGCATGAAAGATCCCTAAGGAAAAATGGCATTGCGCTACACTGAGTTAAAGTTTTCTCCTTCAGGATAAATCCCCTATAAAGGAAATTATGGCATTACTGGATTCACATATCCCAGTTAAAGTAATTCTCCTTTATAATCAGTCACCCAACAGTTGTGATAAACAGGCGAGATGTCTCCCTTTAGAGATGACAAATTCTCTCTTAGTCAAACTTTTAGCTTCAATCTTGGGCTTTGAACAAGACACAAATACTCAACCTTTTAGCTTCAATCTTGGGCTTTGAACAAGACACCAAAACATCTTTTTCCTCCCATAGAATAGGAGGAACTACGATTGCTCTGATTTCCCTGTTATCTTTAACGGGAATACGTAGGCATAAGATTGTGAAATCTTGGTGAGCATACCAATCAAAAACTTTAGGTCCAATACCTTCACACATTCATCCAAAAACATCGGTAAACCCGACATCAACTAAAACTCTCTCTCTCTCACAGACATCACCACAAAGAAGAAACTTTCCCATTTTCACAGACAAACACTAGTAAGTAGAAAAAGCAGAGAAAATTGCTAACAACCTATGGATAAGCACATATAGGATGGGTAATTGACAACTCCCCATTGTATAACCTGGCCCCGAACTCCCTGAATCTCTTTAAGCGTCTGTTCAGTTAAACATTTGCGTGCAAGGTTAGTTTTAGATAGCTTCCATTTCCCTTCCAGCTTCACGGGATAAATAAGAAATCAGAAAGTAGCACCCCACTCCTACCATTGCGGTGAGGAAACCATGGCGATAAGGTGGTCGCGTCACCATTAAAAATCGCACGCTACAGTAAAAATGGCGACTCTGCTGAGGAGCCAAACTAGGACTAGGAATAGAATTCCTAAGAGGTCTAGGTTGTTAGAAATTTACTACATACTATATATATATTGATTTTCCTACTTGATATCCATGTTTTTTTTTCTGTCAATGGGAATGCGAGTGATATTGCATGTGGAAAATTTGAGAGAACCCTATGATAGGTGATGGCATAGACGGGTGGACTTATAGGGAGTGATTCCCGAATAAGCGATCCTGGTAGACCATCAAATAAGTGGAGATACCCTTTGTGGATTCAATGTTTAACGACTTCGTCGTGAAAGCAGATTGCCCCAATGTGGTATCCGTGAAACTGAGGATTTAGTAGACATTAACCATATGGCCATTTGGTAGTGCGGTGACTATCGGGAATAATTGATACGCGATACTACCCTTAATTGAGATTACCCTGGGATACTACAGCTCGCTCGGGTGAACCAGCTTGCTATTGATATCCCTAGGGGGTCAATGATTTTGGGAACTTTTTACCTATTCTACAGGTACAAAAATTGACCAGAATATAACCTTTGGGGATGGGTAGAGCCATGACTCCATGCTCGTGACGTTGAACCCTTGAACCCATGTTTTTTCAATGTTTTTGTGTGCTGTATTCATGCATTCATTTATAAAACTCTTAAACAAAGAAAAAAATCTTCTCTTCTTTCTCTTTCTTCTCTTTTCTCTTCTCTTTCTTTTTCAAAATAAACTAAAACAATAATTGCAAATATCAGAGAGAAAGATTGTGTTATGGATTTCGGTAGAAGAAAGACGCACAAGTATACCTTCAAGGCTCCAAAGCTAGAGGATTTAAAGGGGCTGGCAAGGATGATCACCAACCCTGATGCTTTCAGAGCTAAGTACGGAGGACTGTTGTCTCTGTTAAGGGTCCATGTAGTTGAAGGAATCCTATCTACACGAATTCAGTTCTACGATCCGGTTTATCACTGTTTCACATTCCTGAATTATCAACTAGCGCCGACGCTAGAAGAGTACTCTCATCTGACTGGTCTACCCATCACTGACCAAGCTCCCTTTTCTGGACTGGAAGAAATTCCAAAGGATCAAACCATTGCAAGAACAATCTATTTGGACGAATCAGAAGTCAGGACTCACATGACCACTAAGGATGGAATCCAAGGTTTACCAGCCAAGTTTTTGGTAGAGAAAGCCCTATACTTTGCCAGTATAGGAAACATAACTACTTTCAAAGATATCTTTGTTCTGCTCATATATAGGTTATTCCTTTTTCCCAACATTGATAACTTCGTTGATATCAATGCCATTAAGATATTTCTGATTGGAAACCCCGTACCAACCTTGCTCGCAGATGCTTATCATTCTATACACTTAAGGAATTTGTACAACAGAGGAATGATCACATGCTGTGTACCCCTGCTTTACAAATGGTTCACTTCCTATTTACCCAAGTCTGCTACTTTTTGGGATCATAAGAGTACTCTACGCTGGTCACAGAGAATCATGTCTCTTACCAACTCTGACATAGATTGGTACAATCAGATCTATGACGAGATAAGGATCATTGATAAATGTGGAAATTTCCCTAATGTACCCCTCATAGGAACTAAAGGAGGAATCAACTATCATCTAATTTTAGTTCGCCGTCAACTCGGATACCCGATGAAGCATATCCCGCAAAATGTTCATCTGGAAGGTCTTTTCTTCAAGGAAGGAGAAAATGACAGAGCACTAAAGAAAGAAATAGTGCATGCCTGGCAACATGTTCACAGGAAAGGAAGAGAGTCTCTAGGAAGACCGAACTATATCTCCGTGGAACCTTATCTCCATTGGGTGCAAACTAGAGCCCTCAAGCTGATGATGCCTTACCTTCGTCAAGGAGTTCTTCGGTTAAAGGAATTTGTCCTTTATTTTATGTATGATACGAAAAAAACTCCAGATCGCTCTCAACAAAGTTCAACGGGAAAAGAACTCTTGGAAGAACAAATACCGCATTCTCAATGTAGAGTGTACCAAAATTCAAGGACTGTTAAAAGAGAAGGATGCTCTGATTAAGATACTAGAACAGCATATTGTAGAAAATTAAGAAGATCGAAGAAACTTGCTTGCTCCTTTCACTTGGAAAAGGACTGACAACCCGACAACGGCTGAAGAGCCCCGGTCAAAGAAAAGGAAAATACCAAAACCAGCATCTGAGCTCTCTTCAGAGAGGACTCAGGATCCATAAGTTCAGACATTTCTTTTACAACACTTTGTAAAATACTGTATTTCCCTTTCTGCAATCTTTCAAATTCAATAAAACGGGGTCTCCCCACTGTATGATATTTGCAATCTATTTGTTGAAGTTTCTTTTTTATTAAAGCAAAAATAAAACAATTAATATATATCATTGCATATCATTCATCATTCTCACATAATCCTCAGCAGAAGCCAGCCTCCTCTTAGGCTTTGTATAATGATTTTCCTCAGCAGAGTTAGCCTCAAAATCACTATTTTGATTGAATCATCTTCTTTCTTAAAGGACTCTCTTGTTGAGTCAACCCTTTTCAGCCTCAATCTTGGGCTTTGTACAAGACACACAAAAGCACTCTTTTGTTGAGTCTATCACCTTAAAACACTCTCTTGTTGAGTTAATCACCTCCTAGCCTCCTCTTAGGCTTTGTATAATGATCTTTCTTTTCCTCAGCAAAAGTCAGCCTCAATCTTGGGCTTTGTACAAGACATCATAAAAAATCTCCTTTGTTCAGTCAATCACTTTAAATCACTCTCTTGTTGAGTCAACCCTTTCAGCCTCAATCTTGGGCTTTGTACAAGACACCCATAAATGTCCTTCAGCCTCAATTTTGGGCTTTGTACAAGACACATATAAATCTCTCCAGCAGAGTCAAACTCTTTTCAGCCACAATCTTGGGCTTTGTGCAAGATAGATAAAACCTCTCACCGGTAGAGTCGGTTTCCCCTTTTAGCCACAATCTTGGGCTTTTTACAAGACTGACAAAATATTTCCCCGAAAAAGTCAACTTTCAACCTCCTCTTAGGCTTTGTATAATGATATCCCCAAAAGAGTCAATTCTTTTTTAGCCTCAATCTTGGGCTTTGAACAAGACAGATAAACACTCTCTTGTTGAGTCAGTCTTTTCTAGCCTCCTCTTAGGCTTTGTATAAGGACTTCCCCAGTAGAGTCAATCAATATCTTAGCTTCAACCTTGGGCTTTGATCAAGGCACATACAAAAACCACCATCCCCTTAGAGGAAATCAAAATCTCTCTGTAGGAAGACATTTTTCTGTGTTATCACTCATCAAAACAGATACAAACAAACAAACCCTAATCCCAGATAACTGCTGTAAGTGGCACACTTATTGATTCAAACATCCAAGTTGTAGTCCATCTCTTATTCTGGTAAATCCGCTCTTTCATCAAGTTGCTGTAAGTGGCAAGCCTCTGGATTATTTACATCCACGCCAATGTCCCTCTTTTAGCATGAAAGATCCCTAAGGAAAAATGGCATTGCTCTACACTGAGTTAAAGTTTTCCCCTTCAGGATAAATCCCCTATAAAGGAAATTATGGCATTACTGGATTCACATATCCCAGTTAAAGTAATTCTCCTTTATAATAAGTCACCCAACAGTTGTGATAAACAGACGAGATGTCTCCCTTTAGAGATGACAAATTCTCTCTCAGTCAAAATTTTAGCTTCAATCTTGGCCTTTGAACAAGACACAAATACTCAACCTTTTAGCTTCAATCTTGGGCTTTGAACAAGACACCGAAACATCTTTTTCCTCCCATAGAATAGGAGGAACTACGATTGCTCTGATTTCCCTGTTATCTTTAACGGGAATACGTAGGCATAAGATTGCGAAATCTTAGCGAGCATACCAATCAAAAACTTTAGGTCCAGTACCTTCACACATTCATCCAAAAACATAGGTAAACCCGACATCAACAAAAACTCTCTCTCTCTCTCACAGACATCACCACAAAGAAGAAACTTTCCCATTTTTACAGACAAACACTAGTAATTAGAAAAAGCAGAGAAAATTGCTAACAACCTGTGGATAACCACGTATAGGATGGGTAGTTGACAACTCCCCATTGTATAACCTGACCCCGAAATCCCCGAATCTCTTTAAACATCTGTTCAGTTAAACATTCGCGTCCAAGGTTAGTTTTAGATAGCTTCCCTTTCCCTTCCAGCTTCATGGGATAAATAAGAAATCAGAAAGTATCACCCCACTCCTACGATTGCGATGAGGAACCCATGGCGATAAGGTGGTCGTGTCACCGACAAAAATCACACGCTACAACTGTGATCATAATTATGTGAAGAAGTCTCTGTAATGTCAAATCAGAAGAAGAATCTGGGAAGAATAGACAATGTTTGACATGATGCCAGGACATTGTTATAAAACATGTGTGCATGTAATGGGTTCTTTGGCCGACATTCTTCAAAGAAGAAATAGTCAAAGTAGTCTTGGTCAGTGCGTTATTGGTGGAGTTATTGCCTTTGACTAATGGTCCTTTGAATTGACTAGCGTTATTTTTTGTGGTTCGCTACTTTCTAAGGAAATTTCTCGGCTATAAATAGGATTGCTTTGATCTTCTTTAGTCTCAATACTCTCTCTTTGGGTTGGTGACAGATGGGGTTTTTCAAAATCTGGGTATGTTGATTCTAGGTTTGGGGCTGTCTTGGTCACTTTTGCCAAGTTTTGGCTAAAAAGGGGGAGAATGGTTTTTTGATGTTGTCTGGGATTGGGTACATTCCTGCAGTTGCTTTGAAAGAATGTTGGTTAAGATGTTCTGACGTCTTAACAATCTTATTTTCCTTGTGTCTTGTGATCTGAGTTGTGTAGCATGTTGTGTCTTGTGACCTGAGTTACGCAATCTTTGCTCTCACTGTTACGAAGCCTACAACTGCTGTTTCTTTTCTGGAGGAGTCTTCTGGTTCTCAAGACCTCCCTTGAAAGGAGGGGGAATATGTTGAGGGGGAGACTCTCTCAGACTTAGCTCCAATCAATTCTCAAGATGAATCTTGACGTAGGAGTCTTGCTGATTGCAGAAAGCAGAAGAAAATGTATTAGCCAAAATTTGTCAAAAAGGGGAGATTAAAAGCACTTGTTGTTTGACTAAATTTTTCTAAAACATTCCGATGATATAATTATAGAATCTGCAGAAGAAAAAGATGTTAAAGGAGATGTCCCAGCATGGTGACTCGACATCCTGACTAATTTACTAAGTTAGCAGGTTTTAATCTGTTGCAAGAATTAAGGAGCGGATCAAGGAATCACAGGGTCAAAGATAGAAAGCCCAACATAAGACTATATAAGGAGACTTAGACCTAGGGTTTTGATATCGAGTGTACCTTTTGTATCACTTGTAACTTTGTAACCTAGTTCTCTTGTGTTGAATAAGGGTTTAGGGTTTGAGAATCATTGGCTCTCTTAGGAGTTGTAAGTCTCCCTCTGTAAGATGAGATACAGAGTGGAAGGCATAGGTACAGGGACAGAACCAGAAGCCTTTAGGCAATGGTCTATGTATCACTCTTGGACGAAGCTATGAAGCAAGTCCAAGATGACTTGTTGGTCAAGAAAGCATGACAGAGATTCTGAATTGGCAGAAGACAGAGATATCACAGGTTGTGATTAAGGAAGTGAGTAGGTCTCTCATATCAGAGTTGTAAATGAGGAGTTTAACTGTGATAAAGATATTCATTAAGGGTAGTGATTAGGATAAAGTTGTAAACGGGGGAGTTTAACTTTAGGGTAATACGACAAGATAGTGAAGTCTTCTTCCTGGATTGGTATCCCCCAGAGTAGGTGAATTGTACCTAACTAGGTTAACACATACTATCTTATTTAACATTCTGCAATTTACAGTTTTGTTATTGTTCTTGACTAACATGTTGGATCAGATGTTGTGACATCTGTGAGTGTGCCATTCTGATATTCAAGGTATCAGTCTGCTAGTGCGCCTCTGAGTTTAAAAGATTATGTAGCTCAATGTCTTGACATGTGTTAGGACATCTGTTGTCTGTATAGGCCAGAATTTCACTGTTGGTTAAGATACCATTTTCTCCTCCTCTCCTAGTTAAACACTGATTCTCAGTTAAAAGACCATTCTTGGATTGATCATCACTTATTGTTTAAGAAACCCTGCAACTTCTCCCCTTTGGCTAATTGTCGCACGTCGGTTAAAATACCATTTTCTATTTCTTTCCTGGTTAGTCACTGATTCTCGATTAAAACACCATTTCTCATGACTCCTTCAAACACTCTACCTCTTGGTTTTGACACCACCTTCCTAATCCCTTTTTCCCTAGTTCCATGAACTACGGAGCTCTGATTTCCTCATTGCACTATGAGGATATGTAGGCACGAGGGCCCCAATCCTTTGTGAGAACTCTCTTTATCTCCCTTTCTTTCCCCTCTTCGCGAGTAATCCTTTAGATTAAGATCCATTTAAGCAAAGAACAAGCAAAATGGTTCCCGTCGAGTACGACAGATGCGAGGGATGCTAATACCTTCCCTTTGCATAACTGGCTCCCTTACCTGTTTCTCTTCCCCATGGGTTTTATCGATATTTTCCTTTTCCTTTTGGAATAAATAAAGTTTGGTGGCGACTCTGTTGTATCTTCGAGCATGTGATACGCTCGGATATATTCCTGCTAGCTTCAATACTCGTCCGTATTAATTTTCAACACTCGTCCATTTTGACATCTCGCTTTTTAATACCCGTCAATATTGATTTCCAACACTCGCCCGTGTTGACATTCCCTTCAATACTTGTGTGTATTGACTCCCGACACTCGTCCGTGTTGGCATCTTTTTATCAATACTCGTCTGTGTTGATCATCAACACTCATCCGTGTCGATCCCATTCTTTTTCAATAATTGTCTGTATTAATTTCCAACATTCTTCCGTGTTGATCATATCTCTTGAATACTCTTCGGTATTGATTTCCAGCACTTGTCCGTGTTGATCATATTTCTTCAATACTCGTCAGCATTGATTTCCAACACTCGTCCGTGTTGATATACCCTTTTCCTCAATACTCGTCGATATTGCTTCCCAACACTCATTAGTGCTGGTACTATCTTTTCAATATTCGACACTCATTCGTGTTGACAACTATTTTTATAGTACTCGTCCATATTGATTCCCAACATTCTTTCATGCTAATCATATAGCTTTAATACTCGTCCCTATTGACTTCCAGCACTCAAATGTGTTAATCAATTTTCAACACTCGGCCATGCCGACACAGTTTTACTAGCAGATATTCAGCGAATCCCCAGCAGATGACCTTGCACAAAGGCATCTCTGCCATTCCATATCCCCGAATAAGAAAATTCCCAACATATATTCATTTTCAATCCACCTCCATTCTCACCGGTCAAATTTTCGGGCTACTCTTGTATTTAATCCCCTTCCACCTCGAATGCTCAAAATGTTGTCACAAATCGTGCATTCAGCTCCAAGAGGATTAAATAGGGGCAGCTGTAGTACCCTAAAATTAGCCCTAACCTTGCCTGACCTTTTTTCCTTTTGTATGGGCATATGCATCGACATTTTCAACATAAGCATATGCATTTTATTTATGGACTTTATTGCATGAACATTCAATCCAAGAGCTCAAATAATGATTAGACTGATACTGGCACAACAGCGACAGTTTATTTATCCCCAGTCAAGTCATCAGATAGTTATCAGTATTTCAGTCCAGACAAAGGGTCCAGATCTTGATTAATCCAAGCACAAGTCCGGAATACCAAGCCACGTTCAAAACAACATGTTTCAAGCCAATAAACACAAAATTTGACTGTGGTAACTAGTTACCAGTATTAGGGTAACTGGTTACACCCTCTTTTCCAGCTCAGGATACACATGTCCAGGCATGTGTGATCGGTTACAACAATCAGGGTAACCGGTTACACCTGTATATTTTTTTCTTTTTTCAACACCTTCCCAACACTGCAGTGGCTACTTCCCAAATTCTTTCCACACATCATTGATACATAACAAAAGGGATTTGTACATACATTGCAACTATAAATGACATCAACTTCACATATTCCCCTACAAATGACAGCAACTTCACATATTTATATATTTGCTTGAGATAAGGCACAAAAATGAGAGAAAATAGCCATTTGATTCAAGTCAAGAGAAAACGGTATAAATTGAGTCAAGAGAGTGAATGATTTCAATCAAGAATTAAAAACAAAGAAACTGCTTCTATGATTCAAATAAGGCTTTTTATGATTCAAGTCATGTGATTCGGATGAAAAATACATAACCAAAATCCAAAATTTTCATCCAAGATTTGATTCAAGTAAATCCTTTTAATGATTCAATTCAAAACCTCTGTGATTCAAGTCAGGCTTTTTTGTGATTCAAATCAAACATATATAAGCAAAATCATATTTTCCAGAATCTAAATTTGATTTGATTCCACCTTTTTTATAATTTGAATCAAGCACACATAATCAATTTCTTATTTTTCACATTTAATTTGATTTGAGTCAAGAGAAAATGGTATAAGTTGAGTCAAAAGAGTGAATGATTTGAATCAAGAATTAAAAACCAAGAAAACTATTTCTATGATTTGAATAAGGATTTTTACAATTCGAGTCAGACAAATTCATGATTCAAATCAAAAATACATACCCAAAATCCAAAATCTGTATCCAAGATTTAATCAGAGTCAATCCTTTTTATGTTTCAAATCAAAACCTCCATGATTCGAGTTATGATTTTTTGTGATTTAAATCAAACACACAAAAGCTAAATCCTATTTTCAGAATCCATATTTGATTTAAGCCTTTTTCATAATTCGAATCAAGCACACATAATGAATATCTGATTTTTCACAATTCAAAAAATTCAAAAAATTTAACAAGAATTCGCAGATTTGAATCACAATTCAAAAAATTCAAAATTTAACAAGAATTAAGGGTTGATTTGAATCGATACTTATCACGATTTTAATCATGCTCTCATGTGATTATTGATTAAAACTTCATACTAATTGACTAGAAATATATTGCATTAACTTTAAATAAATAATTCAACTTATGCATGTGTAAAAAATGACTTAGCATTCAACCTTAGAATGCACAACTATGTGAGGAGACTCAATCATAGAAAATAAACCAAGATACTAAATTGACAAGCAACAAAATATAAACTAGGGTAAACTCTAGGAGGCAGATCAACTTGAAGCATAACCATCATTATTGTGACAAAGTATCAATGGACTTATTCATAAGCATGAAAACCAAAGCACAATCCAAGTTGATTGGTCATTCTCTAGGCATCTTTAATTGTTCACATCATTAACTACACATTTGGTCATGGGACTTAAATGTTTTTCCAAACAAGACCACAAACCACACCTTGGGAGAAGACACAATCAACCTCAATCTTACTCGACATTGCAACTACACCACCCTTTACTTAATCATCTTTACCTCTAATTAATCATTTCACCCTTTACTTAATCACTCCCCCCTTACATGCCTTGTTTTTAATGGACTATGAATCATCATGTCTCTACTTAATCACTTTTCCCTTACAGGCTTCGTGCTTGAGGAACTGTGAACCATCATGTCTTTACTTAATCACTTTTTCTTTACAAGTCTTGTGCTTGAGGGACTGTGAACCATTATGTCTCTACTTAATCACTTCACCCATACAAACCTCATACTTGAGGGATTGTAAACCATCATGTCTTTACTTACTCACTTCACCCTTATAAGCCTCGTTCTTAAGGGAACGTGGATTGATATCACAAATCAAGCCTAACCTCCTTGGCCCACCAACTCTTTAACTTGTAAGCAATACAAGTAATACTAAAATGAAGAGGGGAGAGTTCATTTGGAAGACATACCTTACCTTCTATTATGTCTCACCTTGTAGAATGACGTGTCAAGACATGTTCCAAGAAAATTAATGGGATTCTCTAGGTCAAGAACCAGAATACATCTAGTCTAATATGTCAATTTCACTTCTTATATCAAAGGGGTGACTTACCTCATTTGCTTTTACTATTGAGTCAAATGTGAGAGATGTATGGCCATGTTTAAGTACACTGGAACCAACCTGTCTAAACATAGACAACATATACAAATACCTAGCCAAGCAATTAAGTTGGATTCATTCAATTTTGACATATAAGAACCTAAAATCTCTCTTGTGCTCCATATCATAAGCAATCCAACATGTAGATTATACTAATAACAAGAACACATATGATTCATCAAGCTCCTCTAGAAGTTTTAAGCATCGTCTCAATAATTTCTTATTACATATAATGGACTAGGAATATAAAAACTTTTATAGATATTCAAATCCCTATTCAACAAACAATAAAAAATGTTTGATGTACCAGAAAAATTTCCAAAGGAAGAAGAAGATTGACTCACAAAACTCCTTTGAAGAGTATGTCTAAGCTTTCATTGAGAAACACCTAAAGCTTTTCTGCAATTCACTCAACGTCATCTCTTTGCTACAGAATCAAAATCAATACGAATGATGCTACAAAATGGAGCACAATTGGGGAATTATTTGTGTCATTTGCAACCATAAAAGGGAAATGTTCGCTGCAGTTTGTAGAAGCAAGATTGATTTCTCAAGCCCCCTAAGTGTGGAAGGCATATATCGACTTGATTCATATTAGACCATAGTTGCAAATTTGTACTGGTAGAACAAGATAATGCTTTGGTAATTGACAGTATTGTAAGGAAGAAAATATTTGAGGTCTTGTCGAACACTATTTTTTTCATATCGTTGAACTTTGGAGCCCCAATTAAATGAAATTAGTTACTATCATGCTAAACATATATGTAACAATTTAACAAATTGTTTAGCCAAAACAACAATTAGGGGTGTGCAAAAAAACTGGTTTACAATAACCACTTTTAAAAATATGGTGCACCGATTTTAAAAGTCCATATTATTTGGTTTAAAAACTAGTCCAGATCCATTTTACTAAAACCATAAAAAATCAGTATCCACTTTTGAAAACCAATACATAAATGGTTAATCCACTTTTCAAACATAGTGTATTATTTGCCTTGCCTTGTTTCATGGTCATAAGTGACAAAATGAATTTTCAAATTAAAATCTATTCATTTTGTTTTTCCAACTGTTGTAGTATAACTTGTATTAAAACTTTGCTTCTAGAATTACTCAAATTTGTTTTTCCTGATTGAAAATTAAAACTTTTTTTCAATTTCTTAGTAGTTTTGTTTCATAATTATTACTTATTAATTCTATTCATTTTTATTGAGCTATGTAATTTTAGGAAATGTCTCGGTCGAGATTCCAGGATTCATCGCCGACGAATGGTTATTGATTTAAAAAACAGTTGGATGGAGTGAATATTAAGTTGTTGGATTGAAAATTGAGTTTTAGTTGAAACAAATTTGAAGAAAATTTGGTTTTAAAATTGTTTCAAATAAAAACTGGTTTATTGGTGCAAACCGATTATTAGCCAAACCGATCCAAACATAAACCGGTTTTAGAAAAATAAACCAATTTTGTCAAAGTGGTTTTAAAAACCAAACTGATCCATATATTTGGTTCAATTTGGTTTGGTTTAAGAACCATGCACACCCCTAACAACAATTATAAAAGAGGTTGCTTATTACACATTAAATATTTCTCTCAAACCTTATAAATGTCCACATAATTTCTCTCAACAAAGGACTAAAGAGGTTTGTCTAAAAGTTAACTTTTGAATACTATTATCTGCAGGAAAATACCTCAGGTATATCAACATGAAATATTATATATTAGCAAAAACTTCAAGTATTTCTGGGAATTTTGCTGCGAAATACAAATCCAAAGGAAATAATATAACATTTAAAAAAACCACGACATATTCTGATGTCTGAAAGTTAACTTTTAGATGCACCCTATATTGTGTTGTCTATATGATTTCACATAGAAAATGACTAAACAAGTTTATTCAAAAGTTTCCTTTTAGATACTATTAGTTACAGAAACAGTCGTAGATATATATGTTGAAAATGCTAAATATTAACAAAATATTTAAATATTTAAGTGAAATTTATAACGAAAAAAATTATTATGAATTCGAAATATAACTTCAAGATGTGGCGAATCGACATTTTTCAAATTTTCATAGAGTTTTGATTAATTGTGTATTGAGCAACCCCTTTTGAAAACCCAAAATGTCCCTTAGATTCCGGAGATGCATCTTCGGACGTATCTTATTAAAGTAAAAATGTTAACTAATTTGGAGATGCATCTCCAAAATGTTTTAACACTTACACCATGCATTCCTTTCTGAAAAGCTCATTTTACACAGTTATTGTTCCAGAGATGCATATGCGTTTAGGATTTACGGAGATGCATCTTCGTACCCTATCAGAATAGTGCAGGTTATGTTTGGTTTATGGTTATTCATATGAAAATGATGATTTATAAATGTTAAGGACCTCGTTATATGATGAGCATTAAACCATACAATCGATATCCAAAGAATGACATATATAAATCCAAATGGTCACAAAATGACATATATAAATGAAGTTGAAATACACGATAAAGTAGAATGAAGTGAAAATAAAATATAATCCATAATAAATTGAGAGTACAACTACTATATACTACTGCGTATGCCGAACTACAGTTCCTCTGGCTACTTGGTCTCCTCTACCCCCCATCATCTGAAGTTGTCTCATGTACATCAGTGCCTCTCGTGCTTTCGTCATAATGGCATCTAGGACCTGCCTCACCTCAAACCCATCAGAGAAGATACATCTGTCAATGCCTGTCTGCGTAATCTCCATAATACGATGACATTTAGGCAAGTCATCATGTGCATGATCTAATTGTGTCTGCTCCTCCTCTAGTATCTTCTGATGAGCTGGCCTCGGTGGATCTCAAGGAGTAGCCTGCACCATATACGGATGTGACACCCTGAAGAACCACCTAATGTACTCATCAACATAGCTCTAATCGCTCTTAGCTATGGTACTTTGTGCCTCCTCCGGTACCAGATGACTAAGATAATGTTCAAACATGGCATCCATATCTCTGTGTCATAGATGGAGGAGTAGAGACAATAGGGTGTCTGGGAATAGTTTGAGTATAGTCGAATTGTGGCATGACACACCCAGGAAGATGAGAAAATGTGAGACGTGAGCCACAATCCAAATATCCCGAGTATAAACACTATGTCGTCAAATGGCCACGTCTCACGGTGATCGACATAGCTATTAAAGTGCATATCCTAGGCAACCAAGCAGTCAATATACACTCTGAACAGCTCTATCGTCTGGTTCCTTCTAAGCGAAACAAATATAGAAGTACGCGGCATATCCTCAGTATAAGACGGTATACATGACCAGTCGGAGATGTGTGGGAAGTGCTGAGGATCTAAGCCTGAAAAGTGTTGGAACACACGAATCATCAGTAAAGGCGTTGCAAAAATGTAATGAAAATGACACATAAACATTAAAAGACCAATAAATATTACTGCTAGTAGTTTGATGCTGCTTGTGACCTGCTTCGTCTTCCACCTACAACCCTATGATAACTTCGAGTATAAGTATACCAAATAAACGACCCCCTCGATTGTACTCATGGATCCACTCAAAGTCTTCGAAGTACCGTAGGTAGACGACATGCACATAAGTGGCACTCTTGTCCATAAAAATCATAGTGCCAACCAAATATAGTAGATATGCTCTTATATCATACGCTTTATGGAACCCCACCTGCTCGTCATCACCTCCAACCTGCTTTTTTATAAGGAGTTCATCTGTGTATACCTTTTTGAGGAATTCAAACCTAGCATGAGCCTGAATGGTTTTTTCCAACTCCCTCATCGAATCCTCTAGGTCAACTCCCAAATAGTCTATAATCATCTCGAGTGCCTCTTCTTTGCTAATCCTCCCTTGATCTAGAAGTTTCCCCCTGATTGGAAGATGCAGAAAACACGACACATCGTCGAGTGTAATAGACATCTTACCAAGTGATAAACAAAATGATGAGGTCTCGGTGTGTTATCTCTCCACGAATGCATTGAGTATCTCGTTGTTGACCGTAATGTAATCGGTCATGCACAAGTCCTTCATCCCAAATAAGGACAAAGCATCCTGAAACACTCGTCATTCGGATGAGGCAAACCAATAATTTTTCGCCCATGGTTAATAAACTTTAGTGGATCACGGTCATGCAGAAAAATAAATCAATGTCTGAAACTTGTAATATAATAATAAACGTAATTCAAAAAGAATGAATCCAACTAATTTTAGCTCTGCGTCTCAAATATGTTTGGCAGTATGATCCGGGTACAAAGGCAGCAATGACAACTCTATAGGGTCTCCTCCAAATACCTGAGGTGGCACTGGTCCACCAGCCTTAGCAGCCTGAGATGACCCTGGCTCAGCATCCTCATTTGTTGTCTGCAGGAGGATGTATGTAGTGATGCGTTAGTTGGTGACACCTATCTCCTACGGGAAGAAGAAGATAGACAAGCGTGAGCCCTAGAAGTCGATGCCTCTGCATGAACTGGGCTAGAGTGAATAGGGGCCTCCGAAACCTGATTTTTCTTCCTCTGGACTGATGCATGTTGTACAATTCTCCCGTGCCTAAATATGTCATCTATATCAACCATAATGCCTGTAAGTAAACCAGACAATTAGTACAAGAAAGAAAAGAAAAAAAATATACTGATAATTTACGGAGATGCATCTCCAGTTATTGGCAATCCAAACATTAAAAAGTTCTAGAGATACATCTCCGAAATTTTTTGAAACTTTTCAGGTCTGCCAATAACGGTAATGTAAAGCATTAAACCTCAAAAATAATGGTTTGATCATTATTTTTAACCATTAAACAAGTTTTACAGTATGTATAAACTATCATTCATACAATTTCAACTCATTTCTTACATAAATCATCAATTTCCACTCATTTATACAAAAAGCTCAAAAAACTATTCAAAAAATCAAAAACTTACAAATTGAGAGTTTACTTTAGTGTTGAATGATGTCTCTGATGTACTTGATGCTGATGGAAAAACCTTTGAACTTGGTTGATTAATTTTGAAAGAATGTGAGTTGAGAGTGTTCTAACCAAAAATGGTTCGATACACCAAAAGTGTTAGTCTTCTACTTTAGGGCAGAGAAGACTACGCTGTCTATACTATTTGAGTATCTTTGGGGATTTTAGAGATATACAGGTGTTGTATGTTGTCTCAAGATGAATGTGTCTTGCTTAACCCTCATGCGGGAGCCCCTTTTATAGCCTTTTTTAGTCTTCAATTAAGTTATGCAGTTAAGAGAAGTCTCTTGGCCTTCTGACGTTGCATGGCCATCATTGCCATAACTCTTCTTCATGAATGCATGCTTTGAAGACCAGGTAACGGCTGCATTGAAGCACTGCCACCGCTACTGTAACACCCCATTTCTACCCATCAAATAATAATAAATCAGAGTTTCAAAATTTCAACACTCAAATAGGATGCCATATTTTCAACTTAAAAACAACGGCATTTAACCACATAAACATGGATACATAACACTTAATACTCAGATGAACATAATTCAATCTTTGACACAAAACAACTTTATTAATACGCAGCGGATTCATAAATTCAACTGAAATACCATAAAATCTGGTTTGATTCAAAACAACTCTAAAACATCAGGTCTTTAATGAAAACCAACTTAAAATTCAGCAACAATACTAAAATCAGTAATAAAGAAAACAATCGTTCATCCCCCCCGAGTGTTATGTTTCAGAGCAACGACACCAACTCGAACTAATGAAGGTAGAAAGCCTTCACACCAAATTACCTGCAGGATGGCGTATAAACCATCGACATACACAGAAGGGGTGAGATATCAAACAATATAATCAGATATATGATAAATAATATATTAGATCAGATTATATAAAATCATCACTTCACAACATTACCATCAACTTTAATCAACAACACAACAATAATTTATGCAACATGGAATGTGACTCATAAAATGCACATGCATGTGGTACCATTTGAGCAAAACTCCCAACTTAGAAACTTGCCAATTAATATTGACATCAGCAAGGCATAAGCCTTCAACTTAAATTTTGCCAATCCAGGCCAACTTACCGAGCACCAGCTCCAACTTGATATGCAATGTATGTAACTCAACATGAATATCATAATAACAACAATAATAGTTATGTAACCACACAACAACAAATCAACAATTGGCCATAGGCCTACAACTTAACAGCAACAACAAATCAACATTGGCCATAGGCCTACAACTTAACAATAACAACAAATCAACATTGGCCATAGGCCTACAACTTAATTCTTGCCACTAATAAGGCAATGCAACAAAATTCCTACCAGCAACTTCACAACTTAAAAACGACGATATCACGGCAACTTATATCCTACTCTGTACCAACCATCTTATATCACAAACGCTCCTCGAATTTATTCGGACAAGACTTCCAAAACCGGTTAATTATTCTCCTACTAAAATTACTAATGTTTCTGTTCTGCTTTAATATTATTACGACTATTCTGATACTGTTATTATACAACAAGTTCTGCTATGATTAATCATTATTCTGCTTTAATTATCCTTCTAATAAGTTAACACTGCTACTGATATTGAAAATCACCTCCTGCTAATTCATGCCCTTGCTGCTATATTTTTCTATTAATTAAAACTAATAGTGACAATGTGATTTTCCTGCTAATTCACAAATTCTATTTTTCTTGTACCACCCTATTCTAATTTCTGGTAAACTTACATTATTTTACTGTTATTAACCTATTTTAATTCCTACTCAACATACATTATTTTACTGTTATTAACATAATAATTTACTAACATAACAATTTACTGCTAAACATGTTAATTTTTCTGCTAAGCATAATACCTACAAAACACTTCCTCTTACTGATACAAGTTGCTTGCGCCACCAACTCTCTCAAGCAAAGGTGGCTTGCGCCACCATTTACTATCCAACCAAGGTGGCTTGCGCCACCATTCCCAAAGCAACAAGGTGGCTTGCGCCACCCTTTATCTAAAATGCCCAGGTGGCTTGCGCCACCCTTTTCAAAAGGGCAAGGTGGCTTGCGCCACCCTTTATCACACACAGGGGTGGCTTGCGCCATCCCCTTTTTATTTTTTTTATCCAGTTTAGTTCGAACAATTCCAATTAAATCTCACCACAGACCCAGAACAACAACACATATGGTTTTAGCAACATGAATTTGTTCACCGAAACAGCGATAATAACCAGATACGACAACAACAGAAAAATTGGTATAATCTCTGACACAATTCACACATCAGCGACAATTTTATACAAACCCAAACCCCACATATTATTCATCAATTAACCAATTATAGAGTCAGAACCCCACCCTTACCTGGGATTGAAGGTTGCTCTATGACTCTCCGATTGAACCTAGCTTTTGTCTTTCTTTTTCCTCTTTTCCTCTTCTCTACAACTTTACGTAACTTCTCCCAAACCTTATTTCTTTTGTTAATGCTACTTCCCACAATTCCACTTAAAACCTATTCTTCCTTATTTTCCTCCACAATCCCACTACTAATACTTAGTCTTCCTCATTTCTCTCTCACCCAAATACTAATTAAATCATATTTTAATTAATAATAATATTAGGAATAATAATAATAATAATAATAATAATAATTTCCATCACCTATTTAATTAGATCAATATTCAGCTATCATTATAATTAAATAATTACTAACTAAAATAATCTAATTAGTCTTAGTCCCCACACCACCAATCTCTACGTTTTGGTTACACACCCCAACTACCTTAAAGATAATTCTTAAGGCCACTACCCCTTACGATGGCTACACCAAGAACAGCCAAAACACACCAAAACACACGATCAATTACATCAATTCACAATTATTCCACGAATAATAATCAAAATAAAAACGGCGTTACAACTCTCCCCCACTTAGAATATTTTCGTCCTCGAAAATTTACTCGATACAAACCACTCCAGATACGTTATCACATCCAACTAATCAACTCTCATGCCACGAATGGCAACACCACGAATAACGCAATACAACAATACACCTTATCAATGACAACGACAACAAGATGAAATGCTCACGCGATGCACTCGACGACCAACTCAAAACACAAAGAATAATCAAATTAAGAACACACAGGTTCACTATGAACCAGAACACAACACTATCGTTACCATTGCCATAGGCAACACTCCCCCAATTCCCCATCATAGGAATTAGCTACTCGTACTCGAACCATCACCATAGGTAATGAGGCAACAACAAAGATAAGAACACAAAAGCCCATAGCACAACATCAACGTAACCAAACTACCGACATCGTTGTTACCCACATAAGAACCAACTGCGCTACACCACGCTTTTGCTGCGTACTCTGAGTACTCGCAACTATCTAATCTACCAAGTTTACATCACTTCCGACCATCAAAGCAGACATAAGAAAGGACTTTCGACTTAACTCATCGGAATTTCCAACCAACAGGCATTCTATACTCTTGTGATTACTGAATACATCGAACTCCGATTTCATAAAAATAATACCTCTGAATATTCAACACAATTACAACTGCAGCCAATTCCAAATCTTGAATAGGATAAATACTTTCATGAATCCCCAATTATCGTAAAACATAAGCTACAACTTTACCATCTTGTATTAACACGTTGTACAAACTCATCATATACACCTACCAATGCCATAACAACAACAATACAACATTCCAACAGCATAAGCTACAAATGTCCAATTAATCTCAATAAGATAAATCATCTATTTCACTCCTAGACCGTGCTAAGCGGGATCTGTGAATTCTGCAGGAAAACCCTGCAAAAAACATATGTCCTGCTGCGACTTAACACTTTCCATTTACTTCCTCCTTAGTTCATCTCTATAATGCTTCAAGTCTCATGTCAATCGAATTCTCGATTCATCATAAATCAAAACTCAAGTTATCCCGAATACAACTGGGAGTTTCCATACTACTCACCGATCAACTCGCAACCTCATGCTATCATCCTCGAGTCCGCCTCATCTTCCTATATAGGAATTTGCATTGACTAATCAAAACAATCCTTAAGCACTTGGCTCAACTCCGATCAATTCACTGTACATACAATCTCAATTGGAAAGACACGTCTATTCCATCCAACATGATTCTGTCTATTATCAACAAGAGATTAAGGGTGATCAGTTCCTTAATTTGTCAATAGACAGCCGACAACCATAACAGTGGCATAAATCATCATTACCCAACTACAATAGCGTCATTTACCTTGTGCTCAAAGTTACCTAAGCATAATGCACCATCATCTCTCTAAGGCTTACAAACGTTTTCTTAATTTTCTTATTTTCCACCTCGTCAATGATACAAAAAGTCCAAATTCCAGTACATATTCTCCTATACACGCTCGTAGCACAACACATTTGCTGAATATTCTCCCAATACCGGAGCTACTACGACACCAAGTATAATCCAAATCGGTTTGCTCCAATTGAAACCTTTATTTAAGTTAAGAACTTCAACAACACTAACCAATCCTTAGTCTTTCCTTTAATCTCAGAATCTCTATAATCCATATAGTTTCACACTTGATTCTCATTCAAATCACACTCTCAATAGTACCACCTCATCATCTGGTTGGTGATACAAACTCCCAAAATTTTCCCGACACATGTCGACACCATATCAACAATAATACACAGTCCACTTTACTATTTAACCTTCCTCAAAGAAATCTATATTCTAATAATTCTCCATTGGCATACGCCGCATCTCTATGTGCTTCTTCGATATCCTTACCTCCTTCTTATTTCCAAACATTTTTCACTTGATCTTATCTTACTCGTCTCTAGTAATAATCGTTCAACTTCTATCACAACTATCTCTTTCAATACAGACCTCCCAAACACAAAATTATATTCCAAAATGAAGGGAATTTCATGTAGATTTTGGAACTTCAAGAATCACTTAAATCTGAGTTACGAGTAAAAAGTTATCGCCTGTGCAATGGCGGCTGATCCAGAAATCTCGTATACATACCTCCACCAAAATTAGCATCAGACCCAAATATTCAAACGCATTTTTCTCTCTCTTCAAAAATATGCCGAAGACAAAATTTATATGTAAACTATAGGGAATTTCATAAGCTTTCCAAAAAATCCAGATTCACTTCCATCGGAGTTACGAGTGAAAAGTTATACCCCTTTTCTGAAGGTTGTTCCATAATTGCGAAAATGAAAATTGAAATTGGTGAACATGAGTTCTACCTCTCTCTCTCTTGCTTCCGAGATCCTCCAACTATCCTTGCTTTTCACCTAACTCTGAAAATCATTCGACTTCAATCCAATTATACTCAAGACATACTAGTCTACCAGTTGATCCATCGAATTATCATTTTCTTTGGAGTGGATCCTTATTCTCAATCATCTCTTTAATCTGCCGTCAGTAGTCTACGCACCTCTCAAATAACCGTTATCACCCACATGCGCTCATATAAGCTCCATTCTGTAAGAGTTATCTTACTCGCTTAGCAGGTAAAAACATCATCTCCTAACTGTCTCCAAACTCTGATCTACACTCCAGAGGCAAATCGCAATTATCGGCTCGTCCTCCCTCAAAGGCATCTCAAACTTGACCGATAAGAATCATGAGTCCATACTCTCGTCGGTTCGCAACACAGTTCCAACAACATTTGCACTCTTGCAATCAATATCACCTTGATCCAACTTCACATACCATTAACATTTTCGGGAAGCAAGCTTCTCCCCCACTTGTTTCAAACCGACTCCTAGAGACAAACGGTTAGAAAACTAATAAGCAAGTACCGACAGTGTTTCACACACATGCCGCGTACTAAGGAATAAACAACATTAGACAACTTCGCCGGACGGACCGACCTGCTCTGATACCACTAATGTAACACCCCATTTCAACACTCAACTAGGATGCCACATTTTCAACTTAAAAACAACGGCATTTAACCACATAAACATGGATACATAACACTAAGTACTCAGATGAACATAATTCAATCTTTGACACAAAACAACTTTATTAATACGCAGCAGATTCATAAATTCAACTGAAATACCATAACATCTGGTTTGATTCAAAACAACTCTAAGACATAAGGTCTTTAATGAAAACCAACTTAAAATTCAGCAACAATACTAAAATCAGTAATAAAGAAAACAATCGTTCATCCCCCCCAAGTGTTACGTATCAGAGCGACGACACCGACTCGAACTAATGAAGGTAGACAACCTTCACACTGGATTACCTGCAGGATGGCGTATAAAACATCGCCATACACAGAAGGGGTGAGATATCAAACAATATAATCGGATATATGATAAATAATATATTAGATCAGATTATATAAAATCACCACTTCACAACATTACCATCAACTTTAATCAACAACACAACAACAATTTATGCAACATGGAATGCTACTAATAAAATGCACATGCATGTGGTACCATTGGAGCAAAACTCCCAACTTAGAAACTTGCCAATTAATATTGACGTCAGCAAGGCATAAGCCTTCAACTTAAATTTTGCCAATCCAGGCCAACTTACCGAGCACCAGCTCCAACTTGATATGCGATGTATGCAACTCAACATGAATATCATAATAACAACAATAATAGTTATGTAACCACACAACAACAAATCAATAATTGGCCATAGGCCTACAACTTAACAGCAACAACAAATCAACATTGGCCATAGGCCTACAACTTAAAAACAACAACAAATCAACATTGGCCATAGGCCTACAACTTAATTCTTGCCACTAATAAGGCAATGCAACAAAATTCCTACCAGCAACTTCACAACTTAAACACGATGATATCACGGCAACTTATATCCTACTCTGTACCAACCATCTTATATCACAAACACTCCTCGAATTTATTCGGACAAGACTTCCAAAACCGGATAATTATTCTCCTACTAAAATTACTAATGTTTTTGTTCTGCTTTAATATAATTACGACTATTCTGGTACTGTTATTATACAATAAGTTCTGCTATGATTAATCATTATTCTGCTTTAATTACCCTTCTAATAAGTTAACACTGCTACTGATACTGAAAATCACCTCCTGCTAATTCATGCCCTTGCTGCTATATTTTTCTATTAATTAAAACTAATAGTGACTATGTGATTTTCCTGCTAATTCACAAATTTTGTTTTTCTTGTACCACCCTGTTCTAATTTCTGCTAAACTTACATTATTTTACTATTATTAACCTATTTTAATTCCTACTCAACATACATTATTTTACAGTTATTAACATAATAATTTACTAACATAACAATTTACTGCTAAACATGTTATTTTTTCTGCTAAGCATAATACCTACAAATCACTTCCTCTTACTGATACAGGTGGCTTGCGCCACCAACTCTCTCAAGCAAAGGTGGCTTGCGCCACCATTCCCAAAGCAACAAGGTGGCTTGCGCCACCTTTTATCTAAAAGGCCCAGGTGGCTTGCGCCACCCTTTATCACACACAAGGGTGGCTTGCGCCATCCCCTTTTTTTATCCAATTCAGTTCGAACAATTCCAATTAAATCCCACCACAGACCCAAAACAACAACACATATGGTTTTAGCAACATGAATTTGTTCACCGAAACAACAATAATAACCAGATACGACAACAACAGAAAAATCGGTATAATCTCTGACACAATTCACACATTAGCGACAATTTTATACAAACCCAAACCCCACATATTATTCATCAATTAACCAGTTATAGAGTCAAAACCCCACCCTTACCTGGGATTGTAGGTTGCTCTATGACTCTCCGATTGAACCTAGCTTTTGCCTTTCTTTTTCCTCTTTTCCTCTTCTCTGCATCTTTACGTAACTTCTTCCAAACCTTATTTCTTTTGTTAATGTTACTTCCCACAACTCCACTTAAAACCTATTCTTCCTTATTTTCCTCCACAATCCCACTACTAATACTTAGTCTTCCTCATTTCTCTCTCGCTCAAATACTAATTAAATCATATTTTAATTAATAATAATATTAGGAATAGTAATAATAATAATAATAATAATAATAATAATAATTTTCATCACCTATTTAATTAGATCAATATTCAGCTATCATTATAATTAAATAATTACTAACTAAAATAATCTAATTAGTCTTAGTCCTCACACCACCAATCTCTTCGTTTTGGTCACACACCCCTACTACCTTAAAGATAATTCTTAAGGCCACTACCCCTTACGATGGCTACACCAAGAACAGCCTAAACACACCAAAACACACGATCAATTACATCAAATCACAATTATTCCACGAATAATAATTAAAATAAAAACGGCGTTACAGCTACAACTGTTGGTGTGGCATTTGTTGAGTTCATGATCGGCGTCGATGTCGGGTTGATGAGGTGTAGTACTCGGGGTTGTAAGGATTCATCTGATGGGAGTCGGGCTCCGTGACCGGCCCGGGTTGATAATTACGCTAGCCTAGATCTTTGAAGCTACTCATCCCTTCTTGCTTTCGTAGCCGAACTCACGTCTAACCTTGGCCGACTATACAACTCGACTCCAAATATATTTGGCATGTACATAACCCCCTCGAGTACTATATCCGTTTACAAGGGTATAGTATTCAACAGTGACGTGAGCCCGGATATATTTGCTAGGTGTCATGCTATAGGTCGACTTTTCTTCTTAGGTCCTTACATGTCAAAAACCTTCGAATGGTTATGCCCCCTAATCTTCCCTAGCGTTATGATGACTTTAATACATCATGAGTGGCTATTCTCTAGCTATTTTTTGAACGTTGGGCTCCTATTAAAGTCATTCTTCTCTTCCCTTTACTCCTACGCTCTTATTCTTCTTTAAACAATTCTGTTTTAACTTCAAGCGCTCTTCATTTCAGGTATTTTTTTCTTTCCCTCTTGATTTTCCTCTGTTTTTCTTTAACAAAAATGGTAGTTCTTTGGGAATGTGATGATGAGGGTATGGTTATCCATAAGAGTGACGAGGAGAGAAAAATATTATGGGAAGAAAACATGCAAGAGATGATGGATTCTATAGGGGTAGAAGAGTATAAGCGAGTCATGGATAAGTTTTATAATGAGATTCTCACTTTTGAAAGTGACTTTGACTCTGACTCTTAGAAAACATGCAAGAAATGATGGATTCTATAGGGGTAGAAGAGTATAAGCGAGTCATGGATAAGTTTTATAATGATATTCTCACTTCTGAAAGTGACTTTGACTCCGTCTCTTCAGGTTATGTAGAAATTCTAATGGAGACTGCTGCTCCCTTTGATTCTGAGGTTATGAACCATAAGAATAGTACTACCGATGACCTGGAAAGAGTGTGTATACTCCGGCCAAAAGATATTTTTGAAGAATTTTTCTACTTCTATCCTAGTATTTTGGAAGATTTCAACATCCGCATCCCTTTTTTCGACTTCGAGGTGGACGTGTTGAAGACCGTCAATATAGCACTTTCCCAACTCCGTCCCAACAGTTGGGGATTTATAAAGGCCTTTGAGAGGTTTCGTGAGGTTTTGAACATTGTTCTGACCATAGGCTTGTTCTTTTCCTTCTTTGAGGTAAAAGGAGTTGATAACCGGAGCTAGGTTCAAATTAGTGGAATTCCTGGCCGAAGTTTCCTTTAGGCTTATACCTCAAATTATAAGAATTATAATCGTTTTTTGAGGGTCCGATGTGGGTCGAGATGTCCACAGGTGTTATACGCCTTAGATGGACATTCGTGCTTTCCTCACTACTGGACCAAAAATCCCTTGTCGGTTACTGGTTTTAACTATGACAAACTGAATGACTTGGAACTCCAGTCCTTGGCCATTCTTGACTTATTCTGTATGATGAGGATTAAAGAATTATTGCCCTTAGATGACGACCGACTTCTTGCCTTTCTGGGTAAACACCATTTTTCGTTTTAAGTATTTCTCATCTTCCTTTTACTCTAACCTTATGTTGTCTGTTTGTAGACAAGATAACTGATCTATCTGTAATCGAGCAAAAGAAATTAATGCATGCAGCTCGGGAAGCCCGGAGAGGAGCTGGGGGTGCGTCTGCATCTAAATCCGATTTAGGTGGGTTAGAGGTCCGAGCACCAAAACGGCCCAAGGGGACGAGTACTAAAGTCGTCCCGAGTAAAGGGGAGCCCTAGCCTTTTATTCTTCCTACTCAAGACGAGATCTCTCAAGATGACCCAGAGAAGCTGAAGGTTCTAATGAATGAGGATATCCATCAAGCCGAAATGGAGATTAACTCCCTCATGCGAGGCCCAGGGGAGGATTTCGCATCTGGGGAATTCAAAATTTGGTCCAATGATTTTGATGGCTTTAGATATCTGCGTGATCATCTCAATGCTACCGAGGATGTTAATAAAGTTAAATCCATTGGTCAGCAGAAGATTACCCAAAACCTTAGTTCATATCTGATGAGATGTGATGTCCTCGCCCGTGGTTTGTTTGAATTATCTGATGACTCTGAAAAGATTGAGTCAAAATTTAAGGATGAAGTCGCTCAGTTGAAGAGCACCCAAGAATCTCAATCTAAGAATCTTTCCAGCTTGGAGAAGGATTTGGCTAATGCGAGGAAGGAAAAAGAGACTTTGGAGTCTGATCACAAGTCGGCCTTAGCCAAACTTACTGATCAATTGAAGATATGTGAGGCCTCTAATGCCAAGCTCTTATCATCCAATAGCGATCTTAAACAATCTCTGAAGAAAGCTCAGATCGATATTTTGTCTGCTGGTGACGAAGCTTTAGATAGAGCCAAATATCAAGTTCTCTGTCTCCATCCTGACTTGGATTTGTTGGAGATGGATTACTTCAAGGTGGTGCAGGATGGTCGTCTTGTGGATCTTGGCGAGCTAGAGAAAGATAGCCTGGAGAGGTCTCAAGGCCCGGTCAATGACGCTGACGGGAATGTGAACCCGACCCATAATGATGTTGCCAATGAGACTTCGGAGGCTACATAATCTTGATGTTTTCTTATTTTAGTTAGTCATCCTTCTGGATGCATTTTTACATTTTGGCGAGGGAGTGTGGTGTTGTCCCCCCTCATGCTCATGATTTTTAGCCTTCAGGCTTTGTAATGTACAATATTTAGCCCTTCTGAGGTTTTTATTTATGTCGTTTCTATTTATCGTGTTTATTCCTTTGCAAAATAATCTCTGTGCGTATATCCAGATTTGCAAAATAATCCCGTGCGTATATCCAGCCCCTCGGGTACTAAGTTAAAATAACTTAAGGTGTCCGATTATAGAGTACTGGGTATTATTTTTACTTTGCTTATGCTTGATTTCTAAGACTTTTTGGGCATCTCACCGTGAAGCGAATTATTATTTAAGAAACCTTTAGCTATAACCTTGACACTTTTGAGAGTCCTGGCCTCTTGTAGGCTTAGATGTCGATTATGGAATGGACTCGTGTGTCCTTTTGTCAGAGATCTACTCCCCGTTCTTATTAGTCTTTGGCACTTGGTCATGTATGAATTTTTTACTCACAAGCCCCAAGTATCTTTTGACGTGTTTTGGGCTTGGATGTTTCATCATTTTTATAGTTGACTTTCCGGCCTGAGTGCACGGAACTAGTAGACATGTTTGTTCAACCCATGTACATGGAGCGTATGTGGGTGACCTATGTACGCGGAGCAAGTCAACACGTTTATAGGAGTTTTATCAACCTGTTCATGGGCGACCTATGTACGCGGAGCAAGTCAACACGTTTATAGGAGTTTAATCAACCCGCTCATGGGAGACCTATGTACGTGGAGCAAGTCAACACGTTTATAGGAGTTTAATCAACTCGTTCATGGGCGACCTATGTACGCGGAGCAAGTCAACACATTTATAGGAGTTTAATCAACCCGTTCATGGGTGACCTATGTACGTGGAGCAAGGCAACACGTTTATAGGAGTTTAATCAACTCGTTCATGGGCGACCTATGTACGCGGAGCAAGTCAACACGTTTATAGGAGTTTGATCAACCCGTCCATGGGCGGCTTATGTACGCGGAACAAGTCAACACGTTTATAGGAGTTTAATCAACCCGTTCATGGGTGACTTATGTACACGGAGGAAGTCAACACGTTTATAGGAGTTTTTTGAGTTAGAACTCATCATCTCCAGCCGAATACCTATAAACAAGACATAAAAAAAATTTTAAGTCCAGGTGCCTCGTTAAAAACCCTTTTCCTTGCAAGGGAAAAGAGTGCAACCCGGATCCTTTATTCACTATTGAATTACATAATATTTAGCTGAAATACAGCCTAAGATTGGATACATTCCATGTCCTAAGTATTTCTACTCCTTCTAATGTTTCCAGCTTGTATGCTTCGTTGTTTATCTTTCGAAGTACCCTGAATGGGCCTTCCTAATAGGGGGTGAGCTTTCCCTTATTTTTTGGGTCTGTGATTTTCTTCAAGACCAGGTCGCCCTCCTGGAACTCCCTCTGCCGGACTTTTAGGTTGTATCTTCTTGCTAACCTCTGTTTTGCAGCGACTTCTCTAATCCATATTGTCTCTCTGACCTCATCTATCTGGTCAGCCGAGATGTTCAAATTATCCATGTTGGCGATTTCATCAAAGTGTTCACACCTCCAAGTCGGGGTGTTGATTTCCACCGGTATCATTGCATCAGCTCCATATACCATCCTGAAGGGTGTCTCTTGAGTAGTAGAATGTGGTGTTGTGTGGTATGACCACAAGATCTCGGGTAAGTACTAGGCCCACATTCATTTTGCTTCCTCCAGCTTCTTTTTTATTCCACCTAGGATAACCTTGTTGGCAGTTTCTGCTTGGCAATTGGTTTGGGGGTGTTCTACTAATGTGAACTTGTTTTGTATTCCATAATCCCTGCAAAAGTCTACGACGGAAGTGCTTGCAAATTGGGCTCCATTGTCCAAGACTATGATTCCCTGCAAACCAAACCGACATATGATATTCCTCTAATAAAATTTACGAACCCTTTCGGCGGAAATCCGAGAAACAGCCTCGACTTCCACCCATTTTGTGAAATAGTCAACTGCAACAATTAGGAACTTGAGTTGTCCTGAAGCAATTGGAAATGGCCCTAGGATGTCTGTTCCCCACTGATGGAACGGCCATGGGGATGAAATCAGATGGAGTGACTCGGCTGGTAGATGTTTAAATGGAGCGAATACTTGGCACTTTTCACACTTGCTAATGTACTCGTTGCAATCTCGCATCATATGCGGCCAGTAGTACCCAGCTCTTAGGATTTTTTCGGATAGTGCTCTCCCACCGATGTGGCTACCACAGACTCCCTTGTGAACCTCTTTAATTACCAGTTTAATCTCAGGCTCTGACACACATCTGAGCATAGGTGCTGACCTGCCCGTTTTGTACAGCGTGTCCGAGATTATGATGTATCGGGATGTTATCCTTTCAATCTTCCAGGCTTCATTGACATCTTCAGGTAATATTTCCTGGGTCAAATAGCTGATGATGGGTCTCATCCATCCTTGGATATCCGATATTTTTAATACTTCCTCTAACTGAATAATGGGTGCTTCGAGAACTTCTTGAATCACAGTCTTATTCATTCCTGAATTCTTTGAGCTTGCTAACCGAGCTAGGAGGTCGGCCCAGGTATTATCTTCTCTTGGGATGTGGACGACTTCGAATTCTGAGAACGCTTTGGATATTCCCGAAGCTTTGTGTAGGTACTTTATCAGGGTGGAATCCTTCATCTGGTACTCGTTCTTCATCTGTTCGACCACTAGCTGGGAGTCGGTCTTCACTAATAAGTGTGTTACTCCGACTTCTCTTGCCAATTTCATTCCGGAAATCAAGGCTTCGTACTCTTCCTGGTTGTTGCTAACCTGAAAATTGAAACATAAAGAGTATTCTAATGTTAGATCTCCGGGTCCTTCCCGAATTATTCCGGCTCCGCTTCCCTTGAGATTTGAAGATCCATCTACATAAAGGATCCATCTGTTTGAGATTTCTTCTCCAGCCGGTGCACTTAATTCTACCACAAAATCGGCCAGTGTCTGTGACTTGATACTGGTTCTGGGTACAAATTTAATGTCATATTCAAAGAGCTCTATCGCCCACTTGACCATCCGTCCTTCTAAGTCGGGCTTTCTTGGTATTTGTTTGATTCAGTAATTCGTCTTCACTGTGATGGGGTGACCTTGAAAATAATGTCTTAGCTTCCGGGATATGATAACTACTGACAGCGCCAAACGTTCAATCTTCTGGTACCTTAGCTCTGCCCCTTTTAGAACTTTGCTGATAAAGTATACAGGTCGCTCTCCATCTTCTCCGTCTTGTACTAAAGACGAGCTCAGGGATTTATCTGTGACCGACAAGTATAAGACTAAAGGTGTGTTTTCTTTGGGCCTTACTAGGATAGGAGGCGAGGATAGAAAACTCTTTACTTCTTGAAAAGCTTCTTCACATGCCTCTATCCATTCAAACTCCTTAGACTTCCTTATGGTTACAAAGAAGTGTATTGACTTATCTCCCGCACATGATAAAAATCGTGACACTGCGGCTAGGCTCCCTGTCTGCTGTTGGACCTCCTTTTTCGTGGTTGGACTTCTCATATCTATTATAGCCTGGAATTTGTCCGGGTTTGCCTCTATTCCCCGGTTGATGAGCATAAATCCGAGGAACTTCCCGGCTTGCACTCTAAAGGTACACTTGTCCGGGTTCAATCTCATGTTGTAGTTTCTTATGGATGCAAAGGTTTCTATTAAATCCTTTACATGTGTCAAGTTTGCACTTATCTTGATCACCATGTCACTGACATAGACCTCCAGATTCCGACCTATATGAGTAGCGAACACCTTATCCATTAGCCTCTGGTAAGTAGCCCAAGCATTTTTTAGTTCAAAAGGCATGACCTCATAATAGTAATTGCTCTGATGGGTCATGAAGGCAGTTTTTGGTGCGTCTATTGGATTCATGCAGATCTGGTTGTAGCCGGAGTATGCATCCATAAAACTGAGCAAACGGAAACCAGATGTAGCATCTATCAACCGGACAATGTTTGGTAGTGGATACGAATCTTTAGGACACGCCTTGTTGAGGTCTATGAAGTCCACACACATTCTCTATTTCCTGGATTTCTTCTTTACCATCACCACGTTGGATAACCAGGTCGGATACTTGATCTCCTTGATGAACCCGACCTGTAACAGCTTCTTGACTTCCTCTGCAATTGCTTTCCTCTTTTCATCGCCACCCTTTCTTTTCCTTTGGGAAACTGGCTTGATATCTGGATTGATTGCTAAGTGATGGTACATGAAATTGGGATCTATCCCTGACATGTCTGAAGGCTTCCGGGCAAAAAGATCCACATTGTCTTTTAGCGCTTGGACGATCTATTTCTCCTCTTTGGGGGACAAGTTGACTCCGATGTGCGTAACATGGGACGGTAGATACCCAATCTGGACTTGCTTTTTTTCTTCGTTGGGCACTATGTTATCTTCAACTGAATTATCAAGTGGGTCTATGTCGACCAGGTGAACTTTGAGGGAATTCTTGGGATCTGCTTCTCCTGCGGGTTCCTTTCTTTTCAACTTCAAGCTATCCTTATAACACTTTCTCGCCAGCCCCTGGTCGCTTTTGACAATTCCAACCCGGCCATCTCCGAGTGGGAATTTCATGGTCAAATATAGAGTTGAAAGTGAAGCTTTCAGGGCGTTGAATGATGGCCGACCTATAATGATGTTATAGGGTAAAACAACATTGACTATCAAGTGCCTCACTCGGACGGTCTTCACATTAGCCGTGTTACCAAAGGTAATCGGCAATGCTAGATGCCCGAGAACCTGAACCTGTTCTCCCGAGAATCCTACTAGACTGCCTTTGAATGGTAATAACTCGGTCGCATCGAGCCCTATTCCTCTGAAAGCATCCCAATACAATACGTCAGATGAGCTTCCGGGGGTCTATCAATACCATTTTCACACTCCAGTCACTTATCAGTACTTTAATAACCATAGGATCATTTTCATGAGTTAGGACTCATATGGCGTCTTGTTTGGAGAATGTTACAGTATCCAATTTGCCTTCCGATTTCTTTGGGGATCTCTGGTCGATATGCATGACTGTCCTAGCATATCTCTTTCTGGCTGAACTTGTCTCTCCACCACCAGCAAACCCTCCAAAAATGGTGTTTAGTGTGTGTCGAGCTGTCTTTGTCTCGTGGCCCTCTTCGGCATCTAAACTCTCCTTCCGGGATGACTTTTCTGGTCCCTGGTCATCTCAGCGGGGACTTCTCTTGTTATTTTGTGGTCGAGAATCCTTCACATATGCCAAGAGATGACCTCTTTGGATTAGAGCTTCAATTTCTTTTTTCAGCTGTTGACAGTCCTCGGTGTGATGTCCCCGTACACGGTGGTAATTACACCAAGCCTCAGGTTGCCTTCCCATGATATCGTTGGCTCTTTTGGGACGATGAGGCTCTGGTAACAGGTTCATATGGCCGACTTCTTTAAGGATATCTCCCCTGCTTACATTTAATGGGGTGAGGTCTCTGTCCGGCTCATATGACTGTCTGTATGGTTTAGGAGCATGTCGCTCGCGCGTAGCTCCTCGAGGATGCTCTTTCCTCCTGTTTGACGCTTATTCCTTGCTCTTTGTCTTTTAACTGTTGTCCCGTGCTCGTTTTTCTTGGTTACTTTCTTCTCGTTTGATGTAACACTCAGCCCGAGTAGTGATCTCGTCCATGTTGATAGCCGACTTCTGAGCTAACGACTCGTTGAACTGTCTGGCTCGTAATCTATGTTGAAAAGCTCCCACAAACAGTTCCTGGTTTGGATGAGATACTTTGAGGGTTTCCTCATTGAATCGAGTCAGGTACTCACGTAGTGATTTTGACTATTTCCGTCGAACACTGAACAGTGCGGTCGTGGACACCTTCCGGCATTTGCTTGCCGAGAAGTGTTGCACTAATTTCTTAGTCAAGTCTTGGTAGCTTACGATGGAGAGCCGAGGAAAGCTCATGTACCATCTTAGAGTTACATCCTTAAAGGTTCCAGCCATGAGTTTGCACTTCAGTGAATTCGAAGGGGCAACTGTGGCCATCTGATTGTTAATGGAAATAACATGCTCCTGAGAAATCGTCTTCCCATCATAAGAGGTTAGTGATGGTGCTTTGAAGTTTTCTGGGACGTGGTCGTCCTAAATCTCTTGAGAAAGAGGTTGTAGCTCGAGAACCTCCTCCTCACAGTCACCGTCAGCCTGACTTTGTTGTTGCAGAACTTGTATGTTGTCTTGCAGCGTCTCATTCTGCTGTCACATGGTCTCCATCATGGCTAGCAGTTGAGCCATGCCTAGAGGATCTCCTTTAGAGGACATGTTGTTAGTGTAAGGTGCGGCCAGAGAGATTTTTACCTAGGCCGCACGGTGGGCGCCAAATGTTCTAAAAAAAAATGGTTAGATACACCAAAAGTGCTAGTCTTCTACTTTAGGGCAAAGAAGACTACGATGTATATACTGTTTAAGTATCTTTGGGGATTTGAGAGCTATACAGGTGTTGTATGTTGTCTCAAGATGAATGTGTCTTGCTTAACCCTCATGCGGGAGCCTTTTTTATAGCCTTTTTCAGTCTTCATTTAAGTTATGCCATTAAGAGAAGCTCTTGGCCTTCTGACATTGCATGGCCATCATTGTCGTAACTCCTCTTCATGAATGCATGCTTTGAAGACTAGGTAACGTCTACATTGAAGCGGCGCCATCGTTACAACTATTGGTGTGGCATTTGTTGTGTTCATGACCGGCGTTGATGCTGAGTTGATGAGGTGTACTACCCGGGTCGTAAGGATTCGGCCGATGGGAGTCGGGCTCCCTGATCGGCCCGGGTTGATAATGACGCTAGCCTAGCTCTTTGATGCTACTCATCGCTTCTTGCTTTCGTAGCCAAACTCACGTCTAACCTTGGCCGACCATACAACTCGGCTCCAAATATATTTGGCATGTACAGAGAGAGTTTGATAAATTTTTTTTTGTGTTTTTTTAGAAATGACGAAGCAGAAGGGTTTTGGCACGATTTAGAACCAATATCATCTGAAAATGCATCTTTGAAATAATTATGAAATTGTATCTCTAGAATTTTTTAACATTACATCTAAATTCTATTTACTCAAGATAAGTCCGAAAATATATCTTTGAGATCTAAAAATATTTTAATATTTTCAATTGATGCGCTAGCAATATATAACCTGCATTAAAAAATCACCATTTATTGGCCCATTTGAATTTTTGGTTTCTTCACAAAAATAAAACCATTGCAATGGACCACTTTACCCTATTTAAGGAATCTTAAAAATATTGATTTATCTTAAAAATTTTGTTTCACATCCACATGCTCACTGCTCACCATCGAGATTCACCGTGTGTAGTACGTGAACAAGGCATTTAACAAACCCAACTGCACAAATTTCAACAATCCATTTCTTCTACTTCTAAATATTCTTCTCTACCTCTCCCTCCCAAAATGGCACTACTACTACTACTTTCTCCTTCCATTCTACCCACAACCATCTTCACATTAATCTTTCACTTCCTCCTCCTCACTCACGCCACAAAAAACCCAGATTTCCACCAATTACTTGCATTCAAAACAGCTACCGACGCATCCAACAAACTCACCACATGGAACATCACCAGAGACCTATGCACATGGTACGGTGTTTCTTGTCTCAGAAACCGTGTCTCTCGCCTCGTCCTCGAAAACCTCGAGCTCAACGGTTCCATCCAACCTTTAACCTCTCTCACTCAGCTCCGTGTCCTCAGCCTTAAACGCAACCATTTTAACGGTCCCATTCCAAATCTCTCCAACCTCACTTCACTAAGACTTCTCTTCCTCTCTTACAACAACTTCTCCGGCGAGTTCCCCTCCACCTTAACCTCGCTAACCCGCCTCTACCGTCTTGATCTCTCTAACAACAAACTCTCCGGCGAGTTCCCGGTGAATGTCAACAATTTGTCTCACCTCCTAACTTTCCGTTTAGACAAAAACCAAATCCATGGACACATTCCTAACTTAGACCTCTCTTACATCCAAGACTTCAATGTATCAGGTAATAGTCTCTCCGGTCGAATACCGGAATATCTTGCGGGTTTTCCAGATTCTTCCTTTACGCAAAACCCGTCTCTCTGCGGTACACCATTGCAAAAATGTAAAAACCTACCTGCCCTCGCTTCCTCGTTGGTTCCATCTTCTTCAAGTTCAATACGAGGAAACAAGACTCATAGAAATGGAGGTCCAAGAATGGGGACTTTGGTCTTAATCGCCATCATCCTTGGCGATGTATTTGTACTCGCCATTATTTCATTGCTTCTCTACTGCTACTTCTGGCGCAACCACTCTAACAAGATGAAGGAAAGAAAAGAAGGAGAGTCAAATTCCAAGAGTTATGAGGGTGAGAATCAAAAGATAGTTTATGTTGGGCAACAAGGATTGGAGAAAGGTAATAAAATGGTGTTTTTCGAAGGAGCCAAGAGGTTTGAGCTAGAGGATTTGCTCCGTGCTTCTGCAGAAATGTTGGGGAAGGGTACGCTTGGCACTGTCTATAAGGCAGTTCTTGATGATGGAAGTGTTGTTGCTGTGAAGAGGTTGAAGGAGGTTCATATTGGAGGCAAGAAAGAGTTCGAGCAGCGAATGGTAGTTATTGGAAAGTTAAGACACACAAACGTTGTTAGCTTGAAGGCTTTTTATTTTGCAAGGGATGAAAAATTGCTTGTCTTTGATTACATGGTTAATGGTAGCTTGTTCTGGCTTCTTCATGGTATGATTTCTTTCGGTTTATTTATTTATTTTATTTATGTATATATCTTTCTGCATTGTTCAGATTTTGTTTTCGTAGTTGTTATGAATAGTCCGGTTTGATTTGTTAAAGTTGCTGCTAACCATTGTAAAATGATGAGTATAAAAGTCAATGACTCTATTGACTGGGTTCTGTGTTCTGAGTCTCTACTTAAAAATCCATTTTGTTCTTGCCTTTTCCATACAGCCAAACAGACGCAAAGAAAATGTAAAATACCTAACAAACTCACCTAATTATTCTGTCATGATGTTGTACTAGTAGCTAGTGAAGAAAGAAACCCATGCATATGTAGGGTAGCTAGATAGATCTAACGTAGGGGACCACCTTTGATCCTTTGAAGTTGGACCATCTGATCATAACTGTTTTGTTTTGAGCAAAACAACACGTCCTTTTCGACCCTTCTATCCTTAATTTTTAGTACTACTAATGTGGGGAGTAGTACTATTCACAGACTGTTCATCCAGCTGTGTTTGATTCTTTTCTTTTATAAAAAGGAAAGACAGAGAATACACATAATATGTCTTTTTATTATTTTTCCTTTTGCTTTTTGTTGTTTTTCAGAATCACCTTTCCCTTTGTGTTTTCATTACTATTAGGACACGGAAATTAGAATATTTGAATGTAATACAAAAAGAGCAAAACAAAATCGGCCCTACCTTGTAATACAAAAAAGGGTTAATACTTATAATGGCAAGCAAATTGAAATGTTGCCATATCTGAAAAAAGTATTTTAAGAGCATTAGCATACAATATATCATTTCAAGGTTTTAAAAAATATTGGAAAATGGACACCAATACTATTATTTACTGTTTTTATGATAAAGAACAATTAGCGAAATTTCAGTTATTAGAAAAAAAAAAGAAATATTTGATGGATTAATTTGTGTCTCCGACAGGTAACCGAGGACCGGGGCGAACCCCACTGGACTGGACCACAAGGATAAACATAGCAGCTGGAGCGGCACAAGGTGTGGCATTCATTCACAACCATAACAACAATAATAGTCTAACCCACGGTAACATCAAATCCACCAACATCCTCGTTGACGTGTCTGGAACCGCACGCGTGGTTGATTTTGGACTCTCCATTTTCGCCCTCCCATCAACCAGAAGATCCAACGGTTACCGTGCTCCAGAAGCATTAGACGGTCGAAAACAGTCTCAAAAATCCGACGTGTACGCCTTCGGCGTTTTGCTAATGGAGATACTAACAGGGAAATGTCCCTCCCCTGCGGACGGTGGATCTGAGGTGGAGTTGCCAAAGTGGGTCCAGTCTGTGGTGAGGGAAGAATGGACGGCTGAGGTGTTTGATCTTGAGCTGATGAGGTATAAGGATGCTGAGGAGGAGATGGTGGCGTTGCTGCAGATTGCTTTGACGTGTACTGCGGCTGCACCTGATCAACGGCCCAGGATGAGCCACGTGGTCAAGAAGATTGAGGAGTTGCGTGGGGTCGGTGTGCCTCCGTGTCATGACACGTTGGACTCTGTTTCTGAGTCACCTTCCGCGCCTGAAGATGCATGCGGTGGGGCTACTCCCTAAATTTTAGCTAAGGATTCAACCAAATTATTATTAGCTTGTCTTTTCTTTTACCTACAAATTATACTCTTATGGTTTTAATTTAAGGTAGCAGCTATAGCTGTTATAATGCTACAAACCTACTATATATTATTAGGGTAATGCTAACTTGTGTCCTAGGGACATAAATTAAAAAACACATTTATAGAAAGTTTGTATTGAAAACATTAATAAAAAATTAAATTTTTTATTTTTATTAAAAACAGTGCACAATTTCCAAGATATTATTTCTAGATTTGGTTCTTAACTTGTGCCCCTAGGACACAAGTTAGCATTACTCATATTATTATGAAGAGAAAAGATACCTTGACACCAATTTTTGACATCTACACCGTAAAATACTACATAATGCATACTACTTTTGTTGTTTAATAATTTATTTTACATTGGTTTGCGTGCAAAGACAATTTCTTTTGATAATAAATACGGTGTATCATACGGTGTATTGGAAAAGGGTGTCAAATTAGCATGAAATACTGACAAATGTAGTTGTTGTGACCCACACTTTAAAATTATAGAGCTTTAGTCTTTAAGTTAAATATTATAGTATATGTGAAGTAGTAATGTATTTTGATGCCACTATATTGATGTCTAAAATTTAAGTGTGATATATTTTTAAAAATAAATTTGTTTCGTACAGGAAGCTGAACAATGAACGATTAATGTGGATTATAGACTTTATAGTGGTGAATTTGAACTTTCAATACGACGAAAAATGTTATTCCAATGCTTAAATTAATATGAGAGTGAGATGAAGCGAATGAGATTTGAATTCGAATTATTTGAGATATGACATATTCTTTCTTTTATATAATAGGGTGGTTATAACTTCTTGCTAATCTAACGGCGTGAGATGCAAGAATATGTCCGATTGATTTTCGGTCGGGATTTCTTGTTTTCTTGTCTAGTTTAGCGTACATGTTCCGCACGCGGTCTGGTGAGTCATTTTGCTTTATGCGTTATAGTTATTGGGTCTTTTGGACAACCCATAATAGTTCCCCAAACCCTTGCCATTGCTTTACAGTGTGACTACTTTGTTGCGCTTTTCCTTCTTCTATCGGCCATTACTCGATTTAAGTGAAAAGTCGTAACGTGACATTATTGTAATGGGGAACTTGCGCCTTAAATGTGCCCCATATCCTATATGTATTTTCAATTGCTTCGTCATGATGACTTTTGGGGACTAGAGTACCTGAGTATATTTCGAGAAAATATGGACTGTTGGTAGTGCTTACTTCCTTCCTTTTCATAAGATATTGTATGATCTTTAGGAATAGTTGTACTGATCCTTTGATCATTACCTTTGTTCTTTTGTTATCTGCATTATTTGCAACACTATCTTCTTGACTAATGGAGGTCGTACCCACCATGCATCGAAAAGTGAATGAAGAAATTTCTGATGCATGGTTAGATCCAGAAATTTCGGTGACCACTTCTATTTTTGATTCTGAAGGTATCCTTGATAGGACTTTCCTTGATGTGAGTCCCTCATCTGACTAGGGTATACTGATCTCATTCAAAGACAAAAAGATATGCAACAAATATGGCGAGTGCGTTATACCATTTTACGAATGCCCATTTTCGATTCTGGGTCTCCGACTTCCTTTCAACGATTTCAAAGTTGAGGTTCTGAACCATATGATGATTTCTCCTTCACAATTGAATCCTATGAGTTGGACTTTCGTCAAAGTCTTCTGGTACTAGTGTGAGTACTGAGGGAGAAATCCATTTTTGTCACTCTACTTCCACCTTTTCATGGTTCAACATAGTACATCGAATCGTGCGCATGATGAGGGTTTAATCACATTGACGCATGTCACCAACTACTTCGAAGTCTATTCCGATGGTGTGAAACATTTCAAAGATCATTTATTTTTAGTTACTTCTATCAATAAACAGGCGCGTGCAAAGACATGTGCCATAGAGACAGAACCAGAATAGCGATGTATAAATTTATTTGGTATATTTTGGATCCAAGACCATTTCTTATCGGGGAACGAGTCATATGTCTAGAATGAGGATGATTTTTCCGAAGAGGAGTTTTACTTGAAAAACGGTTAGTCACTTTCTTCAAAGAGTTGGGTCACGTTAGAGGCGTTGTTCCGTGGGACGAAGCCCCGAGGAAATGTTCGAAGAGACTCGTCAAAACTCGTTTGTTGATGGAAACTAAGACCATGGAGGAAAGGAATGTCATTTTTGGTTAGCTCTCAATACTTCTTTTATCTTTCTACGCTTGTCGTCTTTGTCTACTCTTTTTCCTAAAGATTTGTCAATCCCCACATGTAGAATCAATGAAGTGTGAGATATATCTCATCGATGACTAGACCTTCAAATGTTCTAACACCCGAAATTGTCATTGTTCTGGCTGGATTGACAAAGCAATTAGTTCGTCATTCTTGTCACACCCTAATTTTTAACCCTAAGATCCCACCTCTTTGTGTATCATCTCGCATATCTGCATGTTTCGTTACTAACAAGTTTGTGCAGGAACATTGGTTTCAAGTGGAGTTGGTATTCTTTCTCACAGTTAAATACTTCAAGGTGTGACCAATGAACTTTGATTCAAAAAGTCCTAAGGTTTTCTACTGGTCTTTTTCCTCAAAATTCCTTAGAAGCTTTAATGTATACTCAAGAAGGATTAGGGATTTCTTTCTATTGGTGTTGAGTGTGGTTATTTGAGGATTAGTTATGGCAAGTGATATTATAAGTTGTACCTTCATGGTTCATGTATTGAGTTCATCGTTGTCTAAACTTTGGTGGTGCGGGTAATAAAGATCAAGTTTAACTTTGTTGGATATTATTTGTTTCCTTTTGATCTTAAGGAAAAGAGTTCAAATTCTTCTTACTGTTAGTTTGTGAGATTGTGAGTAATATGCTTTGAAGTGATAAAGTTTGGATTAAAAAAATCTTTGAATCAAGTTTATGTATGAAGTTTTCAAGGTGAAGTTTAAGAAAAATGGGTGACTAAGAATGTGGTATAAGTTTCATTGTCATTTCCAGAAAAGAATACAAGTTACAATGCATTTTTAAGAGTTACATGAAAGTCAAGGTTACAAAGTTCAAACCAATTCCAAAAGTTCAAAGTACATGAAGAATCTCAATATTCTTTCATGCATCAAAAATTCAAAATTGCAAACCTCACTTCAAGAAACCATGAACCATTATAATATCAAAGTATTCATACATTAAATTGCAAGAAAGCCTAAAGAAATAGATAAATCCAAATGTTCACATATCAAAATTACATCAAAATTGGAATAAAGTTATGGAAGTTTTTTCCACTCATGCCATTACCATGATCCACACAAAGAAATACATATGTAAGAAACTTCACGACGTCATTATTTTGACCCCACCCCACATGTACTCCTCTTCCTCAAAATTTTTCCAGCTACTTGACATCACATTTCTCTTTATGCCAGTTATGTTTCGTGTTGGCTGATGCTGTGCATCCAAAATAGTAGCAGCTTCAGTATTTGAAAAAACTATGCTTGAGGCCAACACCATTTCTTTGCCCAGATATGGTCCCTGAAACACCGGCAGCAGCTTTGTTGTACAAATTTATGTGTCTTAACTCGGTTATGCTGCCATCAGTTCTGCCAATACCCATGCCCATATTCCTTGAGAGATTGGAACCATGTTCACTGCCTCTATAGGATGCACTAACGCTCTTTTCTGGAACAGGATCGTCGAATGGGTCTCTATGAGTGTGCTGATTACTCTGCAATGTATATCATTAAAAAAAATATGGCAACTGACAGAGTGAAAAGCATAAAGGAAAAACAAAGACTACTAGCCATAAGTAGACATTAACAGCAACATAGTCATCATTTGAGATTGCAATTACCCCAGTCATATCATCAACAAACTCTTTTAGTCTTCATTTCAGAAAGTACATGTCAAGAGGCGTGATATCAAAAGGAATATGGATAACTAAGGTTAACATGACAGGATAAGTTGAAAATGGAAACTCATCACACAAGACCAGTCACAGTTTTAGCAAGAAATAAGGAAGCATGACAGAACTTTGATTCGTAGAAATCATCATCAAGCATTCAAAATCGTAAGTTCAATATCAGGTTTCCAAAACAACACTCGACACAATCAAACATGAACAAAATAGAAAGGGCAAGGAATCACAATTCAAAGTCACGGTTTTCTTTCCAAAACAAGATTTGACAATAATCTTGTACATTCGATTCAAAATCAGAAGATTAATTTCACATGTGCCTATAAAAGAGGGCAGTATTCAAATGAAGGGGTAGACACATAAACTTCATACGCATAAGAGCACAAAATTCATAGTGTACAGAAAGAGTCACAGCTTTCACACTGAGTCCTTCACAAAGGGATTCACAGTAACATATACACACACGACAGTGAAGAGAAGCTCATAGCATCACAAATTCACACTAAAAGAAAAAAACACACACAAAAAGTTACAATGAGTATACACACATACGGTTTGGAAAAGAGCAGAAATACAACACAGTTTCAACATCATCATTCATATACACGCGCAATAACAAGAAAGAAAGGACCAAAAGAAGGAGGATAGAAAAACATACCATTTTCCGGCGTCTGAACATCATCTGAGTAATTCTGATTCAGGTATTTTCTTCTTCCTTTTCGTACTTGTCTCTTTATGTAGATCATAATTTTGTATTTTGTCAAACCCTTTCAATTGCTCGTTCCCCTTTGGTTGTTTGGATCTAGGGTTTTGTGGGTGTTTCCTATTTGAGGTGTTAAGGTAGTTTTTTTTAGTAAATGGAATCTGGATTTGAAATCAGGAGATATTTTACATTAGGATAGGTTAGAGTTTAGAGGGTTGGCCGGAGAAGAGCGGCGGCCACCGTACGACACCGTCTACTCCGGCAAGAAAAAGATTCCCGGCGAACGTATGTTGTGCAGAAAGAAAGTAATGAGAGCGAATAATAATGAAGGGGAGTGGTTATGGACCATGACATTTGAATTGGTCTTGTAATCCCTTTGGTAAAGCTGACTAATGCCATGTGTTCAAATCAAGTCACATGATCTCCCCATGGCCCGCCATGTGTCATGGTTACCAGATAAGTCAACTTAGAATCCCATAAGGATCCCCTAGTATGGCCCATCGTGCACCAGCATAAGCATCATCGCTGGATTCCCTGGTCTGCACATCAGGCGGTCAGAATTTTGACGCTCCCTTTTTGGACTTTCCCCAAGATTATTGGGCTTCTTGGGTGGGCTTTTGGCTTCTCTATTTCACACTCTCTCTTTTTTTTTTTCTTTTTGCAGACCATTGTTGTTCTTTTTATCTTTTTATTATATTTTTTCCATTTTATTTATTTGCAATTTATTTACATTATTATTTTTAAAAAATATCAAAAATATTTATTATTAGTTATTTTAAACAATTCGATTTTATTTAATTAATTATTAATTAATTTTATTAAATAGATTTATTTAGTTTAATTAATAATTTAGTGCTTTTTGTTTGATTATGCGACTTTCGACTTTCATGCTTTTTACCTTCTTTCCTATGTTGGTCGTACTCATGCTTTAACTATATGAGCTTGTACATTAGTTGTCAGTTTTCCTGTGTCCGAGTCCAAGGGACGGACTTGTGGTTGACTAGATAGTCATGTACAATGCATTTTGTTTCATTTGCATCTTTCATTGATCTTTGATTCCTTAGGTTGTACATATTTAGATTGTCAGCTTTAGTCAGAATCTTAGGATGTTTTCCCTTAGGATGTCAACTTAAACAACTAACTCTCTTATCTCACGCCGTCGCGTGATCGAGGCTAACTTACTTTCCCGTTTATCCTAGCCTTAAGATTAGGGTCGCCTCACTCTTTGTAAGTGTCCTGCCATGGACACTTACTTCCCTTTATCCTAGCCTTAGGATTAGAATCGCCGCACTCTATGTAAATGTCCTGCCATGGACACTTACCCCCCTTTTAACCTAGCCTTTCCCCCCTTTTAACCTAGCCTTAGGTTTAGAGTTTCTTAACTCTATGTAGGTGTTCTTCCATAGACACTTACCTTTTCCCTTGGAACCTTGACCAAGTCAAGAGCTTCTCACCCTTATTGAGGGGAACTACAAATGCTTTGATTCCATTCCTGTCAGGATACGTAGGCACGAGATGCGATGTCTTGGCGAGCATACTTAGGAATAGCACCTTAGGTCTTCCTTTACCTTTTCACCCTTTAGTAGACAAAATAACAAATAACACAATTAAACAAGAGGTTCCTGTAGAATACTATAGATACTTAGGATTCTAGCACCTTCCCTAGGTATAACCAACCCCCGAACCTTAGATTCTCTTTTGCTTTGCATTGTATATTTTGGGTTATTCGCTCTTTTTCCCTTCCTTTGGATAAATTAAAGATCGGTGGTGAATTAAGATGTGTGATTCAAGTTAATCAATAACTTGATATCCGATTCTCACCGTGACAGAAATGACGACTTCACTGGGGACATACCTTAAGAGGGTTACCCCTAACTTGTTTTGTATGTGTTATTATATATTTGTATATATGTATCTGCTTGGGTTCTTGAAGGGAAATCGTGATTCAAAAACGCAGCGGAAATTCAAATTTCCCTTTAGCGATCCTTATGAAAGATCATGATCAGTGATAGAATGGTTACATCTTGTGGTGATAAAAATTTTGATTCTGAATCGAAGGAAAGATCATGAGCGATGTACGATGAACAACGCCTCTACTCAATCCACACGAACAGCTTCCTTCAGTCTCAGTGCTAGCTGCTGTGATTGAAGGATTTGATTAAGAGATAGAGAGAAGGAAAATACAGCTAGGGTTTCACAGCTGAATTTTCATCAAGTGTTTATGCTTCTGCACAAGGGTTATATTTATAGAACCACTTGTGTGGACTGCAAGCTAAAAAGCCCACTTAAATGCACGCACACCATATCTTATGATGTACCGTATATCACTTAAGCACGCGGTACCTTACCACAATCCGTATTCCACTTAAGTGCACCGTACCTTACGGTGTTACATATTTACTTAAGTACACCGTACCTTACGGTGTTCCTTATTTACTCTACCTCTTATCAAACTGTCCTTATATGTGTGACCCTGTAGGATTTCGTGATGTTGGTAATTATATTAAATCATGCATTTTACATAATAAACAGTGAGTGGTATCTAGCAACACATCACGGCTACCCAAGTCACGAAATTGTCATGTGATATGACAAAACCTTTTGTGATAGTGCTTGTGTGTACAATTACCCTTTTGCCCTTATGTCTATATTAAACACAAGGCATATATCGTGTCATCCTTGTTCAGTTCAATATTGGGCCCTTAGACATTTGTCCTATTATGCAGGATGGGCAAATTCCATCTAGGTCACTCATGTCCCTCAACATGCTTTATGAAGTACCCATCAACTGTCTTTATAGTCATCCAATTACGGACAATGTTTGATCAGCAATAAAGTACTTGACTCTACATCTAGGGTCCATAGTGGTTTCAGGTCGAAGGGTGGTATACACCACTATCATCATGAGAGTAACTTATGACACTTTGCATAACATTCTATGTAGTACTCTCATAGTGGGTCAATCTAGTATAAATATTATTCCTAATATTCATACCTATGTTAAGACTTGATAACTCCTTATCAATGATCCATGAGATGTGATCATCAGCCTATCTACATAATAGTCTTAATGCTTTAAGGTTATCCCATTTCACATTAAAGCTCGACTATAGATACTTTAAGAATAGTGTCCTTATGTTTAATGGAATCTCATGATTAAGTCACACTTAATATTTCATTAAACGAACTAGCTATTCTAGGGAATTTATCAATTTGGAAAATAAACATAATAAAGAAATACCTTTTATTATTAATAAATAATTCGATACAAGTACCAAAAGTATTGGCCTCTAGGGCTTACACCAACAGTTGTTACATTGTGTTGTGAGATAAGTCCTAACCCGGACTTAAGTGCACATAAGATAGGATTGTGGTAGGATCAATAGTTAACTGTTGGGAGTAGTCCTAACATGTTTAACATATGATGTAACCACGCTCAGTGGAGGCCCCTTTGGGATTACTGATGTCATGCGAGTAGTCGTATTGGCATTACTTTTTCCGACCTAGGAGTCTATGAAGCTGAGGACCTTAGTATCCCTTCACCTCTCTTAGCCTTTTTAGGACGTAGTGCAGTGATCATCCAGGTGTAGACCTGTGATGATTGTCATACAATACTACACTCAGACGAGTTTATCTTGAGAATATTGTTAGCCCGCATGAGTAGTCGTGCAAGCCGATAATATCCGAAAGATTTATCTATGACTCTGGGAACTCTGTAGAACCCGTTGTGCAGGTGATTTAACCCTAGTACACACCCTGTGGTTGGTTCTTCACCCAGACTCTATGCTATAATCTTGAACCTTTGGTCCTGCCTGTGTGATTTGCATCCTGTCTTGCATCGCGTTGCATATCATTTGCATATTTTCATGATTTATTGCATACATTCGTTTGTCCAACAACTCATCTCCAGTTGTCTATATCTTCAAATGTCATCTTTTAGTCGTCAAGTTGATTCCTCGACACATATACATGACTAAGGCTAACTACAGACGCAAGATGTCAGAACAAGAAGCACACGACAATGAGATCCGAATGGAGATTGATGATCTTAAGTCAAGCATGACAAAGCTCACTGAAATGCTCCAGGTCTTGATTACTATAGGAGAGCAACCCCAAAGGACTGTTATCCAGGAGGTTTCAAATGTTGATCCTCAACCTGTTCAGGTGCCACCTTCAACTTGGCTAGAGTTTGATTTACCCCATAATTATTCTCGACCTCTTGCATCTACTGCTATGATTAGTCAAACTATCAGACCAGTGTTTCAAGCTCCTATTTTTGCCGAGCCCAGACCTATGGTTCATGTTATTGCCCAGACTACTCGAGCTCCTTTTGAGAACCCTCTCTATGAGTACAATGCTTCCAGTGCTCAAGGTGAAGACCGTGAAGACTTTGTTGAACCTGAGGTTGTCCGTGATCAGTTTCAGACCATAGACAAGAGACTCCGAGCCGTTGAGGGTACTGACTTCTTTAGTGTGGACGCAGATAACATGTGCCTGGTTTCTGACCTTGTTATGCCTGCCAAATTCAAAACTCCCGAGTTTGTGAAATATAAGGGTCACTCTTGTCCAAGGGCTCATTTGGTCATGTACTTTCGAAAGATGGTTGCTTATACCAACAACTAGAAGTTTCTCATCCACTATTTTCAAGACAGCTTGTGTGGAGCTTCTCTCAAATGGTATATGAATCTTGAACAGAACAGTATCCACTACTTCCAGGATCTTGCTAATGCTTTTATGAAGTAGTACAAGTACAACCTCGACATGGCTCCTGACCGCCATCAACTTCAAAATATGTCTCAGAATGAGAAAGAGTCTTTCAAGGAATATGCTCAATGTTGGAGAGAACTCGCTTCTCAAGTTGAACCCCCTCTAGCAGAAAAGGAACTGATTGGAATGTTCATGGACACCTTGTCTCCTTTCTATTGAGAGAAGATGATTGGCAGTGTTTCTTCTAACTTCACTGATTTGGTAACCATTGGTCAAAGACTCGAGGAAGGACTCAAGAATGGTAAAGTGTCCAAGGCTGCTGAATCTTCTAATGGTACGAAGAAATCCTATGGAAACTTCCAGAAGAAGAGGGAAGATCAGACTAATTATGTCATGTTTGAAACAAGAAGGCCTCGTCCCCGACCTCGGTATGTTGATCACCCTGTTGTTGCTACTGTTACTCCTCTGGTTGCTGCTCCACGACCAACTCAAGCTCCTCAATATCCGACTGTAGGGAAGAACCAGCACCGTAATAGGAATCAATTTGATCTTATTCCCATGACGTACACTGAACTTTATCTTGGTCTAGTTCAGAAATGTTTGATTACCACAAGGACTCTGCCTTTTCCTCCAAATCCTCTTCCAGCTGGATTCAGATCTGATCTCCACTGTGCATTCCATGAAGGTGCCATAGGCCACGATCTGGAAAATTGATATGCACTAAAGGCTAGAGTGCGTGATTTAATTAAGGTAGGAATCCTTAGCTTTCATGACACCAATCCTAATGTCAAGAACAATCCTCTGCCAGGGCACGCCAAGTGAAGCTTCAGTCGACTTCAGCAGACTATCTTCCTAAAAGTCAGTGTTTTAGACAGGACAACTCATCCTTGTGTTGATTAGTCACTAGGTCATGTTTCTTGTTGTTTGCATTTTCCTTTATTTTGTACTAGCTATTTGCATTCAAATTATGTTTGTACTTTCGTGATTAATGAAATGAGTATTGCAACTTTTGATTCAATTCATTTTGTCTGTTATTTACATCTTTATGCTTTCCTTTTCAAAAAAAAAAATATTTTATCTCTTTTCCACTTTCATTTTGATTATGCAAAGATTGGAGGGAGGATGACGAAAACATTATATCCATAATTGCTGGTATGCTTTCAAATAAACTTTGTTGACGATGTAAGGCATTATTTCAATTCCCCTAAATACTGGAGAAATAAGGAAGTTATTCCTTTATTAAACCCTTCGAGCCTAGAAGTTGGAGTTTCTTTCTATATAAAAACCTGCAATCTTAACCTTGGGATGGGTAGTTCTCAATTAACTTGGCTGTGCGCAAAACACCTTTCATACAAAGGTTGCATTCAAAAAATTTCTTTCGCACACAGCAAACAAGTGTTGAAGATGTCTTTCAAGTCAAAAAGCTGATGATGGTTCACCGTAATCATTAAGTCAGGAAGTCACTCTCTTTCTTTCTCAAAAATAAAAATAAAAATAAAAATAAAAAGTTCGCTAAGTCAAAACCTATGAAGGAGACTTAGGTAAATCTGGGGCATCCCGCTGAGTGTAAGCTTCAAAAGAAACAGTTTAAGAAAAAGTTAGGGATAATAAAAGAGGAAATCTTCAAATCCTTACTATGAAAGCCTTCTAGAAAAACAACAATTCAATGTTGTAAGGAAGCAGTGATTGCCTTCTCAAGAGTCCCTTGACTTCTGAACCATCATCATCACTATCATCAGTGCAATTCCCACCTCTTGGGAATCTGAGTGCATAATTTAAGTTAACTGAGCGTAGGACTGAAGTTCATCACGAAGATTGGGTGGGTACAAATAAATTTTGAGCCTTTATCCTTTGTTTCTTAAACCGTGAACCAGGCCAGGTTACAACCCTCGAAAGACCTAACTGAAGCAAGGTTATTTTGAAAGCATACTACAACAAGGTTGCGTAAACTGACTCCAAAGGTCTTTGCAGATCATTTGTTTTGGCATCACAACTTTGCTTTACCTTTCACTTTGATGTTCTGTACCACCATGTTCTGACCAGTGACTCATATGTTTTGTATCTTCCAAAAATAATTTTGATTTCAAAAGTTGCATGACTTTGCTTTAAAATTACCATATTTGTACAAATACTTTTGTTTTCAAACTGGATTTCTTCTCAAGGAATTTTCAAACGGTTGAGAAACTTAGTCGGTGATGCTATCAGGGACAAGTTCATTCCAAATCCTATTGAGAATCAGTTCAAGATTTATCGGTTCAGTGCAAGTCTTTCTCAGAATTGGTTTATCCATAAAATTTTTCAAGACTCACACTGGGGCAAGCTTTCCAAGCACATAGTAAAGCAGTCATTTATAGAATCTGACAACCTGAAGCAATGATCAGTTCATCTACAACAGTCAGCTAATCTGGGGCAATTTACTTGAAGAATCCCCAAGCAATTCTCCATCCTTCTTACAAGGATCATCAACTTGATACAATTTACCAGTGTGGTAGAGATTGTGTTTAGCAATATCTTTAGTCCCCAAGCTGAATGGCAGTGATCTCTGTGTTGAGGAATTAGTCTTCCAGTCTTGTCTTCTCCCCAAAAGAGTCGACCAGTGTCTCGATGTCTGTATATCATCTGCATAATTCATATACATATGCCCAACAAGAGTGTTTCATTCTCATTTGCATTCTCCACGGGTCGTGTTGTTATCCACGTCTTACCTTGTGGTCAAAGTCCAACTTACTTGGCCCCTACTAAACAGATATTGTCGTGTCTACCTGACATTCTTCCAGATACGATTTCGTTTCTAATGTTTTTCCATAACTCCTCTGTGTCTATCTGACGTTCTTCCAGATACGACTTTGCTTCTGATGTTTTTACAGAACCCCTTTTGTGTTTATCTGACGTTCTTCCAGATACGACCTTATTTATCTGACGTTCTTCAAATACGATGTTGCTTATCTGATGTTCTTCCAGATATGCCTTCAAAGTCTTTTCCCGTACATTTAATGTTTTTCTAAATGTTTTGGATGTATCTTCAGAATCCTTGTCTTCATCTAATGCTCTTCTAGATGTCTTCAATTTATTTCTGACTGTGGTTAACAGCTATTGATTGTTTTCAAGTCTGTTTCCATTTTCCATCCAATTCTTTTCTAGATGTGTTCCGGAGTTTATTCGACGTTCTTCCGAATATCTCTGATGTATTCTGGAGTTTATTCAATGCTCTTCTGAATATCTCTGATGTTTTCTGGAGTCCATTCAATGCTTTTCTGGATGTCTCTGATGTTTGTTATATTTTCCAGAGTTTGTTCAATGCTTTTCTGAATGCCTCTGATGTCTGCTGGGTTGTCTCTCATGGATTTCTCAAACTTCTCCTCACCTCATTCAATGATCTTCTGAATGTTGTGACTCTTTTCCATCCAGTTCAGTTTATGGATGATGACTGTTGATTCCCTAGTGGAGCTTACTCAATGTTATTTTAAATATCTCTGATGGATGCCTATTTATATTCCAAAGTTCATTCAATGCTCTCCTGAATGTCTTTGATGGTTATTGTTTTACTTTCCCAGAGTTTTGTTCAATGCATTTTTGACAAAACCTCTAATGGCTGTAACCCTTTTCCCACATCTGATGCTTTCCCGGATGTCTGTATTTCCATTTGGGTTTTGTCCTTCTTTTTCTAAGTATTATTGGATACTCTTTGCCACCTTGGCAGATGTCCATAATATCTTGTTTTCCTCAGGTGTGTCTTCATGATACTTTTCCCCGTGGAATCTTGCTTTGTTTGCTAAGTTGTTCCTCGCCGGGTCTTCTATTCTTTAACTGTGTTTCAGCGTTTTTTGTATGCAGTTATACTCTGTGGCACTATTCCCAGCAGGATCTCTGTCTTGCATTCATATCATTTCACATCATGTGCATCTTGTGGCATCATAGGGCCAAAAATTGTGCATGTTTGTATTTAAGTCTCTCCTATCTCGTCGAGATGAAGATTTCAATCTCTATATCTCCGGATAGAAGAAACTTAAATAGGGGCATCTGTCACACACTAATTTTTAACCTAAGGTCCCAACGCTTTGTGTATCATCTCGCATATCTGCATGCTTCGTTACTAATAGGTTTGTGCAGGAACATTGATTTCAAGTGGAGTTGGTATTCTTTCTCACAGTTAAATACTTCAAGGCGTGACCAATGGACTTTGATTCAAAAGGTCCAAAGGTTTTCTACTGGTCGATTTCCTCAAAATTCCTTAGAAGCTTTAATGTATACTCAAGAAGGATTAGGGCTTTCTTTCTATTGGTGTTGAGCGTGGTTATTTGAGGATTGGTTATGGCAAGTGATATTATAAGTTGTACTTTCATGGTTCATGTAGTGAGTTCATCGTTGTCTAAACTTTGGTGGTACTGGTAATAAAGATCACGTTTAACTTTGTTGGATCATTATATGTTTCCTTTTGATCTTACGGAAAAGAGCTCAAAATCTTCTTATTGTTAGTGTGTGAGTAATATGCTTTGAAATGGTCAAGTTTGGATAAAAAAAAATCTTGAATCAAGTTTATGTATGAAGTTTTCAAGGTGAAGTTCAAGAAAAATGGGTGACTAAGAATGTGGTATAAGTTTCATTGTCATTTCCAGAAAAGAATACAAGTTACAATCCATTTTTAAGAGTTACATGAAAGTCAGGTTACAAAGTTCAAACCAATTCCAAAAGTTCAAAGTACATGAAGAATCTCAATATTCTTTCAGGCATCAAAAATCCAAAATTGCAAACCTCACTTCAAGAAACCATGAACCATTATAATATCCAAGTATTCATACATTAAATTACAAGAAAGCCTAAGGAAATAGATCAATCCAAATGTCTACATATCAAAATTGGAATAAATTTATGAAAGTTTTTTCCACTCATGCCATTACCATGATCCACACAAAGAAATACATCTGCAAGAAACTTCATGACGTCATTATTTTGACCCCACCCCACATGTACTCCTCTTCCTCAAAATTTTTCCAACTACTTGACATCACATTTCTCTTTATGCCAGTTATGTTTCGTGTTGGCTGATGTTGTGCATCCGAAATAGTAACAGCTTCAGTATTTGAAAAAACTATGCTTGAGGCCAACACCATTTCTTTGCCCAGATATGGTCCCTGAAACACAAAACAGCTTTGTTGTACAAATTTCTGTGTCCTAACTCGGTTATGCTGCCATAAGTTCTGCCAATACCCATGCCCATATTCCTTGAGAGATTGGAACCATGTTCACTGCCTCCACATGATGCACTGATGCTCTTTTCTGGAACAGGGTCATCGAATGGGTCTCTATGAGTGTGCTGATTACTATACAATGTATATCATTCAAATAAAATATGACAAATGATAGAGTTAAAAGTATAAAGGAAAAACAAAGACTACTAGCCATAAGTAGACATTAACAGCAACATGGTCATCATTTGAGATTGCAATTACCCCAGTCATATCATCAACAACTCTTTTAGTCTTCATTTCAGAAAGTACATGTCAAGAGGCGTGATATCAAAAGGAATATAGATAACTAAGGTTAAGATGACAGGATAAGTTGAAAATGGAAACTCATCACACAAGATCAGTCAAAGTTTTAGCAAGAAATAAGGAAGCATGACAGAACTTTGAATCGTACAAATCATCATTAATCATTCAAAATCGCAAGTTCAATATCAGGTTTCTAAAACAACACTCGACACAATCAAACATCAACAAAATAGAAAGGGTAAGGAATCATAATTCAAAGTCACGGTTTTCTTTCCAAAACAAGATTTGACAATAATCTTGTACATTCAATTCGAAATCAGAAGATTAATTTCACATGTGCCTATAAAAGAGGGCAGTATTCACATGAAGGGGCAGACACAGAAACTTCATGCACATAAGAGCACAAACTTCACAGCGTACAGAAAGAGTCATAGCTTTCACATTGAGTCCTTTACATAGGGATTCACAGTAACATACACACACACACACACACACGGTAGTGAAGAGAAGCTCATAGCATCACAAATTCACACCAAAAGAAAAAACACACAGAAAAAGTTACAGTGAGTATACACACATACGGTTTGGAAAAGAGCCAAAATACAACACAGTTTCAACATCATCATTCATATACACATGCAATAACAAGAAGAAGAGGACCAAAAGATGAAGGATAGAAGGAAATACCATTTTTCGGCGTCTGAACATCATCTGAGTAATTCCGATTCAGGTATTTTCTTCTTCCTTTTCGTACTTGTCTCTTTATGTAGACCATACTCTTGATTTCGTCAACCCCTTTCAATTGCTTGTTCCCCTTTGGTTGTTTGGATCTAGGGTTTTGTGGGTGTTTCTGATTTGAGGTGTTAAGGTAGTTTTTTTTTAGTAAACGGAATCTAGATTTGAAATCAGGAGATATTTTACATTAGGATAGGTTAGAGTTGAGAGGGTTGGCCGGAGAAGAGCGGCGACCACCGTAAGACACCATCTTCTCTGGCAAGAAGAAGATTCCCGACGAAAGTATGTTGTGCAGAAAGAAAGTAATGAGAGAGAATAATAATGAGGGAGAATGGTTATGGACCACGACATTTGGATTGGTCTTGTAATCCCTTTGGTAAAGATGACTAACGCCATGTGTTTAAATCAAGTCACATGATCTCCACACGGACTGCCACGTGTCATGGTTACTGGATAAGTCAACTTAGAAACCCATAAGGATCCCCTAGTATGGCCCATCGTGGACCAACATAAGCATCATCACTGGATTCCCTGGTCTGTACATCAGGTGGTCACGATTGAGTCAGAATTTTGACTCTCCCTTTTTAGAGTTTCCCCAAGATTATTGGGCTTTTTGGGTAGGTTTTGGCTCCTCTATTTCACACTCTCATTTTTTATTCTTTTTGCAGACCATTATTGTTCTTTTTATCTTTTTATTATATTTTTTTCTTTTTATTTATTTGCAATTTATTTTCATTATTATTTTTAAAAAATATCAAAAATATTATTATTAGTTATTTTAAACAATTCTATTTAATTTAATTAATTAATAATTAATTTTATTAAATAGATTTATTTAGTTTAATTAATAATTTAGTGCTTTTTGTTTGATTATGTGACTTTCGACTTTCATGCTTTTTACCTTCATTCCTATGTTGGTCGTACTCATGCTTTAACTATATGAGCTTGTACACTAGTTGTCAGTTTTCCTGTGTCCGAGTCCAAGGGACGGACTTGTGGTTGACTAGATAGTCATGTACACTTCATTTTGTTTCATTTGCATCTTTCACTGATCTTTGATTCCTTAGGTTGTACATATTTAGATTGTCGGCTTTAGTCAGAATCTTAGGATGTTTTCCCTTAGGATGTTAACTTAAACAACTAACTCTCTTATCTCACGCGGTCGCTCGATCAAGACTAACTTACTTTCCCGTTTATCCTGGCCTTAGGATTAGGGTTGCCGTACTCTTTGTAAGTGTCCTGCCATGGACACTTACTTCCCTTTATCCTAGCCTTAGGATTAGAATCGCCGCACTCTATGTAAATGTCCTGCCATGGACACTTAACCCCCCCTTTTAACCTAGCCTTAGGTTTAGAGTTTCTTAACTCTATGTAGGTGTTCTTCCATAGACACTTACCTTTTCCCTTGGAACCTTGACCAAGTCAAGAGCTTCTTATCCTTATTGAGGGGAACTACGAATGGTCTGATTCCATTCCCGTCAGGATACGTAGGCACGAGATGCGATCTCTTGGCGAGCATACTTAGGAATAACACCTTAGGTCTTCCTTTTCCTTTTCACCCTTTAGTAGACAAAATAACAAATAACACAATTAAACAAGAGGTTCCTGTAGAATACTATAGATACTTAGGATTCTAGCACCCTTCCTAGGTATAACCAACCCCCGAACCTTAGATTCTCTTTTGCTTTGCATTGCATATTTTGGGTTATTTGCTCTTTTTCCCTTCCTTTGGATAAATTAAAGATCGGTGGTGAATTAAGATGTGTGATTCAAGTTAATCAATAACTTGATATTCGATTCTCACCGTGACAGAAATGGCGACTTCACTGTGGACATACCTTAAGAGGGTTGCCCCTAACTTGTTTTGTATGCGTTATTATATATTTGTATTTATGTATCTTCTTGGGTTGTTGAAGGGAAATCGCGATTCAAAAATGCAGCGGAAATTCAAATTTCCCTTTAGCGATCCTTACGAAAGATCATGATCAGTGATAGAATGGTTACATCTTGTGGTGATAAAACCTTTGATTCTGAATCGAAGGAAAGATCATGAGCGATGTAAGATGAACAACGCCTCTACTCAGTCCATACGAACAACTTCCTTCAGTCTCAGTGCTAGTTGCTGCGATTGAAGGCTTTGATTGAGAGATAGAGAGAAGGAAAATACGGCTAGGGTTTCATAGCTGAATTTTCATCAAGTGTTTATGATTCTGCACAAGGGTTATATTTATAGAACCACTTGTGTGGGCTATAAGCTAAAAATCCCACTTAAATGCACGCACACCATATCTTATGATGTACCGTATATCACTTAAGCACGCGGTACCTTACCATAATCCGTATTCCACTTAAGTGCACCGTACCTTACGGTGTTATATATTTACTTAAGTACACCGTACCTTACGGTGTTCCTTATTTACTCTACCTCTTATAAAACTGTCCTTATATGGGTGACCCTGTAGGATTTCGTGATGTTGGTAATTATATTAAATCATGCATTTAACATAATAAACAGTCAGTGGTATCTAGCAACACATCACTGCTACCCAAGTCACGAAATTGTCATGTGATATGACAAAACCTTTTGTGATAGTGCTTGTGTGTACAATTACCCTTTTGCCCTTATGTCTATATTAAACACAAGGCATATATCGTGTCATCCTTGTTCAGTTCAATATTGGGCCCTTAGACATTTATCCTGTTATGCAGGATGGGCAAATTCCATCTAGGTCACTCATGTGCCTCAACATGCTTTATGACGTACCCATCAACTGTCTTTATAGTCATCCAATTACGGACAATGTTTGATCAGCACTAAAGTACTTGACTCTACATCTAGGGTCCATAGTGGTTTCAGGTCGAAGGGTGGTATACACCACTATCATCATGAGAGTAACTTATGATACTTTGCATAACATTCTATGTAGTACTCTCATAGTGGGTCAATCCAGTATAAATATTACTCCTAATATTCATACCTATGTTAAGACTTGATAACTCCTTATTAATGATCCATGAGATGTGATCATCAGCCTATATACATAATAGTCAATATGCTTTAAGGTTATCCTATTTCACATTAAAGCTCGACTACATATACTTTAAGAATAGTGTCCTTATGTTTAATGGAATCTCATGATTAAGTCACATTTAATATTTCATTAAACGAACTAGCTATTCTAGGGACTTTATCAATTTGGAAAACAAACATAATAAAGAAATACCTTTTATTATTAATAAATAATTCGATACAAGTACCAAAAGTATTGGCCTCTAGGGCTTACACTAACAGTTAATGGGGATTAAGGTTTATGATATACAAAGAAGTATTTTCCTACAGAGAGCTTTTGATTTCCTCTGAGGGGATGTTGGTTTTTGTATGCCTTGATCAAAGCCCAAGGTTGAAGCTAAGAGATTGATTGACTCCACTGGGGAAGTCCTTATACAAAGCCTAAGAGGAGGCTAAAAGAGACTGACTCAACAAGAGAGTGTTTCTCTGTCTTGTACAAAGCCCAAGATTGAGGCTAAAAGAGAGTTGACTCTTTTGGGGATATCATTATACAAAGCCTAAGAGGAGGGTGAAGGTTGACTTTTCTGGGGAAATATTTTATCTGTCTTGTACAAAGCCCAAGATTGAGGCTAAAAGGGGTTTTTTGATTCCACTGGGGAATATTTGTATGTGTCTTGTATAAAGCCCAAGATTGAGGCTAAAAGGGGAAACTGAATCTACGGGTGAGAGGTGTTATCTGTCTAGTACAAAGCCCAAGATTGTGGCTAAAAGGAGATTGACTCTGCTGGAGAGTATGACTTGTCTTGTACAAAGCCTAAGATTGAGGATAAAAAAAGGATTGACTCTGCTTAGGGAGACTTATATGGTGTCTTGTACAAAGCCCAAGATTGAGGCTAAAAGGTTGACTCACTCAGCTGAGGATATTTTAGGTGTCTTGTACAAAGCCAAAGATTGAGGCTAACTTTTATTTAGGGAAAGAAGGATCATTCTACAAAGCCTAAGAGGAGGCTAAAAGTGATTGACTCAACAAGAGAGTATTTCAAGGTGATTGACTCAACAAGAGAGTGCTTTAAAGGTGATGGACTCAACAAGAGAGTGCTTTTGTTTAACTTGTACAAAGCCCAAGATTGAGGCTGAAAAAATATTTGACTCAACAAGAGAGTGTTTTATGTGGGTGTCTTGTACAAAGCCCAAGATTGAGGCTGACTTTTGCTGAGGAAAATCATTATACAAAGCCTAAGAGGAGGCCAGCTTCAGCTGAAGATTATTGAGATCCAGAGGCAGGTCTAAGTCGGGGGATCAACTCTTGTTGAGGGTTTACAGAAGAGTTGAGGTATCAGATGCCTTGAGGTTCTGATATGCTAGTATGGTATTGATGATGATATGACCCTAGCTAGGGGGAATTTAGGATAAAGATTGAGTTTTAGATCCTGTGAGGATTTTAACTCTACTGGGGATTGATCGAATGATTAGGATTTCTCCTGTATTCGTAGGGAACTTGAGAATGTATTTGAGATCCAAGAGGAGACTAGACTATCCAAGTCTACTGACATGGAAGAGTTTGTCTTTGTATTATGCCCAAGAGGAGGCTGACTGTTTTAAGGGATGAGTATCAACCCTAAATTGTCTAAGGTTTTGAATCTTTGGAAAGATTGGTCTAACAAAGGAGGACTAAGTTCTGTCCTATACCTTTAAGAGGTCTTCAGGGTCCTTGTATTAAGCCCAAGAGAAGGCATGAGAACTTCTAAGAAGCCGGAGGGTCCTTGTACAAAGCCCAAGAGGAGGCGGGGATGCTTTTAGGAAGCCTGTGGGTCCAAACCTAAGAATAATTCAAGAAAAGTTTCACTGGGAATAATCTTTTCTTTAATGAATAGTTCTAGGGCTTGAAGAAATTCAAGAGAGGTTTCACTGGGAATTAATCCTCTCTGGGGAAATGAAGTTCTTTGACAATTTTCTAATAGTGACAGTCTGAGAAAAGTTTCACCGGGAATAATGCCTTTCTCTTTGTTCCATATTGTTTAAGCCCAAGAGAAGGAAAAACTGTATCTGGAATTCCTATGGGGAGCTAGTTTTGACTGTGTTCAAAGAGTGACCACTGGCTTTATCTAATCCTAGACCTAATTGCCGGGGAAAACTCTAAGAAGATAATATACAGGTATATATATACAGACGAAATATATACGATATGTAAAAAGAGGGTAGGAGGACTTACAGGTGAGCAAGCTTCCAGCACAAACAAATATATATATATATATATATATATATATATATATATGCAAGTATGTAAAAGAAAGCTGTTAAAACTTACAGGCGAGCAAGCTTCCATTGCAACAGCAGTATGGTTAGTTGTTCAAGAAATTAAAGAAAGCTTTGATAACAACTATGAGTTTGAACCTAAATCAAAAGGGAAGTTGTTTTGAAAAGATTGTTGAGGCTTATACTCAAGGAGAGGCCCAGATGAAAAACAGTAATCGTACCGTTGATTTGAAAATTGTACCGGAGCTTATACAATGACTGAGGCCCAAATTGTTTTATGTATAAAAGAGGGTTGGGTCTTACACTCTATTAGAGGCCCAAAAGTGTTTTGAAAAAGAAATGGGGCTTACAACACAAGGGTAGGCCCAACTGATTTTTGTTTAAAAACGGCGATCCCGCCGAGGTTTTTGAAAACACAGTGGGACTTATACAATGACTGAGGGCCAAAATTATTTAGGTACAAATGGGGTTGGGTCTTACACTCTATTAGAGGCCCAAAAGTTTATTTATACAAGAGATGGGGCTTACAACTCAAGGAGAGGCCCATTTGAAAAACAACGATCGCACCGTTATTTTGGAAAATCATGTCGGGACTTATACAATGACTGATGCCTAAAAATGTTTTATTTACAAAAGTATGGGACTTACACTCTACAAAGAGGCCCAAAGATTTTTAAGAAAAGATTTGTGAGGGTGAAAATAATCAAAACCCTAATTTTGATTTTAAAATGTATTTTAATTGAATAAAAATTCAATTAAAATGATCAAAATTATCAAACATGTGTGAAAAACAAGTTGTGATCTTGGATAAATGTTTGAAAAATTATGTTTCATTCATAGAATGATTTGGAAATCATTTTAATTTGCAAAATCAAGAGAAAGAAATGTTTTGAAATGTTTTAAAAATAAATAAAACATTATTCTTTACAAAAATACTAAATATATGAAATAAATAATATTTTTGTGAAATTTTTATGGAATAAAATATATTAACATTTCTGGGAATTTTCAAAAAAAGAATAAATAAAAAATAATTAAAATTGAGAGAGAAATTATTTTTGGAATTAATTAATAAAAGCCATAAAAATATGAAAAATAGCAAAAAATGAGAAAATTGTAAAATGGTCTGGGTGGAAGTTGAACCCACGACCTTGCAACCAAACACACATACGCGCTACCACTGGGGTGGTGATACATCCGTGTATCAAAACCACCCCATTAATACATAAGGGGTGCCAAGTTTCTAGGCCTGGCCAAGGCGCCATGCCTGGCCCTTGCCCAAGGCAAGGCCTAGTTTTGGCAATTTGCGTGAAGCCTCTAACTTTCTCATTTCTCCATGGATTGAGACAAAATTTAGGTGCATCTGACCTAGAATTTCATGAGGAATCCAATGGTGCCCTTGGAATTTTCAGAAAATGCCTATATTTCAAAATCCGATAGTGATTTTAAAATAGGCCTAGATTTGCATGTTCTATGCTATCTCATGGTACAGACAATAATAGCATGATAAATTGGTTCAAACACTACACATATGATATGTATGAGAGGTCCATGATCAATGGACCTCAAAGCAATACATGTTTTAGAGAGTTCAAGTTATGATGCACTTACCTCTTGGAGCTCCTTGTGTTATCTGCCAAGTTCCTTGTGTTATGATGCACTTACCTTTTAGGATGATCAGAACCAGCTGGAATCCTCAGGAACAAGAATAGGCCTTTTCTTGCAAAAGTGGCAAAAGTGACCAATATAGTAACTCTCTCAAATGGTGTTCCAGATGAGGGAAACTAATTGGGATAGCTTGAGGATGACATTTGGAGTGTGTTTGAGGCCTGGTTTGGTTTTGGAAGTGACTGAATCAAGACATGGCTTGAAAAATGCAGAAAAGTCAATTTTTGAGGTTTTGGAGGTTGACTTTCTGATTTTAGTGTTTTAGATCACAAGTGAGTGTTTGAACAGCTTAGATATGACATATTTGATGTGTTTGGATCATGAGTTGTGGTGGAATTGCTTTCTAACTCAAAAACTCAATGATGACTTGCAAAAGAAGGCATTTTGGCCTAAAGAGAGAGATTTTGAGGAAAGCAAGTGTTGTAGTGCTTTGGTGTACTCAAATTGATCAGAATTGAGGTCTATTTATAGTGCAACAAGTTTGTTTTGGCATCAATAGTGAATGGCAGCTGGTACAGGCCTTTGGCCAATGTTGATCCAAGGGAATCTTTAGTCTCCTATAGCCATTGACTTGAGGTTAGGGAACAGGCCTATGGTCCTTTGATTCAGAGTTGAATCTTGACTCATTCAGTTAGGAATGTCTCAGTCCATGCCACCTTGATGCATCCAATGAATGCTTGGAAACAAAATTGGAGTCTTTTGCACTTTTTAGCCTTTTTAGGTTTGTTATGGCTATGTGTAGATTCTTGGACTTGCAAGGCTTGGAGATCAGATCATTCCCCTTGGATTTTATCCTCGGATGTGTCCAAGTGCATGACAAGGCTTGGAGTTGTTCAAATTTTCCAAATCGAGCAAAATGCCAAAATCTGCCTTGTACAAGACAGTTGGAAATGGTGATTTTGAGGGGATCATATCTCCCTGCTCAGGTTGAGTTATGGGAGGCTCTTGTGCTTTTTAGAAATCCCTCATATGATACAATACATGTGTGATCATAGTTTGTTTTGAAACTATTTGAATCCAACTGAAAAAACCTCATGAACATTGATGTTCAAGGCTGGTAACTTAGGCAGATTTTCACTAAGTGTTGGAAAAGTGTCATTTTCTTCATTTTTGTCATTTTGATCACTCCATAACTTAAAATCCATAAAGAATTGGAGTTTGAGGTAGTTGAAGCTTTTGTAGAGTGTAGGAAGATCTACAAATCAGGCTTTGGATCACTCAAAATGGTTGCTTGGATCAGAAGTTATGGTCCTTGGAAGTTGGTACCAAAATCATTCAAACTTAATAACTTAGAAATTTTTTCAATTTTTCAAGGTTACCCTTTTACAAGTTATCTTGATTTCTTGATCAATTCTTGTTCAAATGCCATTATATGTCACATTTAATGAAAATATGAATCATAAGGATCATTTTTGCCAAAAAAGTCATGTTTTGACTTTTGGCTTCGGAGCGGTTCGGCGCGAAAAAACCCTAATTCCCGACTTTTGGGGAATGCATCCTCCGAGGGTAACTTAACTTTGAAAATGGATCCTTAGGGTTATTTTGAGTATATTGAGTCACATGTTGGAGTCTTGGTTCATCCTCTTGTGAAAATTTCGCTCTGGAGGTCCCAGTCGTCCAAAACCCTAATTTGGCGACATCGGGTGTTTCGAGGCTCAAACCACTTGGAATGCCACAACTTTGTGCTTGATTCTTGATGTGAGATTCCTATTGATCCTTTTGGGATGTTTTAAGAGGTTAGACAAGTTGAATATCATGTCATTTCTTGATTGATCCTTTGTCTAAGTGCTCTGGGAGGGCTTAAAACCCTAATTCTTGATTGTAGTGAATGCTCAATCATATTTGAGGAGATTGATGAGGCATGAGGGTACATCCATATTGTGATAATGATTCTCACAATGATGGGAAATCTTGGTGGTAAAAATTTGGGGTATGACAGATGCCCCTATTTAATCTTCTTGGACTCGAAGGTGTGAATGGCGAAGGTATTCGGGCATTCGGGGTGCAAGAGGATTAAATATCGGAATACCCAAAATTTTGACGGTGGTTATGAATGGAAATTCGCTCATCCATCTTCTTTTGCTAAGCAATGATACTCAGAAAAGGGTGAAACTTCCCCTCCATCACGGTCTTCAGCCACGGAACAAGTCTCAGTTTCTGATATAAACTTCCCCTCGATCCTGGTCTTTATGCAAGGAACTGGTCTCAGTTTCTGATATAAACTTCCCCTCGATATGGTCTTCAGCCATGAAACTGGTCTTAGTTTTCTTCTTGTCGAGTTTCTTCCTTAACAAAGGATGCTATGTATAGCGGTTTTCGTCAAACTTCTCGCCGAGTTTTACTAGGGAGATGCCATTTGATGGAAAAAGATTTGAGGTCAGACTTTCTGGGAACACCCATTTGTCTGAGCTGTAGAGGTGTGCAAACTTCTCTATTGGAGATGCCATTTGTCGACTCTACTAGGGAAAACGAGTCCTTTGAAAGACTATTTTTCGTTTGGGGATATTACACCATACTTTTCTTCGAGATCTTCTCGGAGAAATGCCATGTGATGTAATCCAATTTGGAGGTGTTGATGACCTTGTTGACAGCAAACCTTTCGGAGAGAAACTGCTGTATTGCCGAGAGTCTTCAGTTGAGGGGCTTTCTCTGGGGATTTTCCTAAATCCGGGAAAGCGAGAAATATCATCTTCGATGGTGAAGAGTGTTGTTTGACGAATGTGTTTTTGCCTTTTAGAGGTTTAAGATATCAAAGTGGTCTAGGACCGGCTCCAATCCAGAAATAAATTGGGGAGAAATTGCTCAGACGCTGCATTTCCTGATGAGGAAAGGACTGACAACTCGATTGAGAGGACTTTTATCGCTTGGGAACAAGACCGACTAGAGTGATAGTGGTGCAATATAAATATGAATGTGAATCAATTATGCATGATGTATGTATGTTTATGCTGACAAAACTGATGCGACATACAGACTAGTAGATGAACATGACTGGATACTCAGCCACTGCGGGGGAAAAGAAATACCATCAGTCCAAGATAGCAATTCTGCCTTGCTTAGGGGAAGTAGTCCCTGTGGGGGGAGAACAGTCGTCAATCGGTCTTAAGAGGTAAGAACTTTGCCAGGGATATCAGATGGGACATTTGCATCTGACACAATCGATCCTTCATTCAGGCATACTGGTTTAGAAGGAGTACTTTGATTCCGCACTTTGAGGTTCAATCGCCTTCAGAGCAGCGATCAATGTTCTTTTCGATGTTCATCAGTCAAAAAGAATTGCCATCCTTATTTTAAAAGCAGAAAAATTCTGACAAGTAAATTCATTTTTGTTTCATTTCAAGAATGGTTGATCATGTTAAAAATGTCATTCTGTAAAGCTAAAACAAGTAAGAATTGTAAACAAAGGCACTAGGGCTCAAATTTTATTGATAAAATGGAAATCAGCCAAGCGCGTGATACCATAGAGTATTTACAAAGTTTAGAAAATGGTAATTTAAGGGAAAATGGCTACATTGAAACATAACAACTGTTATCCTCCTACCAACTTTGAATTATGGGCATCCTGAGCTTTTGTTGAAGATGACCTTGACTAGAGTTTTCTTGATGGATGGCATGACTGTGGAGGAGTTGAACCTTGTCAGACGTAGTTACTTGCCATTAATCCCTAATTTTTGCCTGGATTGTACTTTGAGATTTCCAATCCATCGGGATGATTTTTTTTGCTTATGTCTCTAATTTTTTCCTGGACCGCCCTTTTAGGTTTTTAATCCACTGAGACGTTTTTTTTAGGCGAAGTATTTCTTGACTACATCAACATTCGCGGGGTAGGCAAAATCTTCTCCATCCATGGTTGCGAGTCTCAAGGCATCGCCTGAGAAGGCTTTCTTGACCACATAGGGGCCGTCATAATTCGGAGTCCATTCCCCGAGAATCAGTGAGGAATGATTGTATCTTTTTGAGCACAAGGTCTCCTTTTCGAAAGACACGGGGTCAGACTTTTTTGTCAAACGCTTTCTTCATTATTTGCTGATACAACTGGTCGTGACATAGAGCTATCATTCGCTTTTCTTCGATCAGGTTTAATTCGTCGTGTCTGCTTTGACACCACTCAGCTTGTGTTAGCTTAGCTTTCATCAATACCCAGATTGATGGGATCTCTACTTCTATGGGAAGCACTGCTTCCATGCCATATACTAGAGAGAAAGGGGTTGCCCCTGTTGAAGTGCAGACGGATGTGCGATAACCGTGAAGAGCAAAAGGCAGCATTTCATGCCAGTCTTTGTAGGTTACAACCATCTTTTGAACAATCTTCTTGATGTTCTTGTTAGTCGCTTCTACCGCCCCGTTCATCTTAGGTCGGTAGGGATATGAGTTATGGTGTTCGATTTTGAACTCAACACACAACTCTTTCATCATCTTATTGTTCAAGTTAGATCCATTATTTGTAATGATCTGGCTTGGAACACCATAACGGCAGATGAGATTGTTTTTGATAAATCAGACCACTACTTGTCGGGTTACATTGGTGTATAACGCTGCTTCGACCCATTTGGTGAAGTAGTCAATGGCTACCAGGATGAACCGATGTCCATTCGGAGCTTTGGGTTTGATCTTGCTAATCATGTCGATTCCCTATATAGAAATAGGCCATGCGGAAGAAATAACTTTGAGATGCATTGGCGGTACATGGATTTTGTCTGAGTATATCTGACACTTGTGACACCTCCTAGTGTACTTGTAGCAATTGGATTCAATGGTCAACCGAAAATACCCTACTCTCAGAATTTTTCTTGTCATTGTGTGTCCGTTGGCATGAGTGCCAAAGGATCCTTCGTGAATTTCTTTCATTAGTATGTTTGCTTCTGGTCTGTCTAAGCATCGGAGCAAGACCATGTCAAAGTTTTTCTTATAGAGTGTATCACCGCTTAGAAAGAAGCTTCCAGCCAGTCTTCTGAGAGTTTTTCTGTCTTTCCTGGATGCCCCAGGTGGATAGGGGTAGCAAACGGGCATGCCCGCCCCGTTTAGGCCTGCTCCGCAAAATACCCGCAAAAAAATAGGGCGGGGCGGGGCGGTCATAGTTGAGGATGCGGGCCTAAAACCAAGGCCCACCCTGCAAAAAAATGAAGGCGGGGCGGGGAAAGCCCGCGGGTACTGTACCTTTTTAGCCTAAAAACACAAAATTTTATGTAAATGTTTGTGCCCGCAAAAGCCTGCGAAGAAAACGGGGCGGGGCGGGGCGGACACATTAGAGGGTGAGGGCCTAAACCCTTAACCCACCCCACACTAAGGTGCGGGTAAAACGGGCATGCCCAACGGGCCAGGCCCGTTTTGTCACCCCTACAGGTGGGTACTCTTGTCTCTAAAGGAAGCACTTTATATCGTGATACCAAGGTTTGTCGTCTATGACTGCTTCAACCATGAAGATGTAAACGGGCCGTTCTAGGCACATTATGTCAATCTTAGGTGTGTCGTTCCATTGACCTACACTAATCATGGAGGATAGAGTGGCTAGTGCGTCAACCATGTGATTCTCTTCACGAGGGATGTTATGAAACTCGATTCTATTGAAGAATGGTAACAACCTTCTCGCGTAATCTTTGTAAGGAATCAACCCTGATTGGTACGTGTTCCAATCTCCTTTAATCTGACTGATAACTAGGGCTGAGTCTCCATACACATCCAAGTTCTTGATCCTTAAGTCGATCTCTTCTTCGAGACCCATGATACAAGCTTCGTATTCGGCCTCATTATTCGTGCACTTGAATGTCAGTCTGGAAGTGAAAGGAATATGGGTACCCTGAGGTGTTATGATGATGGCCTCAATTCCATTTCCGTAATTGTTGACAGCTCCGCCAAATATTAGTCCCCATTGGGAACTTGGTTCTGGCCCTTCATTGGGTAGTGGTTTATCACAATCTTTCATTTTCAAGTACATGACATCTTCGTTAAGTAGATGATCAATGGTCTTCCCTCTACTGGAGGTGACAGGATTTGTGGATTCAACAGATACTCTTTGATACTATCGAAGGCTTTTTGGTAGTCTTCTCTCCATACGCATTCTTGATTTTTTTTTAGTAATTTGAAGATTGGGGAGCATGTCGCTGGGATGAGGAATATAACTGGAAATGTAATTCAAACTTCCTAGGAATCCTCTGACTTGTTTCTCAGTCTTTGGTGGAGGCATCTCTTGAATGGCCTTGACCTTGTCAAGATCAACCTTAATTCCTTTTCGATTGATGATAAATCCTAAAATTTTTCCTGAGCGGACGCCGAATGTGCATTTGTTGGGATTCAAGCAGAGTTTGTACTTTCTCAGTCGCTCGAATAACTTTGACAGGTGGGTCACATGCTCCTCTTCTGTTTTAGATTTGGCAATCATGTCATCGACATACACTTCGATTTCTTTGTGCATCATGTCATGAAACAGAGTAGTCATGGCCCTTTGATAAGTTGCCCTGGAGTTCTTCAAATCGAACAGCATTACCTTGTAACAAAAGGTGCCCCATGGGGTGATGAATGAAGTTTTCTCCATATCTTCCAGCGCCATTTTGATTTGATTATAGCCCGAGAATCCATCCATGAAGGAGAAGACTTTGAACTTTGTTGTACTGTCCAATAGCATGTCTATGTGTGGTAAGGGAAGGTCATCCTTCGGACTGGCTTTGTTCAGATCCCTGTAATCTACACACATTCTGACCTTTCCGTCCTTTTTCGGAACTGGCACTATGTTAGCTAGCCATTGAGTATATTCTGAGGTGGCGAAGAACCTCGCATTAATTTGTTTCTGCACTCCCTCTTTGATTTTGATAGCCATATAAGGGTGAGTTCTTCTTAGTCTCTATTTCACCGGCAGACATTATGATCTTAATGGTAGATGATGTTCCACGATGCTAGTATCCAACCCTGGCATGTCCTGATAGGACCAAGCAAATACACCGGGAAACTCTCTGAGAAGTTTTATCAAGCTTTCTTTGACAGTTGGACTGAGCCGTGCCCCAATCTTGACTTCTTTCTTCTCTTCTTCTGAACCTAAGTTGACCGTTTCCAACGGCTCTTTGTGAGGCTCAATGGACCTTTCCTCTTGCCTGAGTAGTCGTGAGATCTCTTATGGAATTTCTCTATCCTCTTCTTCTTCAGCTTCAAATACTGGGAATTCAAAGTTGGGAGAAGGCATTGGATCGTATGTTTCAACGGGGTTTAAAACAAGCAATCTGCATGACGTGATGATTTGGTTTTAGAAGAGATAGAGAGAAATGCAAGAGTGTGTGCAGTGCGTTTTCTGGAAAAAAAATGCTTGTTTTTATATTTTTGGTTGTTTTAGGATTACCATTTTCTGAAAAGTGAAAAGTGAAAACAACAATGAATGCGGAAATTATAGAATGGCGTTTATCTATTTATGATTTTGTTGATTCTTGAAACTACAGCCCTATAAAACAAAACTCTGTCGCTTTGGGCGAAGCGAAGAGGGACACTTACAGAAACTGAGCCCTATAAAAACATCCGTTTCACCTGGGCAGGGTGAAAGGTTAAAACAAAGATGGCAATTACTTAGACTTATGGATGACTTTCGGGACATCGGCAGTAACCCATTGGTGATGAACCCTTTTGTGAATTACAAAGTCTGGTACCTTCTTTCTTGATTTGTCCTCAGAAATGACACTGATTTCTGGAGGAGCAGGATCATTGGAGTCTTCCTCCCATGCAGAGTTGTCGTAAATGAACTCTTCTGTTATATCTTGCACAGTGTTTTCACTCTCAGGCGGATCTCCCCATCCAGTGGGCTGGATGTCTTTGAGCCTGATACGAGAGCTTTCAGGAGCAGAGTACTTGACCAAGAAGTCGTACTTGCCACTCGGTTGTCCTAAGGTGTCCCTTACTTCTGTGGAACTGGAGGAGTCATCCTTCTCGATGACGTTGATCTTAGGAAAAGCATAGTTAATGAACTCTTATCCTGCAATCTTTGCAGATTTGTTGTTGTGCTGGATATCTTTAGAATATCCTGAGTAATAATCCTATGATTTGTTGGGGATGCAGTTATTCTTTTCAATGATGCTCAGTTGATGTGTATCGTTGGGCTGACTCTTTTGCCCCAAGTTTTCTGGGTACGACTGCCAGATAGGCAAGTCATATAGTGGGTCATAATAGTCATAGTCGAAGTTGTCTTTCATTGGAGTGTCCTCCTCTAATGAGTTTGGTGGAGCACGACATCCCTCAGGATCACAATCTCCGTAAATCATCTTGACGTCTAATCTTGGTATATATCTCAGACTCTGCGTGGGAAAGCAAAATGGCGTATGCGTTTCTTCCTGAGATATATAACCGTCCTCGTTGAGATAGGACTTCCACTCTTCATCTGTATCGGAGGAGTCACCCTCGTTGATGGTATGTACTTCTTGAGACACTGGGTGGAGGAAGCCTCCACTGTGGAAGAAATCCTGAATGGGATGAAAACTTTCATCGTTAGTAGCAGTTTCTGGGTACAGGTTGAGGAGAAACCAAAACCTTTCTTTGTCTTGTTATCCGTAGGAATGACAAGTTGTCCCCATCCTTTTGCGCTATTACTCTTGATTACTTTGAGAGCATCTTTGTATGAGGAAATCGATGTTCCTTTCTCTGATCGATTCTCATTGCTCACCGAAAGTGCTTGGAACTGAGTTCCAACAACCTCCTATGGTTCTACACAAGAAAATGATGATAAGTTGCTCACGATTAAGGCCTGTTCACCATAGACTATGACTAGCTTGTCATTCTTGATGAACTTCAGCTTCTCGTGAAGTGTCGAAGTGACTGCCCCAACTTCGTGTATCCAAGGTCTTCCTAATAAACAGTTTTATGCTGCCCGGATGTCCATGACCTGGAAAATGACTTGGAAAGTGTGAGGACCGATAGTTATGGGAAGATCAACTTCGCCGATAACTATTTTTCTGGATCCGTCAAAGGCTTTGACGATGACCTCGCCGCCTCTCATCGGAGATCCTTGAAATGATAGTTGCATCAGAGTAGATTTTGGCATAACAATTATAGCTGGCCATGTGTCTACCAGTAAGCTGGCTAAAGCATTGTCTTGGCAGTTGACTGTAATGTTGAGTTCCATGTTATGATATTTGCCTCCTTCGGGCAATTCTTCATCACTGAATCCTAAATTGTTGCAGGAAGTGATGTTAGAAATGATGTTGTCAAACTGTCTTATTGTTACATCTTGTTCTACGAAAGCTTGCTCCAAGACTTTCTGCAAAGCATCCCTGTGAGCTTCGGAGCTGAGTAAGAGAGATAGCATAAAGATTCTCGAAGGAGTTTGTAACAGTTGGTCTACAATGTTGTACTCGCTTTTTTGGATGAGCTTTAGCATCTCATTGTTTTTTTTGAAAGCTCGGGATTACTGGATTGCCCGACTGGTTGATTAGGAACTTCTGTTTTAGGTTCCTTTTCTTTGGTGGGTTCTCCAACTCCTCTGTTGAAGATCCGGCCGCTCCGTGTTACTCGACTGATGTCGGCAATGTTTACGACGGAGGGTAATGGAGTTTCCTTTCCATTTTCGATTGTTGTTGCACCGTACTTGTAAGGGATAACCTTATCGGATTTGTACGATATTGGTCCGGGCAGATAGATAACCACATGAGCTTTTTGATTTTTCTGACCATCGTAGGCAGCCTCAATTGGTTCAAGGTTGAGAATCTTTCTACTATCAAGAGGAACTCTTGATTCATGGAGTAGAGGGATTATGGCGCACACGTCTTTGGTCCTCCCATGATCGGAGATTATGACAACGTCTTTGCTTTGATCTTGAGGATAGTTTTGCATTACGTTGATCGAACCAGAACTTGAACATGGTCGAATCTCTTTTTGGTCTAACTAATTTTGAAGAGCTGGCCGTACGAGGTAGCATCCTTGGTTGTTCTCTAAACAAACTCTACAGCGCTCATAGTTGTGTGGTGGCACCTGGCCACGTCTGCTTTGTATGCAGTGTAACCTTACTAGATCTATTTCCATCGAGCGAACATCTTGACTCTGATGCCTAGTAGGATTCCCGTCGGTCATACTGATATGTTGTGTAGCTTCATCCAAGTAGATTGGAAGCCACCAGTGGTCCAACAAGTGTTGGAGTGGTTTTTGGACCAGTGCACATCCTTGGTTGTCTTTACGACACATTTTACAGTCCTGATAATCATGTGAAGCCAGAAAACCGAGCCTGACTTGCTTAGCGTGTAATTCTACCAGACTGGTATTCATCAAGCGAATATCAAAGATTTGAATCATATTAACTTGATGGCTACTTCTATCACGGTAATCCTGGATCCACCTGAGATCTATCTGGCTGGAGGGCCTCTTGTACAAAAGAGCATCCCTGATTGCTTATTGAGCAGATCAGACATGTATTGTAATCATGCCGTGGCAGATCATGATATTGACTTTGCCTTGAGTGCATTGCCACCAAGTTGATATTCATCTCCAGAATGTTGTGGTTCTGGACAACGTTGGGATTTGCGTGAGCCATATTGACCTCACGGATTCGATGATCTTGGATCCATCTGAGATTCATCTGTTCTTGTAGAGATGATTGCAATATGGAACATCCTTGATGATTCTTTGAGCAGATATCACACTGGTGATAATTGTGAGGCGGTACATGACCGTACCCGCTATGTTTACAATGCATCCTGACCAGATTGGTTTCTAATAGGAGTACATTGCGAATTTGATAATTGCGGCTAAATTCCTCCTCTATCAAATTTACGGCAATTTTCTCATGTTGAGGCAACGGGTTCGTCTGAACATTTGGATATGTATCCTTGAAGGATAAGACCCCGTTCCTGACAAGCTTCTGTACATCAGACTTGAAGTTGAAATAGTTCTCAATGTTATGCCCTGGTCCTCCTTGATGATAAAGGCAAGTTTGATCCGCTTTGAACCAAAAAGGCAGATTTTCCGGTACTGTAAGAGGAGACCTGGTTTGGACATGCCCCTTCACCAGTAATAGTGGAAACAGTTTTGCGTACAACATCGGTATAGGGTTGAACCCTGGTGTTCGTGTCGTACGATTGTTATTGTACTGTGAACGAGCCTGCTGAAGAGGTTGTTGTATCCTTTGCTGATATTGTTTTTGATTTGGTTGGCTCTGAGCAACCTGAGGTTGATACGTTGGAGCCGGCGTTGGGTTGATAGCGGGAGTTACTGATGCTACTGGTTAATACCTTTGCTTTTGATTTTTGAGAGAGATATTACCAATATCTTGCTCTTTTTTCTTTGGGAAAGCACTACCGTATCTTTTGGTACTGCTAGATGGTTCTGCACCTTTGACCAATCGTCCTTCTCAGACGGATTCTTCAAGGTGTACCCCCATATTCACCATTTTAGTGAAGTCACTAGGCGCACTGGCGACCATTCGGTCGTAATAGAATGAGCTTAAGGTTTTCAGAAAGATCTTGGTCATCTCTTTTTCCTCAAGAGGGGGACAAATCTGAGCGGCAATTTCATGCCATCTCTGAGCATACTCTTTGAAAGTTTCTTTGTCCTTCTGCAACATTGCTCTGAGTTGATCTCTGTCTGGTGCCATGTCCAGGTTGTATTTGTATTGCTGAACGAAGTAAGTGCCAAGATCTCTGAAAGTGACGATCTAGGTACGGTTTAAACCCATGTACCATTTGAGTACGACACCGGTTAAGCTGTCATGGAAATAATGGATCAGTAGCTGTTGATTCTCTGTCTGAGTTAACATCTTTCGAGCGTACATCACCAAATGAATTTGAGGGCAAGAGTTGCCCTTGTATTTCTCAAAGTCAGGCACCTTGAATTTTTGCGGTATTTTCACATTAGGGACCACACAAAGGTCTGCGGCGTCCTTTCCGAATAAATCCTGGCCGCGAATGGCATGCAGTTCCTTCTGCATCTCCAGGAATTGTTCCTGGAACTCATTCATCCTGTCGTACATCTCTTCGTTTCCACCAGAAATTACTTGTGGAATCTGTCCTTCCGGGACAGTGTGTATCACTGGTTGTGGTATAGTCATTACGGCGGTGACTCTTGGTGTTTCCCTGTCCCGAAGTTTGTAACCTTCAGGAGTTGCTATCATGACTCTTGCGTCTTCGCTTTCCCAAAGTTTGTAATCTTCAGGCCCAGCGGTTCCTGCTGCAGTTTCTGGGTCTTCAATGACCGACGGGGTGTATCCTTCGGGGACAAAGTTGATAGGCATGCCCCAGGGGCGACCTTTAGGCATGTTGTACCGAGGATCATATGTCTCCACTACGGGCGTAGATGTGATCATTGAGATCACATTCCTTTGTTGTTGTCTCTAAGCTGCTGCCAGGGATTGCATGTCACTGTGAAGTTTTTCCAAAATTTCCTTTAGAGCGTTGATTTCTTCTCTTAGCTCTCTATTCTCTTCCTCGAGATCGTCCATTTTCTTTTGTCGATTGGCCCGAGTATTGTATGAATGAGACAGTTTGACTCTAAAATCGTGACGTATACGTGAGATTCAAAGGTAAGAAGGATGCATTATGTGAGAATGATGAATGATATGCAATGATTAATATTAATTTTTTTTTGTTTTCGCTTTAATCAAAAAGAAACTTCAACAAATAGATTGCAAATATCATACAGTGGAGAGACCCCTTTTTATTGAATTTGAAAGATTGCAGAAATGGAAAATACAGTATTTTACAAAGTGTTGTAAAAGGAAATATCTAAACTAATGGATCCTGAGTCCTCTCTGAAGAGAGCTCAGATGCCGGTTCTGGTATTTTCCTTTTCTTTGATCGGGGCTCTTCAGCCGTTTTTGGGTTGTCAGTCCTTTGCCAAGTGAAAGGAGCGAGCAAGTTTCTTCGGTCTTCTTGATTTTCTACAACATGATGTTCTAGTATCTTAATCAGAGCATCCTTATCTTTTAACAGTTCCTGAATTTTGGTACACTCTACATTGAGAATGCGGTATTTATTCCTCCAAGAGTTCTTTTCCCGTTGAACTTTGTTGAGAGTGACCTGAAGTTTTTCCGTATCAGACATAAAATAAAGGACAGATTCATTTAATGGAAGAACCTATTGACGAGGGTAAGGCATCCTCAGCTTGAGGGCTCTAGTTTGCACCCAGTGGAGATAAGGTTCCACGGAGATACAGTTCGGTCTTCCTAGAGACTCTCTCCCTTTCCTATAAATATGTTGCCAAGCATGCACTATTTCCTTCTTTAGTGCCCTGTCATTTTCTCCTTCCTTGAAGAAAAGACCTTCCAAATGAACATTATGTGGGATATGCTTCATCGGGTATCCGAGTTGACGCTGAACTAAAATTGGATGATAGTTGATTCCTCCTTTAGTTCTTATGAGGGGTACATTAGGGAAATTTCCACATTTGTCGATGATCCTTATCCCCTCATAAATCCTATTATACTAGTCTATGTCAGAGTTGGTAAGAGACATGATTCTCTGTGACCAACACAGAGTACTCTTGTGATCCCAAAAAGCAGCAGACTTAGGTAAATAGTAAGTGAACCACTTATAAAGTAAGGGTACACAACATGTGATCATTCCTCTGCTGTACAGATTCCTTAAGTGCACAGAATGATAAGCATCTGCGAGCAAGGTTGGTACAGGGTTTCCAATCAGAAATATCTTAATGGCATTGGTATCGACGAAGTTATCAATATTGGGAAAGAGGAAAAGCCAGTATGTGAGTAGAACAAAGATATCTTCGAAAGCAGTAATGTTTCCTATACTGGCAAAGTATATGGCTTTCTCTACCAAAAATTTGGCCAGTAACCCTTGGATTCCTTCCTTAGTGGCCATGTGAGTCCTGACTTCTGACTCGTCCAAATAGATTGCTCTAGCAATGGTTTGATCATTTTGGAATTTCTTCCAGTCCAGAAAAGGAAGTTTGGTCAGTGATGGGTAGACCAGTTAGATGAGAGTACTCCTCTAGCGTTGGTGCTAGTTGATAATCCAGGAATGTGAAACAGTGATAAACTGGATCGTAGAACTGGATTAGTGTAGACAGGATTCCTTTAACTACTGGACCCTTAACAGAGACAACAGTCCTCTAGGTTTAGCTCTGAAAGCATCAGGGTTGGTCGTACTCATGCTTTAACCATATGAGCTTGTACACTAGTTGTCAGTTTGCCTGTGTCCGAGTCCAAGGGACAGACTTGTGGTTGACTAGATAGTCATGTACACTGCATTTTGTTTCATTTGCATCTTTCACTGATGTTTGATTCCTTAGGTTGTACATATTTAGATTGTCGGCTTTAGTCAGAATCTTAGGATGTTTTCCCTTAGGATGTTAACTTAAACAACTAACTCTCTTATCTCACGCTGCTGCGCGATCGAGACTAACTTACTTTCCCTTTTATCCTAGCCTTAGGATTAGAGTCACCGTACTCTTTGTAAGTGTTCTGCCATGAATAGTTACTTCCCTTTATCCTAGCCTTAGGATTAGATTCGCCGCACTCTATGTAAATGTCTTACCATGGACACTTACCCCCCTTTTAACCTAGCCTTAGGTTTAGAGTTTCTTAACTCTATGTAGGTGTTCTGCCATAGACACTTACCTTTTCCCTTGGAACCTTAACCATAGTCAAGAGCTCCTCACCCTTATTGTGGGTAACTACAAATGCTCTGATTCCATTCCCGTCAGGATACGTAGGCACGAGATGCAATATCTTGGCGAGCATACTTAGAAATAGCACCTTAGGTCTTCCTTTTCCTTTTCACCCTTTAGCAGACAAAATAACAAATAACACAATGAAACAAGAAGTTCCTGTAGAATACTACAGATACTTAGGATGATAGCACCTTCCCTAGGTATAACCAACCCCTAACCTTAGACTCTCTTTTGCTTTGCATTGCATTGCATATTTTGGGTTATTCGCTCTTTTCTCTTCCCTTGGATAAATTAAAGATCAGTGGTGAATTAAGATGTGTGATTCAAGTTAATCAATAGCTTGATATCGGATTCTCACCGTGACAATTCTCTATTGGGTTTACCGTAACCTCAAGAGGGAATTGTCTCGATTCTTAGATCTGATGTTAAATTCTTGAGACTACTCAAATGGTGTCAAACACTTTAGGAATTTTACTATCGGCTTTGCGTATTTCAACAACCATCTTCTTGGCCCCGTCGGGACCTCATACTCCAAGGGGTAACTAAGCATCCATTTTAGAGGATGATTGATCTTACCATGCCAATCTAACTGACAGGGCTCTTAAGAAGGAATTATCATATCTGGCGTACTAAACTTGATGAGCCTCTCAATTTGTTGCCATTTCTGCGTGTGTTTTGTATTAATTACTTTAGTCATACATTTGTTGTGTTTGTGTCAACCCCCATGAGTCTTCGTAGTGAGGCTTTGATTTCCTTGATTGTACCTTGGACTCATCGCTACAAAACTAATAAAATAATAAGGTCGGTTTGCCATCACTTATTCGTCCCAGGAAACTTCCGCCGCCTTTAGTTTGCTCGGATAAGCCATTTTTGCTTTGTATGGATGAAGTGACTTGCCTTACCTGTGGGAGGTAAAATATTCACATCTCTTAACTGGATGATCCAGAAGCTTACAATGATTTCCATGGCTTTGTGCTCCCTTTTTTTGGTCTTGTTGCAAGGCTTCGTAGTGTTATCTGGGATTTTCGACAAGGGAAAAATCTCAGCTAAGAGACAAAGGCGAAGTTTCATTGATAACGTGTACTAAAAAGTCGTGGTTCGACTAGAATCAGGACTTAGTGGTTTTTTGGATGTTACGAAAACATCTCGACCGCGTGGCATCCTCGACATGTGGTAGTATGGACAACAGCGAATGGGTCGAAAAGGCGATTATTTGAGCGCTACAATGTTACGTTCAAATAATGATAACTTCCTAAGAGTTTCTTTCTGAAGGACATGTGGGGATAACACAGAGATGGTCTACATGCAAAGTTTCACGTGGAGAATTCTGAAGATAGGAACGTTAGTGTTGGAAAATGGTGACGAATGATGACTAAGGTAAGACAGATCCTAGTTAATGAATTCCCCAGCAGAGTCGCCATTTTTACTATAGCGTGCGATTTTTGTCGGTGACGCGACCACCTTATCGCCATGGGTTTCTCCTCAGCTTAATGGTAGGGAGTGGGGTGCTACTTTCTGATTTCTTATTTATCCCGTGAAGCTGGAAGGGAAAGGGAAGCTATCTAAAACTAACCTTACACGCGAATGTTTAACTGAACAAACGCTTAAAGAGATTCGGGGAGTTTGGCATCAGGTTATACAATAGGGAGTAGTCAATTACCCATCCTATATGTGGTTATCCACAGGTTGATTAGCATTAGGTTCTTCTTTGTACTTGATGGTGTTTATCTGTAAATGGGAAAGTTTCTTCTTTGGGGGGATGTCTGCGAGAGAGAGTTTTTGTTGATGTCGGGCTTGCCGATGTTTTTGATGAATGTATGAAGGTACTGGACCTAGAGTTTTTGATTGGTATGAAGTGAAGGCACTGGACCTAGAGTTTTTTATTGGTATGAAGTGAAGGTACTGGACTTAGAGTTTTTTTATTGGTATGCTCGCTAAGATTGCACAATCTTATGCCTACGTATTCTCGTTTAAAGATAAACAGGAAAATCAGAGCAATCGTAGTTCCTCTTATTCTATGGGAGGAAAAGATGTTTTGGTGTCTTGTTCAAAGCCCAAGATTGAAGCTAAAAGGTTATTTGTGTCTTGTTCAAAGCCCGAGATTGAAGCTAAAAGGTTTTTGAGAGAGAATTTGTCATCTCTAAAGGGAGACATTTCGTCTGTTTATCACAATTGTTGGGTGATTGATTATAAAGGAGAATTACTTTAACTGGGATATGAGAATCAAACAATGCCATAATTTCCTTTATAGGGGATTTGTCCTGAAGGAGAAAACTTTAACTCAGTGTAGAGCAATGCTATTTTTCCTTAGGAGTCTTTCATGCTAAGAGAGGGACAGTGGCGTGGATGTAAATAATCCAGAGGCTTGCCACTTACAGCAATTAGATGAAAGAGAGGGAATTACTAGGATAAAAGATGGACGACAGCTTGGATATTTGAATCAACAAGTGTGCCACTTACAACAGTTAATGGGGATTAAGGTTTGTTTTGAATGTCTGATTTTGATTTATGATATACAAAGAAGTATTTTCCTACAGAGAGTTTTTTATTTCCTCTGAGGGGATGTTGGTTTTTGTATGCCTTGATCAAAGCCCAAGGTTGAAGCTAAGAGATCGATTGACTCCACTGGGGAAGTCCTTATACAAAGCCTAAGAGGAGGCTAGAAGAGACTGACTCAACAAGAGAGTGTTTCTCTGTCTTGTACAAAGCCCAAGATTGAGGCTAAAAGAGAGTTGACTCTTTTGGGGATATCATTATACAAAGCCTAAGAGGAGGCTCAAGGTTGACTTTTTCGGGGAAATATTTTATCTGTCTTGTACAAAGCCCAAGATTGAGGCTAAAAGGGGTTTTTTGATTCCACTGGGGAATATTTGTATGTGTCTTGTATAAAGCCCAAGATTGAGGCTAAAAGGGGAAACTGAATCTACGGGTGAGAGGTGTTATCTGTCTAGTACAAAGCCCAAGATTGTGGCTAAAAGGAGATTGACTCTGCTGGAGAGTATGACTTGTCTTGTACAAAGCCTAAGATTGAGGATAAAAAAAGGATTGACTCTGCTTAGGGAGACTTATATGGTGTCTTGTACAAAGCCCAAGATTGAGGCTAAAAGGTTGACTCACTCAGCTGAGGATATTTTAGGTGTCTTGTACAAAGCCAAAGATTGAGGCTAACTTTTATTTAGGGAAAGAAGGATCATTCTACAAAGCCTAAGAGGAGGCTAAAAGTGATTGACTCAACAAGAGAGTATTTCAAGGTGATTGACTCAACAAGAGAGTGTTTTATGTGGGTGTCTTGTACAAAGCCCAAGATTGAGGCTGACTTTTGCTGAGGAAAATCATTATACAAAGCCTAAGAGGAGGCTAGCTTCTACTGAGGATTATTGGGATCCAGAGGCAGGTCTAAGTCAGGGGATCAACTCTTGCTGAGGGTTTACAGAAGAGTTGAGGTATCAGATGCCTTGATGTTCTGATAGGCTAGTATGGTATTGATGATGATATGACCCTAGCTGGGAGGAATTTAGGATAAAGATTGAGTTTTAGATCCTGTGAGGATTTTAACTCTACTGGAGATTGATCGAATGATGAGGGTTTCTCCTGTATTCGTAGGGAACTTGAGAATGTCTTTGAGATCCAAGGGGAGATTAGACTTTCCAAGTCTACTGACATGGAAGAGTTTGTCTTTGTATAATGCCCAAGAGGAGTTGACTATTTTAAGGGATGAGTATCAACCCTAAATTGTCCAAGGTTTTGACTCTTTGGAAAGACTGCTCTAACAAAGGAGGACTAAGTTATGTCCTATACCTTTAAGAGGTCTTCAGGGTCCTTGTATTAAGCCCAAGAGAAGGCATGAGAACTTCTAAGAAGCTGGAGGGTCCTTGTACAAAGCCCAAGAGGAGGCGGGATGCTTTTAGGAAGCCTGTGGGTCTAAACCTAAGAAGAATTCAAGAAAAGTTTCACCGGGAATAATCTTTTCTTTAATGAATAGTTCTAGGGCTTGAAGAAATTCAAGAGAGGTTTCACCGGGAATTAATCCTCTCTGGGGAAATGAATTTCTTTGACAATTTTCTAATAGTGACAGTCTGAGAAAAGTTTCACCGGGAATAATGTCTTTCTCTTTGTTCCATATTGTTTAAGCCCGAGAGAAGGCAAGACTGTATCTGGAATTCCTATGGGGAACTAGTTTTGACTGTGTTGAAAGAGTGACCACTGGCTTTATCTAATCCTAGACTTAATTGTCGGGGAAAACTCTAAGCAGATAATATACAGGTATATATATACAGATGAAATATATACGGTATGTAAAAAGAGGGTAGGAGGACTTACAGGTGAGCAAGCTTCCAGCACAAACAAATATATATATATATATGTGTGTGTGTGTGTGTGTGTGTGTGTGTGTGTGTGCAAGTATGTAAAAGAAAGCTGTTAAAACTTACAGGCGAGCAAGCTTTAATTGTAACAGCTGTATGGTTTGTTGTTCAAGAAATTAAAGAAAGTTTTGATAACAACTACGAGTTTGAACCTAAATCAAAAGGGAAGTTGTTTTGAAAAGACTTTTGGGGCTTATACTCAAGGAGAGGCCCAGATGAAAAATAGTAATCGTACCGTTGATTTGAAAATTGTACTGGGGCTTATACAATTACTGAGGCCCAAATTGTTTTATGTACAAAAGAGGGTTGGGTCTTACACTCTATTAGAGGCCCAAAAGTGTTTTAAAAAATAAATGGGGCTTACAACACAAGGGTAGGCCTAATTGATTTTTGTTTAAAAACGGCGATCGCGCCAAGGTTTTTGAAAACACAGTGGGACTTATAGAATGACTGAGGCCTAAAATTATTTAGGTACAAAGGGGGTTGGGTCTTACACTCTATTAGAGGCCCAAAAGTTTATTTGTACAAGAGATGGGGCTTACAACTCAAGGAGAGGCCCAGTTGAAAAACAACGATCGCACAGTTATTTTGGAAAATCGTGTCGGAACTTATACAATGACTGAGGCCCAAAAAGGTTTTATTTACAAAAGGATGGGACTTACACTCTACAAAGTGTCCCAAATATTTTGAAGAAAAGATTTGTGAGGGTGAAAATAATCAAAACCCTAATTTTGATTTTAAAATGTATTTTAATTGAATAAAAATTCAATTAAAATGATCAAAATTATCAAACATGTGTGAAAAACAAGTTGTGATCTTGGATAAATGTTTGAAAAATTATGTTTAATTCATAGAATGATTTGGAAATCATTTTAATTTGCAAAATCAAGAGAAAGAAATGTTTTGAAATGTTTTAAAAACAAATAAAACATTATTCTTTACAAAAATACTAAATATATGAAATAAATAATATTTTTGTGAAATTTTTATGGAATAAAATATTTTAACCTTTTTGGGAATTTTTAAAAAAATAACCAATAAAAAATAATTAAAATTGAGAGAGAAATTAATTTTGGAATTAATTAATAAAAACCATAAAAATATGAAAAATAGCAAAAAATGAGAAAATGGTAAAATGGTCTGGGTGGGTGTTGAACCCACGACCTTGCAACCAAACACACATGTGCGCTACCACTGGGGTGGTGATACATCCGTGTATCAAAACCCCCCCATTAATACATAAGGGGTGCCAAGTTTCTAGGCCTGGCCAAGGCGCCACGCCTGGCCCTTGCCCAAGGCAAGGCCTAGTTTTGGCAATTTGTGTGAAGCCTCTAACTTTCTCATTTCTCCATGGATTGGGACAAAATTTAGGTGCATCTGACCTAGAATTTCATGAGGAATCCAATGGCGCCCTTGGAATTTTCAGAAAGTGCCTCCATTTTAAAATCCGATAGTGATTTCAAAATAGGCCTAGATTTGCATGTTCTATGCTATCTCATGGTACATGCAATAATAGCATGATAAATTGGTTCAAACACAACACATATGATATGTATGAGAGGTCCATGATCAATGGACCTCAAAGCAATGCATGATTTAGAGAGTTCAAGTTATGATGCACTTACCTCTTGGAGCTTCATGTGCTATCTTCCAAGTTCCTTGTGCAGAAGTGATATGCTTTGAACACTCTTGATTGATCCCTTAGAAGCTTTTAGGATTATCAAAACCAGCTGGAATCCCCAGGAACAAGAATAGGCCTTTTTTTGCAAAAGTGGTAAAAGTGACCAATATAGTAACTATCTCAAATGGTGTTCCAGATGAGGGAAACAAATTGGGACAGTTTGAGGATGATATTTGGAGTGTGTTTGAGGCCTGGTTTGGTTTTGGAAGTGACTGAATCAATACATGGCTTGAAAATTGCAGAAAAGTCAATATTTGAGGTTTTGGAGGTTGACTTTCTGATTTTGGTGTTTCAGATCACAAGTGAGTGTTTAAACAGCTTAGATATGACATATTGGATGTGTTTGGATCATGAGCTGTTGTGGAAATTCTCTCTAACTCAAAAACTCATAGATGACTTGCAAAAGAAGGCATTTTGGCCTAAAGAGAGAGATTTTGAGGAAAGAAAGTGTTGTAGTGCTTTGGTGTACTCAAACTGATTAGAATTGAGGTCTATTTATAGTCCAACAAGTTTGTTTTGGCATCAATAGTGAATGGCAGCTGGTACAGGCCTTTGGCCAATGTTGATCCAAGGGAATCTTTAGTCTCCTATAGCCATTGACTTGAGGTTAGGGCACAGGCCTATGGTCCTTTGATTCAGAGCTGAATCTTGACTCATTCAGTTAGGAATGTCTTAGTCCATGCCACCTTGATGCATCCATTGAATGCTTGGAAACAAAATTGGAGTCTTTTGCACTTTTTAGCCTTTTTAGGTTTGTTATGGCTATGTGTAGATTCTTGGACTTGGAAGGCTTGAGGATCAGATCATTCCCCTTGAATCTTATCCTCTGATGTGTCCAAGTGGATGACAAGGCTTGGAGTTGTCCAAATTTTCCAAATCGAGCAAAATGCCAAAATCTGCCTTGTACAAGTCAGTTGGAAATGGTGATTTTGAGGGGATCATATCTCCCTGCTCAGGTTGAGTTATGAGAGGCTCTTGTGCTTTTTAGAAAGCCCTCATATGATACAATACACGTGTGATCATAGTTTGTTTTGAAACTATTTGAATCCAACTGAAAAAACCTCACGAACATTGATGTTCAAGGCTGGTAACTTAGGCAGATTTTCACAAAGTGTTGGAAAAGTGTCATTTTCTTCATTTTTGTCATTTTGATCACTCCATAACTTAATATCCATAAATAATTGGAGTTTGAGGTAGTTGAAGCTTTTGTAGAGTGTAGGAAGATCTACAAATCAGGTTTTGGATCACTCAAAATGGTATCTTGGATCAGAAGTTATGGTCCTTGGAAGTTTGTACCAAAATCATTCAAACTTAATAACTTAGAAAAATTTTAAAATTTTCAAGGCTACCCCTTTTAAAAGTTATCTTGATTTCTTGATCAATTCTTGTTCAAATGCCATTATAAGTCACATTTTATGAAAATATGAATCATAAGGATCATTTTTGCCAAAAAAGTCATGTTTTGACTTTTGGCTCCGGAGCGGTTCGGCTCGAAAAAACCCTAATTCCCGACTTTTGGGGAATGCATCCTCTGAGGGTAATTTAACTTTGCAAATGGATCCTTAGGGTTATTTTGAGCATATTGAGTGACATGTTGGAGTCTTGGCTCATCCTCTTGTGAAAATTTCACTCTAGAGGTCCCAGTCGTCCAAAACCCTAATTTGACGACATCGGGTGTTTCGAGGCTCAAACCCCTTGGAATGCAACAACTTTGTGCTTGATTCTTGATGTGAGATTCCTCTTGATCCTTTGTGGATGTTTTAAGAGGTTAGACAAGTTGAAGATCATGTCATTTCTTGATTGATCCTTTGTCTAAGTGCTTTGGGAGGGCTTAAAACCCTAATTCTTGATTGTAGTGAATGTTCAATCATCTTTGAGGAGATTGATGAGGCATGATGGTACATCCATATTGTGATAATGATTCTCAAAATGATGGGAAACCTTGGTGGTCAAAATTTGGGGTATGACAGTTAGTAGTTATTTTCGTACTTGTATATATAGGAGTTCATTATGTTGAATTCGGTGTGTTCATTTTACTACAGAAATCTCACACAAAACATAAAGTATCAGTGTCCGGAGAAAAGAGTCATGGCTGAGAGAATGTATGAATAATGAATCACCATCTTTTACTTTCAATGCAAAGTCTTTACAATTCCTTTCACTTTTACTTCTTCTCATTAATTTATTTTCAATCTTGTTCAAGTTTCATCACTTTACATTTTCAGTCTTTGTTATTTTCTTGCACGTTTCTAAATCAGTCGAAGACGATATCTTTTACATCGTTTTAGTAACATATCACTACTTCGACTAAGTCGAAGATAGGTTATTTATCAATAGAGATAAAACAAGGTTCTTGTCACTATGCCCTAGGATTCACTAGTCGATCCTGCAAGTAACCTTTAAGTAAGAGACTAGCAACTGTTTACCATTTTTGAACGTAAACAAATTGGCACGCCCAGTGGGACATGTGCTAAGTCTCATATCTGTTTACAAATATTCTTGTTTTTCTTTCTTTTGAAAAATTTTGTTCTATGTTCATGAGTTTTTTTGGGTAGTTTGTATGCAATTAAGGAGTGGAAAGGCTTTATCTAAAATGTCACGCCCCCCATAGACAATGTCAATCCCCAGAACAATCCTCAAAATGTAGCGCAACAACCAGTCGTGTCGACGATTGTGGAGCAAATTCTCTCAACATCGGTTAGGACAACTGCTTCGGTGGTGTCAATGACACCAGTCTCAGCGATACCATCGCATGGAGCAACATCCCCACCGCAACCAGGGAATCCCCTTACTAACCCTGCAATTACAAAACCTTTATTTGGGGTTTCGATGCCACCAACTGGCAGAGATTACCCATATGGTATGCCAACGACCATGATGGTTAACCTTCAACCAAATGTGTCAACTTTTAGTGACAATAAAGTGGCCACAACGCTATTATATAATCCTTATAATGCCTCAGTGTCAACCATCAATAATATGGCGCGATAAGGAGGGGTAAATTACATCCCCCAAAATACGCCATCTTTGAATACAACTTCTGTGATGAATATGATGCAACAAATGGACGAGTGTAATTTAGAGTTAGTTAATACTCTCACCAACAAATGGGAACCATTTTTAAACCGTTGATTGCATATATGAACCAAACCTATGAAGTATTAGCAAATCAAATGGGGCGTATTACTGATTTCTTTGGCACACCTCCGGTGCCAGTTCGACCTGCCCCACAAATATCAAATGTTAGATTGGTCGAAACTCCTGAAAATAGGACGACACAAGCCACTATAGGCCAAAACCAAGGGTTTCAACCAAAACCCCCTGAATAGGGAAGAGATGGAACAAATAAAACAAAATAACCCTAGGTCTCTCATTGTCCAAAGGAATGAGAATGTTGACCAAGTGCTTAGATATGTCCAACAAAACAATTTTGGGGGGGGCAGAATAACATAGCAAATGTGTTCGAACAAATCTTTGCCTAGAATGGCCTTAATGTGGGACTCCATAGACCAAATTTTATATCTCCTCTGTCGGAGTATGTTCGACAGACAGAGTTACCTAAGGGATGGAAAGTCTCAAAGTTTACCAAGTTTGCTGGAGACACCAATGAGTCGATAGTAGAACATGTCGCCCAGTATCAAACTGAAGCTGGCGACATAACGAACAATGAGAATTTTAATATGAAATGTTTCCCAAATTCTTTGATGAAGAATGTCTTTACTTGGTTCACAAATCTCCCTCCACATTCTGTCCAATCGTGGAGTCAGCTAGAGAGACTATTCCATGAATAATTTTATATGGGATAGTCAAAAATTAGTTTGAAAGAGTTGGCGAGTGTTAGGTGAAAGATCCCTGAGTCGATAGATGGCTATTTGAATAGGTTTAGGCTTCTCAAGGCAAGATGTTTCACCCAAGTACCTGAACAAGAGTTAGTTGAGATGGCCGCATGTTATAACACCTCAAATATACCCCACGTAATTTAAATATAAAACAGAGTATTTTTATCAAAATATATTCAGGATGTCACACAATTCAACACAATCAGCTGCTCATATATTATAATATGTAACACATGCGAGTATTTGAAAATTATTTATAATACCTATAACAACTCAACATGTCTTAATTTCAAAAATTTATTGAAATAGCAGAAGCATCAACATAAACAGTTATTCAAAGCATAATTATTCTTCAAAATATATATAAACAACAATTATTCTAGAGATATCCAAAAATATTCATCAAACTAAAAAAAAACACAACGCTCCCTGTCCTCGGTGTTACACATTAGAGCAGACGCCGACACTAAAGGGAAAATAGAAGACTTCATCTTCTACTTACTTCAACTCCTCTACTGCGAGTTATCTGCACGATGCTCGTGTAAAGGCGACATTCAAACAGGAGGGGTGAGATATCATAAATAGATAAAGGAAAGCATGATGATAAAGCAAGCATTAGATTTCTCATGCATAAACACTCATTCCACAACATACAACCCTACAACAGCAGTTATACCCGACATGATAACAAATCCAACACAACAATAATGCAATGCATTAAGACTCGCGACTCGACTCAATGCATATGGTATTATCAGTCCCTATTGTCATACCCCAAATTTTGACCACCAAGATTTCTCATCATTGTGAAAATCATCATCACAATATGGACGTACTTTCATGCCTCATCAGTCTCCCCAAAGATGGGTGAACATTCACTACAATCAAGAATTAGGGTTTCAAGCCCTCTCAGAGCACTTAGACAAAAGATCAATCAAGAAATGACATGATCTTTAACTTGTCTAACCTCTCAAACACCCACAAAGGACCAAGAGGATTCCCACATCAAGAATCAAGCATAAGGTCGCAACATTCCAAGTGGATCAAGCCTCAAGATCGCCAGTGTCACCAAATTAGGGTTTTGGTCGACCAAGGCCTCCAGATGAAAAATTTCATCTATACATGAGCCATTGCTTCAAAGCACAACCTAAAATACTCCAAGGGACCTCATGGACCTAGTCATCAAGTCAATTTAACCTCAGGGGATGTATTTACCAAAAATTAGGAATTAGGGTTTCTTGACCTAATTCACCCCTAAGTGGACTTTTGGGACAAAGCATGAGCCAAGACCTCAAGATATCATTTGAGGGCCTTAAATACATCACATTGATCCATTTATAATAATGGATTGATCCAAGAAGTTTGATTTACAAGTTTCAAATCCATCTGGACCACAATTAGGGTTTTGAGGGAAAAGTCAACTGTACCTTTGCCAATACATGCTCCCAAACCTTGGGACATGATTCAATACACCCTATATCACCTATGGAGTCCATCCATTAAGTTTGATTTAGGTCAAGGACTTAATTTCACAAAGGATCGCACAGTTTGGATTTCATCCGATAAAAAGTCAACTGTGCACAAAATCAAGTTTGACTTTTTGGAATTTTTCACAAATTTGGTTCCCCTAAGTCAAAAATAATATTAATGTATGGTATTGATCATCATTCATCAAGAAAAATCAAGAAAAGTGAGGTTTCTTGGAAAAGGGGCAACCTTACGAAACCAAAATTTTTCTAAGTTATGGAACAAAAGTGGTTTTGGTACCAACTTTCAATCATCTTAGGCCTCTCCTTGAGTTGTAAGACCCATCTCTTTGTAAGTATCACCTTTTTTGGGCCTCATCCATTGTATAGGTCGCGATACAGTTTACAAAACAACGGTACGATTACTGTTTTTCATCTGGGCCTCTCCTTGAGTATAAGCCCCAACAATCTTTTCAAAACAACTTCCCTTTTGATTTAGGTTCAAATTCATAGTTGTTGTCAAAACTTTCTTTAATTTCTTAAACATCTAACCATATAGTTGTTACTATGGAAGCTTGCTCACCTGTAAGTTTTATCAGCTTTCATTTACTTGCTTTCATATATATATATATATATATATATATATATATATATATAGCTGTATTGTTGGAAGCTTGCTCACCTGTAAGTCCTTCTTTCATATCCTTTTAAATACTTGTCATATATCAACTATATATATACTAGTATATCTGCTTAGAGTTTTCCCCGGTAACTAGGTCTAGAACTAGGTAAAGCCAGTTGGTCACTCTTAAATACGGTCAAAACTAGATCCCCATAGGATTTCTAGATACAGTCTTGCCTTCTCTTGGGCTTAAACAATATGGAACAAAGAGAAAGGAATTATTCTCGGTGAAACTTTTCTCAGACTGTCACTTTTAGAAATTGTCAAAGAAATTCAATTCCCCAGAGAGGAATTATTCTCGATGAAACCTCTCTTGAATTTCTTCAAACCATAGAACTGTTCACTAAAGGAATTATTCTCAGTGAAACCTTTCTTGAACTTTTCTTAGGTTTGGGACCCACGGGCTTCCTAAAAGCATCCCCGCCTCCTCTTGGGCTTTGTACAAGGACCCTCCGGCTTCTTAGAAGTTCTCATGCCTTCTCTTGGGCTTAGTACAAGGACCCTGAAGACCTCTTAAAGGTATAGGATATAACTTAGTCATCCTTCGTTAGAGCTGTCTTTCTAAAAAGAGTCCAAACCTCAAACTAATTTTAGGGTTGATACTCATCCCTTAAAAGAGTCAGCCTCCTCTTGGGCATTATACAAAGATAAACTCCGCCATACCAATAGACTTGGACATTCTAATTTCCTCTTGGGTCTCAAAGACATTCTCAAGTCGCTTACTAGTCATTTAATTAATCCCCAGTAGAGTCGAAACTCGTGAGTTCTAAAACTCCGTCTTTTATCCTAAAATTCCCCGGCCAGGGTCAGTTTGTCATCAGAACCTCAAGGTATCTGATACCTCAACTCTTCTGTAAACCCTCAGCAAGAGTTGATTCCTCATTTTGGACCTGCCTCTGGATCTCAATAATCCTCAGCAGAAGTCAGCCTCCTCTTGGGCTTTGTACAATGATTTTCCCCAGCTGAGTTAACCTTTTTAGACTCTCTTGTTGAGTCAATCACCTTCCTGCACTCTCTTGTTGAGTCATCCTCTTTCAGCCTCAATCTTGGGCTTTGTACAAGACACTATATAAATTTCCCTAAACAAAGTCAAACCTCTTTCCAGCCTCAATCTTGGGCTTTGTACAAGACAGATAAAACCATACTCTCCAACAGAGTCAATCTTCTCCTTTTCAGCCTCAATCTTGGGCTTTGTACAAGACACCTACAAATATTCCCTAGTGGAATAAAGAAAACCTCTTTTAGCCACAATCTTGGGCTTTGTACAAGGCAGATAAATACCTCCCCAGCGGAGTCGATTCCTCCCAGTTTCCTCTTAGGCTTTGTATAAGGATATCCCCAAAGAGTCGGCTCTTTTAGCCTCAATCATGGGCTTTGTACAAGACACATAAACACTCTCTTGTTGAGTCAGCTTGTATAAGGACTTCCCCAGTGGAGTCAAATAATCTTTTAGCTTCAACCTTGGGCTTTGATCAAGGCACATACAAAAACCAAAATCCCCTCAGAGGAAATCAAAATCTCTCTGTAGGAAGACTTTTCTCTGTATATCACTATACAAAACAGAAATCAAAACAAACCCTAATCCCAGATAGTTGCTGTAAGTGGCACACTTCTTGATTTAACATCCAAGCTGTAGTCCATCTTTTATCCTGGTAAACTTCCTCTTTTATCTAATTGTTGTAAGCGGCAAGCCACTGGATTATTTACATCCACGCCATTGTCCCTCTCTTAGCATGAAAGACTCCTAAGGAAAAATGGCATTGCTCTACACTGAGTTAAAGTTTTCTCCTTCAGGATAAATCTCCATAAAGGAAATTATGGCATTGCTGGATTCATATATCCCACTTAAAGTAATTCTCTTTTATAAATAGTCACCCGACAATTGTGATAAACAGACAAGATGTCTCCCTTTAGAGATGACAAATTCCCTCTCAGTCAAACCTTTAGCTTCAATCTTGGGCTTTGAACAAGACACAAATACTCAACCTTTTAGCTTCAATCTTGGGCTTTGAACAAGACAACAAAACATCTTTTTCCTCCCATAGAATAGAGGAACTACGATTGCTCTGATTTCCCCGTTTCTTTAAACAGGAATACGTAGGTATAAGATTGCGAAATCTTAGCGAGCATACCAATCAAAAACTCTAGGTCCAGTACCTTTATACTAATCAAAACCCAAGGTCCGGTACAATCATATCACCAAAATCATCAAAACTCTCTCTCTCTCTCTCTCTCTCCCACATACATCCCTCAAATAAGAAACTTTCCCATTTACAGATAAAACACTATCAAGTACAAAGTGTAACCTATTGCTAACAACCTGTGGATAACCACATATAGGATGTATAATTGACAACTCCCCATTGTATAACCTGATCCCGAACTCCCCGAATCTCTCTTAGCATTTGTTCAGTTAAACAATCGCGTGCAAGTTTAGTTTGAGATAGCTTCCCTTTCCCTTCCAGCTTCACGGGATAAATAAGGAATAAGAAAGTAGCACCCCAATTCCCCCTTGAGGAGGAAAACCCCCAAACTGTGCGATAAGGTGATCGCGTCACCGGAAGAAATCGCACGCTACAGTAAAATGACGAATTCACTGGGGAGTCATTTTGTCTGTTTAGGATATAGACTAGAATTCTTAAGAGGTCTAGGATGTTAGTTTTAGGAATGAACATATATATATATATATATATATATATATATATATATATATATATATCGCTTTTCCTACTTGATATCCGTGTTTATTTTTCTGCTAATGGGAATGCGAGTGATGTCGCATGTGGAAAGTATGAGTGATACCTAAGATAGGTGATGGCATAGACGGGCGGTCTTATAGGGAGTGAATCCCGAATAAGCTGTCCTGGTAGACAATCAAATCAGTGGAGATACCCTTTGCGAATTCAATGTCTAACAACTTCGGTTGTGAAAGAAGATTGTTCGATTGTGGTATCCATGAAACTGAGGATTTAGTAGACAGTAACCATATGGCTATTTTGTAGTGCGGAAGCTATCGAAAATAGTTTTCACGCGATACTACACTCAATTAAGATTATCCTAAGATACTACGGCCCGCTCGGGTGAACCAGCTTGCTGTTTTTATCCCAAGGGGGTCAATGATTTTGAGTACAGGTACAAAAATTCACCATAGTACAACCTTTGGCGATGGGTAGAGCCATGACTCCATGCTCGTGACGCTGAACCTTTGAACCCATGTTTTTCTATGCTTTTGTGTGTTGCATTCATGCATTCATTTAAAAAAATTTTAAACACAGAAAAATCTTCTTTTCTAGTCTCTCTTTTTCAAAATTAAACTAAAACAATGATTGCAAATATCAGAGAGACAAGGATTGCGTTATGGATTTCGGTAGAAGTAAGACGTACAAGTACATCTTCAAGGTTCCAAAACTAGAGGATTTGATAGGGCTGGCGAGGATGATCACCAACCCTGATGTTTTTAGAGATAAGTACAGAGGATTGTTGTCTCTGTTAAGGGTCCATGTAGTTGAAGGAATCCTGTCTATGTTAGTTCAGTTTTATGATCCAGTTTATCACAGTTTCAAATTCCCGGATTATCAACTAGTACCAACGCTAGAAGAGTATTCTCATCTGGCTGATTTACCTATCACTGACCAAGTTCCCTTTTTTGGACTCGAAGAAATTCCAAAGGATCAAACCATTGCAAGAGCAATCTATTTGGATGAGTCAGAAGTCAGGACTCACATGACCATTAAGGATGGAATCCAAGGATTACCAGCCAAGTTTCTGGTAGAAAAAACCCTGTACTTTTCCAGTGTAGGGAACATTACTGCTTTCGAAGATATCTTTGTTTTACTCACATACGGGCTTTTCCTTTTTCCCAACATTAATAACTTCGTTGATATCAACGCTGTTAAGATATTTCTGATTGGAAACCCCGTACCAACCTTGCTCGTAGATGTTTATCATTCTATACACTTAAGGAATTTATACAGCGGAGGAATGATCACCTGCTGTGTACCCTTGCTTTACAAGTGGTTCACTTCTCATTTACCCAAGTCTGCTGCATTTTGGGATCATAAGAGTATTCTACATTGGTCACAGAGAATCATGTCTCTTACCAACTCTGACATAGACTGGTATAATCGGATTTATGATAGGATAAGAATCATCGACCGTTGTGGAAACTTCCATAATGTACCCCTCATAGGAACCAAAGGAGAAATCAACTATCATCCAGTTTTAGTTCGTCGTCAACTTGGATACCCGATGAGACATATCCCAGGTAATGTCCATCTGGAAGGTCTTTTTTTCAAGGAAGGAGAAAATGACAGGGAACTAAAGACATAAATAGTACATGCCTGGAAACATGTTCACAGGAAAGGAAGAGAGTCTCTAGAAAAACCAGACTGTGTCTCTGTGGAACCTTATCTCCACTGGGTACAAACTAGAGTCCTCAAGCTGAGGATGCCTTACCCTCATCAAGAAGTTCTTCCGCAAAAGGAATCTATCCTTTATTTTATGTCTGATGCAGAAAAACTCCAGGTCACTCTCAATAAAGTTCAACGGGAAAAGAAATCTTGGAAGAACAAATATTGTATTCTCAATGTGGAGTGTACCAAAATTCAGCAACTGTTAAAAGAAAAGGACGCTCTGATTAAGATATTAGAGCAACATGTTGTAGAAAATCAAGAAGACCGAAGAAATTTGCTCGCTCCTTTCACTTGGCAAAGGACTGACAACCCGACAACGGCTCAAGAGCCCCGGTCAAAGAAAAGGAAAATACCAGAACCAGCACCTAAGCTCTCCACAGAGAGGACTCAAGATCCATCAGCTTAGACATTTCCTTTTACAGCAATTTGTAAAATACTGTATTTCCATTTCTGCAATCTTTCACATTCAATAAAATGGGGTCTCCCCACTGTATGATATTTGCAATCTATTTTTTGAAGTTTCTTTTTGATTAAAGCAATATATATATATATATATATATATATATATATATATATATATATATATATCATTTCATTCATCATTCTCACATAACACATTCTTCTTACCTTCGAATCTCACGTATGTGTCACGATTCTAGAGTCAAACTGTCTCATTCATACAATACTCGGGCCAATCGACAAAAGAAAATGGACAGTCTTGAGGAAGAGAACATAGAGCTGAGAGAAGAAATCGACGCTCTAAAGGAGGATTTGAGGAAACTTCACAGTGACATGCAATCTCTGGCAACAGCTCAGAGGCAACAACAAAGGTCTGTGATCTCGAAGATCACATCTACGCCCATAGTAGAGACATATGATCCTCGGTACAACATTCCTAAAGATCGTCCCTGGGGCATGCCGATCAACTTTATCCCTGAAGGATATATTATGCCGGTCACGGAAGGCCCGAAAACTGCAGCAGGAACCGCCGGGCCTGAAGGTTACAAACTTCGGGAAAGCGAAGATGCAAGAGTGATGGTATCAACTCCTGAAGGTTACAAACTTCGGGGCATAGAAGAACCAAGAGTCACCGCCATAATGACTATACCATAACCAATGGTACACACTGTCCCGAAAGGATAGATTCCACAAGTAATCTCTGGTGGAAACGAAAGTATGTATGATAGAATGGATGAGTTCCAGGAACAATTCCTGGAGATGCAGAAGGAACTGCATGCCATTCGTGGTCAGGATTTATTCAGAAAGGACGCCGCAGACCTTTATCTTGTCCCCAATGTGAAAATCCTGCACAAATTCAAGGTGCCTGACTTTGAAAAATACAAGGGTAACTCTTTCCCTCAAAGTCATTTGGTGATGTACGCTCGAAAGATGTCAACTCAGACAGAGAATCAGCAGCTACTGATCTATTACTTCCAAGACAGTTTAACCGGTGCCGTACTCAAATAGTACATGGGTTTAAACCGGACTAAGATAGTTACTTTCAGAGATCTTGGCGCTGCCTTCGTTCAGCAGTATAAGTATAACTTGGACATGGCACCAGATAGAGATCAGCTCATAGCAATGTCGCAGAAGGACAAGGAAACCTTTAAGGAATATGCGCAGAGATGGCGTGAAATTGCAGCCCAAATTTGTCCCCCTCTTGAGGAAAAAGAGATGACAAAGATCTTTTTGAAAACCTTGAGCTCATTTTACTACGACCGAATGGTCGCCAGTGCGCCCATCGACTTCATCGAAATGGTAAACATGAGGGTACACCTTGAAGAAGCAGTCCGAGAAGGACGTCTGGTCAAAGATACATAATCATCAAGCAGTACCAAAAGATACGGTAGTGTTTTCCCTAAGAAAAAAGAGCAAGATATTGGTAATATCTCTCTCGGAAAGCAAAGGCGAAGGTATCAACCAGTAGCAGCAGTAAGTCCTACTATCAACCCTGCGCCTGTTCCAACCTATCAACCTCAGGTTTCTCAGAGCCAACCGAATCAACAACATTATCAGCAAAGGACACAACAGCCTCTTCAGCAGGCTCGTCCACAGTACAATAACAATCGTACGACACGATCACCAGGGTTCGACCCTATACCGATGTTGTACGCAGAATTATTTCCACTCTTACTGGTCAAGGGGCATGTCCAAACCAGGTCTCCTCTTACAGTACCGGAAAATCCACCTTTCTGGTTCAAAGCGGATCAAACTTGCCTTTACCATCAAGGAGGACCGGGGCACAACATCGAGAACTGTCTCAGCTTCAAGTCTGATGTACAGAAGCTTGTTAGGAATTGTAACCACCCGAAAAATCTAAATTATTTATTTAATCATTTATTTAATTAATTTAGAAGGAATTAAGGGGGTTTGTAGTGATTTTGGAGAATTATGGATTAAAAGATGCATTTTTGAGTAATTTTAATAAAAAGAATAATCATGTATTATTTATGTTATTATTGTTATTATTAAAATTTAAAATAAAATGAGGAAGGGCAAGGTGGTCTTATTGGAGAATAAGTGAGGATAGGATGGGAAGTTCATAAACTGGGATATATGACTAAAAGAGAAAAGGGAACGATCATCCTAACTGATCGTGTTTTGGGTGAAGGAAACTGAAGCAGAGAAGAGGAAGAGGAAACCTAAGGGGCTGAGGAATTCTCGAAGAATCTTGAAGAAGGAAGGAAAAGCTTCGGATTATTCTAAGGTATGGGGAGAGTTCATAATTTCTTATAGTTTTATAGGAATTGGAGATGAATAGATTAGGAGTTGTATGAGTTGTGTTGATTTAGATGATTTTTGATGTAGAATGAGTAATTTGATGAAAATATGATGAGTTTGAATGATGCATATTACTATATGTGTGTTTTGTGAGTGTTTTGATCAATTTTCATGTAGAACACTGAGTTTTGGGGTAATCAAAGTCAAAAACGCAGAAAAAAACACTTTCGGGAAATTTGGGTTTTGTCGCATCCTGACACGGGCCGTGTCACACAACACGGGTACCGTGTCAGCCTACTGGTTGATAAAAATAAAATTTTTGTGTTGCAGGGGTCCTGACACGGGCCGTGTCACAGGACACGGTGGCCGTGTCAGCTTGCTGGTCGTGAATGAGAAAATTTGTTTTTTTTGGAAATTGGTCCCAGGGGTTCTGACACGGGCCGTGTCACAGGACACGATGGCCGTGTCAGGCCGCTGACTTGCTATTTTTTTTTATTGATGATTTGGAATCGTGTCCCAGTTCTTCTGACACGGGCAGTGTCACAGGACACGGTGGCCGTGTCAGACTACTGGTTGTCTCATATTTTGATGTTTCCTTGCAGTCTCTCGCTGTTTTCTCGTGTTGTTTCTTTAGGGTCGAAGTATTGATGATATGTAATTGATGAACTATGATTTTTATGATGAATGTTGTTGAGATGAAGTGAATGATGCACATGTCGATAATTGAATGAAATGAGGAGGTTAGCATCATTGCATTTCATGGCATATTTTATGATGGGGGTCCGGCCTATTGGTAGCTTCAATCCCATCGTGCGGATTGGAGTGATATGTTGTCATGGGGTTCTCCCATTATGGAGGGTTGATGGCCAGTGTCCATCGCATGGAGGAAAGTCGGTACCCCATTGCATATGTGCATTTTCATTAAAGTTGACATTGCATTTATTATGGAGTAATTATGATGAATCGTATTATGAATTCTAAGTTGATAATGATGTGAATGAATGTGAGTGATAATCTGTTGTTGTTGCTGCTTAATTTATTTGATTTCCATGTCTTGTATTACTATATTGAATTATGTTTTTTCACCCTGCCTGCTTGGAAATGTTGCCTCTTATGTGGGTAACTTGCAGATAACCAAGAGTAGCTTCGAGGCGACGAAGGAGGTAGATTGGAGTGTCTCGTTTATGTCGTTAATTTTAGAGGTGTCCTGCTCTGTGTCATGTAACATCGGGTTGGGATGAATTGCGAACATTCGTGTTCTTTTGATTTATTTTGGAATTGTATACTGATGATGTTGTTCTAGATTGGATAAATTTCTTATGAAGTTTTAATTGAGTTACAATGACAAGTTGATTCTGTTGCAAGATTATGATTTCTTTTGATAATGTTTTGAGTAACCCGTGTTACGGGACAGGACTATGAGAATTGTATGATGTGTTGATTATGTACACCCTTGGTTGTGAATTATACTCTGATAACATGATTTATTTCTCTAAAATTGTATGTGGGGTAGAAGGGTGTTACATTAGTGGTATCAGAGCCTGGTTGGTCTGTCCGGCCAAGTTTTGTGTAGTCAGTCTGTTGTCAGTCGTTACTTGTTAACGATTATTTGTTTTCTGACGTGGTATGTGTTGTATAGAATGGCTGGGAACAACACGCGTGCTCTTGCTGATGCTATTACAGCTCTCGCTCGGAACCATGCTCCTGATGAGTTTCGCGCGTTAGAGAAGTTTCAGAGGAACAACCCACCGAAGTTTGAAGGGACTCATGACCCGGCGAGCGCACAAAAGTGGCTCAAGGCGATTGAGAAGATTTTTAGAGTGATGGGGTGCTCTGATGCACAGCAAATGCAGTTCGGAACGCATATGCTGGAAGAGGAGGCCGAGGACTGGTGGGATAACACCCGTCAGAGGTTGGAAGATGTTGGCACTGCGGTAACTTGGAATGTGTTCAAACAAGAATTTTTGGGCAAGTATTTTCCTGAAGATGCTCGTGGTAAGATGGAAGTGGAATTCATTGAATTGAAGCAAGGGAATATGACTGTGGCGGAGTATGCTGCCAAATTTGAGAGGCTTGCGAAGTTTTGTCCTCATTACAACCGTGCAGATGCTGAACTTTCTAAGTGTCTCAAGTTTGAGAACGGGCTGAGACCAGAGATTAAACAAGGGATTGGATGTCAACAGATTCGCAGGTATGCGGAACTGGTGGATAAGAGTAGGATCTACGATGAAGATAGTCGAGCTCGATCTTCTCACTACAAACAGCTAAGTGAAAAGAAGGATAAGGGCTAGTTTAGAGGAAAACCCTATGCAACCCCAGGTGATAAGGGTAAGCAGAAGGTATCAGATGAGAAGAAGTCAAGTAGGGGAGGCGCTAATGCACCTACTAAGTGCTACAAGTGTGGGGAGCCAGGTCACAAAGCTGATGTGTGTACTAACAAAGTTCTGAGATGTTACCGTTGTGGCAAGACCGGGCATAAGATTGGTGATTGTCCGAATGAGGGTCCGACCTGTTTCAATTGTGGTGAACAGGGACATATCAGTACTCAATGCCAAAAACCAAAGAAGACTGCTACTGCTGCCCAGACTACTGGAAGATCAGTGCTGAGTTGCCTATGGTTTGTGAGTTTCCAGATGTATTTCCTGAGGATATAAGTGATTTACCTCCGGAACGTGAAGTTGAGTTTGCTGTAGACTTAATACCAGATACGAGTCCAGTTTCGATGGCTCCTTATCGGATGTCTGCTTCGGAATTGAATGAGCTGAAGAAACAACTAGAAGAATTGTTAGAAAAGAAGTTTATTCGACCTAGTGTCTCTCCGTGGGGTGCTCCGGTGTTGCTCGTTAAGAAGAAAGACGGTAGTATGAGATTGTGTGTCGATTATCGGCAGTTGAATAAGATAACCATCAAGAATAAATATCCGCTTCCGAGAATCGGCGATTTAATGGATCAACTCGTAGGTGCTTGTGTGTTCAGTAAGATTGATCTGAGGTCCGGTTATCATCAGATTAGAGTTAAAGCTGACGATATTCCGAAAACAGCTTTCAGAACGAGGTATGGTCATTATGAATATACGGTGATGCCATTTGGAGTTTCTAACGCGCCTGGTGTGTTCATGGAGTATATGAACAGAATCTTTCACGAATATCTTGATAAATTTGTAGTGGTTTTCATAGACGATATCTTGATATATTCTAAATCAGCAGAAGAACATGCAGAACATTTGAAGATTGTGTTATAAGTGTTGAGGGAAAAGAAATTGTATGCTAAGTTATCGAAGTGCGAATTCTGGTTGAAGGAGGTGAGTTTCCTAGGCCATGTGATTTCAAGTGGTGGAATTTCTGTGGATCCCTCGAAGATTGATGCGGTGTTGCAGTGGGAGACTCCGAAGTCTACTACAGAAATTCGTAGTTTTCTTGGATTGGCTGGTTATTATCGTAAGTTCATTGAAGGTTTTTCTAAGTTGGCTTTGCCTTTGACGCAATTGACTCGAAAAGGGCAAGCGTATGTATGGGATGTCGCTTGTGAAGAGAGTTTTGTAGAACTAAAGAAAAAGTTGACGACTGCTCCGGTATTAGTTTTGCCAGACCCGAATGAGTCCTTTGTGGTTTATTGTGATGCTTCAAAGATGGGCCTTGGTGGAGTTTTAATGCAAAATGGTAAAGTGGTCGCTTATGCTTCTAGACAGTTAAGAGTCCACGAGAGGAATTACCCTACACACGACTTAGAGTTGGCTGCTGTAGTATTTGTACTGAAGATCTGGAGGCATTATCTTTTTGGTTCGAAATTTGAGGTATTCAGTGATCATAAAAGTTTGAAATACTTGTTCGATCAGAAAGAGTTAAACATAAGGCAGAGAAGGTGGCTAGAACTGTTAAAGGATTTTGAGTTCGATTTGAATTATCACCCAGGTAAAGCAAACGTAGTGGATGATGCTTTGAGTAGAAAGTCGTTGCATATTTCGATGCTTATGGTGAGAGAACTTGAAATGATTGAGCAATTCAGAGACATGAGTTTGTTGTGTGAGACGACCGCTGATAGTGTGAAATTGGGCATGCTAAAGCTGACTAGTGGAATTTTGGAGGAAATTCGGGAAGGTCAGAAATCTGATTTGAAATTAGTTGACCAAATGATGAAAATTGATCAAGGTAATGGCGGTGAATTCCGAATTGATGAAGATGGAGTTTTGAAATTTCGAGATAGAGTGTGCGTCCCGGATATTTCTGGAATCAAAAAGGTATTTTGGAAGAAGGGCATAGGAGTCGATTGAGTATTCATCCTGGTGCTATAAAGATGTATCAAGACCTTCGTAGATTGTTTTGGTGGCCAGGTATGAAAAGAGATATTGCTGAATTTGTGTATGCATGTTTGACTTGCCAGAAGTCCAAAATTGAACATCAGAAGCCTTCAGGTATGATGCAGCCGTTGAATGTTCCTGAATGGAAGTGGGATAGCATTTCCATGGATTTTGTGACTGGGTTACCAAAGACTACAAGAGGTAATGACTCGATATGGGTGATTGTGGATAGGTTAACTAAGTCGGCGCATTTCTTACCTATGAGAATTAATTACTCTATGCAGAAGCTAGCTGAGGTTTATATTAATGAAATCGTGAGGTTGCATGGAACACCTTCGAGTATTATATCGGATAGAGATCCGCGGTTTACGTCAAGGTTTTGGAAAAGTCTACAGGATGCTTTGGGTACTAAGTTGAGGATGAGTTCTGCTTATCACCCGCAGACGGATGGTCAGTCGGAAAGAACAATCTAATCTTTAGAAGATTTGTTGAGAGCTTGTGTACTAGATCAAGGAGGATCTTGGGATAGTCACTTGCCGTTGATCGAGTTTACATACAACAATAGTTTTCATGCTAGTATTGGGATGGCTCCTTATGAGGCGTTGTATGGTAGACGTTGTCGAACTCCATTGTGTTGGTATGAGTCGGAAGAGAGTTCTGTACTTGGACCTGAAATTGTTCAAGAAACAACGGAGAAGATTAAAATGATTCAGGATAAAATGAAGACGTCGCAGAGTCGTCAGAAGAGTTACCATGATAAGAGGAGAAAAGCACTTGACTTCCAAGAAGGAGACCACGTGTTCTTAAGAGTCACTCCGATGACTGGTGTGGGACGAGCTTTGAAGTCTAGAAAGCACACTCCGCGCTTTGTTGGTCCGTATCAGATTATGCAGAGAATAGGAGAGGTTGCCTATCGGGTGGCTTTACCGCCGTCACTTGCAAATTTGCATGATGTATTCCATGTGTCGCAGTTGAGGAAGTATATTCAGGATCCATCACATGTAATTAAGATGGATGACGTTCAGGTAAGAGATAACCTGACAATAGAAGCTTTGCCTGTGAGGATTGATGGTCGAGAATTGAAGCAACTCCGAGGTAAAGAGATTGCGTTAGTGAAAGTATTGTGGGGCGGACCAGCTGGTGATAGTTGGACTTGGGAGCGTGAAGATCAGATGAAGGAGTCGTATCTGACTCTGTTCACTTCAGGTAATTTTCGAGGACGAAAATTCTTAAAGTAGGGGAGAGTTGTAACGACCCAAAAAATCTAAATTATTTATTTAATCATTTATTTAATTAATTTAGAAGGAATTAAGGGGGTTTGTAGTGATTTTGGAGAATTATGGATTAAAAGATGCATTTTTGAGTAATTTTAATAAAAAGAATAATCATGTATTATTTATGTTATTATTGTTATTATTAAAATTTAAAATAAAATGAGGAAGGGCAAGGTGGTCTTATTGGAGAATAGGTGAGGATAGGATGGGAAGTTCATAAACTGGGATATATGACTAAAAGAGAAAAGGGAACGATCATCCTAACTGATCGTGTTTTGGGTGAAGGAAACTAAAGCAGAGAAGAGGAAGAGGAAACCTAAGGGGCTGAGGAATTCTCGAAGAGTCTTGAAGAAGGAAGGAAAAGCTTCGGATTATTCTAAGGTATGGGGAGAGTTCATAATTTCTTATAGTTTTATAGGAATTGGAGATGAATAGATTAAGGGTTGTATGAGTTGTGTTGATTTAGATGATTTTTGATGTAGAATGAGTAATTTGATGAAAATATGATGAGTTTGAATGATGCATATTACTATATGTGTGTTTTGTGAGTGTTTTGATCAATTTTCGTGTAGAACACTGAGTTTTGGGGTAATCAAAGTCAAAAACGCAGAAAAAAACACTTTCGGGAAATTTGGGTTTTGTCGCATCCTGACACGGGCCGTGTCACACAACACAGGTACCGTGTCAGCCTACTGGTTGATAAAAATAAAATTTGTGTGTTGCAGGGGTCCTAACACGGGCCGTGTCACAGGACACGGTGGCCGTGTCAGCTTGCTGGTCGTGAATGAGAAAATTTGTTTTTTTTGGAAATTGGTCCCAGGGGTTCTGACACGGGCCGTGTCACAGGACACGGTGGCCGTGTCAGGCCGCTGACTTGCTATTTTTTTTTATTGATGATTTGGAATCGTGTCCCAGTTCTTCTGACACGGGCAGTGTCACAGGACACGGTGGCCGTGTCAGACTACTGGTTGTCTCATATTTTGCTGTTTCCTTGCAGTCTCTCGCTGTTTTCTCGTGTTGTTTCTTTAGGGTCAAAGTATTGATGATATGTAATTGATGAACTATGATTTTTATGATGAATGTTGTTGAGATGAAGTGAATGATGCACATGTCGATAATTGAATGAAATGAGGAGGTTAGCATCATTGCATTTCATGGCATATTTTATGATGGGGCTCCGGCCTATTGGTAGCTTCAATCCCATCGTGCGGATTGGAGTGATATGTTGTCATGGGGTGCTCCCATTGTGGAGGGTTGATGGCCAGTGTCCATCGCATGGAGGAAAGTCGGTACCGCATTGCATATGTGCATTTTCATTAAAGTTGACATTGCATTTATTATGGAGTAATTATGATGAATCGTATTATGAATTCTAAGTTGATAATGATGTGAATGAATGTGAGTGATAATCTGTTGTTGTTGCTGCTTAATTTATTTGATTTCCATGTCTTGTATTACTATATTGAATTATGTTTTCTCACCCTGCCTGCTTGGAAATGTTGCCTCTTATGTGGGTAACTTGCAGATAACCAAGAGTAGCTTCGAGGCGACGAAGGAGGTAGCTTGGAGTGTCTCGTTTATGTCGTTAATTTTAGAGGTGTCCTGCTCTGTGTCATGTAACATCGGGTTGGGATGAATTGCGAACATTCGTGTTCTTTTGATTTATTTTGGAATTGTATACTGATGATGTTGTTCTAGATTGGATAAATTTCTTATGAAGTTTTAATTGAGTTACAATGACAAGTTGATTCCGTTGCAAGATTATGATTTCTTTTGATGATGTTTTGAGTAACCCGTGTTACGGGACAGGATTATGAGAATTGTATGATGTGTTGATTATGTACACCCTTGGTTGTGAATTATACTCTGATAACATGATTTATTTCTCTAAAATTGTATGTGGGGTAGAAGGGTGTTACAGGAATGGGGTCTTATCTTTCAAAGATACTAATCTAAATGTTCAGACGAACCCGTTGCCTCTACATGAGAAGATTGCAGTAAATTTGATAGAGGAAGAATTTACCCGCAGTTATCAAATTCACGATGCACTCCTATTAGAAAGCAATCTGGTCAGGATGCATTGTAAACAGAGCGGGTACGGTCATGTGTCGTTTCACAATTATCACTAGTGTGATATCTGTTCAAAGAATAATCAAGGATGTTCCGTAGTGCAATCAGCTCTACAAGAACAAATGGATTGCGGATGGATCCAAGATCATCGAATTTGTGAGGTTAATATGGCTCACGTAAATCCCATCATTGTCCAGAACCACAACATTCTGGCGATGAATGTCAACTTGGTGGCAATGCTCTCAAGGCAAAGCCAGCACCATGATCTACCACGACATGATTATAATTCCTGTCCGATCTGCTCGAAAAACAATCAGGGATACTCTTTTGTACAAGAGGCCCTCCAGCATCAGATGGATCCAGGATTACCGTGATAGAAGTAACCATCAAGTTAATATGATTCAAATCTTTGATATTCGCTTGATGAACACCAGTCTGGTAGAATTACACGCTAAGAAAGTCAGGCTTAATTTTCTAGCTTCACATGGTTATCAGGATTGTAAAGTGTGTCGTAAAGACGACCAAGGATGTGCACTGGTCCAGAGAACACTTCAACACTTGTTGAACCACTGGTGGCTTCCGATCTATCTAGATGAAGACACACAACAAGTCAGTATGATTGACGGGAACCCTACGAGACATCAAAGTCAGAATGTTCGTTCGATGGAAACAGATCTAGTAAGGTTGCACTGCATACAAAGCGGTCGTGGCCAGGTGCCACCACACAATTATGAGCGCTATAGAGTTTGCTCAAAGACCAACCAAGGATGCTAACTTGTGCAGTCAGCTCTTCAAAAACAATTAGACCGAAAAGAGATTCGAACATGCTCAAGTTCTGGTTCGTTCAACGTAATGTAAGACTATCTTTCTGATCAAAGCAAAGACATTGTTATAATCTCTAATCATGAAATGATCAAGGACGTTTGTGCCATAATCCCTCTACTCCATGAATCAAGAGTTCCTCTTGACAGCGGAAGGATTCTCAACCTAGAACCAATTGAGGCTGCTTACGATAGTCAAAAAAACCTGAAGGCTCCTGTGGTTATTTATCTGCCGGGTCCTATACCGTACAAGTCTGATAAGGCTATCCCTTATAAGTATAGTGCAACAACAATCGAAAATGGAAAGGAAACTCCATTACCCTCCATCGCAAACATTGCCGACATCAGTCAAGTAACACGGAGCGGCCAGATCTTCAACAGAGGAGTTGGAGAACCCACCACAAAAAAGGAACCTCAAACAGAAGTTCCCAATCAATCAGCCGGGCAATCCATTAATCCCGACCTTTCAAAGAACAACGATGAGATGCTGAAGCTCATCCAGAAGAGCGAGTACAACATTGTAGACCAATTGTTGCAAACTCCTTTGAGAATCTCTGTGCTATCTCTATTACTCAGTTCCGAGGCTCACAGGGAAGCTTTACAGAAAGTCTTAGAGGAAGCCTTTGTGGAACAAGATATGACGATAAGACAATTCAACAGCATCATCTCTAACATCACTTCCTGCAACAACTTAGGATTCAGTGATGAAGAACTGCCGGAAGAAGGCAAAAATCACAACATGGCGCTTCACATTACAGTCAATTGCTAGGACGATGCTTTAGCTAGCATACAGGTAGATACAAGATCAACCCTGAATGTTATGCCAAAATCTACTCTGATGCGACTATCATTTCAAGGATCTCCGATGAGAGGCAGTGAGGTCATCGTCAAAGCATTTGACGGATCCAGAAAAATAGTTATCGGCGAAGTCAACCTTCCCATAACTATCGGTCCTAACACTTTCCAAGTCACTTTCCAGGTCATGGACATCCGAACAGCATACAACTGTTTATTAGGATGACCTTGGATACACGAGGTTGGGGCAGTCACTTCGACACTTCACCAGAAGCTGAAGGTCGTCAAGAATGACCAACTAGTCACAGTATGCGGAAAACAGGCCTTGATCGTGAGCAACTTATCATCATCATCCTGTGTAGAACTAGAGGAGGTTGTTGGAACCCAGTTCCAAGTACTTTCGGTGAGAAATAAGAATCGATCAGAGAAAGGAACGTCGATTTCCTCCTACAAAGATGCTCTCAAAGTGATCGAGAATAACAACGCAAAAGGATGGGGACAACTTGTCATTCCTACTGATAACAAGACAAAGAAAGGTCTTGGTTTCTCCTCAACCTGTACCTAGACTACTACTAACGATGAAAGTTTTCATCCCATTCAGGACTTCTTCCACAGTGGAGGTTTCCTTCACCCAGTGTCTCAAGAAGTACACACCATCAACGAGGGTGACTCCTCTGATACCGATGAAGAGTGGAAGTCCTATCTCAACGAGGACGATTATATGTCTCTGGAAGAAACGCCTACGCCATTTTGCTATCCCGCGCAAAATCTGAGATATATACCGAGATCAAATGTCAAGATGATGTATAGAGATTGTGATCCAGAAAGATGTTGTGCTCCACCAAACTCATTAGAAGAAGACACTCTGAGGAAAGACAACTTCGACTATGATTTTTATGACCCAATGGATGACTTGCCTATCTGGTAGCCATATACAGAAGACTTGGGGAAAAAGAGTCAGCCTAATGATGCTTATCAGCTGAGCATCATTGAAAAGAATACCTGTGTCCCCACCATGTCATGGGATCATTACTCAGGACATTCAGAAGATATCCAGCACACAGACGAATCTGCAAAGATTGCAGGAGTAGAGTTTATTAACTATGCTCTTTCTGAGGTCAACGTCATTGAGAAGGATGACTCCTCCAGTTCCACCGAAGTATTGGATACCTTAGGACAACCGAGTGGCAAGTATGACTACTTGGTCAAGTACACCGCTCCTGAATATTCTCGCATCAGGCTCAAAGACATATAGCCTACTGGATGGGGAGATACACCTGAGGATAAAAACACTATGCAAGATACAACAGAAGAGTTCGTCTACGATAACTCTGCCTGGGAGGAAGACTCCAATGATCCTGCTCTGCCAGAAATCAGCGTCGTTTCTGAGGACAAACCAAGAAAGAAGGTACCAGACTTTGTGATTCACTGAGGAGTTCGCCGCCAATGGGTTGCTGTCGATGTCCTGAAAGTCGTCCATAAGTCTAAGTAATTTTCGTCTTTGTTTTAACCTTTCACCCTGCCAGGTGAAACAGATGTTTTTATAGGGCTTACTTTCTGTAAATGTCCCTCTTCGCTTTGCCCAAAGCGACAGAGTTTTGTTTTATAGCTCTGTAATTTCAAGAATCGACTAAATCATAAATAAATGTCATTATGTAATTTCCGCATTAATTGCTGTTTTCACTTTTCGCTTTCTCAAGAAAATGGTAATCCTAAAAAACAAACTCCACAATAAAAAACAAGCATTTCTCAGAGAATACACTGCACACACTCTTGCATTTCTCTCCATCTCTTCTAAAAACAAATCATCACGTCATGCAGATTTCTTGTTTTAAACCCCGTTGAAACATACGATCCAATGCCTTCTCTCAACTTTGAATTCCCGGTATTTGAGGCTGAAGAAGAAGACAAAGAAATTCCAAAAGAGATCTCCCAATTACTCAGACAAGAGGAAAGGACCATTGAACCTCACAAAGAGCCGTTAGAAAAAGTAAACTTGGGTTCAGAAGAAGAGAGAAAAGAAGTCAAAATTGGGGAATTGCTCTGTCCGACTATCAAGGAAGATTTGATAAGACTTCTCTAAGAGTTTCCTGATGTATTCACTTGGTCCTATCAGAACATGCCATGGTTGGATACCAGCATCGTGGAACATCATCTACCGTTACGATCAGAATTTCTGCCAGTAAAATAGAGGTTGAGAAGAACTCATCCAGACATGGCTATCAAAATCAAAGAGGAAATGCAGAAACAGATTGACGCGGGTTTCCTCACCACCTCAGAATATCCTTGATGGTTAGCCAACATAGTGCCAGTTCCAAAAAAGGATGGGAAGGTCCGAATGTGTGTAGACTACAGGGATTTGAACAAAGCCAGTCCAAAGGATTACTTTCCCTTACCACACATAGACATGTTGGTTGATAGTACAACAAAGTTCAAAATCTTCTCCTTTAGGGATGGATTCTCGGGCTATAATCAGATAAAAATGGCGCCGGAAGACATGGAGAAAACTTCGTTCATCACCCCATGGGTCACTTTTTGTTACAAAGTAATGTTGTTCGGCTTGAAGAACGTCGGGGCAACCTATCAAAGGGCCATGACTACTCTGTTTCATGACATGATGCACAAACAAATCGAAGTGTATATTGATGACATGATTGCCAAATCTAAAACAGAAGAGGAGCATGTGACCCAATTGTCAAAACTATTCGAGCGTCTGAGAAAGTACAAACTCCGCTTGAATCCTAACGAATGAACATTCAGTGTCCGTTCAGGGAAACTGTTAGGGTTCATCGTCAGCCAAAAAGGAATAGAGGTTGATCCTGACAAAGTCAAGGCCATTCAAGAAATGCCTTCTCCAAAGACTGAGAAACAAGTCAGAGGATTCCTGGGACGTTTGAATTACATTTCCATATTTATATTCCTCATGACCGTGACATGGCGCCAATCTTCAAATTACTCAAAAAGAGTCAGGACTGCGTATGGACAGAAGACTGCCAAAAAGCATTCGATAGCATCAAAGAGTATCTGTTGAATCCACTTATCCTGTCACCTCCAGTGGAGGGAAGACCGCTGATCATCTACCTAACAGTCTTGGAAGACTCAATGGGTTGTGTACTTGGCCAACACGACGAAACAAAAATGAAAGAGTCTGCCATTTACTACCTAAGCAAGAAATTTACCGACTGTGAAACTCGGTATACTATGCTTGAGAAAACTTGTTTTGCTCTGGCTTAGGCAGCCAAACGTCTTCGCCAGTACATGATTTGCCACACTACTTGGTTGATCTCCGAAATGGATCCAATCAAGTACGTCTTTGAAAAGCCTGCTCTCATGGGAAGGACTGCCCGTTGGCAGATGTTGTTATTAGAATATGACATAGAATGCCATGCTTAAAAAGTCGTCAAAGGAAGTATTTTAGCCGATCATTTGGCTCATCAACCGATTGATGATCAGGAATCAGTCGGATTTGACTTCCTAGACGAAGATGTCATGTACTTGAAAATGAAAGATTGCGATGAACCGCTACCCAGTGAAGGGCCAGAATCAGGTTCCCAATGGGGACTAATCTTTGACGGAATTGTCAATCATTATGGAAACGGAATTGGGGCAATCATCATAACACCTCAGGGTACCCACATTCCTTTCACTACCAGATTAACATTCAAATGTACAAATAACGAGGCCGAATACGAAGCTTGTATCATGGGTCTCGAAGAAGCAATTGACTTAAGGATTAAGAACCTGGATGTGTATGGAGACTCATCCATGGTTATCAATCAAATCAAAGGAGATTGGAACACATACCAATCAGGATTGATTCCTTACAAAGATTACGCGAGAAGGTTGTTACCATTCTTCAACCGAATCGAATTTCATCATATCCCTCGTGAAGAGAATCACATGGATGATGCATTAGCCACTCTCTCTTCCATGATTAATGAAGGTCAATGGAACGACATACCTAAGATTGACATAATATGCCTAGAACGGCCCGCTTACATCTTCACGATTGAAGCAGTCATAGACGACAAACCTTGGTATTACGATATCAAATGCTTCCTTCAAGAACAAGAGTACACACCTGGGGCATCAAGCAAAGACAGGAAAACCCTCAGAAGATTGGCTGGCAGCTTCTTTTTGAGCAGTGATACCCTCTATAAGAGAAACTTTGGCATGGTCTTGCTCCGATGCATAGACAGACCAGAAGCAAACATGCTGATAAAATAAATTCACGAAGAAACCTTTGGCACTCATGCCAATGGACACACAATGGCGAGAAAAATTCTAAGAGTTGGATATTATTGGTTGACAATGGAATTCGATTGCTTCAAGTACATGAGGAGATGTCATAAGTGTCAGATATACTCAGACAAAATCCATGTACCGCCAACGCATCTCAAAGTTCTCTCTTCCCCATGGCCTTTTTTCATATGGGGAATCGACATGATTGGCATGATCGAACCCAAGGCTTCGAACGGACATTGGTTCATCCTGGTAGCCATTGACTATTTCACCAAGTGGGTCGAAGCAACGTCATATGCCAATGTAACTCGACAAGTGGTGGTCTGCTTTATCAAAAACAATGTCATCTGCCGTTATGGTGTTTCAAGCCAGATCATTACTAATAATGGATCTAACTTGAACAACATGATGATGAAAGAGTTGTGCACTGAGTTCAAGATCGAACACCATAACTCATCTCCCTACCGACCCAAAATGAACGGAGCGGTAGAAGCGGCTAACAAGAACATCAAGAAGATCGTTCAAAAGATGGTTGTAAGCTACATAGACTGGCACGAGATGTTGCCCTTTACTCTTCACAGTTATCACACATCTATTTGCACTTCAACAGGGGCAACTCCTTTCTCTCTAGTATATGGCATGGAAGCGGTGCTTCCCATTGAAGTAGAGATCCCATCAATCCGGGTATTGATGGAAGCTAAGATAACAGAAGCTGAATGGTGTCAGAGTCGACACGATGAACTAAATTTGATCGAAGAAAAGCAAATAACAGCTTAATGCCATGACCAGTTATATCAGCAAAGAATGGAAAAAGCATTTGACAAAAAGGTACGACCTCGCGTCTTCAAGAAAAGAGACCTTGTGCTTAAGAAGACACAATCATTTCTCACTGATTCCCGGGGCAAATGGACTCCGAACTATGACGGCCCCTATGTGGTCAAGAAAGCCTTCTCATGCGGCACCTTGAGACTTGCAACCATGGATGGAGAAGAGTTTGCCTACCCCACGAATGTTGATGTAGTCAAGAAATGCTTTGCCTAAAAAAAACATCTCGGTGGATTGAAAACCCGAAAGGGCGGTCCAGGAAAAAATTAGAGACATAATCAAAAATCATCCCGATGGATTGGAAATCTCAAAGTACAATCCAGGCAAAAGTTAGGGATTAATGGCAAGTAACTACATCCAACACGGGTAAATTCCCCCAGCACTAATGCCATCCATCAAGAAAACTCCAGTCAAGGTCATCTTCGACAGAAGCTCGGGATGTCCAGAATTCAAAGTTGGTAGAAGGATAACGGTTGTTATGTTTCAATGTAGCCCTTTTCCCGTAAATTACCATTTTCTAAAATTTGTAATGCTCTATGGGATCACGCGATTGGGTGATTTCCATCCTATCAATAAAATTTGAGCCCGAGTGCTTTTGTTTACAATTCTTATTTGTTTTAGCTTTATAGAATGACGTTTTTAACATGATCAACGATTCTTGAAACAAAACAAAAATGAATTTACTTATCAAATTACTTTTCTGCTTTTTCAATAAAGATGGCAATTCTTTTGACTGTTGAACATCGAAAGAACATCGATCGCTTCTCCGAAGGTGATTGAACCTCAAATTGCAAAAACAAAGTGCTTCTTCTAAACCAGTACGCCTGAATGAAGAATTAACTGTGTCAGGTGTAATATCCCGTCTGATATCCTCGACAGAGTTCTTACCTCCTAAGACCGATTAACCAATTCCTTCTCCCCACGGGGATCGTATCTCCAAAGCAAGGCGGAATTGCTATCTTGAACCAGTGATACTTTTCATCCCCCACAGTGGCTGAGTATCAAGTCGTGTTCATCTATTAGTCTGTATGTCGCATCTGTTTTGTCAGCATAAACATACATACATCATGCATAATTGATTCACATTCATATTCATATTGCATCACTATCACTCTAGTCGGTCTTGTTCCCAAGTGATAAAAGTCCTCTCAACCGAGTTGTCAGTCCTTTCCTCATTAGGAAATGCAGTGTCTGAGCAGTTTCTCTCCCCAGTTTATTGCTGGATTGGAGATGGTCCTTGACCACTTTGATAACTTGAACCTCTGAAAGGCAAGAAAACAGTCGACAAACATCACTCTTCACCATTGAAGATGATATTTTTGCTTTCCCAAATTTAAGGAAAATCCACAGAGAAAGCCTCTCAACAAAAGACTCTCGGTAATACAACAATTTCTCTCCGAAAGGTTTGCTGTCAACAAGGTCATCAGCACCTCCAAAATGGATTACATCACTTGGCATTTCTCCGAAAGGATCTCAAAGAAAAGTATGATGTAATATCCCCAAGTCGGAAACAGTCTCTCAAGAGACTCGTTTTCCCCAGTAGAGTCAACAAATGGCGTCTCTAACAGAGAAGTTTGCACTCCTCTACAGCTCAGACAAATGGGTTCCCCCAGCAAGTCTGACATCAAAACTTTTTCCATCAAATGGCGTCTTCCCAGTAGAACACTCGGCGAGAAGTTTGAGGAAGACCGCTACAATAGCGTCCCTTGTCAAGGAAGTTTATTGACAAAAGAAACTGAGACCAGTTCCGTGGCTGAAGACCAGGATCAAGGGGAAGTTTATCACAGAAACTGAGACCAGTTCCATGGCCGAAGACCAGGATCGAGGGGAAGTTTATCACAGAAACTGAGACCAGTTCCGTGGCCGAAGACCAGGATCGAGGGGAAGTTTATCACAGAAATTGAGACCAGTTCCTTGGCTGAAGACCAGGATCGAGGGGAAATTTTTACCCTTTTCTAAGTATCAACGCTTAGTAAAAGAAGATGGACTAGTAAACTGCCATTCATAACCACTGTCAAAATTTCGGGTATTCCGATATTTTATCATCTTGCACCCTGAATGCCCGAATACCTTCGCCATTCACACCTTTAGGTCCAAGAAGATTAAATAGGGGCATCTGTCATACCCCAAATTTTGACCACCAAGATTTTCCATCATTGTGAAAATCATCATCACAATATGGATGTATTTTCATGCCTCATCAGTCTCCCCAAAGATGGGTGAACATTCACTACAATCAAGAATTAGGGTTTCAAGCTCTCTCAGAGAACTTAGACAAAAGATCAATCAAGAAATGACATGATCTTCAACTTGTCTAACCTCTCAAACACCCACAAAGGACCAAGAGGACTCCCACATCAAGAATCAAGCACAAGGTTGCAACATTCCAAGTGGATCAAGCCTCAAGATCGCCAATGTCACCAAATTAGGGTTTTGGTCGACCAAGGTCTCCAGATGAAAAATTTCATCTAGACATGAGCAATTTCTTCAAAGCACAACCCAAAATACTCCAAGGGACCTCATGGACCTAGTCATCAAGTTAATTTAACCTCAGGGGATGTATTTACCAAAAATCAGGAATTAGGGTTTCTTGACCTAATTCACCCCTAAGTGGACTTTTGAGACAAAGCATGAGCCAAGACCTCAAGACATGATTCGAGGGCCTTAAATACATCACATTGATCCATTTATAACAATGGATTGATCCAATAAGTTTGATTTACAAGTTTCAAATCCATCTGGACCACAATTAGGGTTTTGAGGGAAAAGTCAACTGTACCTTTGACTTTTGACCAAAACATGCTCCCAAACCTTGGGACATGATTCAATACACCCTATATCACCTATGGAGTACATCCATTAGGTTTCATTTAGGTCAAGGACTTAATTTCACAAAGGATCGCACAGTTTGGATTTCATCCGATAAAAAGTCAACTGTGAACAAAATCAAGTTTGACTTTTTGGAAATTTTCATAAATTTGGTTCCCCAAGTCAAAAATAATGTTAATGTATGGTATTGATCATCATTCATCAAGAAAAATCAAGAAAAGTGAGGTTTCTTGCAAAAGGGGCAACCTTAAGAAACCAAAATTTTTTTAAGTTATGGAACAAAAGTGGTTTTGGTACCAACTTCTAAGGATCATAACTTGAGATCCAAGCAACCATTTTGGGTGATCCAAAGCTGGATTGGTAGGTCTTACTACACTCTACAAAAGTTTCAACTACCTCAGACTCCAATTCCTTATGGATTTTGAGTTATGGAATGATCAAAATGGCAAAAAACATGAAAATGACACTTTTCGAACACTTAGTGAAATTTTCAAAAGTCAGAATCTGCCTTACTTTTTCCAAAATGTAGGGACGTTTTTCACCTTGATCCAAGTTAAACCAGGTCTAGGGGTAAACATCAAAGTTGAAGTATGCCATGAGGGCTTTCCAACAAGTACCAGATCATCTTCAAATTCCATTTGAGCAGGGAGATACAACCCTTGGAACATGACATCATGGACTGGTTTTTACAAGGAAGAATTTGTGCATTTTGCTCGATTTGTCCAAATCTGATAAATCCAAGCCTTGTCATCAATTTGGACACATCTGAGGATAAAACAAGAAGGGAATGATCTGATCCCCAAGCCTCCAAAGTCCAAGAATCTACAATAGCCATGCCAATCCTAAAAAGGCTAAAAAGGTGCCAAGACTCCAATTTTGTTGCAATGCATTTAATGGATACACCAAGGTGGCATGGGCTGACACATTCCTAACTGAATGAGTCAAGGATCAGCACTGAATCCAAGGACCATAGGCCTGTGCCCTAATCTCAAGTCAATGGCTAGAGGAGACTTGAGATTCCTTTTGCTCAACATTGGCCAAAGGCCTGCTGCAGCTGCCATTCACTATTGGTTGCAAAACAAACTTGCTCTACTACAAATAGAGCTCATTTGTGCTCAGTTTGAGTACACCAAAGCACTACAACACTTGCTTTCCTCAAAATCCCTCTCTTTAGGCCAAAATGCCTTCTTTTGCAAGGTATCTCCGAGTATTTGAGTTAGAGATAAATTCCATCATAGCTCATGATCCAAACACCTCTAATATGTTGTGTCTAAGCTGTTCAAACACTCACATGTGACCTGAAACACCAAAATCACAAAGTCCACTTCCAAAACCTCAAAATTGGACTTTTCTGCATTTTCAAGCCATGTCTTGATTCAGTCACTTCCAAAACCAGACAAAGCCTCAAACACACTCCAAATATCATCCTCAAACTGTCCCAAATGGTTCCCCTCATCTGGAACACCATTTGAGAGAGTTGCCATATTGGTCACTTTTACCACTTTTGCAAGAAAGAGCCACAACTTGTTCCTGAGGATTCCAGCTGGTTCCAATCATTCTAAAAGCTTCTAAAGGATTAATTGAGAGTGTCCAAAGCATTAAATTACTTCTCTCAATTTTAATTATTTTTTATTGGTTCTTTTTTTGAAAATTCCCAAAAATGTTAAAATATTTTATTCCATGAAAATTTCACAAAAATATTATTTATTTCATATATTTGGTATTTTTGTAAAGAATTATATTTTTATTTGTTTTAAGCATTAAAAATATTTCTTTCTCTTGGTTTTACAAAATTCAAATGATTTTTAAATCATCCCATGAATGAAACATGATTTTTCAAATATAAATCCAAGATCACCACCTTTTTTCACATGTTTGATTATTTTAATTGAATTTTTTATTCAATTAAAATACATTAAAAAAATAAAAAATTAGGGTTTTGATCACTATCCCCGTAACAAATCTTTTCAAACACTTTTGGGACTCTAATAGAGTGTAAGACCCAACCCCTTTTTGAAACCAAAATAATTTGGGCCTCAATCATTATATAAGACCCACTGCGTTTTCAAAAATCCCGGCGCAATCACCAGTTCAAAACAAACTCATCTGGGCCTACCCTTGTGTTCTAAGTCCCGTTTCTTTTCTTTTTCAATCATCTTGGGCCTCTCCTTGAGTTGTAAGACCCATCTCTTTGTAAATATCACCTTTTTTAGGTATCAGCCGTTGTATAAGCCCCGATACAGTTTACAAAACAACGGTATGATTACTGTTTTTCATCTGGGCCTCTCCTTGAGTATATGCCCCAACAATCTTTTCAAAACAACTTCCCTTTTGATTTAGATTCAAATTCATAGTTGTTGTCAAAACTTTCTTTAATTTCTTGAACAACTAACCATATAGCTGTTACTATGGAAGCTTGCTCGCCTGTAAGTTTTATCAGCTTTCATTTACTTGCTTTCATATGTATATATATATATATATATATATATATATATATATATATATATATATATAACTGTATTGCTGGAAGCTTGGTCACCTGTAAGTCCTTCTTTCATATCCTTTTAAATACTTGTCATATATCAACTGTATATATACTAGTATATCTGCTTAGAGTTTTCCCCGGTAACTAGGTCTAGAACTAGGTAAAGCCAGTTGGTCACTCTTAAATACAGTTAAAACTAGATCCCCATAGGATTTCCATATACAGTCTTGCCTTCTCTTGGGCTTAAACAATATGGAACAAAGAGAAACGCATTATTCTCGGTGAAACTTTTCTCAGACTGTCACTTTTAGAAATTGTCAAAAAAATTCAATTCCCTAGAGAGGAATTATTCTCGGTGAAACCTCTCTTGAATTTCTTCAAACCATTGAATTGTTCACTAAAGGAATTATTGTCGGTGAAACCTTTCTTGAACTTTTCTTAGGTTTGGGACCCACGGGCTTCCTAAAAGCATCCCGCCTCCTCTTGGGCTTTGTACAAGGACCCTACGACTTCTTAGAAGTTCTCATGCCTTCTCTTGGGCTTAGTACAAGGACCCTGAAGACCTCTTAAAGGTATAGGACATAACTTAGTCATCCTTCGTTAGAGCTGTCTTTCTAAAAAAATGTCAAAACCTCAGACTAATTTTAGGGTTGATACTCATCCCTTAAAAGAGTCAGCCTCCTCTTGGGCGTAATACAAAGATAAACTCCGCCATACCAATAGACTTGGACAGTCTAATTTCCTCTTGGGTCTCAAAGACATTCTCAAGTTCCTTACTGGTCATTTAATTAATCCCCAATAGAGTCGAAACCCATGAGTTCTAAAACTCCGTCTTTTATCCTAAACTTCCCCGGCCAGGGTCAGTTTGTCATCAGAACCTCAAGGTATCTGATACCTCAACTCTTCTGTAAACCCTCAGCAAGAGTTGATTCCCCATTTTGGACCTGCCTCTGGATCTCAATAATCCTCAACAGAAGTCAGCCTTCTCTTGGGCTTTGTACAATGATTTTCCCCAGCTGAGTTAACCTTTTCAGACTCTCTTGTTGATTCAATCACTTTCCTGCACTCTCTTGTTGAGTCTTCCTCTTTCAGCCTCAATCTTGGGGTTTGTACAAGACACTATATAAATTTCCCTAAACAAAGTCAAACCTCTTTCCGGCCTCAATCTTGGGCTTTGTACAAGACAGATAAAACCATACTCTCCAGCAGAGTCAATCTTCTCCTTTTCAGCCTCAATCTTGGGTTTTGTACAAGACACCTACAAATATTCCCTAGTGGAATAAAAAAACCTCTTTTAGCAACAATCTTGGGCTTTGTACAAGACAGATAAATACCTCCCCAGCGGAGTAGATTCCTCCCAGCCTCCTCTTAGGCTTTGTATAAGGATATCCCCAAAGTGTCAGCTCTTTTATCCTCAATCTTGGGCTTTGTACAAGACACATAAACACTCTCTTGTTGAGTCAGCTTGTATAAGGACTTCCCCAGTGGAGTCAAATAATCTTTTAGCTTCAACCTTGGGCTTTGATCAAGGCACATGCAAAAACCAAAATTCCCTCAGAGGAAATCAAAATCTCTCTGTAGGAAGACTTTTCTCTGTATATTACTATACAAAACAGAAATCAAAACAAACCCTAATCCCAGATAATTGCTGTAAGTGGCACACTTATTGATTTAACATCCAAGTTGTAGTCCATCTTTTATCCTGGTAAACTTCCTCTTTCATCTAATTGTTGTAAGCGGTAAGCCTCTGGATTATTTACATCCACACCACTGTCCCTCTCTTAGAATGAAAGACTCCTAAGGAAAAATGGAATTGCTCTACACTGAGTTAAAGTTTTCTCCATCTGGATAAATCCCCATAATGGAAATTATGGCATTGCTGGATTCATATATCCCAGTTAAAGTAATTCTCTTTTATAAACAGTCACCCAACAATTGTGATAAACAGACAAGATGTCTCCCTTTAGAGATGACAAATTCCCTCTCAGTCAAACCTTTAGCTTCAATCTTGGGCTTTGAACAAGACACAAATACTCAACCTTTTAGCTTCAATCTTGGGCTTTGAACAAGACACCAAAACATCTTTTTTCCTCCCATAGAATAGGAGGAACTACGATTGCTCTGATTTCCCTGTTTCTTTAAACTGGAATACGTAGGCATAAAATTGCGAAATCTTAGCGAGCATACAAATCAAAAACTCTAGGTCCAGTACCTTCATACCAATCAAACCCAAGGTCCGGTACCTTCATATCACCAAAATCATCAAAACTCTCTCTCTCTCTCTCTCTCTCCCACAGACATCCCTCATAGAAGAAACTTTCCCATTTACAGATAAAACATTATCAAGTACAAAGTGTAACCTATTGCTAACAACCTGTGCATAACCACATATAAGATGGGTAATTGAGAACTCCCTATTGTATAACCTAACCCCGAACTCCCCGAATTTCTCTTAGCGTTTGTTCAGTTAAACAATCGCGTGCAAGGTTAGTTTGAGATAGCTTCCCTTTCCCTTCCAGCTTCACGGGATAAATAAGAAATCAGAAAGTAGCACCCCATTCCCCCTTAAGGAGGAAAACCCCCAAACTGTGTGATAAGGTGGTCGTGTCACCGGCAAAAATTGTACGCTACACCTATTTCAGAACCCGACCCCTATTTCAGGATCACAATTCGCATCGGAATTTCCATAATGTTGCTCACACCCCACATGAGCACACGACTTCCGTGATCACTCACACCCCACATGGGCACACGAACCACCGTGATCGCTCACACCCACATGGGCACACGACCACCTCAACAACAACAACAATAATACGATTCCGCAATTAGAATTCGGATAAGACGCTCACACCCCACATGGGCACACAGTTATCTCACAATACATGCAACCATGAAATGAATGACAACAACAACAACAACAAAAACAACAAATACCATCTAAACAATGCAATATGCCTCTACAAGCCATCAAGAATAACATGCCATACAGTCTAGCAACAACGACATACAACATGGCAAACACCCACAAGGCATTTAAAATCATATCACACCTCAAAAAAATGATAATAATGCGTTCAACATCAACAAACAGCAAAATCATTCGACTTCAGCTACTGAAACTATTTTTAGATTAAAGTTCGTCATGCCAGCTTTCAGACGCTTCGAACGGCACTCGAATCGGACTCCCAGAACAAAAGTTATGAATTTTAGAAGGTTTTTCAAAAAATGTCAGTGGCGCAATCGATTACCACAATTCCCGTAATCGATTATGCCTTCGAAAAAGCCAAAAATGCAGTTTTTAGGCGGCATAATCCATTACCACAAACACTGTAATCGGTTACGCATTCAAAAAGCCAAAAATGCAGTTTTTTAGGCAGTGTAACCGATTACGCCCAAAGTGGTAATCGATTACACTGCGTCCAGAATCACTTTTACAACAACTTATCATACAAAATCACTTTTGAACCCTCCAAAAACTTCCTTTTTCTTATAAATTGTTTGGAACATATTTTAACACGAAAAAAAACTTTTCTAAAGTCCCAAACCCCAAATCCTTTTCATCAAAATTGCTCATGATGTTGTTCCGACTCTGACTAGCAATCACAACAACCAACAACAACGACATCAATCAACCATCAATTAAGGAATCAACAACATCAACAATTGCATCAATTTCATCAACAACAATAGTTCCAACATCAATATACAATGATCAACAGAAAATAATCAATTCAACAAAATACCAACAACATCAAGCAACGAAAACTAATCGATTCAACAACAGCAATAATGCAACAATTTCTTCAACTACAACAATTCTTAAAATAACATACAACATTCATCAGATTCAACCAAACCCCACAAAACCATTCCATCAAAAGTATGAACAAAAGGCGAAAAACACAAAACCTTCATCAAATATTCTACCCAGCATGTGTAAGAACGTGATCTAGTTCTGCATCTGGCCTTAAGTTTTGATGATAACTTCACATGTTATCTTAGAGAACAACTTTATACTCTAATTTTTTATGTCAAGTGTTTAGATTTTGCTTAAACTGGTTCTAACTATGATAGAAAGACGTGTGACGTCATCAGGCTCTGAACTCTACACTCTAGAAGAAAACATATGGTGTTTACAAATTCATGTCAAGATTTTGAATTGCTTCTGATACAACGGTTCTAAAGAACGTTAGTACTAAAGCTTCTAATCATGATTTGGTATGATAGTTCTAAAGACTCAAGTTCTGAAGACTCAAATTCTGAAGATTCTGAAGACTATGAAAACTCGAATTCTGATGACTCTAAAGATTCAAGTTTTGAAGACTCTGAAGACTCAAGTTCTAAAGAATCTAAAGACTCAAGTTCTGAAGATTCTAAAGACTCTAAAAATCAAGTTCTAAAGATTCTGAAGACAAGTTTTGTTGAACAAGTTTTGAAGATTCTGAAGACATCACTTCTAGTGACTTAGATTCTAAAGCCTTAATTTTTTATCCTTCTGCAACGTGCTTCATCAACATATATCAGAAGCCTATGAAGAATAGAGTAAAGAGAATCAAATGGTTTGCGTGAGAAGATAAGAATAAAAGTACAAAGTACGTTGAACATCCTATTAAAGTGACGCAAGGACAGTCTTTTGATATGATGATGTCTGACACTTCTACAATGATCGTTGGGGAGAAAACAACTGGATTTCTATTTCCTATTCTACCCTTCAACGAATCTATTTTCAACTATAAAAGGAAGACTTGGAAGAATTGAAAAAGTTAGCGATCTTCTCTACAAACTTATACAAAAGCGTTGCACAAATCTCGTGTGAGATATACTTAATATAGTTTTGTAAATTAACAAGGAACTTTTATTCTTATCTTACTATTAACACTGTTGTGTTATTGTGCTTAAATTTTATGTAATCTGCTTAAGAAGAAGCATCTTTGTATACACTTGTAATCAACAATGTTGATAACTTCTTGGGAGACTAGATTTCAGTCAGAAGTCTCAAGAAGATACCAACAGTTGTTCATTGTGGTTTGTAACAAGGTTAAATAGACTTATTGTAATCTCTACAGACTCTTTGGATTTATGTTTCCTCAAGTGACTAAGTGTTAGTCTGTATACTTGAGAGGGCTAAGGTTTTTTTCTAAACAATTAGACGAACTGTTTGCAATATTTCAAGATTAGTGGATTAAGTCCTTTTTGAAGGCGAAATCACCTTGGCGGGTGGACTAGAATAACTTAGTTAACAATGAACCAGGATAAAAAATGATTGTGTTCATTTTTTTCATTCACTTGTTAACTTTGGCCTAAAAAGTTTGAAAAGATTATATTTGGTGAAACCCAATTTAAACTCCCTTTCTTGTGTTTCTCGCACCTTCAATTGGTATCAGAGCTCCGGTTCTATTATTGATAGTTATCAAACACTTAACCGTGTCAGATAAAGATCCAGATGAGATTCTAGAAACACTGGTTGATCCTACACCATCTCCTGTTGCTCCAATTTCAAATGATAGAAACATCCACAATGTTAAATCTCTAATCCTTGTTGATGAATAGTTTGAATACTGGAAAGATTGACTAGAAAGTTTCTTTCCAAGTTTTAATATTGATCTTTGGATATGGTAGTTGATGGCTACGTATATTCCACCGGCGACGCTGGCAAGAAGCTTTATAGTAGAACTTTGTGTGATCAGCAGAAAAAGGATTATAAGAATCACCATATAACAAGATCTATTTTGCTGAATGCTATTTCGTATACTGAATATGAGAAAATCACAAACAGAGACTCATCCAAATCTAATTGACCTTCTCAGAATGACTCCTGAAGAAAATAATCATGTTTAAGGAAACCAAGGCTCTAGCCTTGATTCATAAATATGAAGTCTTCAAGAAGGAGGAAGATAAAACTCTTGAGATCATGTTCTCAAGATCTCAAACCTCAATTGCAGAACTTAGGGTTCTGAACAATGTCACTCAACGTCAGATCGTGTGAAGAATAGCATCAGAAGCATGCCATTCAAATGGAAGACTATGGTAACTGCTCTCAAAATTACAAAAGATTTAAACAACACTTCTCTAGAGGAACTGATAGGTTCTTTGAGAAGTCATGAGATTGAGCTAGAACAAGATAAACCTCAGAGAGAGTTAAATTTGTTATGCTCAAAACTGACTAAAAAATTGAGACAATCAGAGCTCTTTTAGCTGAAGAGATCAAGATCTCAAAAAGAAAATTCTGATGAAAATGAAGATACATTGTCACTACTATCCAGAAGGGTTAATCGTCTCTGAAAGAAGAATCATAGCAACATATTCAAAAGGGCTAAATGAACTGATGATAGATTCGAGTTTACTTTTGGCAGTAAAGAAGTCACCTGCTATGAGTATAATGAGCCAGTTCATTACAAGATTAAGTGTCCTAACCTCAAGAAGGACAAGCTCAAGAAGAAAGCCTTGAAAAGCAAGAAGAAATAGCTAATAGAAACTTGGGATGATTCCCCTGAAGACGACTCAGAAGAAGAGAAAGCTAGTATAACGCTGATGGCTAGAGTTAGAATTTCTAATGAGAAGATCCCTCTAAAGGATGAAGCAGATTCTGATTCAGACACAGAAGAGTAATTGTTTCGGAGGAAATCAGAAAAGAAGAATCAAAGGATTCGGAATAATTGATCTAGAAATAACACTTACAGGATTTGGAGAAAAGGCAAAAGACTCTAAGGATCAAGATTCAAAGAACGCTTATAAAAATACATCAAAAGCAACTGAATGTCCTCCAACTCAGAAAAGGCAAAGGAATAGACAAACTGTTTCTGAAGAATTGATCCTTGGAGACAAAACTGAACCTGCCAGAACAAGATCCACCTTTAAACAAACTAAGGAAATGCTTCTGGGATTGGTGTCTCTGATAGAACCAACTTCGTGTGATGAAGCACTTCAGGACAATTAATGGATTATTGCAATGCAAGAAGAGCTAAATCAGTTCTCCAGAAATGATGTCTGGGATCTGGTACCCAAGCCAAAGGGAACTCATGTTATTGGAACTAAGTGGGTATTCAGAAACAAACTAAATGAGAAAGGAGAAGTCGTCGAAAACAAAGCACAAAATGTTGCACAAGGTTACAGTCAACAAAAAGGCATTGACTATAATGAAACCTTTGCTTCAGTCGTCAGGTTAGAATCTATCTGCCTTTTAATTTCTTTTGATGTTAATCATGGTATTATTTTATATCAAATGGATGTCAAAAGTGCGTTTCTAAACGAATACATTTCTGAAGAAGTATATATTCACCAACCTCCAGGTTTTGAAAACGTCATGTTTCTAGAACATGTTTTTAAATTTAAAAAGTCATTGTATGGTCTGAAACAAGCTCCCAGAGCTTGGTTAAGAGACTAAGTTCTTTTCTTTTAGAAAATGACTTTACTAAAGGACAGGTGGACACTACTCTTTTCTGTAAGAACTTTGGAAATGATCTGATGATATGCCAAATTTATGTAGACGATATAATTTTTGGTTCTGCTAATCCATCTGTGTGTCAAGAATTTTCTAAGATAATGCAGGAAGAGTTTGAAATGAGTCTGATGGAAGAGCTAAAGTACTTTCTGGGGATACAAATAAATCAAACGCTAGAAGTCATGTACATTCATCAAAGCAAGTATACAAAAGAGCTCATGAAGAAATATGACATGTCAGATAACAAACCAGCAAAGACTCCCATACATTCTATATACGTTCTAGAGAAAGACTAGGTAAGTAAAATGTTTGTCAGAAGCACTATCGTGGTATGATAAACTCTCTTATCTATCTTACTACTTCTTGTCCAGATATTTTATTTAGTGTATGTCTTTGTGATTGATTTCAATTAGATCCAAGGGAAACTCATTTAACTGCTGTTAAGAGAATCCTAAGGTATCTGAAGGGGACATTTCACCTTGGCTTGATGTACAAGAAAACATCAAAATACAAGCTATTAGGGTTCTGTGATGGAGATTTAGCTAGAGATAGATCAGAATGAAAAGCACTTCTCGAAATTGCCAAGCTTCTGGGTGACAACCTTGTCTCATTACTTAAGACACTTTGGATGAAGAACTAGCTAAAAGACTTCAAATAATTGAGAGCAACGTTTCTATTTTCTGTAACGATACTTATATTATTTGACTGTCCAAGAATTCTATTTTACTTTCTAAGGCTTAGACATGTTTTGTTGGCTTCTGAGTTGTAAGGCTTCTGATTAGTGAAGTTCTCATACATCAGAAGTGTCCATAGTCATAGTATTCTTTTAAGAATGCCTCTGTAAGTTAGAAACTGAGGAGTTTACCTCATAAATGAGTTGTCAGGGCAGTATAGAGTGTATATCTCAAAATAAGACATCTGTCTTTTTTGAACTATGACTAGTACTTGCTATGACACATTGGGTAGATGAGAGATTCCTGGGATTAGATAAGAAATCTTCTCACTTTATTCCTTGTCAGAATTCTTTTTCGTTTGCAAGTATACCTTTAGTCATTTAATTAACTTTTGTCATTTATTGAATATCGTATATTAGTTAATGGTCCTTTTGATATTTTATTGAAAATATGAATTTTAGCACGACTTATCTATTCTTGCCTCTTTTGTCTTTTGGTCTTCCTTTGTCACTCGTTTCTGAAATGATGATAGCCTTTATTGCTTGACTGCTTGTCATTAATTACTTTGCGTGTCTCGAGTGTGATTACTCTTCTATCAATAGTGTTTTCCTTCTATTTATATCTCATCATTTCATTCTCAATCCTTATTTCTTAATATTTCATCTTTCATTTTTTTCTTCTCCATCTTTTTCACACTCTTTCACCATGTTTACTAAAATTTTCTGCGGAAATGAAGACATCATGGAGGTCATCAATGAAAAACGTCCAAATCTTCCTCGCCCGAGGTCTACTGATCGTAATATCACCTTTAGCATGCAAATTCAATGGTGGTCTAGTTACTATGCAATGCTGCACGGACCTATATATCCAAACCTTGTAAAAGAGTTTTGGATGTATGCTTCTGTGTGTAATGATGATAGCTCAATCGTCTCTAGTGTTTATGGTATTCATGCTATCATCACTCCTTCTTATATTGTTGAAGTTATTGGATGTGTTGAAATCGGCATCATTGTATACCAGTTTCGCTTCACGTACCATTTTGTTGAAAATATCATCTCCATCAATGACATCTCTTCGTCTCGTTATGAACCCACTAATCCAAAAAAGTTCCTTCCCATTTCCAAAGTCTGATTGAATCTTCTTCCCCCAAACTTCCGACCACAAGAAGTAGATAAGGACATTCTGTCCTATGATAACAAACTTTACATCTACTTTATGGTGAATCACGTCAGGGTCAACTTGCCTCAAACCATCTTCAACTATCTAAAGGACTCAATTGCTATCTCCAGAAATCGACACAAGTCCTTCATACCTTTTGGAAGAGTTTTGTCTGAACTTTTCTATAAGGCTGAGATCGTTGGGTTTTCTTTGTTCTTGATTTTTTTTTTATTTCTTACTCCTCGTTCTATTATTCTTCTATTCTTTATTATTCGCGTTACTATAGGAAAGCGTGCTAGAATTTTCTTTTTGATTTCTGACAAAGGGGGAGAAGTTATATGATTTTGATTATATCTATTCTCAGAATCTTGACCCAAAAATGATCAAATACTTTTGCTTCTAACCTTGGTTGATGTTTTACTCATGAACTTTGAAAAATTTCACTAATTTTTCTTAGACAGGTTATTTGAAAATTAGAAAGCATGATCAAAATGCATGATGGCTGTTATGATAAGTTAAACTCTGAATACAACACATTCTTTAGAAGTTGTGAATCATGCTCGGATACCTTGAGTTTCTCAGGAGGTATGGCAACCAAACTCTGATACTTCAGAAGTTATGAATCTTCTTGAAGTATGTCAAGACATTCAGAAATTGATAACCTTTTGAAGATTGGGTCAAAGACATTGTCATTCAAGCAATGATTAAGGCTCTAAATCTTCAGATGACATGATACTTTGCACCGTCAGATGGCATGATCGAGATTTTAGAAAAATCATGTTCTGATACATGATACGAGGTAGTTAGTCTGTTACTAATCAGGTTCTGTTAAATCATAGAATTCTAATAGTCAGTCGGGTTCTAAGATGTAGACCAAGCAGTGCTAGTCAAACTCTAACGAGATATCAACAGTGAAGTATTCCCTCTCTAATTCACCTTCTATACATCAAAATTTATTATTAGAACAAGATTTGTTCTTGATATTTTCTCTTTAATTTTGATGATAACAAAAGTATTAAAACTATAATGGTTTATTTGATGTGTGTTTTATTTATGCAGGTTCTTGTTCTTGTACATAAATAATCAAAATTTATTTTACTTAGACACACTTGGAGTTGCTTCATTGCTAGCTTCTGGTGTCAGAGTCTGAAGAACAATTTCTAGTGTGGTTTGACGAAAACTCTGAACTGCAGGCCTCAGCATTCAGATGAGTTTCTACACTTAGTAATTGTATATCAGCATCTAGTACCATTCATAGTTGGTGATAAAGTTGTGGACTATCCGTACTGCTAAAAGTAAGTTATATTGTCTTATCAGCCTGTCAGCTTGAGTCCACAGAATTGTAAGGCTCAAGAAAAGCTGGTACGTTCTATGGATGTCTGCTCCCAACGAATCTATTAGTAAAGAACCTCCTGAAGACTCAAAGGTTAAATGTGTTACACACTGGATTCAAAATCTGATGTTTATCCATCTTCAACATCTCTTGTACTATGGAGCAAAAGCAAAGACACTTGATCAAGTAACCTTCACAACAGCTAGTTTCTGGAAAGCCTATATATATGGCTGAAGATTCAAGCCTGAATTTTTAACAAGGATTCTTCTGTTGAAGGAGTAGCAAGATCAAGCAATTATCAACTCTATGTAATATGCAGATTTTCTGTTTTAGGTTGTAATTGTAAAAGCCTTAAGATTTATTACCCGTACCTATTTAGAAATCTATGTACATATTTAGAAATCTTAAGTGCTTTAGGTCTTTGTTATGATGATCTCCCTTACCTCTGATGCTTGCATCATGTACACCTTGTTCTCTATTCTGCTGAGCCTTCAGTAGTTTAAATTAAGTCTCCTGCTGTGTGGAGCAAAAAGTCTTGTCTCATTGGGATTTAAGCAACAAGTCTTGAGCCAAGATGCTTAAGCCACGTAATTCTCATTCTTAATTGCTTGAGTTGTGAAAGTCTTATTCAGCTAGTCTGATCGAGCAAGAAGTTTCGAGTGTGGCTTGAGCAAGGAAAGTCTCAGTCTAGATGGCCAGAAGAGCAGGTGGATCGGCCAGAGGATGTGAGCAAAGGGAAGTCTTAGACATGTGCTCTCAGAAAAGGGAAGTCTCAACCTGAAGACAGATGAGCAGGTGGCTCAGTCAGATGGTGTGAGCAAGGATAGTTTTAGACACGAGCTCTAAGCAAGGAAACTCTCAGACAGTTGGTCTGAGAAGTTGTAAAAGTCTTATACAGAAGCATAAGCGATTGTAATTGTCGCTCCCGAAAAGATTCGCATCCAACGGTACAAACACGAGAGTGGCGCAAAAGAACACAGAGTCGCCAGCAAAGTGTATTTATCCCAAGAGAGGGAAAGGGAACACTGCGTAAACCTGAAAGAAGGGAAAGAGCATGGTCTCGCGACCAAGAGAACGGGTACGGGAGTCGGTTACGCGAAGGGAAGGTGTTAGCACCCAACACGTCCATCGTACTCGATGGGATCCACGCTTGTTGTCTGCATTAAAGGGCATCGTCATCTGGAACTCCACTGCTACTGGACCGAAGAAGGAACGAGAACGGGAAAGAACGGAGAGCCGAAGAAGAAAAGAAAAGGAAGTGACTCGATAGGACGGTATCGTTGTCCTAGGCCTACGTACTCCCTCAGTGCAATGGGAAAGTCAGAGTCAACGTAGTTCGGATGGGAACTGTGGGGGAAGGTTGCTCGCCAAGACAATCGCTGTCTTGTGCCTACGTATCCTCAATCGGACGAGAGAGAGGAATCAGAGCTGACGTAGTTCGTGGATACGACCACGGATGGGTAAGTGTTTTTTATGTGAGCGACGAGCTCTTTTCTGAAAAAAAGAAGTTTGAAACCCAACAATCCCGAAGGATAAAAAAAGATTTGAATTTGTTTTGTGTTTTTTAGACAGAAGTGTTTTAGTTAGTTCGTAACTTACATTGCACCAAAGTCTACCATGCGGGAACGAGTGAGTCGCATGATCGCCCCCGAATGAGACGTATGCTAAACACCCTAGAAGAAGAGAGGAGACCCCTCGTTCTTCACTTCCTACACTTAAGGCTCGAGCGCAATATACGTTATATTTTATTAAGTGTTTTCAAGAAGTTTGAGATGAGAAGAGAAGCGACACAAAAGGAAACTCTAAAGGGAAACTAAGAGTCCTAATGTTATCATGCATGGATGTCCTGTGGTTAGTGAGGTTTAGGAGAGACGACTACCTAACCTAATGCTAATCCTACTCCAAGCTTAATCGAAAATTAAGTTGGACTAGGTAGCTCTAAAGGGAGAGAATCCAAGACTTAAACAAGTCTTGAGACTCGAGGGATGAAAAGAGTGAAAGAGAAGGAGGAGAAAGAGAAGTGAAACACAAGTGGCCTAAGCTCACTTCAAACACAAGTATGAAAGTTAAAAGATAAAGGAAGAAAGTAAAATGTGGAAGTATATCCACACTCAAACAACTTACCATTTGCCCCTGAAAGTGTTAGAAGTATTCACATATGACAAAATGAAACTCAAACAAGCATAAGGCAATAAAGAAACAAGTTCTAAGGTAAATCAAACATCAAGTTCAAAACCTAATGGTCCTACTGACCTCTAATATTAGTCATGCACAATTAGTCAAAAAGAAAAGGGAGAAGTCAATCAAGTATCATTCAAGTCATTAAAGAAGGAGTGAGATGAAAATAAGTGATCATGTGAAGCAACCAAGTCAAAATTCCACAAAGTAAACCAAGTCCAGAAGTGACACAATCCTAAACATGTGCCTAAACATGATCTTCAAACAACATTCAAGTCACACAAACACTTTCACAATCAATTAAGAAGCAAAGAAGAAGTGAAGTGAAGTGAAGTGAAACATGATTCATACTTGTGAAACAAGTGACTTAAAGTGAAAGGCAAACATCAAACATGCAAAGATGAGATTCAAATATCACAACCAAAATTCAATTAACATGCTATCAATCCTCAAACAAGACCTAAAATTGTGGCACAAGTGCCTTCACGATCAAGCAAACCAAACATGAAGATACATTCACAAATTGGACAAGTTAAAGTTCATGCTTCAAAGAAATAACAAACATGCCTCAAAAATTATGTCATTCAGTATTCAAGCATCTCAAACATGTATAATTGACATATCAAAGCCACAAGCAATGAATCAGAACCTAAGTCAATCAACAATTAGGTCAAAGCATCAATAGGACTTCATACATTCATGCTCAAAGCAACACATCCAAACTCATCCAAACAGGACCTAAAAATCATACCAAAAATCTCAAACATACCTCAACATGTTAAGAACACAACCCAAAAAGAATTAGGATCAAATCACTTTTCAAATGAGAGAAATAAAAGATGCAACATGAAGTATGCAATATGAAATGCAAGTGAGAAAAAATACTTTGGAAAATTAATATTTAATGCAATTAAAATGCAAAAATAATAAAATAAAATGTGAAAAATTAATTTTAATAATGAGGAGGAATGATGAATTTTTTTAGAATTTTTTAGCACATGCAAGTATTTTTAACAATTAATTATGAAATGGTATGAAAATAGAAAATAAAAAGAAAATGAAATGAAGACAGGGGTGCAAAAAGAAATCCAAACGCGTGCAAATGGGCATGGGCTCAGAAACGGGGGTGTGAACAGCAAAAGAGGTCCAAATGCCTTCCAACATTCAGAATCAGCGAACGGCTCAGATTGAGTCAAACAAGGGAAAGTATCCAGATCCACAGGCTCCCATTCAAAGTTAAACGAAGCAAAGTCAACGATCTGATGGTCCATATCCAAACTTGCTAATTAAATGAGATCCAACGGTCATGACTTAACCAGATCCACTAAACCCTAATTAACTTAATTAACACCACATAATCAAGATCCAACGCACGAGAATCAAACTGGAAAATTAATCACAATCCAACGCATGAGATTCAAACTGGAAAACCACAAACCCTAATTAAACCCTCACCGGCCGGAGAAGCGCCGGTCATCTTCTCCGGCCACTCTCTGGTCATCAAACTTCAAACAATAACCAAAAACAACAACTCATACATCAAAATGTTCAGCAACTCACGTAGATCACAAATATGCCACTCAAAATCATTTAGCATGCCTATATTTCAAGAATCGAACAAAACAAGTTTGGATCTGAAAATTTCAGATCTAAATTCCAGCCATGATTCACGTTGAAAATCAAATCCAAACACATATATGAGCTCAACACATCAAGATGAACATTAAACACACAACAAAAATCATTTCAAGATCTATGAATTTGGAGCTCACCTGAGATTTGCAGAACTGGAAATACGTCAAGAAACTCCAAGATAAGCTGCAGATCAACTCCTTCAACCGTCTAATGGCAAAATAAATGCAATTAGACCTTCAAACTGGCCTGAATCCTTGAATCCGAAGGTTGAAACTCTGAACTCAACTTGATGAATTCCTTGCTTAAACCTCAAAACAGTGGTGGATTTCTCTTCCTTGTGCTTCACTGATCCTAAACCAACCAAAAAAAATGGAGGAACCTTGAAGGATTGGGAGAATCGAAGGAGAGAAACTTGAGAGCAAAAACTTTGAAAAGTGATGAAAATGAATAGTAGCCGCTGAGAAATTCGTGTGAGTTAGCTTATATAGTGTGCAAATGCTACTGTTTAGGGTTTGAAACTTCAAGGACTTGAGAGCAATGAGTTTTGGGCTGTTTTGCAAATTCACAAATGTATACACATGAGGTATTCTACTCGTGCATTCTTCATGAAAAGTGCATAACTGCTTTCCTTTTAATGCCATGAGAACCTTTGGATTAATCTTGGGGCTGGAAAGTAACTGAATTGTGATTTCCAAATGAACTTGCAAAATTGCATAATGATGAATTATGGACATGTAACCCACGGGTTCATTCAATTATTGGCTCAAAATGATGCTAAATGAGGTGCATTGGAGTGTGGTGAGGTGAACTGAACAATTAGAAGCCATATTGGTGAGTTAGAATGCATCTTGCAAGTTATGTCAAAATGGTATGCATGGTGGAACACCAAATGCCCTTTAACTTCAAATGCCCATAACTCTTGATCTAAAAATGATATGATCATGATCCACCACTCTTTGGAAAGAGGAGAAAGAGATCTACAACTTTGGTGTTGGGTAAAAATTCGTTTGAAGCATTTTTGATCATGAAAAGTTTGGTTAAAGTTGGTTGAAAATATGCCAAAAATAGTAACTTGAAATTACAAGTCACTTTCCCAATTTAGCAACTTTTTACCAAAGCTTGATTTTTGCAAATTGTGATCATGAAAGCCTTCCATAGACCAAATAAAGGTCTCTTGACTTGATTACCATGATGAGGACCTCTCAAAACCCTAGTTTGACTTTTCAGTTGACCAGTTTGACTGATTACTTCATCTGTAAGCTACTGAATCATCTGAGGCCTTCCATGGTGAATTTTTGCCTCAAAATCCATCCTTAGACTTGTTTTGACATATGGAGAACCTTGGTGAAAGGTTTGAATCAATTCCTTGAGCTTAGGACCCTTAACCACAAAACCCTAGTTTTGGTCATCAGTGTAAGGACACCAACCCTTGATATAACCACTTGGAGAATCCCTCATTGAAATGCCCTTGGGCCACCATATAAGGATGTGAGAAGGTTATGGAGCTCATAAGAAGCTTTTGCCCTTGAGTTGAACCAAATACCTCGATCCCATGCTAAGAACCAAATGCTATGCACAATGCAAATGCAAGAAATGAAAAGAAACATAAGCCAGTTATCTAAAAACAACAAGGCAAATTTTGAGGTGTTACAGTAATCATAAAGTGGTTATAATGAAAAGCTCTTGCAAGGCAAAGGGACTGGACTACTCTCAGTTAGGGGAGGAACCAGTATAAATCTTTTGTGTCTTCTGCTATTATTTTATTTACTTCTGTTGTATCCACTGCCAAATGAATTAACTCATAATCTGGACATCTGTTCTGATTCTGACACTCTGATCAGAAGTTAAATAATAAGAAAATGCGAAACACAATTCAACTCCCCTTCTTGTGTACTTTTCACACCTTTAATTATTTTGTGAGTCTTAAACTCAGGGGGAGACTCTGAATAAGCATAAATAATTTTTGGGCTTAACAGATTCAGGGGGAGCTAGTTAGATTAACTATTGAACTTGTGATTTTTGGTTATTACCCCATATAAATTGTTCTATCAAAATACATGGGTTTGTCATCATAAAAAAGGGGGAGATTGTAAGAACAAGATCTAGTTCTACATCTGGCCTTAAGTTTTGATGATAACTTCACATGTTATCTTAGAGAACAATTTCATACTCTAATGTTTTTCTATTAAGTGTGTAGCTTTTTATTAAACAGGTTCTGACTCTGATAGAAAGAAGTGTGGCATCATCAGGCTCTAAACTCGACACTCTAGAAGAAAACATATGGTGTTTACAAATTCAAGTCAAGATTCTAGAATACTTATGATACAACGGTTCTAAAGACCGTTAGTACTAAATCTTTTGATCATGACTTGGTATGATAGTTCTGAAGACTCAAGTTTTGAAGACTCTGAAGACTTAAGTTCTGAAGATTTTGAAGACTCTGAAGACTCAAATTTTGAAGACTCTGAAGATTCAAGTTCTGAAGAATCAAGTTCTAAAGATTCTAAAGACTCAAGTTCTGAAGACTCTGATAATCAAGTTCTAAAGATTCTGAAGACAAGTTCTGAAGATTCTTAAGACATCACTTCTAGTGACTTAGATTCTGAAGACTCAATTTTTTATCCTTCTTTAACTTGCTTCATCAACATATATCAGAAGCCTTTAAAGAATAGAAGTTAGAGAATCAAATGGTTTGCGTGAGAAGATAAGCATAAAAGTACAAAGTACACTGACCATCCTATTAAAGTGACGCAAGGACAATCTTATGATACGATGGTGTTTGACACTTCTAGAATGACCGTTGGGGACAAAACATCTGGATTTCTATTTCCTATTCTACCCTTCAATGGATCTATTTTCAACTATAGAAGGAAGACTTGGAAGAATTGAAAAGTTAGCGATCTGCTCTACAAAACTCATACAAAAAAGCTGCACAAATCTTGTGTGAGATATACTTAATATAGTTTTGTAGATTAGAAAGGAACTTTTGTTCTTATATTGCTATTAACACTGTTGTGTTATTGTGATTAAATTTTGTGTAATCTGCTTAAGAATAAGAATCTTTGTATACACTTGTAATCAACAGTATTGATAACTTCTTGGGAGACTAGATTTCAGTCAGAAGTCTCAAGAAGATACCAACAGTTGTTCATTGTGGTTTGCAACAAGGTCAATTAGACTTGTTGTAATCTCTACAAACTCTTTGGATTTATGTTTCCTCAAGTGACTAAGTATTAGTCTATATACTTGAGAGGGCTAAGGTGTTTTTATAAACACTTAGACGAACTGTTTGTAATCTTTCAAGATTAGTGGATTAAGTCATTTTTGAAGGCGAAATCACCTTGGCGGATGGACTGGAGTAACTTTGTTAACAATGAAGCAGAACAAAAATAATTGTGTGCATTTTTTTCAGTCACTTGTTAACTTTGTATAAAAAGTTTGAAAAGATTATATTTGGTGAAACCCAATTCAAACCCCCCATTTCTTGTGTTTCTCGCACCTTCACCATGATTATCATACTAACCATTGGCTAGTTAGAACCCCACCCTTACCTTAGAGTTCTTACGATGATTTTCTCTTCCTCAACAATGGAGTCTCTTCCCTCTTCTCCTGAGCCCTAGCCTTTCTTCTCCTCTTTCTCACTTTTTCTCAGTTTTCACGATCTGAAATAACTCCCCTCAACTCCCCCATTTTTCTATTATTATATTATTATTATTATTCCACAAATTAAATAATAATATTAATATTCCCTAATTATTTAAATTAGTAATATTCAACTAAGATTACTAATATTATTTTAATTATCCACTCTCACCACACCACCAAGTTCTAAGCAATTGGTCATACACCCCTCACCCTTAGAGTATATAATTCTAAGGTCACTACCCCTTACCACAGGGTATCCCAACACATCAAAAACATTGATAACACATAAATATACGCAACAACACATAAATAAATCACAAAAAACAAATAAAATAAGTTGAGGCGTTACAACTATCCCCCATTTAGAATATTTTCGTTCTCGAAAATTTACCTGATCCAAACAACTCAGGATATGCTTCACGCATCCTGCTCTCCAACTCCCTAGTCATACTTCCACCGGCAGCGCCTCTCCACACCACCTTCACGAGAGCAATCTCTTTGCCTCCCAGCTGCTTCACCTCACAGTCTTTAATCCTCACAGGCAAAGCATCAACTATAAGGTTATCCCTTACTTGAACATCATCCATCGGAATCACATGCGACAGATCCAGAACATACTTCCAAAGCTGTGAAACATGGAATACATCATGCTTCCTTGACTTAAAAGCATGTCCGACATCGATCACCGGAGTGACTCTCAAGAATACATGGTCTCCCTCTTGGAACTCAATATATTTCCTCGCCTTATCATGATAACTCTTCTGCCTACTCTCTGAAGCTTTCATATTCTCCCGAATCAGCTTCACCTTTTCAGTAGTTTGTTGAACAATCTCAAGTCCAAGCACCACACTCTCACCAGATTCATGCCAACATAGAGGTGTCCTACGCCTCCGACCATACAAAGCTTCAAAAGGCGCCATTCTAATACTAGAATGATAACTGTTATTATAAGTAAACTCAATCAACGATAAATGACTATCCCAAACACATCCTTGTTCAAGAACACAAGTCCTCAACAAATATTCCAAATACTAAATAGTCCTCTCTGTCTGACCATCTGTCTGTGGATGATAAGATGAACTCAACCTCAACTTCGAACCCAAAGCCTCCTACAAACTCTCCCAAAATCTAGAAGTGAACCACAGATCTCTATCCAACACAATACTCAACGAAACTCCATGCAGCTTCACAATCACACATATATAGATTTCTGCCAACTTCTACAAAGAAAAACTAATGTTAATTGGAATAAAATGCGCCGACTTCGTTAGTCTATCAACAATCGCCCAGATGGCATCATGCCCTCTCGGAGTATTCGGCAACCCAGTCACAAAATCCATAGAAAGGTTGTCCTATTTCCACTTTGGAATATCCAACGGTTGCATTAACCCTACAGGTTTCTTATGTTCAACTTTTGACTTCTGACAAGTCAAATAAGCATGCACAAACTGAGCCACATCACGCTTCAATCTAGGCCATTAAAATATATTCTTCAGATCCTGATACATCTTTGTAGCTCCTGGATGAATACTCAAGCTACTCTTATGACTTTCCTCTAGAATCATTCTTTTCAACTCAGAATCATCTAGAATACAAATCCTGTCACGAAACCTCAGCACACCTTGCTCATCCACTTTAAAGTCACCATCCTCAGTCTGATTACTTCCAACCTTCAAGTCCACCAACTTCACATCCAACTTTTGACTCTCTTTGATATTATTAAGAAAATCATTGTTGATCTTCAACATGCCCAACATAATACTCTGCGGTGTCAACTCACAAACCAAACTCAAGTCTCTGAACCGCTTAATCATTTCTAACTCTCTAACCATCAAAGCAGACATATGCAAAGACTTTCAACTCAAAGCATCAGCCACGACATTAGCTTTACCGGGATGATAGTTCAAGCCAAAGTCATAGTCCTTCAAAAACTCTAGCAATCTTCTCTGCCTCATATTCAACTCTTTCAGATCAAACAAATACTTCAAGCTCTTATGATCACTATATACCTAAAATCTAGAACCATAGAGATAATTCCTCAAAATCTTCAACACAAAAACCACTACAGCTAACTCTAAACCATGAGTAGGATAGCTTCTCTCATAAAGCCTCAACTGTCGCGAAGCATAAGCCACAACCATTCTATCTTGCATCAGCACACGACCTAAACCCATTAAAGACGCATCACAATACACTACAAACGGTTCATCCGATATAGGCAGAATCAAAACCGGAGCTGTAGTCAACCTTTTCTTCAGCTTAATAAAACTCTTCCAACAATAATGCGGATAGAACTTAGCAAGTTACATAAATCTGGCAGCATACTCAGTAACAGTCAGATTACCATGCTTCAGCTCCAAAAACTCAATCTCCTGTTAGAACAAGATTTGGTTCTGCATTTATACCTTTGAGTTTTGATGATAACAAGGTAGTATTTGTGTGAGAACAATCTTGGTACTCTAATGGTTTGTTATTATGTAGCTTTAATAACCAGTTTTGATTCTGACTAAGTGACGTGCAACGTCATTAAGTTCTAAAATCTGTGTTTCAAAATGTGCTTCTACACTAATTCACCTCCAAGAAGTTTCTGAGAAGACGTCATGTTGTTGCTACAATGTTCTCTTGGTTTCTGTTTTTGGATGTGATTCTTATCATCAAACTTCTGAAGAAAGGCAAACTTCTGAAGTTTCTAGCTGAATATTCTGAAGATCTCAAGTCAGACGTTGATGTTATCAAGATTCTGATTGATGATTCTGAAGATTCTGATTTCAAGCTACGTGACTCTTCTGTTCATGCTTCATCAATTTTTCATCTGAAGCCAATGAATTTGAAGATAAGGATAAAGGATACGTGATCAAAATAGTACATAGTACAAAACGAAATTGTTTCTCCACTACCTGATTTTGTGGGTGAAAGGACGATACTATTTGTCACACCTGTCACTATTCCGTTAGTGGACAACTACATTTTCCTATTCCTGATTTGCCCTCAAACGGTTCCTTTTTACATGCTATATATATGGGACTTGGAAACTTGAATAAAGTTGTCGAACATATCAAGAGTGTTTTCTACGTGAAAAGCTTCTAACTTTGAGCAAACTTTTCTTTAAGTATTTTATGTATTTCAATTGTGTAAATCTGCTAGTTTAAGAAGCACTTTGTAAACACACACTTTGTATTCAAACTGTTTGTTTGTAATTCCATGAGGGACCAGTTAGGTCAGTATCCTTGAGAAGACATTGGTTGTTTGTTAGTCACCAATTGTTGCTAGTGCATTTGTAATCAGTTGATTATAGTGGATTAAGTACTTGTGTATAAGGCGAAATCACCTTGGCGGGTGGACTGGATTAGCTTTCAGTTTCAAGAGAACTAGGATAAAAATCCTTGTGTCTCTCTCATTGTTCAATCTTTTGATTTTTGAGTTTTTGTGTTGGTAAAAACTTTTGTTTAAAAAACCAAATTCAAACCCCCTTTCTTGTGTTTTCACACCTTTAATTGGCATCAAAGCTCCGATTCTGATTGTGATAAAAATCTTTATCAACACTTCACTGTGTTCAGTACCGATCCAGTTTGTGTGAGAAATAATGGTTGTTGCTGCTCCTGTTGTTAACAACGAGAAAGATCATTACAGTGCCAAACCACCAGTCTTTGATGGTGATAAGTTTGACTACTGGAAAGATAGAATCAAAAGCTTCTTTCTTAGTTATGATGTAGATCTTTGGGATCTTGTAGTCGATTGCTACACTCACCCAGTTGATACTGCAGGTAACAAAGTAGCAAAAAGTGCTATGACTGATCAACAAAAGAAGGACTATAAGAATCATCATAAGGCAAGAACTATATTGCTGAATGTTATTTCTTATACCGAGTATGAGAAAATAACAAACAGAGATACTACCAAGTCCATTTTTTATTCCTTAAGAATGACTCATGAAGGGAACGCTCAAGTAAATGAGACAAAGGCTTTAGCCCTAATCCATAAATATGAGGCATTTATAATGGAGGGTCAAGGTTTCAGATGCTGGTCGCAGGACTTAAGGTTCTGAACAAAGGATATTCAACTGCTGATCATGTTAAGAAGATCATCAGAAGTCTACCCAAGAAATGGAGACCCATGGTAACTGTCATACCCTAATTTTTGACCCTAAGATTCCGCTTCTCTTTGCATCATCTGCATAGCCTATCATGCATTTCATCTCGCATAATGCCTAATTTATCAGTCAGAATAAACTTGTTGGATTTACAGTCGAATCAAACAAAATCAAAAGTCAATTGTGCGTAAAATTAATGGACGGAAAATTTCAAAATCGAGCTTGCAAATGTTAGTGATATTAATCTACATTTCGCGTAGTTTAACCTGGCGTGCTCGTTTTAATTTTCCGACTGCTTTTCCATCGAATTTTGGATAGTTTAAGCCTTTAAACCGAGGAAAATTTATTTCGAAATTTGACCAAATGCTGTATTTTTCCGAGTCGTTTATTTCGCGTTGATCATTTTGGTGTATTCATTTCATTTTTTTGAGCACTTCGATATCTGTCCGATTTTTCGTTTTTAACCGATTTTATTTTAATTTTTAATTAATAATTATATTTCTTAATCTGATTTTTAATTTAGTATTTATTTAGTAGTTTATTTTTTATTTTTTATTTATTTATCTTTTTATTTTAAATATAATTTGTTTTTTTTTTTGTTTTTTTATTTCACTTTTAGCAAAATTTTAAGTTTAAAATAGGTTTTAAGTCTTTACTCATTTTTTTTTTTGAAAAATAGTACCAAAAGAAATGCATAAAAAGCATTAAAAGAAGGTGAATTCTTAAAGGATCTGGCACACACAAAGACAAGAGAACACACTGCTACTACCTCTTCATGTAGACACGCGGCCCCACGCTGTAACAAAAAGAAGACATTTCATAAAGGGGAACTTCGTTATTCATTATAAAAAGTTGGATAATCTACCTTTAACCAATCCACAAATGCCATATCATTATATTATACTTAATTATTTATTTAATAATTTAAATTTTATAGATTTTTAATACAATATAGCCTAATTTACTCTATAAATAACTCTATCTAACTTTTTAAAGTTCATAAAACTCACTTTTTGATTACACTTCATGCTCTCTCTGACCTACCTGCGTTTTGTGACAAAGGGACCCCCATTTAACACTTCATTCCTTCATACTCTGCTCATAACTCCATACAACAACCTAGAACCTACCATTCTATCACCCTCAAATATCCAACACAACTTGCACCATGTGAAAAACTGATAACCTCCTCCCATCCTGCACTAAATACTACCTCCACATACACACTCCCTTTTTGATTTTGGATTGGAATAAAAAGAAAAGCAAAAGCACATACTGTAAAAAAAAAGACAAATCACCTTCATAGCTACCCAACTAAATCGCCATGAATAGCTTCTCCGTCTACCACCCTTCATCTTCACCATAACTCACTCACTCACCTAACCTCAATAACTCTCCTGCACATCACATATACAAAACTCCTTCACTAAAAAGCCACATAAGACAACACGCACAACTTTTGGGAAAAAAACCATTTTTCACACATTATTCCTTCTCCATATCCTCAAAGAGAAAAATACGCAGGCCTATTGACTGGAATATATACACACATAGCTTCATTATCGCTACCTCATGCTCACATGAAAAAAGCTTCACAACACTCACAAACTCCTAACGTGTAAACTACTCCCTCTGTCATCTGTTTTGCTCGTCACCCACCTTAACCTCACAATGCCATGACATAACTTAACACCCTCACCTCCGCATCTGACACAAGCCATAACCTGTTCCAAAAAGCTCAAATGAAAAAGAAATTTCATAAAAAAACTCTCTCCTCAAAGAAGAATATTTTCAATCACACCAAAGACGTATTAGCTACCACGTTGATTATCACTTCATGGTCATATTCAGTTGTTTAAGTTGAGGAAGAATAGGTAGTTCCTACCAACTGTAACAACAGTAGCACAACAACGTGACTCCTTGCAACCACAACAAAACACCAAGCTCTATCATTTACAACGACAACCGCGTTTCATGCTATCGTGCCGCCATCAAGCACACACCTCAAGCAAAACTCCACCGTCCTCATTCCACTTTCCTTGCCACCGTCCAAACACCTCACTCCCACATAATACTCTCTCTTCTTCTTCCTTCAACCACTATCATCACACCGCCTCCTTCTACACTATATAACAGCATGTTATCCAACGGAAAGCAACACAACATCCACTGCCATCACCTTGTACATTTTTTACTTCGGTTTCGAGGGTCTACAAGCTTTTTCCGGTGAAATAACGCAGCAGCAACAAGCTTGAAAGGTTTTGAAGGCATCAATATCAATAAGAATTCAACTTCTTGTTGAAGTTTGTTTTCTCCTTTCAGTAACGGTTTCAAATATTCGTTCGTATCCTCTTTGTGTTTGATATGTGCTATTTTTTTGAATGTCGATTACGTAACATTACTGTAAACAATGTTAAACATATATGCATGGTTTGTGTTGTTCTTGTTTGTTTTTTTAGTTGCTGGGAAGCTAATTCATATTGGTAGAGTTTCCATTCAGCAACCGGGTTTGTTATTGGTAATGTTTTGTCACGGTACATTACTTCAACCATTTCAAAATTGATTTTATATGCATTGATCCAATTTTATTTTGGGTTTACCTTTTAGTAATTCTTCTTTGGGTTAATTATATGAAACCCCCCTGCCAATAGGGCGAGATTTGATATTGCCCCCTTGAAGTTTTTTTTTTTGAACTACCCATTATAAAACCAAAACCCTGCTTTTACAACACCCTTTTACTGGTGTTGCTGACTGGGCCTGCTGACTGTGCAACCTTGCTTCTTTGACTTTACTGTTCATCATCTTCTTCGACTTGCTTCTTCCTCGCCCTAGCCACATTCGCTCTTGGATTTCACCACCTTAGAAACCATCCACAGAACGAACATTAACAGAGAAGCCAGAATTAGAAGACCAATTGTACTGCTTAACTTTCTCCTGGATTTCATAAACTTGAGCATTATACGTAGATACTATTCCTATGCTAATTTTCTTCTTTGTCCTCATGAACACTGGTAGAACAAAAAGAAAAATGTATAATTCATATTGAGGCTGAAGATTTCTTATTCAATGGAATACAACATAGAAGTTTAATAGAAAAGAGAAATTGACCTTTATTAAGGCTTTCAATTATCTCCGAAATAACAGCAACCTCAACCATATCCTAAAATTACCATTCTCTCGAAGATACTTCGTCCAAATTCACACTTATCTGCAATCTGCAAATGTATAATAGTTTTGAATATATTAGACAAAATCTTCAATTAATGAGAAAAATCAACAATTACATGCAATGATCAAGTACCTTGCTTTTTACCAATGCAGGAAGTTGTCTCTCGTCTCCTATAAGGATGCAATGGCGGAGACCTGTCAGCTGTAACGGAATTGTTGATTCACATTCTTTTAGCTGCGCGGCTTCATCGATTACCAAGAACTCCACTGGTTTCACCATTGCTGAGTAGTACATTTTAACAAAACTTGATGCAGTGCACAAAATTAGGCAATCATTCGACAAGCAAAAATCTCCTACTTCAACTCTCATGTTACCTCTCTGGTTAAATTCCGGAATGGAAACTGTGTGAGAAAGTGAACTTAGTATGCTAAGGCACTCATCTCTTCTGACATATAATGTTTGAAAGTAAGCAGGAATGCTTCCATCTTTATTACTCTTGAATTTGACTTGCCACATGGAAATTCTAATAGACCTTAGCAAATCAAGAGCTTGAAGCATTTTTTTCACCGCTTCAAGAGAAATACAAGATTTTGGCATGTGTGTGTATAAGCTTTGCATCAAGAACTTGAGCTTCTTCGTTTGTTCACCAAATCTCCACCTGTATTTGAATACTTCCTTGCGCTTTTTCTTAGCGAATTCCTCCATGGAATTGAGCAACCGTATCATGGATCGCAAGTTAGTCTTCCATCCGATATTTGGATCAAAGCACTGCATGAGATTCTCGACCCGGTTATCAAGAAAGATATCTTCAAGGCCTGGATGAGAACTTAATTTCACCCTCTTACTATTGCCAAATAGCACAATGTCACCCAAACCATATCTATCATGCTCAAGTGAATCCATAACTAACCCATGCACACGAACTGCAACTTGCAACACTGCAGTATTAGTTGGTGCAATGAAGCTTGACTATTTTCTTCCGAGCATTACCAGAAGCACTTACAATCGTTAGAGTGATTCTGAGAAAGGTCTTAAAATTGAAATAGATTCTAAAAACAACATCCTCAAAGTGAAATGCAATGTGGTGATCGTCGGTTCCGGTTGCGGTGGAGGAGTTGCAGCTGCTGTTCTTGCGGTGGAGGAGTAGCAGGTTCAACGGTTGGTGGTGGTCAGAGAATCATAGTCAAAGTTGCACAGTTGCACAGTCATCAGGCCCAGTCAGCAATACAGTAAAAGGGTGTGGTAAAAGCAGGTTTTTGGTTTTATAAGGGGTGGTTCAAAAAAAAAAACTTCAGGGGGCAATATCAAATCTCGCCCTAATGGCAGGGGGGTTTCATATAATTAACCCTTCTTCTTTTGTATGTTGTTATAATTTTATGTCATTAGTATTATAATAGGCTTAGGCTAAGTGTCAGATTCTTTTTTATACATTTTTGGCCCATAAACTGAAATTGCTACATGCACACACATAATGTTGACTGCACCTCCTAGTTTCATATCTTGTTTTATTATTTATTTATTTACTTCATTCATTTCTTTTTTCTTCTTTTTTATTTTATTTTTATATTTTCTTAACTTATCCATTTAAGTCTTATTTTTAATAACTCCAAAAATAAATTTTTGCATTGTTTTAATTATTTATATTTTCATATTCAAAAAAATCAAAAAAAATATTTCATTAGTTTGTTTTGATATTATTTATTGAACGCCCATTTTCTTTTACTACATTTAGCATTTTTTCCATTACCATTTCTTATTATGTTGATGTTATACTTTGATTGATGTCATGTCTTGATGATTATGACCATGTTACTTAATGCTTGGCCTCATTGTTTGTGTGCCTCTCTTAGGGTTTGGCTTCATTGTTTATTGATTGTTTCCCTTAATGCCATGTTTTGATGTAAACTTGCACCATGTGCTGATGTTTTTCCTTGAAACTTGGAGAGTAGTTCTAAGATGATGACTCTTGACACATGTATTTTTCATATTTGATCTTGTTGCTTACCTTGTGGATGAGTTATTATTTGTTCACGAGCTTAACTTTGATGTTTAAGGCTTTGCTTTGTGCTCTTTGGATATTATCTTCATGATGCCTATCTTTCTGATTGCTTAAGCTTGAATCCAAGGGAAGGGTTCGTGGTTGACTTTATAGTCATGTGCATTGCATTTCTCTTTTGCATTTTTACCCATTGTATTATCCTTGTTTCCCTTTAGATTGATCATCTTAGGTTGTATATACTTAGATTGTTGACTTTAGATTGATTACCTTAAGTTGTGGCCCTCTTAGGTAGTTGCCCTTAGGATATTTCAAATTTAGATAATTTACAATTAGGTTCCTTTTTCTCAAAAGAGATTAGACATTAGTCATCCTTAGTTGAGATGTAATTCTCCTACCCCATGACATTGTTGAGAAAGATGTTGACTCTTTTCCACTTGAGAGAGGTATGTGGCATACTTGTTGATCCTATATCCAAGTTGGAGCCCTTCTCTCATTGTGAATCAAAGATCCATCTCCCATATGTTTTTGGCAGTTTAGTTGAGTATTCTCCTTAAGATGACAACTTGTCTCTTCTCTTAAAACCAACCAACAAACATGTTTTTACCCATAGTTAGCCGAACTACGATTGTCCTGACTTCCTATATAGGATACGTAGGCATATGATTGCGAGATCCTAGCGAGCTACCTTTTCTTTTTTACCTTTTTCTTTTCTCCCTTTTCACAAAAACAATAAAAAAACATTTCTCTTCTCATCTCCTCAATCAATCCCAATAGAAAACAACTTAACCATAACACAAATACAACAAGAGGTTCCTATAGGATTCTATAAATACTTAGGGTGTTGATACCTTCCCTTAGTATAATCAACCCTCGTACCTTAGATCTCTTTATTGCATTTTTTTACATTGCATATTTATGGATTATTCTTTCTTTACCCCTTCCCTTGGATAAATTAAAGATCGGTGGTGATATCTTAAGATTTGTGAAGCCTAGTTAGTTCAATAGCTATGCTCTCCGATTCTCACCGCGACAGAAATGACGACTTCACTGGGGACATCCCCAAGAGGGTTACACCTATCTTGTTATATTTGTGTTATTATTATTTGTTTTCTTGTATTGCTTGGCTATTTTCTGTTTTTAGGGTGATCCTTGTGTGGGAGATAAGTCTTAACCCGGACTTGAGTGCACTATGAGATAGGATAGTGGTATAATCAAAAGTTACATGTCCGGAGTAATCTGGAGCATGATTAACATATGATATAGTCACACTCGGCGGAGGCCCCTTTGAGGGTAGTATTTGTTGAACGAGTAATCATGAAGGCATACTACTTTCGACTTGGGAGCCCGAGAAGATGAGGACCTTAGTATCCCATTTACCCCACTTGGCCTTCTAGGACGCAGTGCGGTGGCTATGAAGGTCTAAACCTGAAATAGTTGATACGCGATACTACACTCAAACAAGATTCTCTTGAGAATATTATTTATTCCCGAGTAATCGGTGTGCTAGTAATATCCGAAAGATGAATAAATGACTTTGGGAAATTGTTAGAACCTTGTCTTGCAGGTACATAAAACTCTTAGTACATACCCTTTGGGATGGTTAGACCCATGGTTCCATGCTCGTGATGTCAAACCTTTGAACCCCATATGTTTGTATATGTGTGTTTGCATTCATTCATCCATACATTCATACACCATTTTTCTATCCTCTTTCAAGGAACTTAGGGTTATCTTTTGCAAACATCATAGGTTTTACCATGGATTTTGGAAGAAGAAGAACACAAAAGTACACTTTCAAAAGTCCTAAGCTGGAAGATTTGAGGAAGCTAAGAGGATTGGTTGTTGATCCATTGGATTTCAAGAACAAGTATGGAAGACTCTTATCTCTCTTAAAGCTCAACATGGCGGATGGGATTCTTGCTACTTTGGTGCAGTTCTATGATCCAATATACCACTGCTTCACATTCCCAAATTATCAGCTCATGCCTACATTTAAGGAATATTATTGCTTGCTTGGACTGCCCATCACTAACCAAGACCCATTTTCTGGTTTGGAGGAGACCCCTAAACCTCAAGACATTGCAGAAGCCACTCACTTGAGCCAGAAAGATGGCTTAATCCTTTTTAACGGAAAGAGGAAAAACAACATTTATAAGATTAGACTTTCTGATCTTAAGGACCAAAAGGTATATTTTTTAATGTCTGTTAATGAGGAGGAATGGGTATGGCATAGACGTTTGTGTCTGTAGCGTCAGTTTTTTGTGACGCGACCACAACCGCTTTTGGTGTTACTTTTTGATTTATATATTTATCCTATGAAGCTTAAAAGGAAGGGGAAGATATCTCAAACTAACCCTGCGTGCAAATGTTTTCCTTAACAAATGCGAAGAGATTAGGGATCAGGGGTTGGTTATACAAAGGGAAACTGTTAAGACCCAGAGTATCTATAGTAATCTATAGGAACCTTTATTTGCATATGTTTCTACTGTTGTATTGCTTGGTTGCTTAAATACATTTACTGTGGAATAAGGAAAGTTTCTCCTTTGGGAAAGCTGAGGAAATGTTTTTTTTTTGTTTTTGGGTTTTCTATTGTTTTTGGGAAGGTACTGGACCTAAGATTTTCGATTAGTATGCTCGCTAAGATTTCGCAATCTTATGCCTACGTATTCCCATAAAGAGACCTGGGGAAATAAGAGTGTTCATAGTCCCTCCTAATTCTATGGGAGGAAATTGTTTGGTGTCTTGTTCAAAGCCCAAGATTGAAGCTAAAGGAGTATTTTTGTCTTGTTTTAAGCCCAAGATTGAAGCTAAAGGAGTGTTTGTGTCTTGTTCAAAGCCCAAGATTGAAGCTAAAGGAGTATTTTTGTCTTGTTTTAAGCCCAAGATTGAAGCTAAAGGAGTGTTTGTGTCTTGTTCAAAGCCCAAGATTGAAGCTAAAGGAGTTTGAATGAGAGAGAATTTGTCATCTCTAAAGGGAGATATCTCGCCTATTCATCACAAACATTTGAGGAATTTAATATAAAGGAAGTTGCTTTAACTGGGATGTGCGGAATCCATCAATGCCACATTTTCCTTTCTGAGTCTTTTCAAGCTAAGAGAGGGACATTGACTTGGATGTGTGAAATCCAGAGGTTTGCCACTTACATCACTTAGATGGAAGAGAAATTTAGCCATGATAAAGGAGGGACTCCATCTTGGATTTTGAATCAAAAAGTGTGCCACTTACATCAATTATCAGGAAAGGGTTTTGATTCTTTGTTTTGAAATGTGATGTACCGAGGAGATATCCTCATACAGAGAGGACTCATGGTCTCATCTGTGGGGATATTGAATTTTGTGCCTTGATCAAAGCCTAAGGTTGAAGTTAAAAAAAGTTGAAAACTGACTCAACTGGGGGAGTATTATATATGTCTTGTACAAAGCCCAAGATTGAGGCCAACTGGGAAGATCATTATATGAAGCCTAAGAGGAGGTTGACTCTTGCTGAGGATTAATTTAAATCCAGGAGAGGGTCTAGACTATTTTTGAGGAATCAAAAGGGAAACTAACTCTTGTTGGGGAATTAGAGAAGAGTTGAATTATCAGATGCCATGAGGCATAGATACTTTTGAGGGGTTTGTTGATGGTAACCTGATTCTGGCTAGGGATTTTAAAGATGAAGGCCAAATTTTGTTGAGGATCAGAAGATCCTTAAAGGATGAGTTTGAATGCCATAGAGGTTTTGATTCTCCTGGGAATTAGTGTATTGATAAAGATGACTAGGATCTATCCTATGCTTTTAGGAAGTCTGAGGGTCCTTGTATGAAGCCCAAGAGGAGGCCAGGGATACTTCTAGGAAGCCTATGGGTCCTTGTATGAAACCCAAGTGGAGGCTAAGTGTGGATACTTTCTAAGTCTAGGAAGAGTTCAAGAAAGGTTTCACCGGGAAATAATCCTTTCTCTGTTGAACTGTTCCAGGGTTACCAGGGGGGGGGGGGGTAAAGAAGAGGTTTCACCAGGAAATAATCCTCTCTTTATTGAAATGTTTCAAGGTTTATAAAATTGAACAAAGCCCAAGAGGAGGCTATCTTCTGGGGAGATTCATTGTATGATGCCCAAGAGGAGGCAATGATGCTTGGATAAAGCCCAAGAGGAGGCTATCTGTATTCCTTTATACAGGGGGGACTAGTTATTTAAACTAAGTTATACAGGCTGAAAGGAAACTATTGTTTGAACTAGTCTAAACTGAGGATGATTTAAATGCTAAGAGAAACTTAGCAAGATATATACAAGTATATATACAGACATATGAACAAGTATATAAACAATTATTGATTGAATTGAGAAAAGTGGTGGGTCTTACACTCTGGATAGAGGCCCAAGTGTATTATGATTGATCAGATGTTTTCTTCAAGATTGGATTAGAAATTTGAAGAAAGTTTTGATTTTTGAAGATGATTTGATCTCAAGTAGGAGATAAGCAAAGGTGTTGGGTCTTACACTCTAGACAGAGGCCCAAGTGATTATTTTTATCCTGTACAAAGCCCAAGATGAATGAGGCTAAAAGATTTTCTACTTACAGAAGGGTGTTGTGTCTTACACTCTATCAGAGGCCTAAGATTATTGTTTAAATCAATGTTATGTACAAAGAGATGAGGCTTACACTCCTAACAAAGGCCCAAAGATTATTGTTTAAACAGTGATCGCACCGTGATTTTGAAAAGCGCGTTGGGACTTATACTATAGCAGAGGCCCATGAAGTGGTTTATTTACAAAGAGGGTTGGGTCTTACACTCTAATAGAGGCCCATGAGTGTTGAAATGAAGTTTGAAAGATTGAATCAAAACAAAACCCTAATTTCATATTTAAGATATTTTTCAAATAAAAATCAATATAAATATGTATTATTTATCAAATAAAATCATTAATCATGTTATAAACAATGATTAAGATTTATGAAAAAGTTATTTTATTCACATGAATATTTAAAATCATTTTGGTTTAAAAAAAACAAGAAAAAAAATCGTTTTAAAAACATTTAAAACAATTTAAAATAATATATTTAAATATATTAAAAATATATCAAATAACAATATTTTTGTGATTCTTTGTGTGAATAAAATATTTTAATATGTGAGTGATATTTGTGCAAAAATTCATTTTAAAATAACTAAAACTGATTAACAAAAATAATTATTAAAAATAATATGAAAAATATATTAAAAAAAAAGGTAAAAATGGGAAAAATGGCATGGGTGGGTGTTGAACCCACGCCCTCCAACACAAACACACTTGAAAACACATGCTGCAACCACTGGGGTGGTGATATATCTGTGTATCAAACCCACCCCATAAATACATAAGGGTGACATGGTTTTAGGCCTGGCCAAAGGCGCCATGACCTGGTTCTTGCCCAAGGGAGGCCAAGTTTTGGTGCCTTTGCAAGAATGCCATAACTTCTTCATTTCTCCATGAAAATGGATGAAATAAAGATGGATCCTACCTAGAATTTCATGAGGGATCCAATGGTGGTCTTAGAATTTTCTCAAAATGCCTACATTTTAATACCCGATCGTGGTTTCAAAGTAGGTCAAGCTTTGCAAATTCTATGCTACAACTCTATACAAGCAATAATAGCATGGTAAAATAGTTCAAACACAACAAATATGATATGTATGACATGTTCATGATCAATGTACATCAAAGCAATACATATTTGACAAAGTTCAAGTTCTTATGCACTTACCTCTTGAAGCTCCACTTGCTAACCTTCAAGATACTTGTGACAGAAGCAAACCAATGCCTTGGACATTCTTAATAGATCCCTTGGAAGCTTTTAGGATGATCAAAATCCAAAGGAAACCTCTGGAACAAGATCTAGCTCTTTCTTGCAAAATTGGCAAAAGGGACTAAAATGGCAACTCTTCCAAATGATGTTACAATTGAGAAACTATGCTTGGAACACCTTAAGGATATATATTAGACATGGCTTGAAAAATACCGAAAAGTTAAAATTTGAGGTTTTGATGGTTGAATTTCTGATTTTGGTGGTTTGAGATGAAGATGAGGGTTTGGACACCTCCAATGGATGATTTGTGATGTGTTTGGATGGTTATTTGAGTGGTTTAGGCTATGGTTTTAAGGATTCCAAGTTTGATCCTTGAAACTTTGAAATTTGAAGTAAGAGTGGGAGAGTGAGAAAACAGGGCTTTGGTATTATTTTGGAGTGATTGAAATAATCAGAAATAACTCCTATTTATAGGAGAACAAGTTTGTTTTGGGAGGAATAGTGTTGGATGAGGGATCACTCTATTATCCAATGGATTTTGTCATGTAACTCTTTCTTAAATGCCAAGGTACCAAAGTCTCCTCTTATCTTGACTTCAACCAATTTTGCAGGTTTGAACACTCATGTTTCTTGACTGGTTTGTAACTGATTCATGCCACCTCTATGCATCACTTTAATGCTTGATGCCAAAATTGAATTTCAAGGTTCATGTAATGATGAACTTGCACATGCCAAGTTGAATTCTTGACTCCTTGGTCCAAAGTTGAAAATATCAAGTGATTTATCAAGATTCCTTCTGATCTTGGATGATGACAAAGCTTGTAAGATGAAAAAATTGAAAATGGAAATCGCGTGGCACAAGAAATGCACAAAATCTGTCTTGAAAATCAGTTTGATCAAGGCATGTTGTGAGGTTCATAAATCCTTGCCCAAGTTGAATTAATGGGAGTTCTTGTACTCTTTGGAAAGCTTGTATATCATACTTCAACTTTTATGTTTACATTTGGCCTTTATTCATCTTGGATCATAATGAAAAATACCTCCAAAGTTGGATAAAACATGAGACAGATTCTGCCTAAAAAAATTCTAAGTGTCAAAGTTCCAAATCTTATGAAACCCTAACTTTATGGCATTATAACTCAAAATCCATGCCTTTTTTGGGGATACCTCTACTTCACAATCTTGTTGTATGTAAGAAGAGCTATCATTTAAGCTTTGGATGGAAGAAAATGGTTGCTTGGATCACAAGTTATGGCCTTGCAAAGTTGGGTAAAATCATTATTTTTCATAACTTAGTGAAATTTCAAGTTTCTAAAGGTTGCCCATTTTGCAAGTAACCTCACGTTTCTCGATTTTTCTTGATTGATTATGATCCAAATCACAAGTTAACGTTGTTCTTGGCTTAAAAAGGCCATGTTTGCCAAAAAATTCCCAAAAGTTAAACTTGGTTTTGATCACAGTTGACTTTTTGTATCAGATGAATCTTAAACTTTGTGATCCTTTATGAAATCAAGTCCTTGGGCCAAGTTGAACCTAATGGATGGATTCCAAAGGTGTTTTTGAGTGTCTTGAATCATGTCCCAAGGTTTGAGATCATGTTTTGCTCAAAAGTCAAAGGTATGGTTGACTTTTTCTCAGAAACCCTAGTTTGTGGTCTAGATGAATTTGAATCCTTATATTGCTTATGAACTAAGTTCTCTGAATCTATTCAATCTTGTGAATGGATCAATATAATGTATTTGAGGTCCTTAAAGCATATCTTAAGGTCTTGGCTCATGCCTTGCTCCAAAAGTCAACTTAGGGACTGAATTAGGTCAAAACCCTAATTCCTGATTTTTTATAGATGCATCCCCTAAGGCTATTTTGAACTTATGAATGGACTCATAAGGTTCTTTTGAGCTTCTTGAATCATATGTTGAGGTATTGGCTCATGCCCAAGTGAAAATTTCTCTTTGGAGGCCTTGGTCGACCAAAACCCTAATTTGGTGACACTGATGATCTTGAGGCTTGATCAACTTGAAATATTGCAATCTTGTGCTTGATTATTGATGTAGGAGACCTCTTTATCCTTCATAGATCTTTGAGGGGTTTGACAAGTTGAAGATCATGTTAATTCTTGACTGATAATTTGCCTGAATGCTCTGAGAGGGCTCAAAAACCATAATCCTTGGTTGAGGCAAATACTCAATAATCTTTGAAAGGATTAGTGAAGTATGAAAATAAATCCATATTATGGTGATGATTTGCACAATGATGCGAAACCTTGTGGTCAAAATTTAGGGTATGACAGATGTAACACCCTTTTCTACCCCACAAATATCGCATTGGAATAAACATAAAATCATAGTAAAAATCATAATCACCTCAAAGGGTGCACATTTCTCAATAAATTCAAATCGACAAGATTGCTCCGTAAACAACGGGTTTTCCTCAAAATAACTCATAAGCCTTCAAAGGGCAGCAAAACCACCATAACCACAAAAATCCCACAAAAGGGGTTTTTAAAATAAAACCATAGTCATCAAATAACAACAAGATAACAATTCAGCATAGTTCGACTCAACGACCCCAACCCGATGTTACACTATCAGAGCAAGACCCTCTACATTGACCAAAAGCAAATAAACTCCAAAAGTCCTCGAAAAGCATCCACAGCTAATCTTGATCACCTGCACGTTACCCACGTGGAGGCAACATTCAAACAGGCAGTGTGAGTAATCACAATTCATTATAATCAATATAAAAATAAGATATGCATAAAATGTCCTCGAAAAGCATCCACAGCTAATCCTGATCACCTGCACGTTACCCACGTTACCCTAATTTTTGACCCTAAGATCCCCGCCTTGTTCTTTGCATATCATCTTAGGCCAATCATTCGTGCATAACTAACCGCTTCATCTAGCTTTGTCTATTTTGTTTCTTTTCAAGGACAGGTGCTGCTGCAGAAGATTCAAGGTCTTGAAGGCGGTGCTGTGTGTGTTTGTGGAGGTTCCCTGGTCCTTGCAAGATGTGTGTGGATTCCTGTGCGATCGTGTCCTCCCCCTTTTTGTTCCCTAAACCACTACCAAGCCTCTTTCCCTCCACAGAATACTATGACCTTATGCCCTCCGATATGGAATCTGGTACCCTAAGACTGGTCACTGGTTGTGCGGCAAAGTTATATTACAAGTTGGCACCTTCCCCCCCTTCTGTAAGCTCCCCAAGGTTCAGATATGTGTTTCTCTATGTTCTTAAATAATGGTTCATCAAGGAAAGTTCAATTTTGGAAGGAAGTATAAGTTTGGAATTCAAGGTGCAAATTCAAGCCCGTTGATTCGTTACGAGTTTACAAGATCCAGCCTAAAGTCCTACATCATTCCTATGATTCTAATTTACACTTGGTTCAAGTACGAAGCTCATGCCCTTTGTTTGAAGAAGAATATTTGTGTTCCTTGAAGTTATCAAGGTATCCTTCAAGCAAGTTTGTAGATCATTTGGAATTCAATATGTTCAAGATACTTTGACCGTTGGTAGAAGTTTGAAATCCTCACAAATTCATAAGACGTGGTTACAAAACTAATATTCCAAAGTAGAATTCCAAACTCAAAACCGGGCTTTATTTACAATGACATTTCTCATGGAGATTCAATTCGGGATTTAGTTTAAACTGGCAAGATTTGCTTGGTCTCATTTCGAGTTACAAGAGATGTTTGATTCAAATGAAGTTTGTAGTAAATCTAAACTCAAAACAGGATGTTGGCTTCAAGCTTGCTTTAAAGAAATTCAAGTTTATAGTTACTTAATCACTAGGTCCTTTGGAAGTAAGATTCAAAGCATACAAAGGTTTTCAAAATGGGTTTCAATTTCTATTTGAAAAGTCCCAAGGTACAAAGCTCAAAATTGCCGGATGAGAGTTTACCATTACGATAGCTTCCAAGTCAAACTCAATTTTAGAGGAAACCATCTTCAACAAAGACTCAAAGAGTTTATTTACCAGAATATGTCATAATTGATTCCAAATACAAATCAATTACAAGACCAAGCAACTTTGTTGGATTTAAAGTCGGATTCGTAAGCATGTCAAGAATTCACATGTTTAAAAGAAGGAATGCAACATTTCATTGTAGGAAAATTCCAAAGGTCCCAAGTGTTAACGTTTTATTTTCTAAAAAATACTAACAACCATGTTAATTAAAAAGAACAAAGTACAATAGAAACGGATTCCAACAAATAGATATAGACTTTATGTCATTGATACTGCTTCATTTCTATTACGTCACATGATGCACTGGCTGCATCAAAACCGCTACTGAAATGCTTCATGACCTTACTGTAATCAAAACCAATCCCATATTCTATTCAAAATCCAAGTCAACCTCGAGTCATTATCATTCAAGGTTTGAAGATTTATTCCAAAGATTCAAGCTATGATTATTTCTGTTCAAGTCACAAATTTAAGAAATGGGATGATGAATACATGAATTTTAGAGATCATTGCAAGTTACACTAAAAAAGAAAGATAACAAATTGATATTGGCAAATTCCACCGGACGTTCAAAAAAATAAAGCCAACCACAATCCAAAGTATAAACTAAATTACTAAAGATGGTTTTCCACAAGGCATTACAATACAAGATTAAACAAGTGGTTGTAAGAAATTAATAATTTTGATCCATCGTTCAAATTAATTACACCCTTGGATACAGTAGCCAAACGTGAAGCTAGTCGAGCTTGGTTCTTGAAATCCTTGAAGCGTATCCCAATGCCACAAGTTTGATTTGTGAGCAGCACCATCCTAGCTAGCAAGATTAATGATTGAAGACACTCCATTTTCGCTACTACTTCAAAGTAAAGTCCGATGGAAGCCTTTTCTTTTAAAGACTTGTTACAATGGAACAGACATATTTGTGTTATCTTCATGAAGAAAGTATAAAATATCCACCCGGCATAACGATTGAAAAGATGAAGAAGGTTTTGATGTCGGCTATATCCTTCGCAGCAGCAAATTGTTATCTGGTAGTTAATTCCATTCCCGAATGAATCATCCACCCAAAGCTTAAAGTATTGGCCTTTTCTCCACGTTATACTCCTGTCACCTCTGAGAATTGAGACTTTGGAGGAATATTTGTAAACCTACAACAAACCGTCATGACAGCATCACGATCACGATCAGGATCGTTTTCACATACAGATTTGTCATCAAGAGAGATCTTGAGTTTAGTCCAGAATTTAATCGACAAGGGTCATAAAAACATGAAAACAAGAATAGCAAGTACATGGCAATAAGCACGATTTGGAAATCAAAGCTTCAAACGCGATTAAATTGGAGGGTACAGGTCTGAATCATTATCATGGAAATTAAATCTCTTATCAGTTCAATTCAAACTTACAATAAACTCAAACCACCTCATGATCATTCCCAAAGACACGACTATTTGATCTTCCAAAGCCCTTCGTGCCTCCATCTTCAACCTATAAAGGACAAAGTGGTTATGTTTTAGTGAAAGAAAACACGTTAAAATTGGGACAGAGACAACGACACACTCTGAGCAGGCATTACGAAGCCAACAATCTTTGACAAAGGAGAAAATCAAGGGCATTTACTGCAATCCATAATTCCAGACACAAGAAATAGGGAGAGGGAAACCATTAATTTCTAATCATCAATTTGAACACAAAAAATACTGAATGGGAAAGTTATGATCGGACAAGCTCAAAACAGGAAAATATGGTCTTAGTTTTTTCCAAAACTTTCGAAAGAACATATTTCAACACGATCAAGTGTATTCCCGACATAATTAATAGCATTCAAGAATCAAGGAGTCAAGAGATAGTCAGATTTTAAAACATCTCCAAACATGATCAGGTGCATTCAATAAACATTCTTTCCTTTCCAAACAAATACATAAACATATGAAGTTGAACAAGGAAAGTCTTCAATCACCATCAAGCGTATTTCAAATTGTTTCCAAAAACATAATCAAATTTGTTGAATTGAAAAGGGGAAATTTTCAATATATGTCCAAACATATCTCAGGCATTTTAAAATTATTCACAAAACAGTCATCAAACATTCATGACAAGTTTTAAAAATCCTTAGCAATTAAACACATAGAATCAAAGAGGAAAATAATCAATTCTCAAAAGACCTGTCTAAGACAAAATCATTTGAAAGGGGAAGGTTTTCAAATTTCCATTCAGAAACTTTCCAAACAAGTTCAACGTCATCAGACAAGGTTAAATCAATTCGGAAATAAAAATAAAACAAAAAGAAACAACATTCAATTATAAAATCAAGGTTTTGATTTTGATTGAGTCTATAAATTGAATCCACATACACACACCAGGGGAGGATTCAGAAGGCGGGGAGAAAACACAAGGCACAAACCATTTACAATCCTTACCAGAACCAACACACCAATTCACTAAACCAGCTACCGGTTTTAAATTCTTCGCAAATCCCTACATCCTTACATATCCAACAACCCAAATAATCATAAATTATCATCAAACCAATAAACAGAAAATGCAGCAATAATCTCAAAAAGCTCAGAACTTCACATTCTTCACTAGACACCAACCAAGTTCATCAGACCTCAATCAACGTCACTAGAATGTTCGATCCCAAAAGAAGGAGAAGGGGATAGATCAGAGAAATTAACAACAACATACATACACACGGACAAGAAGCAGGAAACTTATCTGAAGCGGAGACCTTGAGGTTGCGACCACCTTTCACCGCTTTCAACCGTCGGCATCTCCTTTATTTTTAATTCGCTCTAATTTTGTATTTGTAATCAAACTCATAGTGGATTGGGGTATTGGGTCTGTTGGGGTTGGGGTTTATTGTTTGTATGTTCGAACAGAGAGATCGGTGACATGGTGAGCGGCGGCGCCGCTAGGGTTCGCTAACCCTAATTTATTTTGAGAGAAGATGATGAGAAACGAGAGTGAGAGAGAGGAGAGAATGACGAGAGAGAAGATGAACGGTTGAGCAGAGAGAGAGATGTTTTTTTTTTCTGTTTTTAATCAATTGGTAATCACATACGCACACATCCATATAACCCACCATACGCCCTCCGTTTTAGAGTGTGAGATTTGTCACGTGTATGCATCGAACGGTTAAGATCCGAGGGTCCGCGATGGACCCTCCTCCCTGCGCGTACACCAGATTCCTCCGTTTTAAATAATCAAAACCTTTTTATAATTAATCTAACTTTATTTTAACTAAATAATTTCATCTTTTCTAAACAATCAAATTTGTTCTTTTTTAATAACTAATATAAGTATGTAGAAACTTTTGTAAAATAAATAATAACTTCCTTTTTTTAAATATCACCTTTTAAATAAAATATAATTAAAATAAATCAGGTCTAACTTTGAGACGTTTTTAGTAAAACTTTTTTAAATAATAAAAACTTTCATTAAAATACTAAATTAATTTTTTTTTTAGGATAATAATAAAAAAAATTTCTTTATTAAAATATTAACATTAAAACCTTTTTCTAATTAACATGAAAACTCTTTTTAACATAACTTTAAAACTAACAATAAAAACGATTAATAATTAAACCTTTTTAATAAGAAAGCCCTTCTTATTTTTGTTAATATAACTTTAAGAAAACTCTAAAATAATAATAAATCTTAAAATTAACTTTTTCTTAATAAATTTTAAAATCAAATCAACTCTTTTCTCAGTAAATCAAACTCGTTTAGAATCTCTCGCGCCCGAGTGTACGCTTGCGTGTTTATCTGTTTACTATGCCTCTATCTGAATGTATGCTTTGTATGTCTAAACCCTTTCAAAAATATAAAAATTTCTCGATCTAACGTCAAGCCAATTTTCTACCCATGTAAGTCGATTGCTTTTAGGCATCACATTCAACCTACCGGTCACTGGACACAAGTCTAGCATCACTTTGCTAGCACCCTCGCCTAAATAACAATAATCGATTGCATTAATATCCAAGGGAAAATCCCATGCATGATAACCATGTTATTGTGCATGGTGCATATCATTTGCATCATAATCGACACCCTTAAGTTAAGACTATTAGACAACTTAGGATAGATTACCTAGGTTAGTCCCCCCTTAATTTTGATTTAAAATCAAACTTTAGCCCACCTAATTCTCCACACAAGAGAATTAGATGTTAATCATCTCAAAGGAAGGGACATACAATCCCATACCCCACAAAAATTCAAACATTTTCAAAAGTGTGGTGGTCTTTCTTAAGATGATGACTCATCTTCTTTTCCTAAACCTTTAAAACATTTAGTACCCTTAATATTAAGGAACTACAAGTGCTCTGATTCCCTCCTGACAGGATATGTAGGCACAAGATGCGATATCTTGTCGAGCACACTTAGGAATAAAAAATAATAAATCACCTACCCTTAAACCTTTAGCAAAATAGATAACAAATAACATAATAAAACAAGAGGTTCCTATAGAATACTACAGATATCTAGGATGCTAACACCTTCCCTAGGTATAACTAACCCCCGAGCTTAGAATCTTAGTGCATTTGCATTGCATTGTGGGTATTCGGTTTTTTCTCCCTTCCCTTGGATAAAATCAAAGACTGGTGGTAACATTAAAAATGCGATCCTAGTTAACATATAACTATGGTATCCAATTTTCACCGCAACAGAAATGGCGACTTCACTGGGGAAAATAATAAGAGGGTTCCCCCTAACTTGCTTCTTTTATGTTATTTGTTTATACTTGTATATATCTGTATACTTGTTTATCTGTTTGCTTGGATTTTTCTGTATGCAGGGTTATCTTTGAGTGGTGAGATAGGTCCTAACCCGGACTTGAGAGCACATATAAGATAGGATCGTGGATATAATCAAGGAGATTTCGAGGGAGTAATTCCAAAGAAGTCGATTTGATTCCACACTCAGTTGAGGCCTTCTCGAAGGTGGTATTTGTTGAACGAGCTATCGTGAATATATTACTACTTTCGACCTAGGAGCCCGGGATATTGAGAACCGTAGTTACCTTTAACCCAACTTGGCCTTTTAGGATGTAGTGCGATGACTATGAGGGAGTAATTCCAAAATGGTTGATACGCGATACTACACTCAGACGAGACTCTCTTGAGAATATTGTTGACTACCAAGTAATTGGGAAATCGATAATATCCGAAAGATGGATTGTAGACTCTGGGAACTTTGTAGAACCCGTTCGGCAGGAACATTTGAAACCATAGTACACACCTATTGGGATGGTTAGACCTTGGCTCCATGCTGTGACCTTTCAAACCTAGGACTTTTTGTCGGTTTGATTGATTGTGCGTGCTTTGTCTTTGTGTTTGCATCCATGCATTCATTAGCATTATATCATAAAGATTCATGGAGCTTAGTCTCGTTTGTAAACATCATAAGGATATCATGGACTCTAAAAAAAACGTTGAAGTACCTTTACAAGAGTCATAACTTGGACGATCTAAGGAGACTGAAGAATTTGCGGGCAAATGAAGAAAGGTTCAAGACCAGATATGGGAAGTTATCATCTTCGTTCTACTGACATCTATCATTATCAGTCGATACCTAACCCTGGAGAATCTTTCTCAACTAATGGAGTTACTAATTTAGGACAAGTATCCATTTCTCAATTTCGATTGATATTCGAGCTAAGATAACTACAAAAAGAGGATTTGTTGGAAAGAGGTTACTTCTTGCACAAATGGAAAGCTCAAAGACGCCTTATCCCATTCTAATCTTCAGTCAACACTTCTAGAAGAAGCTCAATTGGAAGAAGACAAAGGATTCAAGAAGACCGTTGGAAGAGTCTCCTTAGATCCATCATTATTAGCTTTTATTTAGCTTTTCTGTTATGACTGTTATAAGGCGTACATACGCGTTTTAATTTTGTATTAAATCAATTTTTAGTATTTCGGTAATAATGATTGTAACCACTTTTTCATGATTAATAGGCGAGCCTGTTGATATTCCTCAATGATTATAAATAGTTGAGTTCCATGAATCTTGTTGCATCATACGTATCATTTGCATTTGCATTCATTTGCATTCCAGGTTCTTATTCGTGTCTCTCTTATCAGACTCTGAATCATCGATACGATACTCTAGTCAGTCGCAAGAAAAGGATGGATCATTTGGAACAGGAAAACCAAGCACTCCGAGCGGAGATTGCCACTCTAAAGGCCAACATGGAAGCTTTTTCTACTACTATGAAGAATCTGATAGATATTCAAGAGCATGAAAAGCAAGAACTTCGCGACGAGGTTGCAGACTTAAAGATTACCAAGAGGAGCCTGATGGATTTGGTCAAAGAGTTGGCCATATCCCAACGCCAGGATGGATTTTCTGCCTCCTCAGCCAACCAGCCAGTTGAACGAAGTGGTGAATATAGGGACATCCCTACGCTCTACGCTGATCTGTTCCCTACCCTCTTACAATATGGTTTAATCAAGAAGGAAACTCCATTATCCGTCCCGGTGACCCATGGGAGTTATTTCAAAACTGATGCCTTCTATGCCTTCCATCAAGGTGCACCCGGCCATGATATCGAGGAATGTTATGTCTTGAAGGAGAAAGTGAAAGAGATGGTTCAGAAGGGAGTCTTGTCTTTCGAAGTGTGCGAACCCCAAGTTGAGATCCATCTCTCACTCGAACAAGAAGCAATCCCCTCCTTGCACATGGTGGATTGATACCAAGGACGGTTTCTTTAAGGCTATCTCTCATCGTATTTTATGCTTATTTGTTGTTTTCATATGCAATTTTCTACGATTGTTAATGCATTTGTCTTGGCATGTAAGAACTTGTTTGTTTTGAATAATTAATGCAATAATAATGTTTGTCTTGAAGAAATCCATTCGTTTCACTCATTTTTAAAATGCTATTTCTATTTTATAATTCCAATGCTACCTAATCTCTTGCTTTGGCAGAGAATTGAATGGAGGATGATGAAATCAAAACGCAAGATCTCTTGTTGTATGCTTTTGAATAAAACTCTGCTGGTGATATAAGGCGTTGTTTCAAATTCCCAAACACCTGAGATATAAGGGAGATAGACCCTCGTTAATCCTTTTGAGCCTTTGAAGTAGTAGTTTTCTTCTACAAATCAAAAACCCTCATTCTTAACCTGGGGCAGGGTAATTTTCTGTTAAAAAAAATGGAGTGAACATTACGAAGATTGGGCTGGGCATAAACAAACTTTGAGTCTTATATCCTTTGTTTCTTAAACCGTGAACTAATCCATAATACAATCCTTAAAAGTCCTAATTGAAGCAGGGTTTATTTCAAAAGCATACTCATTGAGATATCGTTTCCTGACTCCTATGAGCTATGCCCGAATTCGCGTTGGCATTATAAAATCGGTAATTCAATCACCAAAATATTTTTAAATAAAAACTTCAAGACAAACATACGTTGCATTATCCGTTTCAGAATTAACATTTTCTGCGTGCTAACATTGATTGACATCATAGAAGCTAGCATACGAGCATCAGCAATGAGCTAGATCTTTTGAGATTTGAAGCTCTGATGAGTAGATGGCAGATCATTTCAAAGATGACTATATCCAGGGGCACGATACCTGAAGACTTTACTGAGCAGGGGAAAGTTGTTTCCCAATTGTTTCTTTCACAGTCTGACCCCAAGGGGGCAAGTTCGAAGACTCAGAACACCATCAATTTGGGGCAGTTACGTCGAGATTTGGTAAATCTCTCAAAGAATTTGAAGAATCGGTTACAGAATACAGTCAATCCGGGCCAGTTACGTCGAGATTCGACAATCTCTCCAAGAGTTTGAAAACATTGGGACAGTGGTGTCGCTCCCAGGATTTTCATCCAGGTACAAACGCGAGAGTGGCGCGGAAAAACAGAGTCGCCAGCCGTGTAAATTTATCCCAAGAGAGGGAAAGGGAACACCACATAAACCTGAGGAAAGAGGGAAAGGAATGGTCATCGCAACCATAACCTGGGTTCGGGAGTCGGTTACGCGAGGGGAAGGTACTAGCACCCCACGCGTCCATCGTACTCGATGGGATCCACGCTTGTTGTCTAATCTAAGGGTAAGTTATACTATCATCTAGGGCTGTACTAAAATGGAGAGGAGGAAGACAAAGACAGACTCGGTAGGACGTCGACGTCCTAGGCCTACGTACCCCCCTTGTGCAATGGGGAATTCAGAGTCAACGTAGTTCGGACCAAGTTCTTTTTGTGTTTTTTATGAGCGACGTTAAGTTCGCGTCCGGCAGTTAGGGTCGATGAATGTTTGCGACTCAGACGGAAGGTAACGTGCCCTTTTTGAAAATAGCCTTTAAGTTGAAGGTCCCAAAGGACAAAAATGTTTGAAGTTGGTTTATGTTTTTTAGGACAGAAGTGGCTTAAGTTAGTTCTTAAGTTGCATTGCACCAAAGTCTAGGGCACAGGGACGAATACTTAACGCATCGTCCCAAGACAGGACGCTCGCTAAGCACTCTAGGAAGATGAGAGAAAGCCCCTCATCTCTCATTCCCTACGCTTAAGGCTCGTGCGCAATACACCTTATTATTATTAAGTGTTTTAAAGAGATTTGAGATGAGAAGAGAGAAGATACAAGGGTAACTCTAAGGGAGACTATGAATCCTAAAGTTATCATGCATGGGTGCCCTACGGTTAATGAGGTTTGACGACAACCTAAATCCTAAAGGGAGAAGATAGGAGGGAAAGAAAGGATAAGGGTGACCATGGATATTTATCCATACCCTTAAAGAATTTACCTTTGTCCCTGCATAAAAGATTAGTACAGAACAGATATAAATAAGAGAAATGAGGTGAATGAAAATCAAGCAAAGGCAAACAACAATGATAATAATCCAAACATGAACTCAAAGATCAAAGAAGCAATCCCAAAGCAAATGGCACAAGTGCCTTTCAAACAAGATAATCAGATAAGATCAAAGATGCGCACACAAGAGAATCTCAAGAGAAAGCAAATCAAATAATTAGAAAAGTAACTCCTAAAATTCCCAAATTAAACATTAAGGTTCCTCAACCAGAGGCAAACAACATATCAAAAGTCCCTGCAAAAAAATCAAGGTATTAGTCATTCAAATAATTATGCAGAGTTCAGGTGGGAATTAGGGCTTAGTGTGCCAAAGGGGAAGGACCAAAATGCAATATGAAATAAATTTAAAAATGAAAGAAAAATGTTTTCATGTACTTCGGGATGTTAATGAACAAATGCAAAAAGAACGGATACAAAATATTTTATGATTGCAGAGAAATAAAATAAAGAAATTCAAGTATGCATGAGATGTGTAATGCAAAAAGGAAATTAATAAAATAATTAGTTTAAATGATAAAAAAAAAATAAAAAAAAAAAATAAAATTTGGAAAAATTTTGTGAAATAATAAAGATGATGTATGAATTTTTTGGGATTTTTTAAATGCAATTAACTAATTTTAATAATTAAAAATGAAATGTAAAAATAAAATAAAATAAAATGAATTAATGGGCTGGGGGTGCGTTTAGTGAGAAAATGAAGTGGAAATGTTAAATGGGCTGAAGGTGGAGGGTGCGAATAGCAGCCCAATGCGTTATGTCCAAAAAATAAAAAACCAGGGGGGTGTGATCAGTAAGGAAAATGAAAAGGAAATGAGATTGGGCTGACGAGTGGGGGGTGCATATAGCAACCCAGCCCACAGATTGATCAGCAAAAAAAGAAAAAAAGAAAAAGGCTACCGTGGGCATGCCATGTGCAAGGCGCGTGCATTCATTTATGTGGTGGCAAGACGTGGCCCACTTGATACATCAGACGGCTTATGATAGGTCAACTTATATAAAAAGTAAACACAATAAAAAATCTGGTTGGTGGAACATGGTAAGATTCATGGGGTAAATAACACACGATCACACATTTAAAATCAGAAAAAAAAAAATAGAAAATACGTGGCCTCGCCTGGACTGTGCGATCAGAAAAATGGACGGCTGAGGGTCATCTTCCTCGCCAAAAACCCTAGCCGGCCGGAAACTTCCCAGGTCGCCGGAGCCCTAGCTCCGGCCGCCTCCCACCACCACCTGCAACTCAAAATTCGCCCAGAATTTTCATGTGAATACTCCATCTTGACCAGAAAATCACCAGGATCTCAAAAATGTCATAAAAAAAAATCAAATAACGCATGGATAAAGAGAATCGAAGGAAATAGTGTAAGGGTTCAAAACTTTAAACTCACATAACAAGCCATACATGCATCCATATTCAAAGATAAATAGATCAGAGTGATCACCATTCATCACACGTCAATATTCATATAAAAAATTGGAGTTTTAAGAGCATGAAAAAACCTCTCAACCTGAGATGGAGCAACTCCAATCCTTGCCTTTGGCTGCGAATGGTGGTTGGGTTGTGCTCCAGAAATCACCAGGAAGAGACTTGTGGAAGAACTTTTGGCAAAAACCTTGTGGATCGTGAGTTTGAATGAGAAATCTTCTTTTAGGGTTTTCTTGAGAACTCCTCCAACTTCACGTGAATCCCCTAACCAATGCATGAATAGGCTTAAATACTTAGGGTTATTTCATATCTGATCATTTGGGCTTGGGTAATTGTTTGTTTCATGAGTTTTTGAATTATTTTGTTAAAATGCATTATGTGAATTACACCTTTCTCCTTGCATGGATACTTGAGAATTATTTAATGGATCACCTTCATTTGGATTGCTAATCACACCATATTTAACTTGGGCCTTGAAACTTTTTGATTCATGACTTTTGAATAATTTGGCATTTTTGAACAATGGAGAATAAATGAAGAACAAACCATGGAATTGCTTCATTCTTGGGCCCAAAATAATCCTCAAGGAATGTCTTTTAATATTGGAATGTGGCATGAAGCTATGGAATTGATTATAGGTCACTATGCCCAAAGTTGTGAAAATGGGATCATGAGAAACCCTAAAAACCACTTTGGCTTCTTTTGATCATAACTGGAGTTTCACAAATGATATGGAGACCCACTAGTACTTGTTGGAAAGAGGAGAAAAAGATCTTCAACTTTCATGTTGGATAAAAATTCAGTTGAAGCTTTCTTGATGATGAAAAGTCAAGTTGAATGCAGTGCAGAAACTTGCCAAAAATGGAAACTTTTCATTATAGGTCACTTTCCAAATTTGGAAACTTTGCACCAACTCCTGATTCCTGACAAATATGTATGAAACTTGACCCCTGGAGACCATATGAGGGTGTGAGACCTTAAAATCCCTACAGAGAACTTCAAAATTTCACAGTTGACTTTCCTCCTTTGACTGTTGACTTTTCCCCAAATTCAACTGATTTTCAATTCATTGGCCAATTGGACTTCTCCTGAACTAAACTGATGGACAATCTTCCACTCCTAGATACTTAGGGACCCAAGGAATACCATAAAATCAAGACTTGCCCAAAAAATCAGAAATAAACTGACTTTATAGCAAACCCTAGTTTTGGTACCCTCAGTCTAGGAGGAAATAACACAGTCTCCAAATCCAAATTCCTCTGAATATGATGTGTATCCTCTCCAACAAAGATAAGATATGTCATTTGTTGATGGTAAAAACCCCAGGAGCTTTCCCATTGGAGCAATAAACCCAAGAATCTAATCTATGCACTGGTTAGGAAAGGATGATCCACCTGAGCTCTCTTAGACAATACCAGGACTCTTGCTTGACCCTCTGAAGCACTGCCTCAGGCACCTTGACCCCATGCTAAGAACCAATGATATGCACACATGATAATGCAAAATGCAATGCAACATAAGCCAGTTAGTAATAAAGTAAGGAGAGCAAATTTTGGGGTGCAACAACTGCCCCTATTCAATCAACTTGGTCCTGAAGGTATGAAAGCAACGGCTCTCAGACATTCCAGGGTACACGGGGATTGAATACCGAAAAGAACCCCGGAAATTTGCTTATGGTAAGAATAACGGGATGGAGTGTGCTGAAAAATAAGGAATATGCCCTCAACCATATCCACAAGGAAAAAACAAATATGACCTCAATCGTACCCAAAAGACGAATACAACCTCACAGGGAGACTGACCTCAATCACTCTGCCCACAAAGAAAATACGAATACGACCTCGATCGCACCCACACAACGAAATACAACCTCAATTGCATCCGCAAAGGAAGTCTGACCTCAATCACTCTACCCACAAAGAAAATAGGAATACGAATACAACCTCAATTGCATCCACAAAAAACGAATACAACCTCAATTGCATCCGCAAAGGAAGACTGACCTCAATCACTCTACCCACAAAGAAAATAAGAATACGAATACAACCTCAATTGCATCCACAAAAAACAAATACAACCTCAATTGCATCCGCAAAGGAAGACTGACCTCGATCACTATACCCACAAAGAAAACATGAATACGACCTCAATCGCATCTGCAAAGGAAGACTGACCTCGATCACTCTACCCACCAAGAAAATAAGAATACGACCTCGATCGCACCCACAAAATGAATACGACCTCAATCGCATCTGCAAAGGAAGACTGACCTCGATCACTTTACCCACCAAGAAAATAAGAATACGACCTCGATCGCACCCACAAAACGAATACAACCTCAATTGCATCCGCAAAGGAAGACTGACCTCAATCACTCTACCCACAAAGAAAATACGAATACGACCTCGATCGTACCCACAAAACGAATACAACCTCAATTGCATCCGCAAAGGAAGACTGACCTCAATCACTCTACCTACAAAGAAAAAACGAATACGGCCTCAATCGCATCCACAAAACGAATACACCCTCAATTGCATCCGCAAAGGAAGACTGACCTCAATCACTCTACCCACAAAGAAAATACGAATACGACCTCAATCGCATCCACAAAACGAATACAGCCTCAATTGTACCCTCAAAGGAGGACTGACCTCAATCACTCTACCCGCAAAGAAAAGGCGAATACGACCTCAATCGTACCCACAAAGGATAACCAACATAAAGTGGACTTCACTGGGGATAACGTGAAACAAGACTCACAAAAGAAAAAGGCCAAAATGAGGCAAACAAAGACAAACTTCTAACGGACTCCTGATCCATAGATAAGATGACTCTGTTGGGGAAGGTGAAGTCTAAATAAAAGACTCTGCCGGGGAGCACAAGTATGAGGAACGCATCCCTCCAAAATCTCCTGAGTTATGCCATCTCTGCTGAGAAAGAGAACTGGCAAGGAAAGTATCAAACCTGGCTTATGCTTTGAAATGCAAATGTTTGAATTTTGCCGTAATGCTCCACACGAAGTGGAAATGCTACGCGTTTTGGGGATGCAATGCTTATGATATGCAAAAAGGGTCCCTCCAGCAAAATAAATGCTGGAGAGAAAAGATCAATTCAGCCGGGGATGACAAAAATAAATTGTCCTCTGAACCTAGGAACTCCGCTGAGAAGGATCACACTGATCGACTCCTTGGATCAACAATTTTTGCTGGGGATGAAGTCCCAAAAGAATATCCACACTACCGGGGATTATACCTGTCCTCTACTGAAGGTAACATCCAAAACCTGAGATTTCCTCTCTACTGGGGGAGTTGAGAATGAATGCTGATAACGGAACCGGAAGTTTGTTACTGTGGATTGCCAATAACAGATGGGCTTAGGACCTGCTGGGGGATGCCAGCCCATAATACCATCCTGCTTGGGGGATACTTCTGAACTTAGACTGCTAAAGGGAAGAGTACCCTTACCCCCACCTTGCTGGGGATTAGAATATGACATTATTGGCGAAAGTACACTTCCTGACTAGATGGGGGAAGTGAGCTCCATGATTCTGTGGGGAAATAACGTCTTGATTCGGAGAAAATACTTTCCAAGTCTTCTGCTGGCGGTTGTCCTGCTGGGGAAGGAGCAATCTCAATGCTGGGGAGTACAATGTTGTTGCTCTGCAAGTCGAATAACAACAACAAAAGGAGAATGCCACAACATAACTATCACTGTTAACGCCTAAGTAATTTCTACTGCTTTTCGTTATGCTTCGCAAAGCTCAAAGTTTTATATGCAATGTTTATCAAAAATATCGGACGTTCTTGCAAACAAAACAGTAAAAGTAAAACGAGCAACAAAAAGATCTTTGAATGAAATGATTATTTTATTGAGAAAAGTGGCCTGTAAATAGGCATTTACAATAGGAAGCAATTCCTAGAAAGAGGTAATTGCGCAAAAACAAAAAGAAAATACACATGTCGGCAATGTGGGAACAGATATCCACCATGATTCGACTCAGCTATGAACCATATGACTTGCTTATCCACAAACGTCTTGACCTCTGAAGAGACTAACTGTACTGATTCCTTTCTTTCAGAACTTCCAGGTATCGAGAATGTTCACAGATCGAACACAGACCGTAGCCTTTCGCTTATAAATCCCTAACTTTTGCCTGGATCGCCCTTTTCGGGTTCGCCGGGATGCCCCTTTTTGCCTGGACTTTCTTTTTATGTCTAGCGGGTCTCTTTTATGGGAAGTATTTTTTGACTACGTCTGCGTTCACAGGGGAGGTAAAATCTTCGCTATCCATAGTTGAGAGTAGTAAGGCTCCACCAGAGAAAACCTTTCTGACTACATACGACCCTTCGTAGTTTGGAGTCCATTTGCCCCTGTGATCTGTCTGAGGAGGAAGGATCCTTTTCAAAACCAATTCACCTGTCTGAAAACTCCGAGGACGCACTTTCTGGTCAAAGGCGTGCTTCATCCTGCTCTGATATAACCGACCATGTACGATGGCTGCCAATCTCTTTTCTTCAATAAGGTTCAACTGATCCAACCTGGAACACACCCATTCAGCTTCATCAAGCTTCACATCTGCCAGAACTCTCAAAGACGGAATCTCGACCTCTAAGGGTAAGACTGCTTCCATACCATATACCAATGAGAAAGGGGTTGCCCAAGTTGACGTACGCACCGAAGTACGGTAACCATGTAGAGCATAAGGTAACATCTCATGCCAGTCTTTATATGTTACCACCATCTTCTGCACAATCTTCTTGATATTCTTATTTGCCGCCTCAACAGCCCCATTCATCTTCGGACGATAGGGAGAAGAATTGTGATGCTCGATCTTAAAACTCTGACATAGTTCCTTCATCATCTTATTATTCAAATTTGAGCCATTATCAGTAATGATTCTCTCCAGGACCCCATAACGACAGATGATGTCCTTCTTTATAAACCGGGCTACCACTTGCTTGGTGACATTGGCGTACGAGGCTGCCTCCACCCACTTTGTGAAATAGTCAATGGCAACCAAAATGAAACGATGCCCATTGGAGACAGTAGGCTCAATCTTTCCAATCATATCTATACCCCACATTGCAAACGGCCAAGGAGATGACAACACATTTAGAGGCGTAGGCGGTACGTGCATCTTATCTGCATAAATTTGGCAATTATGGCATTTCCGAGCGTACTTGAAACAATCAGACTCCATAGTCATCCAATAATATCCTGCTCTCAACAACTTTCTAGCCATGGCGTGTCCACTGGAATGAGTACCGAAAGAACCCTCGTGAACTTCCTCCATCAATAAGCCTGCCTCGTGTTCATCAACACAACGTAGCAAGACCATATCGAAGTTCCTCTAATATAACACATCATCCTTGTTCAGAAAGAAATTTCCTGCCAACCTCCTCAGAGTCTTCTTATCTTTGGTGGAGGCACCCTCTGGATACTCCTGTCTCTTCAGAAAAACCTTAATATCATGATACCACGGTTTACCATCAGACACATCTTCAATTGCAAACACAAAAGCTGGCCTGTCCAGACGCATGATTCTAATCGACGGAGTTTCATTCCAACAGTTCACCTTATACATGGATGCCAATGTCGCCAACGCATCAGCCGTCTGATTCTCAGCTCGGGGCACGTGATGAAAATCCACCCTATCAAAGAACGGTAACAACCTTCTGGCATAGTTGTTATAAGGCACCAAATTTGCCTGACGAGTCTCCCATTCTCCTGTAATCTGATTAACCACTAATGCGGAATCACCATAGACATCGAGGTTCTTAATTCTCAAATCAATTGCTTCTTCTAACCCCATGATGCATGCTTCATACTCCGCCTCATTGTTGGTACACACGAATGCTAACCGGGCAGTGAAAGGTATATGAGAACCCTTCGGGGGTGTAATGATTGCCCCAATTCCATTACCATATGAGTTAACAGCCCCATCAAAAATCATCTTCCACTGTGATCCAATCTCAGGTCCTTCGTCAGGCAGAGGCTCTTCACAATCCTTCATTTTCAGAAACATAACATGCTCGTCTGGAAACTCAAACTTCATAGGCTGATAATCCTCGACTGGCTGTTCAGCAAGATATTCTGACAGAACACTTCCCTTAATGGCCTTCTGAGAAACATACTGAATATCGTACTCTGTCAAAACCATCTGCCAACGGGCTATCCTTCCAGAAAGTGCTTGCTTCTCAAACACGTACTTAATCGGATCCATCTTCGAAATCAACAAGGTTGTGTGATTTAACATATACTGCCTTAGGCGCTTGGCTGCCCAAACATGTCTTTTCCAGCATAGAATATCTTGATTCGCAATCGGTGAACTTCTTACTCAGGTAGTAAATGGCGTGCTCTTTCTTACCCGTCTCGTCGTGTTGACCGAGCACACAACCCATCGAATTCTCAAGAACCGTAAGGTACATAATCAACGGTCTCCCAGACACTGGTGGCATAAGGACTGGAGATTCCTGCAGATACATCTTTATCCTTTCAAACGCCTCTCGACAATTTTCATTCCACCTGACCTCTTGGTCCTTTCTTAACAACTTGAAAATTGGTTCACATGTAGCTGTCAGATGAGAGATGAACCTGGCAATGTAATTCAACCTCCCCAAGAAACCACGAACCTCTTTCTCTGTTCTTGGCTCAGGCATCTCCTGTATGGCTCTTATTTTTTGCAGGATCAACCTCTATACCCCTTTCACTAACGATGAAACCCAGCAATTTACCAGACCTCACGCCGAAAGTGAACTTGTTCGGATTCAATCTCAACCTGAACTTCCTCAACCTTTCAAACAACTTCTGGAGGTTTACCAAGTGTTCTTCCTCTGTATGTGACTTCGCAATCATGTCATCAACATAGACTTCAATCTCCTTGTGAATCATATCATGAAAGAGAGTCACCATCGCCCGCTGATAGGTTGCCCCAGCATTCTTCAATCCAAAGGGCATTACCTTGTAGCAAAATGTTCCCCACGGTGTTATGAAAGTAGTCTTCTCCATGTCCTCTGGGGCCATTTTGATTTGGTTATACCCAGAGAAGCCATCCATGAAGGAAAACACAGAATATTGAGCGGTCTTGTCCACTAACACGTCAATGTGGGGGAGCGGGAAATCATCCTTCGGGCTCGCCCTATTCAAATCTCGGTAATCAACACACATCCTGACCTTCCCATCCTTCTTAGGTACAGGTACACTATTAGCAACCCACGGAGGATAATTTGTTACGGCAAGAAATCCGGCGTCCAACTGCTTCTGAACCTCTTCCTTGATCTTGACAGCCATATCAGGTTTCGTCCTTCTCAACTTCTGCTTGACTGGAGTACAACCCTCTTTGAGCGGCAGCCGGTGTGAAACAATGTCGGTGTCAAGCCCAGGCATGTCTAGGTAAGACCAGGCAAAGATATCCACATACTCTCGAAGTAACTCAATCAATCTTCCCTTGACAGTGTCTTCCAGGGCAGCCCCAACCTTTACTTCTCGTTTAACATCCTCGGTTCCCAGATTAACAGTCTCAACTTCCTCCTGATGAGGTAGAATGACCCTTTCCTCTTGTTTCAGTAGCCTGGCTAATTCTTCTGGTAAGTCACAGTCTTCGTCAGTCTCTTCTTCGTCCTGATAGATGGGATTGTCGAAGTCGTATCGAGCCATAGCTAAGTCATGGGTGGAATCTGAACAAAGGAACCTGCATGATGGATGTTTTATGTTCATTATGAGTGCAACAAACAAGAAAACACATTGCCATTTTGATGTGGGTTAATGCAAAAAGTAAAAATTGAAAGACAGGGATCGAAATATTTGAATGAAAAACGTCCTTTATTGATGATAAAAATAGCAAATAAAACATCCAAGCCCTACAAATAAATATCACTACGCCTTGGGCAGAGCGTAGGACTCAACATAACAGAAAACAAAAGTAAATTACTCCGAGCGCGTCACTTGGATAACTTTCTCGGAGGACCAGTTGCCTAGACTCTGACCAGGAATGCAAGGACGGATCCATTCATCCATGTCGCCATCACTATCTCCTTCATCCTCAATAGCATTGACTCTGTCAAAGAAAACACCGGCACTGGTGAAACGGATTAGACCATAGAACTTGGGAGGCTCTTCGAAACGCCCAGGTGGCTTGTAACCCAGTCCATGAGTATCTTGCTTCCTTTGAACATCAATAACACTGCCCCACTTCTGAGAACCACCAGCTTCAACTACAGCACGCGCCTCTTTGAAAGAGGACATTGGAACTTCTGGTTGTATGACGACTTCAGGTTGGGCAACCGCCTCAGGCTGAGTAACTGCCTTTGGGGGTTCCTGGGGGATCTTCACAGCTTCAAAGGCTTGGCACAAAGTTTCCTGTATCTCACCATCTACCTCCACATACTTGAAGGTCGATAGGTGACTCACCATGATATCTTCTTCACCACAAACAGTCACAACGTGGCCATCCACCATATACTTCAACTTCTGGTGCAGCGTAGAAGTTACTGCCCCAGCACCATGGATCCATGGGCGTCCCAACAAACAACTATAGGCAGGCTGAATATCCATTATGTAAAAGGTGGTATTGAAAACCTCAGGACCCACCTTGATCGGCAGAACTAACTCTCCAAACACTGACCTCTTGGAGCCATCAAAAGCACGTACCACCAAATCACTTGGTGTACAAATCAACCCACGAGTATCCAACTTCATCAGAGCCTTCTTCGGTAGCACATTCAAAGACGACCCAGTATCAACTAACACATGCGACATTAAAGAACCACAAAATTCCACTGAAATATGCAGAGCGTTGTTGTGATTCCTCCCATCCGGAGTCAGATCTAAATCGGTGAAACCCAAACCATTACCAGCATTCACATGAGCCATAAACCCTTCCAACTGGTTGACAGATATCTCCTGCGGTGCATAAGCCATATTCAGAATCTTCCGCAATGCATTTCGGTGTGCCTCGGAGCACAATAGTAAGGATAGGATGGAAATCTTCGATGGATTTTGGTGAAGCTGGTCAACAATCTTGTAATCACTTTTCCTGATCAACCTCATAAACTCTTCTACGTCTTCTGAGAAAGCATCCCCACCTGGCTTTGTCGTAGAATTATTAGCTTCCTGCCTCTGTACAGACTCATCCATCATCTGCTTACCTTTGTCTTGTCTTGAACTGCTAGCTTGATTCTCAGAGGGAATAGAGACTCTACCACTCCTAGTGATAGCCCCTGCTTCAACAAGATTTTCCACCCCTGTATTCACAGCTGATGTCTTTTCCAATTCCAGCTTCTTACCATTAACAAACACCTCAGCCCCATAATTCCATGGGATGGCCTTGGTACTCTCATACAGAACTGGTCCGGGAACAGTGATATTGACCGGCGCTGGTCTTGCCGGCGCTGATATAGTTATCGTCTTGAATGGAATTGTTATCGTGGCAACATCAATCTCTCTGTCAGTAACAATACTCTGCTTACAGCCCCTGTCAAACTGTAATACCCCTTCGCTGATCATTTTCTGAATACCTGCTTTCTATAAATCACAACCGCCTGGCTGCGACACACATTCTACACAACCTTCATCACAACCGGGAAATACCTCTCCCTTCAACAGTCTTTTCTTCACCACACCCAAGGGAGTTTGGATTTCGTTCACATCTAAAATCAAACTCAAGTCTTCACAGTCTTTAATAATAGCATTGACCTTCGGCCCACCGTGATTCGGCATCGGATTCTGATTCACATTCGGGACGTCATTGGAGAAATTGATGGCTTTGGAATCCAGCAGATCTTGAACCTGATGCTTAAAAGCTTTACAGTTTTCAATATAATGTCCGGGTGCCCCAGAATGAAACTCACAGTGGGCGTTGACGTCATAGCCGGGAGGTGGATTACCAGTAGGTGGAGCCAATGTTCTCTTCTGGATTAACTGTAGCTGTAGCAAGTACTGAAATAATTGAGCGTATGGAAGAGGTGGAGTGTCAAAATGCCTATCCCGCCTAGTCAGAGGCTGAGACCGGCGAGGAGCCTGATTTTGTTGCTGAGTCACTGCTGGCTGCTGAGGTGCTGCTGGAATGGTTACAGAAGCCACCTGCTGATTGTAGTTCTGATGAGGTCCATCTCTACCACGATATGATGACACAGAGTTTGTATCTCCCTCCTTGTTCTTATAACCATTGGCATAAGGCTTCTTACTTCCTCCAGATGAGGACCCATCACTGTCTGATATCTTCCCCGCCTTGATTCCGCTTTCCACCATTTCCCCCACTAAGATCAAGTCAGCAAACTTTCCAGTCATACATGGTACCAGCTTTTCATAGTAATGACCCTGCAAGGTGGCCATAAACATAGTTATCATTTCACGCTCCAACATGGGAGGCTGAACTCTAGCTGCCAGTTCACGCCACCTCTGAGCGTACTCCTTGAAACTCTCATTGTTCTTCTGCGACAGATTCTACAACTGTGTTCTATTAGGAGCCATATCAGTGTTATATTGGTAATGTCTAATAAATTCCCCTGCCAGATCTCTCCAACTACGCACATCCTTCCTTTCCAGTTGCATGTACCACTCCAGGGATGCCCCAGATAGGCTATCCTGGAAGCAATGCATCATCAGCTTTTCATTCTTCGCATATGCAGCCATTTTGCTTGCGTATGCTCTCACATGGGTCCTCGGACAAGTCATACCATTATACTTCTCGAAAGTGGGAGTCTGAAACTTGTGCGGAATAACAATGCCTGGAACCAACCCCAAATCCTCTAGATCCATTCCCACAGAATCCTGATTCACAACACCCCTCAGCTGTTCCTCAATCAAAAGGATCCTCTGATCCTGATCAGTCTAGGGACCAGCATCCCCACCTGGCAAAGAAAATACATCATCCTGAACATCATCATACCGACGACCCTGAACTGCGCCAGCACCAGTACCACCTCCCACTGCAGTGGGAATCACAACACTTTCTACTCCGCCCGGAGGAATCACAACACCAGAAGCAGGAACACCTCCGCCAGTAGGACCATTCTGACCATCATCAGTAACACCAGTCTGAAGTCCTCCATGAAGGACACCATCATTATCAACCCTCGCAATCAGTGGCTGAACGAGAGTTCTCAACTGTTCTTGTCCCTGAGCAACCCCTTGCATCAATTCCATGAATTGGTTCATGCGAGTCCGCATCTCAATGATCTCATTCTGTAGCTGATCCATGAGTCTCTTCCGATTCTGCTTAGTAGGATACCGATGAATATGCTGATCTGCAATTCTGAGATGGGAACAAGATAAGAATACCGGAGATAAAAACCTGTCATGCAAAATGATTATGAATATGCAAATGCAAATGGACGTGTTTGAAAATTCACAGGGCGATCCACCCCTTGATTCCGGTTTAATAACAAGATATAATGGAACTTCTGCTCATATATTATGAAAACCAGAGAAAAGCCAAATGTCAACAATCACAAATCTGAGATAACAAGTCTGAATATAAAACCATAGGTCCTAACCAACAAGCCTGGTGGTGATCCGCATACAATGAAAGAAGACAGAAAACTAAGGCATATCATCAAAATTCACAAGTGTCAATCCCCCCCATCCATTATGCTTTCTGCACCAGTCTTGAATCTCCTTGAACAACTTTCTGGTATCGGGATGCTTCGGCCTCTGAATTAGCCCTTGAATGAGAAGGTCTCTCCTGTGTATGATCCCATCCAAGCATCGGCAATGTAACTCCCAAGCGTCTTCTCCAGAAACACCATCCATGCTAGGACCCTCATGTCTAGGTTTCTTCACTTCAGCTTGGACTTTCAATTCTTCCATGGAGGCTATGGCTTCCTTGAGTCGATCTTCGACTACTTGTCTCTTGAATATCCCTGATAAGATCTCGGCATTTTTCTTCTTGAGCGTCGACTTCAACTGATCAATCTTAGCTATGTAGTCGTCTTCCTTTCTCTTATTCTCAGCCATGGCAGTTTCTTGGTGATCATTGAACCTGTGAATCTTCAACAAAGCCTTGCCCAATTCCTCCTCCTTGGACCTGAGAACGCTACTGATACCATCCAAAGCTTGTTTCATTCTTCCTCTGGATGCGACCATGTCAGCAAGCTCTTTTTCTGCTTTAGCAAGGAGCTCTGTCTTCAACTTGGCGGTATAAACAGCTTCACCCCGCTCATGCTTCCACTGATAAATTTCTCTCTTTAGCTCACTATTTTCTTCCCGCAACCTTTCCTTTTCAGCCCATAATTTGTTATACTTCTCCAACTCAACGGTGGTAGGAGGCTCGATCACCAAAGGATACAAAGGTGGTTCCACCGGGAATGGAAGAAGCTCCTCTTCTGCTCTCTTCTTAATCCACACTTTATAGGGAGGGAAAGCCTGATTGTTACTTTTCCCGAATGGAATCTTACCATTCTTAGTCACCTGTTTCCAAGCATTCACAACTTTCCTTATCAACCCTTGATCCTCAATACGATTGAAGAACAAGGACTCACGGACATCTCGCTCTTCGGGTGGACCTTTTAAAGGATAGCCAAACTGTCTGATAGCTAGGGAGGGATTATAATTAATTCCACCTTTCCTCCCTATCAAGGGAATATTAGGGAATTCTCCGCATTTGCAAATAATCTCCATTCCTAGTAAGTCACTATTAATCCAAGCAATGTTGTCAGCAGTCAAGCCCATTAACCTCTTTGACCATTTCAGAGAATCTTTCGTATCAACGAAAGCGCCAGATTCAGGGAGACGACTCAAAAACCAAGTAGCTAAAAGCGGTGCACAGCAACTTACAGTTTTCCCACGCCTATTCTCATTCTTGTAGTGAACCGAGTGATACACATCACCTAGCAAGATAGGTATAGGATTCTTCGAAATAAAGATCCTGACGGCATGCATATCCACCAGATCAGGAATATTCAGAAACAGAACAATCCCATAGATACACGCAGCCAGAATAGCTTGGAAAGCAGTCCAGTTCTTCTCTTTGACATGTATACAAGCTTGATCAAATAAGAACTTCAACAAGAAACCCTTAACCCCTTGTTTCTCTTCAACATTACTGTTCAGGACGAATTCACTAATATGAAGAGCCACAGCCATTTCTTTCATACCGGGGTGTTCCTTAGAAAAGAAAACTATATCATGACTGATAGGAATTCCCAAAATAAATGAGAATTCCTCCAACGTTGGAGCCAAGATGTAGTCCGGGAAAGTGAAGCAACGCAGAGACGGGTCGTAAAACTGAAGAAGTGTGTGAATGGCATCCTTCTCATACTGGGAGATATTATAGACAAATTTCAGAAGTCTTCCATACCTTCCACTGAACTCTGTACGAACTCCGGAACCAGCCATATTAATCAATTTGTGAATCAGTGTCAAAGTCGGCTCTGGGAATGAATAGGCGACAGTCTTCTTTCTCTGAACATCCATACTGAAGCGACCTCAGAAAACCGGAATCAAGGGTAAGATGCAAGCCCTGAAAAATGTCAAACATGTCAAAATACAAGAAAAATGATATGCTCATGCAAACATGGGGTCAAGGCACACTGCTGGATGTGCTGTGCTGTTAGCTGAACGAGAAACCAGAAAACCAGAACTCTGAACCACTGTGGAACCCAAATAATCAGACATTGATGAGAAATCCAGAAAACCGGGTAGGTTGAAAGTCTCGGTTACCTGCAAACCTGCAAACGCCCATCCCCTCTCACATGTGGGTACTAGGATGTTCAGTATCTCGGGCTCTCAGGTCGAGAAATGATGATACGTTCACCATTTCTGGTTTGGCATCATCATCAATCGAGGAGGCCTCAACTGATTCTCCAAAGCGGAAGGTCCTTAGCTTTGGCACTGAGGTCGAGAAACAATAGTACATTCATCCCTCGGGGTACAGTACTAAAGTCAATCGAGGAGTGCCTCCACTGATTCTCTTCAAAACGTAGGGGCCATCCTATGCGAGTTCCAAAGCGGGCCCTCGGGTGCGAATGGGTTTGCCACAGGATGTGGTCTGCCACTGTCACCACTAAAGAGGGATGTTTCCACTAAGGTCCTTAATGATCGGTCACCAGAGTCGACAGCTCTCTAGATCAACACCCCAACATGTGCAAGACACACACGTTAGAATGCATCCTAAGATAGCCTCGTCTGGTTGTGAATTTCGTGAACACACAAACGTACCAAGCGGGCACGTAGGTCCCACTACTTTCCTCTCTAGTCCTAGGGTATTCTCAAGCCTTGGTATTGGGCTTAGCTCTCGGTCCCACCCAACCTGCAAAACAAAGACAGTCAGCATAGCACAGCAGCATGACAGTAATAAAAAATGAAATGCAGATAATGCGGTAAAAATAAAAAATAAGAATAAAATACAACACATAAAGCAAATCAAAACAAAACACCCAAAGAGAACAAGCAAGCGCTAGGATTTACTCGCTTAGGGATGGACCAGCATAGGTCAACCATCCCCAGCAGAGTCGTCAGCTGTCGCTCCCAGGATTTTCATCCAGGTACAAATGCGAGAGTGGCGCAGAAAAATAGAGTCGCCAGCCGTGTAAATTTATCCCAAGAGAGGGAAAGGGAACACCGCATAAACCTGAGGAAAGAGGGAAAGGAATGGTCATCGCAACCATAACTTGGGTTCGGGAGTCGGTTAAGCGAGGGGAAGGTACTAGCACCCCACGCGTCCATCGTACTCGATGGGATCCACGCTTGTTGTCTAATCTAAGGGTAAGTTATACTATCATCTAGGGCTGTACTAAAACGGAGAGGAGGAAGACAAAGACAGACTCGGTAGGACGTCGACGTCCTAGGCCTACGTACCCCCCTTGTGCAATGGGGAATTCAGAGTCAACATAGTTCGGACCAAGTTCTTTTTGTGTTTTTTATGAGCGACGTTAAGTTCGCGTCCGGCAGTTAGGGTCGATGCCTGTTTGCGACTCAGACGGAAGGTAACGTGCCCTTTTTGAAAATAGCCTTTAAGTTGAAGGTCCCGAAGGACAAAAAGGTTTAAAGTTGGTTTATGTTTTTTAGGACAGAAGTGGCTTAAGTTAGTTCTTAAGTTGCATTGCACCAAAGTCTAGGGCACAGGGGCGAATACTTAACGCATCGTCCCAAGACAGGACGCTCGCTAAGTACTCTAGAAAGATGAGAGGAAGCCCCTCATCTCTCATTCCCTAGGCTTAAGGCTCGTGCGCAATACACCTTATTATTATTAAGTGTTTTAAAGAGATTTGAGATGAGAAGAGAGAAGACACAAGGGTAACTCTAAGGGGGACTATGAATCCTAAAGTTATCAAGCATGGGTGCCCTACGGTTAATGAGGTTTGATGACAACCTAAATCCTAAAGGGAGAAGATAGGAGGGAAAGAAAGGATAAGGGTGACCATGGATATTTATCCATACCCTTAAAGAACTTACCTTTGTCCCTGCATAAAAGATTAGTACAGAATAGATATAAATAAGAGAAATAAGGTGAATGAAAATCAAGCAAAGGCAAACAACAATGATAATAATCCAAACATGAACTCAAAGATCAAAGAAGCAATCCCAAAGCAAATGGCACAAGTGCCTTTCAAACAAGATAATCAGATAAGATCAAGGATGCGCACACAAGAGAATCTCAAGAGAAAGCAAATCAAATAATTAGAAAAGTAACTCCTAAAATTCCCAAATTAAACATTAAGGTTCCTCAACCAGAGGCAAACAACATATCAAAAGTCCCTGCAAAAAAATCAAGGTATTAGTCATTCAAATAATTATGCAGAGTTCAGGTGGGAATTAGGGCTTAGTGTGCCAAAGGGGAAGGACCAAAATGCAATATGAAATAAATTTAAAAATGAAAGAAAAATGTTTTCATGCACTTCGGGATGTTAATGAACAAATGCAAAAAGAATGGATAAAAAATATTTTATGATTGCAGAAAAATAAAATAAAGAAATTCAAGTATGCATGAGATGTGTAATGCAAAAAGGAAGTTAATAAAATAATTAGTTTAAATGATAAAAATAAAATAAATAAAAAAAATAAAATTTGCAAAAATTTGCGAAATAATAAAGATGATGTATGAATTTTTTGGGATTTTTTAAATGCAATTAACTAATTTTAATAATTAAAAATGAAATGTAAAAATAAAATAAAATAAAATGAATTAATGGGCTGGGGGGTGCGTTTAGTGAGAAAATGAAGTGGAAATGTTAAATGGGCTGAAGGTGGAGGGTGCGAATAGCAGCCCAATGCGTTATGTCCAAAAAATAAAAAACCTGGGGGGTGTGATCAGTAAGGAAAATGAAAAGGAAATGAGATTGCGCTGACGAGTGGGGGGTGCGTATAGCAACCCAGCCCACTGATTGATCAGCAAAAAAACAAAAAAAGAAAAAGGCTACCGTGGGCATGCCATGTGCAAGGCGCGTGCATTCATTAATGTGGTGGCAAGACGTGGGCCACTTGATACATCAGACGGCTTATGATAGGTCAACTTATATAAAAAGTAAACACAATAAAAAATCTGGTTGGTGGAACATGGTAAGATTCATGGGGTAAATAACACACGATCACACATTTAAAATCAGAAAAAAAAAAATAGAAAATACGTGGCCTCGCCTGGACCGTGCGATCAGAAAAATGGACGGCTGAGGGTCATCTTCCTCGCCAAAAACCCTAGCCGGCCGGAAACTTCCCAGGTCGCCGGAGCCCTAGCTCCGGCCGCCTCCTACCACCACCTGCAACTCAAAATTCGCCCCGAATTTTCATACGAATACTCCATCTTGACCAGAAAATCATCAGGATCTCAAATATGTCATCAAAAAAATCAAATAACGCATGGATAAAGAGAATTGAAGGAAATAGTGTAAGGGTTCAAAACTTTAAACTCACATAACAAGCCATACATGCATCCATATTCAAAGATAAATAGATCAGAGTGATCACCATTCATCACACTTCAATATTCATATAAAAAATTGGAGTTTTAAGAGCATGAAAAAACCTCTCAACCTGAGATGGAGCAACTCCAATCCTTGCCTTTGGCTGCGAATGGTGGTTGGGTTGTGCTCCAGAAATCACCAGGAAGAGACTTGTGGAAGAACTTTTGGCAAAAACCTTGTGGATCGTGAGTTTGAATGAGAAATCTTCTTTTAGGGTTTTCTTGAGAACTCCTCCAACTTCACGTGAATCCCCTAACCAATGCATGAATAGGCTTAAATACTTAGGGTTATTTCATATCTGATCATTTGGGCTTGGGTAATTGTTTGTTTCATGAGTTTTTGAATTATTTTGTTAAAATGCATTATGTGAATTACACCTTTCTCCTTGCATGGATACTTGAGAATTATTTAATGGATCACCTTCATTTGGATTGCTAATCACACCATATTTAACTTGGGCCTTGAAACTTTTTGATTCATGACTTTTGAATAATTTGGCATTTTTGAACAATGGAGAATAAATGAAGAACAAACCATGGAATTGCTTCATTATTGGGCCCAAATTAATCCTCAAGGAATTTCTTTTAATATTGGAATGTGGCATGAAGCTATGGAATTGATTATAGGTCACTATGCCCAAAGTTGTGAAAATGGGATCATGAGAAACCCTAAAAACCACTTTGCCTTCTTTTGATCATAACTGGAGTTTCACAAATGATATGGAGACCCACTAGTACTTGTTGGAAAGAGGAGAAAAATATATTCAACTTTCGTTTTGGAGAAAAATTCATTTGAAGCTTTCTTGATGATGAAAAGTCAAGTTGAATGCAGTGCAGAAACTTGCCAAAAATGGAAACTTTTCATTATAGGTCACTTTCCAAATTTGGAAACTTTGCACCAACTCCTAATTCCTGACAAATATGTATGAAACTTGACCCCTGGAGACCATATGAGGGTGTGAGACCTTAAAATCCCTGCAGAGAACTTCAAAATTTCACAGTTGACTTTCCTCCTTTGACTGTTGACTTTTCCCCAAATTCAACTGATTTTCAATTCATTGGCCAATTGGACTTCTCCTGAACTAAACTGATGGACAATCTTCCACTCCTAGATACTTAGGGACCCAAGGAATACCATAAAACCAAGACTTGCCCAAAAAATCAGAAATAAACTGACTTTATAGCAAACCCTAGTTTTGGTACCCTTAGTCTAGGAGGAAATAGCACAGTCTCCAAATCCAAATTCCTCTGAATATGATGTGTATCCTCTCCAACAAAGATAAGATATGTCATTTGTTGATGGTAAAAACCCCAGGAACTTGCCCACTGGAGCAATAAACCCAAGAATCTAATCTATGCACTGGTTAGGAAAGGATGATCCACCTGAGCTCTCTTAGACAATACCAGGACTCTTGCTTGACCCTCTGAAGCACTGCCTCAGGCACCTTGACCCCATGCTAAGAACCAATGATATGCATACATGATAATGCAAAATGCAATGCAACATAAGCCAGTTAGTAATAAAGTAAGGAGAGCAAATTTTGGGGTGCAACAAGTGGGACGCCAAGTTTTCTGTAAAATCCTCTTGGGATGACTTCTTCTTATAAACCAAGTGATCTGGGGCATTTGAGAAGTGAAGATTGCTTCTCATTCACAGCAACTGTTGTTCAAAATGGCGACTACCACGTAGGTCATTAATGCAGAGTTACATCAGTCTCACGACTTTATTCACTCATACCTCAAAGAGCTCCTATCCAAGGTAATGTGGCAACTCCCCAGTAAGTTTCACTTCAGGTGGTCACGACTATTCCCTGGTAAACCTCTACTTCAAGAAGTTATGGCACATTTGACGCAAGATTTCCCAGTCGGCAACCTAAGAATCCTCAATGAATTTCCTGAATTTCAATCTTCCCCAGCGAAGCGAGTGTTTATTTCACTCCTCATTGGACTTTCTCACTATCTCAATCTTCACCAGTGAAGGCGGATGTTTATTTCATCCTCTCGAAGTTTTTATCTCCGACATTTCTAACTACTATTGATTCGAGTTTCCCCGACGAAGCGGATATTTATTTTATCCAGTTACAACTTTCATTCAGACTACGTCAGTTCGCAGTGGATATTTATTTTATCCCCCATGAAGTCTTTTCGATCGTGATTTTGATTCGTTCCCAGTGAATCTTTCGCATTCCCAATGAAATCGAAGGTTCATCTTAGCAATCCTAAGAGAAGTCACGATGTTCATCCCAAGTGGAGTGCTCTCTTTTTCCCAGAGAATTTTGAAGTGTGGAAGTGGGACTTGTTTCTATATAGGGCTTTCCTTTCATCCCCAGTGGTACTTCTACCTTGCGAAGATTGGCCGAGTATCTGTATCGAGATGCTTGTTTTCATCTCCAGTTTACTTCTTGTCGTTGTTTTGTCAGCATAAGCATAAGCATAGCATGGCATTCTTTCATGTAGATTCATGGTTGTGCGCATTTTGCATCTTGCATTTTGTGTTGTTTGTTTTGTTCTATCACTTTGGCCGCGGTTATCCCTAAGTGACTGGGTTTGTCTGCTCCCTCCAAGTAGAGTCGTCAGCCCTAGGCAGAAAGAGCACACCCTTTCTAATTCCCCACTGAGTTCGATCCTCGTGGAAGATGGTTGCTTTAGTTTTCTTTTCCATTTTTGGATAAAGATAAACCCGTTGAGTTCAATCCTCAATGGATGGAGTCTTGTTTGACCGTTTCTTTCCAGTTATTCCCTGACAATCGCAATTTTGGATATTTCTGGACTGTTGAACCCAGATCGAGCGTGCATTTATTTTGCACTTTGTCTCTCAAAGAAGAGTTTACTTGAAGATCTCCATGGAAGACATAAATTATATCTCCAATAGGATTACTACATTTTCAAGGGATTTACACCCAGACAACAAGTAGCAGCTCTTTATTTGAGCAGTTTATTTATCAAGATTTCTACGACAAATGGCAGTCTTCTCAAGACAGTTTGTCTATCCCCAACAAGTTATCAAGATTTTCCATTTATTCTCCGTCAGATGTTATCTCCCCGAAAATCCGTCAGAAAAACTTATTGAAGACTTTACAGGAATTCTCTTTATTTGAGAACTCCCGTTGCAAGAATTCTATTTATTTCACTGAAATTTCAACTATAGCAATATTGCTCTACCATGGTTATCTCCAATGAATTCATTATTCAAGTTACTCCCACCAGATGATATCTCTTCGAAGAGCGTGGGAAATTCAAGACTTTGCTCGAGGCAGAGAACCTTACAACACCTTTTCAAGACTTTGCTCGACTTGCCTGTGGCATACAACCTTGGGGGCAGGGGAAAGTATTTACTCTTCCTGAGCGGAACATTTAAGGAAGCTGAATCATCCTCTTGGTCGTTGAAGCTTATTTTTCAGTCTATTACCTCTGCTTAGGCTATCGTGGGATAATAGGTAATACGTCTGTATTTTGGGTCAGATGCCTCGCTTAGGCTACCGTGGTGGTAGTAGGTCATCTTTCCTTCTTGTGTTTACCTGGCTTAGGCTATCATATGCTTGATAGTAGGTAACACACCCTTTTTGGGTCAGATGTCTCGCTTAGGCTACCGTGGTAGTAGTAGGTCATCTTTCCTTCTTGTGTTTACCTGGCTTAGGCTATCATATGCTTGATAGTAGGTAACACGCCCTTTTTGGGTCAGATGCCTCGCTTAGGCTACCGTGGTGGTAGTAGGTCATCTTTCCTTCTTGTGTTTACCTGGCTTAGGCTATCATATGCTTGATAGTAGGTAACACACCCTTTTTGGGTCAGATGCCTCGCTTAGGCTACCGTGATGGTAGTAGGTCATCTTTCCTTCTTGTGTTTACCTGGCTTAGGCTATCATATGCTTGATAGTAGGTAACACACCTTTTGGTCGGACGCCTTTGCTCAGGCTGCCACAAGTTGGCAGTAGGTGATCCTTCTTCTTCAGTCTATTACCTCTGCTTAGGCTATCATGGGATAGTAGGTAATAGGTCTGTATCCTTGGTCAGATGCCTCGCTTAGGCTACCTTGGTGGTAGTAGGTCATCTTTCCTTTTGTGCTTACCTCGCTTAGGCTATCATGTGCTTGATAGTAGGTAACACACCTTTTTGGGTCGGACACCTATGCTTAGGCCACCGTGTTTGGTAGTGGGTGATCTTTCCTCCCCAGTTTATTACCTCTGCTTAGGCTATCCTGCGTGATAGTAGGTAATATACACCCTTTTATTTCAACTGGATACCTTTGCTTAGGCTACCAGCTGTTGGTAGTAAGTTATCCTTCCAGGTCTCTTGCCTTATACTTAAGACATCTAGTGATTGTCAATCGGTAGTCTCTTTCCCCGTGGAGTCTTATCTCGCTGAGTCGTCCTCGTCGGATCTTTCTTTCTTTGTGTCTTAACATCAGTTATCCCTTGTGACATTATTCCTCACAGAATCCTTGTCTTGCATTCCATATTGTGACGCCCCCAATCTATACCCCCAATTAACACGCAATTAAAGCGGTAAAAAGAAAATTCGAAAATTGATCAGAGTATATTTGAAACATCATGGCATAGAAAGGGAGAGTCACATCAAAGTAACCAAATATACACATAACATGCAACACCTGCTCATCTAGATATGCAACGTCGGGTAACAATCATACAGAGGAAACTTCGTTCCTTACACCCACTTTTCAGAAATTAGAATTAAAGCGGAAAGATCTAAAATCTGAATAACACATATACATATAAACTTGGCTGTCATACATCAAGTTATAACTGTACAACCAAAATATAATCATCAGATATACAAAACAATCACAAACGGCCACCCTATGCTACCCGGAGTCACATATCAGAGCTGACCAACCAAAATAATGAAGACGCAACGCTTCACAAAAGAATACCTCCAGCAACACTAATCTGCAATGCCTCATAGAGCGTTATAAAACAACAGAAGGGTGAGAAAAACAACCATAATATAATTGCATAAGATTATATATTAACACATAAATGCACAATTAACATATTCTCACCACCAAAGCACACAGATAAATTATAACAACACACAGTACAATTCACACGTATCAATTACCACTGCACATCAATCATTCACAATACAATCACATATATTCCCTTTCATTAATCACATTCACAAATTCACACACAATTAATTCATGATTTATGCAATGCACATAGACCGACACAACGACTCTATGCATATGCCATGCGGTACCGACTTCCATTGTCACGTCATGTCACGTCATTAGTCCACTCAGGAACTATTGGAACCATCGCTCGTTACTGAGAATCTCAAGTAACTCCCCGTCAGGCCTACGATGTTCACCCGTCGCTTTAGGTCCTTAGGCATCGCCTCATATTTTCGAGGCACACGACGTTAAGGATTGCTTTAAGTCTCCAAAGGAGCCCACAATCGTCTATACCCATCGCTTTAAGTCCTCAGGCATCGCCTCATATTTTCGAGGCACACGATGGTATAGAATATTCCCTCAGGAATCAAACCGTCTCTCAGGACGTTTCCACAATGCACATTATGATGCTTGGCATACAATGACTCATGACACTCACATTGCATCCATGCACACATTCACAATTATGCATATATCATTAAATACCACACTTAGCATTTTCTTGCCTTACGGCCACAAATCATCATCACAACAGCGCATAAGTCATACCACATTCGAAGCAACACCATAAAGCATAACACAAGTCAAATACGCACCATTAAAACGACAAAAGTCGACCATTGACACTATTCACATTTACCGACAAAATAAAATCGGCTAACAATTCTAAACCATCAAAATAAGAAAGTACAGCTCAATGGCTTTCCAACGCATCAAACCACGCCTCAAACCGAATCACAGATCAAAAGTTATGCAGAAAACAAAATTACACGAACAGCACTGTTCGCTGGGCGAACCTCCCTCGCGAGCATTCGCTAGCTCCTTCGCTAGGCGAACATCCCTCGCGAGCATTCGCTAGCTCCTTCGCTAGGCGAATGTTCCAGCGAACCACCTGTTAGCTAAAAACAGACACAAAGTTCGCTAGGCGAGCACTTGGCGAACCAAGTCAGAACCAAACAGAGCCAAAAACACCCAAAGTTCGCTAGGCGAACACTCTAGCGAACCTTTGCTCATGCCTTCGCTAGGCGAATACCCGTAGCGAACCTTCACTACCCTTCGCTGAATGGTTCGCTAGGCGAACCTGCGAAAATTCAGAATCCTTCAGCGCTGTTGAAAACCCAAAAATGATATTTTCCAACCCAAACCATTTCCAAATCAACATATTTCAATCAGAACCTATTCTAATCATGTCAACAACCAAACTACCACCTTTACATCGATTTCCAACAGTTAAACCATCGATTCTACTCATTTTATCGTTTCGACCTAAAAGTGAAAAAAACATAGAAAGCAAGAGAATCATCCAAACACATACATACATAATCATATACAAGCATAGTATAATCGAGTTTCGCACCCTTACCCGATTTAATTCGATTCTAGGAATTGATCTTGATGATTTTCACACTTTTTCCAATTTTCTCTCTTCTCCTCTTTTCTTCTCTTTTCCCTTCTTTCTTCTTTCTTTCTCTCTATTTTCTCTCTTTCCAATTCTATCTTACTAACTTAATGAAAAATATTATAAAATGACCAAAATACCCCCACACTCAAATTTCTCGCAAACGATCCCAAAACGCGATAAAATATATTCACGACTAAAAATAACACATTTTCACACAAAAGTTGAAATTACAATAAAATAATAATAAAATAATCCAAAAAGACTCAATAAAATAAAATTGGCAAAAACTGGGGCGTTACAATTCTCCCCCACTTAGAAATTTTCGTCCTCGAAAATCTTACCTGATACAAACATCTCTGGATACGACTCCCGCATCCTACTTTCCAATTCCTACGTCAAATTACCCTCAGCAACGCCTCCCCACGCCACTTTCACAAGTGCAATCTCTTTACCCCTCAACCGCTTCACCTCGCGATCCAAAATACCAACCGGTAATGCCTCGACCGTAAGGTTATCCCTTACCTCAACCTCGTCCATCGGAATCACATGTGAAGGGTCCGGAACATACTTCCGAAGCTGTGAAACATGAAAAACATCATGCAAATTCGACAGATTCGGCGGTAACGCCACACGATACGCTACAGCACCAACTCTCGCAGATATCTGGTAAGGACCAATAAATCGAGAAGTAAGCTTCTTAGATTTCAAAGCACGACCAACATCCGTTACCGGCGTAACCCTCAGAAATACGTGATCACCCTCTTGAAACTCAAGATCCTTCCGTCTCCGATCATGATAACTCCTTTGTCTATCCTGAGAAGCCTTCATTTTCTCACGAATAAACTTTACCTTTTCCGTCGTCTGTTGCACTAATTCCGGTCCAACCACATAACTCTCACCAGTTTCGTGCCAACACAACGACGTTCGACATCTTCGTCCATATAAGGCCTCAAAAGGTGCCATTCCGATACTAGAATGGAAACTGTTATTATACGTGAACTCAATCAAAGCAAGATAACCGTCCCACGCACCACCTTGTTCCAAAACACACGCTCTCAACAAATCCTCCAACGACTGAATAGTTCTTTCGGTCTGACCATCTGTCTGCGGATGATAAGCCGAACTCAACCTCAATCTAGAACCCAAAGCCTTCTGTAAACTTTCCCAAAATCTCGATGTAAACCTAGGATCTCGATCAGAAACAATACTCAAAGGAACCCCATGCAATTTCACCACCACACTGATATAGATCTCAGCTAACCGTTCCAAAGAAAAACTGATGTCAATCGGAATAAAATGCGCCGATTTAGTAAGCCTGTCCACAATCACCCAAATAGCATTATACCCACGCTGAGTGTTCGGTAATCCCGTCACAAAATCCATCGAAATGCTATCCCATTTCCACTCAGGAATATCCAACGGCTGCAACAAACCACTAGGTCTCAAATGTTCCACTTTCGATTTCTGACAAGTCAAACAAGCATACACAAACTGAGCCACATCTCTTTTCAAACCAGACCACCAGAAAATCTTCTTCAAATCTTGGTACATCTTATTCGCACCCGGATGTATACTTAAATTACTCCGGTGTCCTTCCTCCAAAATCATTCTTTTCAACTCCGCATCATCAGGTATACAAATACGACCACGGAATCTCAAAACACCAAAATTATCAACCTTGAAATCCACATTCTCATTCCTCATCAAATCAACGAATTTCAAATCCAGCTTTTGTTTCTCACTAACCGACAACAAAAATTCATTCGTAACTTTCAACATTCCAAGCCTCACACTAACCGAAGTCACTTCACATACCAAACTCAAATCTCTAAACGATTCCAAAAGTTCCAACTCTTTCACCATCAATGCGGACATATGCATCGATTTCCGGCTCAATGCATCGGCTACCACATTAGCTTTACCAGGAGGGTAATTCAAGCCAAAGTCGTAGTCTTTCAAGAATTCCAACCATCTCCGCTGCCTCATGTTCAACTCTTTCTGATCAAATAAATATTTCAAGCTTTTATGATCACTAAAGACCTCGAACCTTGCACCATAGAGATAGTGCCTCCAAATCTTCAACACAAAAACCACAGCCGCTAATTCAAGATCATGAGTAGGATAGTTTTTCTCATGAACTCTTAGCTGCCTTGAAGCATAAGCTACAACTTTACCTTCCTGCATCAGAACACCACCCAAACCAATTAAAGAAGCATCGCAATACACAACAAATGGTTCATTAGGATTGGGTAAAATCAGAATAGGAGCTGTCGTCAATCTCCTCTTTAGCTCACAAAAACTTTCTTCACATTGAATATCCCAAATGAATGCTTTCCCCTTACAAGTCAACTGCGTCAAAGGAAGAGCAAGCTTAGAAAAACCTTCAATGAACCTCCGGTAATAACCAGCCAAACCCAAAAAGCTTCGAATCTCGGTAACGGATCTAGGAGCCTCCCATTGTAGAACTGCTTCTACTTTAGATGGATCCACAACAATACCATTACCTGAAATTACGTGCCCAAGAAAACTCACCTCAGACAACCAGAATTCACACTTGGACAATTTGGCAAAAAGCTTCCTTTCCTTCAAAACCTGCAAAACAATACGCAAATGTTCTGCATGTTCTTCCCGAGACTTAGAATAGATTAAAATATCATCAATAAACGCCACCACAAAATGATCCAAATGCTCGTGGAAAATCCGATTCATGTATTCCATAAACACACCAGGCGCATTAGAAACCCCGAACGGCATCACCAAATATTCATAATGACCGTAACGTGTTCTAAAGGCCGTCTTCTGAATATCCTCTTCCTTCACCCTTATCTGATGATACCCCGATCTCAAATCGATCTTACTAAACACACAAGCACCAACCAACTGATCCATCAGATCATCAATCCTTGGAAGCGGATATTTGTTCTTAATCGTCACCTTATTCAACTGGCGATAATCAATACATAATCGCATACTCCCATCTTTCTTTTTCACCAACAAAACTGGAGCACCCCAAGGAGAAACACTTGGCCTCACGAACCTCTTTTCCAACAACTCATTCAACTGCCTTTTCAACTCCACCAATTCAGATGCCGACATTCTATAAGGTGCCATAGAAACAGGTCCAGTACCAGGAACTAGATCAATAGAAAATTCAACCTCTCTCACCGGCGGCACATCTGAAATATCATCAGGAAACACCTCAGGAAATTCGCACACAACAGGAAACACATCAAGAGAAACTTGACTATCCATAGTTAATGAAGCAAACAAACCAAACAACTGAGCTTCATCCGCTAAAAGTCTCTTCAACTCTTTAGTAGACAAGAAACTCGAGTCTTCATCTTCCTCAAGAGAAGGAAACCTTACAAGCTTATGATAACAATCAATGTGCACCCGATTGAATTGCAACCATTCATTCCCAACACCACATCTAAACCTTCCAACGGTAAACACACCAAATCCATCGCAAAGTCTTTACCATAAATGGTCAAAGGACAACTCAAACACACTAAAGAAGTAGTTACTGACCCCATCACTGGAGTATCAATAACCATCTCACCATCCATCGAAGACAACCCAAGATTCAAACATTCTGCGCACTCAGACGAAATAAACGAATGAGTCGCTCCAGTATCAATAATAGCAATTAAAGGCATGTTATTAATAAAGCAAGTACCTCTTATCAGACGATCAACACTTGAAGTCTGAGTTCCTGCCAACGAAAACACTTTGCCACTAGCCTGAGCTTTCTTCTGATTCGGACACTTCGAACTAATGTGACCAGGTTCTCCATAATTGTAACACTTCACCACATTCTTCCTTTTACAATCAGCCAAAACATGTCCGATACAACCACAATTAGAACACTTATTCAACTTCTTCCTACATTCATGCTGGCGATGACCCAATTCACCACATCCAAAACACCTAATAGGATTAGACATACCTCCTCCACCTGACCTTCGATCAAAAGTTCCCCTTTGTTTACCTTTATCAGTCGGTGACACATACGGACCACCACGGAACTGTTGTTTCCCTTTCCTGTCACTTACACTTTTATAGTGAGCAGAACGAGCCTTACTATCTTCATCATAAATCCTACAGCATTCCACCAAATCAGCAAACCTTCGAATCCTCTGATATCCAATAGCCTGCTTTATCTCAGGACGCAAACCACTTTCATACTTCACACACTTTGAAAATTCAGCAGTCGCTTCCGCATAATGAGGATAAAACTGCACAAGTTCCACAAACTTAGCAGTATAGTCAATAACCGACATATTACCTTGTTTTAGCTCTAGAAACTCAATCTCCTTCTTTCCTCGGACATCCTCGGGAAAATACTTCCTTAGAAACTCTCGGCTAAACACCTCCCAAGTGATCTCTTCTTCCTCCTCATCAGCTTCCAACACCTGACGAGTACTGACCCACCAGTCATCAGCCTCTTCGTGTAGCATATGAGTGCCCAGCCTCACCTTATCATCATCGTCATCACAATCCATTACCCTAAAAATCCTCTCAATCTCTTTCAACCACAACTGCGCACCATCCGGATCATGTTTCCCTTTAAAGACCGGCGGCTTATTCTTTCTAAACTCATCATTTCCGGTAGCATTCGGCGCCCCCTGCACAGCTCGTGCCATTGCTTCCATCGCAGCAGCCAAAGCAGCATCATTATGACCAGCCATATTCTGTTCGTCCAAAACAGAAACTATGGTTAAACAACAACTCGCTCAACACAACTCGCCCAATACGCCAGACACAACAGACACAAACTACACAACTGACACGGACTGGCTCTGATACCACTTAATGTGACGCCCCCAATCTATACCCCCAATTAACACGCAATTAAATCGGTAAAAAGAAAATTCGAAAATTGATCAGAGTATATTTGAAACATCATGGCATAGAAAGGGAGAGTCACATCAAAGTAACCAAAAATACACATAACATGTAACACCTGCTCATCTAGATATGCAACGTGGGGTAACAATCATACAGAGGAAAATTCATTCCTTACACCCACTTTTCAGAAATTAGAATTAAAGCGGAAAGATCTAAAATCTGAATAACACATATACATATAAACTTGGCTGTCATACATCAAGTTATAACTGTACAACCAAAATATAATCATCAGATATACAAAACAATCACAAACGGCCACCCTATGCTACCCGGAGTCACATATCAGAGCCGACCGACCAAAATAATGAAGACGCAACGCTTCACAAAAGAATACCTCCAGCAACACTAATCTGCAACGCCTCATAGAGCGTTATAAAACAACAGAAAGGTGAGAAAAACAACCATAATATAATTGCATAAGATTATATATTAACACAGAAATGCACAATTAACATATTCTCACCACCAAAGCACACAGATAAATTATAACAACACACAGTACAATTCACACGTATCAATTACCACTGCACATCAATCATTCACAATACAATCACACATATTCCCGTTCATTAATCACATTCACAAATTCACACACAATTAATTCATGATTTATGCAATGCACATAGACCGACACAACGACTCTATGCACATGCCATGCGGTACCGACTTCCATTGTCACGTCATGTCACGTCATTAGTCCACTCAGGAACTATTGGAACCATCGCTCGTTACTGAGAATCTCAAGTAACTCCCCGTCGGGCCTACGATGTTCACTCGTCGCTTTAGGTCCTCAGGCATCGCCTCATATTTTCGAGGCACACGACATTAAGGATTGCTTTAAGTCTCCAAAGGAGCCCACAATCGTCTATACCCATCGCTTTAAGTCCTCAGGCATCGCCTCATATTTTCGAGGCACACGATGGTATAGCATATTCCCTCAGGAATCAAACCGTCTCTCAGGACGTTTCCACAATGCACATTATGATGCTTGGCATACAATGACTCATGACACTCACATTGCATCCATGCACACATTCACAATTATGCATATATCATTAAATACCACACTTAGCATTTTCTTGCCTTACGGCCACAAATCATCATCACAACAGCGCATAAGTCATACCACATTCGAAGCAACACCATAAAGCATAACACAAGTCAAATACGCACCATTAAAATGACAAAAGTCGACCATTGACACTATTCACATTTACCGACAAAATAAAATCGGCTAATAATTCTAAACCATCAAAATAAGAAAGTACAGCTCAATGGCTTTCCAACGCATCAAACCACGCCTCAAACCGAATCACAGATCAAAAGTTATGCAGAAAACAAAATTACACGAACAGCACTGTTCGCTGGGCGAACCTCCCTCGCGAGCATTCGCTAGCTCCTTCGCTAGGCGAACATCCCTCGCGAGCATTCGCTAGCTCCTTCGCTAGGCGAATGTTCCAGCGAACCACCTGTTAGCTAAAAACAGACACAAAGTTCGCTAGGCGAGCACTTGGCGAACCAAGTCAGAACCAAACAGAGCCAAAAACACCCAAAGTTCGCTAGGCGAACACTCTAGCGAACCTTCGCTCATGCCTTCGCTAGGCGAATACCCGTAGCGAACCTTCGCTACCCTTCGCTGAATGGTTCGCTAGGCGAACCTGCGAAAATTCAGAATCCTTCAGCGCTGTTGAAAACCCAAAAATGATATTTTCCAACCCAAACCATTTCCAAATCAACATATTTCAATCAGAACCTATTCTAATCATGTCAACTACCAAACTACCACCTTTACATCGATTTCCAACCGTTAAACCATTGATTCTACTCATTTTATCGTTTCGACCTAAAAGTGAAAAAAACATAGAAAGCAAGAGAATCATCCAAACACATACATACATAATCATATACAAGCATAGTATAATCGAGTTTCGCACCCTTACCCGATTTAATTCGATTCTAGGAATTGATCTTGATGATTTTCACACTTTTTCCAATTTTCTCTCTTCTCCTCTTTTCTTCTCTTTTCCCTTCTTTCTTCTTTCTTTCTCTCTATTTTCTCTCTTTCCAATTCTATCTTACTAACTTAATGAAAAATATTATAAAATGACCAAAATACCCCCACACTCAAATTTCTCGCAAACGATCCCAAAACGCGATAAAATATATTCACGACTAAAAATAACACATTTTCACACAAAAGTTGAAATTACAATAAAATAATAATAAAATAATCCAAAAAGACTCAATAAAATAAAATTGGCAAAAACTGGGGCGTTACACATATCATTTTCATATCATATCATGTGCATTTGGCGGCATCTTAGAGCCAAAAATTTTGTGTATGTTTATATTTAAGTCTCTCCTATCTCGTCGAGACGAAGATTTCAATCTCCATATCTCCGAATAGGAGAAACTTAAATAGGGGCATCTGTCGCACCCTAATTTTTGACCCTAAGATCCCCGCCTTGTTCTTTGCATATCATCTTAGGCCAATCATTCGTGCATAACTAACCGCTTCATCTAGCTTTGTCTGTTTTGTTTCTTTTCAAGAACAGGTGCTGCTGCAGAAAATTCAAGGTCTTAAAGGCGGTGTTGTGTGTGTTTGTGGAGGTTCCCTGGTCCTTGCAAGATGTGTGTGGATTCCTGTGCGATCGTGTCCTCCCCCTTTTTGTTCCCTAAACCACTACCAAGCCTCTTTCCCTCCACAGAATACTATGACCTTATGCCTTTCGATATGGAATCTGGTACCCTAAGACTGGTCACTGGTTGTGCGGCAAAGTTATATTACAAGTTGGCACCTTCCCCCCCTTCTGTAAGCTCCTCAAGGTTCAGATATGTGTTGCTCTATGTTCTTAAATAATGGTTCATCAAGGAAAGTTCAATTTTGGAAGGAAGTTTAAGTTTAGAATTCAAGGTGCAAATTCAAGCCCGTTGATTCGTTACGAGTTTACAAGATCAAGCCTAAAGTCCTACATCATTCCTATGATTCTAATTTACACTTGGTTCAAGTACGAAGCTCATGCCCTTTGTTTGAAGAAGAATATTTGTGTTCCTTGAAGTTATCAAGGTATCCTTCAAGCAAGTTTGTAGATCATTTGGAATTCAAGATGTTCATGATACTTTAACCATTGGTAGAAGTTTGAAATCCTCACAAATTCATAAGACGTGGTTACAAAACTCATATTCCAAAGTAGCATTCCAAACTCAAAACCGGGCTTTATTTACAATGACATTTCTCATGGAGATTCAATTCGGGATTTAGTTTAAACTGGTAAGATTTGCTTGGTCTCATTTCGAGTTACAAGAGATGTTTGATTCAAATGAAGTTTGTAGTAAATCTGAGCTCAAAACAGGATGTTGTCTTCAAGCTTGCTTTAAAGAAATTCAAGTTTCTAGTTACTTAATCACTAGGTCCTTTGGAAGTAAGATTCAAAGCATACAAAGGTTTTCAAAATGGGTTTCAATTTCTATTTGAAAAGTCCCAAGGTACAAAGCTCAAAATTGCCGGATGAGAGTTTACCATTACGATAGCTTCTAAGTCAAACTCAATTTTAGAAGAAACCATCTTCAACAAAGACTCAAAGAGTTTACTTACCAGAATATGTCATAATTGATTCCAAATACAAATCAATTACAAGACCAAGCAACTTTGTTGAATTTAAAGTCGGATTCGTAAGCATGTCAAGAATTCACATGTTTAAAAGAAGGAATGCAACATTTCATTGTAGGAAAATTCCAAAGGTCCTAAGTGTTAACGTTTTATTTTCTAAAAAATACTAACAACCATGTTAATTAAAAAGAACAAAGTACAATAGAAACGGATTCCAGCAAATAGATATAGACTTTATGTCATTGACACTGCTTCATTTCTATTACGTTACACGATGGCTGCATCAAAACCGCTACTGAAATGCTTCATGACCTTACTGTAATCAAAACCAATCCCATATTCTATTCAAAATCCAAGTCAACCTCGAGTCATTATCATTCAAGGTTTGAAGATTTATTCCAAAGATTCAAGCTATGATTATTTCTGTTCAAGTCACAAATTTAAGAAATGGGAAGATGAATACATGAATTTTAGAGATCATTGCAAGTTACACTCAAAAAGAAAGATAACAAATTGATATTGGTAAATTCCACAGGACGTTCAAAAAAATAAAGCCAACCACAATCCAAAGTATAAACTAAATTACTAAAGATGGTTTTCCACAAGCCATTACAATACAAAATTAAACAAGTGGTTGTAAGAAACTAATAATTTTGATCCAGAATTTTGATCCATCGTTCAAATTAATTACACCCTTGGATACAGTAGCCAAACATGAAGCTAGTCGAGCTTGGTTCTAGAAATCCTTGAAGCATATCCCAATGCCACAAGTTTGATTTGTGAGCAGCACCATCCTAGCTAGCAAGATTAATGATTGAAGACACTCCATTTTCACTGCTACTTCAAAGTAAAGTCCGATGGCAGCCTTTTCTTTTAAAGACCTGTCACAATGGAACAGACATATTTTTGTTATCTTCATGAAGAAAGTATCAAATACCCACCCGGCATAACGATTGAAAAGATGAAGAAGGTTTTGATGTCGGCTATATCCTTCGCAGCAGCAAATTGGTATCTGGTAGTTAATTCCATTCCCGAATGAATCATCCACCCAAAGCTTAAAGTATTGGCCTTTTCTCCACGTTATACTCCTGTCACCTCTGAGAATTGAGACTTTGGAGGAATATTTGAAAACCTACAACAAACCGTCATGGTAGCATCACGATCAGGATCGAACAACCATGACAGGACCGGATCGTTTTCACATACAGATTTGTCAGCAAGAGAGATTTTGAGTTTAGTCCAGAATTTAATCGACAAGGGTCATAAAAACATGAAAACAAGAATAACAAGTACATGGCAATAAGCACATTTTGGAAATCAAAGCTTCAAACGCGATTAAATTGGAGGGTACAGGCCTGAATCATTATCATGGAAATTAAATCTCTTATCAGTTCAATTCAAACTTACAATAAACTCAAATCACCTCATGATCATTCCCAAAGACACGACTATTTGATCTTCCAAAGCCCTTCGTGCCTCCATCTTCAACCTACAAAGGACAAAGTGGTTATGTTTTAGTGAAAGAAAACACGTTAAAATTGGGACAGAGACAACGACACACTCTGAGCAGACATTACGAAGCCAACAATCTTTGACAAAGGAGAAAATCAAGGGCATTCACTGCAATCCATAATTCCAGACACAAGAAATAGGGAGAGGGAAACCATTAATTTCTAATCATCAATTCGAACACAAAAAATACTGAATGGGAAAGTTATGATCGGACAAGCTCAAAACAGTAAAATACGGTCTTAGTTTTTTCCAAAACATTCGCAAGAACATATTTCAACACGATCAAGTGTATTCCCTACATAATTAATAGCATTCAAGAATCAAGGAGTCAAGAGATAGTCAGATTTTAAAACATCTCCAAACATGATCATGTGCATTCAATACACATTCTTTCCTTTCCAAACAAATACACAAACATATGAAGTTGAAAAAGGAAAGTCTTCAATCACCATCAAGCGTATTTCAAATTGTTTCCAAAAACATAATCAAATTTGTTGAATTGAAAAGGGGAAATTTTCAATATATGTCCAAACATATCTCAGGCATTTTAAAATTATTCCCAAAACAGTCATAAAACATTCATGACAAGTTTTAAAAATCCTCAGCAATTAAACACATAGAATCAAAGAGGAAAAGAATCAATTCTCAAAAGACCTGTCTAAGACAAAATCATTTGAAAGGGGAAGGTTTTCAAATTTCCATTTAGAAACTTTCCAAACAAGTTCAACGTCATCAGACAAGGTTAAATCAATTCGGAAATAAAAATAAAACAAAAAGAAACAGCATTCAATTCTAAAATCAAGGTTTTGATTTTGATTGAGTCTATAAATTGAATCCACATACACACACCAGGGGAGGATTCAGAAGGCGGGGAGAAAACACAAGGCACAAACCATTTACAAACCTTACCAAAACAACTCATCGATTCCATACCAGAACCAACACATCAATTCACCAAACCAGCTACCAGTTTTAAATTCATCGCAAATCCCTACATCCTTACATATCCAACAACCCAAATAATCATAAATTATCATCAAACCAATAAACAGAAAATGTAGCAATAATCTCAAAAAGCTCAGAACTTCACATTCTTCATCAGACACCAACCAAGTTCATCAGACCTCAATCAACGTCACTAGAACGTTCGATCCCAGAAGAAGGAGAAGGGGATAGATTAGAGAAATTAACAACAACATACATACACACGGACAAGAAGCAGGAAACTTATCTGAAGCGGAGACATTGAGGTTGCGACCACCTTTCATCGCCTTCAACCGCCGGCATCTCCTTTATTTTCAATTCGCTCTAATTTTGTATTTGTAATCAAACTCATAGTGAATTGGGGTATTGGGTTTGTTAGGGTTGGGGTTTATTGTTTGTATGTTCGAACAGAGAGATCAGTGAGCATGGTGAGCGGCGGCGCCGCTAGGGTTCGCTAACCCTAATTTATTTTGAGAGAAGATGATGAGAAACAAGAGTGAGAGAGAGAAGAGAATGACGAGAGAGAAGATGAGCGGTTGAGCAGAGAGAGAGATGTTTTTTTTTCTGTTTTTAATCAATTGGTAATCACATACGCACACACCCACGTAAACCACCACGCGCCCTCCGTTTTAGAGTGTGAGATTTGTCACGTGTATGCATCGAACGGTTGAGATCCGAGGGTCTGCGATGGACCCTCCTCCCTGCGCGTACACCAGATTCCTCCATTTTAACTAATCAAAACCTTTTTATAATTAATCTAACTTTATTTTAACTAAATAATTTCATCTTTTCTAAACAATCAAATTTGTTCTTTTTTAATAACTAATATAAGTATGTAGAAACTTTTGTAAAATAAATAATAACTTCCTTTTTTAAAATATCACCTTTTAAATAAAATATAGTTAAAAGAAATCAAGTCTAACTTTGAGACGTTTTTAGTAAAACTTTTTTAAATAATAAAAACTTTCATTAAAATACTAAATTAATTTTTTTTAGGATAATAATAAAATTTTTTTCTTTATTAAAATATTAACATTAAAACCTTTTTCTAATTAACATGAAAACTCTTTTTAACATAACTTTAAAACTAACAATAAAAACGATTAATAATTAAACCTTTTTAATAAGAAAGCCCTTCTTATTTTTGTTAATATAACTTTAAGAAAACTCTAAAATAATAATAAATCTTAAAATTAACTTTTTCTTAATAAATTTTAAAATCAAATAAACTCTTTTCTCAGTAAATCAAACTCGTTTAGAATCTCTCACGCCCGAGTGTACGCTTGCGTGTTTATCTGTTTACTATGCCTCTATCTGAATGTATGCTTTGTATGTCTAAACCCTTTCAAAAATATAAAAATTTCTCGATCCAACGTCGAGCCAATTTTCTACCCATGTAAGTCGATTGCCTTTAGGTATCGCATTCAACCTACCGGTCACTGGACACAAGTCTAGCATCACTTTGCTAGCACCCTCGCCTAAATAACAATAATCGATTGCATTAATATCCAAGGGAAAATCCCATGCATGATAACCATGTTATTGTGCATGGTGCATATCATTTGTATCATAATCGACACCCTTAAGTTAAGACTATTAGACAACTTAGGATAGATTACCTAGGTTAGTCCCCCCTTAATTTTGATTTAAAATCAAACTTTAGCCCACCTAATTCTCCACACAAGAGAATTAGATGTTAATCATCTCAAAGGAAGGGACATACAATCCCATACCCCACAAAAATTCAAACATTTTCAAAAGTGTGGTGGTCTTTCTTAAGATGATGACTCATCTTCTTTTCCTAAACCTTTAAAACATTTAGTACCCTTAATATTAAGGAACTACAAGTGCTCTGATTCCCTCCTGACAGGATATGTAGGCACAAGATGCGATATCTTGTCGAGCACACTTAGGAATAAAAAATAATAAATTACCTACCCTTAAACCTTTAGCAAAATAGATAACAAATAACATAATAAAATAAGAGGTTCCTGTAGAATACTACAGATATCTAGGATGTTAACACCTTCCCTAGGTATAACCAACCCCCGAGCTTAGAATCTTAGTGCATTTGCATTGCATTATGGGTATTTGGTTTTTTCTCCCTTCCCTTGGATAAAATCAAAGACCGGTGGTAACATTAAAAATGCGATCCTAGTTAACAAATAACTATGGTATCCAATTTTCACCGCGACACTAAGGTAAATACCTAAGGGTTAGTATCTAAGTATACTCGCCAAGACATTGCATCTTGTGCCTACGTATCCTGACGGGAGTGGAATCAGAGTATTCGTAGATCCCCTCAAAGAGGGTGAGGAACTCTTGACTATGGTCAAGGTTCCAGGGGGAGGTAGCGTCTATGGCAAGACGCTACATAGAGTGCGGTGACTCTAAAGTTAAAGTTGAGTTAAAAGGATAGGTTAAGTGTCCATGGCAGAGAACATGTATAAAGTGCCGTGACTCCGATCCTAAGGTAAGGATAAATAGGAAGGACCTAAAGTTTAGGCTAAGTCGTGATATGGTAGTCAACAGTGGGATACCTTTTCTTTGGAATCGATCAGGCAGATAAAATCGGGACTTAATCAAAAGTATCATGAGTTAGATTTAAAATAAACATCGATAATTAACCAAACAAAATGTCAAGAGTGAATTAAGAATTTAGAATAAAACCTAAGTGCTAGTCATTAAAACTAACGTTCAAAAATCACTCATCATTAAAAACTCATCCTAATAAATAAAAGAATTTACCGTTATCGTAAAATAGTGTAATCTAAGAAGACATTGGATAGAAGGAATCACAGTATCCAAGAAAGCATTGGATGAATGTGAACAAGGAGATACCCAAGAAAGCATTGGATACAAAGAAATCACAACGTCCAAGAAAGCATTAAACGAATATGAACAAGGAGATACCCAAGAAAGCATTGGATACAAAGAAATCACAATGTCCAAGAAAGCATTGAATGAATATGAATAAGGAGATACCAAAGAAAGCATTGGATACAAAGAAATTACAATGTCCAAGAAAGCATTGAACGAATGTGAACAAGGAGATACCAAAGAAAGCATTGGATACAAAGAAATCACAATGTCCAAGAAAGCATTGAACGAATATGAACAAGGAGATACCCAAAAAATCATTGGATAGACGCGACAATATCTGTTTGCTAGGTGCCAAGTGAGTTGGACTTAGACGACAAGGTAAGACGTGGATAACAAAACGACCCGTGGTAAATGCAAATGAGTGCAAATGAGGATGTCACTCTTGCTATGCATATGTATATGAATTATGCCATGATGCAAATGTAGGTGCAATGTAGACGTTGATGACACGACTCGACTCTTTTATGGAGAAGACAAGACTGGAAGACTGATTCCTCAACACGGAGATCACTGCCATTCTGTTTGGGACTAAAGATACTAGTGAACACAATCTCTGCCACACTGGTAAATTGTATCAATTTGCCAATCGTTGTAGGAAGGGATGAGAGATGCTTGGGGATTCTTGAAGTAAATTGGCCCAGATTAATTGACTGTTGTAAGTGAGCTGATCATTTCTTCAGCTGGATGATTCTGAAATAACTGTTTCACTGTGCACTTGGTAAACTTGCCCCAATTTTAGTCTTGAAATATCTTCTGTATAAAACCAACTCTGAGAAGGACTGCACTGTAACAAATCTTGAAATAATCTCAACAGGATCTGGAAAGAACATGCCCCTGATTGGATCACCGACCAAGTTTCTCAAATGTTTGAAAATTCCTTAAGAGGAAGCCAGTTTGCAAACAAAAGTGTTCATACAAACATAGTAAATGCAAAGTTTATGCAACTTTTGAAATCAAAATTATTTTTGGAATGAAAAACATATGAGTCATTGGCCTGAACACGACGGTTCAATACGCTAAAGTGAAAAGTAAAGCAAAGGTGTAATGCCAAAACAAATGATCTGCAAAGATCTTTAGGAGTCACTTAATGCAGCCTTGATGTAGTATGCTTTCAAAATAACCTTGATTCAGTTAGGTCTTTTAAGGGTTATAACGTGGCCTGGTTCACGGTTTAAGAAACAAAGGATAAAGGCTCAAAGTTTATTTGTACCCACCCAATCTTCGTGATGATCTTCAGTCGTACGCTTAGTTAACTCAGACCATGCACTCGGGTTCCCATAGGTTGGAAATTGCACTGATGATAATAATGATGGTTCAGAAGTTAAGGGACTTTTAAGGTGACAATCACTACTTCCTTACAACATTTGGTTGTCATACAAGCTTGTTCTAATTTCTCTATGTATAAGGTAAGGTCATGAGCTTCCCATCTTTCTTAGCTTTTGCCTCGAAAGGGACTCGACTCATTCTTTGAGTAAGGATTTCTTGATGACCCTTCTTTATTTATCACTTTGGGAACAACTTGTACAACATTTATTCATTTAATTTGGAAGAGTTGAAAAACTGTGAATGCCTGGCTTAATGATTACGGTGGACCATCAACGGCTTCCGATTTGAAAGACATCTTTGACACTTGCTTGTTGTGCACGAAGGAAAACTATGAATGTAAAATTTTGTATTTGAATACACAATCAAGTTAACTGAGAACTACCCTGCCCCAGGTTAAGATTGCGGGTTTTTATTTGTAAAGAAAAGAAACTCCTACTTCAAAGCTCAAAGGGGTTGACGAGGTAATAACTTCCTTATTTCTCCAGTGTTTGGGAATTGAAACAATGCCATACATCGTCAGCAAAGTTTTGATTTGAGAGCACACCAACAACAATTATGAGTGTTTTGTTTTCATCATCCTCCCTCCAATCTTTGCATAAAAAGAAAAGAAATAAAATATATTTTTTGTTTTTTGTTTTTTTAAAAAAGAAAGTATAAAGATGTAAATAGCAAACACAAATGAATTGAATCCAAAAGTTGCAATGCTCATTTTATTAATTATGAAAGTACAAACATAATTTGAAAGCAAACAGCTAATACAAATAAGGAAAATGCAAACAATAAGAAACATGTCCTGGTGACTAATCAGAAACAAAGATGAGCTATCTTGTCTGAAACACTGGCTTTTAGGAAGATAGTCTGCTGAAGTCGACTGAAGCTTCACTTGGTGTGATCTGGCAGCTTTGTGATCATAGAGAGGATTCTCAAAAGGAGCTCGAGTAATCTGGGCAACAGCATGAACCACAGGTCTGGGCTCGGCAAAAACATGAGCTTGAAACACTGGTCTGGTAGTCTGACCAATCATAGCAGTAGATGCAAGAGGTGGAGAATAGTTGGGAGGTAAACCAAACTCTGGCCAAGTTGAGGGTGGCGCCTGAACAAGCTGAGGATCAACATTTGAAATCTCCTGGATAAAATTCCTTTGGGGTTGCTCTCCTATAGCAATCAAGACCTGGATCATTTTAGTGAGCTTTGTCATGCTTGACTTAAGGTCGTCGATCTCCATTCGGATCTCAGCATTATGTGCTTCTTGCTCTGACATCTTGCATCTGTAGTTAGCTCTAGTCCGATATCTGTGTCGAGGAATCAGCTTGACGACTCACAGGTGACACTGGAAGATAGAGACAGTTGGAAATGAATTGCTGAACAAACGGACGCATGCAATGAATCATGCAAAGATGCAAATGGTATGAAATATGATGCAATGGTTTCAAGGAACTCAAAAGCAGGTTGCAAACATTTTGGAACGATTGAAAAAACTTCATTTTATAATCCATGATCTTTATTGATTTTCCAAAGGAAAGAACAATTAAGTTCCTCGAAACCAAAGGGTTATTCATGAATGCATGAATGTATGAATGCATAAACACAGGTATACACATATACATATTTACAGGCAAACATACAAGGGCCTAGGCTTGAAGGTCGCGAGCATGGAGCCATGGTCTACCCTTCCCAAGGTATGTACTAGAGGTTTATTTGTACCTGCAGAACGAGTTGTACAAAGTTCCCAGAGTCTACGTAAATCCTTCGGATATTATCAGTCTATGTGACTACTCACGCGAGTTAATAATATTCTCAAGATAAACTCGTCTGAGTGTAGTATCACGTATCAACCATTTGGGACTACTCCCTCGTAGCTATCACACTACATCCTAAAAAGGCCAAGTGGGGGTAGAGGTAACTACGGTCCTCAGTCTTATTGACATTCATTGGAATGAGTGACATCAATACGACTACTCGCATCAGACATCAATCATCCCAAAGGGCCCTCGACTGAGCGTGGTCATCATATGCCAAACTCTGTTAGGACTACTCCCAACAGCCGATTATTGATTACACCACAATCCTATCATATGTGTGCTCTCAAGTCCAGGTTAGGACTTATCTTACCACTCAATGTAACCATCCTGCACACAGACAAACCCAAGCAGATATAGCAACAAATACAAATACAAGTATACAACAAATAACATAAATAAACAAGTTAGGGGGAACCCTCAAATAAATTCCCCAGTGAAGTCGCCATTTTGCGGTGAGAATTGGATATCAAGCTATTGATTAACTTGAATCGCAAATCGTTTATTTCACCACCTGTCTTTGATTTATCCAAAGGAAAGGTTAAAGATCGAAAAACCTAAGTTAAGAGAATCTAGGTTCGGGGGTTGGTTACGCCTAGGGAAGGTATTAGCATCCTAAACGTCTGTAGTACTCTACAGGAACCTCTTGTTATCATTTATGTTATTATATTGCTTGCTTGCTAAGGGTATCTGCTAAGGTAAAGACCTAAGGGTTAGTATCTAAGTATACTCGCCAAGACATCACATCTTGTGCCTACGTATCCTGACGGGAGTGGAATCAGAGTATTCGTAGTTCCCCTCAAAGAGGGTGAGGAACTCTTGACTGTGGTCAAGGTTCCTGGGGGAGGTAGCGTCTATGGCAAGCCGCTACATAGAGTGCGGTGACTCTAAATTTAAAGTTGAGTTAAAAGGGTAGATTAAGTGTCCATGGCAGAGCATATGTATAGAGTGCGGTGACTCCGATCCTAAGGTTAGGATAAATAGGAAAGACCTAAAGTTTAGGCTAAGTCGTGATATGGTAGTCAACAGGGGGATACCTTTCCTCTGGAATCGATCAGGAAGATAAAATCGGGACTTAATCAAAAGTATCATGAGTTAGATTTAAAATAAACATCGATAATTAACCAAACAAAATGTCAAGATTGAATTAAGAATTTAGAATAAAACGTAAGTACTAGTCATTAAAACTAACGTTCAAAAATCACTCATCATTAAAAATTCATCCTAATAAATAAAAGAATTTACCGTTATAAGAAAATAAAATAAAAATTTCAAAAGGCTATCCAAAAGACTTAATTAAATCTATTAATAGAGAAAAAGAATAAATAAAAAAAACTAACAAATTAATGGCTGTTGAATGAATCATAACAATGAAAATAAAAACAAATTTTCTCACTAAAAAAAGGAACTCACGGTTACTCTCTCTGTAACACGTATTCGCAAAAAACAATTATTAATTAATAAACCCTTCTCAAATTCAAAATCAAATAATCACTTTAGATAAAGATGATATTGAGACTCTTGTATTTCCGAATAATACATATTAGCATCTACATCTATACCATTTTCTTAGTCAAATCAACAAAATAATAAATGTATTAAAAATCAAATAAAAGAAAAAAAAATTTAACCGAAGCAAGAATAAAATAAAGAACACTCTTTCTCAAGACTCATCGTATTTCTCGCTCACTCTTCTCTCTCTCTCAAAATTCTGTTTCTCATTCCCAATTTCAAACATTCATCAAAATAGATCAAATAATACACAAATTTTCTCAGAACAGCCTAATTGACAACACATGGTTTTAAAGGAAACTCAAAGATGAAGAATATTACCGATCGGAAATGGAGGGCGTCGCGATTTTGGCGGCGGCGGTGATTTCTCGGCGGAGATTGGTGAAGAACGGAGGTCCGGTGAGCTTCGACAATGGCTGCGTTTTGATTCCGGCGAGCTACGGAAAGTCTCCGTTCAGGTTTGTAATTTCCTCTTTTCGCCGTCTTCTTCTCTTTTCCGCGTGTGAATGTGTTGCTTTTGATTTTTGTGTGTATATTGATGATTCTCAGTATTTTTCTGCTTTGAACGTTGTTGTTTTTTCTGTGTTCTGTATGAAAACAACCTCTTTTATAGGCTCAGATATAATTAAACTCTGATCTTGAATTGATGACTGAGATTGCGTGAATAATGAATTGCGATTCTTTGTCGTATTTTGTGATTTCTTGCTTGATGGCGGTTAAAGATTGTGATTCAAAACTTACCATCTTTAATTTGATCATGTCTGATTGTGTTACATAACTATTTAATCCCCCGTGATGGCCTTTGATTCTTTCCTTTTCAGTTCAGCCTGCTATGTACAGTTTAGGAAACTTGCTAGACAAATACTTTATGCCTTGGAATTGTGTCTTAAAATTGTCTTGGAAAGGAGAGGGAATTGTCTTTCGGTTTATTCTGCCTGGAGGTATTGATTCGAGTATGAAGTGAACTGGTGGCAAAAGGAATCGAAGTAGAAGTATTTTCATTTCCAGGAGCTTCAAATTGAGCAAATGATGCCACATGTACTTCAAGAGTTTGACTGCGTTGTTATTCTACAGAGAAGAATTACATGTTTCCTTTCACCAATTGTGGTCTCTCGGGGAACCAAGGGCAATACCAATCAATACCAATCATTTTTCTGTAGGGACACATCAAATGATTAATCATTTGTAGGTGATCTTGAGTTGTTCCTTGTAATCGGATGAATTCTGGCACTTGACCTTATGAGTCTTGGTACTTATTTCCATTTTGTTGTTCTTAGCATACAACAGTAAAGGGTGCGTAGATGCAACATTCAGTGCTACCCCATAAACATACTTGAACTTGAATTTTATAAACCATAAATCATGATTGAATTTTGGATTTGAACTTTGACGCATGGACTTTGTATTTAAACTTTGAATTTTTAACTTGTGCCCTTTGAATTAAATCTGATACAACTTATTCACATGAGAACAAATATGCACATCTCTTAAGCTTGAATTCGGAATTTACAACTTCATGATGGAGTATGAATCATTACTTGCCAAAACTCATGGCTTTGTAAATGGAAAACATTGTAATTCGAATGAATCATATTTTGCCTTTGAACGCTCCAATACACATTGATCACAAATTATCAACAAGAAAGTCTAAACTTTCACTTAAGATTAAAAGAACTTTCATGATGGTTCCACTCCACGGATCTTGCTTGACTTTTGTTACTCGCGTATTCGAAGTTTTTTTTTAGATGATGACGAACTTGATATACGAACCATGAGGATACAACTTGTAATATCACTTGCCACAAAGTCTTAACCAGTATTCAAATGTCCATGCTCAATACTAGCGGAAGGAGAGCCCTAATTCCTTTTCGGAGATACGCACATAAATTTCTGAGGAATCTTGAGGCAAATGACCAGTAGAAAACCCTAGAAACCTTTTGAACCAGAACCCAACTATCACATCTTGAAGTACTTGACTATGAGAACTAATATCATCCACACTTGAAACCATTGCACCTGCACAAGCTGGTTAGTGTAACACCCCAAAATTTGCCTTGTTGTTTTTAGCTTTTGGCTTATGTTTCTTTTCATTTATTGCATTTGCATTATGCATAGCATTGGATCTTAGCATGGGATCAAGGTACTTGGCCCATATTCTCAAGTCTCAAGCTTCAAGGTGGCTCATGGAGTTCATCATATCTTCATAAGATCAAGATTGGCAAAGGATTCCAAGTGATTCTTTCCCCCTATCCAGAGGGACCAATTAGGGTTTTTTGGGATCAAGAGGACTTCCTGAAGGGCTTTGTGGATTCAAGCATGTTCTTATGGTATTCTTTATGCTCACAAGTGTTCATGGATGAGGGTTTGGTTATTGATTTATTGTGGAGGATGTTCAGTGGATCAGTTGCTTGTGAACTAAGCAAAAGTCAACTGTAAAGGAGAAAGTCAACTGTGGAATTTTGAGGTTCTTCTCATGGTTTTCAAGGTCTCACATCCTCATATGGTCTTCAGTTGTCAAGATTCATGCCATTCTTCAAGAATCAAGGGTTTGTGCAAAAGTTACTAAATTTGGAAAATGACCTATAATAAAAACTTTCCATTTTTGGCAATTTTTCCACCACATTCAACTTGACTTTTCATCATCAAGGAAGCTCCAAATGAATTTTCCTCCAACATGAAAGTTAAAAATCTTTCTCTCCCATTTCCAAAAAGTACTAGAACATCTCCATATCATTTGTGGAACTCTAGTTATGGTCAAAAGATGGCAAAGTGTTTTTAAGGGTTCTCACATGTATCATTTTTTCCACCTTTGGCATTTTGGTTCAAAATGAGTTGTAAGGGTTTCTAATGACTCAAGTCAGATTATCACACTCAAGTACACTTCATTTGGCACAAGTTTGGCTTTTGAATCAAGCCATTTCATGCCATATTTCTCATTATTTTCACATTATGCAAAATTGCAAATGGTTTCAAATCTTATGAACCAAGTCATTGCAAGGCCCATATTCAATTCAGAGGTGATAAATAAGTAAATTGGAGGTGAATCATGCTGATTACAAGGCTTTTACACGTGTGGTTTAGTGGATGCAACCCAAAATGCAAATTTTCAATTTCATCCAAATCTCATTAACCAAGGTTCTAATCACTTGCTAATCCTAATCAGTGAACTAATGGAGAGTATATAAGCTTACTCATACCCTCACAGCTAGGTCAGAGACTCTCATTTGCTCAGTTTTGATTTTTTGCTCTCACACTTCCTCTCTTAGAAACTCACTCTCCTTGGAGCTTCTTTGAGATTTTCTCTTCACATTCTTGATCAGTGAAGAGAATAGAGCAAGAATAAATCACTGGTTGGAGCTCATACTGAAGATTTCAAAAAGTTCCATTTAAGAGGAATCAAATTCAAATCTCAAGATCTAGCACGATTTCGAGCTCTAGTTGCATTTATTTTGCAACTAGAGGTTCCAAGGAGTAGATCTGCAGTTTTTGGAGGGATTTCTTGGAGGATTTCAAGCTCTTCAAGGTTCAGGTTGGTGTTGATTTCATACTCATAGAACTCAGTTTTATTGTGTGCATTATGATCTGTGGACTTCAATGAGCATGTTGATCTATTTTATTTTAAGTTTGGACATGTATCATGGATGAATTTTGAGTTTGAAGTTTTGGATCCAAACTTTATTCCGTTTGATTTGCATTATATGTTGATTGTTTGATGAAATGGACTTGATATTATTAATCCTCATGATATTCTGGTCAAAATGATGTACTCGTATGCAATTTCTGGACAAGTTTTAGTTACAGCTCACCGGAGAGGGTGACCGGAGCCCTAGCTCCGGCGAATGGTTATTGCTCCGGCCGGTGAAGGGTTTAGACGAAGAAGATACAATCTGAGCCGTTGATGTGCTTGATCCTGTGGTCCTCAGCTTGCCACGTTTTTGTTTTTTCTCTTTTTTATTTAATGACTTCATGTGTGCTTCTCCATGCGTGTTACCATGTGCCACCAGATCTGGCCTCTTATCTTAATTAATTTGTGAATTGTTTGACTTAATGTGAAGCGTTGATTGAATCATGTGATTGATATTATGCCAACGAATTAAAAAGTCACATGCTGCTCACGTGGGATCCTATGGTGTCTGGGTAATTGTGTACGCGCGTGTATGTATTAGTTATGGTGTGCATGTGAATCTGAACCATTGATCATGATTACCTTGTGATATGTTTGACTGATGATGAGCGTGAGATTGATCCATTGGCTGATATTGAGTCTGATTGTTTGATTGAAATCCATGCTATGCTTTGACTTGCGTTGACTTTTGATTGGGCTGGACTTGCTTCTCACACCCCCCCCCCCCTCTTTTAGGCCTTTATTATTTGAACGTGCTTTTGTTACTGTTTACACCCTCCTAATTTATTTCTTTATTTTTTATTTTTATTAATTGTTTCATTCTGCATTTTAATTTTTTAAAATCATTTTTGTGCATCCAAAAATCCTGAAAAAATCATGAAGCTTGTTTTTAGTTTTATAAAATTTTCCCAATTTTTTTTTCTTTTTTTTTTTTTCTGACATCTGAATTAATTAATTGCTTAATTTTTCTTTGTGGATTGTTTCATTTGCACACTTCAACTTGTAGAATTTATTGCTCATCATCTATACATGATCTGCATCTCATTCTTTTTGCATTGTTTCATAAACATTTTGAAGTGCATTAAAACATTTTTGTTTCATTTTTTAAACTTTTTCATATTGCATTTTAGTCCCTCTCTTTTGCATGTGGAATCATGTTTCCTATGTGATCTTTGCCTAATTGTTTGAGATACTTAACATGTGAATTTTTGTGAGATCTTTTGGCATGTGATAGTATTTGACTTAGGTCATTTGTGTCCTGATTTCACAATTTTGGAATGTCATTTGATATATGTTTGATCATTTATGCTTAAGTGAGTTATGCATGACTATATCTTGGCACCTCTTTGCACAAGTTGACTTGCCATGTCCATTTGCTTGAGTTTCTTGCTGGTTCTTTGTATGTGCTTTTGATATAATGTCTACCCCTGGTTGGGGTCCTTTGGGACTTAAGTTTGCACTTTGTGGATCTTGTTTGTTGTTGCCTAAGTGTTGGAACTTTGAGCTTACTTTGGTGGACTTTCTTTAGTGCATATTGATCCATGTTTTGATCTTCTCTTGCATATGTGGATTGTTGATGATAATATGATCTTGGTTCTGACCTTCTTTCATCTTCATCTTGCCTCTCTCATTTCACTTTGATATGAAACCCATGTGTGTTTAATTGTGCATTTCATTCAAGTATGCTTGCATCCTTTCATGTTTATCTTTGCATTCTTACTTGAAATGTTTTGCATTGATCTTTGAGACTTGTTTGATGATATGAGTTGGACATTTATGATATGATGTGCTTGCTGCCATTTATTGTATCTCATCTTTTCCTTCTCATTCTTCTTCTTCTCTTTCACTCTCTTTCTCCCATGGATCTCAAGACTTGTTTAAGTCTTGGATTCTCTCCCTTTAGAGCTACCCAGTCCAACTTAATTTTTGATTAAGCTTGGAGTAGGATTAGCATTAGGTTTTAGGTAGTCGTTCCTCATAAGCCTCACTAACCATAGGACATCCATGCATGATAACGTTAGGACTCTTAGTCCCCCTTTAGAGTTTCCTTTATGTCTTCTCTCTTCTTATCTCAAAACTTCTTCAAAACACGTAATAAAAGTTAACGTGTATTGCGCTTGAGCCTTCCATGTGGGAAGTGGGGAGTGAGGGGCTTCCTCTCATTCTTCTAGGATACCTAGTGTACGTCCTATTGGGGGCGATGCGCGAAGTATTCGTTCCTATATTTAAGACTTGGGTTAAATGCAAGTTACGAAACAACTTAAAAAACACTTCTGTCTAAAAAACACCAAACCAATTCAAATCTTTTTGTCCTTCGGGATTGTTGGGTCTCAAACTTTTTCTTTTCAGAAAGAGCTCGTCGCTCACGTAAAAAACACTTACCCATCCGTGGTCGTACCCACGAACTACCTCAGCTCTGATTCCTCTATCTCGTCCGATTGAGGATACATAGGCACAAGACAGCGATTGTCTTGGCGAGCAACCTTCCCCCACAGTTCCCGGCCGAACTACGTTGACTCTGACTTTCCCATTGCACCGAGGGAGTACGTAGGCCTAGGACAACAATACCATCCTATCGAGTCACTTCTTTTTCTTTTCTTCTTCGTTTCACCATTCCTTCTGCTCTCATTTCTTCTCCGATCCAATAGCAGTGGAGTTCCAGATGACGACGCCCTTTGATGCAGACAACAAGCGTGGATCCCGTCGAGTACGATGGACTGTTGGGTGCTAACACCTTCCCTTTACGTAACCGACTCCCGTACCCGTTTCTCTTGGTCGCATGACCATGCTCTTTCCCTTCTTCCAGGTTTATGCAGTGTTTCCTTTCCCTTTCTTGGGATAAATACACTTTTCTGGCGACTCTGTATTCTTCTGCGCCACTCTCGCGTTTGTACCTTTGGATGTGAATCTTTCGGGAGCGACAGCTGGCGACTCTGCTGGGGACTCTGGTTGACATACTGCTGGTCCTTCCCCTTTAGCGAGTCGATCCTAGCGCTTTTCTGTTTGTCTTCTTTGGGTGTTTGTTTTTGTGGTGCTTTGCTTTTTATATATGATTGTATTTGCTATGTTATTTGCTTTACTGATTTTACAGCTTTTATTGCATTGCATTTTCATTTTATTACTGTCATACTGGATATTATTGTGTTGTGCTGGCTGGTTTTCTGTTTGGCGGGTTGGGATGTTCTGAGAGATGAGCCCACTACCCAGGCTCGAGCATACACACAGGTTTTAGAGTGGATAGTCGTGATGCTTGCATGGGGGTGGCCATGTATTATTGTTCATGAGACCCACAACCAGACGAGGTTCTATTAGGAGCTACCTACTACTGTGCGTTGGTACAGGCCAGTAGGTATTCTCTTGAGGGATTGTCGACTCTGGAGACCATTCCCGAGGACTCAGTTACAGCACTCCTCCCAGGATGTGACAGTGGCAGACCACGTTCTGTGGCAAACCCATTGCACATTCTCGATCCGAGGACCCAATGCTGGGAACTTGCCATAGGATCCTTTTTTTGAAAGTGAATCAGCGGATGACCTCTTTGATGGGCGGTAGCATTGTATCCTTCGGGCTGAATGTGCTATTGCTTCTCAAACCTCTAAAGCTGAGGATCTTTCATTTTTGGAGAATTAGTTGAGGCCTCCTCGATTGATGATGATGCCAAACCAGAAATGGTGAACGTATCATCATTTCTCGACCTGAGAGCCCAGGATACTGAACATCCTAGTACCCACATGTGGGAGGGGATGGGTGTTTGCAGGCCTGCAGGTAACCGAAACCTTCAACCTACCCGGTTTTCTGGATTTCTCATCAGGGTTTGATTATCTGAGTTCTCTAGTTATCTTAGTGGTTTGATGTTCTGGAATTCTGGTTTTCTGGGTTGTGGTTCTTATCCAGTCATCAGCACAGCAGTTGTTCAGAACTTATGGATACCTTGATCCCATGTCTGTTGCATATGCATCATCATTCTTGCATACATGTTCTTGTATTTCCAAGGATATCATTGTTGAAGCTCACTGTTGAGCATTTCCATCTATTCCTTGTGGTTCTTCTGAAAAGTCTTGAATTAAAACAGAATGATTCCTTGGAATATTTGAACATAGCATTTGCATTTGCATTATCACCTCATTTTGCATAGCAGGTGTTCAAGGCTGGTTATTCTTGTTCTGATATGGTTTTCTTCAGAATTGTAGATTCAACTCCTCAGACCATTCAAGAGTTGATCATGGAGCAAATTCAAGCTGAGTTGAGGGAAATGCGAGGCCAGATGAGGCAATTTGGGGAAGATATGCTGGCTATATCCCAAGAACAGAAGATGCTGAGAGAGGATGTTAATCAGATGAAGACTCAGATGGGTTTGATCATGGAAATTTTGAAGACAGTGTTACAGAAGGAAAACAGTCATGTGCTCACTTCTGCAACAAAAGTCCTTAATCCTCCCATCTCTTTGGGGTCTTCGCTAGATCATGGAATTCCTCGTGAATCCCCTCCACAGCCCAAGGTTCCAGAACTTTCCCAACAACAACCCGGTCCTGTCTCCCAAGACAAGCCTAAGAATAAAAAGTGTTCACAGAGACCGAAGCAGCCTGAAAGAGTTTTTCATCTGCTCTCTATGCCATATTCTCAGTTATTGCAGCATCTCCTTCAGTTGCAGCTGGTACAGAAAAGGACTTTGGCTCCTCTCACTGGTAATCCCCCACCAGGCTACAATGCAAGAGCCCGTTGTGATTTCCATTCTGGGGCACCAGGGCATACTGTGGAGAAATGTAGGGCCTTTCAGCACCAAGTCCAGGATTTGATTGATGCAGGGGCAATTGAATTCACGTCGGGCGGCGTGAGCATACAAGGTGATTTTACCCCAATTGTTGCAAAGGAAGTAGGGACTCCTTCCTTTTCCAAAGGATCCACCTCATGTCATGGACCTTCTCCACAACCATTTGCTGCCGAAGCTCTACGTCAGCAACCCTTATTGGTGCCTCAGCCAAATGTGGAAAGGAAAGTGCAAGCGCAGGTTGGGCGGCCAAATCAGCAGCAGCAGCAAAATCATCAGCAGCAGAGGCAGTTCAGACCAAGAGGGCCCAAGAGGATATTTGATCCTATTCCTATCCCTTATAGTCAGTTGTTTGCTCGTCTGCTCAAGAACTCTCTGATCCAGCTAAGGAATGTCGTACCAGTGCCATACCCTATTCCTCCGGACTTTGACATGAACGCTAGCTATGAGTTCCACTCGGGAACGTTTGGGCATACAATTGACAACTGTAATGCATTCCAGTACAAGGTGCAAGACTTGATCAACTCAAAGGTCATCACGCCAGATGGTACCCCTTTGGTTTGAAGCTTCTTTGTCAGGGTAAGCACCAGATTACAAGAGCGTCATCAGAAGCAATAAGTCCAGACGGAGTTAAGTCTCCTCAACAATGGCAATCATCGGCTTCCTTTATTGCATTTTCATATGTAGCTTTCATTTGTTTAAACATTGCTTGCATGTAAGAACTCGTTTGTTTCTGAATGACAATCATAATGCAATAAGTATGTTTTTCTTGAAGAGTTTCATTCGTGTTTACTCATTTTTAATATATACACTGCAATACCAACTTTTCTTGCTCAAACTCTTTGAGGGAGGATGACGAAAATAAGAACACAGGTTTCTAATGGTACGCTTTTGGATAAAACCCTGTTAAGGATGTACAGGCATTGTTTCCAATTCACAAACACTGGAGAGATAAGGAGACAAACCTTTTTCAACCCCTTTGAGCCTAGTAGTAGGAGTTCTTTCTGAAAACGAAAAACCCTCAATTTTAACCCAGGGGCAGGGTAGACGTCAGTTAGTTTGACCAAGTGTTCAACTTTCAGAAGGAGTGTACATCTGAGGATCCTTTACCTTCCATTCCACTATCAAGAGGTTAAGAGGTGTAGAACCACAATGGTTACTCCTCACCAACCGAAGAGTGAGGCAGTCACAACCCTTTCAAGCAAGTAAGACAACCAGTGTCACACGACTTATTCAAAAAAGAGAAAAAGAGAAAAAGAAGAAGCCCGCTAAGTCGAAAAACTTGAAAACAAGTGACTTAGGCAAAAGTTAAGGCATCCCACTGGACTTCAAAATCGAAGAATTCAAAAACAAAAAAAAAATCAGTCCAGGCAAAATCAGGGAAAACAAAAGAATGAAAAAGAATAAAAAGCGAAAAGGACGACAAAAGGAAAAATCCTTGAGCAGAACAAAGTCGTGTGACCACAGACACCAAAAGACAGAAGGGATGACTATTGCTCCAAAACCTCGTCAGGTCTCGAACCATCAATTGCATGGGTTCTTTAAAGATCATAAAACCTTTTGAGAGACGAGTGCTTGTGTCAAATTAGCTGAACATAGGACTGGAGAATATCACGAAGAGTGGGTGGGTACTAATAAACTTTGAACCTTAAATCCTTTTTTCTCAAACCGCAAACCAGGCCACGCTTCAACCCTTAAAAGTCCTAATTGAAGCAGGGTTAGTCCGAAGGTGTACTTCAACGAGATAGCGTTCTTGACTCCCATGAGTTGTGCTAATAAGATTTTTGTTGGTGTTGCATGTGCGTATTGCTTTCCTTTCAAAAATAAGTGTCGAAACTCGGTTGTGTGACCTATTTTCAATAAGGACTTCAGGATTAACATATGTGTTGCATTTGAATAATCATTCTCAAAATAAACATTTTCTGCTTGCATACATTTGTTTGGCATCAAAGAAGCTTACACGATGAACATCAGTCGAGAAGCTTAAATTGGCCAAGTTGAGGTGCCTGAGACTCCAGAAGACATGTTGCTGAAAGATTATGTGGGAAAAAGGCGTTCCCAGCCATTTGTGTTGAGATGTAACCAATCTGGGACAATCACACCGGGAAATCTCTTCAAAATGTAGCCAAGCTGGGGTATTCATGTTGAGGAAATTTCTTCGAACTGGGGCAATTATGTCGAGATCCGATAAATCTCTCCACAAGCGTGTAAACTGGGGCAATCACGTCGAGATTCGGTAAATCTCTCGAAGACTAGTCGTTCAGAGACAAATGTACTGCAAGGCTTGTACTGGGGCAGGTCACTTTAAGGGCGCGAGAAGTTTTTCCCTTCAGAACACAGTCAATCAATAGCACCTCTGCAAAGTTCAGAATACGGTGGCAGAACATTTCAGGTCATTACGAACCCTTTCGAGGTGGTTTACTTCACGAATCATGAAGTATGGGACAGTTATGTCCAGACCGGATACATCTCTAAGAGTTTGAAGACCCTGGGCATTGTTGAACGCCAGGTTTTCTGTAAAATCCTCTTAAGATGATTGCTTCAAGTAGACCCTGTGGTCTGGGGCAGGGTGGAGAGTTAAAGGAACTGTGTTTCGCTCTGGACAATCAGCACTGAGTTGTTCCCAGTGTGGGACTTTTGGAGTCTTTTCCCTCCAGCAAAGAGCCAGAGGGTATCTTTTTCTAACAAGGTGTGGGAATTGTTATTCTTCCTCAAGCAGAGAATTGTCCTATGTTCGAAAAGGGCTTTTATGAAGGTTTCTTATCTCTAGCAGTACAGATGGAATCCTCACTCTCAGCAACGTAAGACGATAGAATATCGTCAAGAAAATGATGAGGAGTCAGAGTGTTCTCTTCCTCAAAAGTCAGATCTAGTCATCTCAAGTAATTCAAAGTCCAATCTTCATTAGTACCTCCCCAGTAGAGTTGCTCTCTCCAATTTTGAAGCCTGATCATCCTCAGCAGTTTGCTGCTCTCCCCAGTAGAGTTTTGCTCTCCCCAACTTTGAAGTCTGATCATCCTCAGCAGTTTGTTACTCTTCCCCATCAGAGTATCGGGGGTCGTCCTCCTCAACCAGAGTATAAGGAAGTAATTCCCTAAGTGGAGTCGTTAAGGATCGTCCTCCTCAGCAGGATATAAGAGGTTTTTCCCCGGCCAGAGTTGTGATTTGGCTCATCTTTCTTCAGCAAGTGATGTTTCCCCACAGAGTATGGGGCATTCGTTTTTTCCCAACTAGTCAGGAAACATGTGTTATCCCCTAGAAGGGTGGATGTTGACAATTACTTTCTCCCCCAAGCGGAGTCGTTGAAGATCGTCTCTCTCAGCAAAGTATAGAGGATTGTATACCCAGTCGAAGTTGTGTTTATATTACTATTCCCCATCAAGTATTCAGAGGTTGTTTGCTCTAAGGTGAATGTTATTGTATCTCCCACAGGAGATTTGTGGACAAAGATGTTATTATCCCCATAGGGTCCTGGCATCTACTTTCCTCAGTTGGTCAGAAAGTATAGTCTCAGCGACCATGGTTTGATCTAATCCCCAGCAGGGTGAGGGTAAAGTTACTTCCCTAGCAGCAGATTAAGCTCATATCCCCAAGCAGAGTCTGGTGGTGATTGGTATTCCCAGCAGGTTTTAAGTCCAATCATTTTGGCAGGCGCCGAAGCCAAGTTCTGAAATGCTTGGTGATCCCCAGCGGAGGAGTTGCCATCTTCAGTATTCATCTCCCTCCCCGGCTGAGTGGGTATTCTCTCGGAGTTTCGTCCATCTCCAACAGAGTTGTTGATCTTGATATTACCCAGCAGAGTGGGTATTCTCGTGGAGTTTCGTGATTGTGATCTTCCCTAGCAGGGTGAAGTTTTCCTCAGGTTTCTTTGGTTTGATGACAATTTATTTTGTCATCCCCAGTGGAGTTGGCCTTCGTCTTCAGCATTTATTTTGTTGAGGCGCCTCTTCTGCATTGGATAAGCATTTTTTTTGCATGGCATCCTCCCAAATGCGTAGCATTTCCACTTCGCGTAGGGCATTACGGCAAAATTCAAACATATACATCCGAAGCATAGGCCAGGTTTGGGGTTTTCCTTCGTCAGGAAAGCCAGATTTCAGGAGGATATCTTTTGACTCTACTCCATAGGTGTTGGGTTTGGTCATTCAAAGCAATATTTGACAGTTCCCCGGCAGAGTGTTTCGCCAGGAATGTGAACCTTTGATTTCACTTTTACCCCTTTCGTCCAGGTGGTCTTTTAAGCCAATGCCCGTCCGTATTGACCCTTTGAAGACACTCGTCCGTGTTTCCTTCAGCACCCGTCCGTGTTCGAACCTTTGATTTCAATACCCGTCCGTATTGACCTTTTGATGATACTCGTTCGTGTTGCCTTCCATTCCCCAGCGAGATTAATTCCCGATAAAGTTATTTACTACCTTCTCGGTACCCGTCCGTATTGAAGACCTTTTTACACCCGTCCGTGTACCTTTTTCAGTACCCGTCCGTATTGAATCCTTTTACACCCGTCCGTGTACCTTTTTCAGTACCCGTCCGTATTGAATCCGTTTACACCCGTCCGTGCACATTTTCAGTACCCGTCCGTATTGGAACCTTTTTACACCCGTCCGTGTACCTTTTCAGTACCCGTTCGTATTGAAACCTTTTTACACCCGTCCGTGTACATTTTCAGTACCCGTCCGTATTGAACCCTTTTTACACTCGTCCGTATTGAAACCTTCTGACCCGTCCGCGTACCTTTTCAGTACCTGTCCGTATTGAAGACCTTTTTACACCCGTCCGTGTACCTTTTCAGTACCCGTCTGTATTGAAACCTTTTTACACCCGTCCGTGTACCTTTTCAGTACCCGTCCGTATTGAAACCTTTTTACACCCATCCGTGTACCTTTTCAGTACCCGTCCGTATTGAAACCTTTTTACACCCGTCCGTGTACCTTTTCAGTACCCGTCCGTGTTGAAACCTTCTGCACCCGTCCGTGTACCTTTTCAGTACCCGTCCATATTGAAACCTTTTTACACCCGTCTGTGTACCTTTTCAGTACCCGTCCGTATTGAAACCTTTTTACACCCGTCCGTGTACCTTTTCAGTACCCGTCCGTATTGAAACCTTCTGCACCCGTCCGTGTACCTTTTCAGTACCCGTCCGTATTGAAACCTTTTTACACCCTTCTGTGTACCTTTTCAGTACCCGTTCGTATTGAATCCTTGCTACACCCGTCCGTTTACCTTTTCAGTACCCGTCTGTATTGAAACCTTCTGCACTCGTCCGTGTACCTTTTCAATGCCCGTCCGCACTGACATTTGGCACCCGTTAGTGTTTGAACTTTTGTTTCAATGCCCGTCCGCATTGACATTTGGCACCTGTCCGTGTACCTTTTAGATATCCTGGATCCCTTGACACCCGTCAGTGTTTATCCCCAGCATAGCTAACACTCGTTTGTGTTTATTTCAAGACTTTTCAATACATTGTTTGTATTGGCTTCCAACACTCGTACGTGTTGTGACAGTGCAACATTTATGGCTTGTTCCCCAGTGGAGTCGTCCCTCCTTTGAGGATTGTAAATTTCAGGTTTCTTTTGGTATTCAATCTCCGTGAATCCTTTGAATGCATGATAGCCGTCACTATCATACCTTCAGGACCAAGTTGATTGAATAGGGGCAGCTGTAACACCCCAAAATTTGCCTTGTTGTTTTTAGCTTTTGGCTTATGTTTCTTTTCATTTCTTGCATTTGCATTGTGCATAGCATTGGTTCTTAGCATGGGATCAAGGTACTTGGCCCATATTCTCAAGTCTCAAGCTTCAAGGTGGCTCATGGAGTTCATCATATCTTCATAAGATCAAGATTGGCAAAGGATTCCAAGTGATTCTTTCCCCCTATCCAGAGGGACCAATTAGGGTTTTTTGGGATCAAGAGGACTTCCTGAAGGGCTTTGTGGATTCAAGCATGTTCTTATGGTATTCTTTATGCTCAGAAGTATTCATGGATGAGGGTTTGGTTATTGATTTATTGTGGAGGATGTTCAGTGGATCAGTTGCTTGTGAACTAAGCAAAAGTCAACTGTAAAGGAGAAAGTCAACTGTGGAATTTTGAGGTTCTTCTCATGGTTTTCAAGGTCTCACATCCTCATATGGTCTTCAGTTGTCAAGATTCATGCCATTCTTCAAGAATCAAGGGTTTGTGCAAAAGTTACTAAATTTGGAAAATGACCTATAATAAAAACTTTCCATTTTTGGCAATTTTTCCACCACATTCAACTTGACTTTTCATCATCAAGGAAGCTCCAAATGAATTTTCCTCCAACATGAAAGTTGAAGATCTTTCTCTCCCATTTCCACAAAGTACTAGAACATCTCCATATCATTTGTGGAACTTTAGTTATGGTCAAAAGATGGCAAAGTGTTTTTAAGGGTTCTCACATGTATCATTTTTTCCACCTTTGGCATTTTGGTTCAAAATGAGTTGTAAGGGCTTCTAATGACTCAAGTCAGATTATCACACTCAAGTACACTTCATTTGGCACAAGTTTGGCTTTTGAATCAAGCCATTTCATGCCATATTTCTCATTATTTTCACATTATGCAAAATTGCAAATGGATTCAAATCTTATGAACCAAGCAATTGCAAGGCCCAAATTCAATTCAGAGGTGATAAATAAGTAAATTGGAGGTGAATCATGCTGATTACAAGGCTTTTACACGTGTGGTTTAGTGGATGCAACCCAAAATGCAAATTTTCAATTTTATCCAAATCTCATTAACCAAGGTTCTAATCACTTGCTAATCCTAATCAGTGAACTAATGGAGAGTATATAAGCTTACTCATACCCTCACAGCTAGGTCAGAGACTCTTATTTGCTCAGTTTTGATTTTCTGCTCTCACACTTCCTCTCTTAGAAACTCACTCTCCTTGGAGCTTCTTTGAGATTTTCTCTTCACATTCTTGATCAGTGAAGAGAATAGAGCAAGAATCAATCACTGGTTGGAGTTCATACTGAAGATTTCACCAAGTTCCATTCAAGAGGATTCAAATTCAAATCTCAAGATCTAGCACGATTTCGAGCTCTAGTTGCATTTATTTTGCAACTAGAGGTTCCAAGGAGTAGATCTGCAGTTTTTGGAGGGATTTCTTGGAGGATTTCAAGCTCTTCAAGGTTCAGGTTGGTGTTGATTTCATACTCATAGAACTCAGTTTTATTGTGTGCATTATGATCTGTGGACTTCACTGAGCATGTTGATCTATTTTATTTTAAGTTTGGACGTGTATAATGGATGAATTTTGAGTTTGAAGTTTTGGATCCAAACTTTATTCTGTTCGATTTGCATTATATATTGATTGTTTGATGAAATGGACTTGAAATTCTTAATCCTCATGATTTTCTGGTCAAAATGATGTACTCGTATGCAATTTCTGGACAAGTTTTGGTTACAGCTCACCGGAGAGGGTGACCGGAGCCCTAGCTCCGGCGACTGGTTATTGCTCCGGCCGGTGAAGGGTTTAGACGAAGAAGATACAATCTGAGCCGTTGATGTGCTTGATCCTGTGGTCCTCAGCTTGCCACGTTTTTGTTTTTTCTGTTTTTTATTTAATGACTGCATGTGTGCTTCTCCATGCGTGTTACCATGTGCCACCAGATCTGGCCTCTTATCTTAATTAATTTGTGAATTATTTGACTTAATGTGAAGCGTTGATTGAATCATGTGGTTGATATTATGCCAACGAATTAAAAAGTCACATGCTGCTCACGTGGGATCCTATGGTGTCTGGGTAATTGTGTACGCGCGTGTATGTATTAGTTATGGTGTGCATGTGAATCTGAACCATTGATCATGATTACCTTGTGATATGTTTGACTGATGATGAGCGTGAGATTGATCCATTGGCTGATATTGAGTCTGATTATTTGTTTGAAATCCATGTTATGCTTTGACTTGCGCTGACTTTTGATTGGGCTGGACTTGCTTCTCACACCCCCCTCTTTTGGGCCTTTATTATTTGAACGTGCTTTTGTTGCTGTTTACACCCTCCTAGTTTATTTCTTTATTTTTTATTTTTATTAATTGTTTCATTCTGCATTTTAATTTTTTAAAATCATTTTTGTGCATCCAAAAATCCTGAAAAAATCATGAAGCTTGTTTTTAGTTTTATAAAATTTTGTCAAATTTTATTTTCTTTTTTTATTTTTCTTCTGACATCTGAATTAATTAATTGCTTAATTTTTCTTTGTGGATTGTTTCATTTGCACACTTCAACTTGTAGAATTTATTGCTCATCATCTATACATGATCTGCATCTCATTCTTTTTGCATTGTTTCATAAACATTTTGAAGTGCATTAAAACATTTTTGTTTCATTTTTAAAACTTTTTCATATTGCATTTTAGTCCCTCTCTTTTGCATGTGGAATCATGTTTCCTATGTGATCTTTGCCTAATTGTTTGAGATACTTAACATGTGAATTTTTGTGAGATCTTTTGCCATGTGATTAGTATCTGACTTAGGTCATTTGTGTCCTGATTTCACAATTTTGGAATGTCATTTGATATATGTTTGATCATTTATGCTTAAGTGAGTTATGCATGACTATATCTTGGCACCTCTTTGCACAAGTTGACTTGCCATGTCCATTTGCTTGAGTTTCTTGCTGGTTCTTTGTATGTGCTTTTGATATAATGTCTACCCCTGGTTGAGGTCCTTTGGGACTTAATTTTGCACTTTGTGGATCTTGTTTGGTGTTGCCTAAGTGTTGGAACTTTGAGCTTACTTTTGTGGACTTTCTTTAGTGTATATTGATCCATGTTTTGATCTTCTCTTGCATATGTGGATTGTTGATGATAATATGATCTTGGTTCTGACCTTCTTTCATCTTCATCTTGCCTCTCTCATTTCACTTTGATATGAAACCCATGTGTGTTTAATTGTGCATTTCATTCAAGTATGCTTGCATCCTTTCATGTTTATCTTTGCATTCTTACTTGAAGTGTTTTGCATTGATCTTTGAGACTTGTTTGATGATATGAGTTGGACATTTATGATATGATGTGCTTGCTGCCATTTATTGTATCTCATCTTTTCCTTCTCATTCTTCTTCTTCTCTTTCACTCTCTTCCTCCCATGGATCTCAAGACTAGGGGTGCATGGTTCTTAAACCAAACCAAATTGAACCAAATATATGGATCAGTTTGGTTTTTAAAACCACTTTGACAAAATTGGTTTATTTTTCTAAAACCGGTTTATGTTTGGATCGGTTTGGTTAATAATCGGTTTGCACCAATAAACCATTTTTTATTTGGAACAATTTTAAAACCAAATTTTCTTCAAATTTGTTTCAACTAAAACTCAATTTTCAATCCAACAACTTAATATTCACTCCATCCAACTGTTTTTTAAATCAATAACCATTCGTCGACGATGAATCCTGGAATCTCGACCGAGACATTTCCTAAAATTACATAGCTCAATAAAAATGAATAGAATTAATAAGTAATAATTATGAAACAAAACTACTAAGAAATTGAAAAAAAAGTTTTAATTTTCAACCAGGAAAAACAAAATTGAGTAATTCCATAAGCAAAGTTTTAATACAAGTTATACTTCAACAGTTGGAAAAACAAAATGAATAGAATTTAATTTGAAAATTCATTTTGTCACTTATGACCATGAAACAAGGCAAGACAAATAATACACTATGTTTGAAAAGTGGATTAACCATTTATGTATTGGTTTTCAAAAGTGGATACTGATTTTTTATGGTTTTAGTAAAATGGATCTGGACTAGTTTTAAAACCAAATAATATGGACTTTTAAAATCGGTGCACCATATTTTTAAAAGTGGTTCTTGTAAACCAGTTTTTTTGCACACCGCTACTCAAGACTTGTTTAAGTCTTGGATTCTCTCCCTTTAGAGCTACCTAGTCCAACTTAATTTTTGATTAAGCTTGGAGTAGGATTAGCATTAGGTTTTAGGTAGTCCTTCCTCCTAAGCCTCACTAACCATGGGACATCCATGCATGATAACGTTAGGACTCAGTCCCCCTTTAGAGTTTCCTTTGTGTCTTCTCTCTTCTCATCTCAAAACTTCTTCAAAACACGTAATAAAAGTTAACGTGTATTGCGCTTGAGCCTTCCATGTGGGAAGTGGGGAGTGAGGGGCTTCCTCTCATTCTTCTAGGATACCTAGTGTACGTCCTGTTGGGGCCGATGCGCGAAGTGTTCGTTCCTATATTTAAGACTTGGGTTCAATGCAAGTTACGAAACAACTTAAAAAACACTTCTGTCTAAAAAACACCAAACCAATTCAAATCTTTTTGTCCTCCGGGATTGTTGGGTCTCAAACTTTTTATTTTCAGAAAGAGCTCGTCGCTCACGTAAAAAACACTTACCCATCCGTGGTCGTACCCACGAACTATGTCAGCTCTGATTCCTCTATCTCGTCCGATTGAGGATACGTAGGCACAAGACAACGATTGTCTTGGCGAGCAACCTTCCCCCATAGTTCCTGTCCAAACTACATTGACTCTGACTTTCCCATTGCACTGAGGGAGTACGTAGGCCTAGGACAACGATACCGTCCTATCGAGTCACTTCTTTTTCTTTTCTTCTTCGTTTCTCCGTTCCTTCCGCTCTCGTTTCTTCTCCGATCCAGTAGCAGTGGAGTTCCAGATGACGACGCCCTTTGATGCAGACAACAAGCGTGGATCCCGTCGAGTACGATGGACGTGTTGGGTGCTAACACCTTCCCTTCGCGTAACCGACTCCCGTACCCGTTTCTCTTGGTCGCGTGACCATGCTCTTTCCCTTCTTCCAGGTTTATGCAGTGTTTCCTTTCCCTTTCTTGGGATAAATACACTTTGCTGGCAACTCTGTATTCTTCTGCACCACTCTCGCGTTTGTACCGTTGGATGCGAATCTTTCGGGAGCGACAGTTAGTCACAATAAACACGCACAAAGACCTATGTCCTGAAGATGTTATGCGGGATGATGCACAAAGGTGATGGAATCTTATGGTCAAAATTAGGGTATGACACGAGGAAAGAACTCAAACTGGTATTTTATCCTATTCAATTGTGGAAAGGAAAACTGACAACTCTATTGGAGAGAGGACATTTATCACTTGGGGATGAATATGACCAAAGTGATTGAAATTCAATATGAATATGAATATGAATCAATTATGCATGATGTATGAGATGCTTATTTTGACAAAACAAACATGACACACGGACTGGTGATGAGTACACTAGATACTCGACCACTATGGGAATAAAAGTTTCACTGATATGTTGAGGAAACAAATTCCTACTGCTGATATTTTCATATTCTTGGTAGTTATAAAATGCGGCTCCTAGGGAGTGGTAGGTGGGATTCTTCATCTTATCAATCTGAATTAATTGATCCTCCACTCGGGACATACTGATCACAAGGAATATTTTAATTCTGCATTTTGAAGTTTGATTGCTTTCGGAGAAGCCGTCAACATTCCTTCTCGAGTTCATTGATCAAAAAGGAAATTGCCATCTTTATTTTGAAAGCAGAAGTAAATTTGAGAACAAACGTAAATTCATTTTTGTGTTTCAAGAATGTTAATCATATCAAAATGTCATTTTACAAAACAGAATAAATGGGAATTGCAAACAAAGGGCACAAATGCTCAAATTTTCATTGATAGAATGGTAATCATCCAAATGCGTGATTCCATGGAGTATTACAAAGTTTAGAAAATGGTAATTTAAAGGGAAAGGGGCTACATTGAAACATAATGACCACTATCCTTCTACCAACTTTGAATTCTGGGTATTATGAGCTTCTGTTGAAGGCGACTTCTGATTGAGGATTTCTCGACAGATGATGTTATTTCTGATGACCCAACCTTAGTCGGATGTAGTTACTTGCCATAAATCCATAACTTTTGCCTAGATTGCCCTTTAAGGTTTTCAATCCATCGGGATGATTATTGTTTATGTCTCTAATTTTTGCTTGGACCGCCCTTTCGGGTTTTCAGTCCAACGAGACGTTTTCTTGTTTTTTTTTTAATTTCATTTAGGCGAAGTATTTCTTGATTACACCAACATTTGTGGGGTAGGTAAACTCTTCTCCATCCATGGTTGTGAGTCTAAAGGCACCGCCTGAAAAGGCTTTCTTAACAACATAGAGGCCATCGTAATTCGGAGTCCATTTGCCCCTGGAATTAGTGAGAAATGATTGAATCTTTTTTAGCACGAAGTTGCCTTCCCTGAATACACGAGACCGAACCCTTTTGTCGAATGCTTTCTTCACTCTCTGTTGATATAACTGACCATGGCATAAAGCCGTCATTCTTTTTTCTTCGATCAGGTTTAGTTCATCGTATCTACTTTGACACCATTCAGCTTCTGTTAGCTTGGCTTCCATCAATACTCTTATTGATGGTATCTCTACTTCTATGGTGAGCACTGCTTCCATGCCATATACTAGAAAGAAAGGGGTTGCCCCTGTTGAAGTGCGGACGGATGTACGATAACCGTGAAGAGCAAATGGTAGCATCTCATGCCAATCTTTGTAGGTTACAACCATTTTCTGAATGATCTTCTTGATATTTTTGTTAGCTGCTTCTACCGCTTCATTCATTTTAGGCCGGTAGGGAGATGAGTTATGGTGTTCAATTTTGAACTCAGCACATAATTCTTTCATCATCTTGTTGTTTAGGTTCTATCCATTATCAATAATTATCTGGCTTGGAACACCATAACATCATATGAGATTATTCTTGATAAATCAGACCACCACTTGTCTGGTCACATTGGTGTATTATACTGCTTCGACCCATTTGGTGAAGTAATCAATGGCTACTAGGATGAACCGATGTCTGTTTGAGGCTTTGGGTTCAATCATGCCAATCATGTCGATTCCCCATATAGAAAAAGGCCATGGAGAGGAAAGAACTTTGAGATGCGTTGGCGGTTCATGAATTTTGTCGGCGTATATCTGACACTTGTAACACCTCCTCATGTATTTGTAGCAATCAGATTCCATTGTCAGCCAATAATATCCTTCTCTCATAATTTTTATTGCCATTGTGTGTCCATTGGCATGAGTGCCAAAGGATCCTTCGTGAATTTCTTTCATTATCATGTTTGCTTCGTGTCTATCAACACATCTGAGAAAAACCATGTTGAAGTTTCTCTTGTAGAGCACATCATTGTTTAGGAAGAAGTTGCCAGCCAGTCTTCTAAAAGTCTTCCTATCTTTTCTTGATGCCCCAAGCGGGTATTCTTGTCTTTGAAGGAAGCGTTTGATATCATGATACCATGGTTTGTCATCTATGACTGCTTCAACTTCAAATATGTAAGCGGGCCTATCAAGGCGTATTATGTCAATCTTAGGTACGTTGTTCCATCGACTCACACTAATCATGGAGGATAAGGTAGCTAATGCATCAGCCAAGTTGTTTTCTTCACGAGGAATGTGATGAAAATCAATCTTGTTGAAGAAGGGTAAGAACCTTCTTGCATAGTCTTTGTATGGAATCAATCCCAATTGATATGTGTTCACTTCTTCTTTGATCTGATTTATAACCAGGGCTAAGTCTCCATACACATCCAAATTCCTTATTCTTAAGTCAATAGCTTCTTCGAGACCCATGAAGCAAGCTTTATATTCGGCCTCATTGTTTGTACACTTGAATGTCAATCTGGCAGTGAAAGGAATATGGGTACCCTGAGGTGTAACAATGATTGCCCCAATTCCGTTTCCATAAGCATTGACAGCCCCGTCGAATATTAATCCCCATTGGGATCTTGGCTCTGGCCCTTCGTTTGTTAGTGGTTCATCGCAGTCTTTCATTTTTAGGTACATGACATCCTCGTCTGGGAAGTCAAATTTGATTGATTCCTGATTGTCAATCGGTTGGTGAGCCAAACGATCGCCTAAAACACTTTCTTTGACGACTTTCTGAGCATGGTACTCGATGTCATATTCTGATAACAACATCTGCCAACGGGCAATCCTTCCTGTTAAAGCAGGATTTTCAAAGACATACTTGATCAGATCCATTTCGAAGATTAACCAAGTAGTGTGATAAATCATGTACTGGCGAAGACGTTTAGCTGCCCAAGCTAGAGCGCAACAAGTTTTCTCGAGCATAGTGTATCGAGTTTCATAGTCTATGAACTTCTTGCATAAGTAATAAATGGCATACTCTTTTCTTTTCGTTTCGTCTTGTTGGCCATGCACACAACCCATGGAGTTTTCCAAGACTGTTAAGTAGATGATCAGTGGTCTTCCTTCCACTTGAGGAGACATAATAAGTGGATTCAGCAGATATTCTTTGATGCTGTCGAAAGCCTTTTGGAAATCTTCTGCCCATACACAGTTTCGGTTCTTTCTGAGTAGTTTGAAGATTGGCGCGCATGTCGCGACCATGAGGAATATGAATCTTGAGATGTAATTTAGACGTCCCAAAAATCCTCTTACCTGTTTTTCAGTCTTTGGAGCAGGCATTTCTTGAATAGCCTTGACTTTGTCGGGATCAACTTCAATTCCTTTTTGGCTGACAATGAATCCTAAGAGTTTTCCTGAACGAACACCGAATGTGCACTTATTGGGATTCAAGCGGAGTTTGTATTTTCTCAGACTCTAGAATAACCTTGATAGATATTCCACATGTTCTTATTCTGTTTTAGATTTGGCAATCATGTCATCGACGTACACTTCAATTTCTTTGTGCATCATGTCGTGGAACAGAGTTGTCATAGCCCTTTGATAAGTTGCTCCTGCATTCTTTAGACCGAACGACATTACTTTGTAGCAAAAGGTCCCCCATGGGGTGATGAATGAAGTTTTCTCCATGTCTTATGGCACCATTCTGATTTGATTATAGCCTTAGAATCCATCCATGAAGGAGAAAACTTTGAATTTTGCTGTGCTGTCAACTAGCATGTCAATGTGTGGTAGGGGAAAATCATCCTTCGGACTTGCTTTGTTTAAATCCCTATAGCATACACACATTCTGACTTTTCCATTTTTCTTAAGAACTGGCACTATGTTGGCTAGCCATTGAGGATATTCTGGGGTGGCAAGGAAATCTGCATCGATCTGTTTCTGCACTTCTTCCTTAATTTTGATGGCCATATCAGGGTGAGTCCTTCTCAATTTTTGTTTAACAAGAGGACATTTTGGTTTCAGTGGTAAGTGATGTTCCACGATGTTGGTATCCAACCCTGGCATCTGAAAATAACAATAAATGCAGTAATTCAGAATGACATTCTTTATTTATGATTTATCAATTCATGAAACACAACCCTATAAAACAAAACTCTTTCTCTCTGGGCAAAGCGAAGAAGGACATGTACAAAAAAGCAAGCCCTATAAAACATCCTTTTCACCCGGGCGAAGTGAAAGGCCAAAACAAAGACAAGACAATTACTTTGATTTATGAACGATATTCGGGACATAGACCGCAACCCAATGGCGAAGAACTCCTCTTGGATCACAAAGTCCGGTATTTTTCTTACAGGATTGTCTTAAATAATGACACTGATCTCTGGCGGAGTTGGATCACTAGAGTCTTCTTCCTATGCAGCGTTATCATAAGAGGACTCTTCTATTGTATCTTCAACAGTATTTTCATTTTCAAGAGGATCTCCCTACCCTGTTGGTTGGATGTCTTCATATCTGATGCGAGAGCTTTTGAGAGAAGTGTACTTCACTAGAAAGTCGTACTTGCCGCTTGGCTGCCCCAAGGTCTCCCAAGTTTCTGAGGGGAAAAATGAGTCATCTTCTTCAATGACATTGACCTCAGGAAATGCGAAGTTGATAAATTCTTGTCCTGCGATTCTTGCAACTTCATCAACATGATGTTTGACATTTTCATAATTTTCCTGGTAAGGTTCCCACGACTCTGGGAGAACGAGTGTATTTCTCTCAAGGTCATTAAGAAGATATGCATTCTCTGGATGATTCTTTTGCCTTGAGTCTTCCATGTAAGGTTTCCAAATGGGAAAATCATCCATGGGATCATATGAGTCGTAATAAAAGTTGTTTGTCATCAGAGTATCTTCTTCCAATGAGTTGGGTGGAGCACGACATCCCTCGGGACCGCAATCTCCGTAGATCATTATGACACCTGATCTTGGTATATATCTGGGACTTTGCTTCGGAGAGAAAAATGGCATGTATGTTTCTTCCTGAGATATATAACCTTCATCGTTGAAATAGGATTTCCATTCTTCATCTGTATCAGAAGAGTTATTCTCTTCGATGGTATAGACTTCCTGAGAAATTGGGTGGAGGAAGCCTCCATTGTGGAAAAAATCTTGAATGGGACGAATGCTTTCATTCTTTTCTGTAGTCTTGGTAAGTGCTGAAGAAAAACCGAGACCTTTTCTCGTCTTGTTATCAACAGGAATCACAATTTACCCCCATCCTTTTATGTCTCTACTTCCCATTATTTGGAGAGCGTCTTTATACGAGGAAATTGACGTTCCTTTTTCTTGATGATTCTCATTGCTCACAGAGAGGGCTTGAAATTGAGTTCCAATGATCTCCTCTAGATCTAAATATGAGAATGACGATAAATTGCTTATAATTAAAGCATGTTATCTGCATATTGTGACCAACTTGTCGTTCTTGACAAACTTCAGCTTCTAGTGAAGTGTCGAAGTGATTGCCCCTACTTCATGTATCCAAGGTCGTCTCAATAAATAGCTGTATGACGCTCGGATGTCCATGACTTGGAAGGTGACTTGGAAAGTGTGGGGACCAATGGTTATGGGAAGGTCGACTTCGCCAATAACTGTTTTCCTGGATCCGTCAAAAGCTTTGACTATGATCTCACTGCCTCTCATCGGAGTACCTTGAAAAGATAGTCGTACCAAAGTTGACCTTAGCATAACGTTCAAGGATGAACCTGTGTCTACCAGAACACTGGATAAAGCACCATCTTGGAAATTGACTGTGATATTGAGTGCCATGTTATGATTCTTGCCTTCCTCTAGAAGTTCTTCATCACTGAAACCTGAATTATTGCAGGAAGTGATGTTGGAAATATTGCTGTCAAACTGACCCACTGTTATATCTTGTTCTACAAAGGCCTGTTCCAAGACTTTCTGTAGAGCTTCTCTGTGAACCTCTGAACTGAGCAGGAGAGATAACATGGATATCCGAGAAGGAGTTTGTAATAATTGATCCACAATGTTGTATTCACTTCTCTGGATGAGTTTTAACATTTCATCGTTATTTTTCACAGGCTCTGCACTGCCGGATTGACTAATTTGTTGATTAGGAAGTTCAGCTTGAGGTTCCTTTTCTTTTGCAGTTTCTCCAACTCCTCTGTTGAAGATTCGACTACTTCAGGTGACCTGACTGATATCAGCAATATTGATGACGGATGGTAGTGGAATTTCTTTTCCATCTTCTATTATGGTCGCACCGTATTTTTATGGAATAGCTTTCTCTGACTTGTATGGCACTGGGGCTGGAAGATAGATGACCAAAGGGGTTATTTGGGTCTTTCGACTGTCAAAAGTAACTTCAATTGGTTCTAGCTCGGGATTGTTGGAAAGTTTTCCACTGTCGAAAGGGATTCTCGAGTGCTTTGGTTCGTTGAGCAGAGGGATTATGGTGAAAACGTCCTCGTTAATTCCATAATTAACAGGCTCTCTTTCATTGAAGACTGTGATGGTTCTTTTGTCCAACAACTCTTAAATATCATTCTGGACGAGGAGGCAACCATGTCGGCTTCTGCTACATCTCTTGCAATCCGAATGATCGTGTTGATTCGGACCAAAATAATCAAGTCCCCACAGGCATTTATGAAATTTGACCAATGATGTTTCAATGTTTTTAACGTCGTAAACTGCAGATGTCCTGGGAAACCTTGCACTATATTGATGGATTGAGAATTTAGGAACAGTTGGGTTTCTCCTTGGTCCACTTGATTTTGGAGAGCTGCTCGCATGATGTAGCACCCTTGGCAATTTTATGAACACGTTCGACATCGTTCATAATTGTGAGGTGGCACCCGACTGTATCCACTCTGTATGCAATGCATTTTTACCAAATCCGTTTCCAGTAAGCGGATTTCACAACTTTGGTGTCTGCTTGGTTTTCCATTGTTTATGCTAACTTGATGTGTGTTTTTATCCTGGTAGACTGGAAGCCACCAATGGTCTAATAGATGGTGAAGAGTTCTTTGTACAAGTGCACAACCTTGATCATTTTCGGAGCAATCTTTGCAATCCTGATAATTATTAGGTGACTGATGACCAAGTCTAACTTGTTTGGCATGCAATTCTACCAAGCTGGTATTCATTAGACGAATGTCAAAAATCTGGACCATATTGACTTGGTGATTATTACCTCCATGGTAGTCTTGGATCCATCCAAGATCCATTTGACGCTGGAGGGCTTCTTGTACAAAAGAACATCCTTGATTGTCTTTTGAACAAATTGGGCAAGAGTTGTAGTCGTGCAGCGGTAAATTGTGATACTGACTTTGTCTTGAGTGCATCGTCACTAGATTGACATTCATTGCACGGATATCATGATTTCAAACAACGTCTGCATGTTGATAGGCCATATTTATTCCACGAACTCTGTGATCTTGGATCAAGCCTAGATCCATTTACAATGATGCACCCTTGATTGTTCTTGGAACAAATTTCGCATTGATGATAGTTGTGGGATGACACATGGACATACCCGTTTTGCTTGCAATGCATTTTTACCAAATTTGTTCCTAGTAGGCGTACGTCGTGAATTTGATAGTTGTCGCCGGGTCCTTCATCTATCAAGTTTACTAAAGCTTTTTCATGTTATGGCAACGGGTTTGTTTGAACATTCAGATTCGTATCTTTGAAAGATAAAACTCCATTTCTGACGAGTTTTTGTATGTCAGATTTGAAGCTGAGGCAGTTCTCAATGTTATACTGTGGTCCTCCCTGATGGTAAGGGCAAGATTGACCAACTTTGAACCAATAAGGGGGATTGTCTGGCACTGTGAGAGGAGTTCTGGTTTAAACGTGCCCCTTGGTTAGCAAAAGTGGGAATAGCTCTGCATATAACATTGGTATGGGGTCAAACCCTGGCGATCGTAGAAAACGATTGTTGTTATTGTATTGCGGGCGAGCCTACTGAAGAGGTTGTTGCTGCCTTTGCTAATACGGTTGTTGATCTAGCTTCCTCTGAGCAACTTGTGGTTGATACGTCGGGATCAGCGCAGTACTGAAAATAGGAGATATCGTTGCTACCTATTCTTTCTTCTTTTGGAAAGCACTCCCGTATCTTTTACTACTGCTGGATGGTTCTGATTCCCTAACCAATCGGCCTTGTTGGACTGCTTCTTCAAGACGTACCCCCATGTTTACCATCTCGGTAAAATCACTGGGTGCAGTGGCGACCATCCGGTCATAATAGAATGAGCTTAACGTTTTTAAGAAGATATTCATCATTTCTTTCTCCTCAAGAGGAGGACAAATCTAGGCGGAAATTTCACGCCATCTTTGAGCGTACTCCTTGAAGGTTTCTTTATGCCTTTGGGACATAGCTCTGAGTTGATCAATGTCCGGTGCCATATCTAAATTATATTTGTACTGCTGAGCAAAGGCTGCCCCAAGATCTCTAAAGGTACTTATCTTGGTACTGTTTAATCCCATGTACCATTTGAACGCGACACCAGTTAAACTATCTTGAAAGTAATGGATTATCAGTTGTTGGTTTTCTGTCTGGGTAGACATCTTCCGAGCGTATATTACCAAATGACTTTGAGGGCAGGAGTTTCCTTTGTACTTCTCAAAGCCGGGCACTTTAAACTTGTGCGGTATTTTGACGTTTGGGACTAAACAGAGGTCAGAGGCATCTTTGCCAAACAAGTCCTATCCACGAATGGCATGCAGTTCTTTATGCATTTCCAAGAACCGTTCTAGGAATTCATTCATTCTTTCGTAAACTTCTTCATCTTTGCCAGGGGTGGCATGAAGGATCTGTTCCTCTGGGATAGTATGTATCACAGGTTGTGGTATAGACATTACTGCAGTAACTCTTGGTGCTTCGGTGATCTGAGGTTTGTAACCTTCAGGTATAGGAGTCTCTATCATAGCCCTTGCATCTTTGTTCACTTAAAGTTTGTAACCTCCAGGTCTGGAGGTTCCGGTTGTGGCCCCAAGGTCTTTAGTGACTGGTGGGATGTATCCCACAGGTATGAAATTGAAAGGCATGCCCCAGGGAAAACCTTTAGGCATGTTGTACTGCGGAAGATTGACGGGCATCTCAAATGCTGGTGTAAGCACAATTTCTGAGATTGCATCTTTTGAGGTGGTTGATCCCGAGCTGCTTCCAGGGATTCAATCATGTTGTTGAGTCTTTCCAGACTTTCCTTCAGAGTGTTTACTTCCTCTCTTAGCTCTCTGTTTTCCTCCTCAAGATCGTCCATTTTCTTTTGTCGATTGGCCCGAGTATTGTACAAATGAGACAATTTGACTCTAAAGTGCGACACATGTGTGAGACTTTGTGACAAAGATGTGTAATGCAAGAATGATGAATGATATGCAAAAAATGAGAATGATCTTTTTTTTTTTGTTTTCAAAAGAACTTTTAACAATTGTATTTCAAATATCATACATCGTTGGAAATCATTTATTGAATTCAAAGGATTACAATATCTTACAAGGAAAAGTACATTATTTTACAAAGTGCAGGAAGGAAAACCAGGCCTATGAATCCTAAGGAATCTCTAATGGAGGGCCAGACGCTGGCTGCTGATCCCCTTTTCTCTTCTTTGATCGGGCCTCCTCAACCGTTGTTGGGTCGATGATCCTTTGCCATGTGAAAGGAGAGAGTAAACTCCTCTGTTCCTCTTGACTTTCTACAACATGTTGCTCAAGTATTTCAACCAGAGCATCTTTCTCCTTTAGTAACTCTTGAATCTTGGTGCACTCCAAGCTGACAATCTGGTATTTGTTTTTCCAAGAGTTCTTTTCACGTTGAGTTTTGTTAAAAGCGATCTGTAGTTTCTCGGTGTCACTCATGAAGTAGAGGACATATTCTTTTAAGGGAAATACTTCTTGACGAGGGTAAGGAATTTTTAACTTGAGGGCTCTAGTTTGTACCCATTGGAGATAAGGATCTGCGGAGATGCAGTTTGTTTTTCCCAGAGACTCTCTTCCTTTTTTATGAACATGATGCCAGGCATGCACAATTTCCTTCTTGAGTGATTTGTCATTTTCTCCTTCTTTGAAGAAAAGTCCTTCCAGATGAACATTGTAAAATATGTTCTTCATCGGGTATCCAAGCTGACGACGGGCTAAAATTGGATGATAATTGATTCCTCCCATGGTACCAATGAGGGGTACATTGGGGAAACTCCCACATTTGTCAATGATCTTTATTCCGTCATAGACTCAGTTGTACCAATCTATGTCAGAATGGGTGAGAGACATAATCTTCTGCGACCATCACATACCACTTTTGAGATCCCAATAAGCAGCAGATTTGGGTAAGTGGGAAATAAACCATTTGTAGAGTAATGGTACATAACATGTAATCATCCCTCCGCTATACAAGTTCCTTAAATGCACTGAGTGGTAAGCATCTGCAAGCAAAGTTGGACTGGGTTCCTAAATAAGAATATCCAGATAGCATTTATGTCAACTAAATTTTCAATGTTAGGGAAAACGAATAATCCATAAGTGAGTAAAACAAAGTTATCCTCGAAAGCAACTATGTTTCCTATACTGGCAAAGGGCTTTTTGCAATAGGAACCTAGCTGTTAGACCTTGAATTCCTCCCTTGGTGGTCATGTGAGTTTTGATATCTGAAACTTCCAAAGAGGTGACTCTTGCAATGACCCGATCCTTAGGAATTTCTTCCAGTCCAGAGAATGGATCATGATCAGTGATAGGTAAATCAATCAGATGAGCGTACTCTTTCAATGTTGGTGTGAGCTGATAATCGGGAAATGTAAAGTAATGGTACACTGGGTCATAGAACTGAACCAATGTAGCTAGGACTCCTTCCACCATGTTGAATTTCAAAAGATACAAAAGTCCTCCATACTTAGCTCATACTTAGCTCTGAAAGCTCCCGGATTGGTAATTAACCTTCCCAATTTACTAAGGTCTTCAAGTCTTGGACTTTTGAAGGTGTACTTCTGGGTTTTTCTTCTACCACAATCCATAATGCGGTTTCTGATATTTGTAATACCCTCTTATTTTAGTCCTTTTTGAAAAAATATATTTTTTTTGAAAGTTTTTTTTTACGAATGCATGAATGCAGCAAACACAAGTATATGAAAACATGGGTTTAAGGGTTCATTGTCACGAGCATGAAGCCATGGATCTACCCAATCCCAAAAGGTATGTACTAGGGGTTCTTTTTTTGTACCTGTAGAAAGGGTTCTAGCAAGGTTCCCAAAATCATTGACCCCTCTTAAGAATATTACCAGCAAACCGACTGACTCAAGAGAGTTGTAATATCCTTAAGATGAATCTCATTCGAGTGTAGTATCGTGTATCAATTATTCCCGATAGTCACCACACTACATCCTAAAAGAATTGTCAAGGTTAAATGTTTACTAATCCTCAGTTTTGCGGGTGCCTTGTGGAAAAAGTAATGTTTTCACGACTTGCTCGTTTGACATTAGTAATTCCAAAAGGGTACCTCCACTGATTTGGTGGACTTTCTATAAGCCTTCTTGAGTCTGCCACCTTCTTACCTAGTGGAAAAAGTAATGTTTTCACTCCCTATAAGCCTTCTTGAGTCTGCCACCTCCTATCTTAAAATATGCTCTCAAGCCCACTGAGGACTTTTTTACTCACCACATGTGTATTAATCACATTCCCGGGTAACAGTAATTTAAACAAGTATGGAAGATAAGCATATAGTATGATGGAAAACAGTAAATAATATCAAATGAGAAAGCAAGTATATAGTAAAAATGCAAAGTAAGGCTTAACCCTCCTAGAAAGAAAAATTAGAATCCCCAGTAGAGTCGCCATTTTTCTGTAGCGTCGGTTTTTTGTGGCGCGACCACAACTGCTTTTGGTGCTACTTTCTGATTTCTATATTTATCCTATGAAGCTTAAAAGGAAGGGGAAGATCTCTCAAACTAACCCTGTGTGCAAATGTTTTCTTTAACAAATGCGAAGAGATCGGGGATCGGGGGTTGGTTATACAAAGGGAAGCTGTTAACACCCAAAGTATCTATAGTAATCTATATGAACCTTTATTTGCATATGTTTCTACTATTGTATTGCTTGGTTACTTAAATCCATTTACTATGGAATAGGGAAAGTTTCTCCTTTGGAAAAGCTGAGGAAATGTTTTTGTTGTTTTTGGGTTTTCTATTGTTTTTGGGAAGGTACTGGACCCAAGATTTTCGATTAGTGCACTCACTAAGATTTCGCAATCTTATGCCTACGTATTCCCATAAAGAGACTTGGGGAAATCAAAGCGTTCGTAGTTCCAGGAAATTGTTTGGTGTCTTGTTCAAAGCCCTAGATTGAAGCTAAAGGAGTATTTTTATCTTGTTTAAAGCCCAAAATTGAAGCTAAAGGAGTGTTTGTGTCTTGTTGAAAGCCCACAATTGAAGCTAAAGGAGTTTGACTGAGAGAGAATTTGTCATCTCTAAAGGGAGATGTCTCACCTATTCATCATAAACATTTGAGGAATTTATTATAAAGGAAGTTGCTTTAACTGGGATGCGTGGAATCCAGCAATGCCACATCTTCTTTTATGAGTCTTTTCATGCTAAGAGAGGGAAAATGACTTGGATGTGTGAAATCCATAGGTTTGCCACTTACATCACTTAGATGGAAGAGAATTTAGCCATGATAAAGGGGGGACTCCAGCTTGGATTTTGAATCAACAAGTGTGCCACTTACATCAATTATCAGGAAAGGGTTTTAATTGTTTGTTTTGAAATGTGATGTATAGAGGAGATATCCTCCTACAGAGAGGACTCATGGTCTCATCTGTGGGGATGTTGGATTTTGTGCCTTGATCAAAGCCCAAGGTTGAAGCTAAAAAAAGTTGAAAACTGACTCAAATTAGGGAGTATTATATCTGTCTTATATAAAGCCCAAGATTGAGGCCAACTGGGAAGATCATTATATGAAGACTTAGAGGAGGCTGACTCTTGCTGGGGATTTATTTAAATCCAGGAGAGGGTCTAGACTATTTTTGAGGAATCAAAAGGGCAACTAACTCTTGTTGGGGAATTAGAGAAGAGTTGAATTATCAGATGCCATGAGGCATTGATACTTTTAGGGGGTTTGTTGATGATAACCTGATCCTGGCTGGGGATTTTAAAGATGAAGGCCAAACTTTATTGAGGATCAGAAGAGCCTTAGAGGATGAGTTTAAATGCCTTAGAGGTTTTGACTCTCCTGGGAATTGGTGTATTGATAAAGATGACTAGGATCTATTATATGCTTTTAGGAATCCCGAGGGTCCTTGTATGATGCCCAAGAGGAGGCCAGGGATACTTCTAGGAAGCCTGTGGGTTCTTGTATGAAGCCTGAGAGAAGGCTAAGTATAGAGACTTTCCAAGTCTAGGAAGAGTTCAAGATAGGTTTCACCGGGAAATAATCCTTTCTTTGTTGAACTGTTCCAGGGTTAAAGGGGGTAAAGAAAAGGTTTCACTGGGAAATAATCCCCTCTTTATTGAAATGTTTCAAGGTTGATCAAATTGAACAAAGCCCAAGAGGAGGGTATCTTCTGGAGAGATTCATTATATGATGCCCAAGAGGAGGCAATGATGCTTGGAAAAAGCCCAAGAGGAGGCTATCTGTATTCCTCTATACAGGAGGGAGTAGTTATTTGAACTAAGTTATACAGACTGAAATAGTCCTATTGTTTGAACTAGTTTAAACCGAGGATGATTTAAATGCTAAGAGAAACTTAACAAGATATATACAAGTATATATACAGACATATGAACAAGTATATAAACATGTATTGATTGAATTGAGAAAAGTGGTGGGTCTTACACTCTAGATAGAGGCCCAAGTGTATTGTGATTGATCATATGTTATCTTCAAGATTGGATTAGAAATTTGAAGAAATTGAAGAAAGTTTTGATTTTTGAAGATGATTTGATCTCAAGTAGGAGAGAAGCAAAGGTGTTGGGTCTTACACTCTAGACAAAGGCCCTGGTGATTATTTGTATCCTGTACAAAGCCCAGGATGAATGAGGCTAAAAGATTTTCTATTTACAGAAGGGTGTTGGGTCTTACACTCTATCAAAGTCCCAAGATTATTGTTTAAATCAATGTTATGTACAAAGAGATGAGACTTACACTCCTAACAAAGGCCCAAAGATTATTGTATAAACAGTGATCGCATCATGATTTTGAAAAGCGCGATGGGACTTATACTATAGCAGAGGCCCATGAAGTGGTTTATTTACAAAGAGGGTTGGGTCTTACACTTTAATAGAGGCTCATGAGTGTTGAAATGAAGTTTGAAAGATTGAATCAAAACAAAACCCTAATTTCATATTTAAGATATTTTTCAAATAAAATTCATTAAAAATATGTATTATTTATCAAATAAAATCATTAATCATGTTATAAACAGTGATTAAGGTTTATGAAAAAGTTATTTTATTCACATGAATATTTAAAATCATATTGGTTTTAAAAATCAAGAAAAAGAAATCATTTTAAAAACATTTAAAACAATTTAAAATAATATTTTTAAATATATTAAAAATATATCAAATAAAAATATTTTTGTGATTTTTTGGGTGAATAAAATATTTTAATATGTGAGTGATATTTGTGCAAATTTTTTTTAAAATAATTAAAATTTATTAACAAAAATAATTATTAAAAATAATATGAAAAATATAAAAAAAATAGTAAAAATGTGAAAAATGGGAAAAATGGCATGGGTGGGTGTTGAACCCACACCCTCCAACACAAACACACTTGAAAACACACGCTGCAACCACTAGGGTGGTGATACATCCGTGTATCAAACCCACCCCATAAATACATAAGGGTGACTTGGTTTTAGGCCTGGCCAAAGGCGCCATGACCTGGTTCTTGCCCAAGGGAGGCCAGGTTTTGGTGCCTTTGCAAGAATGCCATAACTTCTTCATTTCTCCATGAAAATGGATGAAATAAAGATGGATCCTACCTAGAATTTCATGAGGGATCCAATGGTGGTCTTAGAATTTTCTCAAAATGCCTACATTTTAATACCCGATCGTGGTTTCAAAGTAGGTCAAGCTTTGCAAATTCTATGCTACAACTCTATACAAGCAATAATAGGATGGTAAAATAGTTCAAACACAACAAATATGATATGTATGACATGTTCATGATCAATGTACATCAAAGCAATACATATTTCACAAAGTTCAAGTTCTTATGCACTTACCTCTTGAAGCTCCACTTGCTAACCTTCAAGATACTTGTGACAGAAGCAAACCAATGCCTTGGACACTCTTAATAGATCCCTTGGAAGCTTTTGGGATGATCAAAATCCAAAGGAAAACTCTAGAACAAGATCTACCTCTTTCTTGCAAAATTGGCAAAAGGGACCAAAATGGCAACTCTACCAAATGATGTTACAATTGAGAAACTATGCTGGGAACACCTTAAGGATATATATTAGAGTGTGTTTGAGGTGTTGTTTGGTTTTGAGAAGGACTGAACCAAGACATGGCTTGAAAGATGCAGAAAAGTCAAAATTTGAGGTTTTGATGGTTGACTTTCTGATTTTGGTGGTTTAAGATGAAGGTGAGGGTTTGGACACCTCCAATGGATGATTTATGATGTGTTTGGATGGTTATTTGAGTGGTTTAGGCTCTGGTTTTAAGAATTCCAAGTTTGATCCTTGAAACTTTGAAATTTGAAGTAAGAGAGGGAGAATGATAAAACAAGGCTTTGGTATTGTTTTGGAGTGATTGAAATGATCAGAAACAACTCCTATTTATAGGAGAACAAGTTTGTTTTGGGAGGAATAGTGTTGGATGACGGATCACTCTATTATCCAATGGATTTTGTCATGTAGCTCTTTCTTAAATGCCAAGGTACCAAAGTCTCCTCTTATCTTGACTTCAACCAATTTTGCAGGTTTGAACACTCATGTTTCTTGACTCATCTTGACTAGTTTGTAACTGATTCATGCCACCTCAATGCATCACTTTAATGCTTGATGCCAAAATTAAATTTCAAGGTTCATGTAATGATGAACTTGCACATGCCAAGTTGAATTCTTGACTCCTTGGTCCAAAGTTAAAAATATCAAGTGATTCATCAAGATTCCTTCTGATCTTGGATGATGAAAAATCTTGTAAGATGACAAAATTGAAAATGGAAATCGTGTGGCATAAGAAATGCACAAAATCTGTCTTGAAAATCAGTTTGACCAAGGCATGTTGTGAGGTTATAACTCCTTGCCCAAGTTGAATTAATGGGAGTTCTTGTACTCTTTGGAAAGCTTGTATATTATACTTCAACTTTTATGTTTACATTTGGTCTTGATTCATCTTGGATCATAATGAAAAATGCCTCAAAAGTTGGACAAAACATGAGACAGATTCTGCCTAAAATAATTCTAAGTGTCAAAGTTCCAAATCTTATGAAACCCTAACTTTACGGCCTTATAACTCAAAATACATGCATTTTTTTGGGGATACCTCTGCTTGAAAATCTTGTTGTATGTAAGAAGAGCTATCATTTGAACTTTGGATGGAAGAAAATGGTTGCTTGGATCACAAGTTATGCCTTGCAAAGTTGGGTAAAAACCATTATTTTTCAGAACTTAGTGAAATTTCAAGTTTCTTAAGGTTGCCCCTTTTACAAGTAACCTCATGTTTCTTGATTTTTCTTGATTGATCATGATCCAAATCACAAGTTAACATTGTTCTAGGCTTAAAGAGGCCATGTTTGCCAAAAAAATCCCCAAAGTCAAACTTGGTTTTGATCACAGTTGACTTTTTGTATCAGATGAATCTTAAACTTTGTGATCCTTTATGAAATCAAGTTCTTGGGCAAAGTTGAACCTAATGGATGGATTCCAAAGGTGTTTTTGAGTGTCTTGAATCTTGTCCCAAGGTTTGAGATCATACTTTGCTCAAAAGTCAAAGGTATGGTTGACTTTTTCTCAGAAACCCTAGTTTGTGGTCCAGATGAATTTGAATCCTTATATTGCTTATGAACCAAGTTCTTTGAATCTATTCAATCTTGTGAATGGATCAATATGATGTATTTGAGGTCCTTAAAGCATATCTTGAGGTCTTGGCTCATGCCTTGCTCCAAAAGTCAACTTAGGGACAGAATTAGGTCAAAACCATAATTCCTGATTTTTGATAGATGCGTCCCCTAAGGCTATTTTGAACTTATGAATGGAATCATAATGTTCTTTTAAGCTTCTTGAATTATATGTTGAGATATTGGCACATGCCCAGATGAAAATTTCTCTCTGGAGGCCTTGGTCGACCAAAACCCTAATTTGGTGACATTGATGATGTTGAGGCTTGATCAACTTGAAATGTTACAATCTTGTGCTTGATTCTTGATGTAGGAGACCTCTTTATCCTTCATGGATGTTTGAGAGGTTTGACAAGTTGAAGATCATGTCAATTCTTGACTGATCATTTTCCTGAATGCTCTGAGAGGGCTCAAAAACTCTAATCCTTGGTTGAGCCAAATACTCAGTAATCTTTGAAAGGATTAGTAAAGTATGAAAATACATCCATATTATGAAAATATATCCATATTGTGGTGATGATTTGTACAATTATGTGAAGCCTTGTGGTCAAAATTTAGGGTATGACAATGCAATGTTAACATGAGGAAGATTTCTCAGTTAAATAAGCTTGGATTAGTCAGAGGCTTACCTAACCTGAAGTTTTCTCCAGATGTGTCGCAGTGAGAATTGGAGACCAAAGCTATTGATTATCTTGACTCGCAAGGATAAGATATCACCACCAAACTTTTATTTTTCCAAGGGAAGGGAGAAAAGATCGAACAAAAACCCTAAGTAAACATGCAAAGGAAAAAGAAAGGCCTAAAGCTAAGCAAAGAGAGATCAAAGGTACGAGGGTTGGTTATACTAAGTGTCATACCCCAAATTGTGACCACTAAGCTTCCACATCATTGTGCAAATCATCATCACAATATGGATGAACCATTATACCTCATTAGTCTCTCCAAAAATGGGTGAGCATCCACTACAATCAAACTTAGGGTTCCAAGCCCTTTCAGAGCTCTTAGACAAAGGATCGATCATGGAATAACATGATCTTTAACTTGTCTGAACCTCTCAAATATCCACAATGGATCAAGAGGACTCCCACATCAAGGATAAAGCACAAAGTTGCAACATTCCAAGTGGATTAAGCCTCAAGATCGCCAGTGTCACCAAATTAGGGTTTTGGTCGACTGGGGCCTCTAGATGGAAAATTTCCTCTGGGCATGAGCCAAAGGCTTCAAAGCATAACCTAAAATGCTCCAAGGGACATCATGAACCCAATCATCAAGTCAATTTTTCCTCAGGGGATGCATTCATAAAAATCAGGAATTAGGGTTTCTTGACCTAATTCACCCCTAAGTTGACTTTTGGGACAAAACATGAGCCAAGACATCAAGAGACTATTTGAGGGTCTCTAACACACTACATTGATCCATTTGCAACAATGGATTGATCCAAGAAGCTTGATCAACAAGTTTTAAATTCATCAGAACCACAATTAGGGTTTCGTATGAAAAGTCAACTGTGCCTTTGACTTTTGACCCAGGCATGCTCCCAAACCTTGGGATATGATTCAATACACCCTATAACACCTATGAAATCAGTCCATCAAGTTTGATTTAGGTCAAGGACTTGATTTCATAGAGGATCGCACAGTTTGGAGTTCATTTGACAAAAAGTCAACTGTGCACAAAAGTCAACTTTGACTTTTTGAGATTTTTCACAATTATGGTTCTTTGACCCTAAAATGATGTTAATATGTGATTGGGATCATCATTCATCAAGAAAAATCAAGAAAAGTGGGATAACTTGTAAAAGGGGTAACCATAAAAAACTTAGAAATTTTCTAAGTTATGGAACAAAGTGGCTAGGGTACCAACTTTCAAGGATCATAACTTGAGATCCAAGCAACCATTTGGGCTGATCCAAAGATGGATTTGTAGCTCTCATGGCATACTTTAAAAGTGTTAACTACACCTCACTTCAATTCATCATGGATTTTGAGTTATGGTTGGATCAAAATGGCTGAAAACATGAAATGTCCCTTTTTCCAGCACTTAGTGAAATTTTTACTAAGTCAGAATCTGTCTTGCTTTTTTTCCAAAAGTAGGGGGATTTTTCACTTGGATCCAAAAGGTATCAAGACAAAATATGATCACACATGTGTTGTATCATATAAGAGCTTTCCAAAATGGCCAAGAACCCCATCAAAGTCAACCTGAGCTAATAGTTATGACAGTGGCAACATGCCTTGCTGCAACTGTCATAACAAGGAAAATTTATGCATTTTGCTCAATTTGGGCAATTTGTGCAAATGACAAACAAGTTTATCCATCTGAACACCTCAGGGGGAGACCAAGGAGGGACAAACACTGATCCATCAGCCTCCCAAGTCCTTGGAACTAAAAGTGGCATGCCAAACCTAGAAATGCCTAAAAGAGGGACAAGACTCCAATTTTGGTTTGGAGCATTTAATGGATGCACCAAGGTGGCATGGACTGAGCCCTTTCCAACTGAATTCAGTCAAGACTTATCCAAGAACTAGGGAACCAACAGCCCGTGCTCTAACCTCTAGTCAATGGCTAGAGGAGACTTGGATTCCTATATATCAACATTTTCCAAACTTCTGCAGCAGTTGCCATTCACCATTGCTTGCAAAACAAACTTGCTATACTATAAATAGAGCTCATTTGTGCTCAGTTTGAGTACACCAAAGCCATCAAACAGATGTTTTCCTCAAAATCACCTTCTCACTTCCAAATTTGCCTTCCAAAGAAAGTCACTATTGGGTTTTGAGTTTGAGAGTTATTCCAACCAAACCAATCACACACACACACCTCATAAACATCATATAGAAGTGATCCAAACACTCACATAACATCTGTAACACCAAAATCACAAAATCACTTGCCAACTGCTCAAGTTCTTGATAGAGGTGCAGTTGAGGTACCATCTCAAGTTTCAACTTGTTTCAAACCACTCCAAGTATTCAGACACATCACTTGGCACCTAAGGAAGCTGTGCAAATCATTGGAACCAGCTTACAACACCTCTAACACAAAAACACGATCACCAGCTGCAAGAGGTAAGCCTGAGCTCTTCCAACTCTATGATCTATGCATTTTTTGCTGCACAATAATTTGGCCATATGTTCATAATCATGCATACAGTGTTTACCCTCAATCAATTGCTTTGTTTGAATCGTGTATGGAATTTCTGAGCCTTTATGCAAATTTTAGGGTTCTTGAGGTTTCTCTTTGATTTCTTATTCCATGCTTAAAATAAATGAAATTAAAGACTATATACATGACCGTGAGGTGAAAACGAGCAGATTGATATGTAGATTGCATGATATCATCAAGTATTCAGTGAGATTGGATAGAAAATGGAAATCTGCAGAAACTGAGGGTGGCGCGTGTTCTTGCCATGTTCTTGGCGCCCTTTTTGAAAATTCAAATATTTGAATTTTGTGATTTTATTTAATTGATTAAAAAATTAATTTCTCTCAGAGTTTTAATGATTTTGAGTTGATTCATTTTTTAATAATTCACAAAAATGTTAAAATATTTTATTTTACCAAAAAATCCCAAAAATATTAATTATTTCATATACTTGATATTATTACAAAGACTTAATATTTTATTTGTTTTTCAACATTTAAAATGTTTTTTCTCCCTTGATTTTCCAAACTTAATTGATTTCCAATCATTTTGTGAATATAACATGATTTTTCAAACATTAATCCAAGACCACAACATGTTTTTCATACATGTTTGATAATTTTGATCCTTTTAATTAAGTTTTAATTTAATTAAAATACATTTTGAAATTAATTTAGGGGTTTGATCTTAATCACCCTAAACAAATAATTTTCAAACACTTTGGGCCTCTAATAGAGTGTAAGTCCCAATCCTTTTGTAAATAAACCAATTGTGGGTCTCACTTATTGTATAAGTCCCTCTGAACAATTTCAAGTGAACGGCGCGATCGTCGCCTTCTCAACAAAAACAATTGGGCCTTTACTTGAGTTATAAGACCCATTTATTTTTCTAAAAAACACTTTGGGCCTCTAATAGAGTGTAAGACCCAACCCCTTTTTGAAACTAAAATGATTTGGGCCTCAGATATTGTATAAGACCCACTGTGTTTTCAAAAACCTCGGCGTGATCGCCGTTGCCAAACAAATAACCCTGGGCCTCTCCTTGAGTTATAAGCCCCATCTCTTGTACAAAAATAAATCATTGGGCCTCTAATAGAGTGTAAGACCCATCCCCTTGTACATAAAAAGTTTTTGGGCCTCACGTATTATATAAGTCCCTCTGTACAGTTTTCAAAACAACTGTGCAATCATCGTTAAAACTTGGGCCTCTCCTCGAGCTGTAAGCCCCAACAATCTTTTCAAGCACTTTCTCCTTTGATTTTGAATTCAAATATATGTTGTTATCAAAACTTTCTTTGTCGAACAACTAACCAAACAACATTAAAGCTCTACAACGGGTAAGTGTTTATCCGCTTTCATTTACCGCTTTCATATGTATATAACTGTATTGTGGGGCTGCTTCACTGTAAGTCTTCTTTCACATCCTTTTATATACTTGTCACATATCCACTGTGTAATACTAGTATAGTTATTCAGAGTTTTCCCCGACAACTATGTCTAGAACCCGGTATAGCACTGTTGGTCACTCTTAAATACAAACAAAACTAGATCCCCCGTAGGATTCCAGATACAGTCTTCCCTCCTCTTGGGGTTAAACAATATGGAACAAAGAGAAAGGCAGTATTCTCGGTGAACCAGTTCTCAGACTGTCACCCTTAGAAATTGTCAAAGAAACTCTAACTCCCCAGAGATGATCTTTTCTCCGTGAATGGCATCTCTTGAGTTTCTTCCAAATTCTCGAACTTTCCTGGAATGATCTCTTCTCTGTGAATTGCATTTCTTGAACTTCTTTTGGTTTGGGGACCCACAGGCTTCCTAAAAGCATCCCCGCCTCCTCTTGGGCATTGTACAAGGACCCTTCGGCTTCTTAGAAGTTCTCATGCCTTTTCTTGGGCTTAATACAAGGACCCTGACGACCTCTTAAAGGTATAAGACAGTCATCCTTTGCTAGAGTAGGCTTCCCAGCGTCAAAACTCTGGCCATTGTAGGGTTGATACTCATCCCTTAATGCCCGTGCCTCCTCTAGGGCATAGTACCATGGAGAAAACTCTAGACTTGGACAGTCTAAGACCCTTGAGTCTCAAAGACATTCTCAAGTTGCTTTCAAACATAGAAAGAAACCCCGGTCTCTCCCATGAGAGTTCCCCACACTTGGACCCGCTTCAGGATCTCCAGAATCCACAGCGGTAAGGCAGCCTCCTCTTGGGCTTTGTACAAATGATTCTCCCTAGCAGAGGTAACCTTTTCAGACTCTCTTGTTGAGTTAACCCCTTTTTTAGCCTCCATCTTGGGCTTTGTCCAAGACATATAAATCACTCTCTTGTTGAGTATAAAAGACTCTCTTGTTGAGTCAACCTCCTTTTACCCTCTATCTCGGGCTTCGTACGAGATAGAAAAACACTCTCTTGTTGAGTACAAAAGACTCTCTTGTTGAGTCAATCTCCTTTTAGCCTCCGTCTTGGGCTTTGTACAAAACATAAAAACCCACTCTCTTGTTGAGTATAAAAGACTCTCTTGTTGAGTCAATCCCTTTTAGCCTCCGTCTTGGGCTTTGTACAAGACATATAAATCACTCTCTTGTTGATTATAAAAGACTCTCTTGTTAAGTCAACCACTTTTAGCCTCCGTCTTGGGCTTTGTACAAGACTTATAAAACACTCTCTTGTTGAGTATGAAAGGCTCTCTTGTTGAGTCAATCTCCTTTTAGCCTCAATCTCGGGCTTCGTACGAGACAACAAATCACTCTCTTGTTGAGTATAAAAGACTCTCTTGTTGAGTCAATCCCTTTTAGCCTCCGTCTTGGGCTTTGTATAAGACATATAATCACTCTCTTGTTGAGTATAAAAGACTCTCTCGTTGAGTCAACTACTTTTAGCCTCCGTCTTGGGCTTTGTACAAGACATATAAAACACTCACTTGTTGAGTATGAAAGACTCTCTTGTTGGGTCAATCTCCTTTTAGCCTCAATCTCGGGCTTTGTACGAGACAATAAATCACTCTCTTTTATGAGTATAAAAGACTCTCTTGTTGAGTCAAACAACCTTCAGACTCTCTTGTTGAGTCAATCACCTGTTCAAGACTCTCTTGTTGAGTCACCCCTTTTTTAGCCTCCGTCTTGGGCTTTATACAGGACAGATAAAATTAATCTCTTGTTGAATCGAACCATTTCAGCCTCCATCTTGGGATTTATACAAGATACATTCTCCCCAACGGAGTCAAAATCCCTTTTAGCCTCAATCTTGGGCGTTGTACAAGACAGAAAGAACATTTTCCTCCGGAAAAGTCAAACTTCCCGCATCCTCTTAGACTTTGTATAAAGAAAGCCCCGGTTGAGTCAATCAACCTTTTAGCATCAAAGTTGTTCCTTGCTCACAGCATACAAACATCAACAACTCCTCTTTAGAGATGACAAATTCTCTCTCAGCTAAAACCCTTTAGCTTCACATCTTGGGCTTTGAACAAGATACAAACTACCTTCAGCTTCATGTCTTGGGCTTTGAACAAGACACCAAAACACCTCTTTCCTCCCATATAATAGGAGGAACTACGATCGCTCTAATTTCCCTGCTTCAGGAATACGTAGGCATAAGATTGCAAAATCTTAGCGAGCATACTAATCAAAAACCCAAAATCCCGTACCTTCAGACATCCATCGAAAAGCATCAGACCTAACATCTTACCAATAGCCTAGACACTGTTTTTAAGCGAATAACCCTAAAGAAGAACCCCATCTGATAGCATCTGTAAACCAATAGTTTTGACTGTTTAATCTCAGTTTACAAGCAGGGTTAATTGGAGACATCTATTTCCCTTCCTTAATCAGCTCAACAGGATAAAAAATGAATCGAACTGTAGTTCCAAAGTGACAGTGATTTGAAATCACAAAAATCGCGCTACAGAAAAGTGGCGACCACAGTGGGAGGCATTCTTTCTTGCATTCCCAGGGGATGAAACCTTAAGTTCTCGAAATGTCACAGAAATGGCGACTCTGTTGGGGAGTCATTATCTGTATAGGATCATAAGACTAGAGGTCTAGGGTGATTAAGATAAATATATATACTGCTTTTCCTAATTGATATTTGTGTTTATTTTTCTGCTAATGGGAATGCGTGTGATGCCGCATGTGGAAAGATTGAGTATACACCTAAGATAGGTGATGGCATTATACAAGTAATCTTGTGGGGAGTGAATCCCAGTTAAGAGTCCCCCGTCGACCATTAAACTCAGTGGAGACTCCCTTTGCAGATACATTGCCTATACGACTTTGGTTGTTGAAATTAGTGTGGTCGATTGGGTTATCTGAGAAGCTGAGTTTTTTAGTAGACTGAAACCATTTTGTAGTGCGGAAGCTATCGGAAATAGTTATCACGCGATACTACCCTCATCTGAGATCACTCTAAGATACACCAGCTCGCTGGTGATCCGCTTGCTGTTGTTATCCCAAGAGGGGTCAATGATTTTGCGAACAGGTACAAAAATCACCAGTATAAACCTTTGGGGATGGGTAAAGCCTTGACTTCATGACACCGACCCTTTGACCCCATGTTTTTTCTATGTTTTTGTGTGCTGCATTCATACATTCATTTAAAAAACAGTAAAAAACAAAGAAAAATCTTCTCTTCTAGTCTCTCTTTTTCAAACTAAACTAAGATAATGATTGCAAATGTCAAATAAAGAGATTGCACTAATGGATTTCGATAGAAGGAAAACTGACAACTACACCTTCAAGGTCCCAAAACTAGAGGATTTAAGAGGTCTGGCGAGAATGATCGCCAACCCCGAGGCTTTCAGAGCAAAGTATGGAGGACTGCTGTCTCTGTTAAGGATCCATGTAATCGAAGGAATCCTGTCCACACTAATCCAGTTCTACGATCCGGTCTATCACTGTTTCACATTCCCTGATTATCAGCTAGTACCAAAACTAGAGGAGTACTCTCACCTGACTGATTTGCATATTACTGACCAAGCTCCCTTTTCTGGACAGGAAGAAATTCCAAAGGATCAAACCATTGCGAGAGCAATCTATTTGGACGAGTCAGAAGTCAGGACTCACATGACCACTAAGGGGGGAATCCAGGGTTTTTCAGCCCAGTTATTGACAAAGAAAGCTCTATACTTTGCTAGTATAGGGAATGTGGCCGCTTTCGAAAGCATCTTTGTTTTGCTCACCTACAGGTTATTTTTGTTTCCCAACATCGATAACTTTGTAGATATCAACGCCATTAAGATTTTCCTGATTGGAAACCCTGTACCAACCTTACTCGCAGATGCATATCATTTTGTACACTTAAGGAATTTATACAGCGGAGGAATAATCACATGCTGTGTACCCCTGCTATACAAATGGTTCACTTCCCACTTACCCAAGTCTGCTGCATTTTGGGATCAAAAGAATACTTTACGTTGGTCGCAGAGAATCATGTCTCTTACCAACTCTGACATCAATTGGTACAATCGAATCTATGACGAGATCAGGATCATTGACCGTTGTGGAAATTTCCCAAATGTACCCCTTATAGGAACTAAGGGAGGAATCAACTATTATCCAGTATTAGTTCGTCGTCAATTCGGATACCCGATGAGGCATGTCCCACGTAATGCTCATTTGGAAGGTCTTTTCTTCAAGGAAGGAGAAAATGACAGGGCACTAAAAATGGAGATAGTGCATGCCTGGAAACACATTCATAAGAAAGGAAGAGAGTCTCTAGGAAAACCAGACTGTGTCTTGGTGGAGCCTTATCTCCACTGGGTATAAACTAGAGCTCTCAAGCTGAGGATGCCTTACCCTCGTCAGGAAGTTCTTCCATTAAGGGACTCTATCCTTTATTTTATGTCTGAGACAGAAAAACTTCAGGTTACTCTCAACAAAGTTCAGCAGGAGAAGAGGTGTTGGAGGAACAAGTACCGTATTCTCAATGTGGAGTGTAAGAAAATACAACAACTATTGAAATATAAAGATGCTCTGATTGAGATTTTAGAGCAACATACTGTAGAAAATCAGGATGACCAAAGGAATTTGCTCGCTCATTTCACTTGGCAAAGGAATGACGACCCGACAACGGCCCAAGAGCCCCGGTCAAAGAAAAGGAAAGTACCAGAACCAGCACCTGAGCTCGCTTCAGAGAGGACTCAGGACCCATAAGTTTAGATTTCCTTTTACAGCACTATGTAAATTACTGTATTTCCATTTCCGCAATCTTTGAATTCAATAAAACGGGGTCTCCCCACTGTTTGATATTTGCAATCCAATTGTCGAAGTTTACTTTGAATAAACAAAAAAATATATACAATTAATATAATCATTGCATATCATTCATCATTCTCACGTAACGCATTCTTCTTACCTACGAATCTCAGGTTTGCGTCTCGATTCTAGAGTCAAACAATCTCATTCGTACAATACTCGAGCCAATCGGCAGAAAAAGATGGATGATCTCGAGGAAGAGAACAGAGAGTTGAGGGAAGAGATCGACACTCTGAAAAAGGATCTGAGAAAGCTTCATAATGACATGCAACCTCTAGCAGAAGCTCAGATGCAACAACAAAGGACTGTGATCTCAGAGATCACATCAACGCCCATAGTGGAAAAGTACGATCCTAGATATAAGATGCCGAAAGATCATCCCTGGGGCAATGCCTATTAACTATATCTCAGAAGGATATGTTCCGCCGATCATTAAAGATCAGGGAACCGCAACAGGAGCCGCTGGGCTTGAAGGTTACAAACTTCGGGAACGCGAAGATGCCAGGGGCATGACAGTAACTCCTGAAGGTTACAAACTTCGGGAGAGGGAAGGACCTAGAGTCACTGCCATGATGACTATACCACCACCCGTGGTACACACTGTCCCGGAAGGACAGATTCCACAAATACCTTCTGGTGGAAACGAAAGTATGTTCGACAGAATGAATGAGTTCCAGGAACAATTCCTGGAGATACAGAAAGAACTACAAGCCCTTCACGGTCAGGATTTATTTGGAAAGGACAACACAGACCTTTGTTTGGTCCCCAATGTGAAAGTTCCGCACAAGTTCCAGGTACCCAATTTTGAAAAGTACAAGGGTAACTCTTGCCCTCAAAGCCACTTGGTGATGTACGCTCGGCGAATGTCAACTCAGACAAAGAACCAGGAGCTACTAATTCACTACTTTCAGGATAGTTTAACCGGTGCCGCACTCAAATGGTACATGGGTTTAAACCGCACTAAGATCGGCACTTTCAGAGATCTTGGCGCTGCCTTTGTTCAACAATATAAGTATAACCTGGACATGGCACCAGACAGAGATCAACTCAGATCGATGTCACAGAAGGACAAGGAAACCTTTAAGGAGTACGCTCAGAGATGGCGTGAAATTTCCGCTCAGATTTTTCCACCTCTTGAGGAAAAAGAGATGACAAAGATCTTCTTGAAAGTGTGCCCAGTGACTTCACCGAGATGGTGGGCATGGGAGTTCATCTTGAGGAAGCAATCTGAGAAGGACGGTTAGTTAAAGACGTTGGATCGTCAAGTAATACAAAAGGATATGGTAGTGCTCTCCCTAAGAAAAAAAAGAAAGATAATGGGAATATCTCTCTCGGAAAGCAAAGGCGACGATACCAACAGTAGCAGCCGTAACTCCTACTATCAACCCCGTGCCTGTTCCTACATATCAACCTCAGGTTGCTCAGAGCCAACCGATTCAACAGCAATATCAGCAAAGGACACAACAGCCTCTTCAGCAGGCTCGCCCTCCGTACAACAACAATCGTACAACACGACCAACAGGGTTCGACCCTATACCAGTGTTGTACGAAAAATTGTTTCTGTTATTACTGGTCAAGGGACACGTCCAAACCAGGTCTCCTCTTACAGTAACGGAAAATCCGCCTTTTTGGTTTAAAGCGGATCAGACTTGCCCCTTACCATCAAGGAGGACCAGGGCATAACATAGAAAACTGTCTCAGTTTCAAATCCGATGTGCAAAAGCTTGTTAGGAGCGGGGTCTTATCTTTCAAAGATACGAATTTAAATGTTCTCATAAACCCGCTACCTCAACACGAGAAAGCCGCAGTAAATTTGATAGAAGGAGAGTCTAACAACAACTATCAAATTCATGATGTACTCTTATTGAGGGCCAACTTGGTCAAGATGCATTGTAGACAGAGTGGATATGGCCATGTGCCACCTCATAATTATCACTAGTGTGATATCTGCACTAAAAATAATCAGCGATATTCTGTGGTTCAATAAGCTCTACAGGAACAGTTGGATCTCGGATGGATCCAAGAGCATTGAGTTCGTGGGGTCAACATGACTTATGCAAATTCTAACATCATTCAGAACCACGACGTCCGTGCGATGAATGTCAACTTGGTGGCAATGCACTCAAGGCAAAGCCAGCATCATAATCTGCCACGGCATAACTACGATTCCTGTCTGACTTGCTCGGTAAACAAACAGGGATACTCTTTTGTACAAGAAGCCCTCCAGCGTCAGATGGATCTTGGGTGGATCCAGGACTACCGTGATAGAAATCCCTATCAGATCAACATGATTCAAATCTTCGATATTCGTTTGATGAATACCAGCTTGGTGGAGTTACACGCCAAGCAAGTCCAACTCGGTTTTCTCACTTCACATGATTATCTGAACTGTACAGTATGTCGGGAGAGCGACCAAGGTTGCGCTCTCATTCAGAGAACTTTACAATACTTGTTAAACCACTGGTGGCTTCCAATTTATATGGATGAAGACACGCAACTAATCAGTGTGACAAACGGAAACCCTACTAGGCATCAAAGTCAGGATGTCTGATCTATGGAAATAGACCTGGTGAGGTTACACTGCATTCAAAGCGGATGTGGCCAGGTGCCACCACATAACTACGAGTGCTGTAGAGTCTGCTCGGAAAATAATCAAGGATGTAACCTTGTGCAAGCAGCCCTTCAGAGTCAGTTGGACCGCAAAGAGATTCAACAATATTCGGTTTCGGGGTCTATCAACTGGACACCAGACTATTTCGTCGACCAGATCAAAGATATTGTTGTAATCTCTGATCTTGAGAGGGCCAAGGATGTTTGTACCATCATCCCTCTACTTGACGAATCGAAGGTTCTTAACTAGGAATTGACTGAAGTTACTTACGATGGTCAGAAAATTCAGAAGGCTCATGTAGTTATTTATCTGTCGGGACCGCTACCGTATGAATCAGCTAAGGCGATCCCTTACAAATATAGTGCAACAACACTTGAGAATGGAAAGGAAACTCCATTACCCTCCGTCATGAATATTACAGACATCAGTCGAGTAACATGGAGTGGTCGAATCTTCAATAGAGGAGTTGGAGAACCTAACCGAGAAAAGGAACCTCAAACGGAAGTTCCCAATCCACTAGTCGGTCAATCCGGTGATCCCGATCTTTCAAAGAACGATGATGAGATGCTGAAGCTCATCCAAAGGAGTGAATACAATATTTTTGATCAACTGTTACAAACTCCTTCAAAGATATATGTGTTATCTCTTTTACTCAGTTCCGAAGCCCACAGAAAGGCTCTACAGAAAGTCTTAGAACAGACCTTTGTGGAACAGGATGTGTCAATAAGACAATTCGACAGCATCATCTCCAACATCACTTCCTGCAACAACTTGGGGTTTAGTGATGAGGAATTGCCAGAAGAAGGCAAAAGTCACAACATGGCACACAATATCACAGTCAACTACCAGGACGATGCTTTAGCCAGCGTACTGGTAGACACCGGATCGGCTCTCAACGTCATGCCGAACTCCACTCTAATGCGACTATCATTCAAAGGATCTCCTATGAGAGGCAGTAAGGTCGTCGTCAAAGCATTTGACGGGTCTAGAAAAATAGTTATCGGTGAAGTCGACCTTCCCATAACTATCAGTCCTCACACTTTCCTAGTCACTTTCCAGGTCATGGACATCCGGGCAGCATACAGTTGCTTATTAGGAAGACCTTGGATACACCAGGCTGGGGCAGTCACTTCGACGCTTCACCAGAAACTGAAGTTCGTCAAGAACAATAAACTCGTCACGGTCTATGGAGAATAAGCTTTGATCGTGAGTAACCTATCAACGACCACTTGTGTAGAACCAGAGGAGGTCGTTGGAACTCAGTTCTAAGCACTTTCGGTGAGCAATGACAATCAGTCAGAGAAAGGAACATTGATTTCCTCATACAAAGATGCTCTCAAAGTAATCGAGAGTAACAATGCAAAAGGATGGGGATAACTTATCATTCCTACTGATAATAAAACAAAGAAGGGTCTTGGTTTTTTTGTAACCTGTACCCAGACTGTCGCTAACGGTGAAAGTCTTCATCCCATTCAGAACTTCTTCCATAGTGAAGGTTTCCTTCACCCAGTGTCTCAAGAAGTACATACCATCAAAGAGGGAGATTCCTCCGACACAGATGAGGAATGGAAGTCCTATCTTAACGAGGACGGTTATATGTCTCAGGAAGAGGTGCCTACGCCATTTTGCTATCCCGCACAGAGTCCGAAATTTATACCGAGGTCAGACGTCGAAATGATATACAGAGATTGTGATCCTGAAGGATGTCGTGCTCAACCCAACTCATTAGAGGAGGACACTCCAATGAAATACAACTTTCACCATGACTATTATGGCCCAATGGATGGCCTGCCTTTGTGGCAGCCGTACCCAGGAGACTTGGGGCAAGAAAATCAGCCGAACAATGACAATCAGCTGAGCGTCATTGGAAAAAATACATGCGTCCCCACCATGTCATGGGATCAACACTCAGGTCATTCAGAAAACATCCAGCGCGATGATGAATTTGCAAAGTTTGCAGGACTAGAATTCATTAACTATGCTTTTCCCGAGGTCAACGTCATCAAAAGGGATGACTCCTCCGGTTCCAAAGAAGTGTGGGACACCTTAGGACAACCAAGTGAAAAGTTTAACTTTATGGTCAAATACACTGCTCCCGAAAGCTCTCGTATCAGGCTCGAAGACATCCAGCCAACTGGATGGGGAGATATACCTGAGAGCACAAATACTATGCAAGATACAACAGAAGAGTTCGTCTACGACAACTATGCCTGGGAGACAGATTCCAACGATCTTGCTCTGCTAGAAATCAGCGTTATTTCTGAAGACAAATCAAGGAAGGTACCAGACTTTGTGATTCACCGAGGTGTTCGCCGCCAATGGGTTGCAGTCGATGTTCCGAAGATCGTTCATAAGTCAAAGTAACGACCATCTTTGTTTTAACCTTTCACCCTGCCCAGGTGAAACGGATGTTTTGATAGGGTCACTTTCTGTAAAGATCCCTCTTCGCTTCGCCCAAAGCGACAGAGTTTTGTTTTATAGGGCTGTAGTTTCAAGATTCGACAAAATCATAAATAAATAAACGTCGTTCTGTAATTTTCGCATTTATTGTTATTTTCTCTTTTTGCTTCTTCAGAAAATGGTAATCCTAAAAAACAAATTACAAAAACAAGCAGTTTTCCAAAAAAAAATTTACACTGCACGCACTCTTGCATTTTCTCTATCTCTTCTAAACACAAATTATACCGTCATGCAGATTGCTTGTTTTAAACCCCGTTGAAACATATGATCCAATGTCTTCTCCCAACTTTGAATTCCCGGTATTTGGGGCTGAAGAAGAAGATGACGACGAAATTCCAGAAGAGATCTCCCGACTCCTTAGGTAAGAGGAAAGGTCCATTAAACCTCCCAAGGAGCAGTTGGAAACAATCAACTTGGGCTCAGAGAAAGAGAGAAAAGAGGTCAAGATTGGGGCCCTACTCAGTCCAACTGTCAAAGAAAGTTTGATAAAGCTTCTCAAAGAGTTTCCCGATGTATTCGCTTGGTCCTACCAGGATATGCCAGGGTTGGATACCAGCATCATGGAACATCATCTACCGTTGAGATCAGAATGTCCACTCATAAAACAGAGGTTGAAACGAACTCATCCAGACATAGCCATAAAAATCAATGAGGAGGTACAGAAACAGATTGACGTGGGTTTCCTCGCCACATCAGAATATCCTCAATGGTTAGCCAACATAGTACCAGTTCTGAAAAAGGACGGAAAAGTTAGAATGTGTGTAGACTACAGGGATCTAAACAAGGTTAGTCCAAAGGATGACTTCCCTTTACCACACATTGACATGATGGTTGACAGTACAACAAAGTTCAAAGTCTTCTCCTTCATGGATGGATTCTCAGGCTATAATCAGATAAAAATGGCACCGAAAGACATGGAGAAAACTTCCTTCATCACCCCATGGGGTACTTTTTGTTACAAGGTAATGCCATTCGGTTTGAAGAACGCCGGGGCAACCTATCAAAGGGCCATGACTACTCTGTTTCATGACATGATACATAAAGAAATCTAGGTATATGTCGATGATATAATTGCCAAATCCAAAACAGAGGAGGAGCATGTGACCCACCTGTCAAAACTATTTGAGCGGTTGAGAAAGTACAAACTCTACTTGAATCCCAATAAGTGCGTTCGGTGTCCGTTCAGGGAAAATTTTAGGGTTCATCGTCAGCCAGAAAGGAATTGAGGTTGATCCTGACAAGGCCAAGGCCATTCAAGAAATGCCTTCTCCAAAGACTGAAAAACAAGTCAGAGGATTCCTGGGACGTCTAAATTACATCTCCCAATTTATATTCCTCATGACCGCGACATGCGCGACAATCTTCAAATTACTAAAAAAGAATCAGGATTGCGTTTGGACAGAAGACTGCCAAACCGCCTTCGACAGTATCAAGGAATATCTGTTAAACCCACCGATTCTATCACCACCAGTGGAGGGAAGACCAATGATTATCTACCTAATAGTCTTGGAAGACTCAATGGGTTGTGTACTTGGCCAACAGGACGAAACAAAAAGGAAAGATTCTGCCATTTACTATTTGAGCAAGAAATTCACGAACTGTGAAACTCGGTATACTATGCTCGAGAAAACTTGCTATGCTCTGGGTTGGGCAACCAAACGTCTTCGCCAGTATATGATTCGTCACACTACATGGTTAATCTCAGAAATGGATCCAATCAAGTATGTCTTTGAAAAACCTGCTCTCACGGGAAGGATTGCCCGTTGCCAGATGTTGTTATCAGAATATGACATAGAATACCACGCTCAGAAAGCCGTCAAAGGAAGTATTTTAGCCGATCATTTGGCTCATCAACCGATTGACGATCAGGAATCAATCGGGTTTGACTTCCCAGACGAAGATGTCATGTATCTAAAAATGAAAGATTGCGATGAACCGCTACCCAGTGAAGGGCCAGAACCAGGTTCCCAATGGGGACTAATCTTTGACGGAGCTGTCAATCATTACGGAAACGGAATTGGGGAAATCATCATAACACCTCAGGGTACCCACATTCCTTTCACCGCTAGACTTACGTTCAAATGCACAAACAACGAGGCCGAATACGAAGCTTGTATCATGGGTCTCGAAGAAGCACTACTACGAAAAACCCATTTAGCAATAGTTGGAAATGACATATAATGACGCGGGCGAAGGCGTTGTTATGTAGATTGTCGTGGTAAGTTAGCGGTTTCTACAACGGGCTGGAAATCGTTATTGAAAGGTAGGGCGCGAGCCATATATCACAACGGTTATGATAATAAACAGTTGTAGTACATACACTTAGGTTCTGGGTTCAAAACCCGTCAGCAGCGAAATTATATAAAACATAAATTACTTATGATATTGGTTACAATAGATAACCGTTGTTGTAAGTACCCTAAGTTTATTATATTAAATGTAGATTGCTTGTTTTCCAAACACCTCACTAAATAAATATACATGGATTCAATTTGATGAAGATGTCTATAATCTGCAAATTAAACTGTTCTTGAAAACCAACTTAAACAAACCAATGTTGTTTTCTGATTGCATTAGTCTCATCGTGCATTTCACGCTCTTTTACATATATTGTAGTTTATTGATCTGACTCCTTCGATATATCGCTATATTCGATTATAGTTAAATTTCCATAAGATCAACAAGACATTGGATAATCTGCTTCATCTTTGATTTAACTATAATGGAAGACGGCGATACATCTAAGGAGCCAGATCATTATACCATAATCTATATATAAAACAACGTGAGATAAATGATGAGAGGCATGCAATCAGAAAACAACATTGGTTTGTTTAAGTTGGTTTTCAAATACAACTTAATTTGTAGATTATAAGTATCTATGTCAAATTAACTGAATGTATTTTAAGTGAGGTTAGTGAAACAAACAATCTACATAGAATATAATAAACTCAAACAACATTCTATACCAGATCCAGATATTATAAACTCATATAGTACGCTTGCTATTACCACCAGCAAACTTTAAGTGAGGGTTAGTTAAACAAACAATGTAAATAGAATATAATAAACTCAAACAACATTCTATACCAAATCCAAAAATTATAAACTGATATAATACGCTTGCTTCCACCAGCATCATCACCCTGTATCATCCCCTTAACCTGAAAGGAAACAAAGCAAACTTCAAAAATGAGCATCCTCAGTTGAAAACAAACCCTAAAACCATAATCCAGTGAAGCGTAAAGAGAGGAACATGAATAACGCACCTTTTAATGAAACTAATCGCGGAACATGAATCAATTCTGATCTTGAACTAGTTTGGGAAGCAATGAAAAAGAAATATAAGGAGGAAGAAGCTTACACAAAAGCTTCATACTTCTTATACTTCTTTTCATTGTTTCTAAAACTAGATAAAGTTTGCTTACACTGTTGTTTCTTCATTTACTAACATCTTGTTCGTGATGCTATGAAAAAAAAGTATCAGGTGGATGAAGTTTCCATCATAGCTTCATGCTTCTTATACATTTTTCCATAGCAACACAAACAATATGAAGTTTCCAAAGTATATGGTCTTTGTTAAGGTAGTGAAAACGAATCTGAAAAAATGAGAACAATCAACAAAAACAGCATGGAACAAACGAGATAATGGGAAATATCTAACAATAGATGGAAGAAGAAGAATACCTTAATGTAAGATTCACGGCTAATGGTGAAAACGAAGAGAAAAAATGGGTTCTAGGGTTTCACTTTGAAGGCAACGACGTTACTGTCAATTAAGTGAAAGTTATTTTGCTTATATATGGGTAAAATATTTCACAACCGTTAGCAATAACAACCGTATAGATAGGTATTTATTTATTATAAATATATCACGACGGTTAACTAGAATAACCGTAGTGATAACCCTTTTATCTGTGAATTTTAAAATAAATAAAAACTGTATAGATAGGTATTTATTTATTATAAATATATCACAACGGTTGACCAGGAAAATCGTAGTGATAACCCTTTTATTTGTGAATTTTAAAATAAATAAAAAAGAAAAGGTGCGCCTTAACTTCTCACTTAATGCATCTGCAGTTTAAACATCAACAATGTAATTCACAATGGATCTGCAGTTTAAACATCAACAATGTAATTCAAACCCTAATTCAACTATTACATTTCATAATAAAGTAAACATTAAACATAAAGGAGACAAGAAAACATAGCATCTTGATATTTCCAGAAAATATCTCTGATTTCAGTTTGTTCTTCAAATTCTTGTTCTTTTTCTTTAAATCCTCATACATAACCTTCAGATAGACCATAACTTCCAACTCTGACTTCATAATGCTCTCATCGTCATTTCCATCTCTTTCTCCCACGTCGTCATCCCATATGAACAAATTACATGTTTCATCGCTCCTCCAAAATGGACATCTCCAAAAAAGCCTTCCTTTATTTTGTCCCTTCTTGCATTGATACGAAACCATACGACCATCACAACCACAAAAATTTCCAGATCGAGATTTTACACTGGAAGAAGACGTAGAAACACCTTTGGATAATTTTGTCTTCAAATGTGACATTGCAACACCTTAAAGTAGAACACTTTCTTGTTGTTGTTGTCTTCTTCCCGACAATGGTGACGGCGTTGGTGTTAGGGTTGTTTCGTCTTGTTTCTTTTTTCAATGGATAAATTGATATATACTTGGTGTTTAAAATACATAAAAAGAAGCTTCAGTTTGTAACAACGGTTTTAAGAAAAAGCTGTCGTGACATCCTTATTATTTTTTAGTTAAATATTAATAAAACTTAAAAAGGGAGCATTTACGTCAAAGGGATAAACTATTTGAGGGCGATGAGGTTCGAACCCATGATAGCTAGATTGTATCACCACGGTTTTCATAACAACCGTTATTATACCCTTGAGATTTCTAATTAAAATAATGCGCGTGCATCCAGTACGCACTATAAGAACGGTGTATAGGATGTCGTTGTAAACCTGGCGTTGTTGTTTGGCCGTTTTGTAGTAGTGAAGCGATCGACTTAAGGATCAAGAACTTGGATGTATATGGCGACTCAGCCCTGGTTATCAATCAAATCAAAGGAGACTGGAACACATACCAATCAGGACTGATTCCTTACAAAGACTACGCGATAAGGTTGTTACCATTCTTCAACAGAATCGAGTTTCATCATATCCCTCGTGAGGAGAATCACATGGCTGATGCATTAGCCACTCTCTCTTCCATGATTAGTGTAGGTCAATTGAATGACTTACCTAAGATTGACATAATGTGCCTAGAAAGGCCCGCTTACATCTTCACGATTGAAGCAGTCATAGACGACAAACCTTGGTACCACGATATCAAATGCTTCCTTAAAAAACAAGAGTATCCCCCTGGGGCATCCAGAAAGGACAGAAAGACCCTCAGAAGGCTAGCATGCAACTTCTTCCTAAGAGGTGATACACTCTATAAGAGAAACTTTGACATGGTCTTACTCCGATGCGTAGACAGACCAGAAGCAAACATGCTGATAAAAGAAATTCACGAAGGATCCTTTGGTACTCATGCCAACGGACACACAATGGCGAGAAAAATTTTGAGAGCAGGGTACTACTGGTTGACCATGGAATCCGACTGCTACAAGTACATGAGGATGTGTCACAAGTGTCAGATATACTCAGACAAAATCCATGTACCACCAACACATCTCAAAGTTCTTTCTTCCCCATAGCCTTTTTCCATATGGGGAATCGACATGATTGGCATGATCGAACCCAAGGCTTTGAACATACATCAGTTCATCCTGGTAGCCCTTGATTACTTCACCAAGTGGGTCGAAGCAGCGTCATACGCTAATGTAACCCGACAAGTGGTAGTCTGATTCGTCAAAAACAATATCATCTGCCGTTATGGTGTTCCGAGCTATATTATTATTGATAATGGATCCAACTTGAACAATAAGATGATGAAAGAGTTGTGTGCTGAGTTCAAGATCGAACACCATAACTCATCTCCCTACCGATCCAAGATGAACGGAGTGGTAGAAGCGGCTAACAAGAACATCAAGAAGATCGTTCAAAAGATGGTTGTAACCTCTAAAGATTGGCACGGGATGCCATCCTTTGCTCTCCACGGTTATCGCACATCTGTCCGCACTTCAACAGGGGCAACCCCTTTCTCTCTAGTATATGGCATGAAAGCAGTGCTCCCCATAGAAGTAGAGATCCCATCAATCCGGGTCTTAATGGAAGCTAAGCTAACAGAAGTTGAATGGTGTCAAAGTCGACACAATGAACTGAATCTAATAGAAGAAAAACGAATAACTGCACTATGCCATGGTCAGTTATATCAACAGAGAATGAAGAAGGCATTTAACAAAAAGATCCGACCTCGCGTCTTCGGGAAAGGAGACCTCGTGCTAAAAAAGATACAATCATTCCTCACTGATTCGTGGGGCAAATGGACTCCGAATTATGACGGCCCTTATGTGGTCAAGAAAGCTTTCTCAGGCGGCGCCTTGAGACTCGCAACCATGGATGGAGAGAGTTTGTCTACCCCACGAATGTTGATGTAGTCAATAAATACTTCACCTAAATAAAAATAAAAGAATGTCTCGGTGGATTGAAAACCTGAAAGGGCGGTCCAGGCAAAAATTAGAGACATAATAAAAAATCATCCCGGTGGATTAGAAATCTCAAAGTACAATCCAGGCAAAAATTAGGGATTAATGGCCAGTAACTACGTCTGATCAGTTCAACTCCTCAGCAGTAATGCCATCCATCAGAAGAAAAACTCCAGTCAAGGTCTTCTTCGACAGAAGCTCAGGATGTCCAAAATTCAAAGTTGGTAGAACAATAACAGTTGTCATGTTTAAATGTAGCCCTTTTTCCCTTAAATTACCATTTTCTAAACTTTGTAAATACTCTATGGAATCACGCGTTTGGCTGATTTCCATCCTATCAATAAAATTTGAGCCATAGTGCTTTTGTTTGCAATTCTTATTTGTTTTAGCTTTACAGAACGATGTTTTAACATGATTAACGATTCTTGAAATAAAACAAAAATGAATTTACTTGTCAAACTTTTTCTGCTTTTAAAATAAAGATGGCAATTTCTTTTGACTGTTGAACATCGAAAGAACATCGATCATTTCTCCAGAAGCAATTGAGCTTCAAAGTGCAGAATCAAAATACTCCTTCTTAGCCAGTACACCTGAATGAAGGATCAATTGTGTCAGAGACCAGGTTTTGTCTGACACCCTCGGCAGAGTTCTCATCTCCAAAGCCCAACCAACGTAGCTCCCCAACAGGGACTATCCCTCCTAAGCAAGGCAGAATTGCTATTTTTTGAACCAGCAATACTTTTCATCTCCCGCTGTGGCCGAGTATCTAGTCGTGTTCATCCACTAGTCTGTATGTTGCGTTAGTTTTGTCAGCATATACATACATACATCATGCGTTATTGATTCATTCATATTCATATTGCATCACTATAACTCTAGTCGTTCTTGTTCCCTAGTTATAAACGTCTTTTCAACCGAGTTGTCAGTTCTTTCCTCGTTGGGAAAGGTGGCGTCTGACCAACCGCTCCTCCACTTTGTTGCTGAATTGAAGTGGGTCCCTTGACCACTTTGATAACTTGAACCTCTGAAAGGCCAGAGAACCTTCAGCCAACGTCACTCTTCGCCATTGAAGATGATGTCTTCGCTTTCCCAGATTAAGGAAAATCCCTAGAGAAAGCCTCTTAATCATAGATACGACAATGCAACCGTTTTTCTCCGAAAAATTTTGTTGACAAAAATGTCATCGGCACATCAAAATTGGATCACATCATATGGCATTTCTCCGAGAAGATCCCGAGAAAAGTATGATGTAATACCCCCAAACAGGAAGTAGTCTTTCAAGAGACTCGGTTTGCCCCAGTAGAGTCAACGAATGGCATCTCCAACAGAGAAGTTTGTACACCTCTACAACTCAGACGACTGTGTTCCCCAGCAAGTCTGACATCAAAACCTTTTCCATCAAATGGCATCTCCCCAGGAAAATTCGGCGAGAAGCTTGAGGAAAACCGCTACGAACAGCGTCCCTTATCAAGAAGTTTATTGACAAAAGAAACTGAGACTAGTTCCTTGGTAGGAAAGCAGGATCGAGGGGAGGTTTATTTCATAAATTGAGACCAGTTCCTTGGTAGGAAACCAGGATCGAGGGGAAGTTCATTTTAGAAACTAAGACCAGTTCCTCGGTAGGAAACCATGATCGAGGGGAAGTTTACCTTTTCTAAGTATCATTTCTTAGAAAAAGAAGATGGATGAGTAAACTGCCATGCATAACCACCATCAAAATTTCGGGTATTCCGATATTTAATCCTCTTGCACCCCGAATGCCCGAATACCTCCTCCATTCACACCTTCGGGTCCAAGAAGATTAAATAGGGGCATCTGTCATACCCCAAATTTTGACCACTAAGATTCCCCATCATTGTGCAAATCATCATCACAATATGGATGGACCATTATACCTCATTAGTCTCCCCAAAAATGGGTGAGCATCCACTACAATCAAGCTTAGGGTTCCAAGCCCTCTCAGAGCTCTTAGACAAAGGATCATTCAAGGAATGACATGATCTTCAGCTTGTCTGAACCTCTCAAATATCCACAATGGATCAAGAGGACTCCCACATCAAGGATCAAGCACAAAGTTGCAACATTCCAAGTGGATTAAGCTTCAAGATCGCCAGTGTCACCAAATTAGGGTTTTGGTCGACTGGGGCCTCCAGATGGAAATTTTCCTTTGGGCATGATCCAAAGGCTTCAAAGCATAACTTAAGATGCTCCAAGGGACATCATGAACCCAATCATCAAGTCAATTTTGCCTCAGGGGATGCATTCATAAAAAATCAAGAATTAGGGTTTCTTGACCTAATTCACCCCTAAGTTGGCTTTTGGGATAAAACATGAGCCAGGACCTCAAGAGAGGATTTGAGGGTCTCTAACACACTACATTGATCCATTTACAACAATGTATTGATCCAAGAAGCTTGGTTAACAAGTTTCAAATTCATCAAAACCACAATTAGGGTTTCGCGGGAAAAGTCAACTGTGCCTTTGACTTTTGACCCAGGCATGCTCCCAAACCTTGGGATATGATTCAATACACCCTATAACACCTATGAAATCAATCCATCAAGTTTGATTTAGGTCAAGGACTTGATTTCATAAAGGATCGCACAGTTTGGAGTTCATCTGACAAAAAGTCAACTGTGCACAAAAGTCAACTTTGACTTTTTGAGAATTTTCACAATTATGGTTCTTTGACCCTAAAATGATGTTAATATGTGATTGGGATCATCATTCATCAAGAAAAATCAAGAAAAGTGGGATAACTTGTAAAAGGGGTAACCATAAAAAACTTAGAAATTTTCTAAGTTATGGAACAAAGTGGCTAGGGTACCAACTTCCAAGGATCATAACTTGAGATCCAAGCAACCATTTGGGCTGATCCAAAGATGGATTTGTAACTCTCATGGCATACTTTAAAAGTGTCAACTACACCTCACTCCAATTCATCATGGATTTTGAGTTATGGTTGGATCAAAATGGTTGAAAACATGAAATGTCACTTTTTTCAACACTTAGTGAAATTTTCACTAAGTCAGAATCTGTCTTGCTTTTTTTTCCAAAAGTAGGGGGACTTTTCACTTGGATCCAAAAGGTATCAAGACAAACTATGATCACACATGTGTTGTATCATATAAGAGCTTTCCAAAATGGCCAAGAACCCCATCAAACTCAACCTGAGCTAAGAGTTATGACAGTGACAACATGCCTTACTGCAACTGTCATAACAAGGCAGATTTGTGCATTTTGCTCGATTTGGGCAATTTGTGCAAATGACAAACAAGTTTATCCATCTGAACACCTCAGGGGGAGACCAAGGAGGGACAAACACTGATCCATCAGCCTCCCAAGTCCTTGGAACCAAAAGTAGTATGCCAAACCTAGAAATGCCTAAAAGAGGGACAAGACTCCAATTTTGGTTTGGAGCATTTAATGGATGCACCAAGGTTGCATGGACTGAGACCTTTCCAACTGAATTCAATCAAGACTTATCCAAGAACTAGGGAACCAACAGCCCGTGCTCTAACCTCTAGTCAATGGCTAGAGGAGACTTGGATTCCTATATATCAACATTTGCCAAACTTCTGCAGCAGTTGCCATTCACCATTGCTTGCAAAACAAACTTGCTATACTATAAATAGAGCTCATTTGTGCTCAGTTTGAGTACACCAAAGCCATCAAACAGATGTTTTCCTCAAAATCACCTTCTCACTTCCAAATTTGCCTTCCAAAGAAAGTCACTATTGGGTTTTGAGTTTGAGAGCTATTCCAACCAAACCAATCACACACACACACCTCATAAACATCATATAGAAGTGATCCAAACACTCACATAACATCTGTAACACCAAAATCACAAAATCACTTGCCAACTGCTCAAGTTCTTAACAGAGGTGCAGTTGAGGTACCATCTCAAGTTTTAGCTTATTTCAAACCACTCTAAGCGTTCAGACACATCACTTGGCACCTAAGGAAGCTGTGCAAATCATTGGAACCAGCTTGCAACACCTCCAACACAAAACACGATAACCCGCTGCAAGAGGTAAGCCTGAGCTCTTCTAACTCTATGATCCTTGCATTTTTTGCTGCACACTAATTTGGCCATATGTTCATAATCATGCATAGAGTGTTTACCCTCAATCAATTGCTTTGTTTGAATCGTGTATGGAATTTCTTAGCCTTCATGCGAATTTTAGGGTTCTTGAGGTTTCTCTTTGATTTCTTATTCCGTGCTTAAAATAAATGAAATTAAAGACCGTAGACATGATCGTGAGGTGAAAACGAGCAGATTGATATGTAGATTGCATGATATCATCAAGTATTCAGTGAGATTGGATAGAAAATGTAAATCTGCAGAAACAGAGGGTGGCGCGTGTTCTTGCCATGTTCTCGGCGCCCTTTTTGAAAATTCAAATATTTGAATTTTGTGATTTTATTTAATTGATTCAAAAATTAATTTTTCTCTGAGTTTTAATGATTTTGAGTTGATTCTTTTTTTAATAATTCACAAAAATGTTAAAATATTTTATTTTACCAAAAAATCCCAAAAATATTAATTATTTCATATACTTGATATTTTTACAAAGAATTAATATTTTATTTGTTTTTCAACATTTTAAATTTTTTTTCTCCCTTGATTTTCCAAACTTAATTGATTTCCAATCATTTTGAAAATATAACATGATTTTTCAAACATTAATCCAAGATCACAACTTGTTTGTCATACATGTTTGATAATTTTGATCCTTTTAATTATGTTTTTATTTAATTAAAATACATTTTGAAATTAATTTAGGGTTTTGATCTTAATCACCCTAAACAAATAATTTTCAAACACTTTGGGCCTCTAATAGAGTTTAAGTCCCAATCCTTTTGTAAATAAACCAATTGTGGGCCTCACTTATTGTATAAGTCCCTATGAACAATTTCAAGTGAACGGCGCGATCGTCACCTTTTCAACAAAAACAATTGGGCCTCTCCTTGAGCTATAAGACCCATTTCTTTTTCTAAAAAACACTTTGGGCCTCTAATAGAGTGTAAGACCCAACCCCTTTTTGAAACCAAAATGATTTGGGCCTCAGATATTGTATAAGACCCACTATATTTTCAAAAACCTTGGCGCGATCGTCGTTGCCAAACAAATAACACTGGGCCTCTCCTTGAGTTGTAAGCCCCATCTCTTGTACAAAAATAAATCATTGGGCCTCTAATAGAGTGTAAGAAGCATCCTCTTGTACATAAAAACTTTTTGGGCCTCACGTATTGTATAAGTCCCTCTGTACAATTTTCAAAACAACGGTGCAATCATCGTTAAAACTTGGGCCACTCCTTGAGCTGTAAGCCCCAACAATCTTTTCAAGCACTTTCTCCTTTGATTTTGAATTCAAATATATGTTGTTATCAAAACTTTCTTTGTCGAACAACTAACCAAACAACATGGAAGCTCTACAACGAGTAAGTGTTTATCCGGTTTCATTTACCGCTTTCCTATGTATATAACTGTATTGTGGGGCTGCTTCACTGTAAGTCTTCTTTCACATCCTTTTATATACTTGTCACATATCCACTGTGTAATACTAGTATAGTTATTTAGAGTTTTCCCCGACAACTACGTCTAGAACTAGGTAAAGCCCTGTTGGTCACTCTTAAATACAAACAAAACTAGATCCCCCGTAGGATTCCAGATAAAGTCTTCCCTCCTCTTGGGGTTAAACAATATGGAACAAAGAGAAAGGCAGTATTCTCGGTGAACCTTTTCTCAGACTGTCACCCTTAGAAATTGTCAAAGAAACTCTAACTCCCCAGAGATGATCTTTTCTCCGTGAATGGCATCTCTTGAGTTTCTTCCAAATTTTCGAACTTTCCTGGAATGATCTCTTCTCTATGAATTGCATTTCTTGACCTTCTCTTGGTTTGGGGACCCACAGGCTTCCTAAAAGCATCTTCGCCTCCTCTTGGGCGTTGTACAAGGACCCTTCGACTTCTTAGAAGTTCTCATGCCTTCTCTTGGGCTTAATACAAGGACCCTGATGACCTCTTAAAGGTATAAGACAGTCATCCTTTCCTAGAGCAGTCTTCCCAGCATCAAAACTCCAGCCATTGTAGGGTTGATACTCACCCCTTAATGCCCGGGCCTCCTCTAGGGCATAGTACCATGGAGAAAACTCTAGACTTGGACAGTCTAAGACCCTTGAGTCTCAAAGACATTCTCAAATTCCTTTCAAACATTGGAAGAAACCCCAGTCTCTCCCATTAGAATTCCCCACACTTGGACCCGCTTCAGGATCTCCAGAATCCACAGCTGTAAGGCAGCCTCCTCTTGGGCTTTGTACAAATGATTCTCCCTAGCAGAGCTAACCTTTTCAGACTCTCTTGTTGAGTCAATCCCTTTTTTAGCCTCCGTCTTGGGCTTTGTACAAGACATATAAATCACTCTCTTGTTGAGTATAAAAGACTCTCTTGTTGAGTCAACCTCCTTTTAGCCTCCATCTCGGGCTTCGTACGAGATAGAAAAACACTCTCTTGTTAAGTATAAAAGACTCTCTTGTTGGGTCAATCTCCTTTTAGCCTCCGCCTTGGGCTTTGTACAAAACATAAAAACCCACTCTCTTGTTTGGTATAAAAGACTTTCTTGTTGAGTCAATCCCTTTTAGCCTCCGTCTTGGGCTTTGTACAAGACATATAAATCACTCTCTTGTTGAGTATAAAAGACTCTCTTGTTGAGTCAATCTCCTTTTAGCCTCAATCTCGGGCTTCATATGAGACAACAAATCACTCTCTTATTGAGTATAAAACACTCTCTTGTTGAGTCAAACAACCTTAAGACTCTCTTGTTGAGTCAATCACCTGTTCAAGACTCTCTTGTTGAGTCAACCCTTTTTTAGCCTCCGTCTTAGGCTTTATACAGGACAGATAAAAGTACTCTCTTGTTTAGTTAAACGATTTCAGCCTCCATCTTGGGCTTTATACAAGATACATTCTCCCCAACGGAGTCAAAATCCCTTTTAGCCTCAATCTTGGGCGTTGTACAAGACAGAAAGAACATTTACCTCCAGAAAAGTCAAACTTCCCGCCTCCTCTTAGGCTTTGAATAAATAAAATCCCGGTTGAGTCAATCAACCTTTTAGCATCAAAGTTGTGCCTTGCTCACATCATACAAACATCAACAACTCCTCTTTAGAGATGACAAATTCTCTCTCAGCCAAAACCCTTTAGCTTCACATCTTGGGCTTTGAACAAGATACAAAATACCTTCAGCTTCATGTCTTGGGCTTTGAACAAGACACCAAAACACCTCTTTCCTCCCATAGAATAGGAGGAACTACGATCGCTCTGATTTCCCTGCTTCGGGAATACGTAGACATAAGATTGCAAAATCTTAGCGAGCATACTAATCAAAAACCCAAAATCCCGTACCTTCAGACATCCATCGAAAAGAATCAGACCTAACATCTTACCAATAGCCTAGACATTGTTTTTAAGCGAATAACCCTAAAGAAGAACCCCCCCCCCCCTTGATAGCATCTGTAAACCAACGGTTTTGAATGTTTAATCTCAGTTTGCAAGCAGGGTTAATTGGAGACATCTATTTCCCTTCCTTAATCAGCTCAACAGGATAAAAAATGAATCGAACTATAGTTCCAAAGCGATAGTGATTCGAAACCACAAAAATCGCACTACACTAAGGGAATGTACTAGCACCCTAAGCATCTGCAGTATTCTACGGGACCTCTGGAAAAATTTATGTTTTGGCTAAAAATGTTTGCTAAATATCGGGAAAACCAAGGAAGAAATACAAAGACAGACAAGGGAAAGTAACAAACATACAATGGAGATGCATATGACAACAAGTCAATATACACTCCCTTTCCCTTGGATTAGGTCAAAGCATCGAAAGAAAACAACAAATACAATCCACAGACACATGGCAAATCATCATGTAGTCAACAGACACCAAAGCAACAATGAAATCGACAAGGTATACATGGCAAAGAATCATGTATGATAAAACAACAACTAGAATCAACAACGTACACAATCAAATGAAATCCAAAAACACATGGCAAAACATCATGTAATCAACAGACACCAAAGCAACAAATGAAATCGACAAGGTATACATGGCAAAGCATCGTGTAGAATCAAGGTAAATGAAATCAATAAACACATGGTAAAACATCATGGATGATAAAATGACAAATAGAATCAACGACGTACACATGGAAAAACATCATGTATGGTAAAATGATAAATGAAATCAACAAAGTACACATGGAAAAGCATCATGTATGATCAAACAACGAATGTAATCGACAACGTACACATGACAAAGCATCATGTATGCCACAACGACAAAAAGAATCAATGACGTACATGGCAAAGCATCATGTAGAATAAACAATCAATAGAATCGATAAAGTACACATGGCAAAGCATCATGTAGAAATATCAACAAATAAAATCAACAACGTACATGGTATAAACATCATGCAGAAACGTTAAGAAATAAAATCAGCAAAGTACATGGCAAAGCATCATGGATTATAAACGATAAATGAAAAGAACAACGTACATGGTAAAAACATCATGTATGATAAAACAATGAATAGAATCAACAACGATACATATGGAAAAGCATCGTGTAGTCTGATAACGCAAAATTATATCTTATATTTGACTCGACTTGCATGGATTTTAGTTGCATTTTCTTATATTTATGTCTTGTTATGCCGGTATTATTGTCTCTTTCAGGTACCTCGAGTAGAAATGGATTTGATTATAAAGGAAAGAAAAAGAAGTGAAATGAAGAAATTATAAAGAAAAAAAAAAAATATATATATATATATATACATATATATATATATATATATATATATATATATATATATATATAAAGTGAAGGGATGCTAGGTGGAGCCCACCACACATCAAAGAGGTGGCGCCTGCCACACTCAATAAAGGGTGGCGCCTGCCACACGAAATAATAGGAGAAAATGGCGCTTGCCACTATAGGTGGCACCTGCCACTAAATCAAAATGAAAACCACTTTCTCCTATATTCTCCCCACGTCCAGTTTTCCTCGTTCAACCGAACTGTCTGAATTTCACGCAAGAGTTCAGACTTTCTAGGGAAGGTAGTTGAGTATAAATTAAGAGGTTCATCTTCAGTTACGGGACCGATTTTTCTATCCAGAATTTTGTTCTTAGAATCTTAAGCAGTTAAATTTACTTGTAAAAGTGATAGATCTTCCACATCGGGGGACTTTTGCAATTCTAGTTTTAGGAACTTATTTTGATTGTGATTCTGTGTACCTGATCCTCAAGTGTGCCAGCATTTATTTTCTGAATTCAAGTATCAGCATTAATTCTAGTTTTCAGTTTATTTTCCAGGTTCCATTTTAAATGCTTATTTTAACTGTTTATGTTTTCAACTTAGAATAAATTAATTGCTGAATCATGTCTTACATCACGCTTAATTATCATAATAGCATATTTATGTTCAAAACCATGTCTGGCTAAATCCATTGATATCTGTATGTAAATACAGTTATCCGAACGGGACTTGATAATAATTGGCGTTAAACTTTCATAAACTATTTTTCTGGTTATAGTTTCTTATTCTAAAATTAAAACTGTTTTTGTACGAGAGTAAAAAGCAAACAAGGTTACGGTCAATAAAATGAGAGTTTGAGATTTTAACCGGATAGCTGAAACTAGGCATTAATTCTAAACATAGCGAGAGCACTTTAGGATTAATTAGAATTTATTGATTTCCAAAAATTACTTTTAATTCAAATGAGACAGCAAGGGCAAAGCATTGTAGTTTAAGAGTATAGTCAGAGTCAATAACACGAGAGTGTGAGATAAAGTCTTTCAAATCAATATTTTCCACTGAAGAATATTTTGATATTTATAATTACGCCAACGATTTATTGAATCCCCGAAGTTTGATAAGTTACATATCGATATCCCGTTATATCTCTATTAAAGTTCAGTTTTCGTTTACATTTATTTCTTGTTGATCCTTAAACATTAGAAAATTCATTAGCTTTAGATTTACATAGTAACATTAGATAACGGTAAGTTCGATTTTTGGTCCTTTGGGTTCGATAATCTTTAAAACTACGCGATACGACAATGCACTTGCAGTCATGAATCCTATAGACATACTAAGTCGTGATAAAGTTTTTGGCGCCGTTGTCGGGGACCAATTAAGTCGATATCGTAACTCCAGTGTTGTGTAGTATAGACTACGACAACTATTTCCCTATTAATTCGTCGATTGTATGCCAAACACTCATTCTAGAGGTGACATGCTTGAGCAACCGATTGACGATATCGAGCGTTTTTTTAAGACGTCGAATTAGCGCTTTTTGAATTAAGTATAACCTTCCTAAACCTGAAATTCCTTACCCGGAATTAGGAATAGCCATGGCTGAAGAACCGCAGAACCGTTCTCTCAAGTACTATGCCATCCCTTCGCAGGAGGAACCACATAACAACATTGCTGCCCCTTCCATCGAGGCAAATAACTTCGAGCTAAAACCTTCGTTGTTGTCAGCCGTACAACAGAACTAATTTTCTGGTAGTCCCACGGAGGACTCAAACTTACATTTGTCAGTGTTCTTGCAATACGCAGACACAGTGAAATAAAATGGTGTCAGCCCCAAAGATATAGACTACGTCTTTTCCCTTTCTCATTAAGAGATAGAGCTAGTGTAACGCCCCAGTTTTTGTCAGTTTTAGTTAATCGAGTCTATTTGATTATTTTATTATTATATTATTTTATTATTGACTTTTATTTGGCAATATATTATTTTTCATCGTTGTTGATGTTTTATCGCATTTTGAGAGCGTTTGAGAGATATTTGAGCTGAGGGGTATTTTGGTCTTTTGCTTGGGTAAGTTTTATGTTTTTATATAAATAGAAAGAAAAGAGAGAAAAATAGTAAGGAAGAGAAAAAGAGAAAGAAAGAAGGAAAAGAGAAAAGAAGAGGAAGAAGAGAGAAAAGAGGAGAAAAGGGAAAAAATCGCGGGAACTCCGTTTCAAGCGCGAATAATCGGGTAAGGGTGAGAAGTTTCAATTATATATTGCTTGTGTATGTATATGTGTATGTTTTCTTGATTGTTTTGGATAGTTTCATATAGTTTTTATTTTAGGTCGAAATGGTAAAAATGGTTAGAAATCGATGTTTTCACGGATGAATTTCGAAATAAATTGCGTAGATTAGTCGTATGAGGTTAGACCGAGATTATAGAAACTCGTTTGGTTGAAATCGGTTGATATTGTGAGTTTTGACATTTTTGGGTTTTGAGAATGTGAGATTTTGGTGAAAATCAAACGTCGTAGAATTATCGTTTTATGGTCCTAAAACGTTGATATATATTTGGTAAGCATTACTGTGTATTTGTTTCGTATCATAGAATTGAATCGGTCGGATTTTCGGGCAAAATAGCCGAAATCCGTAGCAGCCCGCAGGCGTACGGACGCGTGCTGTAGGTGAAAATTCTGTTTTCGTGTAATTTTCGGAAATTCATATCTCTTGAACCGTAAGTCGGTTTTGATCCCCGTTCGAAGCGTTGGGAAGCTAACGAGATGTTCTTTCTAGGAAAAATAGTTTTGAGGTCTGAACCTAGTCCAATCGGTACAGTTTTTTCGAACCGTTTCGTAGTGTCGGGCGTCCGGTTTATGTTTTTGCGTTATTTTGAAATATTCATATCTTCTTCGTTGTTTATCGTATTTAAGTGTTCTTTATACCGAATCGAAGCTGTCGATGAGCACTTTTTGATGATGATAGAAAATATTATTTTTGGCCGACTTTTAGCCGACTTTTTCGAGAAACCGTAAAAATGGAATTTTGAGTTATTTTTCAATATTGTAAGACATATTATGATATGTTATGAGATGGCTTGTGTGATGATTCTTTGATGGGAATTTGATGTTGTGGAATGGTATATTGGTGTTTGTGGCCATTTTGGGCAATTGTGTGCATTACTTTATATGTACTTGAAATACATGATTATTGTTAATGCATGAGCATTTGATGTTGGCATGAGTCATTAATGTGTCAAGTATCATGATATGCATTCTTGCATTGGAAGATTCATAGATGAATCAGTTTTATCGTCTTACGCCCTGAAATAATGGTAGAAGCGATTAATCACAATCAGTTTTATCGTCTTACGCCCTGAAATAATGGTAGAAGCGATTAATCACAAATGATTGTGCGCCCTGAAATAGTGGTCGAAAGCAATCCATAAACGTCGTTTGCCCTGAAATAATGGTTTATAGCGACGGGGAACATCGTAGGCCCGACGGGGAGTTACTCTATGTAACAAGCGATGATTCCAAGAGTTCCTGGGGGACTAATGAATTACGAGGTTGAGTCGGTACCGCATTGCATTTGCATAGAGTCGTGAGTCGGTCTCTATGATTTGCATTTATCATCTTTATAATGATGTGTTGGTGAGTAAACGTAAATGTGTATGTTTATGTGGAATGATTAAGGATTGTGAAAGTATGCATGATGAATATGCTTGATTATATATATATATATATATATATATATATATTTATATATATATACATTGTGATGTATATGAGTGAGTTGGGATGAATTGTGGTGAGAATTATAAATGGATTGATTATGTGTGAGCTTGTGATAGCCTTGGTGAATTAGTTTGCATAAGAGATGAATGCATTGGTTGTGAGTGATATGTTTTGTGTATAAACATATGCATTATGTGTGAATATGTGATTATGTCGGTATGATTAATATATGTTATATTTTGTGGTGATGTGGTGGTGTGGTTCCATATGTCATAATCGTGGTGGGATTATGTGTGATATGTTTTGTATTGGTGGCATGCTATATATATTGGTAGGTGATGTTGTGGTGAGAAATATTTTATATGTGAATTTATTTGTGTTGTGGCATATTATTATGCAATCTTGTTATAATTGTTATTTCTCACCCTTCTGCTGGAATATGCTTTTTATGGCATAGTGCAGATTGTCAGCTTTAGAAGCTTGGAGGCTTTTGTGGAGATTAGTCCTCCGTTCCGTTGTCGTTCGTGGTGTCTGCTCTGATACGTAGCACGGGAGTCGGGGAACGTTTTGTTATATGTATATAATTGTTGAATATATTTTGTATTTATATTTTGATGTTCTAAAACCATTTATTTGTAAAACAAGTCAGTTATGGATCTTTCCGCTTTATTCCATAATTGACCATCCTTTTGTAAGGAAAAAGTTTCTCTTTGTGTTATGTATCAAAAATGTGGAGCAGGGATTGTATTTTGTTCATTTAAGTGTGACATCCGTGTTTCCTGTCGGAGAAATAAATTTTTAGTTACTCTGATATTTATTATGTGTTATTTATTTTATGATGGGAATTGGGGTGTTACATTAGTGGTATCAGAGCAGGTCGGTCCGTCCGGCCAAGTTGTTGAGTCAGTTGGTGTGACAGTTGAATACTGTCGTTGTTGTTTGTCCCTTAGTACGTGATAGGTGTGCGGAACACTGTCAGTGCTTTCTGGTTTTCTAATCCTTTATCTTCAGGTGTGAGATTGAGATAAGTGGGGGAGAAGCTGGTACTTCTCCATGTTGTTTCAGGTGTGGAGCGTTGGCTCAGTGTACCGTTGATTGCAAGATTGTAAGTGTTGTTCGGACAATGTTGTTCTCAGTTCCGAAGGGGATGCGGAGGTAAGGTTTATGTCAACTAAGGATTTGTGCCTTAGGTAGTTTTGTGTACAGGATGTAAGAAATGTTATTATAGTTTGGTAAAGACGGTTTATGCCCCATCGTGATTGTCGGCTGTCTATTGACAAATTGAGGAACTGATCACCCTTAATCTCTTGTTGATAGCAGACGGAGATTGTGTTGGATGGAATAGACGTGTCTTTCCGGCTTTGATATTGTGTGAAATGAGTGTTTGGAATTTAAGGGAACGATTACAGATTGTTTTGATGAGTCGATGAAGGTGTTAATATCAGAAGATGCAATGGATTAGAGGTTTTGGTATGTTGGTTCAGTATGAAGTTTTGAGAGTGAATGATTGGGCATCGTTAATGGTGGTTCTCAGAGAGAAAAGTGTGAACTCAAATTGTACGAAGGTAAGGATTTGAGGTTTGGATCTGCTAAGTAAGCAGGAGAACTTTTAGGAAGTGAAACTAAGATGTTGTTATGTTCGTGATGATAGTTTTCTAGAAATTGGCAAGAAGGACACAGTGATGAGCTACCGGTTGTGCGTGATTTTCAGATGTATTCCCGGATGGAATATTGGATGTTAGCATTAGAGGTACCCGAACTGATAGAGTAGTTGGAAGATTTACTGGAAAGGAGAATTGTGAGGCCAAGTGTGTCGTTTTGGAGAGCTTCAGTGTTGTTGGCGACAAAAAGGAAGGATGATTGACCGAAATAACAAGCATGATGTGAATAATGGTATTGAGACTATGGAAAGCCAAACTTAGAGTTCCGAAGAGGTTTGGAGTTTTTGGAATTTTAGAGCATTAATGGAAATTTTGAGAAAACCTTAAGTGTGGATGTACTATTTGAGAGTTCTTTTGGATTGGTTGTTGCTACATGTTGGGATTTATGGAATTTGGACGGTTAAGAGAAGAAATTGTGTATGGATTACTGACAGTTGAATAAGGTAATGGTGGAGAATAAGTGTCCGCTTTCAGGAATAGATGACTGTAATGGTTTGGCTGAGTTTGAGTGAACTTGCGATTGTTTGGAATGTTTGATAAGAGTGGTGAATTGTGCGAGTTAAGACTTTGATCGATTTGATGTGACTGGTTATGTTGTTATCATCGGAATAGACTGGTAATTACTCGGTTAAGCTTGTGTGTGAGTAGCCAGTTGCCTAGTGCAAGGTTTTGCAAAAGCTTTAAGAATTTATATCTTTTGGAATTTGGTTGGACATTACGAAGTACGGTGATGTTGCTTGGTGTTAGTAATGTGTCCGTAATGTTTGTGAAGTATATGAAGCGTATCTTCCCTATTTAATTGAATAAGTTGTAGTGGTTTTAATTGAGGATATTCGAATCTGTTATAAACTCGGAAGAAGAACAGGTAGAGTGTTTGAGATTTGAATCACAAGTGTTGGAAAGAGACGAAGTTTTATGCTAAGTTATTCAAGTGAGAATTTGGGTTGGAAAAAGGTTAGTCTTCTTGGATATGTTATTTTTTTAGGATGGTATTTGTTATGAATTCATCGGAAGTAGATCTGGTTTTGCAATGAGAGGTTCCGAAGTTGGTTAAGGAGATTAGAAACTTTTGGGCTCAGTCGGTTGTTACGAAAGGTTATGGATCTTTCCGCTTTATTCCATAATTGACCATCCTTTTGTAAGGAAAAGTTTCCCTTTGTGTTATGTATCAAAGATGTTGAGCAGGGATTGTATTTTATTTCTTTAAATGTGGCATCCCTGTTTCTGTCGGAAAAATAAAATTTTAGTTACTCTGATATTTATTATGTGTTATTTATTTCGCGATGGGAATTGGGGAGTTACAGCTAGAGCTTGGCTCCAGTCTCTACCATCCAACTCTGTCACTACGTGGAACAAGTTGAAGAAAGTCTTCTTAGCACGATATTTTCCACCTGTAGCGGCAAAATTGTGAGTGTAAGCTATTGATTAACTTAACTCGAAAAGCAAGAGTTGCCACCGCACTTTTATTTTATCCAAAAAGGAAAGGAAAAAAGAGCGAACAAAACCTACACAAGCTATAAAACAAGAACAAGTGCACAAAGACTGGGTAAGGGGGTTGGTTACGTTAAGGGAAGGTGTTAGCACCCAAAACGTCTATAGTACTCTATAGGAACCCTTTGAAATATTTACGCTTTTGATTTGAAAAAAGGCTTGTTTGAAAGAGATTGGGGAGGTGAGAAGAGAAATTATTTTAAAGATTTTTGTGTTTGGAGAGACTTGTCGTCTCATGCCTACATACCCACGATGTTCAATGTAGGATCAAAACCTCGTAGTTCGTGGTACAAAGAATGAAATTTGTTTGTTTTGGTTGATTTTAAGTGTAAAGACAAGTTGTCATTTCCAAGCGAATAATTCCACTTAAAGAAATGAATCATGTCTAAACTTATGAAAATGTTAAAGGAAAGTGCGCAAGGGCACAAAAGAGGTTTGAATGAGTTTGGTGTTTTTTAAAGTCTTTTAAAAAAAGTGTCAATATGCTTATGTAGTTTAGCATTTGTTAAGAAATGAAAGGAAAAAAGTAAAATCACTTGACAAAGTCAAGGTTTGATTATGAAAGAGGTGATAGTTTGAAATCAAGAAAGTTTTGAAAAAGAGAGAGAGTTTTGAAAATTGAAGAATGGGTGGAGAAGAAGTGACTATCCTAAAGCATAAAGTAAAACCTAAGGATAAGAAAGATCTAACCACAAATGTAGTTGACTTCACCATAAACCAAGAAAAAGCACAATTCTTCAAAGTCTTCGAACTATAATTCCAAAGCAAAGGGAAAAGGTCCTAGATCTAAGTCAAAGGATCCTAGAATAGTATTGGATGTCCAATGTCTAGGAGCAAAATTCCATGTCCATTGCAAAGGATAGTAACCATAGTCCAAGATTAGAAGCACAAGTTTTTTTTAAAGGTTTTAGCCTTTATTAATGTTTTTGGTCCAAGTGGACAAAGAGAAAAAGTCATACGCATAAACATGTGTCCAACGGACAAAGGAAAAATTGCGGAAGCATAAACATGTATCCAACGGACAAAGGAAAAATTGCGGAAGCATAAACATGATATGATAATGATAATAATGGAGCATAAAAGTAAAAGAGAGATAGGGAGCGAGAAAGAAACATAAAAGTTAGAAGTTAGTAATTAGTAGCACAAGGCTCTAGTGCCATAAGCCTTCACCGAGTATTCTGTTTCGGGTTTTGAACTATAGTGATTAAACAATGTACTTAGGTCAAGGTTAATGAAGACTTGTTAGAAGGTTGATAGAATTAAAGCCTCTACAACAACAAGCTTCAAAGATTTTAAACCTAATACAAAAGATTAACCAACATTGGGTTGACGCGACCAATCAAGGTCCGGACCACGAAAATTCAAATTCCGAATTGGATAGAGAGGGACAAATGTTGCGCTATGTTAAGCAATCGATGTGTAATTTACGGTGTAATTACCCTACAATGAGTCCGGTCAATAGATTTTTGTGCTAATGCATGCTAGACGAACGATATATAGATCGTCATCCGAAAGCAATACCGCACGTAAAGAAAATAGGTGACGATCTCGTCTTGATCAAGAATTCAACAAAGAAATTCTAAGATCCATAAGACTTTCATCGATCCAAATAAAAGAGAAATAGATGAAGAGAAAGCCAAATTAAATCACAAAATTATGTGATCTAAGGCTAAGAACAAAAGAAAAGGGAAGAAAATGGCAAAATAACCAAAACAGTCCCAAAATCAAGCATTTTCCACATTCTGGATGCTGGTTAATCGATTAACCATTTCACAGTGCAATTAGGTTAATCGATTAACCAGTGTAAACTTGCAGTTTTTTGCGCAGAATTCAACTGTTAATCGATTAACCAATTTGTGCTTGTTTTGGTTAATCGATTAACACTGTAAAAACAGCAGAAAATCAGTTTGAAAGTTGCATAATCCTTGATCAATCATTTATTCAAACACCTCATGATTAAGGATGCAATTGTGCACGAAAAATCAAGTAAAACAACAGCAAAAACCAGTAATCAAACACAAATTGCAAGATCCAAAGATCAAGCAAACAAGATCAACAAAGGATCTACATTGTGGAAGATGAATCAAGAACAACAATGGTGGAAAAGTGAGATTACCACTCTAAAACTGAAAATTGCTTCAAATTACTCAAAGATCCAAACTCCAAAGTCTTGATCTACTGAATTTGATGAAGAAAATAAGCTTGGATGAAGGTTTAGCTCAAAGTTGAACAAGAATCAATGTGAATTCTTGTTAACTTTCAAAAGAAGAAATGTGAGCTTTGGTGAATTTTGTGGTTGGGGAGAGAAATTGTAAGAGGTTCTTTGGCTCTCAAAAGCTTGAAGAATGAATGAAATGAGGGTTCTATTTATAGAGTTTAAGCTTGGAAAAATTGGTGGATTGGAATTTGGTTTGGAATGGAAATTAGGCTTGAAATTTGAATTTGGAGGGAAATTCACAAAAGAGTGGTGATTAGTGAAGGTATATGGTGGGAATTAATTATGATGAAGTAGGGGAATTGTTTGAAAGTGATCTAGAATATTCCACATGTGATCAAAATGATGAAAATTGGTGCCAATTGCTGCAGAATTTGAATTTGCTGCCATTTTTTCAAAAATTGCACGTGTTAATCGATTAACCATTTCACAGTGCAATTAGGTTAATCGATTAACACAGTGAAAAAATGAGAAAATTGGCTTTTTGATGTGTTGTCTTGGTTCTGGCTCGATTTTTCTTGCTTGTCAAAGAAGGCATGGACATAAACACATGAACCTTGGAGTCTCTTGAATGGTAATCAATAAATCTTGGAAACTCTTGATCAGATGATTTTTGAATTGTCTGCAGGTCAACTTTGACATTGTTCAGATGAAATTCATTCGAGCTGAGGGACTGTTTGATATCTTTGATCCAAATTCTTCCTGAAAAAGTTAGTAAAGAGGAAACAAACATATTTTTGGATTTTTGTTTAAAGGTTAGTAAACATAAGCAAATAAAGGCAAATAAGAAACACACAGATGCTCGGTGATCCTGCAAGGCATAAACCCAAAGAAGAGAGGGATAAAGGAACCCAAAGCATGATCTTGTTTGTGGTGAAGATGCAAAAATGAGATGTGAATGATATGTGGAATCTTAGGGCGTCAAAAATTAGGGTCTTACAGCTGCCCCTATTTAAGTCTCTTCTATCGGGAGTCATGAAGATACTTAAATACAAAAAGCTATATTTTTTAGCCCTAAGATTCCATATGATATGAATGCAAATGATAAAACACACTGCAAGGAGACAAAAAACAAGGGTTTTACGGTAAATTGAGAGAGATGACGTGAAAAGACACGCCGGGGAACACAAGATATTTTTAGATATCTGTCAAGGTGACAAGAAGTATCCATCAATAGTAGGAAACAAAGGGACAAGACCTTGGAAGACGAGTAGTGACATCCAAGAATGGCATTTGATGGAAACTATGAACGAGACAAAAGGTATGTCAAAAGATGTCCAAGAATGACATTGGACAATAACAGGAAAGTTTCTGGTAAAAGCAGCAGCGTCATCCAAGAATAGCATTGGATGAGGGTGAAAAAACACTCTATTGAGGATAAGATATCCAAGAATGACATTGGATGAAATGAACTACATCATTCAAGAATGGCATTGAATGGGGCAACAACAATCGTCAGAATCATCCAAGAATGGCATTGGATGGAAACAAACTTCCATTTGAAAAACGTCACTGGGGACATCCAAGAATGACATTGGATGGCAAGGGTAATCATCAGAGATATCCAAGATTAGCATTGGACTTGGCTGGGGAAAAGGTATCCAAGAATGGCATTGGATAAAAGAGGATAAACATCAAAGATATCCAAGAATAACATTGGACTCTGTTGAGGAAAAGATATCCAAGAATGGCATTGGATAAAGTGAAAAAGAACTTTCAGGAATGGTACTGAAAGTAAAGGTAAATCACTACATTCAGGAATGACACTGAATGCAAAGGAGAAAACTCGTCCAGGAATGGCACTGAACTAACACATAAAACTTTCAGGAATAACACTGAAAGTAAAGGTAAAAAACTCATCCAGGAATGGCACTGAATGAACAGATAAAACTTTCAGGAATGTCACTGAAAGATATCCAAGGAAATCTGTTGGGGATTATAGAAGAGAGGCAAAACTTCCAGGAATATCACTGGGAGAAACAAGAGGAATAAAAATATCCAGGAATGGCACTAGAGATCAAAAGGGATAGACATCCAGGAATGGCACTGGAGTGAAAGAAAAACAAAGATCCAGGAATAGCACTGGAATAAAAGAAGACAAACATCTAACACAGGACTAGATGCATAGGGAAACGAAAACATCCAGGAATAACACTGAATAAAAAGACAGGTAATCTTTTTGGTAGGTGCCAAGTAAGTTGGACTTTGATCACAAGGTAAGATATTGAAATCAACAGGACCTCGGGAAATGCAACATGAGCGTGAAACAAACTTTGAGCTATGAAAATCTTTCTCTGTATGATATATGAATTATTTATGTATGCAATGCATATGATAGGGATAACTTAGATAGACTCCTTTGTGAGGAAAGAAAGGAACTCTGATTCCTCAACACAGGGAACACTTCTCACTCTACTTAGAGAGAAGATGTTGAACATATCTCTGTCACACCTATGAATTGTATCAGGCTGATGGTCTTTTAAGGAAATACATCTTGAGGATTCTTGAAGAAGACTGCCCCAGATAGATTGACTGATGAAGAAAAACTGATCATAGCTCCAATTTGACTGTTGCAAGGGAAGAATGAACTGATCATGGCTTCAATTCTTAAAATAAATGTTGAGAATAAACTGATCATGGCTTCAGTTGTTGGGGATGAACTGATCATGGCTTTAGTTCTTGAAATGACTGTTGAGAAGGCTAAACTCAGTATGGGTCTTGAAAGAGATCTTCTGGCTAACCAAATATGAAAATAAGTTGCACTGAGCAATAAATCTTGAACTAATTCACAAACGGATCTGGAAGCAATGTGCCCCTGATAGGATCACTGACCAAGTTTCTCAACTGTTTGAAATTTTCTTAATGAGGAATGTTTGCCTACAGATAGGATTATTCAAACAAACATGGTAATTTTAATGCAAAGCTCAATGCAATTTTTGAAATCAAAAATCATTTTTGGAATGATATTATTGATGTAAAGCAAAATGAACCACTTGTTAAAACACGGTGGTTTAGACATTCAAAATGATAGATAAAGCAAAGGTAAGACATTAAAGCAAATGATTGGCAACAAACTTAGGAGTCAATTTACGCAACCTTGCTGTAGTATGCTTTCAAAAGAAACCTGGCTTCAATTAGGTCTTTTGACGGTTGTAACGTGGTCTGGTTCACGGCTTTTTGAAATAAAGGATATAGGCTCAAAGTTTATTTGTACCCAACCCATTCTTCGTGATGATCTCCAGTCCTATGCTCAGTTAATTCAACTATGCATTCAGGTTCCAAGTGATTTTGGAATTGCAACACTGTTATGATGATGGCTCAAGAGATTTTTGAGATGGCAGTCACTATTTCTTACAACATTTTGTTGTTTTTGATGAGGATCTTAGTCAACTTGTTTTGTCTTTGAGGATTTTTGCGACCTCTTGATTGATATTTTTTGTTATCCCTAACTTTTGCCTGAACTGTGTCATTTGAGCTTACAGTCAGCGGGATGCCCCAATTTTTACCTAAGCCTCCTTCATAGGTTTTAACTTAGCGGGCTTTTCTTTTGATTTTTTTCATTCCTTTTTTGTTTGAAAGATAGTGACTGCCTGGCTTAATGATTACAGTGAACCATCATTGGCTTTTGATTTGAAAGACATCTTTGACACTTCTTTGATGTGTGCGAAGGAAAGTTTGTGATTGCAATGATTCTCTTGTGTTTAAATACACAGTCAAATTAACTGAGAACTACCCATCCCCAGGTTAAGATTGCGGGTTTTTTCGTACAGAAAGAAACTCCACCTTCTAGGCTCAAAGGGGTTGACAAGGGATTAACTTCCTTATTTCTCCAGTGTTTGGGAGTTGAAACAATGCCTGTACATCATCAGCCAAGTTTTAATTGAAAGCATACAATCCAACAATTTCAAGTATTTCGTTTTCATCATCCTCCCTCAAATATTTGCATAAATAAAAGCTTGATAAAGAAAGTGAACAGGAGATAAATTTTGTTTTGTGAAAAAGAAAGCATAAAGATGCACACAGTGGATATAAATGAATTGAATCAAAACATTGCAATGCTCATTTCATTGAAATTACCATGAAAGTACAAATAAAGTTCAAAAGCAAACAAACAATACAATCAAAGAAAAGTGAAAACAGAAAGAAACAAGGCCTAGTGACTAATCAGCAACAAGGATGAGCTGTCCTGTCTGAAACACTGGCTTTAGGAGATGATCAGTCTGAACTGACTCAAACTTCACTTGGCATGCTCTGGCAAAGGATTGTTGACAACATTGGGATTATCATCAAGAAAGGTCAGAATCTTTGAGTTCACCAATTCTTGTACTCTAGCTTTCAATGCATAGCAACCTTCAAAGTTATGGCCTGCCCCACCTTGATGGAACTCACAGTGAAGATCAACCCTATAGCCGGCTGGGAGAGGATTTGGAGGAGGAGGTAGAGTCCTTGTTGTAATCAAACCTTTCTTTACAAGACATGGATACAGCTCAGTGTAGGACATCGGGATAGGATCAAAGTTAACCCTATTATGATTCTGATTTTGTCTAACAGCCTGCCGAGGAGCTTAAACTGGTTGAGCATTGACAATAGGAGCAACTGCAGCTAAATATTGTTGTTTCCTGTGACGAGGTTTCCCTTCAACTGAAACAGCATGGGTATCGCCATCCTTTTTCTTTTGAAAATTCCAAGCATACTTTTTAGCACCATTAAATGCTTCAGCATTAGTAATCTTTCCTTTCTTGATACCTTCTTCTAGTCTTTCTCCAATAGTGACTAGGTCAGCAAAACTAGATGATACACTGCCTATCATCTTTTCCCAATAGAGTGGCTGAAGAGTGTCCATAAATAATCCAGTCAATTCTTTTTCAGCCAATGGTGGCTCCACTTGAGCAGCTAGCTCTCTCCAGCATTGAGCATACTCTTTAAAGGATTCTTTTTCTTTCTGAGACATATTTTGCAGTTGATGGCGATCAGGTGCCATGTCCAAATTATACTTATATTGCTTTAATAAAGCATCAGCCAAGTCCTTCCAGCTTTGGATACGGTTCTTCTCAAGTCCCATATACCATTTCAGTGAAGCCCCGCTCAGGCTATCTTGGAAACAGTGAATAAGAAATTTGTCGTTGTTGGTATAGGCAGCCATCTTGCGGAAGTACATCACCAAGTGGCTTCTGGGGCAGGTATGCCCCTTGTATTTCTCAAAATCAGGAGTTTTGAATTTTGCAGGCATAACCAAGTCTGAAACCAAGCACATGTCCATTACGGCAGTGCCAAAGACATCATTTCCTTCTACAGCTCTTATCCTTTTATCTAGAGTTTGCCATTGCTCTCTGACTTCTTCAATGTATCCAGGTTCTCCCTGAATTTTGGATCGTGGACCAGCAGCATGGTACACAAAAGGAGGATTCTCAGGAATAACTTGAGCAATAGAATGCACAACAGGCTGAGGTTCAGTGAATAATGGAGTTGAAGATACTGGCAGTACAGACGGGACAAACACATGAGTAGTTGCAAAGGGTGGTGAGTAATTCAGAGGTAACCCAAATTCTGGCCAAGTAGAAGTTGGTTGTTGAGTCAGTGGAGGGTCAATAACAATAGTTGAGATTTCAGAGATCACAGTCCTATGATGTGGTTCACCTCTAGCAATCAGAACTTGCATCATTTCTGTGAGTTTGGTCATGCTGGCCTTCAACTCATTAATTTCCATTCTAACTTCGGCATTGTGTTGTTCTTGGTTTTCCATTCTTAATCTGACAGCAGCTCTAGTTCCGTAGTTGTGTTGAGGAAACAGCATGACGGTGAACAGATAACTGGAGAAGGAGATAGTTGAAATGAGTTTTTGAGGCGACTAGGAAGAATGCAGATGTATGCTCATGGATGCAAGAGTGCATGGATGCAACAACCACAAACAAGATCACTCAAAGAATACGGGTTCAAAGGTTCGAGTCACGAGCATGAAGTCAAGGGGTAAGAACCAATCCCACAAAAGGTGTGTACTATGGTTTTGTCGTCATTGTACCTGCAAAAAATAGCAGTTCTATCACAGAGTGCCCAGGGTCCATAATCCACTATCAGACACACTAGCGCACCGATTACTCGGAGGTTAGTAGTTATCCTCAAGAGAATCTAACCTGAGTGTGGCATCGCGTAACAGCTAAATCGGATTTGTATCCTCATAGCTTCCACGCCACGATCCTAAAAAGGCAAAGATAGGTTAAGGGTTACTACGGTCCTCAGTGTTATAGGCTTCTATGGAAAAAGTAATGCCTTCAACGATCGCTCGATCGACATCAGTAATTCCAAATAGGCAACCACCGAGTGGATAGATTCTCAAGTTCTACTTTTTCGGGATTCGACTTTCTCAAAACTCCCTTGACTATACCATCCTCCTATCTCAAAGTACACTCTGGTCCGGGTATAGGACCTATCTCACACACACAGAGGAAATCCCAAACAGAACAAACAAGTAACAAGCAAATCAAACGAAAAGCAGTAAATAAATCAAAGTAGGCTAAACCCTTCAAGGGAGTGGATGTCCCCAGCAGAGATGCCACTTTTCTGTAGCGGCAAAATCGTGAGTGCAAGCTATTGATTAACTTAACTCGAAAAGCAAGAGTCGCCACCGCACTTTTATTTTATCCAAAAAGGAAAGGAAAAAAGAGCGAACAAAACCTACACAAGCTCTAAAACAAGAACAAGTGCACAGAGACTGGGTAAGGGGGTTGGTTACGTTAAGGGAAGGTGTTAGCACCCAAAACGTCTATAGTACTCTATAGGAACACTTTGAAATATTTACGCTTTTGGTTTGAAAAAAGGCTTGTTTGAAAGATATTGGGGAGGTGAGAAGAGAAATTGTTTTTAAGATTTTTGTGTTTGGAGAGACTTGTCGTCTCATGCCTACGTACCCACGATGTGCAATGTAGGATCAAAACCTCGTAGTTCGTGGTACAAAGAATGAAATTTGTTTGTTTTGGTTGATTTTAAGTGTAAAGACAAGTCGTCATTTCCAAGCGAATAATTCCGCTTAAAGAAATGAATCATGTCTAAACTTATGAAAAAGTTAAAGGAAAAGTGCAGAAGGGCACAAAAGAGGTTTGAATGAGTTTGGTGTTTTTTAAAGTCTTTTAAAAAAAGTGTCAATATGCTTATGTAGTTTAGCATTTGTTAAGAAATGAAAGGAAAAAAGTAAAATCACTTGACAAAGTCAAGGTTTGATTTTGAAAGAGGTGATAGTTTGAAATCAAGAAAGTTTTGAAAAAGAGAGAGAGTTTTGAAAATTGAAGAATGGGTGGAGAAGAAGTGATTATCCTAAAGCATAAAGTAAAAGCTAAGGATAAGAAAGATCTAACAACAAATGTAGTGGTCTTCACCATAAACCAAGCAAAAGCACAAGTCTTCAAAGTCTTCGAACCATAATTCCAAAGCAAAGGGAAAAGGTCCTAGTTCTAAGTCGAAGGATCCAAGAATAGCATTGGATGTCCACGGTCTAGGTGCAACATTCCATGCCATTGTAAAGGATAGTAACCATAGTCCAAGATTAGAAGCACAAGTTTTTTTAGGGGTTTTAGCCTTTATTAATGTTTTTGGTCCAAGTGGACAAAGAGAAAAATGCATAAGCATAAACATGTGTCCAACAGACAAAGGAAAAATTGCGGAAGCATAAATATGTGTCCAACGGACAAAGGAAAAATTGCGGAAGCATAAACTTGATATGATAATGATAATAATGGAGCATAAAAGTTAAAGAGAGATAGGGAGTGAGAAAGAAACTTAAAAGTTAGAAATTAGTAATTAGTAGCACAAGGCTCTAGTGCCATAAGCCTTCAGTGAGTATTCTGTTTTGCGTTTTGAACTATAGTGATTAAACAATGTACTTAGGTCAAGGTTAATGAAGACTTGTTAGAAGATTGATAGAATCAAAGCCTCTACAACAACAAGCTTCAAAGATTTTGAACCTAATACAAAAGATTAACCAACATTTGGTTGACACGACCAATCAAGGTCCGGACCACGAAATGTTGCGCTATGTTAAGCAATCGCCGAGTAATTTACGGAGTAATTACCCTACAATGAGGTCGGTCAATAGATTTTTATGCTAATGCATGCTAGATGAACGATATATAGATCGTCATCCGAAAGTAATACCGTACGAAAAGAAAATAGGTGACGATCTCGTCTTGATCAAAAATTCAACAAAGAAATTCTAAGATCCATAAGACTTTCATCGATCCAAATAAAAGAGAAATAGATGAAGAGAAAGCCAAATTAAATCACAAAATTATGTGATCTAAGGCTAAGAACAAAAGAAAAGGGAAGAAAATGGAAAAATAACCAAAACAGTCCCAAAAACAAGCATTTTCCACATTCTGGATGTTGGTTAATCGATTAACCATTTCATAGAGTAATTAGGTTAATCGATTAACCAGTGTAAACTTGCAGTTTTTTGCGTAGAATTCAACTTTTAATCGATGAACCAATTTGTGCTTGTTTTGGTTAATCGATTAACACTGTAAAAATGGCAGAAAATCAGTTTGAAAGTTGCATAATCCTTGATCAATCATTTATTCAAATACCTCATGATTAAGGATGCAATTGTGCACGAAAAATCAAGTAAAACAACAGCAAAAAACAGTAATCAAACACAAATTGCAAGATCCAAAGATCAAGCAAACAAGATCAACAAAGGATCTACATTGTGGAAGATGAATCAAGAACAACAATGGTGGAAAAATGAGATTACCACTCTAAAACTGAAAATTGCTTCAAATTACTCCAAGATCCAAAGTCCAAAGTCTTGATCTACTGAAATTGATGAAGAAAACAAGCTTGGATGAAGGTTTAGCTCAAAGTTTAACAAGAATCAATGTGAATTCTTGTTAACTTTCAAAAGAAGAAATGTGGGCTTTGGTGAATTTTGTGGTTGGGGAGAGAATTTTCAAGAGGTTCTTTGGCTCTCAAAAGCTTGAAGAATGAATGAAATGAGGGTTCTATTTATAGAGTTTAGGCTTGGAAAAATTGGTGGATTGGAATTTAGTTTGGAAATGGAAATAGAGCTTGGAATTTGAATTTGGAGGGAAATTCATAAAAGAGTGGTGATTAGTGAAGGTGTATGGTGGGAATTAATTATGATGAAGTAGGGGAATTATTTGAAAGTGATCTAGAATATTCCACATGTGATCAAAATGATGAAAATTGGTGCCAATTGCTGCAGAATTTGATTTTACTGCCATTTTTCCGAAAATTGCACGTGTTAATCGGTTAACCATTTCAAAGTGCAATTAGGTTAATCGATTAGCACAGTGAAAAATGAGAAAATTGGCTTTTTGATGTGCTGTCTTGGTTCTGGCTCGATTTTTCTTACTTGTCAAAGAAGGCATGGACATAAACACATGAACCTTGGAGTCTCTTGAATGGTAATCAACTAAATCTTGGAAACTCTTGATCAGATGATTTTTGAATTGTCTGTAGATCAACTTTGACATTGTTCAGATGAAATTCATTCGAGCTGAGGGACTGTTTGATATCCTTGATCCAAATTCTTCCTAAAAAAGCTAGTAAAGAGGAAACAAACATATTTTTGGATTTTTGATTAAGGGTTAGTAAACATAAGCAAATAAAGGCAAATAAGAAACACACAGATGCTCGGTGATCCTGCAAGGCATAAACCCAAAGAAGAGAGGGATAAAGGAACCCAAAGCATGATCTTGTTTGTGGTAAAGATGCAAAAATGAGATGTGAATAATATGTGGAATCTTAGGGGGTAAAAAATTAGGGTCTTACACCACCCAGTAAGACGGCTATGCTAAGAGCCAAAATAAATGGATTCAAACAAAAGGACAACGAATCACTTTTTGAAGCGTGGGAAAGATACAATGACATGATAAGGCTTTGTCCACATCACAGTCTAGAAGAGTGGTTGCTCATCCATACCTTTTACAATGGTCTCTTGTATAACATAAGATTGATAATAAACGCCGCCGCGGGTGGCGGACTAATGGATAAACCCTACAATGAGGCCTATGCACTTATCAAAAGTATGGCTCAAAACCACTATCAGTGGGGAAGTGAAAGAACCTCCGTAGAGAAACCTCCGACGAAAGGCGGTATGTACGAAATAAGTGGCCTTGACCAGGTAAATGCCAAGGTATATGCTCTCACTCAAAAGGTTAAAAGTTTGACCATAACACCTACAACCACCGTGGCTGTCGTAGCTCTAAACTGCGAGTTATGCAGAGTTCCTGGGCATGCTTCCCCTGAATGTCAAATCTAAAAGCGTAGGGAAATTAAAAAAATTCGTTGAACTTCTGAAACAGTTGAATACCACAATACCCTTTACAGAATCTATCACCCAAATGCCCTCATATGCTAAATTTCTTAAACAAATCTATTCCAATAAGAAAAAGATCGAGGATGACGAAATCGTTACGCTTACTGCTGAGTGTAGCGCGATAATCTAAAACAAAATGCCTCCTAAGCTGAAAGACCCAGGTAGTTTCTCCATACCCTGTGTAATTGGAAAGTTTGTCACACACAAAGCCTTATGTGACTTAGGAGCCAGTATTAGTTTAATGCCCTTCTCCATACGCGAAAGGCTCGAAATGGGAGAATTGAGACCAACTAAGATGTCCGTACAACTTGCTGATCGTTCTATTAAATTTCCCATAGGAATACTAGAAAACATTCTGGTACGTATAGGTCAATTCTATATCCCTACTGATTTCATAATCATGGACATAAAGGAGGATTCCAATACCCCTATCATATTAGGAAGACCATTCTTAGCTACCGCCGGAGCCATTATAGATGTAAAGAGAGGTAAGCTAACCTTTGAAGTTGGTGAAGAGAAATTCGAATTTATTTTGACACAATTCTTACAGGCACCAGCTATAAATGATACATGTTGTCTGCTAGATGTCTTCGACGAATGCGTAAGAGAAATATAGATGGAACAAACTACATATTCCGAAGTTCTGAAAATTCAAATACCTCCAATCTTTGAAGATGATAATTAGTGTGATGAATACCAAGATGACAGTCTAAGTGAATGTCTAGCACTGACACCCAATCATATGCCTTGCCCAAAGAAACCGACTCTAGAACTTAAAACACTACCCAAAAATCTAAGGTAAGAATTCCTAGACACCGAACTCGAACGACCAGTGATAGTCAACGCAGACTTAGGACAGATAAAAACTGAGAAGCTACTACATGTCTTAAGAAAATATGAACTTCTTTCGGCTACAACATCACCGACCTAAAAGGAATAAGTCCTTCTATCTGTATGCATCGTATTATGCTAGAGAAAGACTGCAAGACCTCTAGAGAACATCAAAGGATAAATCCCGTTCTGAGTGACGTAGTCAAGAGAGAAGTGCAAAAGCTGTTAGAAGCACGAATTATATACCCGATCTCCGACAGCCAATGGGTCAGCCCAGTACATGTCGTACCAAAGAAGGGGGGTGTTATAGTTGTTAAGAACAAAAAAGGCAAATCTATAGCACAAAGAGTTGTGAGTGGAAGTAGAATATGCATTGATTATAGGAAATTGAACAAAGCCACTTGAAAGGATCATGTTCCTTTACCTTTTATTGATCAAATGCTCGAACGATTGGCTAAGCACTCCCATTTCTACTATTTAGACGGTTATTCAGGATTCTTTCAAATCCATATTCATCCTGACGACCAAGAAAAGACAACCTTCACTTGTCCTTATGGTACATTTGCCTATCGAAGAATGTCGTTTGGATTATGTAACGCTCCCGCAACGTTCCAAAGATGCATGATGTCAATTTTCGCTGATTTTATAGACGACATCATGGAAGTATTTATGGACGATTTCTCTGTTTGTGGGTAGAGTTTTAAAGGATTCTTATAGAACCTAGAAATGGTACTTGAAAGATGCGTAAAAGTGAATCTCGTGTTAAATTGGGAAAAATGCCATTTCATGGTTCGACAAGGAATCGTACTAGGGATTGAAGTTAATAAAGCTAAAATAGAAGTTATAAAAAACCTTCAACCTCCGAAAATCGTAAGAGAAATACGAAGTTTCTTAGGACACGCCGGTTTCTACCGACGATTCATTAAGGATTTCTCTAAAATCACCAAACCATTAACTGGCTTATTAATGAAAGACGCTGAATTCATCTTTGATGACAAATGCCTAAAAGCATTTGAATAGTTAAAAATAGTTCTCATTACCACACCCATCATGCAACCACCTGATTGGAGGTTACCGTTTGAAATCATGTGTGACGCTAGTGATTATGCCTTAGGTGCAGTCTTAGGACAAAGAAAGGATAAAAAGCTTAATGCAATTTATTACGCTAGTAGAACCCTAGATCCCGCGCAAATAAACTACGCCACCACAGAAAAGTAACTTTTAGCTGTCGTGTTCTCTTTGGATAAACTCCGTTCTTACTTAGTAGGAGCAAAGATAATTATCTATACCGATCATGCCGCAATCAGGTACCTATTAAGTAAAAAGGACGCCAAACCAAGACTCTTAAGATGGATCCTACTCCTACAAGAATTTGATTTAGAAATCAAAGACAAGAAAGGAACTAAAAATGTAGTAGCTGATCATTTATCGAGAATGGAAGATATTAAGCCTGAGCGAGTGCCCATCAATGATGATTTCCCTTATGAACGACTCATAGCCCAGTTAGAAAGTAATACAATTGAACACTCTTTAACTTATAATGATACCGAAACAAAAGAAGTTGTGGAAGCGATTTACACTAAAACCACACTGCCATGGTATCCTGACTTTGTCAACTACTTAGCAGTTAGAGTACTTCCACCAGATTTAACTTACCAACAAAAGAAGAAATTCTTCCATGATCTTAAACAGTATTACTGGGATGAGCCTCTGCTTTTCAAGAGAGGTGCCGATGGTATTTTCCGTCGATGTGTCCCCGAAGATGAAGTAGAAAATATAATTTCTCACTGTCATTCTGCTTCCTATGGAGGACATGCAAGCACTTCAAAGACTTGCGTTAAGATCTTACAAGCCGACCTCTTTTGGCCCACTCTATGGAAAGATGTCAATATCGCAGTCATAAATTGAAACTGGTGCCAATACACTGGCAATATCTCTAAACGCGACGAGATGCCACTAAGAGGCATTTTGGAAGTAGAAGTCTTTGACGTGTGGGGAATTGATTTCATGGGACCGTTCCCATCTTCTTTTAGTAACACGTACATACTCGTTGCTGTTGATTACGTATCGAATTGGATCGAGGCTGTAGCCTCTCTAACAAATGACGCGTGAGTAGTAATTAGGCTCTTCAAGCATATAATTTTTCCTAGATTTGGTGTGCCGAGACTTGTCATCAGTGATGGTGGCTCCAATTTCATTTCAAAGATCTTTGAAAAACTGTTACTGAAATATGGAGTCTGACACCGTGTAGCAACACCATATCACCCATAGACAAGTGGGCTAGTAGAGGTCTCAAATAGAGAAATTAAAAAAATCTTAGAAAAAACAGTTGCCACCTCTAGGAAAGATTGGTCTTCAAAGTTACACGAAGCTCTGTGGGCATATAGGACAACTTATAAGACCCAAATAGGAACCACACCATTTAAGCTAGTTTATGGTAAATCGTGTCACCTGCTGGTAGAATTAGAACATAAAGCTTATTGGGTCATTAAGACCCTTAATTTAAATTATACTGCCTCAGGCGAGAAGAGAATTTTAGATATTTATGAACTAGAAGAACTTAGATTAGACGCATACGAGAATGCCCAGATCTATAAGGAGAGAACTAAAAAGTGGCATGATAAGCGTATATCGAGGAAAGAGTTTAATGAGGGTGATGTAGTACTTCTGTTTAACTCTAGACTTAAACTTTTTCCAGGAAAACTTCGTTCTAGGTGGTCCGGTCCCTTTGAAATAAAGGGGAAATCCAGTGAACCATTTATCGTAAACGGGCAGCGCTTGAAACACTATCATTGCATTGACAATAAAGACTATTCCACTAGTCTAAAGCTTACAGAGCTGCTCGCTCATTCCCAGAACTAATCAATTGTTAAAATTTTGTCGAGCTTACGACATTAAATAAAACGCTTGGTGGGAGACAACCCGCTTTTTAGTCTTTTATTTTGAATTACAAATTTAAGTTTTTCTCATATTATTCCTTACTTATTTTTAATTTTCATTTTCTTTCCCTTTCATAATGTTACGCGGTAATATACATTTTAATCAATCATTACTAACTTAGTATCATTGTCTACTTACTTACAGGCTAACTTAACATTAGCTAACTACTTACTTTCACGATGCAACAAGTAGACTATATGGATATTGTTTTTAGAGGCAGAGCCCAGAGGAGACGCTTTGAAGCTTTAGCTCAGAGAGAGATGGCACTAACTATCTACCCTGATGGACTTACCATGACTAAGCTAGGTATCTGAGATAATGTTATGTTTTTGCTTAACAAAATTGGTTGGGATGGTTTTGCTGTCAGAACAAGATTTAGTTCTTACCATAGGCTAACCCTTGAATTCCTGAGCTCCCTTGTTTACTTGCCTAACCATGGTTTAGGATTCAATAGAGGCCTTATCACTTTTAGGATGTTTGGTGTCAACTATCGCTATAACCATAGAGAAATGGCTGAACTCCTAGGATTCCCAAATGGCCCTGATGTCTTTACCGTCACCCAAGAAGAATTACTACTCACGAACCTTGAAATAAACTATTTTTGGGGAAGCATTACCGGAAACAACCATCCTGAGCCAAATGACATGCATTCTGAGAACATTCAAAATCCTGCGATCCGTTATTTTCATAAGATCCTAGCTCACACCGTTGATATTGACATGACTAGGAGCATGAAATTAGTAAAGAGACGGCAAGACGGTAAATTTGACTTAATGGTTGATAATTATGTTTTCCCGGATTTCATTCTCCCTAACCCAAATCGCACTGATGTGCGCAATCCATATAACTATTGCTATAACGATGACCCGGTGCCTGACTCAGTCCCCGCGCACATTCCTGAGAATGTAGCTGATGGCGGGGACATTGCTGAGGATTATGATCAGGTGGAGCAAGTTGCTCCTGAAACTGACATACACCCACACACCACACATGTTTCTTCTGAAAATGTTGCAGGTACATCGTCTAGGCATAGGCCCAGAAGAAGAAATAAGGGTACACCTTCCACTCTTGATGACATTTATGCTGAAATGATGCGACATAGCGAATTAGACGCTCAGCGCGACCAATGGATTCAAAACATGGAAGCTCAGCAAACTGAGATGATGCAGATCCTTTGACAGATACATCACGATCAACATGATTATGCTGGCAGGACTGAATATAACATGTCAGGTTTGATCGATGAGATGACAGAGTTAACAGTACGTGTGGAGGACTTCGAAGAATATATGCAGCATGTGGGTATGCCACCTCAGCAGCCTGGAAATGGTAGGCGTAGAAGAACACTTGGCCAAGGCCACCAGTAGCAGGCATTCCAGGTTCTACCTTCCTTTCTTACCTTATGTCGTTGCATTGGGGACAATGCTCGATTTAAGTGTGGGGGAGGAAGCTTTATCGCTTTTATTTAATGTTTTCTAGGTAGATTTAATTATTATGTCTATTTCCTTTATTTAGCATTAATCGAGTCAAATTCATGTGCTGTCGAGTCTTTATGCACGGTTTCTGCTATTTATTTAATTCTCCCAGTTTCTTGAGCCAAAAAAAATATAAAAAATGAAAAAATAAAAAATAAAAAATAAAATAAAATAAAATAAAAATTTTGATTGAATTTTTGGTTTGATGCATGACATGCCACTTTAAGAGTATATCGATTGTTTTGCACTTTAGGCTATGTTAGAGGGACTTGGGAAAATGTTGATAATATCGATACCGTTTTGATACCCTAAACCCCCTAAGTATGCATATCAATCCGAGTACTTATTATGCCGAGACCTTAAGTTATGAGTTTTTAAAGTAACCTCTCGATTAGTTTGCAGTCAGCACCATCCTAAGGCACAAACTAAGTAATAAACCGATGCAATTATGTGGTCGATCTCAAAAAGTGAATTGTATGAATTAATAGAAAAAGCTAATAAAAGACATGTTCCTTCTAAGTTAGATTGTCCTCACTCGACCATTTAGCCCAACGGATCGGACTCTTGAAATTCGAAAGAAAAAAGAAAAAGTGCGAAAAAGATTTGAAAATGAGATCATTGAACACTAACATGTTTACTTACCATGTGCGTGCTGGGATAACGGGCTTAATGTGATTGCGCGAGAATGAAAAAGAGGTGAAAGGGAATAGGTCAAGTTATGATAAAATGATCCGGATTAGTTTGCGTAGGGTGGGAGTTTTTGAACGCAAATTGTGATTTCGTGTCATTACGGTACCCTTGGTGTTGACATTTAGTACCTATCTTTCTAGCGAACGCCTCGCAACCATGTATGATTTAAGTTTTGTCGTGTTCCTGTTTCGAACCCATGCTAGTATGATTACCACATTGGTTATTTGCTTGAGGACAAGCAAAGGTTCAAGTATGGGGGAGTTTGATAACGCAAAATTATATCGTATATTTGACTCGACTTGCATGGATTTTAGTTGCGTTTTCTTATATTTATGTCTTGTTATGCCGGTATTATTGCCTCTTTCAGGTACCTCGAGTAGAAATGGATTTGATAATAAAGGAAAGAAAAAGAAGTGAAATGAAGAAATTATAAAGAATATATATATATATATATATATATATATATATATATATATATATATATATATATATATATATAAAGTGAAGGGATGATAGGTGGAGCCCACCACAAATCAAAGAGGTGGCGCCTGCCACACTCAATAAAGGGTGGCGTCCACCCCCCAACAAATGTGGTGTCTGCCACACGAAATAATAGGAGAAAGTGGCGCTTGCCACTATTGGTGGCACCTGGCACTAAATCAAAATGAAAACCACTTTGTCCTATATTCTCCCCACGTCCAATTTTCCTCGTTCAACCGAACCGTCCGAATTTCACGCAAGAGTTCAGACTTTCAAGGGAAGGCAGTTGAGTATAAATTAAGAGGTTCATCTTCAGTTACGGGACCGATTTTTCTAGCCAGAATTTTGTTCTTAGAATCTTAAGCAGTTAAATTTACTTGTAAAAGTGATAGATCTTCCACATCGGGGGACTATTGTAATTCTAGTTTTAGGAACTTATTTTGATTGTGATTCTGTGTACCTGATCGTCAAGCGTGCCGGCATTTATTTTCTGAATTCAAGTATCAGCATTAATTTCGGTTTTCAGTTTATTTCTAGGTTCCATTTTAATTTCTTATTTTAACTGTTTATGTTTTCAACTTATAATAAATTAATTGCTGAATCATGTCTTACCTCACGTTTAATTATCGTAATAGCATGTTTATGTTCAAAACCATGTCTGGCTAAATCCATTGATATTGGAAATACAGTCATCCGGACGGGACTTGATAATAATTGGCGTTAAACTTTCATAAACTATTTTTTTGGTTATAGTTTCTTATTCTAAAATTAAAATTGTTTTTGTACGAGAGTAAAAAGCAAACAAGGTTACGGTCAATAAAATGAGAGTTTGAGATTTTAACCGGATAGCTGAAGCTAAGCATTAATTCTAAACACAGCGAGAGCACTTTAGGATTAATTAGAATTTATTGATTTCCAAAAATTACTTATAATTCAAATGAGACAGCAAGAGCAAAGCATTCTGGTTTAAGAGTATAGTCAGAGTCAATAACACGAGAATGTGAGATAAAGTCTTTCAAATCAATATTTTCCACTAAAGAATATTTTGAAATTTATAATTATGCCAACGATTTATTAAATCCCCGAAGTTTGATGAGTTACATACTGATATCCGGTTATATCTCTATTAAAGTTCAGTTTTCGTTTACATTTATTTCTTGTTGATCCTTAAACATTAGAAAATTCATTAGCCTTAAATTTACGTAGTAACATTAGATAACGGTAAGTTTGATTTTTGGTCCTTTGGGTTCTTGTTGGTCATTAGCGATACGACTGTGCACTTGCAGTCACGAATCCTATAGACATACTAAGTCGCGATCATAGTCATCAAGAATTAATCGAGGAAAAACATCAAGAATTAATCAAGAAAAAGCAAGTCCAAAACATGGAAGCAAACAAGTCGCAAAATAGAATCGGGCAACAAGAGAATTATTAATCAAGTTAAATATAAATATTTAATAAGATTAATCAATGATTTGATTAATCAATATTAAATAAAAATGTTTAAAATAATTAACAATTATAACATATTTTTGACATTTTTAAATATTATACAAATTAAAAAATAATAATTAAAACAAGTAATTAAAAGTACAAATTTGTTTTTTTGTTTAATAAAGAGCTAATAGATAAATAAAAAAGTTTGATTAACATGACAAATTAAACCAGAACAATTGTCAACAAGGTACTAGATTTCACCTGCCACAATTCAATACCAATATGCTTCAACTTGAAAGAAAACATATAGGTCTGGGTCATCCTTGAATACATATAAACCAAAACCGAAAAGAATTTTTATATATAATACTTAAAGCAAATGAACCTATATATTTATATAAAAAAACAACAAGTAACTGAATAACATCACTCACATATTCAAGAGTAAAAGTGAATCCAACCTCCCGATATTGTATCGCAACAAGAAGAAAATTTAAACACTTCAAGATTAAAGAAAATATTTATGCAACAGCAAACAACCGAAGCAACAAAATTTGAGCTTGCAAGAGAGAAGTCATTGTGGACTTTAACCCTTATGGACTTTCTTCTTCAAATTCTATTTCTGTCAAGTTAACAACCATACCACTTGATATCAATATTTCTGGGTTCATTGTTTGGATAGTGTTTTTGGCTTAAACTCCTAGCCTTAGGGCTAGGGGCCTTGGCTCTTGAGAAAACCTTTCCTAGTAAGTTTTGGTATCGCTTGTAGTCGGACATAAATTTGAAGCTATTACTATGGAGTGGAAAGTTGTGAGCAGTAAGAACAAGAACATGAGATTTTCTGTCTGGAAAGATAGATCGGGTAAGCACTTAGGAGAGAATGAGATCATCTCTTCCTTTTTCTACACTGAAATCCCTGAGGGATTTAATGCCAGGGACATGGCTAAAGTCTTCATGGATTTTGGCATTGTGTATGAGGTTTTCATCCCAGCCAAGTTGGATAAGAGAGGAAAAAGATATGGCTTCGTCAGATTCAGGAAGGTGGAGAATGAGATAAACATGGCGATCAGGTTAGATAACATTCAAATAAAGGGGATGAAGTTATATGCGAACATCCCTAGATTCGACAGAAGGAGGGTGGCAGATTGTAGAGAACGAAAACCTACTGGTAATGTGGAAGTGAATCATAATGGAGGACAAAACATAAATTATGGGGGCAGAGTTAGAAAAGGAAGATCATATGTGGATGCAACTAGAGGTGATTATGAACGAACAAATACAAACAGAAAACCTGAGGTTAAGGTTAAAGAGTTTGAAATTAGGAGATCGTATCCCAACTGGGGTGGTCTACAGTTTAAGATTAATGATGAAGAAATTAAGCGTTTTGAGAAAGCGTATGTGGGCGAGACGAAGAAATCTAGAAACTCATACAACATCCAGGATATCTTCCACAAAGAAGGTTTTTTCAACATCAGAGTAACTCCAATGGGTGCTAATATGTGCCTCCTTGAAGATTTAGAAGAGAACGCTGTGAAATTGCTGGTGAAGGAAGAGGAAGCTTGGCTACAAAATTGGTTCACGGATATCAGAGGTTGGTCTCCTACTGAAGTGGACAAAGAAAGATTAACATGGGTCAAGTGTTTTGGTATTCCATGCCACGCATGGAGGAACGACTTTTTCAAGTATATATCTAGCAGGATTGGAGATTTCATTTATTGTGACGAAGAAAATGAGTCTCAATCAAAGTTTGATGTAGCTAGAATTTTGATAAAAACAAAGTACACAAGTAACCTGAATGAAGTTTTAAGCATCGAAGTAAATGGAGTGGTATTCATGATAAAACTAGTCGAAGATAACCATGGTCCTAAACGTATTGTTACTAAAGAGCATAAGAGGCATGGTGTGGAGGATTCAGATGGGTCATTGGTGGGGGAAACTGAAGATGATACTGAAGATGAAGATGATTCAGTTGATAGCCTCTCTAAGGAAGATGAATCAGATGAGATTGAATCTTCCAATAATGGGGACGATGGGGACGAAGGTCTGGGAGACTGTGCAACTAGGCTACCTGTCTCTAGGCACAAGTCTAAGAATCAGGAGGTAGGCAAAAAGTTTAAAAATAATCATTCTTTTTCTGCCATAAAGGGTAATACAGTTAACGAGACTCAAAAGGAGGTTTTTGGAGGTCATAAAACTGTGGGACCCTGCCCTGAAATGCTTTTAGGCGAAGTGGCATTTAATGCTGTTGAGGCTCAAGAAATTTGATGGGATTTAAGGAAAAGAATTTGGTTAATAAGGGAGAGAATATCAGAATAGGGGAACGGTTAATGGAACATCGTGTACGGAAAGGCTTTGTGCTGAGAAAAATAGTCATGTGAAAGTAATGTGTTTGGGCCCGGATAAGAACATTGAAATGGACTCTGAATTGAGGCCCAATAATACTTTATCAGTGGACCTCAGGCCGCCTGAAAAAAGTTTCAAAAACCCTTTTAAAAAAAGAAGTCAGTACAGGAGATTTACGAGAATGTTCAGATTCCTTACGAACCCTCATTCTATTCAATACTGCTCCATTCTTCTACTGATACAAAATACCAAAAACCATTACATGAATCAATTGATGATAATACACTGATTTCTACCTAGTTAGGGGATAGTGAATCAAGATACTCTGGAGGTTCAATATTATGTTGTGATTCGGTCTCAGACATGGATGTGGTAGCTGGGAACGAAAGGGTCAAAAGAAATTCTGAAGATGTACCAGGTAAAGTGTGGTCAATTCTCAAAGCTTTAGGTATCGAAGAAGAGGAAGATGACGAAGTTCTCGAAGGGATACTGCAGAAAATGGAGAATAGAGATAACACTTTAATGGATAGAACGAAGGAGGCGGCAACAACAGGCCAATGAATTTGTCAACTTACAACATCATAGGGTGTAACTCTTCTATAAAAAAAAAAGAAGGCTCAATCAATATATTGAAAGGAACAAGATAGAATTCTGTATGATCCAAGAAACAAAGTGTAAAAAGGTTGAGGAAGGGTTTGTAAAGAGCATATGGGGTAGGGATGACTTTCAATGGTCAGCCTCTGATTCTAAAGGTCAGTCTGGAGGCATGATTTCAGTATGGAACAAGAGGTCATTTTGTTCAACCTTTAGTTTTTCTGGGAATGGTTATTTAGGAGTTTGTGGCGCATGGAGGGGAAGAATTATCTACATAGTGAATATATACTCACCTTGTGCAATTGCTGAAAAAAGAGTAATGTGGAGGAAACTTCTGGGAGTGAAATCTAGTTTACCAAGGGGAGACTGGATATTGGGATGTGATTTCAACTCAATCAAATTTAAAGAAGAAAGGCAAGGACAAGGAGGTTATAATCAGAATGAAATGGAGGAATTTAGCGTGTTTATAGAAGATATAGACCTGATAGACCTCCCCACTGTTGGTAATAGATTTACTTGGTTCAAGGCTAATGGGCCATGTAAAAGTAGAATGGATAGGTTTCTAATCAATGAAGAATTGTGTGACTATTGGAAGGTGGTTAATCAGAAGATAGGCTTGAGAGATGTATCTGATCATAGGCCAGTGTCATTGATATTGAATGATATGAATTGGGGCCCTAAGCCATTTAAGTCATTAAATGCGTGGTTGGACCACCCTAATTTTATGGATTTTGTTAGAGAAAGTTGGAACTCGGTTAGTACTTATGGTAATGCAGGTGAAGTGCTGCTGCAGAAATTGAGACATCTTAAAAGCAGGCTAAGATGGTGGAACACTAATGTATTTGGCATTCGTGATTTAAAAATAGAAGAGAATATTAAAAAGATCAATGAATTGGAAGATGTAATGGCAGAGTCTCTTGAGGAAGGGTCTGAAGAGGCAGTGAAATTAAGAAGAAAGACAATAGAGGAAATGTGGAATAATTTACACACTAAGGAAAGTATTCTCCATCAAAAATCAAGGCTGAAATGGATTGAGGAGGGGGATTGCAACACAAAATATTTTCATTCAATGATTAACAGAAGAAGGAGGGTGAACACAATTTTAGCTTTGAGTGTAGGCCTTCAAGTAGAGGATGAGGTTGAGAAAGTGAAACAGGTCCTCCACGATTTCTTTGAAGAGAAGTTTCAGAATTGTAATCAAGAACATTTTGAGATGGGTCTTAGCTCTTTAAATCAACTCTCAGAGGAAGACAACATGAGGCTAACTGATAGGTTTTCTTATGAAGAGGTACTAGAAACGATAAAATCCTGCGACGGAGACAGAAGTCCAGGTCCTGGTGGTTTTGATTTTAAGTTTTTAAAAAAGACTTGGGAGGTTGTTGGTCAGGATTATTTCAATTGTATAACTGAATTTTATGATAAGGATGCCCTATCAAAAGCTTTCTGTTCAACTTTTTTCGTTCTAATACCAAAGGTAGATAATCCTCAAAACCTGGAGGAATTTAGACCAATTGCATTAATTGGCAGCGTGCATAAGATTGTCTCTAAGATTTTAGCTACAAGACTTAGAAATGTCATTGGTAAATTGGTCTCTCCCACTCAATCAACATTTGTACCAGGAAGACAATTTTTGGATGGAGTTTTGTTAGCAAATGAGGTATTCGATTATGTCAAGAAGAAGAAGAAGAAAGGTTTTATGTTTAAAGTTGACTTTGCACAAGCGTATGATTGTGTAAGTTGGAATTTCTTATGTAGGGTGCTAGTTGCAATGAATTTCAGCCCCAAATGGATTGCTTGGATAAGAGGTTCAGTATGTAAAAGCTATAGATCAGTTTTGGTTAATGGCAGCTATTCAAAGGATTTTATGATAAAAAAGGGTCTAAGACAAGGGGACCCTTTATCACCATTCCTTTTTGTCTTAATAACTGAATGTTTGGCGCTTATGGTGAAGAAAGCAGAAGTGAGTGGTTTAATGAAGGGTATCAGAATAGAAGGTAATACCACAAGTTGTCTTCTGAAATTTGCTGATGACACTTTGATCATTTGTGATGAATCTTGGTCTAAGATTTGGGGTATAAAATCAGTATTTAGAGGATTTGAAGCTCTGTCTGGATTGAGAATTAATTATAATAAAAGCAGCATTATGTGCTTTGGATTAGAAGTGTATAGAATTGCAGCTGTCTCCACCTTCTTGAATTGTAAAGTTGGCAAGTTCCCTTTCAAGTTTCTTGGACTAGCTGTTGGTGGCAGCCATAAATCCATTGAATTCTGGAAACCAGTCACTGCTTCTTTCAAAAATCGGTTGACAAAATGGAGGAGCAAAACTTTATCTATTGGTGGTCGGGTTATCTTATTGAATTCAGTTTTAACAAACTTGCCAATACACTATTTTGCGTTATTCCTTGCACCTGCAACTGTCATAAAGGAAATAAAAGCCATTCAAAGAAGGTTTCTATGGCCTGGTAAGGGTGATAAGGAGAGTATAGCTTGGGTGAAGTGGTCTCTAGTTTGCAAACCAAAAGCTCAAAGAGGCCTTGGTGTCAAAGATGTGGGTTTATTTAACAAAGCACTTGTGGAAAAATGGTTGTGGAGAATTGTTTATGATCAAGAAGCCATATGGAAAAGTATCATAAAATCAAGATACAAGGGTGATTTCAACAACTTGTTTCTTTATCAACAAGTGGCTCCAAATTATCAGAGGTCTAATTGGTGGAATGGTTTGTGTAGACTTGCTGCTTACTCTAACAATCGAGGCATGTTCAGTAACTTAAATTGGAAAATTGGCAATGGCTGCAACACTCTGTTCTGGCAGTCCCGGTGGATAGGTTGGAATGCTCTCAATGTCCTATTTCCATCTCTTTTCATCTCATCTCCAAATCAGTATATCTTGGTAAAAGATTGTGGCAGTTGGATTGGCAATTTATGGACTTGGGATATAATTGGAAATAGTGTTATCCTGTCTAATGAAGTTGAAGAGTCAGTAGAGGAAATGCAAAACTTGTTGGGAGAGATTAGAATGTCCTGTCTGGAAGATGATGTAATCTTGTGGCCAAGGAAGATTGACAATTCTTTTTGTTTTAAGGAATGCTATGACATGTGGATTCGCAGAAGAGAGGAAGATTCATTGGAGAATAACTTGAAGGATGCTCTTGGATATCTTTGGAAGCTCAAGCTCCCCTTGAAAATATTGATCTTTGGTTGGCGACTTTTGATGAATAGATTACCGACACGAAAGAATCTTTTTAACAGGGGAATTATTATTGATCCTAACCAATTGCCTTGTGTTTTCTGCTCTAATGAAATTGAGGATATTAACCATCACATTCTTAGATGCGACAAAATCAAGCTTTTATGGAAAGATTTGGAATCTTGGATAGGAATCAAACTTCCTCTTGGAACCTGCAACATTGAAATGTTCCTAAATTGGTCGAGAGCAGGTGGTTTAGGAGAAAATTAACTTTTATCTGGTTGTCTTCTTGTTGGTGCATTTGGAAGATTCGAAACTCTATCATTTTCAATGGTGCAGAGCTTGTTTTGAAGAATTTGCTGCTAGACATTCAGTTGGTAACATGGAAATGGAGGAGGAAGAAGAAAAAGAAGGATGATGTGGGTAGTTTCTATGATTGGCACAAGATGCCTATAGATTTGCAATGTCTGTAACAAGCTCTGATTGCTGGTTTATGTTTTCTTTAGTATGATTACAACCTGCTGCTATCAAGGAGGTTTTGATATAGTTTCAGGTTTTTATCTTCTTTGCTTTCTTTTTTCTTCTGGCCTTGTATAAAGTAGGGCTATTAGAATTTAGAAAGATTTCATTCATTTGTATTTGGTCTGATTAGATTTATTGAATGAAGTTTGATTATTAAAAAAAAAACAACCGAAGCAATATAATATCTTCAACACAATAGCAACCTCGAAATCAAAATCTTACAGAAAACGTAGAAATCAACTAAAGTCCAACCAATTTGCTTTGCTAAACAAAAGTGCTTACGGTGAATTTATGTTGTTGCTCAATGAGCTTCTTTTCGAGGTGAGTTTTAAGGACGACGGTTGTGTGGAGGGTGTTCGTTCGACGGAGGAAGTGATGAGCATGGTGGTTGCTCGGTTGTGTTACGCGGTTTTATGGTTGACGGTGAGCGGCGACGGTGATGTCATTAACGGAGTGGGAAGAAAAACAAAAGGAGTGCATTGTTGTTGCTTGTTCGTACGGAGAGGATGAGTGAGGAAACTTATGTGGTTGGAGTGAAAATGATTATATGGTGTTATGTTGTGACAAGGATGAATGGAAAGCTGCAAGAATGGTTTTATCGTTGGAATCGTCAAATATCTGGTGAGTAGGACATTAAGAAGGTAGCAGAAGAAGGTTGCGTGTTGATGATAGTGGTTAAGCCGTGTGGATGCAGGGTAGTGATTGAAAATGATGGTGAAGGTTTTGTTGTGGTGAAGTTCGTGGTTTTTTTTTTAGTTTTGCTACAGTTGGAAGTTGATATGTATGTTCAAGGGTGGATGTCAAGTGTAGCGGTTATCTTTCATATGGTTGAGGGGGAGAATCTTGATGAAGTATAATGTTCGGAGTGTTATGAAGTTGTCTGGCGCAGGAGGGAGTATTTGGGTTATCTAAAAATGGTGAAGAAAGCGTTCCTCAGCTATACATATGGCTTTGTCCAGTGAAGAGAAAAAACTTCTCAGCTTTTTCCTCCTTTTTATGGTACTTGAGAGAGGGATGTGTGAGTCCTTGGTCTTGTTTCTTTTTGTTTTCATGCAAAATTGGTGAACATTAAATTTTGAAAAAAAGAAAAGCTAAAGCTGGAACATGAAAAGAGAAAAAGAAAACGTGATGGGGGACCAGATGTTTCTGTTCAAAACTTCACATGAGGAGAGAAAGAGTTTTGAGGTGGTATGACGCTTTTTTGTGGTGAGCCACTCCTTTTTTTTTGTGAAAGTGTATTGTGTCCTCTTTTTTTTCTTACCCTTTTACTGTGTGCCATTTATTAATGAGAGAGATCATTGCTTTAGTGATGTGAATGGCGCGTGTATGTGTGCAGGAAAAATAATCCAAAAACACTAAGTCCTCGGATATCTCCTCAATGCAATGACAAGTCCCATGTTTCCCAAAATGAAGTAACCGAAAAAAAAAGCTTTTTAAAACTTAAGTATTAAGTTTTACTAAAAAGCAAAAAAAGAAAACAAATTTATATTAATAAAAAAATAAAAAAATAAATGGAATAAAAATAAAATATTAACTATTAAAAAATAAACCTAAAATTAAAAATCTGACTAATCTATTTAAATTAAACTAAAAAAATAAAATAAAATCGGTTAAAAATGAATAAACAGAATAGTATCGAAGTGCCTAGAAAAATAAACTGAATGCACCAAAATGACCAGCGCGAAATAAACGACTCGAAAAAATACATCGTTTGGTCAAATTTTGAAATAAGTTTTCCCCGGTTAAAAGGCTCAAACTGATCAAAATACGATCGAAAACCACTCAAAAAATTAAAAAGAGCACGCCAGGTTAAACTATGCGGAACCTAGAATAATATAACTGACGTTTGCAAGCCCGATTTTGAAACTTTTCGTCCACTGATTTTACGCACAGTTGACTTTTATTTTGACCGATTCGGATGTAAATCCAATAAGTTTATTCTGGCTGATAATTTGGGCATTATGCACGATGAAATACATGATATGCTATGCAGATGATGCAAAAATATGCAGGATCTTAGGGATAAAAATTAGGGTATGACAAGATGCTCTTTGTGAAGCATGTCAGAAAGGAAAGTTTTCCAAAACTTCTTTCAAAGCTAAGAATGTTGTTTCCACTTCTAGACCGTTAGAGCTTCCGTACATTGATTTGTTTGGTCCAGTGAAAATTGCATCCATCAGTGGTAAGAAGTATGGATTGGTCATAGTTCATGACTATAGTCGTTGAACATGGGTAAAGTTCTTGAAACACAGGGACGAGTTACATTCTGTGTTCTCTACCTTCTGCTCTCAAGTGCAAACAGAGAAGGATTGCAAAATAGTTAGAAGTGATCATGGTGGCGAATTTGAGAACAAATACTTTGAGAATCTTTTTGATTCTTATGCCATTTCCCATGATTTCTCCTGTCCTAGAACTCCACAACATAATGGGATTGTAGAAAGAAAGAATAGGACTTTGCAAGAGATGACTCACACCATGATCCAAGAAACTGACATAACTAAGCATTTCTGGGCAGAGGGAGTAAACACAACTTGTTATATTAAGAATATGATTTTTATTAGACCTATTCTGGGTAATACTCCTTATGAATTATGGAAGAACAGAAAGCCCAACATTTCTTATTTCCATCCTTTTGGCTGTTTTTGTTTTATGTTGAACACTAAGGAGAATATTAGCAAGTTTGATTCTAAAGCATACAAGTGTTTGTTGTTAGGATATTCTGAACGCTCAAAAGGCTACAGAATCTATAACACAGAAACACGAATTGTTGAGGAATCAATTCATGTTAGATTTAATGATAAGCTTGACCCTGAAAAGTCAAAGCTAGTTGAGAAACTTGCAAATTTGAAGATTACTTTCTCAGAATCGAAGGACAAAGATTCTGAAGACAAGGACTCAGAAGACAAAAACAAGGATGCTGATGAAAAAGACTCAGAAACTACTCAACCAAAAACTGTTGTTAGTCTATCTCATCAGAAGAAGAATAGATCAAGAACTTCTCACTCTGAAGAAATGATTCTAGGAGATAAAGACGCACCAGTCAGAACTTGATATTCACTCAAACATTATGAAGAAACTCTGATAGGTTTGGTATCATTGATAGAGCCAACATCCATAGATGAAGCTCTTCTGGATAATGAATGGATTCTGGCAATGCAAGAGGAACTGAACCAATTCACTAGAAATGACGTTTGGGATCTTGTTCAGAAAATAAAGCGTGTTCATGTTATTGGAACCAGATGAGTGTTAAAAAACAAGCTCAATGAGAAAGGAGAGGTCGTCAGAAATAAGGCTCGACTAGTAGCACAAAGTTATGATCAATAAGAGGGGAAAGACTATACAAAAACCGTTGTACCAGTTGCCAGGTTATAATCTATTCGTCTTTTAGTTTCATTTGCAGTAAATCATAACATCACTCTATATCAGATGGATGTTAAGAGTGCATTCTTAAATGGATACATTTCTGAAAAAGTGTATGTGCACCAACCCCTGACTTTGAGAGTTCTAAAAACTCTGATTTTGTTTTCAAACTTAAAAAGTCAAAATACGGTCTGAAACAAGTTCCTAGAGCTTGGTATGAAAGATTAAGTAACTTCCTTTTGGAAAATGATTTCACTAGAGGGAAAGTGGACACAACGCTCTTTTGCAAAACTTTTAAGAATGATATTCTTGTTGTGCAAATTTATGTTGATGATATTATATTTGGTTCTGCTAATGCTTCTTTGTGCAATGAATTTTCTAGGTTAATGCAGGCAGGATTTGAAATGAATCTCATGGGAGAACTCAAGTTCTTTTTGGGAATTCAAATTGATCAACGTTCAGAAGGAACATACATTCACCAAAGCAAGTATAGAAGAAATTTTTTGAAGAAGTTTAATTTGTCAGAATGTAAGCTAGCCAAGACTCCAATGCATCCCACATCCATTATGGAAAAAGAAGAGGTAAGTGGTAAGGTAGATTAGAAGCTATTCAGAGGTATGATAGGCTCTCTCCTTTATCTAATTGCTTCTAGAACCGGTATCTTATTCAGTGTTTCTTTGTGTGCTCTCTTTCAATTAGACCCTAGGGAGACTCATTTAACTGCTATTAAGAGAATCTTTAGGTATTTGAAAGGTACTACTAATCTTAGCTTGTTTTATAGAAAATCAAGTGAATACAAATTAGTAGGCTATTGTGATGCTGACTATGCTGGAGACAGAATAGAAAGGAAAAGTACTTCTGATAGTTGTCTATTTCTAGGAGACAATCTAATCTCGTGGTCCAGCAAAAGACAGTCAACAATTACGCTCTCAACAGTTAAAGCTGGATATATTACAGCTTCTGAATGTAGCACTCAGATACTCTGGATGAAGAGTTAACTAGAAGATTATCAAATATCTGAGAGTAATATTCCTATCTTCTGTGATAATACTTCTACTATTTGTTTATCCAAGAATCCTATCTTGCATTCTAGGGCCAAACATATTGAAATTAAACACCAATTTCTACGTGACTATGTTCATAAGTGTATTTTTCATTTAAAATTTGTTGATACAGACCACCAGTAGGATGATGTCTTCACTAAACCCCTTGCTGAAGATAGATTCGTTTTCATTCTAAAAATTTTATTTATAAAACCTTGTCCAGAATGAAATGATGTTTTTTTCAGAATGTTCAGCTTATCAAAATTCTTGATTAAAGATTCTGAGGTTGTGTTGTTGTTGTTTATTTGTTTCTGAAACATGAGCTTTCTGAAGTGAGAAAGTTTCATGAATAAAAAAGGATCTGTTCAGAAGGAAATCCTATCGATTTGTCTTCTTGATTCTGAATAATTACAATATTAATGGTTGTCTTTTCGTTTGATAACATGTGGTCTTTAGTGGTGACAGATGTCCCACTTCCTGAACACACGTTTTGATGACGTGACATATAGGGTTTTGTATTTTTTCTTGAAAATAGGTTAAAATCTTTACACCTTCCCCTATATGATTGTGCATGTACTATTTGTAATCATGTTTAATAATTATAATTATTATTTTAAAATGTTTATAAACCCACTTCACTCACATTTCACACTACGCTCACAACTCTCCCACATTTTTCTCTCTTTCAAACCCTAGACCACTCTCTGCAACTGTTCATCTTCAACATTCATCTTCAACGCTTATCTTCAACTCCCAACCATCTATAATGGCTGAATCTTCTCAATAACCTCAACATCAATTTTCATCATTTGTCATTCCTGAAAGGCCAATCGTCACTCTCAATACTCCAACTGAAGACCTCTCCGTGCTCTGCGAAACTATTGTTGATTTTGAAAATCTGAAGGATAATGGTTTTGATCTTACTGGGACGCTTGAATTTCAAAGCTAGAATGCTTTCTTTGAAAGACTGAAAAGACCGACTTTTCTAGTCCTTGTTGAAAACGTTTTGAATCATGCTAAGGCTGAAAAAGAAAAGGTCACTTCTTACTTTCTCCGCAGAAAACTTGAGATTACAGAGAAGACCATTTCTGATTTCATCTCTCATGCTGTTAAAGGAGATAACGCTACCTTTATCAAATCTAAATCTAAACAAGATGCAATGGAAGCATTGGCATCAAACTTCAAAGAGATTGAAGATATCTTATGGGTATGGTTCAAAATCGACATTGGAAGCATGTATCACCGTTCTAGCACTAAGACGAGTTATCACATTAATACCTCCCATAGGTTCATGTTGTTCTTTTTAGAAGATGGTTTCAACATGACACTACCAAATTTTCTATTTAGACCCCTTAGAGATTCGGTGGTTCTTATGAGGAAGAACACCATGATGAGGATATCGGTTAAGATTCTTGTTGAGAAGACTAGAAACAATGCATTTATCAACCTGATCCCTCCCCTTGTTGATGATATTGTTTGGCTCGTCTCCAAAGAAGACTTGAAGGAGGTTAGCGAAGAGGTTGCCAAGTACAAGGTGTGTACTTTCTATACTAGTCGAATACATCGTAAAAAGACAAAGGAATCTGAAAGACCGCCCTCTGGAAATTTGAATGTTGTTGCTGGAACTTCCTCTTCTGGAGTGCTCCCAAAATTCTGAAGACTCTTGCTGAGCATAAGGAAGACAAGGACCTAGTCAACCAACGCTTGGATAGGCAAAAAAAAAAGTTTGAGCTTATCCTCTCTAGATTACCCCCACAGAACCCAAACCCTTAGTCGTTGAAATTCTTATGCACTTTTGTTTGTGTTTGTGTTTGTGTTTTTTTTTTGTTTTTTTTTTGTTTTTTATGTACTTGTGCGCCTTCTGGCGTTTTTATGATTAATGAAATTATTTTTAGTTATTTATTGTTTGTGTTATCTTTTTGTCTATGTCTTTTTGATTGCTAACAAAAAAGGGGGAGAAACGTAATGATTTTGATATATCTATATTCATGAATCATAACCCAAACATTCTAAATGTTTATGCTATCAATTACTTGAGAATATTTTGTTAGCTGTTTCAGGGAAAGAAATGAATATCTGAAGATACTGAAGTTTTCGAATCAGATCGTAAGACAATTAATTTTTAAAGAAATGGTTTCTAAGGAATCAATTGAGAAATACTTCCAACAAGGCATTAAGTTTGTAAAAACTTTTACCAACTTTAACCAGGATTTGAAGATTTTTTTTAAGATCTCAAACCAGGCTAAGTTTTTCAAACCAGACTTCTGAATTATTGTCTCAGATAACTAGGATTCTGAAATAGTTCTAGTAACTTTTGAAGAAAACCAGATTCTGACATAAGATCATTCTGGCTTTGCAAAAAGGTTAATAAGGAAAGTGTTCTTTCATTCTAATTTTATCTTTTTGGGACTGTTCATCTCAGGGGGAGCTTTGTGTTTCTTACTGATATGCTTCTCTATGATTACCCTGTACAAATTGTTCATCCAAATACATTGTTTTGTCATCATAAAAAAAAGGGGAGACGTCATACCCCAAATTTGTCCTTCATTTCTCAGTTTTTTCTTTGTAGATCATCTAGCCTATGGCCATGATCTTCTAAGAATTAGGTCATAGAATCTTGTGTGCATGCTCATTATGACTAAGCAGCTTGTGCAGGTACATTAATTTCAAGTGGAGATAATACGCATTCTCTCAGTCAAGTACCTCAAAGCATGACCAGTTGATCCTGGCTCAAAGTGGTCCTATGGTTCCTATTTGATTTAGAGGTTCCACTTTTAGAACTCTTTCTCATTCGTGGGCCATTCTGGGATCAATGTTTTGAAGATATCTTGGATGAATTTCTTGGCCATATCTCATTAAAATCAAGATCGGGCTTTGGTTGTTTATGGTTCAAGGTATTGTTGTAAGTTGTTCTTGAGAACATTGAGGGTTTGAGTGCACACCATCAGGAGTACATTTTAAGGTTCGTTAAGATACATTGACATCTTCTCCAAGATACCTCAAGATCAAGATGCTACAGTGTGTGCTTAATTCTTTATCATTATTTCAATTGAGAATACTTGGAAATATGGTTTCGTCCTTCTTAACTTCACAAGATATTTCTTCGTCAAGGCCATCAGGTGAAGAAAGACTTATTAAAACAAGAGATTTATTTGATTAAGGTACAAGGTATGGGTCATGGGGAAAAAGATGAGGTTGTGGGTTCATTATGATTAAGGTCTTATTGCTTTCTCAATTACTTGTTACTATAAATGCAAGATAGCTTGGATTTGAGATTGAGGTATTCATTCAAGTGTGCTTTGAATTCAGTGTTTGCAAAGTGACCAAGTAACGTGATTTGGTTTATGGATTCCCTATGACATCAAAGTTTTGTTCATAATGTTTCGGGTTCAAATGGTTTGATTTATCTGAATCAAGAACTAAGTGTAACACCCCAATTCCCCTCGCGAATAAATAATACAAATATAAATCAGAGTAACTAAAAATTTATTTTTCCGACAGGAAACAGGGATGTTACACTTAAAGAAAGAAAATACAAACCCTGCTCAATTATTTTGATACATAACACAAAATAGGATAACCCCATAGGGAACCTTTTTCCATATAAAATGAATGTCAATTATAGAATAAAGCGGAAAGATCCATAATCGACTTGTTTTACAAAATGAATCGTTTTATAACAACAAAATATACATACAAAGGTCATACAAAACATATTCAACAATTGTATACAAATAACTTAAAGCGTTCCCCGACTCCCGTGCTACGTATCAGAGCAGACACCAAGACCTAAGCAAACGAAGATCTAACTCTTCCACTTGCCTCCACGCCTCTAAAGCTGACAATCTGAACTATGCCATAAAAAGCATATTCCAGCAGAAGGGTGAGAAATAACAACTAAACCAAGATTGCATAATAATATGCAAAAACACATAAAAATCACATACACAGTTATTCTCACTTCACACATCACATACCAATGCATATAGCAAGCCACAGATGTATAACATATTTCTAACAATCCAACCACATAACATATAACAATTATACTAACATAATCACACATTTGCACCTAAGGCATACCAAGTCATAGCATTTATCACATATGCACGTCAATTACCAATGCTATCACAATCTTAACACATAACAAATCAATGCACAATTTCCACACATAATCAATCAAATCATGATTTTTCCACACATAATCACATAATCAATCAAACATATACCATTCAATACAATTGCACATATTTTATCTCATCAATCACAATCACATTTCCATGCACAATTAATTCATGATGAATGCAAATGCACAGAGACCGACACCACGACTTTATGCACATGCCATGCGGTACCGACTTCCATTGTCACATCATTTTGTCACGTCATTAGTCCACTCAGGAACTATTGGAACCATCGCTCGTTACTGAGAATCTCAAGTAACGCCCCGTCGAGCCTACGATGTTCACCCGTCGCTTTAAGTCCTCAGGCATCGCCTCATATTTTCGAGGCCCACGACGTTAAGGATTGCTTTAAGTCTCCAAAGGAGCCCACAATCGTCTATACCCATCGCTTTAAGTCCTCAGGCAGCGCCTCATATTTTCGAGGCCCACGATGTTATAGAATATTCTCTCTGGAACCAAACCGTCACTCAGGAAGTTTCCACAATGCCCATTATGATGCTTGGCATACAATGACTCATGACATTCACATTGCACCCACATACACATCCATAATCATGCATATATAATCAAATACCACACATTGCATATTCTTGCCCTTAGGCCACAAATCAACAACCACAACAATTACAACAACTTATCACATGCTTCAACATCATCACATTCATGCATTGCAAAGCAATTCAAACAATGCATTTCAAACCCTAAATGCCACCACACAACATACATTGAAATTTCACATAAACAATGCACTTCATCACAAGCCATAAATACCACAATCATATCACATACCACAAATCACAACAACATCATAGTTCCTCACACAAGGGATTTACATATCAAATGCTACTCACAACACATCATTATCGCACATTGAAACCAAAACCCAAAACACACATTTATTCCTCCATAACACCACAAACCATCATCACCAACACTTATCATATATATTCACATCATATACCAGCACACAAGCCATACGATACATATTAAAAGCATATAGCATGATAACACTTCATTCGCACACCAATACGACGGTGAAAATTCGACAAACCAACACTTTTTCAAAATCACGACTTACATATTTCATCTACTACCCTCCAAACCATTTTTAAAAGAAAGAGCATTTCATTAGCTTTCTAACGCTTCGAACGGCGACCAAAACGCACTTACGGTTTGAAAATTACGACGAAAACAAAATTGGAAAATATCACGTTCGCTCCAGTATTCGCTAGGCGAACCCTAGCAAACCAAGGCAGTGGAAAACAGTCATAAAGTCCGCTAGGCGAACCTTCTAGCGAACATTCGCCCGTTTCTTCGCTGGGGTTCGCTAGGCGAACCCGCGAAACCCAGAAGTCGCAGCAGCGTCAATATAGGTCATATGGGACCAAAATACATCATTTTTACCACCCAAACACTTCTAATTCATACCAGAACAACCAAAACATGTTTAGACATAATCAACGAGTATTCTACGCGGTTTATATCGAATTTCATCCGTGAAAACGTCGATTTCTATCAATCGCTCCTAATTCCAATCGATACGAAAAGTCACGAAACAATCAAAACAATTACAACAAACAACACATATACATACACAAGCAAGATATAATTGAAACTTCTCACCCTTACCCGATTATTCGCGCTCGAAACGGAGTTCCCGCGATTTTCCTCTTTTCTCTTCCTCTCCTCTTCTTTCTTTCCTTCTCTTTTCTTTCTCTTCTTTTTCTTTTCTTTCTATTTCTCTCTCTCTATTTCTATTTATAAAAATATCTAACCACGCAAAAAGACCAAAATACCCCTCAGCTTAAATATCTCCCAAACGCTCTCAAAATGCGATAAAACATAAACAATGATGAAAAATAACATTTTGTCAAATAAAAGTCAAAAATAAAATAATACACAACCAAAACCAATTAAATTTACTCTATTAAATAAATCTAACAAAACTGGGGCGTTACAATTCTCCCCCACTCAGACATTTTCGTCCTCGAAAATCTAAACGATACGAACAACTCTGGATACGACTCTCGCATCTGACTAACAACCCAACATGCCAACAAAAGGCACACCACGAATAACACAACTGGCAAACCACCTTGCCAATAGCAGATACAACAACGACACGACAACGACGACCACAACGACGACAAGATGCAAAGCCCATACAATGCACTTGACGACTAACTCACGACTCAAAGAAAAGCCAAGATACCAACACACCAGTTCACTCTAGAACCGAAACACAACAAGATCGTTACCCTCACCGTAGGTAACCCACCTCTAATTCCTCACACAGGAATTAGCTACACGAACTCGAACCAACACAATGGAAACGAGACAACAACACAAACAAGAACATAAAGTTCCATGACACCACAAGGTCTCCACAACATCAACAAAACCAGAACACCAACATCCTTGTCACACAACCATACTACAACAATGCTATAATTCACCAATCGAACATATAACCAAAACACCCAACTACATAGCAGCCCACGGATAACAGTTAAACTTTTCACATATGACTTCCATCCTGAAACGTTCAATGGTCTCAACACTCCTACATGTTCCCAATGTTCAACCTATGAACTCTTACCAGTCCCACACGTATATACGAAATGTGCCATATCACGCTTCCGCTGCGCACTCTGATTACTCGTAACCATCAAAACTACCAATCTCACGTCCAAAGTCTAACTCTCTCTCATATTCACCAAAAATCATTGTTTCTGTTAATATACCCAACTGCACACTATCAGACGTCAATTCACACACCAACCCAAATCTCTAAATTCTCCCAAAAGTTCCCACTCTTTAACCATCAAAGCAGACATAAGTAAAACTCTCGACTTAACTCATCACGCACGACATAAACTTTACCAATAGGATAATTCGAGCCAAAGTCATAACTAATCAGGAATTCCAACCATCCGACCGTACCTTACTCCGAGTTACAAATCAAAAGTTATGCAGAAAACAAAATTACACAAATAGCACTGTTCGCTGGGCGAACCTTCTCGCGAGCATTCGCTAGCACCTTCGCTAGGCGAATGTTCCAGCGAACCAACTACTAGCTAAAAACAAACACAAAGTTCGCTAGGCGAATCCCTTGGCGAACCGAGGCAGCAACTTCCAACATCAAAAACACCCAAACTTCGCTAGGCGAACAACTCAGCGAACCTTCACTGACCTTCGCTAACTGGTTCGCTAAGCGAACCCGCGAAAACTCAGAATTACAACAGTCTTGTTACATATCCAAAACCGTCAATTCCTCCATCCAAACACCTTGAACCTAAAACCCTTAAAACAATACCTCCAGATTCTCCAACACAATACAATCGCGTCCAATTCCAAATCCTGAATAGTATCGATCCTTTTATGAATCCTCAATTGTCGTAAAGCATAAGCCACGACTTTACCCTCTTGCATTAACACACTGTCTAAACTCCTCAAAGACACATCTCACAAACTGTTTATTAGAATCATCCAGAATCAAAACTGAAGCCGTAGCCAACTTCTACTTCAGCTCACCAAAACTTACTCACAACGAACATCCAGACAAACAACTCACCCTTTGCAAGCCAACTGAGACAACAGAAGTACGAACTTAGCAAAGTCTTCCATAACCTTCCGTAGCAACCAACTGAGCCCAAAAGTTTCTAATCTCCTTAACCAACTTCGGAACCTCTCATTGTAGAACTACATCCACTTCCGATGGATCCATAACCATACTCTCATCTGAAATAACATATCCAAGAAAACTAACCCTTTTTTTTAACCCAAATTCTCACTCGAATAACTCCGCATACAACTTCATCTCTTTGCAACACTTGTGATTCAAATCTCAAACACTCTACCTGTTCTTCCTCAGGGTTTACAATAGATCCGAATATCCTCAATCAAAGCCATTACTAACTTATCCAAATAAATATGGAAGATACGATTCCTCTACTCCACAAACATTACAAATTCCTTACTAACACCAAATAACATCACTGCACGTTGTAATACCCAAACAAATTCCAAAATATATAAATTCTTAAAGTTCTTGCAAAATTCTTTTCCCTGGGTAACTGGTTACTCACATATAAGCTTAACTGAGTAAATAACAGCCTATCCCGATGATAACAAACATAACCAGTCGCATTAAGTCGATCACAGCCTCAACTCACACAATCCACCACTCTTATCAAACATTCCAAACAATTGCAAGTTCACTCAAACTCAGCCAAACCATTCCAGTTATCTATTCCTGAAAGTGGACACTTGTTCTCAATCGTTACCTTATTCAACTGTTAGCAATACATACACAATTTCTTCTCTTTGCAGTCAAAATTCCATAAATCCCCACGTGTAGCAACAACTATCTCAAAAGAACTCTCAAACATTACATCCCCACCTAGGGTTTTCTCAAAATTTCCATTAATGCTCTAAAACTCCAAAGACTCCAAACCTCACCAGAACTCTAAGTTTCGCTTTCCATAGTCTCAAAACCAATACCATCATATGCATCATACTTGTTATTCCATTCAACCATCCTTCCTTTTTGTTACTAACCAAACCGGAGCTCCCTAAGACAACACCTTAATGTTCCATCCATAACACATCTGAAAACCATGCACAACTGACGGCCCAACACTGTGACTTCCTGCCAATTTCCATAACACTATCATCACAGACCAAACAAACATCTTAATTTCACGTCCTAAAAGTTCTTCTACTACTTAGCAGATCCAAACCTCAAATCCTTACCTTCGTCCAATTTGAGTTCACACTCTACTCTCTGAGAACAACCTTTAACAATACCCAATCCTTCTCTCCCAATGACTTCCCAACTTGACCAACATACCAAAAACCTCTAATCCGTCTCATCTTCTAGTATAAGAGTCTTCATCGACTCAACAAAACAATCCGTAACCATTTCCTTAATTCCAAACAATTCATTTCACCCACTATCCAAGCCGGAAAGACACGCCTATTCCATCCAACATAATTTCCGTCTGCTATCAACAAGAGATTAAGGGTGATCAGTTCCTCAATTTGTCAATAGACAGCCGACAATCATGATGGGGCATAAACCGTCTTCACCAAACTATAATAGCATTTCTTGTATCTTATGCACAAAACTACCTAAGGCACAAATCCTTAGTTGACATAAACCTTACCTCCGCATTCCCTTCGGAACCGGGAACAACACTGTCCAACAACACTTACTCTCTTGCAACCAACGGCACACTGAGCCAACGCTCCACGACCGAAGCAACTTGGAGAAGTTACAGCTTCTCCCCCACTTATCTCATTCTCCAACCTGAAGACAAAGGATTAGAAAAACCAGAAAGCACTGACAGTGTTTCACACACATATCACGTACTAAGGAACAAACAACATCGACAGTATTCAACTGTCCCACCAACAGACTCAACAACTTGGCCGGACGGACGGACCTGCTCTGATACCACTAATGTAACACCCCAATTTCCCTCGCGAATAAATAATACAAATATAAATCAGAGTAACTAAAAATTTATTTTTCCGACAGGAAACAGGGATGTCACACTTAAAGAAAGAAAATACAAACCCTGCTCAATTATTTTGATACATAGCACAAAATAGGATAACCCCATAGGGAACCTTTTTCCATATAAAATGAATGTCAATTATGGAATAAAGCGGAAAGATCCATAATCGACTTGTTTTACAAAATGAATCGTTTTATAACAACAAAATATACATACAAAGGTCATACAAAACATATTCAACAATTGTATACAAATAACTTAAAGCGTTACCCGACTCCCGTGCTACGTATCAGAGCAGACACCAAGACCTAAGCAAACGAAGATCTAACTCTTCAACTTGCCTCCACGCCTCTAAAGCTGACAATCTGCACTATGCCATAAAAAGCATATTCCAGCAGAAGGGTGAGAAATAACAACTAAACCAAGATTGCATAATAATATGCAAAAATACATAAAAATCACATACACAGTTATTCTCACTTCACACATCACATACCAATGCATATAGCAAGCCACAGATGTATAACATATTTCTAACAATCCAACCACATAACATATAACAATTATACTAACATAATCACACATTTGCACCTAAGGCATACCAAGTCATAGCATTTATCACATATGCACGTCAATTACCAATGCTATCACAATCTCAACACATAACAAATCAATGCACAATTTCCACACATAATCAATCAAATCATGATTTTTCCAGACATAATCACATAATCAATCAAACATATACCATTCAATACAATTGCACATATTTTATCTCATCAATCACAATCACATTTCCATGCACAATTAATTCATGATGAATGCAAATGCACAGAGACCGACACCACGACTCTATGCACATGCCATGCGGTACCGACTTCCATTGTCACGTCATTAGTCCACTCAGGAACTATTGGAACCATCGCTCGTTACTGAGAATCTCAAGTAACTCCCCGTCGGGCCTACGATGTTCACCCGTCGCTTTAAGTCCTCAGGCATCGCCTCATATTTTTGAGGCCCACGACGTTAAGGATTGCTTTAAGTCTCCAAAGGAGCCCACAATCGTCTATACCCATCGCTTTAAGTCCTCAGGCAGCGCCTCATATTTTCGAGGCCCACGATGTTATAGAATATTCTCTCTAGAACCAAACCGTCACTCAGGACGTTTCCACAATGCCCATTATGATGCTTGGCATACAATGACTCATGACGTTCACATTGCACCCACATACACATCCATAATCATGCATATATAATCAAATACCACACATTGCATATTCTTGCCCTTAGGCCACAAATTAACAACTACAACAATTACAACAACTTATCACATGCTTCAACATCATCACATTCATGCATTGCAAAGCAATTCAAACAATGCATTTCAAACCCTAAATGCCACCACACAACATACATTGAAATTTCACATAAACAATGCACTTCATCACAAGCCATAAATACCACAATCATATCACATACCACAAATCACAACAACATCATAGTTCCTCACACAAGGGATTTACATATCAAATGCTACTCACAACACATCATTATCGCACATTGAAATCAAAACCCAAAACACACATTTATTCCTCCATAACACCACAAACCATCATCACCAACACTTATCATATATATTCACATCATATACCAGCACACAAGCCATACGATACATATTAAAAGCATATAGCATGATAACACATCAATCGCACACGGTTAACGCGATAAAAACCCGATAAACCAACACTTTTCCAAAACCACGACCTAAATAATTCATCTACTGCCCTCCAAACCATTTTTAAAAGAAAGAGCTTTTCATTAGCTTTCCAACGCTTCGAACGGCGACCAAAACGGACTTACGGTTTGAAAATTACGACGAAAACAAAATTGGAAAATATCACGTTCGCTCCAGTATTCGCTAGGCGAATCCTAGCGAACCAAGGCAGTGGAAAACAGTCATAAAGTTCGCTAGGCAAACCTTCTAGCGAACATTCGCCCGTTTCTTCGCTGGGGTTCGCTAGGCGAACCCGCGAAACCCAGAATTCGCAGCAGTGTCAACCTAGGTCATATGGGACCAAAATACATCATTTTTACCACCCAAACACTTTTAATTCATACCAGAACAACCAAAACATGTTTAGACATAATCAACGAGTATTCTACGCGGTTTATATCGAATTTCATCCGTGAAAACATCGATTTCTATCAATTGCTCCTAATTTCAATCGATACGAAAAGTCACGAAACAATCAAAACAATTACAACAAACAACACATATACATACACAAGCAATATATAATTGAAACTTCTCACCCTTACCCGATTATTCGCGCTCGAAACGGAGTTCCCGCGATTTTCCTCTTTTCTCTTCCTCTCCTCTTCTTTCTTTCCTTCTCTTTTCTTTCTCTTCTTTTTCTTTTCTTTCTATTTCTCTCTCTCTATTTCTATTTATAAAAATATCTAACCACGCAAAAAGACCAAAATACCCCTCAGCTCAAATATCTCCCAAACGCTCTCAAAATGCGATAAAACATAAACAATGATGAAAAATAACATTTTGTCAAATAAAAGTCAAAAATAAAATAATACAAAACCAAAACCAATTAAATTTACTCTATTAAATAAATCTAACAAAACCGGGGCGTTACACTAAGCATGTTAAGTTCGGAAGGAAGATCCATGTGGACGTCTTGAAATGCAAGTATCCAAATTTCAAAATACATCTCATACCATCCATATGTCAAATTCATGTTTTAAAATTTCAAATTCCAATCCATGACCATTTTTGAGTTTCAAGTAATTCCATTTACATCCTTGATCCAAGTCCAATCCTAATGCAATGTTCCTTTTCTTTCAATACATTCAGACAAGTCTCAACATCTATTCTAAGTTATTCATGTCAAGTTCAATTCCTTTTCTTCAAGGTTACACGTTTAAGTGCAAACTTCAAATCAATGTTATCCATCACCATTCAAGATTCAAGGGTGATTTTTTGTCAAAGAAAAATGATTTTCATCCAATTTTATTTAAAGTATAACAAAATGTAAGGATTGAAAAGTTCACAAAAGTCAAAATGTTCATTACAAGTACAATAATTCCATGCCAAAATTACAAAGCTACACAAGAGCATTGGCTTTTATTTCTCTCCTAAGAATGAAAGAGTTGAGAGATATTTTGATGAGTTAGTTCATGAAATGATTTCCAATGACATTGCCATAAGAGTTACGGTTGAAGAAGCTGAGCTTTTGATCTTTTCCTCCAACATCATTTCCTCAACCACAAATGTAACACCTTCACTCAAACAATAACACAATGTAACAGCAAAACAAAATATTGAAATACAAAAGAATCAAAAATAGAAGGAAGGAAAAGTTGTTGTGAATCCGAAAGCTGCCAAATCTTCAGGAATGCTCATAAGTGTTTTAAGTGACACTTGCGGTGGAAATAAGAAATCATAGAAACACAAGTCACGGGACCAGAATTGACCAGGAATGCAGCTACTCCGAATCCTTCACGAATAGATCAAATATCTGAGGTAGGTTTGGATGGTGTTATATGATCAACTCCTTGCAAGCATTCTAGTCCAAGTGAGGGCCATCCTACTACATCTTCCCTTTCGAGTTCACCTTCAAGGCAACAAGTTCTTGATGGAGCCTTGCCACCCAGAACAGATGAACAAATACCTGTCATAGCGCCAGAAGATGGTCATGAAGAGGTGGGTTATTAATTAACATACAATGTAGAGATGAATGAGAATACCTCAGTACCATGGAATAAACCACTTCGTCCCAGGAAACTACAGTATCTAGAGTAGTGGATACCATTGAGCCTCAAAGAAAACGAATGCGCGGGTAGCCATTATCATCTGCAGAGCCACCGTCTCAATGACTTCATTGCAAAACTTGAAAAATCAAAAGGGAAAAGTTCATTAAATCATGAACCATCAAAATTAATTCAAATCTTTCCAAAACAATCCGTAGACATGTTCCGTTGAAAAACAAAAACTCATTCATCACAGTAATAATTATCAAACACAATCAAGTGAAAAGGAAAGTTTTTCAATTTATGAATTGTCAATATTCAATTCCATCCACAAACATGTTGAGACGAAAGCGGAAACATATTCATTACGAAATCAGATTTTCAAAACAAGTTCCAAACATGTTCCAACAACTCTTATTTCCTTGCCAAAGCAAGAATCCAACGTGATATTTCCAATGTGGATTCAAGCCTATAAAAAGAGGCATTGCAGAAATACACAGAGACTGGCATCATGTACATGCATAACAATATCACACACATGTACACAAATTGAGAAGAATACACACGAAGGCAGTGAAAATACACACGATTTCAAAATCATCAGCACACACAAATTGAAGCATACACATGCACCATATGCCGAGTCACAACATCCCGCAAGCACGCCAAGAAGAAGAAGAAGACGACAAAAAAGAAAAAAGTTTATGAACCAGCGAACGAAGACGAAATCGTGCTACACTCGAATCAATTCCGCTATGACACTCTACTTTGCTCAGCCGCTAGTCACTGTTGAATCCTCTGGTTCCGATCGCCGCCATTGCTGTAAGTTAGTTCTTTCATTTTTTCTCTCGTTGATGACGTGCAATTGATGATGGCTATTGTTGTTGTTATGTTTTCTTCTGTGTGAAATTTTTGTGAAATTGAGAGAGGAAAGGAGAGACGGACAAGGGAAAAGAAAAATACGTAGGAGACGAGAGAGTGATAACACGGCGGGTGAGAGGATAAGATAATGAAGGGGAAACAATGAAAAGAAGGCTGAGACTAATGTTATGTTTGTTTCCACGTCAAAAACTGCTCTAAACGCACGTCTATCAAAAACTAGTATTTTTAGCTTCCTATTTTCACGGTAGAAATGGCTTCCTATTTCCACCATCCTGAACGTGAAACCAAACATGCTATAAGAGAGAAAATAAGTGGCTTCACTATGACATAAACCCACTTCATTGTAAACTCGAGTGGGCTTCTGGTGGTAGCCCAAATTGTTTTTTAGAACACACATCCTCCTTTTTGGTTGCACCTCCTTGGGCTAATAAGAAAAACCCAAATATTTTGTTATGTTTTTAGTTGATCTTTTCTTGTTATTTATTTATTTATTTATTTTTATTATTTTAATTTTATTTAGAAGTTTTTGATTAACCTTGATATTAATTTTGAAATTAGTTAATTTTTGACTAATTTTGATGTTAGTTTTGGTTAATATTAGATTGTGACGATTAATTTTGAGTTTTGATAAAAAAAATCGTGATGTCGATCTTGATCTTGATTTTGTGAAATTTTTTGATCTTGATGTTAATCTTTGTGCTAAATTTGTGATTGATTAATCTTGATTTGCAATTAGCTCTTGGTTTATGAAAATACGATTAGTTCTTATGAGTTTGTGATTAGCATTTGCCACGTCATCATTAATAAAATTTTGCTATGATGACTGCTCATGATATCTTTTATCTTAGGTTTAATTGTTTATCTTTATGTTTTTCATGATCCCTTAGGATATCTTGATTTAATTTAATCTTCGATTAATTTGAATTAAGATTAGACTCTAGGATCAAATTTCTGATATGACAATTTCTATGATAACTTTCCCTTCAAATCCTAACCTTAGGATCATAGTGTTAGGGTAGAATCTCATTCTCTTGCTTAAAACAAAATTCTTTTCTTCATAAAAAATTCAAAAAAAAAATACTTTAACTAATACGATATGTATCATGCGCCATGAGCCTTAAGTACATGGAAAAAGATGAGCGGGAGTTTTCCTTACCTCTTCTTAGGGTGTTTCATACGTGAGACGCCTGGATCATCTGTATGAAATACTCGCTCCGATTGTTATAGACTTTAGTGTGATGCATATCTCTAACTTTTTTCCAAACGTTAATAAAACAGCTCACAAATCCCAAACCTTTTTTGCATTCGGGCTTTTCCTTTTAAAACTTTTCAAAAAGGGCATGCTACTTAGCATCGTCCATAAAAAACACCCAACAAACCAAATCTTTTCAACAAGAACTACGGAGTTCTGATTCCCTCTGGGATATGTAGGCACTGGATTGTAAATTTAGACGAACTCAATAATAAAAATCTCTTATTTTCCCTTAAGTTCATCAATTTTCCTTTAGCAAGCTTAGAGAAATCGAATACCTTTTCATTCCTAGACAACTTAGATGGTTCCCATCGAGTACGATGGATGTAGGGGGTGCTTATACCTTCCCTTTACATAATCAAATTCCGAACCCACATGGTTGCGATGACCATACCCTATCTTTTTCCTATGGGTTTTCTCGATGTTTTCCCTTTCCCTTCATGGGAATAAATAAAGTTCAGTGGCGACTCTCATAAGTCCATTCATGATCGTGCAAAACCTTATTTTGCGCATTGCAAAGATCATATTTTTCGAGGTACGATATGAGTTTGTTAAAACAAGATTTGGTTATGCATCTATACCTTTGAGGTTTGATGATAACAAGGTAGTATTTGTGTGAGAAATTTTTCAGTACTCTAATGGTTTGTTATTGTGTAGCTTTAACAACCAACTTTGATTCTGACTAAGTCACGTGCAACGTCATTAAGTTCTGAAATCTGTGTTTTAAAATGTTCATCTTCAACGCTCAACTTTCAACTCCCAACCGTCTACAATGGTCGAATCTTCTCAACAACCTCAACAACAAGTTTCATCATTTATCATTCCTGAAAGGCCAGTCGTCAATCTCGACACTCCAACTAAAGACCTCTCTGTGCTCTGCGAAACTATTGTTATTTTTGAAAATCTGAAGGATAATGATTTTTATCTTACTAGAACGTTTGAATTTCAAGGCTGGAATACTTTCTTCGAAAGACTAAAGGTCCTAATTTTCCAGTCCTTATTGAGAACTTTTTGAATCATGCTAAGGCTGAAAAAGAAAAGGTCACTTCTTACTTTCTCAGCAGAAAACTTGAGATTACAGAGAAGACCATCGCTGATTTCATCTCTCATGCTGTTAAAGGAGATAAAGTTGCCTTTATCAAATCTAAATCTAAACAAGATACAATGGTAGCATTGGCATCAAACTTCAAAGAGATTGAATATATCTTAAGGGTATGGTTCAAAATCGACATTGGAAGCATGTATCACTGTTCTAGCATTAAGATGGGTGATCACATTAATACCTCCCATAAGTTCATGTTGTTCTTTTTAGAAAATGGTGTCAACCTGACACTACCAAATCTTATATGTAGAATCCTCAGAGATTCAGTGGTTCTTATGAGGAAGAACACCATGATGAGGATATCTGTTAAGATGCTTGCTGAGAAGACTGGAAACAATGTTTTTATCAACTTGATCCCTCCCCTTGTTGATGATATTGTTTGGATCGTCTCCAAAGAAGACTTGAAGGAGGTTAGCAAAGAGTTTGCCAAGTACAAGGTGTGTACTTGCTATACTAGACGAATACATCATAAAGAGACAAAGGAATCTGAAAGACAACCATCTGAAAATTTGAATGTTGCTGCTGGAACTTCCTCTTCTGGGGTGATTCCAGAAATTTTGAAGAATCTTGCTGAGCTTTAGGAAGACAAGGACCTGGTCAACCAGCGCTGGGATATGCAGGAAAAGATGTTTGAGTTTATCCTTTCCAGACTTCCCCTTGGTGGGTGGACTGGATTAGCTTTGAGTTTCAAGCAAACCAGGATAAAAATTCTTGCGTCTTTCTCATTGTTCAATCTTTTTTTTGTTGAGTTTTTGAGTTGGTATACACTTTTGTTTTAAAAACCTAATTCAAACCCCCCATTTCTTGTGTTTTTCACACCTTCATCTCCTTCTTACCACAAACATCCTCCGGAAAGTACTTCATATGGAACTCCCTATGAAACACATCCTATGTAACAACTTCACCTAATGTCACTGACACCTGACGAGTATTGACCCACCAGTAATCAGCCTCCTCACCTAGCATATGAGTACCAAACTGTACCTTCTGCTCTTCATAACAATTCATCACTTGAAAGATCCTTTCAATCTCCTTGAGCCACGCCTGCGCTCCATCCGGATCATACTGTCGCAACAAGAAAAACAACCGGCGGAAAATAGAGTCGCCACCGAATGTTATTTATCCCGACGGGGGAAAGGAAACGATCGAAGAAACCTCAAAAAGGGAAATAACATGGTCTCGCAACTAAATTCTGGGTTCGGGAGTCGTTTACGCATGAGGAAGGTGTTAGCACCCCTCGCGTCCGTTATACTCAACGGGGTCCACTCTTGTTGTTCTAATCAAAAGGTGTGTTTATCTAAAGCTCTACTTGCCATCAGAAACAATAACGGAAAAAACAAAAGGGGACTTGATAGGACTTTGCTATCCTATGCCTACGTATTCCCTCGTGCAATGGGGAAGTAAGAGTCAACGTAGTTCGGAGGACAACGGGTGGAAGGAGGGATGGTGCTCGCCAAGACTTCGCCTTCTTGTGCTTACGTATCTTCATTCGAACGAGAATGAAGAAATCAGATTGTTCATAGTTCGTGAGACTGCAGTTGGTTAGTGTCTTTTATGAGCGATGCTAAGTTCACATTCTAGCAGTTAGGGACGAGACCTGTTTGTGGTAGAACAAAAGTAGCATGCCTTTTCTGAAAAGGTTTGAAAGAAAATCCCGAAGGAGAGACTCCCGCTTGCACTAAAGTCTTTGACATATGATCGAATACTTTGTTTGAGATGTTTATTGCACTAAAGAGATCATGCCATCAAGTACTCAACAAAGTAAGAAGATTCAACAATCAACCCACAAGTGGAAAACATCCATGCTAATGTCAAGACATGCTTCAAACTTGAATCAAGGCAACCAAGATGTGTAAAGTAAACACTTAGCACACATTTTAAACAATATAAGGTCATGCTCAAAGGAATCCAAAGATTAGGGTTTAGGAAAATAGGAAATGACAAACAAGTAGTGCATAAGCATACATAACTTGAAACATCAACCAAATATCATCAATTAGCACATAAAGACAAAGTAAATCAAGTAAGTTGAGAATCCATATAAGTAAGTAGCTACATCATAGCATGTTCAACACATTTCAAAAATTACAAAACGAACACAAGAGTACCAAACATGAACTACATCAATGGGCAAACAATTATCAACAACTAGTTCATGAAAAACAAACCACAAATGAACAATCATATGAGATGAGGGTATGGAAACATGATGAGGAAGTAGAAAAAGTATGAATGTCAATTCAAAACAAAACTCAAGATGGCAAGAATATTCACCAAGTATCATACTCAAAGCATGCACAAACACTTAGGTATTCATCAATCAAGATCATTTTCAAAAGGAAACGACTATCCATAATAAACAATGGAAACAAAAGGTCATACAATTGAACATTGAGACATACAAGGGTAGTAGCTTAAACAAGGCATTCAAATCATACAAGGATTCATGAACCTCAAGAAAATTTACAAAAGAAACACGTTCAAGAAACTAGGTCAAAGATTAGGTACACTTCATCACAAAGCAACATAAAAAAGAAACATCAATTCAAGGCACCTAAATGACCAAACAAATATGAAACTAAGGCTCTACCTTATGGCCAAACAATCAAGATCATGTGAGAAAAATATCCCAAAGAAAATTGCACAAGTGCACCATCAAAACAATTCATCAATCACAAGTGTGCTTCATTGACTAAGCATGAATCAGGGCTCAATAAAATCAAATGGCAAGTGGTCAAAAATACATCATCAAAGCACCACAACATCACTCAAAACCTAGGAATTTAGGTGTTTAAACATGTCCAAAATATTGACTCAAGAAATTGTTCACAAGGCATCAAACATGAAACCCTAATTCAAGAATGATCAAATAAAGCACCTTCACAAATAAATTCCGAATAAAATATAAAAATAAATGGAAAATAAAAATAAAAAAATGGAAAAAATATAGAGACATTAAAAAGTATAAAACATATTTTTGTTATTTTTTTTGGGTGAAGAAAAGGTGAAGAAATAAAATAAATTTGAAAAACAGAAACAAAACAAAACAAATGGCAAAGGGAGGTGCAAAACTGAATCCAAAAATGAACTAAAACACATTATGATGCGCGTTGGGCTCAAAAAGGGAGGGTGTGAATAATAAAAAGGATAACAAATCCATACCAAATCAAATACTCAGTTCCACCTCACCATGTCCACATCATCTTCATTAAAACAATCAGCATACAGTCACATACGCAGACAAATCAAGTAATACCACATCATTTCATTTGAACTTGAAAATAAGGTGCCAAGGCCAGGTCACCATTGTCATCTTCAGAGACACTGGAGCCCTAGCTCCAGGTGTCTTCTCTGGCCACAACTTCACCGGAACAAAATCAACAACACCAAAAAATGAAAAACGAAAACACTATCTCACACGAAATTCCATGTAGATCATGATTCTGGTATTAGTTTTCTCAAATAAACACTCAAACATCATGAAAATGAAGCACAAAAGTAAAGCACACACATATGAACTTTATCAAAACAAGACATCACAAGTGCAAACATTGCCTACATCAAAGTAGGGCTTCAAATGCAACCAAAATCAACCTAAAACACACATAGATCTAGCATGAAAGAGTGAAACAATTTCAAAGGTTACCTAGTGGAATATGTCCACTGCACCTTGTTTCTTTGAGAAAAATGAAGAGAAAACAATCCTCCCAGCTTTAATGAAGATGAAGAGAGCAAGAGAGTAAAGAAACTTTGCAGAAAAAACTTGTTTCGAAGATGAGAAATTCTTGAGAGAGTGAGAGCTTCAGATCTGAAAATGAGGTCATATCCACAGGTTTGGAGTTGGTTTGCTTATATATGATGTGTTTTAAGGTTGGAGTAAGGTCAGGAAACGAAGTTATGGATCATGAGTTAGTTACTTTGGTTTGGGAAAAAAAATTGAGAAGAAACACATGTTATGGTGTTGGCTCGGGTTCAGGCTTTGTATGAACTTTTAGCTTTGGTTCTTGGCTTGGAAATGAAGCCTCATGTGTGTGGTAAGGGACTGAGGTCATGTGCAAGTTTCCGAATGCACTTGAATCCAATTTGCACTTTCCATTTTGACACACTTTTGGATAATTCTCTCCCTCGTGTGGCAGGTTTGGTGCTTGGCCATTTTAGGTAAAGTTTGGTGAGGTATTTGGAGTGACTTGATCGTAGGGAATAATGCTAGTACAAGTGCTAAGGTACAATACAAGTTTGGTATAGATTTTTGCACACTTTGAACACGTATGTCAAGAGTTTCACAAATTCCATGGAGGCTACTTCAAAGAATCATAACTTGGTGCATTTTGATCCACTTGATTGAAACTTGGGTTCAAATGAAAGTGTGGAGGATAATGAACAACTTTGATGTTGGAAGAAAGATGAATTGAAGCCGTAATCAATAAGAAAATTGCCCTTGAAGTTGGCTCCATGAAATAAACCAATGACTTATCCATTTTGACAACTTGAATACCCCATCTTTGAAGCAACATATATTGAGTTCTAATGATCCAAATGGCGAGCTCTTGGTATCAATAGAAAGCTTGGAAGATGCTTAATAACTTTCATGTTGAATGCAAAGTGAGATGAAGCTTGGAACCATGCGAAAATTGGTCTTGAAAACACACCCTCCAAGCTGAATTTCAACACTTAGAAAAATTCTGAGTATTGAAAATTTGAATCCTAATTTTTCTCAACTTCACATTTTCATAACTCTTGATCCATACATCTTTTGAAGTCCATTTCTTATACAAACTTGTAGTATATAGTATCATCTTCAATTTGAGCATTGGTTTGCACCATTTGGATCAAGGATGAGGGAGATATGGATCTTGCAAGATGACCACATGAACATGAATCTTCCATACTTAGAAAAATTTCAAAAACCCTAATTTAGTAACTTTGCTTGATATTATGATTTCTCTTGATTTCCCTTTATCAAACCTTAAGATAACATGGATGATGACTTGAAATGTCCAAACTTGGTCAAGAATCTCAAAGGTTGACTTTTAACCTTAACTGATGGTTGACCTTTTGATTAGAAGAATCCAATTCTTCCTCTATCAATTAGGAAACCCTTGAAATGCTTTATGATGAACCATGAGGCATATATAGAATCCTTGAGGTGTACATTGAATCCTGGAACCATGTTTACTCAAGAAAATAATCACAAGTGTCCTTTAACCAAAACCCTAGTTCATAGCAAAAAGAAGCTTGATTAACTGCAAATCCTTTGAAACCCTTAAAACCCTAATCCTGATATGATTGGGTGAAGTTGTTGAGATACTTTGATGAGTATAAGACCCTTGTAGCTTAATAATACCATGATGTTAAGGACATCTCCTTTTCTCATTGCTCTGAAAACCAACTCCTCCTCTTGAGGAAAACCAAGATACCTTGATCCCATGTTTTAGAACCAATGCAATGTATGAATGATTATGACCTAATGAATGAATCAAAAGCCACAAAAGGTAATACAACAAGATGGCAAATATTGGGGTGCAAATAATCTTAAATTCTGAAGGTATGCAAGACAACGACATTCAAAAATTCAAGCTAGAAGGGGATTGAATACCAAAAGAACCATAAAATTTGCACTCTATAGGGGAAGAGACGATTCATCTGAGGAATACAACCAAAAAAATCGCTTATGGAAATTGAGCAATTGAAACAATATACTAACCGCAAATAGGATTTGGGAATCAATACAGACGAAGTATTGATAAAATAGAAATTAACACGGATGAGTGACAACTACATCGGGGATAAACACAGACGAGTGTTGAGGATCACGATGAAAGTCTAAGATCAATACAGACAAGTATTGACGAAACTGAAAAAAACACGACGAGTGTTGAAAGATCACAACGAGTGTCTAAGATCAATACTGATGAAGTATTGATGAAATGAATCAAACACAGATGAGTGTTGAAAGTCTAAGATCAATATAGACGAGTATTGATGAAATTGAAACTAACACGACAAGTGTTGAAATTATAAGATCAATACGGACGAGTATTGATGAAACTGAAACAAACACGATGAGCGTTGAAAGTATAAGATCAATATAGACGAGTATTGATGAAACTGAAACAAACACGACGAGTGTTGAAAGATCACGAAGAGTGTCTAAGATAAATACGGACGAAGTATTGATGGAATGAATCAAACACAGACGAGTGTTGAAAGTATAAGATCAATACGGACGAGTATTGATGAAACTGAAACAAACACGACGAGTGTTGAAAGTCTAAGATTTATGAAACTGAAACAAGCACAACTAGTATTGAAAGATCACGACAAGTGTCTAAGATCGATACGGACGAGTATTGATGAAACTGAAACACACACTGACGAGTGTTTACAGAAATTAGGGATCATGAAAAGACTGAGATTAACAGTTCTAACACCCGAATGAGGGGTGAGATGCCGTAGAAGCAACCACTTGACGAATCTGAGGGGATAATTTCATCGATCACCTAGACGAAGGGTGGAAGGAAGAGAAGCCACAGACTAACGACTCTGCGAGGGATAATGGAGTCCTAGCCAGACGACTTTGCTAGGGAAAAGACAATCAAAGGGTAAGATTAACAGATCTACTACCCTAAGTATTGGTTAGATCACCTGCTTGGGGATAAAGTTAAACATTCTCTCCTGGGTTACATCACTTTCTGCTTGGGGAGCGATTTGGAATGATGAGTACCAAACCTGGCTTATGCTACACATGCATGCTTGAGTAATGGCGTAATGCTCCAAACAAATGGAAATGCTACGCGATTTGAGGATGTAATGCAACAATGATTATGAGATGCAGAAAAGACACTCCACCGAGAAGGTGATGAAGAACCAAACTGATTCCGATGGGGAAGACACACTGAATTGCCTTCCGGGCCACAAACTCTGTTGAAAAATCCAACTAAATCTCTACTCTATGGGGAGAGTAGAGATCACCAAGATCAGATACCCTACGGGGAAATGACAACCTGAACTGTCAATACAGACCATGTAAACGCTGTTGAGGAACGTCAAAGGAACTTGTGAACCCTGATGAGAGAATATGCCAATGACAATTGGGCTCTGACCTGCAGGGAAACCACCCACTATTGGGCTTCCATCTGCTGAGGGAAATAATCGACGATGATACCAATTCTAATAGGGGATAATGCCGGGCCCACTTCTCTGCTGGGGACAATAAACAATGATGCCGACTATGCTAGGGAACATCACGGGGCATAATGCTTCGTTGGAGACAATACGGAGCCCGATACTCTGTTGGAGAATAATACTGAGCAAACTGCTGGGAAATGCAAATGACCATTGGACTTTATGCATGTGAAGAAAATATTATCAGACCTACTATATGGGGAAGAGAAAACTCTGACTTCTCACCATCTCCGAACTGTTTGGGAATGAGGAGCTCTCCTACACTGCTGGGGAAAAGGAATCCTTTTACCACGCTGGGGATAAGCATTTCAGAAAGAGACCTTGTCTACTAAAGGATGATTTCGTTGCTGCTTAGGGAACATAAAACTCTAAAAGTCTTGCTAGGAAAAGATGTTCTCTGAAACCCTGCTAGGGAAGAAATCGAAGACCTTGTGTTAGAAAAGCTTTGACTCTACTAGGGATGCCGCGTGTTGGCTATCAACATGAATCCTGCAGATGTGATACGACAAATTATGCCCCAGTACAACATAACCTATAAAGGAACTTGCCTCGAGAGGTGTCATAATGACTTGATATATTCTGCCCCAGCATGCTGAACCTTGGAGAAGTGATTCTGACTAACCGTCTTCTGGAGAGGATAACTTCTCGGGCTCTTGAATTGGCCTGCCTCAGTACGAGCCTTGCAGTAATCTTGCCTCTGTCTGACTGATCTTCGAGAGATTTTCTAAATCTCGACACGATTGCCCCAGATTAACCGAACTTTGGAGAGATTTCTCAACGTGACTGCCCCAGATTGGCTACATCTTAACACAATTTGCTGGGAAAAAACCCTACTCAAAATAGTCTCTTGGAAACATGCTTCTTGATATGATTTTCCAGGAATTTCTTCTTGGCAAGATTAAACTTCTCGACTGATGCTCATTATGCAAGCTTCATTAGCGTCACATACATGCAAGCAAGCAGAAAATGCTTATTTCGAGAATGATAATTCTAATACAACACACATGCCAATCGTGAAGTTTTTATTGAGAAGATATCGCTAAACCCTGTGAACGAGTAACTAGTTAAGACGCGACACTAATTTTTGAATGGAAGATAGTATGCACATTCAATACCAACAAAGGTCTTTTAGCACAACTCATGGGAGTCAGGAACACTATCTCGTTGAAGTGCACATTCGGAATAAACCTTGCTTCAATTAGGACTTTTGAGGGTTGTAACGTGGCCTGGTTCACGGTTTGAGCAAAAAATGATTTAAGGCTCAAAGTTTATTTGTACCCACCCCTTCTTCGTGATGTTCTCCAATCCTACTTCAGCTTATTCGGCACAAGCGCTCATATCTCAAAAGGATTTTGTGAGGAGTGATAGTTAAGGGACCAATGACACTAATGGTTTTGGAGTAACAGTAACCCCTTCTGTCTTTTGTGTTTGTAGTCACACGAATTTGTTATTACTCGAGGAATTTTGTTTTGTAATCATTTTTTGCTTTTCGCTTTTCATTCCTTTGTTTATTTTCCCCTAATTTTTGCTTGGACTGATTTTTATTGATTTTGAAGTCCAGCGGGATGCCCTAAATTTTGCCTAAGTCACTTGTTTTCAAGTTATCGACTAAGTGGGTTTTATTTCTTTTTTTTGAAACAAATCGCGTGACACTGGTTTGTCTTGATCTCTCCGAAAGGGTTGTGACTGCCACATTCCTTGTGGTGAGGGATAACCATTGTAATTTCATGTCTTTTGACCTCCTGATGTGTGAGGAAAGAAAGGTGGTTGATCTTTGGATGCACATTCCCTTTTGAAATTTGAACTCCCAGCCAAATTAACTGATGACTACCCTGCCCCTAGGTTAGCTGTGAGGGGTTTTTTCATTTTTAGAAAGAAACTCCTACTTCTAGGCTCAACGGGGTTGGCAAGGGATTATCTTCCTTATGTCTCTGGTGTTTGGGGATTTGGAACAATGCTTGTACATTATCAACAAGGTTTTTTTCCAAAAGCCTACAACAAGAAAGTTTGCGTTTTTACTTCGTCATCCTCCCTCCAAGAGTTTAAGCAAGAAATTGGTATTGCATTGCACAAAAATATTCTTATGAGTGAACACAAATGGATTTCTTTAAGAAAAGCATACTCATTGCATTATGATTATCATTAAAAAACACACAAGTTCTACATGCAAACAATGCTTTAACAAACAATGAAAAATCACAAATGAAAATGCAGTAAAGAAGTTAATGATTGCCCTGCTGAGGAAGCTCGACCCCGTCTAGACTTATTGCTTCTAAGGATATCTTTGCAGTCTGAGTCCTCACTTGGGAAATGAGTCTTCAATTAATGTAGAGGCTGCTTGCAGTGATCGTAATGATCTTTGAATCAATTAGATCTTGCACCTAGTGCTTCAGAGCTCTGCAATCCTCGATTGAATGGCCATGTGCCCCTGAATGGAACTCACATTTTTCCATTGCATCATAACCTGGTGGCAACTGGGCAGGAGAGGCGAAAGTCCTTAACTGAATCAACTGACGCTTGAGAAGCTCAGACAATAACTATGCGTACTGCATGGGGATGTCATCAAGCTGCCTTTCAGGCTTCTTCGCCCTTTGTCGTTTCTTTTGAGGATAATTATGATTTAGGCACCCAACCTATCTAGGCTCTTTCCTCTTCAGATCTGGCTAAGGAACAAGCAAAGGTAGTTGGGATGGGGATTCTGAAACCCAAGACTGCACATGAAGGAACTTCTAGGGTAAAATCCTCAAGACTTCAACTTCTCACCACCAAGTTTGAGAACTAGAGGATGAAGGAGGATGAAAGTATTCAAGACTTTCATATGAACATTGTTGATATTGCCAATAGTTCAAGTGATCTTGGAGAGAAAATTCTAGAAGCCAAGTTGGTTCAAAAGATCCTAAGGTCACTTCCAAAGAAATTTGATATGAAGGCGGCTGCTATTGAAGAAGCCCATGATATAAACACTATGAAAGTGGATGAGCTCATGGGATCTCTTCAGACTTTTGAGATGGCAATCAGTGATAAATCTGAAAATAAGAAAAGTATAGCTTTGGTGTCTAATCAAGAAGAATGTGATCTTAATTCCAATGAGGAATTGTCCAAAGCTGTGGGACTTCTTGAAAAATAGTATAACCAACTGTTGAAGAAACTGGATGAGAAGTCAAGATCTAATGTCAAGGCTCAGTCTTTCAACATCAACAGAAGGAAAGATTTTGGAAGAAGAACTAATAATGATAAGAAATCCAACAGGGGAAAGGGAATCCAATTTTATGAGTGCGGGGGGTTTGGACACACAAGATCAGAGTGTCATACCTTTCTCAAGAAGGAGAAGAAAGGGTTATCTACTTCTTGGTCTGAAGATGACTCCTCGAGCAATGGAGAAACTGCTAAACATGTCTTTGCACTTAATGGAGTTTATGATTCGGACAAGGAATCATATGTTGAACTAGCTGCCTCTTGTAAGGAGTTGTGCATCAGAAGAGCTGAAGTGTGTCAATTAGGGCAGGGTCAGCAGAATCTTATTGCTCAACTTTGTGATGAAAGACTAAAGCACTTGGCCACCATTTCTGATCTGGAGGATGAAGTTTTGTTGCTCAATTCAAAACTTGACAATATGACTAAGTACATAAGAATGCTCAATAGCAGTTCAGATGTGCCGGATGAAATTCTAAATTCAGGAAGAAATGCTAGAAATGGAAGAGGACTCGGTTACAATGATCAAGTTGGGAATTAAGGACAAATTCCTGGTGTGAACTCTGTTCAACAGAAAAAAAAGCAGGATCAAACGGTGTCAAGTAGGATGTCCCAACATCGTCAAAGACCTCAGAAGAACTCATCAGGAAGAAAGAATCAAGACAAAAAGTGTCATCACTGTGGTAAGTATGGTCACATAAAGGCTTACTACTACAAGTTGCATGGTTATCCCAAATCATCAACTCGACCCAGAAGGAGAAAGGAGACTGCTAAAGCAATGAAGAAGTGAACTCCTAAGAATGAAACTATCGCCCTCATAGCTCATACCTCTCTGAGAGACTCTGCCAGAGAAGACTAGTATTTCAATAGTGGTTGTTCTAGACACATAACTGCTGTCAAGAAGTTCTTAGTTGATATTAAACCACATTCCACTAGCTATGTCACCTTTGGAGATGGGTCAAAAGGTGAGATAAAAGGTGTCAGGAAGCTGAATTATGTTGGGCATCCTTGCTTGGATAAAGTGTTATTTGTCAAGGGTTGACTGCTAATCTGATAAGTATTAGCCAATTGTGTGACCAGGGCCTCAAGGTTAACTTCTCGAAATCTGAGTGTCTGGTAACAAATGATAAAGAGGAAGTTATCATGAAGGGTATCAGATCGAAGATAATTGTTATTTATGGACTCCCCTTAAAACAAAGTGTTCTTCAACCTGCTTAATGTCGAAAGAAGAAGAGATGGAGATGTGGCATCAGAAACTTGGTCACTTGGACTTAAAGGGAATGAAAGAAGTCTTATCTAAGGAGGCTGTCAGAGGTATCCCTAATCTAAAAATAGATGAAGGAAGAGTATGTGGCGAATGTCAAATTGGAAAACAAACAAGGATGTCACATAAAAAACTTGAACATCTGACCACTTCAAAAATCTTGGAGCTACTTCATATGGACTTGATGAGACCTATGCAGGTTGAAAGTGTTGGCGGGAAGAGGTATGCTTATATTGTGGTGGATGACTTCCCTAGATACACATGGGTGCATTTCATCAAGGAGAAGTCAAAAGTATTTGAAGCGTTCAAAGGACTGTGTCAAAAACTTAAAAGGGAGAAGGATTGTGGCATAGTTAGAATCAAAAGTGACCATGGGAAGGAATTTGAAAACAACAAGTTTAATGATTTCTGTTCCTCTAAAGGAATTAGTCACAAGTTTTCTTCACCTATCACTCCTCAACAGAATGGTGTGGTTGAGAGAAAGAATAGGACAATTCAAGAATGTGCAAGGGTCATGCTTCATGCCAAGAAACTTCCATATCAGTTTTGGGCTGAAGCCACAAATACAACTTGTTACATTTTAAATAGAGTAACCATCAGATCAGGAACATCTGCCACATTATATAAGCTGTGGAAAGGAAGGAAGCCAACTGTGAAATACTTCCATGTTTTTGGAAGCAAATGTTACATCTTAGCTTACCGTGAACAAAGGAGAAAGATGGACTCCAAAAGTGATGAAGGGATCTTTCTAAGATACTCTACAAATAGTAGAGCCTACAGAGTTTTCAACTTAAGAACTAAGGTTGTGCTGGAATCCATAAATGTTGTGGTTGATGACTCAACTACAGAAGCTGGTGTTGAAAGCCCCAAGGATCTGACTAAATTTTGGTAAAACATAATGTTGAGCAAGATGTTTTTTTGAAGAAATTTGACCAAGACCAAAGATGTCGGATGAGATGTCTTAGCATGAAGACTCGACATCATGACTGTCACAATAGGTTTTGTTTTGTTTTTAATTCTGTTCCAAGATTTAAGGCGCGTTTAGCAGTGGATCAAGGACAGAAGATTTGAAGCCCAAGACACCTGAAGGTTATAAAAGAAGACCAAGACCTAGGGTAAAAAAGAGAAAGAATTATTATTAAGACTTTTGTAAAGTAGAAAATAAGGATTTAAGGTTTTGAAAGTCGTAGGCTTTCTTGTGTTGTAAGTCTCCCTTTGTATCGGTTAGATACATTGTGGTAGACATAGATGTTTATACAAATTCAGAAGCCTTGAGGTAATTAATTGTATATTGTTCTTGGATGAAGCTTTGAATCAAATCCAAGTAGGTTTGTTAGTCGAGAGTGCTTGGCTGAACTTTACATTGAAAGAGGATTCTTTCAAGTAGGATGATACAGTTATTGTGACTATAACTGTTTGATATCATAGGGTGTGATTAAGGGAGTGAGATATGTTTCTCTTATCAATTAGATGTGACTTCTAATGATAAAGTTTTCATTGGGTAGTGATAGGTAAGCCAGAGGTTGTTTACATAAAACTATACTACTGATAGTGGATTCTTCTTCCTAGCTTGGTAGCCCCCAGATGTAGGTGAATTACACCGAACTAGGTTAACATATCTTGTGTTGTTTATCATTCTGAAAATTTACAGTTCAGTATTTGCTTGTTGATTATTATGTTATAACAAATTTTGAAACATCTGTTGTAACCTTTTTGCTGATATTCAGAGTATCAACTTGTTTATTCTGTCCTTGTTTTTAGTGTAATGCAGAGATCAATGTCTTAACATGTTGTTAGGACATCTATGATCTGCATGCCAAAATTTCAATTGGCATCAGAGCAGGCATCCTGTCTGTTTCTGGATGAGATCTTGGGAGTTACTTTCTTGCTCATTAAAAAAAGTGTGTATTTGTGCGATCAGACCATTCATCGGATATCTGAAATAATTGGTATTGGATCAAGGATGACAGCTACTGGCTTGTCTTTTGCTTCTGTGAAGAGATTCTTTTCTGCAAGGTGTCATTTAAGGTGTCTTGACATCTTGATTGGAGCCTGTTGAAGATGTGTTCCGCTGCATGTGTTTCTGATGAAAAGGATGTTGGTAAAGCTAGATTGAAGACTCTGTGCATGAAGGTGTCAGCATCTATTGAAGTTCTATCTATTCCACCAGGGAGTAATGGAATGGAGGGAGTTGTTTGTTGCTTTTTGCCTTTGATGTCTTGGTACTTGGAAGGTTGGTTTCTTCAGGTATTTTGAAGTCATAAGAGGAGAGGTCTAGGTTATCAATTTCTTGGGTTATGAAACTGGTAAATACCCTTATCATGATAAAGTTGCCAAAGACACTTGAGAATTCTCTCAAGTCCACTCATAAAGGCATCTCTTGTCATGAGGACTGTTTTTCTTTGGTGTTCTGGAGGCTTCTGGTTGCTCTTCTGGATCAAGGTTGGTCCTGAGGATCATCAATCTGAAGAATTTGGGGGTGATTTATTTTCGCCTTCCATGTCATGCAAGGTAGTGCTTCTTCAGATCAGTTGAAGTGGTTCTTCTCAAGGAAGATGCATAGGATTGCGCTAGCTAAGTCAACATGAGTCAAGAGTGTCAATCTTGATGTCTCAATATTATGCTTGGCAAGGAAGGTACCTACACTAAAGAATACTTGATTCATATTCCTAAAGTGTTGATATCTCTTGGGAGTATGTCTTCTGAACAAGGATTTAAGATCAATTTCTATTTGTGAAATCCACAAGTATTTAATTGATTATCCATGTGCGTGGTTTTAAATATTGGTTGCACTCAAGGTAATTAGTGAAGATCTCATTAGATAAGGATTTGATGTTCAACCAGATGTTGAAACATCCCATCAGTAAAGTTTGTGCAGAATCTTGCTCATTCAAGAATTGAATCTCTAGGACAAGGAAGGGGAATAGCTTATGCTCTGAGAACCAAAATTTTGTGTGTAACATAAATTGTTGGGAACCTTCTTCTGGTTGGATCTACTGAGGCACATAATCTGACTAGGAAGTTTCATGGCAGGAAACTTATCTAGAATATGGTGCTGATGGAAGTGAAGATGAAGACATCTTAATCTTGATGAATATTGCTTGGGTCAATTTATTTCTGAACTAGGTAATTCGGAGTGAAGCTACTGAGATCATGTGATACATTTCAACATGGAGGTGCTGGATAAGTGTCCAGGACAGTATCTCTGACATCTTGAAGGAAGCTAGATTTCTCGTAGCTGTTGACTACTTTTTCCTAAAGAATCAGGCTTTGGTATGTTTGGTTCTTCTGAGGATGAGTTCTTAAAGCTGATGCTCTTCAAGGTATCTAGTCTTAAGATTGGTTGTGGACCATTAACACAGGATGAAGGTTTTCTACTCAAACTTGATATGTTAATCAAGTCTATAAGAGCATGGAACTTTTGTTCTGTAGAAGTTCCTCGAGATGGTATGTCTGAGGGGGAGGTGATCAAAACTGTATCAGACAGACTTGAGCTCATCAGTTGAAAGTCATGACATTGATGTCAAAATTAGATGTTCTGACATCAGGGTTATCATTAGATTGTTCACTCAGTGGGATCTGGTTACAGTGTAGGTATACCATCTTGAGAGAAGCTGATCTTCTCAAATATGATTGGAATGGATGCTCCAAAAAGCCTATGCAATGTATGGGAATTACAGAAGCTAGTAGAGGCTACATTTCATAGTCTTAGTGTATCTAAGATGTCTTCCTGAAGACCCAGATTCTTGCTTGGAGATCTGGAGGAATCTGTGACACTTGGTTGTGTTTAACCATAGTCACTTGAATTCAATATGGGTGTTTCATCTTTCCCTTGGAACAATTTACCTTTTTGGAAAAAGGAGGTTGTTTGAAGACCAAAGAAGGAGCTTGTTTTGGTCTTGGCTTGCTGATTATTGAAGGGATCATCACTTAAAGAGCTTGCTTTGGTGGGAGTATGAGAGTTTATTTCTCTTTACAGTTGTTTGAAGTTCTAGATGGTAAAGCCGGGAGGAGCTGTGCTCTCTGAAGATCTTCAGTTGGATTACTATGCAATAGGAATTCTAGTGGTAATTGTATCATGAACCATAGTGTATGGTGTCTATGATATGATCCGGATGTCCTAACTGATGTTAGAACATCATCATGTTTTCTGTACTTGGAAATTAGATTGTGGAAGCTGATATTCACTAGTTGAATCAGAAGTGTTCTAACTTATCATACAGGAGAATGATAAGGTGAAGACTGTCTTGGATTATGGGGTGTCTATCTGGTAGTCTGGCTCTTGTTGAGGCCAGAATGCTTGTGGAGAGGTGGTTTCTTTTGTTGCAAGTAACTCTAGAAATAAGTGGATCAGTTTGGAGCTTGTGAAGCAAGTAAGCTGAGGATTTCTGGAGCATGTATTTGATGTCTTTCAAGTGTGAATCACATCTGGGCTAGCTAACAAACTAAGAGATTTTGTATGTCTCTTTGAGGAATGTTAGAATTCCAGGTTCAATTGAATTTATTCTCAAGGAACAAGGATATCTATGGCTGTAAATTTCAAGGTGGATTTGTACAAGGTATGGATGGGTTCAGGATGAGAGGGATCAATGGTGATTTTGGTCTCAATCCAAGAGTCCGTTAGCTATGGTAAAAGGATGGTAATCCCGGTACCTTCTCACTATATGAACATGAAGTTGGTCATGTGATATCATGTGGTGATTTTGGGTGTTTCTTATTGGAAGGAGCATCATTTATGAAAGATAGGGGGAGAACTTCTGTCTGTTGGGTGCACTATTATGGTACATAGATTGGTTTGGGATCAAGCAGTGAGTGAGTGCGTTCAGCAGGTGTGTTGAACAAGGAGTGAGCTCTTGAAGACATAAAGATGAGTCTTATGTTTTCCATTCAGTTTAAGGTGTTCTTCTTGCAAAAGAGCATTAGTTATCTCCTACTGGGGGAGTTGGACTTCTGTCTAAGATTTTTTGCTGCAGTAGTGCAACTGTTTATCTAGATTATTTATGGTTTCAAGCAGTTTGTGATAGAATACCTCTGGTGAGGGTGTAATTTCAGACAAGATGCCGTGACATTGTGTTACTGGTATAGTTCTGGATGAAAAGAGTTTATTCAGAATTAACTGAAGAAGATTGTAATTACCTTTTTAAACCTGTTTTGTATGTGCTAAATAAAACAATGTTGTGTGGTCTAGGTCAATGTAGAAAAATTGACAAAGTCTGATAGGGAGTCAGGACATCGTTCAGAATCTGTTTCAGCTAAAGACAATCAAAGGGGATGGTGGTTTCAAGTACATGTCAGAAAGGCGTGATTTTGACTACTCATGATCACTTACTGGAACTATCACTCTGAGTAGCAACAGTCTAAAGTGTTTTGAATGATTCTCATTAAGTTGGAAACTTTCAAAACTAACTTGGGTAGTGGTCAATATTGCATTGATTGACTAGTAATTTGTTTCATCCAACAGATCGTCACTTCCTATGTAGCTTCATCAGTATTTAAGGAGGTTCTTGCTACTTGAGTTTCAGGATATCTTCCTTGTTGAGTTGAGCGCTAATGGGATTTATCCGTGTTTGGGTGAGTACAGTCTGGGTATGGGTATGTATTGGTCATTTTTGCCAATTTTTGGCTAAAAAAAGGGAGAATGGTTACATGTTGCTGCTTATTGTTGTGTACATTTTTGCGTTTGGTTTGCAAAAATGTCTCAAAGGATGTTCTAACATTCCGGGTTCTAACATCCTGGGAGAGCTTGTGTTTTGTGATCAGAGTTATGAAGCAAGTTGTGTTTTATGATCTGAGTTACATGTTCTGTGTACTCTGTATCATGGGGTGAGAAGAGTGTCTTGCATCTTCTTCCTCAGGTACCTCAAGATGAGTGAGGAGGGTGTCTAGAAATTATCTTCTCCCTTGACACTAACTTCAGGTTTTCCCACTGCATGCACCATCGAATTGATGAATGTTTTCCCCAAAATTTGTCAAAAGGGGGAGATTGAAGGCTCCAAGGATTTGACTAAATTTTGGTAAAACATAATGTTGAACAAGATGTTTTTTTTAAGAAATCTGACCCAGACCAAAGATTTTGGATGAGATGTCCCAGTATGAAGACTCAACATCATGACTGTCACAACAGGTTTTGTTTTTAATTCTGTTCCAAGATTCAAGGCGCGTTTAGGAGTGGATCAAGGTCAGAAGATTTGAAGCACAAGACAACTGAAGGTTATAAAAGAAGTCCAAGACCTATGGTAAATAAGAGAAAGAATTCTTATTAAGACTTTTGTAAAGTAGAAAATAAGGATTTAGGGTTTTGAAACTTGTGGGCTTTCTTGTGTTGTAAGTCTGCCTTTGTATCAGTTAGATACATTGTGGTAGACATAGATGTTTATACAGATTCATAAGCCTTGAGGTAATGAATTATATATTGTTCTTGGATGAAGCTTTGAAGCAAATCCAAGTAGGTTTGTTAGTCGAGAGTGCTTGGTTTGAACTTTACATTGAAAGAGGATTCTTTCAAGTAGGATGATACAATTATTGTGACTATAACTGTTAGATATCACATGGTGTGATTAAGGGAGTGAGATAGGTTTCTCTTATCAATTAGACGAGACTTCTAATGATAAAGTTTTCATTGGGTAGTGATAGGTAAACCAGAGGTTGTTTACTATAAACTTGTTTACATAAAACTATACTACTGATAGTGGATTCTTCTTCCTGGCTTGGTAGCCCCCATATGTAGGTTAATTGCACTGAACTGGGTTAACATATCTTGTGTTATTTATCATTCTGCAAATTTACAGTTTAGTATTTGCTTGTTGATTAACATGTTGTAATAGATGTTGAAACATCTGTCGTAGCCTTTTTGCATATATTCAGAGTACCAACTTGTTTATTCTGTCCTTGTTTATTATGGCGCTTGTTTTGTCTCAAAGTTGGAACCCCAAGAATGTCAAGGAGGCCTTGACTGATGAATTCTGGATCAATGTTATGCAATAGGAATTATGGCAGCTTAAAAGGCATGAGATCTTGTGCCAAGACCTGAAGGGTCAAATGTAATTGGTACATAATGGGTGTTTTTAATAACAAGTCTGATGAGCAAGGTGTGATCATGAGAAACAAGGCTAGACATGTTGCTCAGGGGTACACTCAGATTGGGGGAGTGGACTTTGATGAAACTTTTCTCCTGTTGCTAGATTGGAGTCTGTTAGACTGTTACTTGGAGTAGCTTGCCTGTTGAAATTCAAGCTATTTCAAATGGATGTTAAGCGTGCCTTTTTTGAATGGATACTTGAATGAAGAAGTATATGTGGAACAACCTAAAGGATTTATTGATCCTATATTTCCAGATCACATGTTCAAGTTGAAGAAGGCCTTGTATGGGTTGAAACAAGCTCCAAGGGCTTGGTATGAAAGGCTAACTAAATTCCTCATCAACCATGGTTACAGAAAAGGTGGAATTGACAAAACCCTCTTTGTTAAAGAAAGGGATGAAAAACTCATGATAGCTCAAATCTATGTTGATGATATTATGTTTGGCGGGATGTCTGATGAGATGGTTCAACACTTTATCAAGCAAATGCAATCTGAGTTTGAGATGAGTTTAGTGGGTGAATTAACCTACTTTTTTGGTCTCCAAGTTAAACAGATGGAAGACTCCATATTCCTTTGTCAAGGGAAATATGCTAAAAGTATTGTCAAGAAGTTTGGCTTGGAGAATTCTAACCACAAAAGAACTCCTGCTCCTACACACTTGAATTTGTCTAAGGATGAAAAGGGTGTTAGTGTTAATCAGAGTTTGTATAGAAGCATGATTGGAAGTCTTCTATACCTTACTACAAGCATACCTAACATAAATTTTATGGTAGGAGTCTGTGCTAGATATCAGGCTAAACCTAAAGTTAGTCATATTAATCAAGTCAAAAGAATTATGAAGTACGTGAATGGAACATGCGACAATGGCCTGCTATATTCTCATAGTTCTAATTCCTTGTTAATAGGATATTGTGACGCTGATTGGGCCGGGAGTGCTGATGATAGGAAGAGCACCTCTGATGGATATTTCTTTCAGGGAAACAACTTGATTTCATGGTTAAGTAAGAAACAAAATTGTGTTTCTTTGTCTACTGCTGAGGCTGAATACATAGCTGCAGGTAGTAGTTGTTCTCAAATGATGTGGATGAAACAGATGCTGACTGAGTACAATGTCAACCAGGATGTCATGACACTTTTATATGACAATTTAAGTGTCATTAATGTTTCAAAGAATCCTATTCAGTACAACAGAATTAAACATATTGACATCAGGCATCACTTTATTAGAAATCTTGTGGAAGACAAAGTTATAACCTTGGAGCATGTTGCTACAGAGAATCAGTTAGCTGACATCTTCACTAAAGCCTTGGATGTTAATAAATTTGAAGTGTAGGGAGGAAATCTTGGAGTTTTCCTGTCTGAATATTTGTAGCCGTCAACTTGGTGTGGAAATGCTATTCGAGTTAGTGCATATGTGTTCCCACCAAATAGAGAGAGGGATTCAAAGACAACTCTCAGGCTGAGCATTACTTGTCAACTGTATTCGATCATGAGGAAAAGGATGATGAGGAAACTGAATATGACTACTGAATGTTGTCTTATTTTTTTTGTGGTTATGTAAGGGCTTAATGCCCAGGATTTCTTTTGGCACTTTATGTGCTTGTTTTGTACTCTAATACTTTATGTTATTGCTCGGTTATTTGGTTGGTTTAACCGCCTTTGTCATGTTATGGCTAACAAGGGGGAGTAATACTAACTTTACTAACCACTGACTACTAACCACTGTCTGCTGCTGCTAACCATTGAGGGGGAGTATGTTGATATGTTGCTTGCAGAAGAAGAAACTGATTGAGGGGGAGGCAAGATGTTTTTCCGCTGTTGATGTTCTGATGTTCTGGTTCTTGGCCTCAGAAGGTGGTTTTCTGTCTGTAAGTTTCATTTAGTTAGTTTTAGCCAAAATCTGCCAAAGGGGAAGATTGATGAGTCCAAGCCTTTGAGGTTGGCATCAATTTTGGTAAAACTAACTTTACAACAAGATGTCCTAACATGAAGAACTAACTGAAGATCAAGATGTTGGACAAGATGTCCTATCATGATGATTTGACATCTTTGTTTGTTATTTTATAGTGTTTAATTATGCTATTCTAGATTTTAGTTTATTATGGGATTATTTGTTTTTGCTAGGTGGCTTCCAAGATTGAAGAATCAGAGATTCTGATTATAATTTAAAGATGTTGTTTCTAAGTGTGGAGACACTTTAGGAAACTTAGGATTGAAGAAACTATTCTAAAGGAGAATTAGTTGCAAATTCTGTGGAGCAGAATTGCTGCGTTTATGAAGCCCAAATCCAGTCATGTTTATGGTTATAAATAGGATGGATTTAACTTAGGAAAAGTGTGGAAAATACATTGTTGCCTAGTGAGTTTAGGGTTTGTATTTTGTGAGCCTCTCTTGTGTCGTGTTGATACTAGAGATGGACTGTTTACATTGAGTTGTAATTTCTCTCACTGGTGTGATTGAAAGGGAATTGAGAAGGGTCTCATATCTAGGAAGTGTCTTAGGTAGAAATTAAGCACGAGTAGTGATTAAGTGATAAGTCGTAAACTAGAGGTGTTAAGCTTAGAATTAATACTATCTAGTGCATTTCATTCCTGGCTTAGTAGCCCCCAGATGTAGGTGTTGTTGTTCACTGGGTTAACAATTCTTGTGTGTTACTTTATTTTCTGCATTCTATTTTCTGCTCCTTATTATCCTTGTGTGTGAAGCAGAGATCAAGTGTATCAACATCTCTTAGGACATCTGAGATCTGCTATACTAAAATTTCACTCAGTCTCACAGGCTCTCAAATCGAGAAATGATAATACGTTCACCTTTTCTGGTTTTGCATTATTATCCTTCAAGGAGGCCTCCACTGATTTCCCATGAACGGTCTCTAGAGTCATAAGCTCTCTATGGGAACACCCTGTCTGAATGTGGGTCTCGTGTCAACTAAACGTAACAAGACACTACGCAAGCCACACGCCTATCCACTCTAATCCTGTGTAAGTACTCAAGCCTGTGTAGTGGGCTTATCTCTCATGGAACAATCCCACCCAACAGCACAGCTACAGTCAAGAATAATATGACAACAATAAACAAATACAATAAAATGTAATAAATGCAGTAAATAATGAAACTAAAAGCATAAATACAAAAACCCAATGAAAAAGAAACAAACAAGCGCTAAGATTGACTCACATAGGGAACTAGGGCCCCCAGTAGAGTCGCCAACTGTCGCAATGCGAAAAATAACCTGCGGAAAACAGAGTCGCCACCGAATGTTATTTATCCCGACGAGGGAAAGGAAACGATCGAAGAAACCTCAAAAGGGAAATAACATGGTCTCACAACCAAATTTTGGGTTCGGGAGTCGATTACGCGAAAGGAATGTGTCAGCACCCCTCGCGCCCGTCGTACTCAACGGGATCCACACTTGTTGTTCTAATCAAAGGGTGTTTTTATCTAAAGCTCTACTTGCCAACAAAAATGAAAAGGGAAAAAACAAAAAGGGGACTCGATAGGACTTCGCCGTCCTATGCCTACGTATTCCCTTATGGAATGGGAAAGTCAGAATCAACATAGTTCAGAGGACTACGGGTGGAAGGAAAGATGGCGCTCGCCAAGACTTCGCCGTCTTGTGCCTACGTATCTTCATTCGGAAGAGAATGAAGAAATTATAGCGTTCATAGTTCGTGAGACTACGGTTGGTTAGTGTCTTTTATGAGCGATGCTAAGTTCGCATTCTAGCAGTTAGGGATGTGGCATGTTTGCGGTAGAACGGAAGTAGCATGCCCTTTTTGAAAAGGTTTGAAAGAAAATCCCGAAGGAAAAAAGGGGTTAAGTTTGTTCAAGTGTTTTAAAGAAATGAATTGACTTTGTTTGAGATGTGTATTCCACTGAAGTCTATGACATAGGATCGAATACTTTGCAAGATCGACCCAAGACGGGACGTATACAAAGCACTCTAGACAAGGTAAGGAGAGACTCCCGCTTATCATTTCCCATGTACTTAAGGCTTGTGACGTACTATACTCATCTTATTTATTACGTATTTTGACTTGGTTTAAGAGAGAGAAGAAAGAGACTCAAAGGGCAAAAGAAAAAGACTAAGGGACCTCCACCCTAAATGTTGTCATGCCAACTGGTCCTATAGTTGATATCAGAAAAGGGAATTATACCCTAATGTTATCATACAAGAGATGGACCTAGGGTTGAGGTTAAAAAGGAGCTAGCCTAGTGTTATCATGCAAAGGATTGAGAGCCTAATGTGTATCCTACTCGAAACTTACTTAGAAATTAAGTTGGACTAGGAACCTTAAGGGAGCATGTGAGCACAAAGCACAAAACAAGACAACTCAATCACAAACATGAACACATTCAAGTATACAAGATTCAAAGAAAAGAAAAAAAGATTCAAATATGAAAGAGACCATGCCATCAAGTACTCAACAAAGTAAGAAGATTCAACAATCAACCCACAAGTGGCAAACATCCATGCTAATGTGAAGACATGCTTCAAACTTGAATCAAGGAAACCAAGATGTGTAAAGTAAACACTTAGCACACATTTCAAACAATATAAGGTCATGCTCAAAGGAATCCAAAGATTAGGGTTGAGGAAAATAAAAAATGACAAACAAGTAGTGCATAAGCATACATGACTTGAAACATCAACCAAATATCATCAATTAGCACACAAAGACAAAGTGAACCAAGTAAGATGAGAATCCATAAAAGTCAGTAGCTACATTATACCATGTTCAACACATTTAAAAGATTAAGAAAGGAACACAAGAGTACTAAACATGAACTACATCAATGGCCAAACAAATGTCAACAACTAGTTCATGAAAAACAAACCACAAATGAACAATCATATGAGATTAGGGTATGGAAACATGATTAGGCAGTAGCAAAAGTATGAATGTTAATTCAAAACAAAGCTCAAGATGGCAAGAAGATTCACCAAGTATCATACTCAATGCATGCACAAACACTTAGGTATTCATCAATCAAGATCATTTTAAAAAAGAAACGACTATCCATAATAGACAAAGGAAACAAAAGGTCAAGCAATTGAACATTTAGAAATGCAAGGGTAGTAGCTTGAACAAGGCATTCAAATCATACAAGGATTCATGAACCTCAAGAACATTCACACAAGAAATAAGTTCAAGAAAATAGGTCAAAGATTAGGTACACTTCATTACAAAGCAACATAAAAAAGAAACACAAATTCAAGGCATCTCAATGACCAAATAAATATGAGACTAAGGCTCTAACTTATGGACAAACAATCAAGATCATGTGAGAAAAAGATCCCAAAGAAAATTGAACAAGTGTACCATCAAAACAATTCATCAATCACAAGTGTGCTTCATTGACTAGGCATGAATCAGGGCTCAATAAAAACAAATGGCAAGTGGTCAAAAATACATCATCAAAGCACCACAACATCACTCAAACCCTAGGAATTTAGGTGTTTAAACACATCCAAAAGATTTATTCAAGAAATGGTTCACAAAGCATCAAACATAAAACCCTAATTCAAGAATGATCAAATAAAGCACCTTCACAAATAAATCCCGAATAAAATTTAAAAATAAATGGAAAATAAAAATAAAAAATATGAAAAAAAATTTAGAGACATTAAAGAGTATAAAACATATTTTTCTTAATTTTTTTAGGTGAAGAAAAGGTCAAGAAATAAAATAAAATTGACAAAAAGAAACAAAACAAAACAAATGGCAAAGGGAGGTGCAAAACTGAATCTAGAAATGAACTAAAACAAGTTATAATGCGTGTTGGGCTCAAAAAAGGGAGGCTGTGAATAATAAAAAGGAGAACAAGCCCAGACCAAAACAAATACTCAGATCCACCTCACCATGTCCACATCATTTTCATTAAAACAATCAGCATCCAGTCATACACGCAAGAAAATCAAGTAATACCATATCATTCTGTTCGTCTTCTCTGGCCACATCTTCGTCGGAGCAATGTCAACAACAAAAAAAAATGAAAAACGAAAACATTATCTCACACGAAATTACACGTAGATCATGATTCTGGAATTATTTTTCTCAAATAAACACTCAAACATCATGAAAATGAAGCACGAAAGTAAATCACACACATATGAACTTTATCAAAAAAAGACAACACTAGTGCAAACATTGCCAACATCAAAGTAGGGCTTCAGATGCAACCAAAATGAACCTAAAACACGCATAGATCTAACATGAGAGAGTGAAACAGTTTCAAAGGTTACCTAGTGGAATATGTCCACTGCACCTTGTTTGTTTGAGCAAAATGAAGAGAAAACAATACTCGCAGCTTCAATGATGATGAAGAGAGCAAGAGAGTAAAGAAACTTTACAGAAAAACTTGATTCGAAGATGAGAAATTCTTGAGAGAGTGAGAGCTTCAGATCTGAAAATATGGTCATATCCACAGGTTTGGAGTTGGTTTGCTTATATATGATGTGTTTTAGGGTTGGAGTAAGGTCAAGAAACAAAGCTATGGATCATGAGTTAGTTACTTTTGTTTGGGAAATAAAAAGTTGAGAAGAAACACATGTAATGGTGTTGGCTCGGGTTCAGGATTAGCATGAGCTTTTATCTTTGTTTTTTGGCTTGGAAATGAAGCCTCATGCATGTGGTAAGGGACTGAGGTCATGTGCAAGTTGCTGAATGCATTTGAATCCATTTTGCACTTTCCATTTAAACACACTTTTGGACAATTCTCTCCCTTATGTGGGAGGTTGGGTGCTTGGCCATTTTGGGTAAAGTTTGGTGAGGTATTTGAAGTAACTTGATCGTAGGGAATGAGGCTAGTACAAGTGCTAAGGTACAATACAAGTTTGGTATGGATTTTTGCACACTTTGAACATGTATGTCAAGAGTTTCACAACTTCTATGGAGGCTACTTCAAAGAATCATAACTTGGTGCATTTTGATCCACTTGATTGAAACTTGGGTTCAAATGAAAGTGTAGAGATAATGAATAACTTTGGTGTTGAAATAAAGATGAATTGAAACCTTAATCAATAAGAAAATATCCCTTGTGTCATACCCTAAATTTTGACCACTAAGATTTCCCATTATTGTGCAAATCATCATCACAATATGGATGAACCATCATGCCTCATCAAATGCCTCAAGGGTTGTTGAACATTCACTACAATCAAAATTAGGGTTTTAACCCCTCTCAGAGCCTTAGACAAAGGATCAATCAAGAATTGACTTGATCTTCAACTTGTCTAGCCTCTAAAATATCCACAATGGATCAAAAGGACTCCCACTTCAAGGATTAAGCACAAGGCTGCTCCCTTCTAGGTGGATCAAGTCTCAAGATCGACAGTGTCACCAAATTAGGGTTTTGGTCGACTAGGGCCTCTTGATGGAAATTTTTCATATGGACACAAGCCAATGATCCAAAACATAACCCAATATACTCCATGGAACCTCATGGACCCAATCATCAAGTCAATTTGACCTCAGGGGATGCATACATCAAAAATAAAAAATTAGGGTTTCTTGACCTAATTCACCCCTAAGTTGACTTTTGACACAAATCATGAGCCAAGACCACAAGAGAGGATTTGAGGGTCTTTAATATACTATATTGATCCATTTGCAACAATGTATTAATCCAAGAAGCTTGAGCAACAAGTCTCAATTTTATCTGCACCACAATTAGGGTTTCGCGAGGAAAGTCAACTGTAACTTTGACTTTTGACCAGGACATGCTCCCAAACCCTAAGACATGATTCAATATACCCTATGACACCCATGGAACTTGTCCATCAAGTTTGATTTAGGTCAAGGACATGATTTCCTGGAGAATTGCATAGTTTGGAATTCATCTATTAAAAGTCAACAGTGCACAAAAGTTAACTTTGACTATTTGAGATTTTTCACCAAAATGGATTTTTAACCCTAAAATGATGTTAATGTATGATTTGAGTCATCATTCATCAAGAAAAATCAAAGAAAGTGGGATAACTTGTAAAAGGGGTAACCATAAAAACTTGGAAAAATTTCTAAGTTATGGAAAAAGTGACACTAATGTGCCAACTTTGGAGGACCATAACTCCTAAACCACAAGGCCATTGTTCCCCATTCAAAGCTTGATTTATAGATCACATTGCCCTCTACAAAAGCTTCATACTGACCTATGTCCAAATTCCTCATGGATTTTGAGTTATGGAGTGATCAAAATCAAGAAAAGTCACTTTGTTCCAACACTTAGTGAAAATATCACTAAGTCAGAATCTGCCTTTACTTTTTTTCAAATGTAGGGGGATTTTTCACTTGGATTCAAAAGAGATCAAAACCAAACATGTTCAAACAGTTGTTGTATCATGTAAGGGCTTTCCAAAATGGACAAGAACATTACCAAATTCAATTTTAGCTATGAGATATGACATTGGCAAGATGCCTTGCTGAAATCTGCCAAGGCAAGGCAGATTTTTGCACTTTTGGTCGATTTGCCAAAATCAGCCAATTCCAAGCCTTGTCATCACTTTGGACACATCTGTGGATTGAATCTAAAGGGGACAATCACTGAGCCATGCCTCCAAAGTCTTTGGAACAAGAAATAGTATGTTGAACCTAGAATTGCCAAAATAGGGACAAGACTCCAATTTTGGATTGGAGCATTCATTGGGAGCATCAAGGTGGCATGGACTAGGCCATTCTCAACTGAATTCAGTCAAGACTTATCCAAGACCAAGGGAACCAGCAGCATGTGCCCTAACCTCTACTCAATGGCTAGAGGAGTCTTGGATTTTCATTTGCCAACATTGGCCAAACCTACTCAGCAGTTGCCATTCACTATTCCTTGCAAAACAAACTTGCTCTACTATAAATAGAGCTCAATTGTGATCAGTTTGAGTACACCAAAGCCATCAAATAGATGCTTTCCTCAAAATCTCTTCTTTCACTCCAATTTTGCCTTCTAAGGCAAGTCACTATCGAGTTTTGAGTTTGAGAGCTTTTCCAATCAAACCAATCACACACACACACACCTCATATACATCACATATGAGCTGATCAAATACTTAAACAACAACTGGAACACTGATTTCTCAGAATCACCAGTCAATTGTTCAAGGTTTTAACCAAGTTGCAGTTGAGATGCCATGAAGTGATCTAGCCAATTTCAATCAAGTCCAAGCATTCAAACACACTCCATAGGGTGTAGGGAAGTTGTTCAGATTATTACAACTCATCTGTAACACCTCCAACACAAATCACGATCACCAGCTGCAAGTGGTAAGCATGAGCTCTTCTAACTCTATGATCCATGCAATTTTTGCTGCACAATAATTTGGCCATATGTTCATAATCATGCATGGAATGTTTCCCCTCAATTAATTGCATTGTTTGAATCGTGTATCAAAAATCCCAGCCTTCATGCAGAATCTAGGGTTCTTGAGGATTGTCTATGATTTCTTGTTTTATGTTTAATTTAAATGAAATTAATTGTCATAGACATGATCGTGAGGTTGAAACGAGTTGATTGGTATGTGGATTGCATGATATGATTAAGTATTCAGTGAGATTGGATAGAAAATGCAAATCTGGGAAACTCAGAACACGCGCGTGTTCTTGCCCTTGTTCTTGGCGCCATTTTCTAACATTTGAATATTTGAATTTTGTGTTTTTTATTTAATTGATTCAAAAATTAATTTCTCTCTGAGTTTTAATGATTTTGAGTTTATTCTTTTTTTAATAATTCACAAAAATGTTGAAATATTTTATTTTCCCAACAAATCCCAAAAATATTATTTATTTCATATAATTGATATTTTTGCAAAGAATTAGTATTTTAATTGTTTTTGAAATTTAAAATATTTTTTTCCTCTTGATTTTGTAAAGATTAATGACTTCTAATTATTTTGTAGGTTAATACTTGATTTTTGAAGCATTAATCCAAGATCATAATTTGTTTCCCACGTGTTAAACAATTTTTGATCATTTTAATTGAATTTTTATTCAATTAAAATACATTTTGGAAATAAATTAGGGTTTTTGATTAATTCAACCCTCACAAATCATTTTCAAACACTTTTTGGGCCTCTATTAGAGTGTAAGACCCAACCCACTTGTACAGAAATATTTTGGGCCTCACTTATTGTATAAGTCCCTCTGTACATTTTTAAATTTGGCACGATCGTCGTCAGTTTAAAAATAAACCATCTGGGCCTCTTCTTGAGCTATAAGACCCATTCAAAACTTTTTGGGCCTCTATTAGAGTGTAAGACCCAATCCCCTTTTCACCAAAAACAACTTTGGGCCTCAGATATTGTATAAGCCCCTTTGCGTTAAAAGAAAATCTCGGCGCGATCGCCATTTTAAACGAAAAATCATCTAGGCCTACCCTCGTGTTATAAGCCCCACTCTTTTTCTTTAAAACATTTTTGGGCCTCTTGAGAGAGTGTAAAACCCAAATCCCTTTGTACAGAAAATAATTTTTGGGCCTCAATCACTTGTATAAGTCCCTCTGTGCAAATTCAAACAGTGCGCTCACTGATAAAACCCTGGGCCTCTCCTTGAGCTGTAAGCCCCAAATCTTTCTTTTTCAAAGCACTTTCTCTTTTGATTTTGAATATACTATTGTTTTTAATCTTTCTTTGTTGAACAACTAACCAAACAGCATGGAAGCACTACAACCGAGTAAGTGTTTATATGCTTTCATTTACCGCTTTCATATACATATAACTGTATTGTGGGGCTGTTTCGCTGTAAGTCTTCTTTCATAAACTCATATCAACTGTGTAATAATATTATAGATATTTAGAGTTTCCCCGGCAACTACGTCTAGTACTAGGTAAAGGCCGTTTCATTTATTCGTAGAAATAGACAGTTAGATCCCCAATAGGATCACCAGATACAGTCTTCTCTTCGGCTATCCTCATTAGGAATTGTCAAGAAACTCTACTCCCAGAGATGAATGTATTCTCCGTGAATGGCATCTTTGAGTTTCTTCCAAATTCTCAAACTTTCCTGGCTTGATCTATTCCTCGTGAATAGCCTGTCTTGAATTTCTCGGGGTTTGGGGACCCACGGGCTTCTTAAAAGCATCGGCCTCCTCTTGGGCTTAGTTCAAGGACCCACAGGCTTCCTAAAAGCAACCCTGCCTCCTCTTGGGCTTAGTACAAGGACCCGTCGGCTTCTTAGAAGTATTCACAGCCTCCTCTTAGGCTTCGTATAATGATCTCTTCCTCCGGGAATGATAGCCTCCTCTTGGGCTTCGTACAAGGACCTCTCGGCTTCTTAAAAGTCTCTAGCCTCCTCTTGGGCTTCGTACAAATTGTCCCGACGACCTCCTAGAGGTATAGGAACAGAACTTAGTCATCTTCATAGAACAGTCCTTTCAAAGAGTCTACTACTGTTTCTCAAAGCATAGCACAAAAGATGAAACTCTAGACACGGACAGTCTGACATCCTTGAGTCTCAAAGACATTCTCAAGTGACCCGTTCAAAAATAGGAAGAAAACCCGTAGACTCGGACAACCTCAAGACCCTTTGGATTTCCCACTTCCTTAAAGAACAGGAAATATCCCTGATCCTCGAATCAAAATCCCTGAGTGCAAACATTACTCATATAAGAACTGATTTTCTCTGTAAATCAACATACTGGACCTGTCACTCAACTGAAACAGTAACCATAGCCTCCTCTTGGACTTTGTACAATGATTCTCCCCAGCGGAGCTAACAATTTTAGCCTCCATCTCGGGCTTCGTACGAGATACCAGAGACTCCCTCGTTGAGTCAATCACCCTTTTAGCCTCCATCTCGGGCTTCGTACGAGATACCATAAAAGACCCTCCTGTTGAGTCAACCCTTTTAGCCTCTCTCTCGGGCTTCGTACGAGACACACAAAAACTCCCTCTTGTTGGGCCAATAGCCTCCTCTTAGGCTTTGTATAAGAAAACCACTGTTTGATCCAATCAACCTTTTAGCATCAAAGCTGTGCCTCGTTCACAGTACACAAACATCAACAACTCCTTCCCCTTCATCTAATTGCTGTAAGCGGCAAGCCTCTGGATCATCTACATCCATGCCACTGTCCCTCTTTTAGCATGAGAAATTCCTAAGGAAAGATGGCATTGCTCTACACTGAGTTAAAGTCTTCTCCTTCAGGTTAAAATCCCCTATAAAGGAAATTATGGCATTGCCGGATTCACATATCCCGGTTAAAGTAATTCTCCTTTATAAACAGTTGTGACAAACAAACCCCTCTTTAGAGATGACAAATTCTCTCTAAAGTTGAGACCTTTTAGCTTCACATCTTGGGCTTTGAACAAGATACAAACTACCTTTCGCTTCACGTCTTGGGCTTTGAACAAGACACCAAAACAACCATTTCCTCCCATAGAATAGGAGGAACTACGAACGCTCTGATTTCCTTGTTTCGGTAAACGGGAATACATAGGCCTAAGATTGAAAGAAAAGATCTTAGCGAGCACACTAAACAAAAACCCAAAATCCCATACTTTCATATATCCGTCCTAACATCTTAACCTCCCACCAATCGACCGAACACCACTTTTAAAAAAATACACCCAATAGAGACCTCGGATCTTTGTAGCATCTATAAACCAACAGTTTTGACTGTTTAACCTCAGTATGCAAGCAGGGTTAGTTGAAGACATCTATTTCTCTTCCTTCATCAGCTTTAATAGGATAAAAAATGAATCGAGCAGTAGTACTAGAGCTATCGTGCTTCGCAACCACATCCAAAAATCGCTCGCTACAGGAAAAATGGCGACTCTGCTGGGGAGCTGTCATTAGGATCTATCTCACCTTTGTAGCGAGATCTTGTTCTTTTCCCATCTATTAGGTGGAAACTTTAAAAGTGGCACCCACCGTAGGGGCGCTTCTAACCACAGATTGGGAATTCCACCGGGGAAACCATTTTCTGTCAGGAACATAAGATTCATAGCTTTTAAAGGTCTAGGATGATTAGGACAAATATATATACTTCTTTTCCTAATTGATATCTGTGTTTATTTTTCTGCTAATGGGAATGTGTGTGATGCCGCATGTGGAAAGATTTAGTATACACTTAAGATAAGTGATGGCGACGAGGTCGACCATCAACCTCAGTGGAGGCTGACCAATGCAACCCATTCCCTCTCATAGGCAATGGACCGATTGTGACGTCTGAGAAGCTGAGGAGCCAACCCTTTTGTAGTGCAGAAGCTATCGGAAATATTTGTCACGCGATACTACCCTCATTTGAGGCTAATGATCTATTCTCGGTGAATAGCATTTACTCTAAGATTTCATACAGCTCGCTGGCGATCCGCTTGCTGTTTGTTATCCTGGGAGGAGCTGATGATTTTGAGTACAGGTACAAAAATCACCCTAGTATAAACCTTTAGGGATGGGTAGAGACTTGACTTCATGACAACGACCCTTTGACCCCATGTTTTTTCTATGTTTTTGTGTGCTGCATTCATGCATTCATTTAAAAAACATTAAAACATTAAAAAAATTTCTCTTCTAGTCTCTCTGTTTTTCAAAATAAACTAAGACTGTGATTGCAAATATTAGAGAAAAAGATTGCGCTAATGGATTTCGGTAGAAGGAGAACTCATAAGTACACCTTCAGGATTCCAAAACTAGAGGATTTGAGAGGTTTGGCGAGGATGATCACAAACCAAGAGGCCTTCGGAGCCAAGTACGGAGGTCTGCTACCTCTGTTAAGGGTCCATGTGATTGAGGGAATCATGGACGCGCTCGTTTAATTCTACGATCCAGTTTATCACTGCTTTACATTCCCGGATTACCAGCTGGCACCAACGCTGGAGGAGTATTCTCATCTGATCGATTTACATATCACTGATCGAGCTCCATTTTCTGGACTGGAAGAAATTCCAAAGAATCAGACCATTGCAAGAGAAATTCATTTGGACGAGTCTGAGGTCAGGACTCACATGACCACTAAGGGTGGCATACAAGGTTTACCAGCCCAGTTCTTGAAAAAGAAAGCCCTGTACTTCGCTAGTATTGGGAACGTGACTGCTTTTGAAAGCATCTTTGTTTTACTCACCTACGGGTTATTTTTGTTTCCCAACATTAATAACTTCGTCGATATCAACTCCATTAAGGTTTTTCTCATTGGAAACCCTGTGCCGACTTTGCTCGCAGATGCGTATCATTCTGTACACTTAGGGAATTTGTACAGTGGAGGGGAGATCACATGCTGTGTACCTCTGCTTTATAAATGGTTTATCTCCCATTTGCCTAAGTCTGCTGCTTTTTGGGATCACAAGAGTGCTTTACGTTGGTCGCAGAAAATCATGTCCCTCACCAACTCTGATATAGATTGGTGCAATAGGATTTATGATGGAATCAGGATCATTGACCGTTGTGGAAACTTCCCCAACGTACCCCTTATAGGAACTAAGGGAGGAATCAACTATCATCCGATATTGGTTCGCCGTCAGTTTGGATACCCGATGAGGCATGTTCCTCGGAATGCTCATCTGGAAGGTCTTTTCTTCAAGGAAGGAGAAAATGACAGAGCACTAAAGACGGAAATAGTGCACGCTTAGAAACACGTTCATAAGAAAGGACGGGAGTCTCTAGGAAAACCGGACTGTGTCTCGGTGGAGCCTTATCTCCACTGGGTATAAACTAGAGCTCTCAAGCTAAAGATGCCTTATCCTCATCATGGAGTTCTTCCGCCGAGGGAATCTTTCATGTACTTCATGACGGAAACTGAAAAGCTTCAAGTTACTCTCAACAAAGTTCAACGGGAGAAGAGGTCTTGGAAGAACAATTACCGCACCCTCAACGTGGAGTGCATCAAAATACAGCAACTGCTGAAAGATAAGGATGCTCTGATCGAGATTTTGGAGCAACATGCTGTAGAGAATCAGGATGACTAAAGGAATTTGCTCGCTCCTTTCACCTGGCAAAGGAATGACAACCCGACAACGGCTCAAGAGCCCCGGTCAAAGAAAAGGAAGATACCAGAGTCAGCACCCGATTTCTCTTCAGAGAGGACTCGGCACCCATTAGCTTAGGTTTCTGTTTTTGAACTTTGTAATCTGCTGTATTTTCGTTTCTGTAATCCTTTGAATTCAATAAAAAGGGGTTTCCCCACTGTTTGATATTTGCAATCTAATTGTCGAAGTTTATTTTGATTAAACCAAAAAACAATTAATATAATCATTGCATTCATCATTCTCACATCGCGTATTCTTCTTACCTACGAATCTCACGTTTGTGTCTCGGTTCTAGAGTCAAACTATCTCATTCGTATAATACTCAGGCTAATCATCAGAAAAAGATGGATGATCATGAGGAAGAGAACAGAGAGTTGAAAGAAGAGATTGACGCTCTGAGAGAGGATATGAGAAAGCTTCGTAACGACATGCAAGCCATGGCAGAAGCTCAGCTACAAAGAACTGTGATCTCAGAGATCACCTCAATGCCCATAGTGGAGAAGTATGATCCTAGGTATCAAATGCCGAAAGATCGTCCTTGGGGCATGTCTGTTAACTATATCCCGGAAGGATATGTTCCGCCGATCACTGAAGATCAGGGAATCATAACAGAAGCCGCTGGGCCTGAAGGTTACAAACTTCGGGAAAACAAAGATGCCAGGGGCATACTAAAGACTCCTGAAGGTTACAAACTTTGGGAAACGCCAAGATTCACTGCCGTAGTCACGGTACCACCCCCTGTGGTGCACACTGTCCCAGAAGGACAGATTCCACCGATCCCTTCTGATAAGAAGGAAACTATGTTCGATAGAATGTATGAATTCCAGGAACAGTTCTTGAAAATACAGAAGGAACTGCAAGCCGTTCGCAGTCAGGATCTATTTTGAAAGGACGCCGCAGACCTTTGTCTGGTCCCCAATGTGAAAGTTCCGCACAAATTTCAAGTGCCCGACTTTGAAAAGTACAAGGGTAACTCTTTCCCTCAGAGCCATTTGGTGATGTACGCTCGGCGAATGTCAGCTCAGACTGAGAATCAGGACCTTATGATTCACTACTTTTAGGATAGTTTAACCGGTGCCGCACTCAAATGGTACATGGGTTTAAACCGTGCTACGATTAGCACATTCAGAGATCTTGGTACTGCCTTCGTCCAACAATACAAATACAATTTGGACATGGCACCGGACAGAGATCAACTCAGATCAATGTCACAAAAGGACAAGGAAACCTTTAAGGAGTACGCTCAGAGATGGCGCGAAATTGCTGCTCAGATTTGTCCACCTCTTGAGGAAAAAGAGACGACAAAGATCTTCTTAAAGACCTTAAGCTCATTTTACTATGATAGAATGGTTGTCAGTGCACCCAGTGATTTCACCGAGATGGTGGGCATGGGAGTTCGTCTTGAGGAAACCGTCCGAGAAGGACGTTTGGCAAAAGATGCTGGACCATCAAGTAGTACAAAACGATACGGTAGTGCTCTCCCTAAGAAAAAAGAGCAGGATATTGGGAATATCTCTCTCGAAAAGCAAAGGCGACGCTTTCAACCAGTAGCAGCTGTAATTCCTGCTATCAGCCCTGCGCCTATACCTACGTATCATCCTCAGGTTGCGCAGAGCCAACCTAATCAGCAAAGGACACAACAACCTCTTCAGCAGGCTCGTCCTCTATATAACAACAACCGTACAACACGACCATCAGGGTTTGATCCTATACCCATGTTGTACGCAGAACTATTTTCGTTACTACTGGCTAAGGGGCACATTCAGACTAAGTCTCCTCTTACAGTACCGAAAAACCTGCCTTTTTGGTTTAAGGTGGATCAAACATGCCCTTATCATCAAGGAGGATCAGGGCATAACATAGAGAACTGTCTCAATTTCAAATCTGACGTGCAAACGCTTGTTAGGAGCAGGCTCTTATCTTTCAAAGATACGAATCCCAATGTTCTTACGAACTCGCTGCCTCAACATGAGAAAGCTGCGGTCAACCTAATTGAGAAATAATTTAACAATATCTATCAAATTCACGATGTACTCTTGTTGAGGACCAATCTGGTCAAGATGCATTGTAGATAGAGTGGATATGGCCATGTGCCACCTCATAATTATCACCAGTGTGATGTCTGCTCTAAAAACAATCAAGGATGTTCTATGGTGCAAACAGCTCTACAGGAACAGATGGATCTCGGATGGATCCAAGAGCACCGAGTTCGTGGAGTTAACATGGTCTATACGATCTCCAACGTCATTCAGAACCACGACATCTGTGCAATGAATGTCAACTTAGTGGCGATGCACTCAAGGCAAAGCCAGTATCATAATCTGCCGCGGCACGATTACAGTTCCTGTCTGACTTGCTCGGTAAACAAACAGGGATGCTCTTTCATACAAGAGGCCCTCCAGCGTCAGATGGATCTTGGATGGATCCAAGACTACCATGATAGGAACCCTTATCAGATCAACATGGTTCAGATCTTCGATATTCGCGTGATGAATACCAACCTGGTAGAGTTACATGCTGAGCAGGTCTGACTCAGATTCTTAATATCACACAACTATCAAAGCTGTAAAGCAGGTTGCAAAAATGATCGAGGTTGTACCCTTGTCCAGGAGGCACTTTAGCACTTGTTAAATCACTGGTGGATGCCAATCTACATGGATGAAGATACTCAGCAGATTAGTATCAATAACAGGAATCCCACTCGGCGTCAAAGTCAGGATGTCCGACTCGTGGAAGCTAACCTAGTGAGGTTACATTGTATTCAAAGTGGGCGTGGTCAGGTGCCACCACACAACTATGACTGTTTTAGTGTCTGTTTGGAAAGTAACCAAGGGTGTTACCTTGTGAGAGCAGCTCTTCAGGGTCAGGTGGATTGTGGAGAGATTCGCCTATATCCGGGTTCTGGACCTATCAACTGGACGCCAGACTACCTTGCCAGTCAAGTCGAGGTTGTTGTCACAATCTCTAGTCGTCACCAGACCAGGGATGTTTTTGCCATCATCCCTCTACTTGACGAATCTAGAGCTCCCAACCGGGAATGGATCGAGATTACTTATGATGGTCAGAAAAATCAGAAGGTTCCCATAGTCATCTATCTACCGGGACCACTACCGTATGAATCAACTAAGGCTATCCCTTACAAATACGGTGCAATGACAGTTGAAAATGGAAAGGAAATTCCATTACCCTCCGTCGTGAATATTGCAGACATCAGTCGTGTTACACGGAGCAGTCAAATCTTCAACCGAGGAGTTGGAGAACCTAACAAGGAAAAATAAACTTCAAACAGAAGCTCCCAATCCATCAGTCGGTCAATCCAGTAATCCCGACCTTTCGAAAAATAATGATGAGATGCTGAAGCTCATCCAAAGGAGTGAATACAACATTGTTGATCAGTTGTTACAGACTCCTTCAAAGATCTCGGTATTATCACTGTTACTCAGTACAGAAGCCCACAGGGAGGCTCTATAGAAAGTCTTGGAGCAAGCCTTTTTGGAACAGGATGTAACAATCAGACAGTTCGATAGCATTGTCTCTAACATCACTTCCTGCAATAATTTGGGATTTAGTGATGAGGAATTACCCGAAGAGGGTCGCCGTCATAACATGGCGCTCAACATTACAGTTAACTGCCAGGACGATGCTTTAGCCAGCATACTGGTAGACACAGGGTCAGCCCTGAATGTTATGCCGAAGTCCACTTTGATGCAATTATCATTCAAAGGCCCTCCGATGAGAATCAGCGAGGTCGTCGTCAAAGCGTTCCACGGATCCAAAAAAACAGTTATCAGTGAAGTTGATCTTCCTATAACTATCGGTCCTCACACTTTCCAAGTCACTTTCCAGGTCATGGACATCTGAGCAACATACAGTTGTTTATTAGGAAGACCTTGGATACATCAGGCTGGAGCAGTCACTTCGACCCTCCACCAAAAGCTAAAGTTCGTTCAGAACGACCAACTTGTCACAGTCTGTGGAGAACAGGCCTTGCTCGTGAGTAACTTATCATCATCTACTTGTGTAGAACCCGAGGAGGTTATTGGGATGCAGTTCCAAGCGCTGTCGGTGGGCAAGGACAATCAATCCCAAGGAGGAACCTCGATTTCCTCATACAAAGATGCTATCAAAGAGGTCGAGAGTACCGATACAACCAGATGGGGACAACTTGTCATTCCTATTGACAATAAAACAAAGAAGGGTCTTAGTTTTTCTGCAACCTGTGCCCGAACAGCTGCTAACGATGAAAGTCTTCATCCCATAGTGGAGGTTTTCTTCACCCAGTCCCTCAAGCAGTCCATGCTATCAATGAGGAAGATCCCTCTGACACAGAGGAAGAGTGGAAGTCCTATCTTAACAAGGACGGTTATATGTCTCAGGACGAAACACAAACTCCTTTTTGCTTTCCTACAGAGAGTCCGAGATTTATACCCAGGTCAGACATCGAAATGATATACGGGGATTGTGATCCGGAAGGATGTCGTGCTCCGACAAATTCATTAGAGGAAGACACTCCGGTGAAAGACAATTTTGACTACACCTACTATGGCCCAATAGATGGTCTGCCAATGTGGCAACCTTATCCAGAAGACTTGGGGAAAGAGAGTCAGCCGAACAATGAAAATCAGCTGACCGTCATTGAATAGAATACCTGTGTCCCCACCATGTCATGGGATCAACACTCAGGTCATTCAGAAACTACTCAACATGACGATGAATTTGCAACGTTTGCAGGACTTGAATTCATCAACTATGCTTTTCCCAAGGTCAACGTCATTGAGAGGGATGACCCCTCCAGTTCCAGAGAAATATGGGACACCCTGGGATAACCAAGTGGAAAATTCGACTTTGTGGTCAAGTACACCGCTCCCGAAAGCTCTCGTATCAGGCTCGAAGATATCCAACCAACTGGATGGGGAGATACAGCTAAGAGCACAAATGCTATGCAAAATGTAACAGAGGAATTCTCCTACGATAATTCTGCCTGGGAGACAGATTCCAACGATCCTACTCCACCAGAAATCAGTGTTATTTCTGAAGACAAATCGAGGAAGGTGCCAGACTTTGTGATTCACCGAGGAGTTCACCGCCAATGGGTTGCTGTCGATGTTCCGAAGGTCGTTCGCCAATCAAAGTAATTGCCATCTTTAACCTTTCACCCTGCCCAGGTGAAACGGATGTTTTGATAGGGCTCACTTTCTATAAATTTCCCTCTTTGCTTTGCCCAAAGCGACAGAGTTTTGTTTTATAGGGCTGCAGTTTCAAGAATCGACTTGTTCATTAATAAAATAGCGTCGTTCTGTAATTTCCGCATTAATTGCTGTTTTCTCTTTTCGTTTTTCAGAAAATGATAATCCTAAAAAATAATTCAATAACAAAAACAAGCAGTAATAAAAAAAATACACTGCACACACTTTTGCATTCTCTCTATCTCTTCTAAACACGAATCCTCACGTCATGCAGATTCATTGTTTTAAACCCAGTTGAAACATACGATCCGATGCCTTCTCCCGACTTTGGGTCCCCGGTATTTGGGGCTGAAGAAGAAGTTGACAACGAAATTCCAGAAGAGATCTCTCGACTACTCAGACAGGAGGAAAGGTCCATTGAACCTCACAAAGAGCCGTTGGAAATGGTAAACTTGGGTTCAGAAGAAAAGAGAAAAGAAATCAGGATTGAGGCACTGCTCAGTCCAACTGCCAGAGAGGGTTTGATGAAGCTTCTCAGAGAATTTCCCGATGTATTCGCTTGGTCCTATAAGGATATGCCAGGGTTGGATACCAGAATTGTGGAACATCACTTACCGTTAAGATCGGAATGTCTGCCAGTAAAGCAAAGGTTGAGACAGACTCACCCGGACATGGCCATCAAAATCAAAGAGGAGGTACAGAAATAGATCGACGCAGGTTTCCTCGCTACATCTGAATATCCTCAATGGTTAGCCAACATCGTACCCATTCCCAAAAAGGACGAAAAGGTCAAAATGTGTGTTGATTACAGGGATCTGAACAAGGCAAGTCCAAAGGACAACTTTCCTTTACCACACATTGACATGCTGGTAGACAGCACAACAAAGTTCAAAATTTTCTCCTTCATGGATGGATTCTCGGGCTATAACCAGATCAAAATGGCACCAAAAGACATGGAGAAAACTTCGTTCATTACCCCATGGGGTACCTTTTGTTACAAGGTGATGCCGTTCAGCTTGAAGAACGCCGGGGCAACCTATCAAAGGGCCATGACTACTCTGTTTCATGACATGATACACAAAGAGATAGAGGTATATGTCGATGACATGATTGCAAAATCTAAGACGGAAGAGGAGCATGTAACCCACTTGTCAAAACTATTCGAGCGTTTGAGGAAGTACAAACTCCACTTGAATCCCAACAAGTGCACCTTCGGTGTCCGTTCGGGGAAACTCTTAGGGTTCATCGTCAGCCAGAAAGGGATTGAGGTCGATCCTGACAAGGTCAAGGCCATTCGAGAAATGCCTTCTCCGAAAACTGAAAAACAAGTCAGAGGATTCTTGGGATGCTTGAACTACATCTCCAGATTCATATTCCTTATGACTGCCACATGTGCGCCAATTTTCAAATTACTCAAAAAGAACCAGGATTGCGTTTGGTCAGAAGATTGCCAAACCGCCTTCGACAGTATTAAGGAATACCTGTTGAATCCTCCGATTCTATCACCTCCAGTGGAAGGAAGACCACTGATCATCTACCTAACAGTCTTGGAAGACTCCATGGGCTGTGTACTTGGCCAACAAGACGAAACCAAAAGGAAAGAGTCTGCCATTTACTATCTGAGCAAGAAATTCACCGACTGTGAAACTCGGTACACAATGCTTGAGAAAACTTGTTACGCTTTGGCTTGGGCAGTCAAACGTCTTCGCCAATACATGATTCATCACACTACTTGGTTGGTCTCCGAGATGGATCCAATCAAGTATGTATTTGAAAAACCTGCTCTCACGGGAAGGATTGCCCGTTGGCAGATGTTATTATCAGAATATGACATAGAGTACCATGCTCAGAAAGCCGTTAAAGGAAGTATTTTAGCCGATCATTTGGCTCATTAACCGATTGACGATCAAGAACCAATCGGGTTTGACTTCCCAGACGAAGATGTCATGTATCTAAAAATGAAAGATTGCGATGAACCGTTACCCAGTGAAGGGCCAGAACCAGGTTCCCAATGGGGACTTATCTTTGACGGAGCAGTTAATCATTATGGAAACGAAATTGGGGCAATCATTGTTACCCCTCAGGGTACCCACATTCCTTTCACTGCCAGACTTACGTTCAAATGTACGAACAACAACGCCGAATACGAAGCTTGTATTATGGGTCTCAAAGAAGCGATTGATTTAAGGATCAAAAACTTGGACGTATACGACGATTCAGCCTTGGTTATCAATCAGATAAAAGGAGATTGGAACACATACCAATCAGGACTGATTCCTTACAAAGACTATGCAAGAAGGTTGTTACCCTTCTTTAACAGAGTCGAGTTTCATCATGTCCCTCGTAGAGAGAATCACATGGCTGATGTCTTAGCCACTCTCTCTTCCATGATTAGTGTAGGTCAACGGAATGACCTACCTAAGATTGACATAATGCGCCTTGAAATGCCCGCTTACATCTTCACGATTGAAGCAGTCATAGACGACAAACCTTAGTATCACGATATCAAATGCTTCCTTCAGGAACAACAGTACCCACCTGGGGCACTAAGGAAGGACAAAAAAACCCTCAGAAGATTGGCTGGAAGCTTCTTCCTGAGCGGTGACACTCTTTATAAGAGGAATTTTGACTTGGTCTTGCTCCGATGCGTAGACAGACCAGAAGCATACATGCTTATGAAAGAAATTCATGAAGGATCCTTTGGCACTCATGCCAACGGACACACAATGGCGAGAAAAATTCTGAGAGCAGGTTATTACTGGTTGACCATGGAATCCGATTGCTACAAGTACATGAGGAGGTGTCACAAGTGTCAGATATACTCCGACAAAATCCATGTACCATCAGCGCATCTCAAAGTTCTTTCTTCCCCATGGCCTTTTTCCATATGGGGACTCGACATGATTGGCTTGATCGAACCTAAGGCTTCAAACGGACATCAGTTCATCCTAGTAGCCATTGACTATTTCACCAAGTGGGTCGAAGCAGTGTCGTACGCTAATGTAACCCGACAAGTGGTAGTCCGATTTATCAAAAACAATATCATCTGCCGTTATGGTGTTCCAAACCAGATCATTACTGATAATGGATCTAACTCGAACAATAAGATGATGAAAGAGTTGTGTACAGAGTTCAAGATTGAACACCATAACTCATCTCCCTACCGACCCAAGATGAACGGAGCGGTAGAAGCGACTAACAAGAACATCAAGAGGATCATTCAAAAGATGGTTGTAACCTATAAAGATTGGCATGAAATGCTACCCTTTGCTCTTCACGGTTATCGAACATCTGTCCGTACTTCAACAGGGGCAACCCCTTTCTCTCTTGTATATGGCATGGAGGCAGTTCTCCCCATAGAAGTAGAGATCTCATTAATCCGGGTATTGATGGAAGCTAAGCTTTCAGAAGCTAAATGGTGTCAAAGTCGACACGACGAATTAAACCTGATCGAAGAGAAGCGGATAACGACACTATGCCACGGTCAGTTGTATCAGCCGAGAATAAAGAAGGCGTTCGACAAAAAGGTCCGACCTCGCATCTTCAGGAAAGGAGACCTCGTACTCAAGAAGATACATTCGTTTCTCACTGACTCTCGGGGCAAATGGACCCCAAATTATGATGGCCCCTATGTGGTCACGAAAGCTTTCTCAGGCGGTGCCTTGAGACTTGCAACCATGGACGGAGAGGAATTTGCCTACCCCACGAATGTTGATGTAGTCAAGAAATACTTCGCCTAAACTAAAAAAAAAACGTCTCGGTGGATTGAAAACCCGAAAGGGCGGTCTAGGCAAAAGTTAGAGACATGGAAAAAATCATCCCGATGGATTAGAAACATCAAAGTACAATCCAGGAAAAAATTAGGGATAATGGCAAGTAACTATGTTCAACAGAGGCAAGTCCCTCAGCAGCAGCAGTTACACCATCCATCTAAGGAAAACTCCAGTCAAGGTCATCTTCGACGGAAGCTCAGGATGTCCCGAATTCAAAGTTGGTAGAAGGATAGTGGTCGTTATGTTTCAACGTAGCCCTTTTCCTTGTAAATTACCATTTTCAAACTTTGTATATACTCTTTGGAATCACGCGTTTGGCTGATCCCCGTCTTATTAATAAAATTTGAGCCGTTGTGCTTTTGTTTGTAATTCTTATTTGTTTTAGCTTTACAGAATGGCGTTTTAACATGATTAGCGATTCTTGAAATGAAACAAAAATGAATTTACTTGTTAAAACTTTTTCTGCTTTTAAATTAAAGATGGCAATTGCTTTTGACTGTTGAACATCGAAAGAACGTCGCTTGCGTCTCCAAAGGCGTTTGAATTTCAAAGTGAAGAATCAAAGTACTCCTTCTAGGCCAGTACGCCTGAACGAAGGATCAACTGTATGAGATGCGGCTTTCCCATCTGATACCCTCGACCGAGTTCTTATCTCCTAAGCCCGATCAACGGTGTTCCCCGCAGGGACTATCTCTCCTAAGCAAGGCAAAATTGTTATCTTGAACCAGCGGTACTTCTTCGCCCTGCGATGGCCGAGTATCTAGTCATGTTCATCTATTAGTTTGTATGTCGCGTCAGTTTTGTCAGCATATACATACATACATCATGCATTATTGATTTGCATTCACATTCATATTGCATCACTATCACTCTAGTCGGTCTTGTCCCCAAGTGATAACATTCCTCTCAATCGAGTTGTCAGGTTCTTTCCTCGTTAGGAAATGTAGCGTCTACACTACCTCTCTCCTCCAGTGTATCTCTGGATAAGAGTCAGCACTCGACCACTTTGATAACTTGAACCTCTGAAAAGCCAAAGAAGCTTTCTACAAATGTCACTCTTCGCCATTGAAGATGATATCCTTGCTTTCCCGGATTAAAGAAAAATCCCCAAAGAAAGCCTCCTAAGTAGAGATTTAGCAGTACAGCTGCCTTTCTCCGAAAGACCGCTGATGAAAAGGTCATCGGCACCTCGAAATGGGAGCCCATCATATGGCATTTCTCCAGGAAGATCCCGAGAAAAGTATGATGTAAGACCCCAAGAAGAAGCAGTCTCTCAAGAGACTCATTTTCCCCAGATAGAGTCGACAAATGGCGTCTCCAACAGAGAAGTTTGTGCACCTCTACAACTCAGACGATTGGGCTCCCCAGCAAGTCTGATGTCACTTTTTTCACTCAAATGGCATCTCCCCAGGAAAATTCGGCGAGAAGTTTGAGGAAAACCACTACAAACAGCGTTCCTTGTCAATAAACTTTATTGACGGAAGAAACTAAGACCAGTTTCTTGGTAGGAAACCAGGATCGAGGGGAAGTTTACTTTAGAAACTGAGACCAGTTCCTTGGTAGGAAACCAGGATCGAGGGGAAGTTGACAAAAGAAACTAAGACCAGTTCCTTGGTAGGAAACCAGGATCGAGGGGAAGTTTATTTCAAAAGAAACTGAGACCAGCTCCTTGGCTGAAGACCAGGATCGAGGGGAAGTTTACCTTTTCTAAGCATCATCGCTTAGCTAAAGAAGATGAATGCGTAAGCTACCATTCATAACCACCATCAAAATTTTGGGTATTCCGATATTTAATCCTCTTGCCCCCCGAATGCCCGAATACTCTCGTCATTCACACCTTCGGGTCCAAGAAGATTAAATAGGGGCATCTGTTATACCCCAAATTTTGACCACTAAGATTTCCCATTATTGTACAAATCATCATCACAATATGGATGAACCATCATGCCTCATCAAATGCCTCAAGGGTTGTTGAGCATTCACTACAATCAAAATTAGGGTTTTAAGCCCTCTCAGAGCCTTAGACAAAGGATCAATCAAGGATTGACTTGATATTCAACTTGTCTAGCCTCTAAAATATCCACAATGGATCAAAAGGACTCCCACTTCAAGGATTAAGCACAAGGCTGCTCCCTTCTAGGTGGATCAAGTCTCAAGATCGACAGTGTCACCAAATTAGGGTTTTGGTCGACCAGGGCCTCCAGATGGAAATTTTTCATCTGGGCACAAGCCAATGATCCAAAACATAACCTAATATACTCCATGGAACCTCATGACCCAATCATCAAGTCAATTTGACCTCAGGGGATGCATACATCAAAAATCAGAAATTAGGGTTTCTTGACCTAATTCACCCCTAAGTTGACTTTTGGGACAAATCATGAGCCAAGACCTCAAGAGAGGTTTTGAGGGTCTTTAATATACTATATTGATCCATTTGCAACAATGGATTAATCCAAGAAGCTTGAGCAACAAGTCTCAATTTCATCTGCACCACAATTAGAGTTTCGCGAGGAAAGTCAACTGTAACTTTGACTTTTGACCAGGACATGCTCCCAAACCCTAAGACATGATTCAATATACCCTATGACACCCATGGAACATGTCCATCAAGTTTGATTTAGGTCAAGGACATGATTTCCTGGAGAATTGCACAGTTTGGAATTCATTTGATAAAAAATCAACTGTGCACAATAGTCAACTTTGACTTTTTGAGATCAGAACCAAACATGTTTAAACAATTGTTGTATCATGTAAGGGCTTTCCAAAATGGCCAAGAACATTACCAAATTCAATTTGAGCTATGAGATATGACATTGGCAAGATGCCTTGCTGAAATCTGCCAAGGCAAGGCAGATTTTTGCACTTTTGGTCGATTTGCCAAAATCAGCCAATTCCAAGCCTTGTCATCACTTTGGACACATATGAGGATTGAATCTAAAGGGGACAATCACTGAGCCAAGCCTCCAAAGTCTTTGGAACAAGAAATAGCATGTTGAACCTAGAATTACCAAAATAGAGACAAGACTCCAATTTTGGATTGGAGCATTCAATGGGAGCATCAAGGTGGCATGGACTGAGCCATTCTCAACTGAATTCAGTCAAGACTTATCCAAGACCAAGGGAACCAGCAGCCTGTGCCCTAACCTCTAGTAAATGGCTAGAGGAGACTTAGATTTTCATTTGCCAACATTGACCAAACCTACTCAGCAGTTGCCATTCACTATTCCTTGCAAAACAAACTTGCTCTACTATAAATAGAGCTCAATTGTGATCAATTTGAGTACACCAAAGCCATCAAACAGATGCTTTCCTCAAAATCTCTTCTTTCACTCCAATTTTGCCTTCTAAGGCAAGTCACTATCGGGTTTTGAGTTTGAGAGCTTTTCCAATCAAACCAATCACACACACACCTCATATACATCACATATGAGCTGATCAAACACTTAAACAACAACTGGAACACTGATTTCTCAGAATCACCAGTCAATTGCTCAAGGTTTTAACCAAGTTGCAGTTGAGATGCCATGAAGTGATCCAACCAATTTCAATCAAGTCCAAGCATTCAAACACACTCCATAGGGTGTAGGGAAGCTGTTCAGATCATTACAACTCATCTGTAACACCTCCAACACAAATCACGATCACCAGCTGCAAGTGGTAAGCATGAGCTCTTTTAACTCTATGATCCATGCAATTTTTGTTGCACAATAATTTGGCAATATGTTCATAATCGTGCATGGAATGTTTCCCCTCAATTAATTGCATTGTTTGAACCGTGTATCAAAAATCCCAGCCTTCATGCAGAATCTAGGGTTCTTGAGGATTGTCCATGATTTCTTGTTTTATGTTTAATTTAAATGAAATTAATTGTCATAGACATGATCGTGAGGTTGAAACGAGTTGATTGGTATGTGGATTGCATGATATGATTAAGTATTCAGTGAGATTGGATAGAAAATGAAAATCTGGGAAACTCAGAACACGCGCGTGTTCTTGCCCTTGTTCTTGGCGCCATTTTCCAACATTTGAATATTTGAATTTTGTGATTTTTATTTAATTGATTCAAAAATTAATTTCTCTTTGAGTTTTAATGATTTTGAGTTGATTCTTTTTTTTTAATAATTCACAAAAATGTTGAAATATTTTATTTTCCCAAAAAATCCTAAAAATATTATTTATTTCATATAATTGATATTTTTGCAAAGAATTACTATTTTAATTGTTTTTGACATTTAAAATATTTTTTTCCTCTTGATTTTGTAAAGATTAATGACTTCTAATTATTTTATAGGTTAATACTTGATTTTTGAAGCATTAATCTAAGATCATAATTTGTTTCCCACATGTTAAACAATTTTTGATCATTTTAATTAAATTTTTATTCAATTAAAATACGTTTTGGAAATAAATTAGGGTTTTTGATTAATTCAACCCTCACAAATCATTTTCAAACACTTTTTGGGCCTCTATTAGAGTGTAAGACCCAACCCACTTGTACAGAAATATTTTGGGTCTCACTTATTGTATAAGTCCCTCTGTACATTTTTAAATTCGGCACGATCGTCGCCAGTTTAAAAATAAACCATCTGGGCCTCTCCTTGAGATATAAGACCCATTCAAAACTTTTTGGGCCTCTATTAGAGTGTAAGACCCAAACCTCTTTTAACCAAAAACAACTTTGGGCCTCAGATATTGTATAAGCCCCTTTGCGTTAAAAGAAAATCTCGGCGCGATCGCCATTTTAAACGAAAAATCATCTTGGCCTACCCTCGTGTTATAAGCCCCACTCTTTTTCTTTAAAACTTTTTTGGGCCTCTTGAGAGAGTGTAAAACCCAAATCCCTTTGTACAGAAAATAATTTTTAGGCCTCAGTCACTTGCATAAGTCCCTCTGTACAAATTCAAACAGTGCGCTCACTGATAAAACCCTGGGCCTCTCCTTGAGCTGTAAGCCCCAAATCTTTCTTTTTCAAAGCACTTTCTCTTTTGATTTTGAATATACTTTTGTTTTCAATCTTTCTTTGTTGAACAACTAACCAAACCGCATGGAAGCTCTACAACCGAGTAACTGTTTATATGCTTTCATTTACCGCTTTCATATACATATAACTGTATTGTGGGGCTGTTTCGCTGTAAGTCTTCTTTCATAAACTCATATCAACTGTGTAATAATAGTATAGATATTTAGAGTTTCCCCGACAACTACGTCTAGTACTAGGTAAAAGCCGTTTCGTTTATTCGTAGAAATAGATAGTTAGATCCCCAATAGGATCACCAGATACAGTCTTCTCTTCAGCTGTCCTCATTAGGAATTGTCAAGAAACTCTACTCCCAAAGATGAATGTATTATATGTGAATGGCATCTTTGAGTTTCTTCCAAATTCTCGAACTTTCCTGGCTTGATCTATTCCTCGTGAATAGCCTGTCTTGAATTTCTCGGGGTTTGGGGACCCACGGGCTTCTTAAAAGTATCGGCCTCCTCTTGGGCTTAGTACAAGGACCCACAGGCTTCCTAAAAGCAACCCTGCCTCCTCTTGGGCTTAGTACAAGGACCCGTCGGCTTCTTAGAAGTATTCACAGCCTCCTCTTAGGCTTCGTATAATGATCTCTTCCTCCGGGAATGATAGCCTCCTCTTGGGCTTCGTACAAGGACCTCTCGGCTTCTTAAAAGTCTCGAGCCTCCTCTTGGGCTTCGTACAAATTGTCCCGACGACCTCCTAGAGGTATAGGAATAGAACTTAGTCATCTTCATAGAACAGTCCTTTCAAAGAGTCTACTACTATTTCTCAAAGCATAGCACAAAAGATGAAACTCTAGACACGGACAGTCTAACATCCTTGAGTCTCAAAGACATTATCAAGTGACCCCATCAAAAATAGGAAGAAAACCCGTAGACTCGGACAACCTCAAGACCCTTTGGATTTCCCACTTCCTTAAAGAACAGGAAATATCCCTGATCCTCGAATCAAAATCCCTGAGTGCAAACATTACTCATATAAGAACTGATTTTCTCTTTAAATCAACATACTGGACCTGTCACTCAACTGAAACAGTAACCATAGCCTCCTCTTGGGCTTTGTACAATGATTCTCCCCAGCGGAGCTAACAATTTTAGCCTCCATCTCGGGCTTCGTACGAGATACCAGAGACTCCCTCGTTGAGTCAATCACCCTTTTAGCCTCCATCTCAGGCTTCGTACGAGATACCATAAAAGACTCTCCTGTTGAGTCAACCCTTTTAGCCTCTCTCTCGGGCTTCGTACGAGACACACAAAAACTCCCTCTTGTTGGGCCAATAGCCTCCTCTTAGGCTTTGTATAAGAAAACCACTGGTTGATCCAATTAACCTTTTAGCATCAAAGATGTGCCTCATTCATAATACACAAACATCAACAACTCCTTCCCCTTCATCTAATTGCTGTAAGCGGCAAGCCTCTGGATCATCTACATCCATGCCACTGTCCCTCTTTTAGCATGAGAAATTCCTAAGGAAAGATGGCATTGCTCTACACTGAGTTAAAGTCTTCTCCTTCAGGTTAAAATCCCCTATAAAGGAAATTATGGCATTGCCGGATTCACATATCCCGGTTAAAGTAATTCTCCTTTATAAACAGTTGTGACAAACAAACCCCTCTTTAGAGATGACAAATTCTCTCTAAAGTTGAGACCTTTTAGCTTCACATCTTGGGCTTTGAACAAGATACAAACTACCTTTCGCTTCACGTCTTGGGCTTTGAACAAGACACCAAAACAACCATTTCCTCCCATAGAATAGAAGGAACTACGAACGCTCTGATTTCCCTATTTTGGTAAACGGGAATACGTAGGCATAAGATTGAAAGAAAAGATCTTAGCGAGCACACTAAACAAAAACGCAAAATCCCATACTTTCATATATCCGTCCTAACATCTTAACCTCCCACCAATCGACCAAACACCACTTTTAAAAAAATACACCCAATAGAGACGCCGAATCTTTGTAGCATATGTAAACCAACAGTTTTGACTGTTTAACCTCAGTATGCAAGCAGGGTTAGTTGGAGACATCTATTTCCCTTCCTTCATCAGCTTTAATAGGATAAAAAATGAATCGAGCTGTAGTACTAGAGCGATCGTGCTTCGCAACCACATCCAAAAATTGCTCGGTACACCTTGAAGTTGGCTCCATGAAACAGACCAATGACTTATCCATTCTGACAACTTGAACACCCCATCTTTGAAGCAACATATCTTGAGTTCTAATGATCCAAATGGTGAGCTCTTGGTATCAAAAGAAATCTTGGAAGATGCTTAACAACTTTCATGTTGAATGCAAAGTGAGATGAAGCTTGGAACCATGAGAAAAATGGTCTTAAAAACACACCCTCCAAGCTGAATTTCAACACTTAGAAAAATTATAAGTATAGAAAACTTGAATCCTAATTTTTCTCAACTTCACATCTTTATAACTCTTGATCCATACATCTTTTGAAGTCCATTTCTTCTACAAACTTGTAGTATATGTTATCATATTCAATTTGAGCATTGGTTTGAACCATTTGGATCCAGGATGAGGGAGATATGAATCTTGCAAGATGGCCACATGAACATGAATCTTCCATACTTAGAAAAATGTCAAAAACCCTAATTTAGTAACTATCCTTGATATTATGATTTCTCTTGATTTCCCGTAATCAAACTTTAAGATAACATGAATGATGACTTGAAATGTCCAAACATGGTCAAGAATCTCAAAGGCTAACTTTTAACCTTGACTGATGGTTGACTTTTTGATCAGATGAATCCAATTCTTCCTTTATTAATTAGGAAACCCTTGAAATGCTTTGTGATAAACCGTGAGGCATATATAGAATCCTTGAGGTGTACTTTGAACCCTAGAACCATGTTTACTCAAAAAAGTAATCACAAGTTTCCTTTGACCAAAACCCTAGTTCAGAGCCAAAAGAAGCTTGATCAACTGCAAATCCTTTGAAACCCTTGAAACCCAAATTCTCAGATGATTGGGTGAACTTATTGAGATACTTTTATGAGTATGAGACCCTTGTAGCTTAAGAATACCATGATGTTAAGGAAATCTCCTTCTCTCATTGCTTTGAAAACTAACTCGTCCTTTTGAGGAAAACCAAGATACCTTGATCCCATCTTAGAAACAATGCAATGTATGAATTATTATGACCTAATGAATGAAGCATAAGCCACAAAAGGTAAAACACCAAGAGGGAAAATATTGGGGGTGCAAATTAGCTTAAAACATAAAGGTATGAATGACAACGACATTCAGACATTCAAGGTAGAAGGAGATTAAATACCATAAGAACCATAAAATTTGCACTTTGCAGGGGAAGAGACGACACATTTGAGGAATACAACCAACAAAACCGCTTATGGAAATTCAGCAATAGAAACTATATACTCAATGCAAATAGGAGTTGGGAATCAATACGGACGAGGTATTCATATAACAGAAATCAACATGGACAAGTGACAACTACATCGGGGATAAACACAGACAAGTGTTGAGGATCACGATGAAAGTCTAAGATCAATACGGCCGAGTATTGATGAAACTAAAACAAAGACGACGAGTTTTGAAAGATCACGACGAGTGTCTAAGATCAATACGGATGAAGTATTGATGAAATGAATCAAACACAGACGAGTGTTGAAAGTCTAAGATCAATACGAACGAGTATTGATGAAACTGAAATAAACACGACGAATGTTGAAAGTCTAAGATTAATAGGGACGAGTATTGATGAAACTGAAACAAACACGACGAGTGTTGAAAGTCTAAGATCAATACAGACGAGTATTGATGAAACTGAAACAAACACGACGAGTGTTGAAAAATCACTACGAGTGTCTAAGATAAATACGGATGAAGTATTGATGAAATGAATTAAACACGGACGAGTGTTGAAAGTATAAGATCAATACGAAGGAGTATTGATGAAACTGAAACAAACACGACGAGTGTTGAAAGTATAAGATCAATACATACGAGTATTGATGAAATTGAAACAAACACGACGAGTGTTGAAATATCACAACAAGTGTCTAAGATCAATACAGACGAGTATTGATGAAACTGAAACAAACACGAACGAGTGTTTACCGAAGTTAGGGATCATGAAAAGACCGAGATTAACAGATCTAGCACTCGAATGAGGGGTGAGATGCTATAGAAGCAACCAATTGACGACTTTGGGGGGATAATTTGATCGATCACCCAGACGAATGGTGGAAGGAAGAGAATCCATAAACTAACGATTCTGCGAGGGATAATGGAGTCCTAGCCAGACGACCCTACTAGGGAAAAGACAATCAAAGGGTAAGATTGACAGATCTTGTGCCATAAGGATTGGTTAGATCTCCTGCTTGGGGATAAAGTTAAACATTATCTCCTGGGTTACGTCACTTTCTGCTTGGGGAGCGATTTGGAATGACGAGTACCAAACTTTGCTTATGTTACACATGCATGTTTGAGTAATGGTGTAATGCTCCATATAAATGGAAATGCTACGCGATTTGAGATTGTAATGCAACAATGATTATGAGATGCAGAAAAGACACTCCACCGGGAAGGTGACGAAGAACCAAACTGATTCTGATGGGGAAGACACACTGAATTTCCTTCCGAGCCGTAAACTCTGTCGAAAAATCCAACTAAATCTCTACTTTGTGGAGAGAGCAAGAACCACAAGCAATTGCTGGGGAGTGGATCACCATGATCAGATATCCTATGGGGAAATGACAACCTGAACTGTCAATACAGACTCTGTAAATGCTGTTGAGGAACGTCAAAGGAACTTGTGAACCCTGATGAAAGAATATGCCAACGACAATTGGGCTCTGACATGCTGGAAAACCACCCTCTATTGGGCTTCCATCTGTTGAGGGAAATAAATGACGATGATACCAATTCCGGTAGGGGATAATGCCGGGCCCACTTCTCTGCTGGGGACAATAAACAATGATGCTGACTCCGGTGGGGAACATCACAGGGCATAATGCTTCACTGGAGACATTACGGAGCCCGATACTCTGTTGGAGAATAATACTGAGCACACTGCTGGGAAATGACAATGACCATTGGACTTTATCCATGTGAAGAAAATATTATCAGACCTACTCTATGGGGAAGAGAAAACTCTGACTTCTCACCCTCTCCGAGCTGCTTGGGAATGAGGAGCTCTCCTACACTGATGGGGAAAAGGAATCCTTTTACCATGTTAGGGATAAGCATTTCATAAAGAGACCCTGTCTACTAGATGATGATTACGTTGCTGCTTAGGGAACATAAAACTCTCAAAGTCTTGCTAGGAAAAGATGTTCTCTAAACCCTGTTTGGGAAGAAATCGAAGACCTTGTGTTAGAAAAGCTTTGACTCTACTGGGGATGCCACGTGTTGGTTATTAACATGAATCCTGTAGATGTGATACGAAAAATTGTGCCCCGGTACATTATAACCTATAAAGGAACATTCCTCAAGAGGTGTCATAATGACTTGATATATTCTGCCCCAGCATACTGAACCCTAGAGAAGTGATCCTGACTATCTATCTTCTGGAGAGGATAACTTCTCGTGTTGTTAAAGTGGCCTGCCTCAGTATGAGCCGTGCAGTAATCTTTCCCCTGTCTGATTGATCTTCAAGAGACTTTCTGAATCTCGACACGATTACCCCAAATTAACCAAACTTTGGAGAGATTTCTCAACGTGACTGCCCCAGATTGGCTACATCTTAACATAATTTGCTGAGAAAAAACCATACTCAAAATAGCCTCTTGGCAACATGCTCCTTTATATGATTGTCTAGGAATTTCTTCTTGGCAAGATTAAACTTCTTGACTGATGCTCATTATGCAAGCTTCATTAGCGTCAAATACATGCATGTAAGCAAAAAAATGCTTATTTTGAGAATGATAATTCTAATGCAACACACATGCTAATCGTGAAGTTTTTATTGAGAAGATATCGCCAAACCATGTGAACGAGTCACTAGTGAAGACGCGACACTAACTTTTGAATGGAAGATAGTATGCATATGCAATACCAACAAAGGTCTTTTACCACAACTCATGGGAGTCAGGAATGTTATCTCGTTGAAGTGTGCATTCGGAATAAACCTTGCTTCAATTAGGACTTTTGAGGGTTGTAACGGGGCCTGGTTCACTGTTTGAGCAAAAAAGATTTAAGGCTCAAAGTTTATTTCTACCCACCCCTTCTTTTTGATGTTCTCCAATCCTACGTTCAGTTAATTCGACACAATCGCTCATATCTCAAATGGATTTTGTGAGGAGTGATAGTTAAGGGACCACACTAATGGTTTGGAGTAACATCCACCCCTTCTGTCTTTTGTGTTTGTAGTCATAGGAATTTGTTATTGTTCGAGGAATTTTGTTTTGTAATACTTTTTTGCTTTTCGCTTTTCATTCCTTTGTTTATTTTTCCCTCATTTTTGCTTGGACTGATTTTTATTAATTTTGAACTCCAGCGGGATACCCTAACTTTTTCCTAAGTCACTTGTTTTCAAAGTATCGAATTAACGGATTTTATTTATTTTTTCTTTTTTTTAAACAAATCGTGTGACATTGGTTTATCTTGATCTCTCCGAAAGGGTTGTGACTGCCTCATTCCTTGTGGTGAGGGATAACCATTGTAGTTTCACGTTTTTTAACCTCCTTATGTGTGAGTAAAGAAAGGCGATTGATCCTTAGATGCACATTCCCTTTTGAAATTTGAACGCCCGACCAAATTAACTGATGACTACCCTGCCCCTGGGTTAGCTTTGAAGGTTTTTTCATTTTTAGAAAGAAACTCCTACTTCTAGGCTTAACGGGGTTGACAAGGGATTATCTTCCTTATGTCTCCGGTGTTTGGGGATTTGGAACAATGCTTGTACATCATCAACAAGGTTTTATTCTAAAAGCCTACAACCAGAAAGTTTACGTTTTTACTTCCTCAGCCTCCCTCCAGGAGTTTAAGTAAGAAATTGGTATTGCAATGCATATAAATATTCTTATGAGTGAACATGAATAGATTTCTTCATGAAAAGCATACTCATTGCATTATGATTATTATTAAAAAAACACACAAGTTCTACATGCAAACAATGCTTTAACAAACAATGAAAAATCACAAATGAAAATGCAGTATAGAAGCTAATGATTGCCATGCTGAGGAGGCTCGACCCCATCTGAACTTATTCCTTCTGAGGATATCTTTGTAGTCTGAGTGCTCACTTGGGAAATGAGGCTTCAATTAATGTGCAGGCTGCTTGCAGTGATCGTGATGATCTTTGAATCAATCAGATCTTGTACCTGGGGCTTTAGAGTTCTGCAATCTTTGATTAAATGGCCCAGGTGCCCCTGAATGGGACTCACATTTTGCCGTTGCATCATAACCTAGTTGCAACTGGGCAAGAGAGGCGAGAGTCCTTAACTGAATCAACTGATGCTTTAGAAGCTCAAGAAATAACTATGCGTACAACATGGGGATGGCATCAAGCTGCCTTTCAGGCTTCTTCGGCCTTTGTCGTTTCTTCTGAGGATAGTTCTGATTTAGGCACCCAGCCTGTCTAGGAGCTTTCCTCTTCAGATCTGGATGAGGAACAGGAAAAGGTCGCTGGAATGGGGATTCTGAAACCCAACAATGTGGAATATGCCCATATCCTGAGGTTGACCCTAGAAAAAGGAGAGGAGCATCCATCTCTTTTGCAACAGCAGGAGTAGGATCACCCTGTACGTCTGTGCCGCTTGGCGTGAACTTGATTGCCTTTGAATCAATGAGCTCTTGAACCTTGTATTTGAACCTCGTACAATCTTCAACGATGTGACCAGGTGCCCCATAATGGAAATCACACCTAGCATTGACATTATAGCTCGGAGGAAGCTTTGCGGGAGGAGGCCCCAAAGTAACGAGCTCAATTATCTGAAGCTTGAGCAGGTGTTTAAGTAATTGCACATATAACATTAATATCGGATCAAACTTCTTCCCAGGCTTCCTTGGCCTTAGTTCATACCCTCTGCCCCTAGGATTCTCTTGGGGAACAGAAAATGGCTGCTGACGGGAAATTTCTGGAACCCCAGGTTGCGGATGAGATCCGTGATGTAACTCATGACCTGGGAGAGATCCCACGGGAAATGGAGGAACAACAACTTCAGTTGCAGCATCAGGCATATAATTTCCTTCCTTTCTCAACATTGTCCTCAAGATTTTGATGACTAGAACCATTTGAGTTTTTAATTGATGAACTTCCTCCCTCAGCAGTTTCTGACCATGGGGTAAGTCCTATATGTCCACCATAAACTTTCCCATCTGGCTTCGGACTTCCATCAACTCTGCTTGAATCTGATTCATACCTCTCTTCTGGTCACCCCTCGATGAGTACCAGTGGACACTTGAGTTCTAAAATCGTGATAAGAAAACCAAATCCAGATAAGAAGGCCAGTCACGAACACCTGCTATGCATGGTATGAATGAAAATGCATGAATGTATGCAAATGCCATGATTAATCATTTCCAGGGTAATCTACACTTTGATTCAAGTTTTAAAGCGAAAGAACACCAGAAATGGATAGAACACTGGCAAAACAACTCATGTCATAGTCAGAAAGTCAATAAAGAGTCATACAATGAGTGCTCATACAAAACAAGCAAATCCAAATACACTACCACTGATCCCAATCAACAAGTCTGATGATGATCAACACATAAGGAAAAAAAAACAACACTAAGGCATATCTTCCATCTTCACCAGAGTCAGTCCTCCCCAGCCACACTGCTCTCTGCTCCAATCTTGGATCTCCTTGAAAAGCTTCTTGGTGTCAGGATGTGTCGGCCTTTGGATCAGCTCTTGAATAAAGACATCTCGTTTGTGAATAATACGATCCAGGTAACGACAACGCTGCTCCCAAAAATCATCATCTCCAAAAGCGTCTCCAACACTAGGTTTCTTTACTTCTGCCTAAATCTTTAGCTCCTCCATTGCTGCTAAGGCCTCTTTCAACTGAAGTTGTTGCTCCTTGAGCTGTTGATCACTTCTGATCCTTTGGAAAAGTTCCTCTCTGAGCTTCCTCTCTTCATCTTCAAGTTGTTTCTTCAACTCTTCAATCTAAGCTTTAAGTTCATATTTTTTCTTCTTACGAGACGTCAAGGTAGCATTCCACTTAGAGATCTCAAGATAATCTTTGTCTAAGACTTTCTTCTTCTGTTTGAGGAGACTACTGGCACTCTTCAGGTCTTTACCAATTCTTTCTCTACTTTTGGTCTCTGCCTCCAGCATCTATTCTTTCTCGGCAAGTAATTATGTCTTCACCTTGGCTTCATGTGCTAACTCATCCTTTGCATGCTTAATCTGATAGACTTCACTCTTTAATTCTTCGTTCTCCCTACGAAGCTCTTCTTTCTCAGCCCAAAGCTTGTTGTACTTCTTAATACCCATGGAAGTATACTGCTCAATAACCAAAGGATACAAAGGAGCCTTTATAGAGAAAGGAAAATACATAACTTCAACCCTTTTCTTGATCCAATCTAAGTAAGAAGGATGGGATCTGTAATCACTATTTCCTAAGAAAGATTTCCCTTTTCGATGAATATCCCCCCAAGCGTCCACAACTTTCTTTAGTAACTCATGATCATCCGCCCCATGGTAAAACAAAGACTCTTAAATATCTTGATCCTTCAGTGACTCTCTTAAAGCATACCCATAGTGTCTGATAGCTAGGGAAGGGTTATAGTTGATGCCACCTTCCTCCCCATAAGAGGTACATTCGGAAATCCCCCACAACTATAAATAACCACTATACTAAGTAATCTTTGATCAAACTAAATGATATCCTCAGTGATCAAACCCATCAGCCTTTTGGACCACTTTGAGGAATCTTTAGTATCTACAAAAGCACCGGAAAGAGGAAGATGATTCATAAACCATTTACAAAAGAGTGGTGCACAACAAAGAACCAGTCCTCCTCTCCTCTTCTCATTCTTGAAGTGCTCAAAATGGTATAGATCACCGAGTAGAGTTCGTACTGGATTCTTCATTATAAAGATGCGAACATCATTTATATCAAAAAAATCCGTCACATTGGGAAATAAGTCAATCCCATAAACGCAGAGAGCCAGAATATCATTAAAAGTGGTCCAACTACCAACTTCAGCAAACCTCTGGGCTTCACCCACAAAGTAGCTAAAATGAAATCCTCAAAAACCTCCCTTACTAGCCATATTATCCACTAACACTGACTTGCCCAAATAAAGAGCGACAACGATATCACCAACCTCAGGGGCCTCCTTGGAACTAAAGATGGGTGGCGTATCCCTAACAGGAACTCCCATAATAAGTGCATACTCTTCCAATGTCGGAACCAACTGATTGTCTGGAAATAAGAAACATCTTAATGGAGGGTCGTAGAACTGCAGTAGTGTATGAATGGCATCATGCTCGTACTTAGTGATAGTGTGAGGAACATTCAGTATCCTCCCATAATCTTCCCTGAAATCCTCCAGAACACCTGGATTTGCCAAAGCGACCAAACTGCAAAGCGAACTCAGAACAGGTGTTGGATAATTGTAGACAACATTCTTCTTCCAACCAATGTCCATCTCTGAAGAACTTTAACAACCATAATCAAGGATAAGATATGAAGAACCTGGAAATAAAGAAACATGGATGTTAAGATGCAATTATGATGCTATGAATGCAAAAACATGGGATCAAGGCTCCCACAAATTCTGACGAGAATACCAGAAAACCAGATTCAAAATTTCACACTGGCAAGAATACCAGAATACCGGGTATGATGAAGGTCACAATTTCCTGCAAAAACCCATCCCCTCTCAAATGTGGGTTCTAGTCTTGGACTAGGCTCCTAGTAATTCCTTAGTCTCACAGGCTCTCAAGTCGAGAAATGATAATATGTTCACCATTTCTAGTTTGGCATTATTATCCCTCAAGGAGGCCTCCACTGATTTTCTATGAATGGTCTCCAGAGTCATAAACTCTCTATGGGAACACCCTGTCTGAATGTGGGTCTCGTGTCAACTAAACGTAACAAGACGCTACGTAAGTGTCATACCCTAATTTTTTACCCCCAAGATGCCACCTCATTCGCATCATTTGTATAACATTCATCATTACATATATACATGTCTTTATGCATCACTAACCCATCACAAGTACAAGATGTGTGTACTTACTTGCTTCACAGGTTAGGTGATCCCCCTAAAGCTCAAGCAAATTAATTATCAAAGGGATAATCATCTTATTCAAACATCTCAAGTCCATTTGTCATCCATGAAGATCAAGAGTTTTCATCCATCAATAATCAAGTGCAAAATTGCATCATGACAAGCTCATCAAGCCTCAAGACCCTCAGTACACCCTAATTAGGGTTTTGACCTAATTCAATCCCTGGTTTGACTTTTGAAGCAAGGCATAATCCCAACAACTTAAAATATATTTTAAGGACCTCAAATGCCTCATATTGGTCCATTCATATGATTAGATTAATCCAAAGAACTTGATTCATAAACAATGCAATAATTTAAAATCATCTGGTCCACAAACTAGAGTTTATGATGAAAAGTCAACTGTACCTTTGACTTTTAACCAAGACATGATCTCAAGCCTTGGGACATGACTCAAGACACTCAAAATCACCTTTGGAGTCCATCCATTGTGTTTAATTAGCCCAAGGCTTTGATTTCATAAAGGGTCACAAAGTTCAAAGTTTATCCGATACAAAAGTAAATTCTGGTCAAAACCAAGTTTGACTTTTGGAGTTTTTGGTCAAACATAGTCTCTTCAGGTCAAGAACAATGCTAATATGTGATTTTGATCATGTATGATCAAGAAAAATCAAGAAATGTGAGGTTACTTGTGAAAAGGGCAACATTGAGAAAGTTGAATTTTTTCTAAATTATAAAACTCAATGATTTTTACCCTACTTTGAAAAGGCATAACTTCCAAACCAAGTAACCATTTTCTTTTATCCAAAGATCAAATTGAAGAGCTTGTTACATACTACAACTTTGTCAATAAGGGTGGATTCCCAAAAGGTGCTTAGATTTTAAGATATAAGGCCATGAAGTTGGAGGTTCCATACTTTTGAACCTAAACACTTAGTGAAATTTTGGACAGAATCTGTCTTGTGTTTAAGCCAACTTTAGGGCTATTTTTCACTATGATCCACAATGATTCAAGACCAAATTTAAACATCAAAGTTGAATTATGATATACCAACTTTCCAAAATGATCAAGAACATCAAAATCCCTTACTTGAGCAAGAAGTTATGGATGCTGCAACATGCCTTGCCACAACTGGTTTTCAAGACAAAATTGCTAAAAATCAAAATCCACACGACTTGGATAAGCTTTGCAAGCCACCAATCTTCACAAGATCAACTCCCAAATGATCATACAAGCATGTGCTCTACAAAGCACAACTGAATTTCAAGACTTCTAGCATTGGCATGTGAAAAACATCATTCCAAAAGCATGAAATGAGGTTTTGTCCTCTAGCATTAAAGTGGAATAGTGATTTTAAGCAAAAAAACCTCCAATCTGTTGGAACTTGATCAGAACATCAAGGGGTGAGATGAAACCTTAGAGAGCCAAGCTCAAAAGATCAGAATTCAAGCCATGTGAAGAATAGCTCATTTGTACCTTGGCTTTCAAGTAATAGGTTCATGACATCACCTATTGGATAATAGCATGCATCATGATCCTCTCAAATTCACAAATATCTAATCAAATTTCCCTATAAATAGAGGTCACTTTGATCATTCTAAACACACCAAAACATTACAAGAGCTTATTTTCTCTCATTCCTCCTCCTTTCAACTTTTTTCAAGTCTCAAAGAGTGAAAACTTGAAATCCCAATTCAAGGTCATTTCCAATCAAACCAAGCATCCAAACACTTCACATAATCATCATAGGAGTGATCCATAACCCCAAATCTCTTATGTAACACCAGAATCACCAGTTTACATCCCTTTTACTCCATTTTCTTCAAAGTTGCAGTTTGAATCGAGCCAAGTGATCCAGGAGGTTTCAACTCATCCTAAGCATTGCAACACCATCCTTGAGGGTCAAGGAAGCGGTCTGGATCATCAAATCACTTATGTAACACCTCCAACAGAGAATTCAATTATCACTTGCAAGGTAAGTTTCCTCAATACTTGAACTCCATGATTCATGCACCATACATGATTATTTGAGTTACCAACTTGTTTCTGGTAAGGTAAGGGTCATTTCCCCTAGATCAATTGCTTTATATCAGTTACATTTGGAATTCTATATTGAATTTACATTTTAGGGTTCATACTGGTTTCAGTTTGATTTCTTTGGATACACTGAATTTAAATGAAATTGAGTAAAACCATCATGTTCTTTGTCAAAATCTAAGCAACTTTCATTTTTACATCATTCCATTTGGTTGGATATTCTGAGAGTTAGCATTTTCAAAATTTTGAAGATGATGATGAGCTCGTGGAGAAAGAAGACAATTGGGGGGGGGGGGGGGGCATTTTTCAAAATAAAAATAAGCTTTAATGTATTATTTTTTGATTCCAAATTAAGGCTTGAATTGGCATTGCGCCCTAGTGGAAACACTAGTATTTGTGTGTGAGCGAGCCCAAGGTCTGGGGTTCGAATCCCCCTCGCCCCAGACCTTTTGGATTTTATTTTTTCAATCATTTTCAACTCAAATATCTATATTATTTTCACCTTCCATTGTTTATCAACCACACGCGCGTGGTTCAGATGGTTATCTTTTAAATCCATCATCCCAAGGGCGCATGTTCAACACCCATGGGGACCATTCCTAATTTTTTAACACTATTTTTTCTATTTTTCTTCACAACTTCATCAATTTATTTCACCAAGCAAAAATAATTATTTTGAGCCATTTTTTTCACACTTCTCATTTATCTTACATATTTTTAGAATCCACCAAAAAATCCCAAAAATAATACTTATTTTTGACATTTTTATTAGGTTGAAAATTAGTACTTTTAAGTGGTTTTCATACCTTTTTATGATTCATTTTGATTCTTTTCTTTACCTAATTGTACATATGTATCTTTATGGTCATAATACACTTTGTTATATGTACATAAATGTTTTTGACTTATACACACCATGATAAAGTATTATTCCCATTGAAAAATACTTTGATTAAATGTTTAATTAGGAAGAACTTTAGGGTTTTATCTTGAATTAACTTTTCCAAAAACACTTTGATACATAGTTAGGACTTCCACTTGAGTTTGGATTCCCCCCAAAGCCCTTGATTCAACCATGTTTGAATGCTTTATCCATATGTTTATCTCCCTTAGGGTTTTGATTACCCTTCACCATATTCATCGGATCCTCGATTCATTTATGAATATCTGTTTACTTGAACTTCTTTGTGATTGCTTCCATACATTCAAGTATTTACTTCATAAACTCTTACCATGATGAACATATCTCTTTGTCTGACACACTTCCACATGTTGATATATCATGCTTAATCATTTCATGCTCATGTCATCCTTGATGACTACACTTGTTTAAAAGCTTAATTACATTTGTCTTGTTAAGTTTCTCTTGACATTTACAACACTTGCATAAACTTGTTGCATTTCAATATTCATCCTTAGTTTAGACTCAACTCAAACTTTAGGATTCCCTTCAAACTATAACTTAGTTCAAACATTAGGTTTCCCTTGTTGAAGTTCCAACTATCACCTTAGCCTCCTCTTGGGCTTTATACAAGGACACCTTAGCCTCCTCTTGGGCTTTATACAAGGACACCTTAGCCTTCTCTTGGTCTTTATACAAGGAAACGTTAGCTTTCTCTTGGGCTTTATACAAGGACATATAAGCCTCCTATTGGGCTTTATACAAGGACACCTTAGCCTCCTCTTGGGCTTTATACAAGGAAAAATTAGCCTCCTCTTGGACTATGTACAAGGAAGTGAAACTTAGCCTCCTCTTGGGCTTTGTACAAGGAGGTTAGACTTCAAAACTCTTTAACAAAGAGATGCGAATTCCCCTTTTGAAGTCCTAAAGTCAACACTGCCTCTTATGGCTTCAAGCCTTCAAAACTTCGAACTTCAAGTCAAACCCTAGCCAACCTTTGGCTTCAAACTCAAAACACTTCCCTAGAGATGAGACATGAGTCATCTCTATGGAAGAGATGTCTCTTCTATTTCCCACAACATAAATCAAACATTTCATGCTTTTCTCCATTTTAGTGATGTAAGTGGCACACTTGTTGATTCAAAAATCAAGTTGGAGTCCTTCTCTTATTATGGCACAAAATACTTCTTTCATTTAAGTGATGTAAGTGGCACACTTGTTGATTCTATATCCATGTCAAGGTCCTTCTCTTAATATGCAAAGACTCTTTTAAAGGAAGATGTGGTATTACTTTGAATTTTCTACATCCAAGTTTAAAGCTTCTTCCCTTATTTTTATTCTTTCTCAAAAATGTTTGTGGTGAATAGGTGAGATATCTCCCTTAAGGTGACAATTTGTCTCTCCTCAAAAACCCAACCAACCCAATTCCATCCATTAGTTGGTGGAACTACGAACGCTCTGATTTCTCAATTTCCTTTTGAGAATATGTAGGCATAAGATTGCGAGATCTTAGTGAGCATAGTAATAAATAAAACCCTTAGGTTCCTATACCTTTTCAACTTACAAAAATAACAAAAATATATCCTATCACTCACTCAAAACAGTAAACAAATCCCCAATACACAGCAGATGACTAATCAACAGTAAAAATACAAATATATGCAAGAGGTTCCTATAGGATACTATAGATATTTAGGGTTCTAATACCTTTCCTTTGTATAACCAATCCTGATTCCCGATCTCTCTAGTGCATTATTTTTGCATTGCACACACTCACGGGTTTATTCAAAATTTTCCCCTTCCTTACCTTTGGGATAAATTAAAAGTTCACATGTAAAAGGGCGAGTCTTTTCGCGCGGCTGCAGCAAGCCACATGACTATCCACTCTTATCTTGTGTATGTACTCAAGCCTGGGTAGTGGGCTTATATCTTATGGAACAATCCCACCCAACAGCACAGCCACAGTCCAGAATAATATGACAACAATGAACAAATGCAATAAAACACAGTAAATAAAGCAAATAAAAGTATAAATACAAACACCCAATGAAAAAGAAACAATCAAGCGTTAGGATTGACTCACATAGGGAACCAGGGTCCCCAGCAGAGTCGCCAGCTGTCGCAACGTGAAAAACCATCGGCGGAAAACAAAGTCGCCACCAAACATTATTTATCCTGACGGGGGAAAGGAAACGATCGAAGAAACCTCAAAAAGGGAAAGAACATGGTATCACAACCAAATTATGGGTTCGGGAGTCGATTACGCCGGAGGAAGGTGTTGGCACTCCTCACGTCGGTTGTATTTAACGGGATCCACTATTGTTGTTCTAATCAAAGGGTGTTTTTGTCTAAAGCTCTACTTGCCAATAGAAACGAAAAGGGAAAAAAACAAAAGGGGACTCGATAGGACTTCGTCGTCCCATGCCTACGTATTCCCTCGTGCAATGGGAAAGTCAGACTCAACGTAGTTCAGAGGACTACGAGTGGAAAAGGGGATGGTGCTCGCCAAGACTTCGCCGTCTTGTGCTTACGTATCTTCATTCGGACGAGAATGAAGAAATCAGAGCATTCGTAGTTCGTGAGACTACGGTTGGTTAATGTCTTTTATGAGCGATGCTAAGTTCGCATTCTAGCATTTAGGGACGAGGCCTGTTTGCGGTAGAACGGAAGTAGCATGCCCTTTCTGAAAAGGTTTGAAAGAAAATCCTGAAGGACAAAATGGTTTGAGTTTGTTCAAGTGTTTTAAAGAAGTGAATTAAATTTGTTTGAGATGTGTATTGCACTAAAGTCTATGACATAGGGTTGAATACTTTGCAAGATCGGCCCAAGACAGGACGTATACAAAGCACTCTAGACAAGGTAAGGAGAGACTCCCACTTATCATTTCACATGTACTTAAGACTCGTGACGTACTATACTCATCGTATTTATTACATATTTTGACATGGTTTAAGAGAGAGAAGAGAGATACTCAAAGGGCAAAAGAAAAAGACTAAGGGATCTCCACCCTAAATGTTGTCATGCCAAATGGTCATATAGTTGAGATTAGAAAGGGAATTCTACCCTAATGTTATCATACGAGAGATGGACCTAGGGTTGAGGTTAAAAAGGAGATATCCTAATGTTATCATGCAAAGAATTGAGAGCATAATGCCTATCCTACTTTAAACTTAATTAGAAATTAAGTTGGACTAGGAACCTTAAGGGAGCATGTGAGTAAAAAGCACTAAACAAGATAAATCAATAACAAAAATGAACACATTCAAGTATACAAGACTCAAAGAAGAGAAAAGAATATTCAAAGGTGAAAAAGATCATGCCATCAAGTACTCAACAAAGTAAGAAGATTCAATAATCAACCCACAAGTGGAAAACATCCATGCTAATGTCAAGACATGCTTAAAACTTGAATCAAGGCAACCAAGATGTGTAAAGTAAACACTTAGCACACATTTCAAACACTATGAGTTCATGCTCAAAAGAATCCAAAGATTAGGGTTAAGGAAAATAGGAAATGACAAACAAGTAGTGCATAAGCATACATGACTTGAAACATAAACTAAATATCATCAATTAGCACATAAAGACAAAGTGAACCAAGTAATATGAAAATCCATACAATTCAGTAGCTACATCATATCATGTTCAACACATTTCAAAGATTAAGAAAGGAACAAAAGAGTACCAAACATGAACTACATCAATGGCCAAACAATTGTCAACAACTAGTTCATGATAAACAAACCACAAATGAACAGTCATATGAGATTAGGGTATGGAAACATGATGAGGCATTATCACAAGTATGAATGTCTATTAAAAACAAAGCTCAAGATGGCAAGAAGATTCACCAAGTATCATACTCAAAGCATGCACGAACACTTAGGTATTCATCAATCAAGATCATTTTCAAAAGAAAACAACTATACATAATAGAAAAAGGAAACAAAAGGTCATGAAATTGAACATTGAGACATGCAAGGGCAGGAGCTTAAACAAGGCATTCAAATATTACAAGGATTCATGAACCTCAATAAAATTCACACAAGAAACAAGTTCAAGAAACTAGGTCAAAGATTAGGTACACTTCATCACAAAGTAACATAAAAAAAAACATCAGTTCAAGGCACCTCAATGACAAAAAAATATGAAACTAAGGCTATACCTCATTGATAAGCAATCATTATCATGTGAGAAAAAGATCCCAAAGTAAATTGCACAAGTGCACCATCAAAATAATTCATCAATCATAAGTGTGCTTCATTGACTAGGCATGAATCGAGGCTCAATAAAATCAATTGGAAAGTGGTCAAAAATACATCATCAAAGCAACACAACATCATTCAAACCCTAGGCATTTAGGTGTTTAAACATGTAGAAAAGATTGACTAAAGAAATGGTTCACAAAACGTCAAACATAAAACCCTCATTCAAGAATGATCAAATAAAGCACCTTCACAAATAAATTCCGAATAAAATATAAAAATAAATGGAAAATAAAAATAAAAAAAAATATGAAAAAAAATATAGAGACATTAAAGTGTATAAAACATATTTTTTTAAAATTTTTAGGTGAAGAAAAGGTCAAGAAATAAAATAAAATTGAAAAAAAGAAATAAAACAAAACAAATGGCAAAGGGAGGTGCAAAACTGAATCCAGAAATGAACTAAAACAAGTTATGATGTATGTTGGGCTCAAAAAAGGGAGGGTGTGAATAATAAAAAGGAGAACAAGCCCAGACTAAATCAAATACTCAGATCCACCTCACCATGTCCACATCATCTTCATTAAAACAGTCAGCATCTAGTCACACATACAGGTAAATCATGTAATAACACATCATTTCATTTGAACTTGAAAATAAGGCGCCAAGGCCATGTAACCATTGTTATCTTCGGAGACGCCAGAGCCCTAGCTGCGGTTGTCTTCTCTGGTCACATCATCACCAGGGCAACATCAACAACACCAAAAAATGAAAAACAAAAATACTATCTCACACGAAATTCCACGTAGATCATGATTCTGGCATTAGTTTTCTCAAATAAACACTCAAACATCATGAAAATGAAGCACGAAAGTAAAGCGCACACATGTGAACTTTATCAAAACAAGACAGCACTAGTGCAAACATTGCCTACATCAAAGTAGGGCTTCAGATGCAACCAAAATGAACCTAAAACACGCATAGATCTAGCATGAGAGAGTGAAACAGTTTCAAAGGTTACCTAGTGGAATATGTCCACTACACCTTGTTTCTTTGAGCAAAATGAAGAGAAAAACATTCCTCCCAGCTTCAATGGTGATGAAGAGAGCAAGAGAGTAAAGAAACTTTGCAGAAAAAACTTGATTCGAAGATGAGAAATTCTTGAGAGAGTGAGAGCTTCAGATCTAAAAATGAGGTCATATCCACTAGTTTGGAGTTGGTTTGATTATATATGATGTGTTTTAGGGTTGGAGTAAGGTCAGGAAACAAAGCTATGGATCATGAGTTAGTTAGTTTGGTTTAGGAAATAAAAAAGTGAGAAGAAACACATGTGATGGTGTTGGCTCAGGTTCAGGCTTAGCATGAGCTTTTAGCTTTGGTTCTTAGCTTGGAAATAAAGCCTCATGCGTGTGGTAAGGGACTAAGGTCATGTGAAAGTTTCTGAAAGCATTTGAATCCATTTTGCACTTTCCATTTTGACACACTTTTGGACAATTCTCTCCCTCATGTGGCAGTTTGGATGCTTGGCCATTTTGGGTAAAGTTTGTGAGGTATTTGGAGTGACTTGATCATGTGGAATAAGGCTAGTACAAGTGCTAAGGTACACTAAAAGTTTGTATGGATTTTTGCACACTTTGAACATGTATGTCAAGAGATTCACAACTTCCATGGAGGCTACTTCAAAGAATCATAACTTAGTGTCTTAATCAAACTTGATTGAAACTTGGGTTCAAATGAACGTATGGAGGATAGTGAACAACTTTGATGTTGAAAGAAAGATGAATTGAAGCCTTAATCAATAAGAAAATTGCCCTTGAAGCTGGCTCCATGAAACTGACCAATGACTTATCCATTTTGACAACTTAAATACCCCATCTTTGAAGAAACATATCTTGAGTTCTAATGATCCAAATGGTGAGCTCTTAGTATCAAAAGAAATCTTGGAAGATACTTAACAACTATCATGTTGAATGCAAAGTGAGATGAAACTTGGAACCCTGAGTAAAATGGTCGTGAAAACACACCCTCCAAGCTGAATTTCAACACTTAGAAAAATTTTAATTATTGAAAACGTGAATCCTAATTTTTCTCAACTTCACATCTTCATAACTCTTGATCCATACATCTTTTGAAGTCCATTTCTTTTACAACATTGTAGTATATGCTATCATCATCAATTTGAGCATTGGTTTGCACCATTTGGATGAAGAATGATGGAGATATGAATCGTGCAAGATGGCCAAATGAACATGAATCTTCCATACTTAGAAAAATTTCAAAAACCCTAATTTAGTAACTTCTCTTGATATTGAGATTTCTCTTGATTTCCCTTGATCAAACCTTAAGATAACATGGATGCTGACTTGAAATGTCTAAACTTTGTCAAGAATCTCAAAGGTTGACTTTTAACCTTGACTGATGGTTGACTTTTTTATCAGATGAATCCAATTTTTCCTCGATCAATTAGGAAACCCTTGAAATGCTTTGTAATGAACCATGAGGCATATATAGAATCCTTGAGGTGTACTTTGAACCCTGGAACCATGTTTACTTAAGAAAATAATCACAAGTGTCCTTTGACCAAAACCCTAGTTTAGGAGAAAAGAAGCTTGATCAACTGCAAATCCTTAAAAACCCTTGAAAACCTAATCCTCAAATGATTGGGTGAACTTGTTGACATACTTTGATGAGTATGAGACCCTTGTAGCTTAAGAATACCATGATTTTAAAGACATCTCCTTTTGTCATTTCTTTAAAAACCAACTCCTCCTTTTGAGGAAAACCAAGATACCTTGATCCCATGTCTTAGAACCAATGCAATGTATGAATAATTATGACCTAATGAATGAAGCATAAGCCACAAAAGGTAAGACAACAAGATGGAAAACATTGGGGGTGCAAATTAGCTTAAAACCTAAAGGTATGAAAGACAACGACATTCAGACATTCAAGGTAGAAGAGGATTGAATACCAAAAGAACCATAAAATTTTCACTTTGCAGGGGAAGAGACGACTCCTCCGAGGAATACAACCAACAAAACCGCTTATGGAAATTGAGCAATAGAAACTATATACACAACGCAAATAGGAGTTGGGAATCAATACAGACGAAGTATTGATAAAACAGAAATTAACACGGACGAGTGACAACTTCATCGAGGATAAACACAGACGAGTGTTGAGGACCACGATGAAAGCCTGAGATCAATACGGATAAGTATTGATGAAACTGAAACAAACACAACGAGTGTTGAAGGATCACGGCGAGTGTCTAAGATCAATACGGATGAAGTATTGATGAAATGAATCAAACACAGACGAGTGTTGAAAGTCTAAGATCTATACAGATGAATATTGATGAAACTGAAACAAACACGATGAGTGTTGAAAGTCTAAGATCAATACGGATAAGTATTGATGAAACTGAAACAAACACGATGAGTGTTGAACGTCTAAGATCAATACGGACGAGTATTTATGAAACTAAAACAAACACGACGAGTGTTGAAAGATCACAACGAGTGTCTAAGATCAATACGGATGAAGTATTGATGAAATGAATCAAGCACAGACGAGTGTTGAAAATCTAAGATCAATACGAACGAATATTGATGAAACTGAAACAAACACGATGAGTGTTGAAAGTCTAAGATCAATATGGACGAGTACTGATGAAACTGAAAGAAACACGACGAGTGTTGAAAGATCACGACAAGTGTCTAAGATCAATACGGACGATTATTGATGAAACTGAAACAAACAAAGATGAGTGTTTATCAAAGTTAGGGATCATGAAAAGACTGATAATAATGGATTTAACACCCGAATGAGGGGTGAGATGTCGTAGAAGCAACCACTTGATGACTCTGAGGGGATAATTCGATCGATCACCTGGACGAAGGGTGGAAAGAAGAGAAGCCACAGACTAACGACTCTACGAGGCATAATGGAGTCCTAGCCAGACGACCCTGCTAGGGAAAAGAAAATCAAAGGGTATGATTGATAGATCTACTACCTTAAGGATTGGTTAGATCACCTGTTTGGGGATAAAGTTAAACGTTCTCTCCTGGGTTACATCACTTTCTGCTTGGGGAGTGATTTGGAATGACGAGTACCAAACCTAGCTTATGATACGCATGCATGTTTGAGTAATGGCGTAATGCTCCATACAAATGGAAATGCTATGCAATTTAAGGATATAATGCAACAATGATTATGAGATGCAGAAAAGACACTCCACCAGGAAGGTGACGAAGAACCAAACTGATTCTGATGGGGAAGACTCACTGAACTGCCTTCCGGGCTGCAAACTCTGTTGAAAAATCTAACTAAATCTCTACTCTGTGGGGAGAGCAAGAATCACAAGAAATTGCTGGGGATTGGATCACCAAGATCATATATCCTACGGGGAAATGAAAACCTGAACTGTCAATACAAACCCTGTAAACACTGTAGAGGAACGTCAAAGGAACTTGTGAACCCTGATGAAAGAATATGCCAACGACAATTAGGCTCCGACCTGCTGGGAAACCACCCACTATTGCGCTTCGATATGCTGAGGAAAATAGCCGACGATGATACCAATTCTGCTAGGGGATAATGTCGGGCCCACTTCTCTGATGGGGACAATAACCAATGACGCTGACTCCGTTGGGGAACATCACAGGGCATAATGCTTTGCTGGAGACAATACAGAGCCGACACTCTATTGGAGAATAATATTGCGAACGCTGCTGAAAAATGCCAATAACCATTGGACTTTATCCATGTGAAGAAAATATTATCAGACTGTTACAGTGAGAATTAGATATCAATCTATTGATTAAACTTGGATCACAAATCTTTAAATATTCACCACCAAACTTTGATTTATCCAAGGGAAAGGGTAAATATTGTATAAAACCCTAAGTTTACAATGTAACAACAAAGCTAAGAGATTGTAAGGCTTGGGGATTGGTTATACCTAGGGAAGGTGTTAGCATCCTAAGTATCTATAGTACTCTATAGGAACCTTTTGCTATTATTTGTGTTATTGTTTGCTATTGTTTTGTGTATGGGTTTTATGGATGAGGATAGGAATCTAAGGGTTTAGTCACTAAAGTATGCTCGCCAAAACTTCGCGGTCTTGTGCCTACACATCCTTACAAGGATGGAATCAGAGCATTTGTAGTTCACCTCACTAAGGATGAATGAACACTTGATTTTGATCAAGGTTCAAAGGGGGAGGTAAGTGTTATGGTCTTAACACTTACTTGACTTAACATAGTGAAAAGAGTTGTAAATCCTACCCTAAGTCTAAGTTGAAAACTTAATGACTCTAACAAGGTCAAAGGGGAAATGGGTGTTGCTAAAAGGAAACTAAGCCAACTAAGGGGAAAACTTAATTAACACTTACTTGGATTAGGAAACAAAAGGCAACAAAGGATGGAAGCTAACTAGCTAACATCACTTGGGGGAATAACTTGACAAAGTTAAAGATTATGAATAACTGGATGAGATGAACAAGTATGATATTCAAATATGTCATCAATGTAAGCATTCAAAGTAACATTCAAACATGATGTTAATGGTAGTATGACAAAGATAAAAACACATGGTTACAACCAAGGCATAAGAATAGATGTGACAACATCTACAGTAAAGGACTTGACAAAGTCATAAAAGAAACAAGGTAACAACCAAGCACATTCAAAGTTCAAAGAAGTTATGGTGACAACCAAAGCAAGTTTATACAATCAAAGATGTTACAACATCTAAACACACGTGAGGTATAATTCCAACAAGACTAAAGTATCATGGATTTTAAGTTCATAATTAGGGTAAGCATGCATTAGAGTTTACTAACACCACTTAATCATGAATACAAGATAAGTAATGATAAGTTGTAACAACACTTAATCATGAATACATATTAAACATTTCAACATAGATAAGTCATCACAACACTTAAGCATGGTAAGAATCAAGGTTCAAGTATGACGTGTATAAGTTATAACAACACTTAAACATGGATGAAAACAAGGTTCAAGTTAACATGTAAAAGTTAAAGCATCACTTAAACATGGATACAATTTAAAAATGGACAAGTAAAGGTAACAACCAAAGCACATTTGAACAAAAGACATGTTTATGACAATAACATGTGGACGAAGATGCCAACATACAATGGATGACATGTGAACATGCATATAGATGGCAAGTTTAAAGTTTAAACATCATGTGAACAAGTTAAGACATTAATTGAACATTTAACAATGGATACAAGTTGAACATGTTTAAGACAAGTAGGTAACAACCAAACATTCATGTTAGGGTTCAAACACGGTCTTGAACAAAATGGAAACATCACAAAGAGTTTAAACGTATTAACATGTATACAAAGTCACATTTAAGACAAAAATCAAGCATTTAAGAATACTTAGAACATGGTATGATCAACACAAAGGTATATATATAGATCAAGGTCAAGTAAACATGGAAGAAAGTCACATGTTAAAGGCAAAATAACCAAGAAAAAGCTCATGGTATGAACAAAGTTTTATCATACATTTACATGTAATCATTCACTTTAAAATGTATCAAAATCAAGCAACAACAAGGATGCATAAGTCCACAACATCATTTAAGGTTCATACAAGTCAAAATGCACAAGGAAAAGCCAAGGGATCAACCAAATAATCAAAGAGAACCTTATGAAACCCTAAAATGTCAGACACTTTAAGCATGCATAAATGAAATAAAAATAATTATTTTTGGAAATTTATTTTCACAAACAGAAACTAGACAACATCAAGAACATTATGCAAAAAGAATGGGCCAAAAATCATTTACAATGAAGAAGTTACAAGGTTTTGAAATTGTGAAGAAAATGAAAAGAAATAAGTGTTAAAAAAAATGGAAGTGGCCCTCATGGGACTTGAACCCACGCCATTGGAATTGAAACTCAAAACAAATTCCAATCCAACCAAATGCGCACAGTTGAATAATGATGAAACCATGAAATAATATAGGAAAACTCACTTGAAAATCCAAAAAATAAAAAAGAACTGGGGCGAGGGGGATTCGAACCCCAGTTCTTCAGGTCAAAGGGAAACACGCGCGCAGGTTTTAACCACTGGGGTGGTGATACATCCATTGTATCACCTCCCCTCATTAAAATATAACCCTAACATTGGCCTGAAACCTACCCCAAGGCGCCATAGCCATGGCTGCACCATCATCAATCTCATATTTTCAATTTGCAAGAACAAGCATAACTTACTTAATACTCAAGGAAATTTAAAAATGTTAAAACCAATCTTGTCTAATTTTTCACAAGGAGTTCAGTGGTACCATTAGTTTTTCCTAGAAAGGCTTCTATTTTAAAACACGTTATGGAAACTCAAAATGGCTCATATTATCATTTTCTATGGCACAGTGTCATTAAAACATGATAAACAACAAATAATGCTTCAAACACATCACATATAACATAATAAACATGTTCCTAATTAATGTACATCAAAGCATGGCATATTTCAAAGAGTTCAAGTTTCAAGCAAACTTACCTCTTGGAGCAAACTTGAAATCTTCGAGAGAGTTGGTACATAAGTGTTTTGATGATTTGAACAACTCCAATATACCTCTAATGACCCTTTTGAATGCTTGGAACAATGTCGAAACACTTGGAACAAAATATCACCTCCCTCTTGCAAAATGTGAAAAGTGGCCAAAATGAAACTTCAAGGAAATGAAGTTATATATGCACAAACAAGTTTGGAACAATTTAGGGATGTTTTATGGAGAGTGCTAGAAGTGTTAGAATGATTGAAAATGGTTTGGATAGGGTTTTGGCTTTGAAAATGCAAAAAGCCAACAAAATGAGGTTTTGAAGGTTGACTTTCTGATTTTGTTGGTTTCTGAGGAAGATGAAGGTTTAGACACCTTCAAGGGATGCCTTGTGATGTGTTTGAAAGGTTGGATTAGTGGTTTGAGGTGTGGAATGGAAACTGGCTGAGTTTGTGCAAGTTGGAACTTACTTGGCACAAAAGGAAGGTTGGTGCAAGATGCTGGTTTAGGAGGTTTTGAGGGATGTTTGCTGAGGTTTTTGTTGTGTGTTAGAGGCTTGGAATGATCCTCTATTTATAGGGAAAGAGTGAGGTTCAATGCTTTGCATAATTGTAACTTGGTTGTTCACTTGGTTTGGTTAAAATTCAAAGGATAGTTTCATGAATTTTGATTTTCCAAAGCATAGTACAAGCCTTCCTAAAGTTGTTGGAAAGTTCAAAGACTTTGCTTCTGCATAAAGAAAAGGTTTTGTGTAGAGAAAATAATGTGGAGCTCAAGGAGGGTTGACATTGTGATTAAAGGTTCTTTATGAGAATGGTAGTGAAGTCTTTTTGGCAAAACATTCCAAAAATGGTTTGATCACTTGGATAAAGCATCAAATCAATGTGTAATGCACACAAAACTTATGTAATCCTCTGATTAGAGGAAGATTTATAAGTTACATTGGCTGCGAAACCACATTTCATGGCTTTAGCTAGGATTTGGATTCATGGTTTGGCAAGAACATGACTTGAAAATTCAGATTTTGAGGCCAACTTCTCCTCTTCGAAACTCCTAGCTCAAAAATGATATGGAGGAGTTCTTGTACTTTTTGAAAAGCCCCAAACATGCTCTACAACTTTAATGTTTGATGCATTTCTTGATTCTCAATGGATCATGGTGAAAATATGCTCCAAAGTTTGGTACTTTTGATGAACAAAAATTGTCTTGAAAAATTTCTAAGTGTTGAAAGATTTTCTCAAACTTGATGGACTCATAACTCAAAATCTATGCATTTTTAAATAACTTTACTGAATGGCATGAGTGGTGACAACCCCTCATGGAATCAAAGTGAAAGGTATTTAAATACAGAAATAACCAGAAATTATGCCCCTAGATGTAATGGTATGCTATGCTACATAAAAAACAGGCTCTCTTAGACAACGCTAGGAACAATGCTGACATGCAATGAACTCTAGTATGACGGTTTATGATGAAATGATAAATGCTGAATGCGCGATGTAGGCAAAGACAATAATGAGTAAAGACGCTGGGGATAAAAGAGATAAAACCCTAAGGATATTCCAAGTGGTTGATCAAAAGGTTCAGACATGACCGAGAATCACTGAGGATATCAGACAAGAGCAAGACCTTCTCACAAGAGCTCAAAGACAAAAGGGAATCCTCATAACAATAGGATACATAACAAGATCCTCATAACAACAGGATTATGCAAACAAATATCCTTATAACAATAGGATGCAAAGTGAAAAAAAGATCCCCATAACAGTAAGAGTGGCAAGACAAATTCTTATAACAATATAATCAACAAAATAGGTTCCTCATAACAAAAGGATTGGTCCAAAAATTCCTCATAACGATAGGAGATAAAGTAAAGTTCCTCATAACAATGAGATAAAATCCTTATAACAATAGAATGTGTTGACGGTACCCTTATAACAATAAGGATGGCAGGTAAAGAGAATCCTCATAACAATAGGATTGAGCCAAAAAGGATCCTTATAACAATAAGATCAGCAACACACATTATTGGAGTTTTTCAAACATCCAATCTTCTGGAAATTCCTTAAAACCAAGAGATCAAACGGGATCTTCAGGAACCATCAAGAAAGGTACAAGGTAACAACTTTTCTGTACGTGCCAAATCAATTGGACTTAAACCACGAGCAAAGGTATCACGACCAACTTTTGACGGATTGATGCTAGTAACAACAAGACTTCGAGGGGATATTGGTGACAACCAAAACAGCTTACCAATGACAATTGGATCTCAAGAAGACTATACTGGGGAAAGAAATATTGGTAACAAACAATACTTCAAGACACCAAGAATGAACAGACTGGTGAACGCCAGTGACGACTGGGGAAAAAATAATATGGTGAAGACCAAAGGGAATAAATTTAACAATCATGAAGCAAAGTGATAATTGGACTTCATGGGGAAGAAAACTGGTGATAACCAAACCCAATATAAGAAGCTACTGCTAAATGCGCATGTTTGATATGATGTGTATGATCATGGCATGCAAATGCTGACTCCTGGAGAGACAATGATTTAGTGGGGAGACTTTCATAGGGGAATGAATATTCTACATCAGTAATTCAAACAAAATACCATAGGATGGACACTGGGGAAACATCCTTAAACTTGATGATTACATAATTGATTAACAGATCAATCCATAAGTGCTATCTGTTTAGACTTCAGTGGGGATTTGAAAATGGTATAACAATGCCTTTGCAACTTTGAAGCTTCTTAGGGATGTCTAGGATTTTCTTTTTATCCTCCCATATGTCAAAGAGATTTTATATTTTATCAAGATGTTTTCAAAACATTTTACTTTCAAAAACCTTTCATTTTCAAAACTCATTATTAAAAATAAATTGCATTTTGCATAACAAGAAAAAGAAAGTATAAATGACAACAAATGATTGACAAAGTTTGTATTTATTAAAGAATGGTAGCTTGCAAATGGCAAAATCTCCATGGAGTGTTACAATTATGAAAATAGCAATAGGGAAATGTTTACATTGAATCCAACAACTACTACAATCCCTAATAACTAAGATGTCCTAGATCCTTGCTTCGGACGAGAGCGATTAGATTGATCTTTTGATCATTCTTCAGTATTGGTAAACACCATCTGTTACAATCAAATGCCTTTTGTCCCTAACTTTTGTCTGGACCGCCCTTTCTGGTTTTCAATCCACCGGGACGCTCATTTTTGCCTAAGCTGCCCTTTCGGTTTTTCAACTTAGCGAGCTCTTGTTATTTTTTTTTATTTTCATCCCTAAATTTTGCCTGGTTCTCCTTCATATGTTTAGATCCACCAGGATACCCATTATTGCCTAACTCGCCATTTCTGGTTTTTGACCTAGCGGGTTTTATTTAGGCATAATATTTTTTGACTGCATCGGTGTTTACGGGATGTGCAAGTTGTTCATCATCCATTATTGTGAGAATTAGGGATCCTCCTGAGAAGACTGTCTTCATTCTAGTCGAATGCTCTCTTAAGCCTCTTCTGGTATAACTACCCATGGTACATGGTTGTCATCCGCTTCTCGTCGATGAGTTTCAACTCATTGTATCTGCTTCGGATCCATTCTTCCTCTTCCAACTTGGTTTCCACCAGGATTCTCAAGGATGGTATCTCCACTTCCATTGGGAGAACTTCTTCCATGCCATAAACTAAAGAGAATGGGGTTGCCCTTGTTGAAGTGCGGACTGAAGTCTGGTATCCATGTGAAGCTAGCAGGATTACACCTAAGTGAATCACACACTCAAAGATACAACAGAGTCTCCACCAAACTTTATTTAGTCCCAAAAGGACGGGGAAAATAACTATAAAACCCAAGGGGAAGAGAAACGGGTAAGGGGGTCGGTTATGCGAGAGGAAGAAACTAGCACCTCACGCATCCGTCATACTCGATGTGAACCGTTTTGCTTTCTTCTAGGCTTGGATTGGTTATCTATCTAAAGGCTACTAGCTAAAGAGGGAAGGGAAAAAGAAAAATAAGTGCTCGCGGAGGATTGAGGCCCTCGTGCCTACGTATCCTCATAGTGCAATTGGGAATTCAGAGCTCCGCAGTTTAGGGAACCAGGAAGGCGAAAAAGGAAAGTGGCTCGCCAAGATTTTGCAATCTCGTGCCTACGTATCCTCATAGTGCAATGAGGATTCAAAGCCTACGTAGTTTGGAGAACAAAGACAGATAAAGAAAGGAAAATGGTGTCGAAACCAAGGACGAAAAAAGATAGAAAGACTCTACTGGGGAATAAAAAAGAATGACGTCAAAACCAAGAAAGCAAAAGGCAAAGGAATGTTGGCACCTCCACTGAGGAGAAAATAACTGAATGGTATCGTAACCAAGAGAGAAACAAAGAGAAAAGGAGTATGAATCGAAGAAAAATAATATCCACGGTGGATTTGGTATATTAACTGACAGATAGTGGTTAACCAAATGAAGGTTGTGACCCAAAGGACGGGTGTGGAACCAATTCAGGGTTATGACCCAAAGGAAGGGTGTAAAACCAAACAAAGGTTGTGACCCAAACGAGCTCGGTACACTGACTGAACAAGTAGTACTTGACCGAAGACAGGGTATTTGAATGAAAAGAAGGTTACTAACCCAAAGGTGCGAGTATTTGAACCACAAGAAGGTTACTAACTCACAGGGGTATTGGTTTTAATAGAAGGACTGTGATTAACCAAAAAAAGAAAGAGTGGTTAACCAAGAGAAGGTGATTAAATCCAATGAAGCTTTGTATGTTAACAGATTGAGTGTGGTTAATTGAGGAATGAGTGATTAACCCAAAGAAGGTTGGTTTTAACAGGCGGGTTGTGATTAACCAAAGAACGGGTGATTAACCAAGAGAAGGTGATTAACCTAGGAGTAACTCAGTATATTAACAGATAAATTGTGATTAACTGAAGGAAATCATTGAGACTTTGTTGGGCAAGAAGAGAATTTGTTTTAACCAAATAACAGGTGATTAACCAAGGAACGGGTGATTAACCAAGGAACGGGTGATTACGACTCTTCTAGGGAATCAACGAACAATGTTTGACCAAAAGAAATGAGGTTGAGCCAAGAGACCATTGTTAACCCAAGAAAGAGTGATCTTGAACCAAGGACATGGTGATTGATTAAAGGAAAAAAAAAGGAGTGGTATGAGTGATCAAAGATTGATTCGGCTATGAATTGGGAGACACTACAATCTGGAGATAGAAACGATTATTCCAGGCACATGGTCATTCGTCCCCTACCCAAAATAATCAAAATGAGTGTAGGAATTCTCCACTCTCATCCCTTCTCAAGCAAACAGAGTATAGTGCAGAAATTGAAGCCGATAGAGTAACGGCGCAATTTGTACAGTGCTCCAACGCGTTGTGCAGGCTTCCGACTCAGCAGGGGATTAGGAGAACAAGGCTCTAAAAGATCCTAAAGAGAAGAAAGAGGGAAAATTAACTAATCGAAACAAGGTTTCGATCAATCGATCCAAGGGAATGAACAAGCCAACAATCTTTCACACGAGTCGAAAGATCGTCAAAGCAAAAGTGATGAATAATGATTATACAAATTAAATGTGTTTAATAAAGAATAAACTTAATGCAATCTAGAATGAATTTGCAAAGCAATAACAACAATCAATTAGTATGCATCACTAATCATATTATCATGTAAATAGAACTATGCACAAATCAATATGAACAAGCAACCTCAAGAATGGAAACAATTCTAATAATCGATAAATCGTGCATCAACGTTTGCAAACATGCTTCAAACAGAGGTTAAACAGCTCATAAAACATCCACAAATATCAAGCATATCAAGCCATGGAAGTTAAAGAAGGAAGGAAAACCAAACAAGCATGAAAAAACTAAAAAATCACATTCTAGTTCAGTGTTATTCGGTTAACCATTTGCTAGGCAAAAGTGGTTAATCGATTAACCCCTTAAAAATAACAGAAAAAGCTGAAAACAGAGGTGTTAATCAATTAACCAATTTTTCCTAGCAAATGATTAATCGATTAACACTAGGACAGCAACAGAAAAAACAGTTTTCAAAAACACTTCCAACAATTAATCACTTCTCAAATCATCCACATGTTATGGCATGCAATTGTTCATGAAAACTACATCAAATAGAAGATGTTAATCATCAATTGAATCCAACAAACATTAAAATCAACAATCAAAAAATTGAATTATTAATTAACATCAAAAAGCTAAAAGATCTACATAACAAACATGCGAAAATGATCAAAAACAGTAAATCGAGCAAGAATTACCAACCTACAAGGCGGGGGATTGCCTTGGTAATTGTTGTGAGCAAAATGTGATGATAATAATCAAAGAAAACAGAGAAATCCAAGCTCGAGATTGAATCGTAGTGAAACCGATAAAACGCGATAAATGCTCCGAATACGAATTTGCACCGAGACGATCGAAACGATTACTTGAATTGAAGTAGAAGCTACTGTAAATCCAGAAGTCCAAGTGGAAATGTAGTGGAATGGAGGTTTAGCTCAAGAGAATAAAAAATTTCAATGTGAAGATTGTTACACTCTAATGGTGGAAATTTAGCTTTTGTGTGTGGTTTGATGAAGAAGATGGAGATGAATATGAGAAAGCTGCAGAAAATTCAGAGAGAATTAAGAGAAATGAGAGAGTGATCAAGTGAAAATAGTGAAAAATGGTCGAAGGTTCAAAGGTCCCCTTTCAAAAATGTGAAGGTTTCTTTATATAGAGTGGAGGTTTGGAGTAGGCTATGTGTGGAGTTTGGTTTGGAGCTAGCTTTAGAGTTAGTTACATTTAACTCACTGAGTCAGAAGTTGACTCAGTTAGTTATTTGTTAACTTAGTGGGAACATCCCAATGCAAGTCCAAAATCCAATGGTTCACATACTTGGTGTAACACCCTAAAATTTGCCCTCTCATTCTTTAACCTTTTTGGCTTATGCTTCATTTCATTTGCATCATCATTTGTGCATATCATTGGCCTTTGACATGGGATCAAGGTATATTTGTGGATTCTCAAGAGGTGGAGATGGCTCCTAAAGCAAAAGCAAGGGGATGTATTCAATCTTGTGGGTTTTTTTTTACCAAAAGCTTTCTTATGGTTGATTGTTGGAGAAAATCTTGGTTCTTTGGATCAATATGCATCTCAAGCGATTCATACATGTATCACGTCTCTTTACAAGTCATCACATATGCCTCAGTCAATGGAAAGAAGATTAGGGTTTCATCTGATCAAGAAAGTCAACTGTTGCTTCACAAAGTCAAACTCTTGGGTTTTGAAGTCAACCATGGGCATTACATATCATCTTAAGTGTTATTTTGAGGTTGGATCAAGAAGAATCAAGGGGAATTATAAAATCATGAGAATTGGTCAATTAGGGTTTTAGTGAAATTTTTCTAAGTGTGGAAAACCCTAATTTCTAGCCATCTTGTAACATTCATAACTTTTCATCCTCGATCCAAATGGGAAAAACTTGTAATCAAATTAAAGAGGACATCATGAACTACAATTTTGTAGAAGTAAGCAAGTCCAAAAGATTCATAGATCAAAAGTTATGGTGGCTTAAAGTTGAGAAAAATCAAGATTTGTGATTTCAACACTTAGAATTTTTTCTAAGTATGAAAATTCAGCTTGGAGGACATGTTTTCAAGGGCAATTTTCTTGATGATTCAAGCTTCATCTCATCTTTCCCTCAACATGAAAGTTGTTCCTCATTCTCCAAGCTTTCTTTTGAGTATAAGAACTCCTCAATTGGATGTGTAGAACTCAAGATATGATGTCCAAAAGTTAGGGTTCCAAGATGCCAAATTTAGCAAGGTGTTTGTCAACTTCATGAAGCCAACTTCCAAGACATTTTTCATCACGATCCAAACTCTAATTCAATTTTCCTATAACATCAAAGTTGTTAAGCTTCTTCCAAGCTTTTCAAGCATACTCATAACTCATCATTTGAGTACCTAGAGCTCAAGATATGAAGCTTCAAAGTTCATGTCATCAAGTTGTCAAAAGTGTCTTGTAACGTAGAATTTTTTTCAAGTTTCTTGGCCAATTTGTGGACATACTTTCTTGTGGATTTTTCTTCATCCTCTTAGCCTTATATCAAGAAGCAATGAACATGAAAGTGGTTCATCATTCTCCCTACTTTCTTGCAAGGTAAAAAAATCATTCTTTGGAGTTGTTTTCACCAAGTTGTCATCACCTAAAGTGTAGTGTATGGTTATGGTTACAAGACATATTCTTCTTGACATCTTTGGATGAATCTTGTAGCCTGATCATGGTACCTCTAAATCACAAGCATAACACATCATGCTTTACTACAAATGAGCCAACAAAGTATCATGTATGTCATGCATCCTCATGAACTTTTTTTGGCAAAAGTTTGGAAAGAGAAAAGAAGGTACAAACCTCATTCCACTTGCTTCCAACGTGTTGGTTCAATTACATTTCAAGTGGTGTACAAAAATACTCTCCAAACTTAACTCCAATGCTGCAAACAAACCACTACCCGAGCCTACACCATAACACAATTCATGTTCACATTTTTCATCCCCAAACGACAATAACAACCTCTAAACCTCTTGATTTGTATCCAAACCTAAAAAACCTTCCTATAAAGCCAATACACTCCAAACCTAGCTCATTCGTCACCAATATCAGATATGAAATTCTCCATCCTTCAAGAAAATTTAGAGGCTCGAATCTTCAAATTTATCCAAGCTTCAGTGGTTTTATTGTCTGATTCATATTCATCAAAGGATATAGGATCGTTTTCTCTTCATTTTTTCTCATAGAAACAAGAAGCAGTGGACTTACTCCACTAGGTATTATCAGGATTTCTAAAACTTATTCTGCTAGATCTATGCGTGTTTGGAGTTATTATTGTGTTGTTTGATTGAAGTACAGTATGTATGCTCTTGTTTTCGTGCCCTCTTTTCTTTATGATATTGTGATTATTTGTGGATTTGGTTGTTGGATTTGAATTCAGCATGGAATTCTGGGTAGGGTGGTGGTCTTGGTGTTGGATTCTGGGTGTTTTGGTGTTGCTCCGGCAGCCAACTTGCCAGAGAAGACGACCGGAGCTAGGGCTCCGATGTCTGAAGGTTAGGGATGGGTTGACATGTCATTGGCGCCCTTTGTTTGAATTCAAATCTTTTGAGGTGTCTCATTTTGGTGCGTTAGATTTGATGATTGTGCTACCACCTCAATTAATGAGGTGAGGTGGCATTCCACACAGGTTTTTTTTTGTCTGAAGTGTTATGTGATATTGGGCTGGGCTTAGTTTGTTTTCATTTCCACACGCCACCTTTTGTTGGCCCAACGCGCTTATAACATGACTTTAGTTCATTTCCAGATTGTAGATGCACCCCTATTTTATTTCTTTTTTTTTCTTTTCTTATTTCATTTTCATTTGCTTTTATTTTTAATTGATAAAACCATTCTAAAATGCATAAAAATTTGTTTCTGATCCATAGACAAAATGAGATATTTTTTCATATTTTTATTTTATTTTTCCATTTATTTTTTTATTTTATTTGGATTTATTTTGAGAAGTGGTTTTCCATTTTTGTCCTTGATTAGGGTTTGACCTTTTGATGGCTTTGCTATGCATTTTTATCCTATATATTCCACTTGTTTTGACATATTAATGATGATTGTTTGAGGGTGATTTTGATGCCTTGGTGATCATTTCTTGGATGTTTTTCATTTGGTTTTATTTGACCCTCGATGCATGCTCGATTAGCTTCCATTATGAGATTGTTTGGTTCAATTTATGATGCATTTATGAAATTTTTCTTGAGACCTTTTTCTCAATTGTTATTGATGGATATGGCTTGAGTTAGAGCATTTTAATGGAATTTATTAGGTCATTTTTATATAATTTTTATTGATGCTTGAAGGTGACATGGTTTTGGATGAAGTATGCATGATGTTTGACCTAGTTTCAAACCATTTGGTCCACTTGTGCTTGATTGAAGTTTGAGATGTTTATTTGATGTGATTACATGCTGTATTAACTTGATTAGATATTTGGATTCACTTTTATTTGGTTATTTTTCTATTTGTGGTTGAATATCTAAATTGATGATGTTTTGGCCCTGCTCCTTTGATGTTCTTGACTTAGTACCTTGAGATGTTTTCTTGTATGATCTAATGGATGCTTGTGGACTCTTGTGGGATTTGATTAACATTTTTAGGGTTTGATCCTCTTGATATGATGTCCATTGTGTGATCATTTATTTCCTATTTCTTCACATAATCTTTTGTTTCTTTGTATGGATGATTTGTGTGGTTTCTTGTGCATGATTTGAACATGATCCTTCTTGAACTTGTTTGATATCTTGGAATTGAATGTGATTTGAATAATTTGTGTTTGATTCGGGTTTTAATGTTATGGTATGCATTACTTGATCATTTGTGCTTTGTTCCTTGCTTGAACACATGTTTTCCTTTGAAGATGGTCATGGTGTATGCTTACCTAGTTTTGATGCATGTTTGAATTTGATCTTTGAGGTTTCTTTTTGCTACCCATGAGTTGATATTTTGATTGATATTCATGATCATGCTACTGCCTCCTATTGATACCATGCCTCAATTTCATTTGTTTGAACCATATATGACTTGTTGTTATGAGTTAATGGTCTTCAATCATAATTCTAAAACAAGTTGGCTTGTTCACTTCCTTGAATGTCTTCATCTTGTTTTTTGAACTTGAAAGCGTGAACACTTTACTCATGATGATGTGATGTTTGAGAATGCGTGATTGATTATGTACTTTATCCATCTTTGATGTCTTGATTCATTTAATAAACATGCTTTAATCTTGGTGTGACACTTGTGCATTGATGTTGATTCTTCCCATCTTGTGTTGCTTTTGACACCCTTCTTCTCCTCGTCTCTCCTTTTCTCTTTTGGATTTTGAATTCTTACTTGTTGTTTGAGATTGAGTTGTATAATGTTTGCTCGTGCTTGATCACATGCTCCCTTAGGGTTCCTAGTTTGAACTTAATTTTTGATTAGGTTCAAAGTAGGATAGACATTAGGCTCTCAATCCTTTACATGACAACGTTAGGGTAGTCCCTTTTAACCTCAACCTTAGGTACATCATTTGTATGATAAGATTAGGTAGACTTACCTTTTCATCCTCAACTATAGGGCCATTTGCATGACAACATCTAGGTGAGTTTCCCTTAGATTTTCTTCTTTTCCCTTTGAGTCTCTCTTCTTTCTCAAAACAAAATTAAAACACTTAATAAATATGATGGGCATTGTACGCCACGAGCCTTAAGCACATGGGAAAAGATGAGCGGATGAATTTATAACCTCATCTTAGGGTAATTTGTGCGCGAGACGCTTGGATTGTTAGCGTGAAGTATTCGATCCTATGTCATAGACATTAGTGCGATGCGCATTTCAAACAAAGTTAATCCACTTCTGTTAAATCTAATAAACAAACTGCAAACCATTTTATCCTTCGGGATTGTTTGTCAAATCTTTTTTCAGAAAATGTTATTTCTGTTCTATCGCAAACTGGCATCGACCCTAACTGCTGGAACGTGAACTTAACTGTCATACCCCAAAATTTGACCACAAATATTTCCCATTATTGTGCAGATCATCACCACAGTATGGATGTACCGTCATATCTCATCAATCCTCTCAAAGATTGTTGAGCATTCACCTCAACCAAAATTAGGATTTTTGACCCTCTCAGAGTACTCAGACAAAGGATCAATCAAGAATAGACATGATCCTCAACTTGTATAGCCTCTCAAACACCTATAAAGGATCAATAGGTCTCCCACATCAAGAATCAAGCACAAGGTTGCAACATTCCAAGTGGATCAAGCCTCAAGATCGTCAGTGTCACCAAATTAGGGTTTTGGTCGACCAAGGCCTCCAGATGGAAATTTTCATTTGGGCATGAGCCGATACTTCAAAACATGACCCAAGAAGCTCAAAGGGACATCATGGAGCCAATCATAGCCTCAGGGGATGCATTAATCAAAAATCAGGAATTAGGGTTTCTTGACCTAATTCACCCCTAAGTTGACTTTTGGAGCAAGACATGAGCCAAGACCTCAAGAAGTGTTTTAAAGACCTCCAATACATCATATTAATCCATTTACAAGATTGTATTGATTCCAAGAACTTAGTTCATAAGCAGTACAAAGATTCAAATTCATCTGGGCCAATTAGGGTTTCCTGATGAAAAGTCAACTGTATCTTTGACTTTTGACCAAGACATGCTCCTAAACTTTGGGACATGATTCAATACACTCTAAAACACCTATGGAATCCATACATTAGGCTTGAATTAAGTCAAGGACTTGATTTCATAGAGGATCACAAAGTTTGAAGTTCATCTGACAAAAAGTCAACTATGCCAAAAATCAAGTTTGACTTTTTGAATTTCTTGACAATCAAGGCTTCCCTAAGTAAAAAATAATGTTAATTCATGGTTTGGATCATCATCCATCAAGAAAAATCAATAGAAGTGAGTTTACTTGAAAAAGGGGTAACCTTGAGAAACTTAAAATTTTCTAAGTTATGGAAGAAAAGTGATTTGGTACCAACTTTGCAAGGTCATAATTCCCAAACCACAAAGCCATTTGCTTCCATCCAAAGCTCACATTGCATACTTCAAAATTGTCAACTACATGAGATTCCAAATCCTCGTGGATTTTGAATTATCGATTGATCAAATTCACAAAAACATGAAAATGGACACTTTTTTCAACACTTATTGAAAATTTTGGACAGAATCTGTCTTGGATTTTCACCAACTTTGAGGCCATTTTTCACCATGATCTAAGTTCATTCAAGACCAGTGTTGGACATCAAAGTTAAAGTAGGATATACAAGCTTTCCAAAGAGTACAAGAACTCATCCTAATTCAACTTGAGTAGGGAGTTACAAGCCTGGAAACATGACACCTCCAAGACTGGTTTTACAAGACAGTCTTGTACATGCCACACGATTTTGTCATTTCCATGACTTGGCAAGCCTTGTCACCATACAAGACAAGTTTCTAAAGTGCAATGAACATGATCTCTGCAAAGCTACAACACCATAGAGCCTTGCAAGTCAAAAACCTCATCATTTGGCATGTGACATTCAAAATTTAAAATCCAAAAGCTCCAATTCTGTCCTGAGGCATTTAAGGGATGCATTGAGCTGGCATATATCAGTCCATGATCAACCAAATGAGTCAAGATAAATTCAAGCGTCAAAGGACCATAGGCCTGCAAGATTGACCCAAGTCAATGGCTAGAGGAGACTTTGGCAACAAGACAAAATTCAATGGATATTGGAGTGATCCAGCCTCCATTCACTATTGTTCCCAAAACAAACTTGCTCTACTATAAATAGAGCTTCTTTCTGATCAATTCAAGTACACTAAAGCATAGCAATACATGTTTTCCTCCAAATCTCACTATAAAACTAGATTTTTGCTTCTCTTTCAAGTCACTATCGAATTTTCAATTTGAGAGCAATTCAATCAAAACCAATCATGCCAACACCTCACATACATCATATATGAGTGATCCATAACCTTAAAACTCATCAAGAACATCAGAATCACAAAGTCACCCCCCATTAGCTCAAGCTTTTTGGCCTATTTGCAGTTGAGGTGCCACAACAAGTTCAAAGCTGATTCAATCCATTCCAAGCTTTCAAACATATTACTTGAGGTCTATTGAAGTTTCCAAATTATTATTCAACATCTGTAACACCTCCAACATAGAATTCGAATTCTTCTTGCAAGAGGTAAGTCTGACACTCACAAACTCTATAATCCATGCATCATAAATGTGTTTTCAAGTTACAATCATGTTTCTGCACTTATGTAGAGTGATTCCCCTCAATCAATTGCTATGTATGAATCGTGTATAGGATGTCATAGTGTTCTTGCAGAAATTAGGGTTCTTGAGTTCATCATTTGATTTCTCACTCCACACTTAATATAAATTCAATTAATTTATATGACTGTAATCCTTGTTCAAAAACGAGCAAGTTTCATGTTTACAAAAGTCATTTTCATTGATTAATCAGAGAGAAACGTGAGGTTTTGCAAATCTGCAAAAACAAAGCTCGCACGAGGAAGAAGGTGTTCTTGGCGCCTTTTTTCAAATTTTTGAATTTTTGAATATTTTGATATTTTTCTTAATTGATTTCAAAAATTAATTTCTCTCTCATTTTTTAACATTTTTTATTGGTTCTTTTTTTAAAATATCACAAAAATGTTTAAATATTTTATTTTACAAAAAAATCACATTTATATTATTTATTTAATATAGTTTGATTTTTTGAATTTAATTTAATTTAATTTGTTTTTAAAACATTTTTAAATGAAATTCTCACCTTGATTTTTCAAAACCAATTGGATTTCAAGCTTTCCTGTGATTAAACATAATTTTTCAAAATATTTTTTAAAGTTGACAACTTGTTTTTGAATATATTTGATATTTTGTATCATTTTATATTTAATTTCCTTTAAAAATATTTTTTTTAATTAAAATTAGGGTTTCTCTTAATTTAAATTTTCAAACACCTTTCAAATCACTTTTAGAGATCTTGTTAGAGTGTAAGTCACATCCCTTTATAAATAAATAATATGGGCCTCAGTCATTGTATAAGTCCCGATACGATTTAAAAAGAAATCTCAGCGCGATCGTCGTTTTCAAAACAATTTTCATTTTGGGCCTCCCCTTTGGGTTGTAAGCCCCATTTTTCTTCTTTTTCAAACACTTTTGGGCCTCTAATAGAGTGTAAGACCCACTTCTTTTGTAAATAAATAATTTGGGCCTCAGTCATTTTATAAGTCCCGATACGATTTTCAAAATAAATGGTGAGATCACTGTTTTTCATCTGGGCATCTCCTTGAGTTATAAGCCCTAACTCTTACATAAAAATAACACTTTTGGGCCTCCAATAGAGTGTAAGACCCATCCTCTTTGTAAATTCAATAATTTGGGCATCAGTCAATGTATAAGTCCCTCTGTGGTTTTCCAAACTACGACGCGATCGTCGCCTTTTCAAAAGAGATCATCTGGGCCTCTCCTTGAGTATAAGCCCCAAACTTCCTTTTAAAAAAGTAACTTTCTTTTTTATTCAAATTCAAATTCAAAGTTTTATCAAAAATTTCTTCAATTTCTTGAAAACCTAACCATACAGCTGTAGTTAATATGCTTGGGCTTTCATCAGATTGTAAGTCCCACTATCTCTTCAATACATACTTGTTTATATATTTCATCTGTATATATATATATGCTTGTACATACTTGCTTAGAGTTTTTCCCAGCAGTTAGGTCTACATTTAGGTCAAACCAGAGGTTACTCTTTCAACATAGTCAAAACTAGTTCCCCATAGGAAATATCAGATACAATCTTGCCTCCTCTTGGGGTTATACAATATGGAACAGAGAAAGGCATTATTCCTAGTGAAACTTTTCTCAAGACTGTCTAAACTTAGAAATATATGTGTACAAGAAATTCAATTCCCCAAAGAGGACTAATTCCCGGTGAAACCTCATTTGAATTTCTTCAAACTCTAGAACTATTCAGCAAATGAAGGATTAATTCTCGGTGAAACCTTTCTTGAACTTTTCTTAGGTTTGGAGCCACAGGCTTCCTAAAAGCATCCCCAGCCTCCTCTTGGGCTTAGTACAAGGACTCACAGGCTTCCTAAAAGCATCCCCAGCCTTCTCTTGGGCTTAGTACAAGGACCAACAAGCTTCTTAGAAGTTCCCCAGCCTCCTCTTGGGCTTAGTACAAGGACCTAAAGGACTCCTACAGGCATAGGAAAGAAATTAGTCATCTTCACTAGTTCAATCCTCAAGAGAGTCAAGAATTCCAAAACATCAGACCATTCAAGGATTGATCTTCATCCCTTAAATCAACAACCTCCTCTTAGGCATCATACAATGATCTCTCTCTACAGCCATAACCTACCACTTCATAAGATACTTGGACAGTCTCAACCTCCTCTTGGGCTTCATACAAGTAAGACTTGAAAAGTCTCATCTCCTCTTAGATTTCACAGAGACCCTCAAGTTTCCTAAAAGCATAGGAAAAAACCCTGATCATTTCATCAGTCTCCAACAGAGTTTAAAACATCCTTAGGTTTTCAGACTCATTTTCAAAACTCTTCAGATCTCCAATAAGGTTTAAACCTTTACTTTAAAAATCCCCAGCCAGGGTCAATTTACCATCAATAAAACCCTAACAGAATCAGAACCTCATGGCATCTGATATTTTAAATCTTCTTCAATCCCTAGCAAGAGTTGATATCCCTTTTGGATTCCCCAATACATTTTGGACCTATCTCTGGATTTCAACAATCCTCAGCAAAAGCCATCCTCCTATTAGGCTTCATATAAGAATTTCCCTAACCAGCCTCCTCTTAGGCTTTATATAATTTTTTTCCTCAGTAGAGTCAACCTCAATCTTGGGCTTTGTATAAGACAGATAAAACCTCCCCAGTAGAGTCAATCTCTTTTCAGGCTCAATCTTGGGCTTTGTACAAGACAGATAAAACCTCCCTAGTGGAGTCAATCTCTTTTCAGCCTCAATCTTGGGCTTTGTACAAGACAGATATAAAACTCCCTAAGCAGAGTTAATCTTTTAGCTTTAACCTTGGGCTTTGATCAATTCACACAAAAATCAACATCCCCTCAGAGGAAATCAAGAGTCCACTATGTAGGAAGACATTTCTCTGTACATCACATATCAAAACGAGAAATCAAAAAACCTTTTTCCAGATAATTGCTATAAGTGGCACACTTGTTGATTCAAAATCCAAGCTAGAGTCCTTTTCTTATCTTATCTAAAAATCATTTTTCATCTAACTACTGTAAGTGGCAAGCCTCTGGGTTATTTACATCCAAGCCAATGTCCCTCTCTTAGCATGGAAGACTCATAAGGAAAACTGGCATTGCTCTACACTAAGTTAAAGTTTCTTCCTTCAGGACACCTCCCTTGTAAAGGAAAATATGGCATTGCTAGATTCCATACATTCCAGTTAAAGTAATTTCCCTTTATAACCAATCTTTCAACAACTGTGATGAACAGGTGAGATATCTCCCTTTAGAGATGACAAATTCTCTCTCAGTCAAACCTTTTAGCTTCAATCTTGGGCTTTAAACAAGACACAAATACTCAACTAGCTTCAATCTTAGGCTTTAAACAAGACACCAAACAATTTCCTCCCATAGAAATAGGAGGAACTACAATTGCGCTGATTTCCCAAATCTCTTTACGGGAATACGTAGGCATAAGATTGTGAAATCTTAGCGAGCATACTGTCGTAACCCGAAATTTGACCTCCCTCTTTTGCCTTTTGCATAAGCATGTGCATTCGCATCGTTAGCATACGCATTCACACTTTCGTTTTTGTGTTTTGATTGCAGGAATATGCAGGTTTTCCAAGCCCGATTAATCATATCCTCACAAGCTCATCACATCAGCAAAACAATCACAAAATGAAGGTTTATATGCCTATTCATCAATACAAAAAGTGGAAAGTTGAAACCGGGACCACATCACCATTTTTAAGCAAAATTGGGCAAAATTGGCTAGAGTAATCGATTACTCAAATAGGGTAATCGATTACCCTGTGTCAGTTTGCAATTTTTGCTGTTTTTTCATGACAGTAACTTTGCACACTCTTTGGGTTTTGATTCTAAATTGGTCTAGTAGCATGTGGAACATTCTGGAGTCTTCAAGAATTCACTCAAATTTACTCCAATGCATCATTTCCAATTAAGTGCACCATGTTCCTTGTTTTCCAAGCAATGTGGATCTTTGGATGTTGGAGTTCACCTTGGGATTGTTACCAAGTTGGTTCTAACTAACCGAGTTAACCGCCTTGACTCGGTGAGTCAAGCCCAACTAACTCCTAGCCTAGTTCCAAACCCAAAGCTAAGTCCAAACCAAATTCCAAACCTCTCATACTCCAAACTTAAAGTCTATATAAACACACCTTCACTCACTTTTCAAGCTCTACCATTTGCTCAACCATTGCTCCACCATTTCATCCACAATTTCTCAACCATTCTACACATTTCACTCTCAATTTTCTCACATTCTCTTTTATTTTTTCTGCTACACCTTCATCTTCATCTCAATTCTCTCCAAACCTCACTAAAGCTCTTCATTCTCCATTGAAGAAAATGCTACTTTCACCTTGAAAGTGCTTTTTTCTTGAGCTTAACCTTCATTGTCATTCCATTATACTTGTTTTTGTGGAGTTTCGATAGCTTTTGGATTCATCTCAAGTGATTGATTCAAGTTTCTTCGGTGATAATTCTCATTTTGGAGTTTTCGTCGCGATTTGATCGGTCTCGATACGTTTCGGCTATACTTGAAGATTCCTCTGGTTTTCGTTGATTATCTTCATCAAGATCACATTGCAACATTTACCAAAGCACATCTCAGCCTTGTAGGTTGGTGGATCTCTTTAATTTTTTGTGTTTCGATCGTTTTCATATTATTCGCGATGTAGTTTCAATGTTTTTGCATGTGAATTGATTTTACCATAGCTTGATCCATGATCTTGATTGTTTAATTGATTCTATTGTTGATCCTTTGCTATTTCTAAACTTGATTTTTCGTCACAAGCTCATACCATAGCATGTGGTAGTTTGGATAACTGATTATGTGTTGAAAGTTGCTTTTGAAAAGCTGTTTTTGCTGTTTTTTTGCCATTGTTACAGTGGTAATCAATTACTCAAAGAGAGTAACCGATTACTCTTCACAAATTTGCATCAGCGCTATTTTTTTCAACTGAGTAACCGATTACTCAAATAGAGTAACCGATTACTCTGCACAAATTTTACCAGATTCTGCTATTTTCAAGCAAGTAACCGATTACCTGATTAGAGTAGTTGATTACCACTGTAACAGAGTGCCATTTTTGGTGTTTTTCAAACTTGTTTGACATCCCTTCCTCCTATAACTTCCATGGATTGATATGATTGATTTTTATGGATGTTTTAAGTGCCATTTAACTTCTGTTTGAAGCTTATTCATGAACTTTCGATGCACATTTTCGATCATTTAAATTGTTCATATTTTTGGCATCATGTAAGTATAATCATTCTTGCATTTCTCTTTGATCACATAACATGATTTTGTGTTGCATTTTGTTGATCATTTGGTACTGTTTTGTACTCCCTTTCTTGGTTTTGCATTAAGTTTCATTCTTCATGGATGAGCTTCATCTTGTATAATCAATAATTCGCACCTTTTGCCTTAATGATTTTTCACTCTCTTTGGAAAATTGTTGGCATGGTTTTTCCCTTTGATTAATTGACCGAAACCATGTTTCCATTAGTTGATCTTCCCCTTTCCTCTCTTTAGGCTTCCTTTAGAGCTTTCTCTCTCGATCCCCCGTGGAGTTGGAGTTTCGCGCTACGTCCTACATCGGAGCACTATACAAATTGGAGTTGTTACGCTGTCCGTTTCTCCACGCAGGAGCACTGTACAACTTGGAGTTGTTGTGTCGACTGTTTCAATTTCTGCATTACACCCTGTGCATTAGAGAAGGAAAGAGAAGGGATAATTCCTACTCTCATTCTGACTACTTCAGGTAGGGGACGAATGACCCTGTGCTTGGCTTAGTCATCTCTATCTCCAGGCGGTAGTGTGCTTTCTTTCCCCAGTCGAGTCGATCCTTGATCACTCTTTTCCCTTTGCAATCTCTTTCAATTCTTAATCACTCTTATCTCTTTCGATCTCTCTGTTGATCAATCACCTTCGTGGTTACGATCCTTTGTTCATCGGGTTAGCAAGCCTTATTCGTTTCAACACCCTATTCTTTTCTTGCGGTCAATCATTGTTCTTTTGATTCCCCTGGAGAGTCTCTTTTCTCTTTCTTCGGTTATATACAGTACTCCTGTTACAACCGGATCCCCTGCGGAGTTCGCAACCTTCTTTTAGTTCTTCTCCCTTTGTTGGTTAATCATTGCTTGTCAGTTAAAACACCAATGTTTGCACTCCTTCTCAGTTAACCATAGTCCGTCTGTTAAAACACTGAGTTTCCTTTTGGGTTAATCACCTATTCTTGGTTAATCACCCTTTTCTTCAGTTAACCACAGTCCGTCTATTAAAACACTGAGTTTCCTTTTGAGTTAATCACCTTCTCTTGGTTAATCACTCATTCTTATCGGTTAATCACAGTTCTCCTATTAAAAGCAAATCCCCAACAGTTGGCAACCTTTCTTGGTTCAAATACTTACAACCAAGCAGTTAGCAACCTCTTTTGGTTCAATACCTTCGTTGGTCAAGTGCTGTTTGTTCAGTCAATACCAACACCCCTTTTGGGTTACGACCTTCGATCGGTCCTACACCCGTTCTTCTGGTTAATCACAGTTTTCTCTTTTAAAATCAATGCTTCTCTATCCCCACAGAGTTGCAATCCTTGTTTCCTTGGTTAACCATTGTTTATCAGTTAACATACCGATGGCCCCTCAGAGTCAAACACCTTCTCTTGGTTCAGCACTCTCTCTCTTGGTCTATCACAGTCCGTCTGTTGACACCATCCTCTTTTCCCTGCCAAAAGTCTTACTCTCTTTCTTCGGTTAACCACTGCCAGCAAGTTAATATACCGAGTCTCCATTTTCTCTTGATTTTGACACCATCCCTTTATTTGGATCCCAAGTCGGGTCGCTTACCCTCTAATTCCTAGCAGTCCTTTGATCTTTTCTTCCCCAGCGGAGTCCTTTCTATTCATCTTGCTCTTACTTTCTTGGTTTCGACACCAATCCTCTTTGTCATCCCCAGCGAAGTTTCTTCCATTCTTGGTTTTGGCACCATTCTTTTTCTAGTCTCTTGTGCAATTGCTCTTACTGTGTGGTCTTCCCCAGTAGAGTTTTTCTTTCACTCTTGCTCTTGGTTTTGACACCACTTCTTCTGTTTTCCCGTTTCGTTCTTGTTGTGTTTTCCGTTTGGTTCCCCGAACTACGGAAGCTCTGATTCTGCATTCGTTCGAATGTCAGATACGTAGGCACGAGACGTGATATCTTGGCAAGGACACTTCCACCTTTCTTTCCTTCTCCCTTCCTTCCTTCCTCTTTGTCCCCTGGTTCCATGAACTACGATGCTCTGATTTCCTCATTGCGCTATGAGGGTACGTAGGCACGAGGGCCCCGATCCTCCGCGAGCACTTTCTTTCTTTTCTTTCTTTTTCCCCTTCTCTTCTCTCTCCTTTTCTTTATCTAGAAGCCTTTAGATAGATAACCCATCCAAGCCTAGAAGCAAGCGAAATGGTTCCCGTCGAGTACGACGGATGCGTAAGGTGCTAGTACCTTTCTTTCGTATAACCGACCCCTGTTCCCATTTCTCTTCCCCTTGGGTTTTATCGATATTTTCCCTGTCCTTCGGGACTAAATAAAGTTCGATGGCGACTCTGTGTTACCTTTGAGTGTGCGATTCACTCAGGATGTAACCCATCCATCTTCAACTGGTGACTCTGCTGGGGAGTCCTTGCTTGCAAGTTGGGGTCTCGCCTAGTTCTGTTTGCTTTCTTGCTTGCTTGGGTGTTTATCTTTTGCGCTTTATTTTACTTGCTTTAGCTTTATGTTTATTTACCCCATTTCATTACTACTTTGAGTATTCATATGCTGCATATTCTGGATATCTGCTATATTTTCTGCTGTTGTTGGGATAGGTAGATATTATTGGAGAGAAAGGTCCTAACACCGGGCCTAGTATACACATAGGATAGAACGTGGATAGTCATGAGGCCTGCGTTTTACGCGTTGGGATATCACGAGACCCACATCCCAGATCGTGATTCGTTTGAGAATACTTCCGTCCTGTTAGAATTCACTACGGCGGGGGGTTTTCATTCTGAGTCCTATGGTTTGGACGACCTTTCTAGGGATCACCTTGTTGTGTCTAGGTCACACCTGTGAGGGGGATGGAGCCACTTCATACCTTTGTTCTCTCACACACGCCAGATTTCTTCACCGACACATCAGATTATGTTGCACTGACACAGAATTATATGCAGATATCCGGATTGTTCAGACTTGATTATTCGGACAGTGCTGGCTTCTTATTGTTGTGTTGCATATCATTCCATCATGTAAGTTAATTTTTGCATGTGCATTTCTAGGTTTTCGAGGACTTAACTTTTGTTGGCATTATCATAGAGATGAGTACTGGTTGTCGTGGCATCTTCAGTTACAACTTTGTGGAGCCTAAGCTGGGTATTTTGAGAGGTTTGGCATCTTTGTTGGTTGGAGATCACAGAGGGGTTTTCATAGGTACTTATGGTAATCTGTTGACCATCCTCAACACTGAAGTCAACATCACTACTATTCACACTCTGGTTCAGTTCTACGACCCGCCATATAGGTGCTTCACATTTTAGTATTATCAACTAGCACCTACACTTAAGGAGTATGCTTATATTCTAGGGGTTGGGATCAAGAAGAAGGTTCCTTATGTCTACACTAACGGTTGTCCGAAGTTTCATCTTATTGCTGATGCATTTTGCATTAGTAAGAAGGATGTGGAGGATAATCTCAAGACCAAAGGGAAGGGTATTCGAGGGTTTGCTTCGAAGTTCTTGGTTAACAAGGCCACTTCTTTTGCTAAGGGTGGAAACTAGAATGCCTTCAACGTCGTTCTTGCTTTGTGGATATATGGGATTGTCTTGTTTCCGAACATGGAGGATTTTGTAGATCAGGCTGCCATCAGTATCTTCTTGTCCAAGAACCCTGTTCCGACACTTCTTGCTGATACCTACCATTCTATTCATTCCAGGAATGAAAAGAAGAAGGGAACCATTGTCTGTTGCACTCCTTTTTTATACCGATGGTTCATGTCTCACCTTCCACAAAAGGGTCCATTTGTTGAGAATAAGGGTAATCTCAAGTGGTATCAACGAATCATGTCCCTTATTGCTGATGACATTTCTTGGTATTCTCGAGTCTTCGACGACATTCAGATCATTCTTCATTGTGGGAAATTCTCCAATGTGCCTCTCTTGGGTACAAAGGGTGGAATTAACTACAATCTGAGAATGGCCTTCCGACAGTTAGGATACCCCATGGTCGCCAAGCCTGATCCTGAGGTAGTGGAGGAGTTCATCTTTCATGAAGGGGTTGATGACATGGGTTTGTTGAAGAGGTTCAGTGCCGCTTGGACTCAGATTCATCTCGAAGGAATAGCCGATTTGGGTAAGAAGTATTGTGTAGCCAAGGAAGCTTACACACTTTGGGTCAAAGAGCGCATCAAATAGATCTTGTTCCCATTCTCTCCTGAGTCTTCCATGAATTCTAAGCCTCCAGAACTTGCCATTGTTCCTCCATCTGAGGTTGACCAACTCAAGCTGATTGTTGAGAAGTTGAAGAAGGAGAATGTTGATCTTTGTCTCAGCCTTGATAGAGTCACTTCCGAGAAAGATAGCCTACAGATTGAGCTCCATCAAAAGCGTGAGCGCATGCTCAAAGAGGTGGAGGTTGAACAGAACAAGCGTAGAAAGGTGGGTGATGCTTTGAAGAGCACCTATGAGGGACTTGCTTCAAAAAAGAGACAACTCGCCGATGCTCATTATCAAGCCTACAAAGAGGAGCTGAACTACAACAAGCATCTTGAAGAGCTTCGAGGGAAGTTATCTGAGTTCAAGGCAAAGTGGCAAAGCAAACAAGACCGTGCTAATCAGTTAGCAAAGGACTTTTCTCAATGTCAAACCCAGCTAGACAAAGTCTTTAGTGAGATTCAGAAGCTACAGGATCAAGCACATCAGAGTCAAGAGCAGATTAGTCAGCTCAACACAGAGAGTACTCATTGGAAGCATCAAAGCTGTCATCTCCAGAACCTCCTGGATCAGAAAGAGGCCTTTCTTCAGGACATGCTTTAGGGACCTAATCATTCGTTGTTGCGTAACCTCATGAAGGATGCGAAGTACTAGAGCGAGAGGCATGGCCGCCTAGCCAGATTTGCTGAGCATGCATTGGAGGACCTACCTAGGTTGTTGCGGGATGCATATGCTGATGCATTGCCACACCAGCTTCCTTAGGCTATTTTCCACTTCTTGTCTGTGTGTAGGGTGGTATTTGATAGAATCCATGCGGATTTTGTTGTAGCCCAAACGGCAGATATTTGACTTGTATTCGACTTGTGCTTCTTTCCTTTATTGTTGAATGAATGAAGATTCTTGCTCACTCTATCTTTTATGCCTTTACTTGTATGCTTTATGATTATTGTCAACAAAGATAAGTTTAAGAATTCCTGGAATTTAAAACTTTATTTTTGCATGCATATCATACATTCATTTGCACAAATATGCACGTCCCTTCATCCGAAAACGTTGCTCATCCTTGTCTGCCTTCCTTGTAGCGAGACGACGACTCGACATCGGTATTTTACTCGTTCAAACAAATCCAGAATCATGGCTGACTTTGAAGCTGAGAACGCTGCTTACAAGGAAACTCTGGCTCAATTCCAGGCCGGATGGATAAGTTCCAGACGAACATGGATGTCATTATAGAACTCCTTCGTGCCCAGAGGGATACCACTGCTGCTGCCACTATTATTGCAACCCCTGCTGATGCAACTGTTGTCACTCCTGTTGTGAGCGTTCCTCATGTTATTACGGCTACTCCTGTCGTTGTTGTTCCTTCTCCTACTAGAGTTGAAGTACCAGTTGAGCCTGTGAATCAGCCTGTTGTTCATCCGACAAATTCTCAGTTCGATTTGAACCAGATGCCCACTGGTTTTCCTTGGGGCATGCCTCCGAATTACACTCCTCAAATTGTAAATAATGGTAGTACCTTCATGCCATATCAGCCTTTTGTTGCGCCCATGCCTAATGGGAATGCTGCCGCATATCCATGGGTCATGCCTACTCCAGTCCCGCCTCCAGTGGTGAATGATGATCCTGAGAATCTTTAGGTTCAAACTCATCAAACTGTCGGATTGGATGACACTGAAACTTCTGATGAAGAAGAGCATGTGTATAGGGGTCCTCCTATTCATGTTCCGGTTTCATCTCGAGCTGCTCAAACTGCTGTTCAGAATGTTCATCCTAGGATGTTCTATCCTGGGGAATCTTCCTCAGCTGCTGGGGTACCTCCTTCGAATTATCCGTATGGTGTTTCGATGGGTCAGAATGCTGCTCAGATGGTTAATTCGGGTTTGGTGTATCCTTCTCAGTTTGCTACCCCGCAAGTGCACGCTCCGGCCGCTTATCAGCTGCCAAATCCTCAGATTCTTGTCAGGCCTGTTAATCAGAGTAGACCTACTGACTACAAGATGTTGGATGACCGTATCAGAGCTATTGAAGGGTTTTCTGCTTTTGGTATGGAGGCCAAAGATTTGTGTTTGGTTCCAAATGTTGTGCTGCCGCAGAAATTCAAGATACCTGATTTGCCAAAATATAAAGGTTTAAGTTTCCCGCGTAGTCACGTCACTATGTACTGCAGGAAGATGGCATCCCATATTGATAATGATGAATTTCTTGTTCATTGTTTTCAAGATAGTTTGTCTGGTGCTTCATTGGATTGGTACATGAGCTTGGAGCGTAGCAAAATCCGTACTTGGAGGGATCTATCTGAAGCATTCGTGAAACAATACAAATATTACCTTGATCTGGCGCCCACTAGATTACAATTGCAGAATCAGTCTTAGCGCTCAGCTGAAACATTCAAAGAGTATGCACAAAGATGGCGTGAGATGGCATCTCGTGTACGACCGACTCTCTTTGACAATGAGTTGGTTGACATCTTTATGGGTACCTTACAAGGATCTTACTACGAGAAAATGGTGGGTAGTTCCTCATCGAACTTCGCTGATGTTGTAACGATTGGTGAACGGATTGAAAATGGTTTGAAGACTGGAAAGATTCCTGGAGCTGCTTCCCAGCAGCCGACCACCAGAAAGTCTCAGAACAGCCAGTCCAAGAAAAAGGATGGTGAAGCCAACGCTGTGACAGCTCAAGTTTCTCCGCAATATCAAGCTCCCATGGTTCCCATGCCGTATTATCCATATCCGTACATTGCTGCTGCATAGTATCAACAAGCTCCATATCAGTATCATCCGCAACAACCAGTTCAGAATGCTCAGAATCAGCAACAGAATCAACAGAACAACAAAAATCAGCAGAATCAGAACCGTCAGAACAACAACAATCAAGGAAACCATAAGCGTCCGAATTTTGACAGAATTCCGGTGTCATACACCGAATTGTTTCCTTACTTGGTTCACCAAGGGGCAATTGTCCCTAAGCATATTGCACCTGCAATACCTCCATTTGGCCCGAAGCATAATCCAAATGTGTCCTGTGCTTACCATGCTGGATACATAGGACATGCAACAGAGGATTGCTTTGTTTTCAAAACCAAAGTTCAGGAACTCATTGATAAGAAGGTTCTGACTTTCGCCGAGGAAGGACCTAACATTCAGAATAATCTGTTGTCGAATCACGGTGGACCTGCAGTTAACATGATTGAGGATAGTTCAAGGGCTGAATTGATCATGGATGTCGATGACGTAAAGACTCTGATGAGCGTGGTTTTCAAGAAATTAAATGAACACGGGTTGTTGAAAGGGTTGCATGGTAAGTGTCAGATTTGTGACGATAATCCCAACCAGTGTCGAAAGCTGAAGGGTTGTGTCCAGATTTTAATGAACCGTGGTGAAGTGCAGTTTTCCAAGTCTAAACCTGTTGAGGAAGTTGCTACTATCGAGTCATTCACCATCGTCTATACGAAGGTTCCGGTGGAATCCCCTAAGCAGAAGAAGGTGCAACCCATCGTTGTTTGTCCGCCGAAGCCGTTTCCGTATCAGAATTCCAAGGAGGTACCTTAGAAGTATGGGTCTACTGTGTTTTCTGGAGGTCAAGAGATATGGTTCGCCGAATCTGAGATCGTGAATGTTACAGTCGGTGGAGGTATGACTCGAAGTGGACGTGTGTTTGCTTCGAAGGTCATTACAAAGCCTGTTCAAGTTTCAACTGTTGTTTCTCCTAAGGAGACACCTACAACTGCAACACCTGTTGTTCAACCAGGAGCATCTACTGCCATTCCAATGCCGACTATCCAGTATGAGGATGTTTCAAAGAACAAAGAGACCCTTGATGATCAAGAGTTCCTTAAGTTGATCAAGAAAATTCACTTTAAAATTGTGGATCAGCTAGGACAGACTCCCTCGAGGATCTCAATTTTGTCCTTACTTATGAGTTCGCTTATGCACAGATCAACTTTGTTGAAAGTCTTGAACAGTGCTCACGTTATGCATGATATATCTGTCATCGAGTTTGATGATGTAGTGGCCAACATAACCGTAAGTCGATATTTGGGCTTTAATGAGTCAGAATTGCCTCCTGAAAGAACTGCCCACAATAAAGCGCTGCACATATCTGTAACTTGCACATACATCCTGTTATCTCGTGTTCTAGTGGATACCGGTTCTTTTCTCAATGTGATGCCTAAGGGAACATTGAGTCAATTACTGGTGGATGGAAAAGAGATGAAACCAAGTGCCTTAGTTATCAGAGCCTTTCACGGATCTCAAAGGCAATTCATTGGAGAAGTGGACTTACCCATCAATATTGGGCTGCATTTGTTCACCTTTACCTTCCAGGTGATGGATATTAATACGGCGTACAGTTGCCTACTGGGTCGTCCATGGATTCACGCCGCGGGGGCAGTTACCTCCACTTTGCATCAGAAGTTGAAGTTCATGTTTGATGATCAGCTTGTCATCGTCTGTGGTGAAGAGGATTTGATTGTAAGTGAGTTATCATCTTTTCGATACGTCGAGACCAAGGAAGGCATAGCTGAGGTGCCGTTGCAGTGTCTCAATTTCGAAGATGTCAGCTCTGCTTCAACTAGTCAAAGTAGATCACCACAATTGACTTTAACGTCTGCTAAGAGTGCTAAGGAGACTATCCAGAAAGGTGCTTTGTCAGGCTGAGGGCATGTGATTGATGTGGTTGAGAAGCATAATCGTTTTGGATTGGGATATCGTCTTGGTCGACAATCTAGTTCACTTGGGTCAAAGCAGTGCAACTTAATCAAGTTCAATAGCGCGGGTTTCCAGCAAGGTGACATCGTGGCAGCTATTGATGATGCTGGTCCCAGTAATCAGATTTCAAGCCTTATGCGCAAGTGTCCGCCAGGTTTCAAGCTCAACAATTGGACATCTACTGTGATTCATGTGATTTTCCCATATAACATGTAATGCATTTTGATTTCTCATTCCCTCGTCCTCGCCCGAGACGAGTGGATAGCTTGTACAGGGCCTCACGTTTTTGCAATATTATGTGATCAATAAATAAATTTTTTTTTGCATTCAAAATCATGCTCTATTTTCTTTCTTTATTTTACTTTTTCACAAATAAATGGCAAAATTTTCTTTTCTTTTCACTTTTCAAAATAGCTCATTCTATTCATAAACATGCAGAACTAATAAAAGCGTTGATAACAACATGGCAAACATCCATTGTAATTCTGGGATTCCAATTAACTAAGCCGAAGAAGATGGTGAGGAAGATTGTGAATTACCGACTGAACTAGTAAGGCTCCTTGAGCACGAGCATAGAGAGATTCAGCCACACAAAGAGCCAGTGAAAGTTGTCAATCTTGGTACTGATGAGGTCAGAAGAGAAGTCAAGGTTGGCACATCCCTCGCTAAGCATGTACACTCCGAGTTAGTCAAGTTGTTGAAAGAGTAGGTTGATATCTTTGCCTGGTCCTATCAAGATATGCTTGGGTTGAATACCAACATCGTTGAACATCACTTACCACTCAAGCCCGGATGTCCTCCTATCAAGCAGAAACTCAGAAGGACTAGACCCGACATAGCACTCAAAATTAGAGAAGAGGTAAAGAAACAGCTTGATGCTGGGTTCCTAGCCACTTCCGAATATCCTGAATGGATTGCCAACATCGTGTCGGTTTCGAAGAAGGACGGTAAAGTCAGAATGTGTGTGGATTATCGAGATCTCAACAAGGCAAGCCCGAAGGATGATTTTCTTTAACCTCATATTGATGTCTTGGTGGATAATACAACACGGTTCTCTGTATTTTCGTTTATGGACGGGTTTTCAGGATATAATCAAATCAAAATGTCCCCAGCTGATATGGAGAAGACTACTTTCATCACGCCGTGGGGTACATATTGCTACAAAGTCATGCCATTCGGTCTAAAGAATGCAGGGGCAACATACCAACGCGCCATGACAACCCTCTTTCACGATATGATTCATAAAGAGATTGAGGTCTACGTGGACGATATGATTGCCAAGTCCAAAACTGAGGAGGATCACCTGGTTCATCTGAAGAAACTGTTTGACAGACTCCGGAAGTTTAGATTGCGGTTGAATCCTGCGAAGTGCACCTTCGGAGTTCGATCTGGTAAACTATTAGGTTTTATTGCGAGTCAGAAGGGTATTGAAGTTGATCCTAACAAGGTTAGGGCAATTCAGAATATGTCGCCTCCCAAAATAGAAAAAGAAGTCTGTGGCTTTCTGGGCAGACTCAATTATATTTCAAGGTTCATTTCCCATTTGACGGCTACCTGTGAACCAATGTTCAAATTACTAAGAAAAAATCAATAGGTTGAATGGAATAATGATTGTCATGAAGCATTTGACAAAATAAAACAATACTTGCAAGAACCACCGATCTTAGTACCGCCGACTCCTGGTAGGCCTTTAATCATGTATCTCACCATTCTCGATGAATCAATGGGATATGTATTGGGTCAACATGACGACACTGGCAGAAAAGAACATGCAATATACTATCTGAGCAAGAAGTTCACTGATTGTGAGACCAGATACTCACTCTTCGAGAAAACTTGTTGTGCTCTAGTCTGGGCTACTCGACGCCTACGACAATCATGATTTGCCATACTACTTTGTTGATATCTAAAATGGATCCGATAAAGTACATATTTGAAAAGGCTGTTGTCTCTGGAAGGATTGCTCGGTGGCAGATGCTGTTAACTGAGTATGATATCCAACATGTTACCCAGAAAGCAATAAAAGGGAGCGTCTTGTCTGACTACCTTGCTCATCAACCTGTAGAGGGTTATCAACCGATAAAGTTTGACTTTCCCGATGAGGATATTCTGTTCATCAGAGATTATGAGACTCCAGATCCTGACAAAGGACCCGAACCAGGAGCGCAATAGAGGCTCGTGTTCGATGGTGCCTCCAATTCTAAAGGTCATGGAATCGGTGTTATCCTCATCTCTCCAATAGGTTTTCACCTTCCCTTCACTTCCAGATTATGCTTTGCATGCACCAATAATATGGCTGAATACGAAGCATGTATCTACGGTATTGAAGTGGCTATTGACATGAGAATCAAGATTCTTGAGGTCTATGGAGATTCTGCCTTGGTAATCGGTCAAGTCAGAGGGAATTTTGTGACTCGGGATTCCAAGCTGGTTTCGTACCAACAACACATTGCGAAGTTGATTCCTTACTTTGATGAGATTTCTTTTCATCATATCCCTAGAGAGGAAAATCAACCAGCTGATGCTCTTGCCACCTTAGCATCCATGTTCAAGGTCAAGTGGAAGAATAAAGCTCTTCATATCCGCATTGATCACTTAAACGAACCAGCACGCTGTTTAGCGATCGAGGATGAGTCTGATGACAATCCTTGGTTCTACGACGTTAAAAGATATCTGGAAAAACAGGAATATCCCGAGGGTATCACTATCACTGATAAGAGAGCTTTTAGGAGGCTTTGCGCCAAATTCTTCTTAAGTGGTGGTATACTATACAAGAGGAATTATGATTCTGTGTTGCTCAGATGCGTGGATAGACACGAAGCAAACACGATCATAAATTCCATACATGAGGGTTGCGATGGTGTACATGCTAAAGGTCCTGCTATGGCCAAGAAGATCCTTCGGGCTGGGTATTATTGGATGACAATGGAGGTAGATTGTTACAACTTTGCCAAAAGATGTCACAAATGCCAAATCTACGAAGACAAGATCCATGTGCCTCTAACTCCATTGAATGTTTTGACTTCACCTTGGCCATTCTCCATGCGGGGTATAGATATTATTGGAATGATCGAGCCGAAGGCTTCCAACGGTCATCGATTCATTCTGGTTGCTATCGACTACTTCACCAAGTGGGTTGAAGCTGCTTCTTATGCAAACGTTACACGACAAGTGGTTGCCAGATTCATCAAGAAAGAGATAATATGTCGTTATGGAATTCCTAGCAACATTATCACGGACAATGCAAGCATCCTGAACAACAATATGATGAAGGAATTGTGTCAAGAATTTAAGATCGAGCACCACAACTCTTTACCATATTGGCCCAAGATGAATAACGTCGTTGAAGCAGCAAACAAAAACATCAAGAGGATTGTCCAGAAAATGGTCAAGACTTACAGAGATTGGCATGAAATGCTTCCCTTTGCACTACATGGCTACCGAACTTCAGTTCGTACTTCTACTAGGGCAACTCCGTATTCGCTAGTGTATGGTATGGAGGCAATTCTACCCATTGAAGTCGAAATTCCTTTGCTCAGAGTCATCATGGAAGCAGGTCTTGATGAAGCTGAATGGGTTCAATCCAGATACGACCAGCTGAATCTCATGGAAGAGAAGCGCCTTACAGCCGTTTGTCATGGTCAATTGTATCAGAGGCGCCTCAAGCGAGCTTTTGACAAGAAAGTTCTTCCTCGAATATTCTGTGAAGGCGAGCTCGTGCTCAAGAGATATTCACCTGTTCACTCGGATCCACGAGGCAAATGGACTACCATTTATGAAGGACCCTTTGTTGTCAAGAAGGCCTTCTCAGGGGGAGCCCTGATCCTCACCACAATGGATGGGGAGGAGTTGCCATCACCCGTGAACTCCGATACAGTCAAAAAATATTATGCCTAAAAAAAATGGATAAAAGTCCACTAGATTGACATTCGCAAGGACAATCTAGGCAAAAATGGACGTCCCAATGGACCAAAAAAAAGAGATGTCCATGCAAAAGTTAGAGACAATGAAAAACCAATGATAGCCCGCTAAGTGGAAAACCCGAAAGGGCGACTTAGGCAAAAATGGGTATCCCGGTGGACGAAAAAAGTAGAAAAGACATGTCCAGGCAAAAATTAGGGATAAAGGCATTGACTATGAACACTTGAGCCTCTTCATCACAGCTAGACCTCAGACGGTACAGAACATTCCAATCATCATCAACAGGTGCAAGGCGTTGGAACCTAGACTTACAGTGGATGGTGGCCAATGTTGTAATCAATGCAAAACATGATTTCCCTTTTCCATTTACATTTGTTTTTCAATTTTATTGCAAACTTCCTCATCAAGGATTTTGCATCCTTGTACACACTTTATGTACAAAAATTTTACATGCAATAAAATGCATTTTTTGTTATCTCAATTTGTTTCATTCCAATATTTTGTTTGCGAAATAAATAATTATTTGCGATCACATAATACTAAAAAGCGTTGAGAACAATAAAAAGCTAAATCAATCGAGAAAGCATTATGCATTGCATGTGTTACTGGTAACTCCTGCAGGATAATCAGTAATATCCATTGATAAGCCTAACACCTGGCCGGCAATGTGACGGTTCTGTGAAGAAGTTGTTGTTTCCTCAGCAGTTCCTCAGCAGAGTCATCATTCTCCCCAGCAAGCGCCATTACGATTTGTCAAAAAGCTTGTTTGATTACATATCTTTTCTCTGACAGATTTGTAATGTCTCTAGGCCGGTTGCTGAAATGTTCCCACCAAAGACAATGCGCTCGCTTTTCCCCAGCAAGGGTTGTACATCATCTCCAATCATTTGAAACTATCTGTCCCCAGCAGCAGTGGTTTCTCCTCAGCAAAGTCAACAAGGTTTGGAAGGATGTTTTTCCCCGCACAGAGCCAATCTTGGTAGGAAGGATTAATTTAATTCTTTCATCCCCAACAGAGACAGACAGGGTGACTTAGAAACCTGAGATGTTCTCGGTTTCTTTTCCTAGCAGAATCATCATCCCTTGTGAACTTTCTTCTCCAGCAGAGATTGTCTTTATCTGCGGGTCCTCTCCCCGACCGAGGGTGTCGAAGTCATTTTGCTACGATTTCTACCTAACCGCTTCACACTATGCCTTATCTTGCGCCTTTGCATTACATGATATCAAGCATCATGTAGAAACGCATACATAGCATATGCATCGACCATACTCCCTCTCTTTTCTCCTGACTGATCTCCCAGCAAATTTTCAGCCAAACCCTTGCACTTATCTATTCTACCTTTGCACCTCTCCTTTTGCCGCCGTCGGCCAAATTCTCGAGCTACTCTTTTATTTAATCCCCTTTTACCTCAAATCATTGAAAATATGGCGCAATTCGTACATTCAGGTCCAAGGGCAGCTGTCGTAACCCAGAATTTGACCTCCCTCTTTTGCCTTTTGCATAAGCATGCGCATTCGCATCGTTAGCATACGCATTCACACTTTCCGGCCTTTTTGTGTTTTGATTGCAGGAATATGCAGGTTTTCCAAGCCCGATTAATCATATCCTCACAAGTTTATCACATTAGCAAAACAAGCACAAAATGAAGGTTTCTATACCTATTCATCAATACAAAAAGTGGAAAATCGAAACCGGGACCACAACACAATTTTTAAGCAAAATTGGGCAAAATTGGTTAGAGTAATCGATTACTCAAATAGGGTAATCGATTACCCTGTGTCAGTTTGCAATTTCTGCTGCTTTTTTATGACAGCAACTTTGCACACTCTTTGGGCTTTGATTCTACATTGGTCTAGTAGCATGTGGAACATTCTTGAGTCTTCAAGAGTTCACTTAAATTTACTCCAATGCATCATTTCCAATTAAGTGCACCATGTTCCTTGTTTTCCAAGTAATGTGGATCTTTGGATGTTGGAGTTCACCTTGGGATTGTTACCGAGTTGGTTTTAACTAACCGAGTTAACCGCCTTGACTCCATGAGTCAAGCCCAACTAACTCCTAGCCTAGTTCCAAACCCAAAGCTAAGTCCAAACCAAATTCCAAACCTCTCATACTCCAAACCTAAAGTCTATATAAACACACATTCACTCACTTTTCAAGCTCTACCATTTGCTCCACCATTTCATCCACAATTTCTCAACCATTCTACACATTTCACTCTCAATTTTCTCACATTCTCTCTGATTTTCTGCTACACCTTCATCTTCATCTCAATTCTCCTCACCAAACCTCACTAAAGCTCTTCATTCTCCATTAAAGAAAATGCTACTTTCACCTTGAAAGTGCTTTTTTCTTCAGCTTAACCTTCATTGCCATTCCATTATACTAGTTTTTGTGGAGTTTCAATAGCTTTTGGATTCATCTCAAGTGATTGATTCAAGTTTCTTCGGTGATAATTCTCATTTTGGAGTTTTCATCGCGATTTGATAGGTCTCGATAAGTTTCGGCTATACTTGAAGATTCCTCTGGTTTTCTTTGATTATCTTCATCAAGATCACATTGCAACATTTACCAAGGCACATCTCAGCCTTGTAGGTTGGTGGATCTCTTTCTTTTTTTCTGTTTCAATCATTTTTGTATTATTCGCGATGTAGTTTCAATGCTTTTGCATGTGAATTGATTTTACCATAGCTTTATCCATGATCTTGATTGTTTAATTGATTCTATTATTGATCATTTGCTGTTTCTAAACTTGATTTTTTGTGCACAAGCTCATACCATAGCATGTGGTAGTTTGGATAACTGATTATGTGTTGAAAGTTGCTTTTGAAAAGCTGTTTTTGTTGTTTTTTGCCACTGTTACAGTGGTAATCAATTACTCAAAGAGAGTAACCAATTACTCTTCACAAATTTGCATCAGCGCTGTTTTATTCAACTGAATAACCGATTACTCAATTAGAGTAACCAATTACACTGCACAAATTTTTCCAGATTCTGCTATTTTCAAACAAGTAACCGATTAAATGATTAGAGTAATCGATTACCACTGTAACAGAGTGCCATTTTTGGTGTTTTTCAAGCTTGTTAGGCATCTTTTCCTCCTCTAACTTCCATGGATTGATATGATTGATTTTTATGGATGTTTTAAGTGTCATTTAACTTCTGTTTGAAGCTCATTCATGAACTTTCGATGCACATTTTTTATCATTCAAATTGTTCATATATTTGGCATCATGTGAGTATAATCATTCTTGCATTTCTCTTTTATCGCATAACATGATTTTGTGTTGTATTTTGTTGATCATTTGGTACTGTTTTGTACTCCCTTTCTTGGTTTTGCATTAAGTTTCATTCTTCATGGATGTGCTTAATCTTGTATAATCAATAATTCGTACCTTTTACCTTAATGATTTTTCACTCTCTTTGGAAAATTGTTGGCATGGTTTTTCCCTTTGATTAATTGATCGAAACCATGTTTCGATTAGTTAATCTTCCCCTTTCCTCTCTTTAGGCTTCCTTTAGAGCTTTATCTCTCGATCCCCCGTGGAGTTGCAGTTTCGCGCTACGCCCTACATCGGAGCACTGTACAAATTGGAGCTGTTACGCTGTGTGTTTCTCCACGCAGGATCACTGTACAACTTGGAGCTGTTGTGTTGTCTGTTTCAATTTCTACATTACACCCTGTGCGTTAGAGAAGGAATGAGAAGGGAGAATTCCTACTCTCATTCTGACTACTTCAGGTAGGGGACGAATGACCGTGTGCTTGGCTTAGTCATCTCTATCTCCAGGCGGTAGTGTGCTTTCTTTCCCCAGTCGAGTCGATCCTTGATCACTCTTTTCCCTTTGCAATCTCTTTCGATTCTTGATCACTCTTATCTCTTTCGATCTCTCTCTTGATCAATCACCTTCATGGTTACGATCCTTTGTTCATCGGGTTAGCAAGCCTTTTTCGTTTCAATACCCTATTCTTTTCTTGCGGTCAATTATTGTTTTTTTGATTCCCCTGGAGAGTCTCTTTTTTCTTTCTTCGGTTAGATACAGTACTCCTGTTACAACCGGATCCCCTGTGGAGTTCGCAACCTTCATTTGTTTCTTCTACCTTTTTTGGTTAATCACTGCCTGTCAGTTAAAACACCAATTTTTGCACTCCTTCTCAGTTAACCACAGTTCGTATGTTAAAACACTGAGTTTCCTTTTGGGTTAATCACCTATTCTTGGTTAATCACACTTTTCTTCAGTTAACCACAGTCCGTCTGTTAAAACACTTAGTTTCCTTTTGAGTTAATCACCTTCTCTTGGTTAATCACTCATTCTTATCGGTTTATCACAGTTCTCCTGTTAAAACCAAATCGCCAGCAGTTGGCAACCTTTCTTGGTTCAAATACTTGCACCTAAGCGGTTAGCAACCTCTTTTGGTTCAATACCTTTCTTCGTTGGTCAAGTGCTGTTTGTTCAGTCAATACCAACACCCCTTTTGGGTTACGACCTTCGATCGGTCCTACACCCGTTCTTCTGGTTAATCACAGTTTTCTCTGTTAAAATCAATGCTTCTCTATCCCCACAGAGTTGTAATCCTTGTTTCCTCGGTTAACCACTGTTTATTAGTTAACATACCGATGGCCCCTCAGAGTCAAACACCTTCTCTTGGTACAACACTCTCTCTTGGTCTATCACAGTCCGTCTATTGACACCAACCTATTTTCCCCGCCAAAAGTCTTACTCTCTTTCTTCGGTTAACCACTGCCAGCCAGTTAATATACCGAGTCTCCCTTTTCTCTTGGTTTTGACACCATCCCTTTATTTGGATCCCCAACCAGGTCGCTTACCCTCTAATTCCTAGCAGTCCTTTGATCTTTTCTTCCCCAACGGAGTCCTTTCTATTCATTTTGCTCTTACTTTCTTGGTTTCGATACCAATCCTTTTTGTCATCCCCAACGGAGTTTCTTTCATTCTTGGTTTTGGCACCATTCTTTTTCTAGTCTCTTGTGCAATCGCTCTTACTGTGTGGTCTTCCCCAGTAGAGTTTTTCTTTGACTCTTGCTCTTGGTTTTGACACCACTTCTTCTGTTTTCCCGTTTTGTTCTTGTTGTGTTTTCAGTTCGGTTCCCCGAACTACGGAAGCTCTGATTCTACATTTGTTCGAATGTCAGATACGTAGGCACGAGACGTGATGTCTTGGCGAGCACACTTCCACCTTTCTTTCCTTCTCCCTTCCTTCATTCCTCTCTGTCCCCTGGTTCCATGAACTACGACGCTCTGATTTCCTCATTACGCTATGAGGGTACGTAGGCACGAGGGCCCCAATCCTCCGCGAGCACTTTCTTTCTTTTCTTTTTTTCCCCTTCCCTTCTCTCTCCTTTTCTTTAGCTAGAAGGCTTTAGATAGATAACCCATCCAAGCCTAGAAGAAAGTGAAATGGTTCCCGTCGAGTACGACAGACGCGTAAGGTGCTAGTACCTTCCTTTCGCATAACCGACCCCTATTCCCGTTTCTCTTCCCCTTAGGTTTTATCAATATTTTCCCTGTCCTTCGGGACTAAATAAAGTTCGGTGGCAACTCTGTGTTACCTTTGAGTGTGTGATTCACTCAGGATGTAAACCAGCCATCTTCACATACAAATCAAAACTTTAGGTCCAGTACCTTCACAAAAACAACAGAAAACCCGAAAACAACAAAAACACTCTCTCAACACTCCCAAAGGAAAAACTTTCCCAACCCATGACAGACAAACACTAGAAAGCAATTAAAATTAATAGAGAAACATGCAATAAAAAGTCTATGGATAACTATATATACACTGGGTGTTAACAACTTCCCTTTGTATAACCTGACCCCGAACCCCCAATCTTTTAGCATTTGTTAAAGAATACATTTGCTTGCAAGGTTAGTTTTAGATATCTTCCCTTTCCTTTCCAGCTTCATAGGATAAATAATAAATTAGAAAGTAGCACCCAATTCCAACCATTGCGGTAAGGTGGTCGCGTCACCGACAAAAATCGCACGCTCCAGAAAAATGGCGACTCTGTTGGGGATTATTACTAGGATTAGAGTTCCTAAGAGGTCTAGGCTTTTCTTTGCTTTTATTTCTCTGTTTATTTACTTTCTGCTACATTTACTGTTATATTACTTGATACCCGTGTTTAAATTTATGCTAACTGGGAATGCGATTAATACGCATGTGGAAAGTTTGAGAGAACATTAAGATAAGTGGTGGCATATCCAAAAAATGCTTATAGGGAGTGAATCTCGACCAAGCTAACTTGGTAGTCCACCTAATCAGTCGAGGTACCCGTGTGGAAATATTAATGTTGAACGACCGATCGTCGTGAAAGCATTGTTTATCCCAGTGCGGTACCCATGACCCCTAAGATTTAGTAGACATTTAACCATTTGGCCATTAGGTAGTGCGGTGACTATCGGGAATAGTTGATATGTGATACTACACTCAAAAGAGATTCATCCTAGGATATTACAGCGCGCTCGAGTGAATCAACTTGCTGTTAATATCCCTAGGAGGGGTCAACAATTTTGGGAACCTTTTAGAACCCGTTCTACAGGTACAAAAATTGACCAAATAGTACAACCTTTGGGAATGGGTAGATCCATGACTCTATGCTCGTGACGATGAAACCCTAAACCCATGTTTTCAAATGTTTTTGTTTGTTGCATTCATGCATTCATTAAAAAACTCTTTTCAAACAAGAAAAAAAATATTTTTCCAAAAGAACTAAATGGATTTCGGTAGAAGAAAATCGCATAAGTACACCTTCAAGGTTCCAAAACTGGACGACCTAAGGAAATTAGGAAGGATGATTACTAATCCCGAGGCTTTCAGAGCAAAGCACTTAGGACTGTTATCTCTTCTAAAGATGAACATGGTTGAAGGGATCCTGCCTATGCTGATTCAATTCTACGATCCGATTTACCACTGTTTCACATTCTCAGATTATCAGCTCACACCAACACTAGAAGAGTACTCCCACCTGAGTGATTTACCTATCACTGATCGAGATCCATTTTTCAGACTGGAACAAATGTTGATGTAGTCAAGAAATACTTCTCCTAAAATAAAAATAAAATAAAACGTCTCGGTGAATTGAAAACCCGAAAGAGCGGTCTAGGAAAAAATTAGAGACATAAGGAAAAATCATCCCAATGGGTTGAAAACCTCAAAAGGTAATCCAGGAAAAAGTTAGGGATTCATGGCAAGTAACTACCTCTGACAGGATTGACTCCTTAGAGGCAACGTCATCTGTCAGGAAAACTTCAGTCAAGGTCACCATCGATAGAAGCCCAGAATGTCCAGAATTCAAAGTTGATGGAAGGATAGCGGTCGTTATATTTCAATGTAGCCCCTTCCCCTTAAATTACCATTTTCTAAACTTTGTAATGCTCTATGGGATCACGCCCTTGACTGATTACCATTTTATCAATAAAATTTGAGCCCTAGTGCTTTTGTTTGCAACTCTTATTTATTCTGCTTTGCAAAATGACATGTTTATATGATTAACATTCTTGAAACAAAAACGAACTTACTTTTGTTTTCAAAACTAAATTTTCAATTTTTTTTCTGCTTTTAAAATAAAGATGGTAATTCCTTTTGACTACTGAACACAAGAAGGAACATCCATGGGTTCTCTGGAAGTGATTAAACCTCAAAATGCAGAATCAAAATACTCCTTTTAACCAATACACCATGAATGAAGGATCAATTGTTTTAGATATAATGTCCCATATGACATATCCAGTGGATGTGTTACCTACGGGAACCGATAATTGGTCTATTTTCCCAAGTAGGGTCTACCCCTCATAAACAGGAAAGGATTACTATCTTGAACCAATGATACTTTTTATCCCCCGCAGTGGCCGGGTATCCAGTCATGTTCATTCACAAGTCTGTATGTCACGTCAGTTTTTTCAGCATAAACATACATACATCATGCATGATTAATTCATATTCATACATATGTTGCATTAATATCACTTTGGTCATTTTCATCCCCAAGTGATAGATGTCTTCTTACCGATAAAGTTGTCAGTTCTTTCCTTGTCTGGAAATGTATCGTCTGAACAATTTCTCCATAGTTTACTTCTTGATTGAAGATTGTCCTCGACCACTTCGATAACTTGAACCTCTGAAAGGCAAGAATACATTCGATAGACATCTTTGGAACATCACTCTTCACCATTGAAGATGATATTTATGCTTTCTCGGATTAAAGGAAATCCCCAGAGAAAGCCTCTCAACCGAAGACTCTTGGCAATACGGCGGTTTCTCCCTAAAAAAATTATTTTCAATGAAGTCATCACCACCTCAAAATTGGATTACATCACATGGCATTTCTCTGAAAAGGTCTCAAAGGAAAGTATGATGTAACCTCACCAAGAAAAAAAAGAAGCAGTCTCTCAAGAGACTCGTTTTCACCCAGAAGGTCGACAAATGGCATCTTCCATAGAGACGTTTGCACACCTCTACAGTTCAGACAAATGGGTTTTCCTCCGCAAGTTTGACATCAAATTTTTCCATCAAATGGCGTCTCTCCAGTAAAGCTCGGCAAGAAGTTTGATGAAGACCGTTACAAATAGTGTTCCTTGTCAAGGAAGGAACTCGACAAGAAGAAACTGAGACCAGTTCCATGGCTGAAGACCAGGATCGAGGGGAAGTTTATTTCAAAAAGAAACTGAGACAGGTTCCATGGCTGAAGACCGGGATTGAGGGGAAGTTTATTTCAAAATGAAACTGAGACCAGTTCCATGGCTGAAGACCAAGATCGAGGGGAAGTTTATTTCTTCAAGAAAACTAAGACCAGTTTCGTGGCTAAAGACTGGGATCGAGGGGAAGTTTTACCCTTTTCTAAGTAGCCTTGCTTAGCGAAAGAAGATGGATGAGAAAATAGCTACCATTCATAACCACAATCAAAATTTCGGGTATTCCGATATTTAATCCTTTTGTACCCTGAATGTCCGAATATCTTCGCCATTCACACCTTCGGGTCCAAGAAGATTAAATATGGGCATCTGTCATACCCCAAAGTTTGACCACAAAGATTTCCCATCATTGTGTAAATCATCACCATAATATGGATGTACCTTCATACCTCATCAATCCTCTCAAAGAATGTTGAGCATTCACCTTAACCAAAATTAGGATTTTCGACCCTCTCAGAGTACTCAGACAAAAGATCAATCAAGAATGGACATGATCCTCAACTTGTCTAGCCTCTCAAACACCCATAATGGATCAAGAGGTCTCCCACATCAAGAATCAAGCACAAGGTTGCAACATTCCAAGTGGATCAAGACTCAAGATCGCTAGTGTCACCAAATTAGGGTTTTGGTCGACCAAGGCCTCCAGATGTAAATTTTCATCTGGGAATAAGTCAATACTTAAAAACATGACCCAAGAAGTTCAAAGGGACCTTATGGACCCAATCATAGAGTCAAAATAGCCTCAGGGGATGCATTCATAAAAAATTAGGAATTAGGGTTTCTTGACCTAATTCACCCCTAAGTTGACTTTTGGAGCAAGACATGAGCCAAGACTTCAAGAAGTGTTTTGAAGACCTCCAATACATCATATTAATCCATTTACAAGATTAGATTGATTCCAAGAACTTAGTTCACAAGCAGTACAAAGATTCAAATTCATCTGGGCCAATTAGGGTTTCCTGATGAAAAGTCAACTGTATCTTTGACTTTTGACCCAGACATGCTCCCAAACTTTGGGACATGATTCAATACATTCTAAAACACCTATGGCATCCATCCATTAAATTTGAATTAAATCAAGGACTTGATTTCATAGAGGATCACAAAGTTTGAAGTTCATCTGACAAAAAGTCAACTGTGCCAAAAATTAAGTTTGACTTTTTGAATTTCTTGACAATCAAGGCTTCCCTAAGTCAAAAACAATGTTGATTCATGGTTTGGATTACCATCCATCAATAAAAATCATGAAAAGTGAGGTTACTTGAAAAAGGGGCAACCTTGAGAAACTTAAAATTTTCTAAGTTATGGAAGAAAAGTGATTTGGTACCAACTTTGCAAGGTCATAACTCTCAAACCACAAAGCCATTTGCTTCCATACAAAGCTCAAATGAAAGCTCTCATTACATACTTCAAAATTATCAACTACATCAGATTCCAAATCCTCATGGATTTTGAGTTATGGATTGATCAAAATCCCAAAAACATGAAAATTGACACTTTTTTCAATACTTAGTGAAAATTTTGGACAAAATCTGTCTTGGATTTTCACCAACTTTGAGGCCATTTTTTATCATGATCCAAGTTGATTCAAGACCAATGTTGGACATCAAAGTTAAAGTAGGATATACAAGATTTCCAAAGAGTACAAGAACTCATCCTAATTCAACTTGAGTAGGGAGTTACAAGCATGGAAACATGACACCTCCAAATCTGGTTTTACAAGACAGTCTTGTACATGCCACACGATTTTGTCATTTCCATGACTTGGAAAGCCTTGTCACCATACAATACAAGTTTCTAAAGTGCAATGAACATGATCTCTGCAGAGCTACCACACCATAGAGCCTTGCAAGTCACAAACCTCATCATTTGGCATGTGACATTTAAAGTTCAAAATCCAAAAACTCCAATTTTGTCATGAGGCATTTAAGGGATGCATAGAGCTGGCATGTATCAGTCCATGATCAACCAAATGAGTCAAGATAAACTCAAGCATCATAGAACCATAGGCCTGCAAGATTGACCCAAGTCAATGGCTAGAGGAGACTTTAGCAACAAGACAAAATTCAATGGATATTGGAGTGATCCAGCCTCCAATCACTATTTCTCCCAAAACAAACTTGCTCTACTATAAATAGAGCTTCTTTTTGATCAATTCAAGTGCACCAAAGCATACCAATACATGCTTTCCTCTAAATCTCGCTAAAAAACTAGATTTTTGCTTCTCTTTCAAGTCACTATCGAATTTTCAATCTGAGAGCAATTCAATCAAAACCAATCATGCCAACACCTCACAAACATCATATATGAGTGATCCATAACCTTAAAACTCATCTGGAACATCAGAATCACAAACTCACCCCCTATTTGCTGAAGCTTTTTGGCCTATTTGCAGTTGAGGTGCCACAACAAGTTCCAAGTTGATTCAATCCATTCCAAGCTTTCAAACATATTAATTGAGGTCCATTGAAGCTGTCTAGATCATTATACAACATTTGTAACACCTCCAACATAGAATTCGAATTCTTCTTGCAAGAGGTAAGCCTAACACTCTCAAACTCTATAATCCATGCAGCATAAATGTGTTTTCAAGTTACAAACATGTTTCTGCACTTATGTAGAGTGATTCCCCTCAATCAATTGCTATGTATGAATCGTGTATAGGATTTCATAGTGTTCTTGCAGAAATTAGGATTCTTGAGTTCATCATTTGATTTTTCACTCCACACTTAATATAAATGCAATTAATTTATATGACTGTAATCCTTGTTCAAAAATGAGCAAGTTTCATGTTTACAAAAGTTATTTTCATTGAGTAATCAGAGAGAAAAGTGAGTTTTTGCAAATCTGCAAAAACAGAGCTCACGCGAAGAAGAAGGTGTTCTTGGCGCCTTTTTTCAAATTTTCAAATTTTTGAATATTTTGGTATTTTTCTAAATTGATTTCAAAAATTAATTTCTCTCTCATTTTTTAACATTTTTTATTGGTTCTTTTTTTAAAAAGTCACAAAAATTTTTAAATATTTTATTTTACAAAAAAAATCACATTTATATTATTTATTTAATATAGTTTGATTTTTTGAATTTTATTTAATTTTATTTGTTTTTAAAACATTTTTAAATGAAATTCTCACCTTGATTTTTCAAAACCAATTGGATTTCAAGCTTTCATGCGATTAAACATGATTTTTCAAAATATTTTTTAAAGTTGACAACTTGTTTTTGAATATATTTGATATTTTGTATCATTTTATATTTAATTTCCTTTAAAAATATATTTTTTTAATTAAAATTAGGGTTTCTCTTAATTTTAAATTTTCAAACACCTTTCAAATCACTTTTGGCCTCTTGATAGAGTGTAAGTCCAGTCCCTTTATAAATGAATAATTTGGGCCTCAGTCATTATATAAGTCCCAATACGATTTAAAAAGAAATCTCGGCGCGATTGTCATTTTCAAAACAACTTTCATTTTGGGCCTCCCCTTTGAGTTGTGAGCCCCACTTTTCTTCTTTTTCAAACACTTTTGGGCCTTTAGTAGAGTGTAAGACCCACCTCTTTTATAAATAAATAATTTGGGCCTCAGTCATTGTATGAATCCCGATACGATTTTCAAAATAAATGGTGTGATCACTGTTTTTCATCTGGGCATCTCCTTGAGTTATAAGCCCCAACTCTTGTATAAAAATAACATTGTTGGGCCTCTAATAGAGTGTAAGACCCATCCTCTTTGTAAATACAATAACTTGGGCCTCAGTCATTGTATAAGTCCCTCTGTAGTTTTCCAAACTACGACGCGATCGTCGCCTTTTCAAAAGAGATCATCTGGGCCTCTCCTTGAATATAAGCCCCAAAGTTCCTTTAAAAAAACAACTTTATTTTTTATTCAAATTCAAATTCAAAGTGTTTTTAAAACTTTCTTCAATTTCTTGAAAACCTAACCATACAGTTGTAGTTAATATGCTTGGGCTTTCATCAGACTGTAAGTCCCACTATCTCTTCAATACATACTTGTTTATATATTTCATCTGTGTATATATATATATATATATATATATATATCCTTGTACATACTTGCTTAGAGTTTTCCCCAGCAGTTAGGTCTACATTTAGGTCAAACCAAAGGTTACTCTTTCAACATAGTCAAAACTAGTTCCCCATAGGAAATTCCAGATACAGTCTTGCCTCCTCTTGGGCTTATGCAATATGGAACAGAGAAAGACATTATTCCTGGTGAAACTTTTCTCAAGAATGTCCAAACTTAGAAATATATGTGTATAAGAAATTCAATTCCCCAAAGAGGACTAATTCTCGGTGAAACCTCATTTGAATTTCTTCAAACTCTAGAACTGTTCAGCAAAGGAAGGATTAATTCCCGGTGAAACCTTTCTTGAACTTTTCTTTACCTTGGACACACAAGCTTCCTAAAAGCATCCCCAACCTCATCTTGGGCTTAGTACAAGGACTCACGGGCTTCCTAAAAGCATCCCAACCTCCTCTTGGGCTTAGTACAAGGACCAACAGGCTTCTTAGAAGTTCCTCAGCCTCCTCTTAGGCTTAGTACAAGGACCCAAAGGCCTCCTACAGGTATAGGAAAGAAATTAGTCATCTTCATTAGTTCAATCCCCAGGAGAGTCAAGAATTCCAAAACATCAGGAGAGTCAAGGATTTATCTTCATCCCTTAAACCAACAGCCTCCTCTTGGGCATTATACAAAGATCTCTCTCTACAGCCATAACCTACCACTTCATAAAAGACTTGGATAGTCTCAGCCTCCTCTTGGCCTTCATATAAGTAAGACGTGAAAAGTCTCATCTCCTCTTAGATTTCACATAGACGCTCAAGTTTCCTAAAAGCACAGGAAAAAACCCTGATCATTTCATCAGTCTCCACCAGAGTTTAAAACCTCCTTAGGTTTTCAGACTTTTTTTCAAAACTCTTCAGATCTCCAACAAGGTTTAAACCTTCACTTTAAAAATCCCCAACCAGGGTCAATTTACCATCAATAAAACCCTAACAGAATCAGAACCTTATGGCATCTGATATTTTAACTCTTCTTCAATCCCTAGCAAGAGTTGATATCCCTTTTGGATTCCCCAATACATATTGGACCTGTCTCTGGATTTCAACAATCCTCAACAGAAGTCAGCCTCCTCTTAGGCTTCCATAACCAGCCTCATCTTAGGCTTTATATAATTTTTTTCCTCAGTAGAGTCAGCCTCAATCTTGGGCTTTGTACAGGACAGATAAAACCTCCCCAGTGGAGTCAATCTCATTTTAGCCTCTATCTTGGGCTTTGTACAAGACAGATAAAACCTCCCCAGTGGAGTCAATCTCTTTTCAACCTCAGTCTTGGGCTTTGTACAAGACAAATATAAAACTCCCTAAGCAGAGTCAATCTTTTAGCTTCAACCCTGGGCTTTGATCAAGGCACACAAAAATCAACATCCCCTTGGAGGAAATCAAGAGTCCACTCTGTAGGAAGACATTTCTCTGTACATCACATATCAAAACAGACAATCAAAAAACATTTTTCCAGATAATTGCTATAAGTGGCACACTTGTTGATTCAAAATCCAAGCTGGAGTCCTTCTCTTATCCTGGCTAAATATCATTTTTCATCTAACTGCTGTAAGTAGCAAGCCTCTGGCTTATTTACATCCAAGCCAATGTCCATCTCTTAGCATGGAAGACTCATAAGGAAAAATGGCATTGCTCTACACTGAGTTAAAGTTTCTTCCTTCAGGACACCTCCCTTATAAAGGAAATTATGACATTGCTGGATTCCATACATTCCAGTTAAAGTAATTTCCCTTTATAACCAATCTTTCAACAACTGTGATGAACAAGTGAGATATCTCCCTTTAAAAATGACAAACTCTCTCTCAGTCAAACCTTTTAGCTTCAATCTTGGGCTTTAAACAAGACACAAATACTTAACTAGCTTCAATCTTGGGCTTTAAACAAGACACCAAACAATTTCCTCCCATAGAAATAGGAGGAACAGCGATTGCTCTGATTTCCCAAATCTCTTTACTGGAATACGTAGGCAAAAGATTGTGAAATCTTAGCGAGCATACAAATCAAAACTTTAGGTCTAGTACCTTCACAGAAACAACACAAAACCCAAAAACAACAAAAACACTCTCTCAACACTCCCAAGGGAGAAACTTTCCTAACCCATGACAGACAAACACTAGAAAGCAATTCTAATTAATAGAGAAACATGCAATAAAAAGTCTATGGATAACCATATATACACTGGGTGTTAACAACTTCCCTTTGTATAACCTGACCCCGAACCCCCAATCTCTTAGCATTTGTTAAAGAATACATTTGCGTGCAAGGTTAGTTTTAGATATCTTCCCTTTCCTTTCCAGCTTCATAGGATAAATAAGAAATCAGAAAGTAGCACCCAATTCCAACCATTGCGGTAAGGTGGTCACGTCACCGACAAAAATCGCACGCTACATTAACATTGCTCATAAAAAACAATTAACCAATATGTGGTTGTACCCACAAACTACGAGCGCTCTGATATCCTCATTCGGACGAGAATGAGGATACGTAGGCACAAGACGATGAAGTCTTGGCGAGCAACCTCCCCCCATTCACTCGTAGTCCTCTGAACTACGTTGACTCTGACTTTCCCATTACATGAGGGAATGCGTATGCATAGGATGATGAAGTCTTATACAGTATCCTTTTGTTTTTTCCCTTTTTTTTTGTTAGCAATAGGCTTTAGACAAACACACCCTTTGATTAGAACAACAAGCGTGGATCCCATTGAGTACAATGGACGCAAGGGGGTGCTAATACCTTCCTCCCGCGTAATCGACTCCCGAACCAAGGATTTGGTTGTGAGACCATGTCTTCTCCTTTTCTAGGTTTCTTTGATCATTTCCTTTCCCCCATCGGAATAAATAACCTTCGGTGGCAACTCTATTTTCTGCCGGTTGTTTTTCACGTTGCGACACTTGGAAATGAAGGTACATGGTGGTCTTGATTGAAGATGGTGTATTGTAACAAATGCAAGTGGATTCTTGAAGTGTCTTAAAATGTCTAGAACTTTCCACATGCTGCTAGAACCAAATAGACCCCAAAGAAGTTGAGGAAAAGTTGTTGTCATGAAAATAGCAGAAATCTGCCAAAATACAAGGGTTAATTGATTAACAATGTTGGCCTAGAAAATGGTTAATCGATTAACACAACCAAAAGTTTCCCAATTTGCTTGAAAAAGGGTGCTATGGCCATGGCTCCGATGTTTGACTCTTTGCTTTGATAAATAGGCATTGAAACCCTTGTATTTTTCTCGTGTTGATGATGAGATGACTTTATGAGGATGTGATTAATCAGGCTTTGAAACCTTGAATGTTCCTGCAACAAAACCACAGAGGATAAATGCCAATGCGTATGTCGGCAATGCAAATGCAAATGCACATGCTTATGCAAAAAGGCAAAAAGGGGGGTCAAATTTCGGGTTACGACAGTTGACCCTATTTAATCCTCTTGGACCTAAATGTTTGAATTGCATCAGCTTTTCGATTATTTGAGTTGGAAGGGGATTAAATAAGAGTAGCTCAAAAATTTGGCCGACAGTGACAAAAGATGAAAAGATGAATATGTAGAGAGCTTGATTAAGTGAGAAGTCTGGCATGAATATCTGTTGGAAAGATGAATCAATCAACAGAGAGTATGCTTGATGCATATGCTATGTATGCTTTATTCTACATGTTGCTTGATATCATGTTATGCAAAGGTACAGGTTAAGGTACTGTGTTGCAGGTAGGCAGGGATTGTAGCAAAACAAACTCGACATCCTCAACTGGGGAAAGAAATCCATGGATGGCGACGACTCCACTAGGGAGAGAGCATAGAATCTCAGATTTCCAAGTTGCTACCATTATTATTGCTGGGGATGAAGGAATCTGGACAACCTTCAAATCATGACTGACTCTGCCTGGAGAAGAATGAGGTCAAAATGATCCTTACTGCTTGGGGAAAATGGAAAACCGTAACATGACCGCTGCTGGGAATGACAGCTTCGACCTGCTGGGAATGTTCCGAGGATCTCACTCTTTGGGGACCAACCCTGGCTCTGCTAGGGAAATGGGAGGTAAACATACCTTCCAAAGAGCCACAACGGTGCTCTTTGGGGATCAAGCTGGCAATGGATACTACCAATCATCCCTTGGGGATTTCTGGTAAGACATGCAATGCATAATGCTTTCTCTGTTGATTTATCTTTTTATTATTCTCAACACTTTATAGTATTATATGATCATAAATAATTGTTTATTTTGCAAACAAAATACTGAAAAGAGATAATTGAGAAATCAAATGATGAATTTTATTTAATGTTAAATTATTTGTACATAAAGGTGTGTACAAGGATGCAAAAATCCTTGATGAGGAAATTTGTAATAAATTGAAAAACAAAGGCAAATGGCAATGGGAAATTAGGCTTTGCATTGATTACAACATTGGCTACCATCCACCGTAAGTCTATCTTCCAACACTTTGCACCAGTTGAAGACGAATGGATTGCTCTGTTACTGTCTGAGGTCCAACTATGATGAAGATAGGCTCAAGTGTTCATAGTCAAATGCCTTTATCCCTAATTTTTGCCTGGACGTTTCTATATTTTTTTGTCCACTGGGATACCTATTTTTTCCTAAGTCGCCCTTTCGGTTTTCAACTTAGCAAGCTATTATATTTTTTTCATTAGTCCCTAACTTTTGCATGGACATTTCTTTTTTTGGTCCATCGGGACACCCATTTTTGCCTAAATTGTCCTTGCAGATGTCAATCTAGCGGGTTCTTTATTCATCTTTTTTCCGAGCATAATATTTTTTTACTGCGTCGAAGTTCACGGGTGTTAGACCCCAAATTTGTCCTACCTGTGTATATTTTCCCTTGTACATTCATCCATTAACCATTATTCAGAAACTCCAAAAATATGATGCTTTATTTTCAAGGCCAGAGTATGCATGATTTCAGTGGTGTGGGTATGAGCTTTCAATTAGGGCTGCCTGTGTGCGAGTCAGGTTGTGCCAAATTCAGATGTTTTCATAGTGAGCTGGACAGGTTGTGTTTAGAGGTTCATTTGAAGAATTAAGTGGCGGGCGTGTTGTTGAAAAGCCAGTGGGGTGGCAATTCGTAACCAAATCCATTTTATCAATATCCATTTTCTCCATACCAAATTCCAATCTAATTAACCATTTTTTCCGATAGCCAAATAATCAGTTTTCCATCCAAATATCCATAGATATCCTTTTTTATTCAAATTCAACACCTTTTCAAATTCAATTCCATAAATCCAATTTTTAACCCCATATTCAATCTCAATTTAGTTCACGACCACTTTTAGTTTTTTTTAATATCCATGACAAGTCCATTTTCTCATTACCTACATTCCAAGTCCAATTTCATCTCAAGATCCATTATTAAAAACCAGTTTTTTACTTATCCATCTTATTACAAAATTCCACAAAAAACCAAAAAAGCTATAATACAATAAAAGCCAAAAATAAGTTCTTGTCACACAAATCCAAATTCAAGTCACAAAAAGTCCATACAAATTTGCAAAATAAAATCCCATCATCACCAAAGTCCTCTACAAAAATGGTTCATGGAAATTTACAAAAAAATTAATAAAAGGCCCATTCGAATAATGTCCAAGCCCATTACTACAACAAAAACCATAATCTATTACTACAACAAAAATTCAAAAATAAGGAGACAAATTCTGCATAACGCTGCTTCATCAACCGTACCTCTGCTGCGACTATGAACACGCCACAACGTTCCGACCACAACCATACCCCACGCCAAAAACCTGCGCAACTTAACACGACAGCAACAACATCAGCCAACAATAACTTGTCATTGAAAGTGACTGCACAATAACAAGATGACAAAACAAGACTTAATATGTAAGTTTTAATTTGTTTAAAAAGAGAAAAGAAGGAACAGAACGGGGGGATTCGAAACGAAAAAAGAGGATTAGAACAACAAACCTGGGGGGATTTTCGATTAAAAAAACTTGAGGAATAGCTCACAAACCTGGGGACTTTTTCTCCCTCGCCAATCTCTTCAACCCGACAACCTTCACCACCTTACTTCTGAACCTCTTCTCAATCAACAATAACAATAACCTCACACAAATCCAAACCATCTCTAATCGTTTCGACCCACACGCACACACCACCGATAATACAACATCTCTGCAACTTCATAACAGCCTTGTTTCTCTTCCCTCTGTCACCAAACACCACTACACCTTGGCACTGTTTTTTCGCCACAAACCGTTCTTTTCACCTTCCTCAAAACTCCCTCTGTAACTTTCAATTCAAACAACACTACACCGCAACTTCCGGTCGTTCATCCATTGTAGTCCACCGTGAGGGCATCTATTTCTCAGCCACGAGCCGCTTCAAACCGCTACCGTCCTTTAACCATTTTCACACAAAAAAAGCCTTTCCTCTTTAATAGTCACTGTCTCTCCCTCATAAACAACCCTTCTGCAAACCTTTTTCATCCCGACCAAATCCCCTCAATCATTCAACCCAAACAATCTTCAACCACAAATTAGAAACAGAAATCCCAACCAAACCAGAATCATGCTTTGATTTATTCTGTTTTGTTGATGAATCTTGAGATTTCGTTTTCCAATTTACCCTGTTGAGGACGCGATGACGAAGCATCAGCTTCTGAGCATTTTTGCTGAATTGAAAGCTTGATGCCATTTTGTTGTTTTTTAAAAGAGAAATCGTGTCTTGACCAAAACATATGGATCGATTACCCTTTCCTTGTTTTTCCTTTTCTTTAATGTTTTGTTTTTATGAAGGTTGGTGGATGATGGGCCTTGATTCAGCCCGTGTGACTCCACACCCTATTCACACCCAGATGAAGCCATATCCCCCTCGTTTTTTTTTCATCCGTGTTTCCCTGGCTGAGGATGATGGGCTTCCTCAAATCCCAAATGATTTCTCACCCATATTCATGCGCCCCCTCTCCCTCTTTTGTTTTTTTGTTTTACTTTTTTTTTAAAAAGATATTTTGTTTTATAGTGTGACATTCAACTCTTGATTTTATTATTCTTATCATTTTCAATTCATTTTAATTTCATTTTTTTTCTATTTTGGGCCAATGATCTAGTAATATTCTTGATTTAATTGGTTTGTTCAAACCAATGGAATTTTGATATGTATGAGGCCTACAATTTATTTATATTTATTTCTGTTTTTTGTTAATAATGTTATTTTATTCATTTATTGGGTCAATGAAAACCAAAACATCGATTTCTCGATTAAATCTCGATAAAGGTGAGACCTTTATTCTTTACCTATTAATTTATTTTTATTTCAATTTATTCAATATTTTTTATTCATTTTGGGTCTATGAAAACCAAATACCGGTCGATTTATCGATTGCTCGATTAAATCTCGATAAAGGTGAGACCTTTATGCTTTGTATTCATTTTCTCGATTTAATTTCTTAATCGTTATTTTTATTTATTTTGGGTCAATGAAAACTAAATATCGATCGATTTATCGATTTCTCGATTAAATCTCAATAAAGGTGAGACCTTTATTCTTTAACTATTTATTTATTTTTATTACAATTTATTCACTATTTTTATTCATTTTGGGTCTATGAAAACCAAATATCGATCGATTTATCGATTGCCCGATTAAATCTCGATAAAGGTGAGACCTTTATGCTTTGTATTCATTTTCTCGATTTAATTTCTTAATCGTTATTTCTATTTATTTTAGGTCAATGAAAACTAAATATCGATCGATTTATCGATTTCTCGATTAAATCTCGATAAAGGTGAGACCTTTATGTTTTGTACTCATATTTTCGATTTAATTTCTTATTTGTCACTTTATATTTCATTTATTTTCACTTTTGGTCAATGAAATTCAAAAGTCGTTGATCATTGATTTCCCGATTAAATCCGATTAAGACGAGACCAACTTTATTTTTTATGTCAATATTATATCTTGTCATTTTATCTTGATTATTAGCTTGTTCATATTCTTATTCATATTGTTCATATCATATCCATATTTATTTGTCTAACCATTGTTTATTTGTTCACACCTTAATTAAAACAATCTAACAAATATCGAAACCCTAAAAACAATCATACTGATGGATTGTTGGTTATGATCATCCACTTGCTCGACACTTTCGATCAAGGCTAGCTTAGGACACCTTGCACACACACGGCTTTCTCTTGGGCTACCTTACAATGAGACCTTTTATTTCATGTCATCCCTTGTACTTTACATGTACCCCTCTCCCTTTCCGATGTACGCATTTAACATTCTTTTGATTATGGTTTGTTTACTAGGAGCACCCCTAGGGACTAGCATAGGCAAACCATTTTCAAACTAATTCTCGATTCGTCGTCGAGCCATTTTCAACCAAACCCTCGATTCGTCGTCGAGCCTATTTTCAAATCAACCTCTAACCAAATTCTTTTCCAAACCAAACTCTTTTCATACAATAAACCCTTGATCCAACATCAAGAGGATTTTCATAATCAAACTTCAAAAATAACTAACAACTATCGCAACTCTTTTAAGGTGAAAAATGGGGGTTCAAGTCTTTGATCTCCCTTTGATTGTTTAGGTGCGAGTTCTCTTACTCGTGTGTGACCAATTGACACCTCTTCTTTTAAATCAAATCCTTTTCAAAATAACCAAGCGCGTACAATAAACCCTTGATCCCACGTCAAGCGGCTTTTCACAAATAAACTTCAAAACGACTAACAATTATCGAAACTCTTTCAAGGTGAAAAATGGGGGTTCAAGTCTTTGATCTTCCTTCGACTGTTTGGGTGCGAGTTCTCTTACTCGTGTGTGAGCAATTGACGCCTCTAAAACACATCCAACTCGACAAACATTCGTCCAGTCATCCAAAACACTTTCCAAACCATCAACCTTTTCAAAATCAACCACCTTAGGTGAAAAAGAGAGAGAGCCAAGTCTTTGATTCACTCTCCCGATTACTTGGGCCCGAGGAATCTTTCTTAAGTTCAAGTAATCGTCATCTAAATCAACCCAACTCTCCCTTTTGTTTCGTGGGCGTACCACGAACTACGACTGCTCTGATTCTTTATTCTCGTCCGAGTAAAGATACGTAGGCACAGGATTGCGATGATCTTAGCGAGCACACTTTTTCTTTTTCCCTCGTTTGCGTCCACACTTTTTCTTTTTCCCCCATTTACGTCCACACTCTTTTTCTTTTTCCCCCGTTTGTGTCCACACTTTTTCTTTTTCCCCCGTTTGCGTCCACACTTTTTATTTCTCTTCCTTTTCCACACTACCTTCTTTTTCTGCCAAACCCCGTAGTCGAACTACGATTGCTCTGATTCCTCATTCTCGTCTGAATGAGCATACGTAGGCCCGAGGTCGCGACGACCATGTTCTTAACCCTTTCTTAAAGGTTTTCTCGATATTTTCCTTTCCCTCTTTTGGGATAAATAAAGTTCGGTGGCGACTCTGTCGAACTGTTTTCCGCGCCTTTCACGCGAAGGGTCGTGTCTTCGATGAATTTTCGAGGTGCGACAGGTGTCGACTCTACTGGGGACGATTTGCTCCATGCAAGAGAGAGTCGAGCCTATCTTGATTCGAATCGCTAGCTATTTAGATTTGTTTATTTTCTTCTTGTTTGCTTACTTATTTGTTTTCCTATTATTTATTTGTGTTACCTTTTGTGACATTGTTGGGTTGTTCTGATATTGGGAACTTTGTGAGATGGCTCTACACCCGAGTCTGAGTATAACCCTAGGATTAGGATGGTGGTTGTGCAGTGTAGGCTTGCGTGGTCTCTTCTGCGTGAGTTGAAGCAAAAACCACCGCTTGGAGTAGATTCCCTTGGAGATATTATTGTTGTGGTGAATCTTTGCCATGGTGGTAATATCTTCGAGGTGGGTCGTCGATCCTAAGGACCATTAACCCAATTTACCCATGGTGGTTGGTAGTGTTAATTCTATGTGAGTTAATGCGAACGCCCCAATCAGATGAGATCCCTCGAACGTATTACTTCCTGACAGTAATATTTTTGACCTCGATCTAGGATTCTGAGAACCCTATTTAGAACGCGTGTGTCGATGGTTGTGTAGTGGGCGCCTCCGAGGAATCTTTCTCGTGGGGAAGAAACGAAGACCTCACCTAGACGAGATTATTTCGAGGATATTATAGTCGGATGTCTCTTCGTCTTGGTTATAATGTTTTCGAAATATATCCATAACTCTAGGCACCTACCCCGTTTTAGAAACCTACCCGTGGGCTTTCTTGATCCTAGCTGTGGTTCTTGACCCGTCATCTCCGGCCAACCTCAGAACTGTTTGAATCTGTGATTCCATGATTCTGGATCTTGCATCTTGCATTGCATCTCATATCATTGCATTACATTGCATCTGTTACGCATCTTGCATTGCATTTTCAACCTCAGAATCTCACTTCAACTTCCTTCCTTCTCCAGTAAATCAAGCTGATTCCTCGACACCAGTACGCAACTCGAGCCAACACAAGAAGAATGATGAAGCAGATTTAGCAAGAGCAAGCTGCCTTCAGAGAAGAAATGGACTCTATGAAGGGAAAGATTGATCAGATTCTTGAACCCATCATGATGGCCAGAAGAGAAGAAGAACTGCATGAAGCCGCTGCTGCCAACAACACTGTGCCTGTGCAAGGGTCACCCTTAAGGTTCTCAGTTCCTATTCCTAACCCTGTCAATTATGGGATACCAATGAACTTTACGCCTGCCGCTGAAGGAGCCATTTCTCAACCACTTCCAACATCTGGAGTCGCTGTTGGTGTTATTCCGCAAGCCCAACCTGTTGTCACTCAGGTTCCTATTCCTCATGCTGAAGAAAATCTGGTGGATCAGTATGATGAGGTGCTATCCCAATTGTCAATCCTACTGCTGCTCAGGATTCTGAAGCCATCAAAATGTGTCGCGATCTAGCTGAAAAACTCCGAGCCATGGAGGGGCGTAACTCAAAATCTCTGAACGCTCTGGAAATGTGCTTGGTGCCAGATGTTGTCATTCCTCCCAAGTTCAAGGTACAAGAATTCCCAAAGTACAAAGGCCTCAGTTGTCCCCACAAGCATCTAAGGATGTACTGCCGCAAGATGGCTTCCCATGCCAAAGATGAAAAGCTGATGATTCATTGCTTCCAAGACATCTTGTCTGGGGCATCACTCGAATGGTATATGCAGCTGAAGCGTAGCAATGTGCGCACTTGGGATGATTTAGCTGATGCGTTTGTCAACCAATACAAGTACAACACTGACCTTGCTCCGAATCGTACTCAACTTCAGAGTATGGCTCAAAAGGACAACGAATCCTTTAAGGAGTACGCGCAACGCTGGATAGAGCTAGCTGCAAGAGTGTATCCACCTCTTGTTGATCGTGAACTGATTGACATCTTCATGGGTACTTTGCAAGGCCAATACTATGAGAAGTTAATTGGTAATGTTTCTGCCGGATTCTCTGATTTGGTAATTGTCGGTGAGAGAATTGAAGAGGGTCAGAAGAGCAGAAAGATCCAAGGAGGTTCTAGCAGCCAGTCTCAAGCCAAGAAACCTTTCAATAATGGATACAAGAAAAAAGAGGGTGAAACAGATGTTGTCTCTGCTCAAAGAGGGCAAGCTCAACAAGCTCCCCCTCCAATGCCTTATCAAATGCCATACTTCCAGTATCCGTATGTTGCTGCTGCGCAATATGCTCCGATGCCTTATCAGCCAACTGTTCAAGCTGTTCAAGCTCCGATGCCTCAGCAACAGGCTCCTCAGCAACAATCCTACGACCGGCAAGGGTATCAGTATCCTCCTCAACATCAACAACAGAGAGCTGCTCAACAACATCAGCCTAATCAACAGAGGACAAGGAGGCCTGATAGAGACTTTGATCGTCTGCCAACATCATATGCTCAGATCTTTGCTCAATTGATGGAGAATAAGGCAATCGCTCTGAGGGACCTAGCTCTTCCAACTGTCATTCCCCCAGATTATGATGCTAATGCTCATTACGAGTTTCATAAGGATACCCCAGGGCATACGATCGAGGACTGCAGAGCTTTCAAACACAAGGTTCAAGATATGATCGACTCAAAGTTTCTCACGTTCAATGGGAGGGCTCCAAATGTCATCAACAACCCTTTGCCGCCGCCAAACTAGTGCCAGCATCAAGTCAAGTCAAGTCAAGTCAAGTTTATTTCTCGAAGAAGGTAGTCATGTTGCCATCCCATCATTTGCATTCTTGTATTTTCGTCTTTATTTGTTTAAGTACTGTATGCTCTGAACATTGTCATTTGTATTTGGTTTTCTTAATGTAGTGATTATGCATGTTTTGAATCAGTTATGTCGTATTCACTCATTTTTTCCATTTTACTGCAAAACACCGACACATTTATCCATTTCACTCTCTTTATTAAATGTATGCTTTCGGATAGAATCCCGCCAATGATGTACAGGCATTATTTCAATTCCCCAAACAATGGAGAGACAAGGAGTTAGTCCCTAGTTAACGACTTCGAGCCTAGAAGTAGTAGTTTCCTTCGGATATTCAAACCCTTACACTTAACCTGGGGCAGGGTAGTGTTCAGTTAACCCAATCACGCACTCAAATCACAAAGCAAAATCTAAAAGACATAACGGTTGTCCATCAATACCCGTGACTTGGCAGTCACAATCCTAAAAGAAAAACAAAAAACAAAAAAAAAATCAAAAGCTTGCTAAGTCGAATACCTCAAAAGGAGACTTAGGCAAAAATCAAGGCTACCCTGATGGACTTGAAAAGCAAAATCAGTCTATGCAAAAGATAGGGATAAAAAACAAAGTCAAAAGAGGCCCTCGAACCCTCAACAAAAATGAAATAAGACTCAGTGACCGCCAAATCAAAACCAAAGGGTCACTGACATCCATCAAAAACAAAATAAGGTGACTGCCAGTTCGAGCAAACCTTGAGCCATCACTCTTACACCATCGACCCTTTTGGAATACAAACATGTGCAAAATTAATTGAACGTAGGATTGGAAGTTCATCACGAAGAAGGGGTGGGTACAAATCATACTTTGAGCCTAATATCCTTTGTTTCATAAACCGTAAACCAGACCACGTTACAACCCTCGAAAGACCTAATTGAGGCGAGATTTATTCTGAAAGCATACTATTACAAGGTTGCGTAAACTGACTCCCCATATTTGCTAATCTTCAGCATTGGTGTCATTCTCCTTGCTGTATTTTTCACACCATCAAAATCAGCACACGTTTGGGCTAACGGTCCATTCGTCTCACCGTCACGACACTCTAATAAACGACTCTTTTTCAAAATTTGCATGAGTATTACATTAATATTACCATTTGTGAATGAGCAATTTTAACTGCAAATCAGTGTTAGACGTTCAAGACATTCCAACAAGGGGCAATCGAAGAGGAACTTAAACTTTCAAGTGGTGCTGACCCGAATCAAGACTCCATCAATAGCTCAGGCTGGGGAAAACCCTTCAACGGCTCAATCATGGGGCAAGCCATCTCACAAACGCATCAAAGCTCAATTTCCAAAGATCAACTTCAAAACTGGTTAATCAGGGGCAGACCAATTACCATGTTCAAACTGGGGTAATACTCATTGCAGCAGGCATATCCTGTCTGTACTTTCATGCAATTCAGAGCAAGAGCATAATCTTCATGAGCTAACCACCATCGAGTCATGAAGTCATCTTGACCATCAAGCACAGAGTTGTGGTTCTCTTGGAACGAACACCATGACTTATAATCATGTGATCAGATTCGAGGCCTCAAGAGCATCTTCGTCTGCTTCAATCATGGCATCTTCAACGAACTGAGTATCGAGGAAATCAAATCCCTCCCACCTCCCAAAAGTCCAATCCTCATTGGCAACTACCAAAAGTCCACCATGCTGGCACCTTTACAACTTATCAAATCACCCGTCTGCAATCATACGCATCATATGCATCGCATTTAGCATCATGTGCATCATATGCATACCCAAAAAACCAAATCATACTTCCCCAGCACTTGCATTTCCGCACGTCAGCATTTGCATTGCACATCATTACAAAATCAAGAATTCATACATGCGTAAGATCTAGGATCAATCTCAAGACTGCAAGACGATCTCCAGCTCAGCCAGGGGCATCTTCTTCAAGTCTGTGGGCGTTCCTCACGAAGTTATTTCAACCTTTTGTTGATCAAACTCAAGCAATCTTCAGCCCAGTCAGGGGCATCTCCTTCAGTTCATGGGCGTTCCTCATTGAATCTTTTCTTCAAGTTGAACTACGACTGCCCTGATTCTTTATTCTCGCCCGAGTAAAGATACGTAGGCACAAGATTGCGTAGATTTTGGCGGGTTACCTTCTCCATTTTTCACTCTTCGTGGGCTCTCCTCATTGATTTCTCTACTTCAACCTTTTGTTGATGTCTCCAAATAAATCTCATCACATCCCCAACAAAATTAACCTTTTGTCAATTGCCTTACTATCATCCTTTTGGTGATAGTTAAACCCAATCAACTCAATTCAACCTGCATCCTTTTGGTGTTGGTAACCCTTACATAAAAACTTTTCTATCATCCTTTTGGTGATAGCCGAAACCATGTCATTTCAATCTAACTTTCGTCCTTCTGATGTTGTTCCTCACAAATAAGAAGTTCCTATCATCCTTTTGGTGGTAGTAGCTTGTTTTGATCCGTCATCCTTTTGGTGTCGCCGATCCATAAACCTTGATCTGTGTGTCATCCTTTTGGTGAGTGACAGCCTTTGTGCGTGTTCCCTATTATCCCTTTGGTAATAGCAGGCTGTGTGTGTGCCCTATTATCCTTTTGGTAATAGCAGGTTGTGTTGTGTGCCATACTATCCTTTTGGTAGTAGCAGGCTGTGTGTGTTTGCCCTATTATCCTTTTGGTAATAACAGGCTGTGTTGTGTGCCCTATTATCCTTTTGGTAATAACAGGTTATGTTGTGTGCCCTATTATCCTTTTGGTAGTAGCAGACTGTGTGTGTGCCCTATTATCCTTTTGGTAATAGCATGTTGTGTTGTGTGCCCTATTATCCTTTTGGTAATAGCAGGCTGTGTGTGTGTGTGCCCTATTATCCTTATGGTAATAGCAGGCTGTGTTGTGTGCCATACTATCCTTTTGGTAGTAGCAGGCGTTGACCTCATTTCCATCCTTTTAGTGGAAGGGTCTGTGTGTGTGTGTGTGCCCTATTATCTCGTCGGTAATAGCAGGTTTTGACCTTATTTCCATCCTTTTGGTGGAAGGGTCTGTGTGTGTGTGTGTGCCCTATTATCTCGTCGGTAATAGTAGGCTTTGACCTCATTTTCATCCTTTTGGTGGAAGGGTGAGTGTGTGTGTGTGCCCTATTATCTCGTCGGTAATAGCAGGCTTTGACCTCATTTCCATCCTTTTAGTGGAAGGATCTGTGTGTGTGTGTGCCCTATTATCTCGTCGGTAATAGCAGGCTTTGACCTCATTTTCATCCTTTTGGTGGAAGGGTCTGTGCGTGTGTGTGCCCTATTATCTCGTCGGTAATAGCAGGTGTTGACCTCATTTTCATCCTTTTGGTGGAAGGGTCTGTGTGTGTGTGTGTGCCCTATTATCTCCTCGGTAGTAGCAGGCTTTGACCTTATTTCCATCCTTTTGGTGGAAGGGTCTGTGTGCGTGTGGGCCCTATTATCCTTTCGGTAATAGCAGGCTTTGACCTCATTTTCATCCTTTTGGTGGAAGGGTATGTGTGTGTGTGTGCGCCCTATTATCCTTTTGGTAATAGCAGGCTTTGACCTCATTTTCATCCTTTTGGTGGAAGGGTCTGTGTGTGTGTGTGTGTGCGCCCTATTATCCTTTTGGTAATAGCAGGCTTTGACCTCATTTTCATCCTTTTTGGTGGAAGGGTATGTGTGCGTGTGTGCTTATCATCCTTCTGGCGATAGGTCTGTCATCCGTTTGGTGTCAGATAGTTGTGTGATCCATCATTTCACTTCCGAAGCATTTTCTTTCTCTTCGGACAAATTTGTGGTCTTCTTTATATCTAATTGTCTTCTACCTCGAAAGATGAACGCCATATCAATTCATCTAACTCGGTTTAAGTCAATTAGATAGGGGCATCTGTTATACCCCAAATTTGTCCTACCTGTGTATATTTTCCCTTGTACATTCATCCATTAACCATTATTCAGAAACTCCAAAAATATGATGCTTTATTTTCAAGGCCAGAGTATGCATGATTTCAGTGGTGTGGGTATGAGCTTTCAATTAGGGCTGCCTGTGTGCGAGTCAGGTTGTGCTAAATTCAGACGTTTTCATAGTGAGCTGGACAGGTTGTGTTTAGAGGTTCATTTGAAGAATTAAGTGGCGGGCGTGTTGTTGAAAAGCCAGTGGGGTGGCAATTCGTAACCAAATCCATTTTATCAATATCCATTTTCTCCATACCAAATTCCAATCCAATTAACCATTTTTTCCGATTGCCAAATAATCAGTTTTCCATCCAAATATCCATAGATATCCTTTTTTATTCAAATTCAACACCTTTTCAAATTCAATTCCATAAATCCAATTTTTAACCCCATATTCAATCTCAATTTAGTTCACGACCACTTTTAGTTTTTTTTAATATCCATGACAAGTCCATTTTCTCATTACCTACATTCCAAATCCAATTTCATCTCAAGATCCATTATTAAAAACCAATTTTTTACTTATCCATCTTATTACAAAATTCCACAAAAAACCAAAAAAGCTATAATACAATAAAAGCAAAAAATAAGTTCTTGTCACACAAATCCAAATTCAAGTCACAAAAAGTCCATACACATTGCAAAATAAAAGCCCATCATCACCAAAGTCCTCTACAAAAATGGTTCATGGAAATTTACAAAAAAATTAATAAAAGACCCATTCAAATAATGTCCAAGCCCATTACTACAACAAAAACCATAACCTATTACTACAACAAAAATTCAAAAAAAAGGAGACAAATTCTGCATAACGCTGCTTCATCAACCGTACCTCTGCTGCAACTATGAACACGCCACAACATTCCAACCACAACCATACCCCACGCCAAAAACCTGCGCAACTTAACACGGCAGCAACAACATCAGCCAACAATAACTTGTCATTGAAAGTGACTGCACAATAACAAGATGACAAAACAAGACTTAATATGCAAGTTTTAATTTGTTTTAAAAGAGAAAAGAAGGAACAGAACGGGGGGATTCGAAACGAAAAAAGAGGATTAGAACAACAAACCTGGGGGGATTTTCGATTCAAAAAACTTGAGGAATAGCTCACAAACTAGGGGACTTTTTCTCCCTCGCCAATCTCTTCAACCCGACAACCTTCGCCACCTTGCTTCTGAACCTCTTCTTAATCAACAACAACAATAACCTCACACAAATCCAAACCATCTCTCATCATTTTGACCCACACGCACACACCACCGATAATACAACATCTCTGCAACTTCATAACAGCCTTGTTTCTCTTCCCTCTGTCACCAAACAACACTACACCTTGACACTGTTTTTTCGCCACAAACCATTCTTTTCACCTTCCTCAAAACTCCCTCTTTAACTTTCAATTCAAACAACACTACACTGCAACTTCCGGTCGTTCACCCACTGTAGACCACCGTGACGGCATCTATTTCTCAGCCACGAGCCGCTTCAAACCGCTACCGTCCTTTAACCATTTTCATACGAAAAAAGCCTTTCCTCTTCAATAGTCGCTGTCTCTCCCTCATAAACAACCCTTCCGCAAACCTTTTTCATCCATACCAAATCCCCTCAATCATTCAACCCAAACAATCTTCAACCACAAATTAGAAACAGAAATCCCAACCAAACCAGAATCAGATTGAGAATAGAGAAGAAGAGATTGATCCCAAACCTGAAACAAGTCCAAATTGGAAGTGGAGTAGAGTGAGAGGCGTGGGGATCTTGAACGAAGGTTGGGTTGCGGTGTTCATGCTTTGATTTATTCTATTTTGTTGATGAATCTTGAGATTTCGTTTACCAATTTACCCTGTTGAGGACGCGATGATGAAGCATTAGCTTGTGAGCATTTTTGCTGAATTGAAAGCTTGATGCCATTTTGTTGTTTTTTAAAAGAGAAATCGTGTCTTGACCAAAACATATGGGCCGATTACCCTTTCCTTGTTTTTCCCTTTCTTTAATGTTTTGTTTTTATGAAGGTTGGTGGATGATGGGCCTTGATTCAGCCCGTGTGACTCCACACCCTATTCACACCCACATGAAGCCACATCCCCCTTGTTTTTTTCATCCGTGTTTCCCTGGCAGAGGATGATGGGCTTCCTCAAAGCCCAAATGATTTCTCACCCATATACAATCATGCGCCCCTTTTCCCTCTTTTGTTTTTTTGTTTTACTTTGTTTTTTAAAAAAGATATTTTGTTTTATAGTGTGACATTCAACTCTTGATTTTATTATTCTTATCATTTTCATTTCATTTTATTTTCATTTTTGATCTATTTTGGGCCAATGATCTAGTAATATTCATGATTTAATTGGTTTGTTCAAACCAATGGAATTTTGATATGTATGAGGCCTACAATTTATTTATATTTATTTCCGTTTTTTGTTAATAATGTTATTTTATTCATTTATTAGGTCAATGAAAACCAAAACATCGATTGATTTCTCGATTTCTCGATTAAATCTCGATAAAGGTGAGACCTTTATTCTTTACCTATTTATTTATTTTTATTTTAATTTATTCACTATATTTTTATTCATTTTGGGTCTATGAAAACCAAATATCGATCAATTTATCGATTGCTCGATTAAATCTCGATAAAGGTGAGACCTTTATGCTTTGTATTCATTTTCTCGATTTAATTTCTTAATCGTTATTTTTATTTATTTTGGGTCAACGAAAACTAAATATCGATCGATTTATCGATTTCTCGATTAAATCTCGATAAAGGTGAGACCTTTATGCTTTACCTATATATTTATTTTTATTTCAATTTATTCACTATTTTTTATTCATTTTGGGTCTATGAAAACCAAATATCGATCGATTTATCGATTGCTTGATTAAATCTCGATAAAGGTGAGAGACCTTTATGCTTTGTATTCATTTTCTCGATTTAATTTCTTAATCGTTATTTTTATTTATTTTGGGTCAATGAAAACTAAATATCGATCGATTTATCGATTTCTCGATTAAATCTCGATAAAGGTGAGACCTTTATGTTTTGTACTCATATTTTCGATTTAATTTCTTATTTGTCACTTTATATTTCATTTATTTTCACTTTTGGTCAATGAAAGTCAAAAGTCGTTGATTATCGATTTCCCGATTAAATCTGATTGAGACGAGACCAACTTTATTTTTTATGTCAATATTATATCTTGTCATTTTATCTTGATTATTAGCTTGTTCATATTCTTATTCATATTGTTCATATCATATCCATATTTATTTGTCTAACCATTGTTTATTTGTTCACACCTTAATCAAAACAATCTAACAAATATCGAAACCCTAAAAACAATCATACTGATGGACTGTTGGTTATGATCATCCACTTGCTCGACGCTTTCGATCAAGGCTAGCTTAGGACACCTTGCACACACACGGCTTTCTCTTGGGCTACCTTAAAATGAGACCTTTTATTTCATGTCATCCCTTGTACTTTACATGTACCCCTCTCCCATTCCGATGTACGCATTTAACATTCTTTTGATTGTGGTTTGTTTACTAGGAGCACCCCTAGGGACTAGCATAGGCAACCCATTTTCAAACTAATTCTCAATTCGTCGTCGAGCCATTTTCAAACAAACCCATTTTCAACCAAACCCTCGATTCGTCGTCGAGCCTATTTTCAAATCAACCTCTAACCAAATTCTTTTCCAAACCAAACTCTTTTCATACAATAAACCCTTGATCCAACGTCAAGCGAATTTTCATAATCAAACTTCAAAAATAACTAACAACTATCGCAACTCTTTTAAGGTGAAAAATGGGGGTTCAAGTCTTTGGTCTCCCTTCGATTGTTTGGGTGCGAGTTCTCTTACTCGTGTGTGAGCAGTTGATGCCTCTTCTTTTAAATCAAATCCTTTTCAAAATAACCAAGCGCATACAATAAACCAGTGATCCAACGTCAAGCGGATTTTCACTAATAAACTTCAAAAGGACTAACAATTATCGAAACTCTTTCAAGGTGAAAAATGGGGGTTCAAGTCTTTGATCTTCCTTCGATTGTTTGGGTGCGAGTTCTCTTACTCGTGTGTGAGCAATTGACGCCTCTAAAACACATCCAACTCGACAACCATTCGTCCAGTTATCCAAAACACTTTTCAAACCATCAACCTTTTCAAAATCAACCACCTTAGGTGAAAAAGAGAGAGAGCCAAGTCTTTGACTCACTCTCCCGATTACTTGGGCCCGAGGAATCTTTCTTAAGTTCAAGTAATCGTCATCTAAACCAACCCAACTCTCCCTTTTGTTTCGTGGGCATACCACGAACTACGACTGCTCTGATTCCTTATTCTCGTCCGAGTAAAGATACGTAGGCACAAGATTGCGATGATCTTGGCGAGCACACTTTTTCTTTTTCCCCCGTTTGCCTCCACACTTTTTCTTTTTCCCCCGTTTACGTCCACACTTTTTTTCTTTTTCCCCCATTTGTGTCCACACTTTTTCTTTTTCCCCCGTTTGCGTCCACACTTTTTCTTTCTCTTCCTTTTCCACACTACCTTCTTTTTCCGCCAAACCCCGTAGTCGAACTACGATTGCTCTGATTCCTCATTCTCGTCCGAATGAGCATACGTAGGCCCGAGGTCGCGATGATCTTGCCGAGTACCCTATCCTAAAACCAGCCATTTCCCCTTAGTACCTTTTCCTTTTATCTTTACCTTTCCGCATTTATTTTAGAGAAGGAAATAGACAAACTTAGCTAACGAGTATCGCGATTCGAATCAAGAGGTTCCCGTTGAGTACAACTGATGTGAGGGGGTGCGCGTACCTTCCCCTCACGTAACTGACTCCCAAACCCAAAATATGGTTGCGACGACCATGTTCTTACCCCTTTCTTAAAGGTTTTCTCGATATTTTCCTTTCCCTCTTTTGGGATAAATAATGTTCGGTGGCGACTCTGTCGAACCGTTTTCTGCGCCTTTCGTGCGAAGGGTCGTGTCTTCGATGAATTTTCGAGGTGCGACAACGGGTAGTGGCAAATCCTCCCCATCCATGGTGGTGAGGATCAGGGCTCCGCCTGAGAAGGCCTTCTTGACAACAAAGGGTCCAACGTAATTGGGAGTCCACTTGCCGCGTGGATCCAAGTGGACAGGAGAATATCTCTTGAGCATGAGTTCGCCTTCTTGGAGCGTTCAAGGGAGAAATTTCTTGGCAAAAGCTTGCTTGAGGCGTCTCTGATAAAATTGACCATGGAAGACGGCGGTTAGGCGTTTCTCTTCATTGAGATTCAGTTGGTTGTATCTGGATTAGACCTATTCGGCTTCATCAAGATTTGCTTCCATGATGACTCTGAGCGACGGTATTTCGACTTCAATGGGTAGAACAACCACCATACCATACACAAGTGAATACGGAGTTGCCCAAGTGGAAGTACAAACTGAATTTCTAGAGCCATGCAATGCAAAGGGAAGCATTTCATGCCAATCCTTGTAAGTTTTGACCATTTTCTGGACAATCCTCTTGATGTTTTTATTTTCTGCTTCGAAGGCACCATTCATCTTGGGCCGATATGGTGAAGAGTTTTGGTGCCCGATCTTGAATTCTTGACACAACTCCTTCATCATCTTGTTGTTCAGGTTGTTTGCATTGTCAGTGATAATGGTTCTAGAAATACCATAGCGATAGATTATCTCTTTCTTGATGAATTTGGAAACCACTTCTCGTGTGACGTTTGCGTAAGAAGCAAATTTAACCCACTTGGTGAAGTAGTCGATAGTAACTAGAATGAAGCGACGACCGTTGAAAGCTTTCAGCTTAATCATCCCAATCATATCAATACCCCATATAGAGTAGGGCCAAGGAGAAGTCAACATATTGAATGGAGGTGGAGGCACATGGATCTTGTCACCATAGATTTGGCATTTGTGACATCTTTTGGCAAAGTTATAACAATCGACTTCCATTATTATCTAGCAATAACCAGCTCGAAGGATCTTCTTAGCCATGGCAGGCCATTTTTCATGTACACCCGCACAGCCCTCATGTATGGACCTAATGATCGTGTTTGCTTCGTGTCTATCCACACATCTGAGCAACACGGAATCATAATTCCATTTGTACAATACACCACCACTTAAGAAGAATTTGGCATAGAACTGTCTAAGAGCTTTCTTGTCAGTGATAGTGATACCCTCAGGATATTCCATTTTTTCAGATATCTTTTGATGTCGTAGAACTAAGGCTTGTCATCAGACTCGTGCTCAATTGCTAAACAATGTGCTGGTTTATTCAAATGATCAATGCGGATAGCAGGAGCTTCATTCTTCCACTTGACTTTGAACATGGATGCCAAGGTGGCAAAAGCATCATCTAGTTGATTCTCTTCCCTAGTGTAACACGGTGGGAGAACTGACTTTTTTTGTTTTGTTTTCGCAAAACAGGTTGCGGTTAGCAAGAGTTGCCACCGACTTTTCTTGTATCCAATAAGGAAAGGCTGAAAAGAACAGAAAAGACCTTGATAGATTTTGAGTTCGGGGGGTAAGTTATACAAAGGGAAGGTATTAGAACCCTTGTATCCATGGCTATCCATGGGCTCTTAAATGCTTAGCTCACCTTTTTTACTTACTTTTTGAATGTGTGTGAACGTTTTGAAAATATTTTGTAAAAGTTTGACTTTGTAATAATTCGTGTAAGAATGTATACAAAGTGTTTGTTTTTTCTTTTTGAAAATATTTTTGGAAAAGTGAGATATGAAAAGTATTTGTTTTTGAGTTGTGAGCAAGCCTTTAAAAGTTACTTACCCCTAATTTGTAAGGTCTTTCTTGTACTTATCATTTTCCTTGAGAGATAGTACTATCCATACCATTAATGGGTAGGTAGTACTGTCTATTGGATGTTGAGGGACAGCGAAGGGTCATCGAATAGTTATAGAAGGCAACATGTAAGGATACCTTAGCAATGCGAAGGGACTATCATCATTTTTCCATAGGGTCGTCGAGGGACAAGATCATCTTTTTTGTAGGAAGCTCGAAGGGTCATCGAGGGACTATGATCTTTATATCGAAGGGACTATGATGATATTATTCGTAAGCGTCTTTTGCTAAAGTACCCCTACTTTCGAGGGACATGACCGTTTTAATCGTAAGGCAATAGAGAGAGGCCTAGAGGTGAATGCGTGCAATGTGCGTTGATTCAATTATATTATCTTGAGTTATAAGTTATTCTAACGCTTGATTTTAGATATTACCATACATGCCTATTTATCTAGCAAGTAAAATATAAGTGCGAAAAATAAATACCTACACTATTACATGGCTTATGGGCAGTTACATGATATAATCGTGCGAGAATGTAACATAGACTATTACAAGGCTTATGGACAGTTACATAATATAATCGTACAAGAAATGTAAACTACACTATTACAATTTTATGCACAAACCTATACATTTATTCTAAGAAGATAAATGATAAACGAAAAGCAATTACATATTAAAAGTCAAATTAAATGTCCTAAATATCTAAGTCAATATTCATTTTTATTTTTATTTTTGAGAAATAATTTTAAAATAAATAAACCTAATTTCTAATTCATTTGTACAAAAATTAATTAATTATAAGCCTAAGTCTAAAAAAATTAATTTTAATAAAAATAATCTAAGTCTAAAAAATGATTACATAAACTAAACTATATTTTTTATTCTTTTAACGGTTTTATGATTTTTTTTTTGTTTAAATTTAATTGAAAAGAAATAAATAAATTAATTGAAATATGATAAAAGAAAGGGATTAGAAAAATGGTTGAAAAGAAATTGCATGGGGTGGGAATCGAACCTTCAGGATGATTATTTAATCCTTGGTTTGGATTGAGGATGATTGGAAATGGAGTTTTGAATTTTCACCTTTTTTTTTCAATAATTTTGTGATTTGGAAGACTTCCTTTGTGAAGCGTCTTGCCCCATTTTCTCTTGTGTTTGAACCTTGTATTTATAGGATAAACATGGTAGACAAAGAATCATTGAAGAGCTAGGATCAAGGAACATGTTTCCAACCATTTTAATTTTTATGAAAACCATGTTTCCTTCACTCTCTCCCACGGTTTTATTTGGGTTTTGATGGCCTTGAATGACATGTTTTAACCTTCTAGAAACTCCATTAAAAGGATCCATGTGCCCACCATTATTTGATTTATTTTGTTTTATTTAATTTTGTTTATTTCTTTGAATAAAATCAAAATAAAATAAAATAAAATCAAAATAATACCAAAGTGAACTTTGAGGTCTTTGAATATGTCATAAACATGATTCAACCTTAAAAGATAGGCCCATTGGTCCAAAAGCTCAAAAATGTTCAATGTAGGTTTCATGCGTTTCTCAAATTTTGCTCAACTTGCACCAATCGTAACTCTCTCAATTTTTGTCATATGAAGGTGATCTTGGACTTTTTGGAACCCTCAAGATGTCCCCTACAACTTTCGTGTTGATCACTTTTTCATTTGAAGTCTTTATTTTTGTGTAAATTGCTTTGACGAAAAAAGTGTCTTTTTGTTGACTTTCAAAATGACCTGTAAAGTTTTGGTCCATATCTCTCAAACGAGGCATTTTTGGCCTTGAGCTTAGAGAGACAAAGTTGTAGAGAATTGAATTTCCTTTGAAATGAGCTTTGGTTGAGGAATTTCTTATGAAGTATGTGAAAGTTGTGCGTGGTCAAAGTTCAGTTGACTTTTCCTTAAGAAAACCCTAATTTGGCAATTTTTGACTTTTGAGTAAATCTTGATTTTCTTGAGGAATCATGATCAACCCTTGATCAAATGGGACTTCAAAATCTTGATGTTGGCAAGAAATGATGACGTTTGACTGTAAATTGGTCAAAGTTGACTTTTGGTCCAATACAATCGACTGTTGATCATTTGAGCAATTGACTGAGCAAACTTGTGAAGCAAGGCTTGAGACTTGACATGAGGATACCCTAGAGCACATAGAGAACCATGAAGTCCATCTGAGGTATTGAGAGCTCAATTCCTTTTGAGAAAAATAAAACCCTAGTTGTAGGTTGATTGTTTAGGAGGAGAGCTTGTATGGTCAATCCTTGAGTAGTCTTGAGCTTTTGAGACTCCTAGGAGTGTGAGGAAGCTTCTTGAATCAATTTGTCTCAAAGATGTGAGGGCAAATTTTGGGGTGCAACAGCTGCCCCTGTTCAATTTTCTTAAACCTGAAGAGTTAGATTAGCGCATCCGCCATTCGTGATCTGAAGGTGGAAGAGGATTGAACACTTAAGTGCCCAGAAATTTGCATTCACAGGTGCACGAAGTAACGCTGTTGGTTGATTGTATTGCTTAAATGGGCTTAAAGATGCCATTCAGAAAGATGATAGGATGAAGATGGGCTTATAGATGCCATCCAAAGTAACTGTTGACAGGAGTATCAGAAGGAGTCTAAGTTTGACTGTATCTGAGGAGTATACTAGAATGAGTCCGTGTCCAACTATATCTAGCAGATGTGCTGGAGAATGTCAGAATGAATCTATTCCTTGATTATATCTGAGGATGTATTGGAATGAGTATCAGAATGAAATTTATCTCTGGATCGTATCTGAATCGTATATGGAAAATATACTTGACCATCTCTGAACTGAATTTGGAACATATTCTGGAATAAGTATCAGAATTAAATCTTCGTCTCGATCATCTCTGAACCATTTTTTTGGAAAATCTTCTGGGATAAGTGTCAGAATTAAATCTCTGTCCTGATTATCTCTAAACTGTTGGAGTATTAGAATTAAATCTCTGGGTTGATTATCTCTGAACTGTTTAAGTATCAGAATTAAATCTCTGGGTTGATTATCTCTGAGCTGTTTAAGTGTCAGAATTAAATCATCTGTCTTGATTATCTCTGAACTATTGAAGTATCAAAATTAAATCATCTGTCTTGATTATTTCTAAACTGTTGAAGTACCAGAATTAAATCTGTCTTTGAATCAGTGTCAAAATTAAATTGTTGTCTTGATTATCTCTGCACTGTATCTAGAAGATGATAATGTTTGTCTGATTGTGAACTCACCTGAAAAAGACAAAGCTAGTTTTATGCAATGTCATGATGTATGTAATGCATTGCGTAATGATGCTCTAAAGATAAATGAGAATTTTATATGTTTTGTATGTATATGCTATGATATTTTGTACATGATGCATGGATGTAAATGTTGCTGACGATAGCGGTGGGTTTGAATAGTAACGTCTGGCTGGGGAAACTAAATCCCTGTCCGTTGCTGGGAATGAAGAATATCACTCTTCATCTTTTGTTTGGAACGACTATACTGGGAATTCCCGCTTTTCTGTTTGGGAATACTCCGCTGGGGATCTTCGACTTCTACTTGGGGATAAAAGCGTTCAAGGAGAGTTTGGCTGCATGTACCCTGACTGGGGATAAACGAGATGGATAATCCTCCGATGCAATATCTGCCCGGGTTCCAGATATGAGCGTAACTATGCTGGGGGAGAGAATTTTGTTGGTGAATTTATAGTGTTAGAGGAATAAACTCAGCTGGGGAATTGAATTCTATATACTACAAAGAGGGAATAATCTCTGATGGGGATTAGAATTTCATAGGCTGCGCTGAGGAAATTTATGTTGTATGCTGGGGAAATGATCAACTTCCTTATCTGCTAGGGGACCCATTGGGGAAGATGATCATGCCAAGCTATCCATCAAATATATGGAAGTGAACCGCTGGAAGATGCCCCAATTTCTCTCTGAGGGCATACTAATTATGTCGGGGAATATATCTCTGTTGGGGATGAGCTTGTGAAGATAGCTCTATAGAGATAGTTCCATGGAGATTGCTCTGTGGGGATATTTCCACGAAACTGGCTCTATGGGGGTTCGTGGACATATTGAACATTATCCCAACTCCTAGAGTCCTTAGTAAATGCTATTCCTGTTTTCACGTATATTTTTGGTAAACTTCAATCATATTCAAGTGCATATGTTCATTCAAAGTACCCATTGGACGTTTACGCAAACAAAACAGGGCAAGTAAAAACAATTTTGAATTTGAAAGTAGACTTGTATTGATTTTGAAATTGGCCTATAAACAGGCATTTTTGTACAAGGAGACAGAAATCCTTGTAAGAGGAAATTGTCGTAAAAATTGAAAAGGTACAAAGTGATAAACAAAGAAAAATAGCTATGTGGAAATGATCCCATTGAGTTTCAACTCTGCTATTGCCACTATATCTTCAAGCATCTCATCCCTTACTGTCGGAAGAAAGATGACTGGATTGATCTGCGCCATTCGAACAAAACTAAGCTGGAAGTAGATAAGTGATCCAACGGGACATAGACGTACGCTTTATTCCATAACTTTTGCCTGGACCGCCTTTTCAGGTTTTCAGTCCACCGAGATACCCTTTTTTGCCCAAGCCGCCTTTTCAGGTTTTTGACTTGCCAGGTGTACAGTTCTTTTGTATATATATCCCTAATTTTGCCCGAACCCTTTTGGTTCGCCGGGATGCCCTTATTTTGCCTAGGCCAGTCAACCTAGCGGGTCTCTTTTTATGCGTAGTATCTTTTGACTATGTCCGCGTTCACAGGGTGCGGGAAATCTTCACCGTCCATAGTAGTAAGCATCATAACGCCGCCAGAAAATATTTTCTTGATTACAAATGGACCTTCATATGTGGGAGTCCATTTTCCCCTGGGATCACCCTGTGGTAGTATGATACGCTTTATTACCAAATCACCGGCTTGGTACACTTGGTGCTTGACTTTCTTGTTAAAGGCCTTGATCATACACTTCTGATACATCTGGCCATGACAGACAGCCACGAGCCTCTTCTCGTCAATCAAATTTATCTGATCAAGTCGAGTCTGAACCCATTCGTCTTCGTCTAAGTCTGCATCTTTCATAATCCTTAGGGAAGGAATCTGAACTTCAGCAGGTAGAACTGCCTCCATACCGTAGACTAAAGAGAAAGGGGTTGCCCCTGTTGAGGTACCTACTGAGATGCGATAACCATGAAGAGCAAATGGTAACATCTCATGCCAATCTTTGTATGTCACCGTCATCTTTTGCAAGATCTTCTTAATATTCTTGTTGGCGGCTTCCACTGCGCCATTCATCTTTGGTCGATATGGAGAAGAAATGTGATGCTTAATCTTGAACTGCGTGCAGATTTTAGTGATCATAGTGTTGTTCAGATTAGTACCATTGTCTGTGATTATCCTTTCAGGGATGCCATACCGACAGATAAGATTATGCTTGATGAACTGAGCTACAACATTCTTGGTAACACAAGCGAACGAGGCTGCTTCCACCCACTTCGTAAAGTAATTGATAGCAACAAGGATGAAACGATGTCCATTGGAAGCGGTAGGTTTAATCTCTCCTATCATATCAATGCCCCACATTGCAAAAGGCCAAGGAGCAGTTAGAACATTCAACGGAACCGGAGGTACATGTACTTTGTCAGCATAGATCTGGCACTTGTGACAAGTTCTGGAGTGATGATGGCAATCAGTTTCCACGGTAGACCAGTAGTAACCTGCTCTCAAAATCTTCTTAGCCATTGTATGCCCACTGGGGTGAGTGTCAAAGATTCCGTCGTGCATTTCTTCCATAATCTTTCCTGCTTCCTTCTTGTCTACACAGCGAAGCAAGGTTAAATCGTGGTTGTGTTTGTACAAATTTCCGTTACTCAGAAAGAACTTGGCAGAGAACCTCCTTAGAAACTTATTGTCATTGATAGATGCCCCTTCAGGATATTCCTGAGTTTCGAGATATCTTTTCACTTCATGGAACCAAGGTTTCTCTTCTACCCCATCAGTATCAACATCATAACAGTATACCGGCTCATCTAGTCAGTCAATAGTAATCCTAGGAGCCTTGTTGTCCCATCTGAATTTGAACATAGATGACATGGTGGCTAACGCATCTGGAAACTGATTCTCTTCTCGTGGAATATGCTCAAAAGTGATTTCTTTAAAGTATGGAATCAAAGTCAACACATGTTCTCGGTAAGGAATGAGATTTGGATGCTTCGTGTCCCATTCTCCTTTAATCTGACTGATCACTAGGGCTGAGTCCCCATATACATTCAAGAATTTGATCCTCATATCAATGGCAGCTTTGATACCCATGATGCACGCTTCATATTCAGCCATATTATTGGTACAGTCAAAGCAAAGTCTAGGAGTAAACGGCGTATGGCAACCCTTAGGAGAGATAATTACAGCACCAATACCATTGCCAAGTGCGTTAGAAGCTCCATCAAAAACCATAGTCCATCGGGATCCCAGTTAAGGTCCTTCATATGGTCCAGGTTCTTCATAATCAGTAACAAGCATAATATTCTCATCTGGGAACTCAAAATTCATAGACTGATAGTCATCCACCGCTTGATAAGCCAAATGATCAGCTAGTACACTTCCTTTGATTGCTTTCTGCATAGTGTACTGGATGTCGTATTCTGTCAAGACCATCTTCCATCTTGCTATTCGTCCGGAGAGAGCAGGTTTCTCAAATATGTATTTGATAGGATCCATCTTAGAGATCAATAAAGTGGTATGAGTCAACATATACTGTCTTAGTCGGTGAGCAGCCCATGCCAAAGTGCAGCAAGTTTTCTCAAGCAGTGAATATCTTGTTTCACAGTCGGTAAACTTTTTGCTAAGGTAGTATATTGCATGCTCTTTTCGACCAGACTCGTCATGTTGCCCCAACACACACCCCATTGAATTCTCTAGCACTGTTAAGTACATGATTAGAGGTCTTCCTTCAACTGGTGGCATCAGAACCGGAGGTTCTTGGAGATACTCCTTGATCTTATCAAAAGCTATCTGACATTCGTCGTTCCACTTCACTACTTGATCTTTCCTCAGTAATTTGAAGATTGGCTCACAAGTAGCAGTTAAATGGGAGATAAATCTGGCAATATAGTTCAAGCATCCCAAGAAACCTCTGACTTCTCTCTCAGTACGGGGAGCAGACATATCTTGTATAGCTTTTACCTTTGCAGGGTCAACTTCAATACCTTTACCACTGACGACGAAACCCAAAAGTTTACCGGATCTAACCCCAAAGGTGCATTTGTTTGGATTCAATCTCAACTTGTACTTCTTCAACCTCTCAAACAGCTTGTGTAGGTGGTCAAGGTACTCTTCTTCATTTTGAGACTTGGATATCATATCATCAACGTATACCTCTATCTCGTGATGGATCATATCATGGAATAAAGCAACCATAGCGCGCTGGTATGTTGCCCATGCGTTCTTCAAACCAAATGGCATTACCTTGTAACAAAAGGTGACCCACTGTGTAATGAACGTAGTCTTCTCCATGTCTTCATGTGCCATCTTGATTTGATTATAACCTGAGAAACCATCCATGAATGAGAATACCTTGTGCTGAGCAGTGTTGTCTAACAGAACATTAATATGTGGGAGAGGAAAGTCATCTTTGGGGCTTGCCCTGTTCAGATCCCTGTAGTCCACACACATATGAACTTTACCATCCTTCTTAGGCACTGGTACCACATTTGTAACCCACTGAAGATATGATGTGACCGCTAGAAAACCTGCTTTGAACTACTTCATAACCTCGACTTTGATCTTTTCAGACATCTCAGGGGGCATACGACGAACCTTCTGCTTTATCGGAGGACAACCTTCCTTCATCGGTAAACGGTGAACCACGATATCGGTATCAAGTCCTGGCATATCTTCATAAAACCAAGCTAAAATCTCAGCATAATCACGTAGCACCTAAATCAGACTTTTCTTGACACGGTCTTCTAATCCGGCACCTATCTTGATTTCTTTGTTATCCTCCTCAGTACCTAGATTTACGACCTCGACTGGCTCTTCGTGCGATTGTATTGTCTTTTCTTCTTGCTCTAATAGTCTAGATAGCTCTCTAGGCACTTCACAATCTTCCTCACCTTCGTCCTCGGCTTGGTAGATCGGATTTTCGAAGTCATAATTGACAATAGCAGAACCGTTATCAATGGGATCCAGAGTGGGTGTGGATCTGCAGTTTGTCGCGTGGGTGTGTGTAAGAACACATAGCTATTTTGATGAAGATAAAGTAAAAGAAAAGATAAATAGCGCAAAATTTGAATGCAAAACGTCCATTGATTTATTGAATGAAAATATGCGATGAAATGACAACCCTAACAAATGGGCCATTGTGCCCCGGGCAAGGCATAAGGCTTAAAAGTTTTATTGTTCAAATTACAAAATCAAACTTCGAAAATAAGAAAAATAGAAAATAGAATTTACTCCTGACTAAAGGAGATAGGAATAATGTCTTCATTCTTCCAATTGTTGAGCCCACTGCCAATGGTAGGAAAGATCCAACTGTCTAGGTCACAGTCACTATCAGCATCTTCCACAGCGTTGACCTGATCTTTATGAACTCCTTTGTTGGTGATACGAATAGTACGAGCACGGCGTACAGCCCTCTGAGCCTCTGAAGTAAAGCCCAAACCAAAATTTTCAGACTTGTAAGGAATGTCAGGAAGCTGACCCCAAATGGTATAACCACCTTCTTCAACCACAGCTCTAGCATCCTTTAGGGAAGCCATTGTAGGAGGCACTCTAGTAACCTTGGGAACAATAGGAACTAGTTTAGCAATAGGAGCAGTCTGAGGAGCCAATTCAAATGTTTGACAAGGAGTCTTGAGGAATTCGCCATCCATCTCAACATACTTGAAGGTATTCAAATGACTAACCATGTACTCTTCTTCACCACAGACGGTGACAATCTTGCCTTTCGCGGGATACTTCAACTTCTGATGTAAGGTAGAAGTCACAGCGCCTGCCCCATGTATCCAAGGGCGCCCCAGCAAACAGGAATAGGCAGGACGAATATCCAATACATAGAAAGTAGAATCAAAGACTTGAGAACCCACTCTGATCGGGAGATCAACCTCTCCATGCACCATTCTCTTCGAACCATCAAAGGCTCTTACCACGACGTCACTAGGTTTCAGCACAACCCCTTCATAGTCAAGTTTGTCTAGAACAGCCTTTGGCAACATATTCAATGAGGAACCATTGTCCACCAATACATGAGATAGGATAGTGCCTCTACACTCAATAGAGACGTGTAGGGCCTTATTGTGGTTCCTTCCGGCAGGAATCAGATCAGCATCAGAAAAGCCTAGACCATTATTAGTCCTTAGGCTAGCGATACAATTTTCAAGCTGGTCAACAGAGATTTCTTGTGGCACGTGCGCAGATTTCAAAAACTTCACCAAAGCTTTAGCATGGGCCTCGGAGCATAACAACAAAGATAGCATAGAGATCTTGGAGGGGGTGTGCCCCAACTGTTCTACAACATTGTAATCACTCTTGCGGATAATTTTCAGCACTTCCTCCATTTCTTGCTTGGAGGAATCTTCGATAGCAGTTTCACCCGGGGCCTCCATCTGGGCAGGCTCAATCATTGGTTCTTTGCCTCGAGTCTCAGTAATTGGCTCGGAGGCAGAGATACGAATTGGAGTATTAACAGTCTTCGGAGAGATTTCTGGGGAGAAGATCCTTCTACTTCGGTAACCTTACTAGTCCCAACGATATTGTCGACATCGGGATTAGTAACTTCAGCAGTTCCATCAGTCAAAGGCTCTTGCTTGACACCATGAATGTAAACATCAGCACCATAATTCCAAGGGATAGCCGTGCTAGAGGAATATGGAATCGGACCGGGCGTAGTAATAATCAGGGGAGCCACTCTAGGCTCGGCAGTAATCTTCACAGGACCTTTAGAGGTGATCTTCACTGGAGTTTTGGAATTAGTAACCACAGATACGTCCTCAAACTTCAGACCTCGGGACAAATTTTCACATAAGCTCTCCATAGAAGGAGTATTCTCAAACAATATAGTACGGTCGTCCATCAAACACTGAATGCCTTCTTTCAGCTTCACACAACCATTGGATTGAGATGCACAATAATAACAGTTTCCAACGCAACCCAGAAATAAACCGGCTTGAAACAGCTTCTTCTTAACAATTGATAGAGGAACAATCAAGTCAACCACGGTAGAAACACAAGAACCATCGTCAATAGCATTAACGATCTTGTCATGATTCGGCATAGGAGCGGTAATCACATTAGGAGTCTCAGGGGGATCAAACTCAATCTCCTTATCGTCAATCATGTCTTGAATCTTGTTCTTCAGTGCCCAACAGTTGTTCGTATCATGTCCAGGACTATTGGAATGGTATGCACACCTTGCATTGGGATTATAGCTAGGAGCGGAAGTATTAGGATTCCTAGGAGGATCCCTCAAAGTAATCAATTCTGCCTTCAACATATGCTGCAATGCCTGAGCCAATGACATGTTGATTTTTGTAAACTGTCTCCTGGGTGCATCCTGCTTACGCTGATCAACCTGTTGTTGTTGTGGCACCGGTGCAGAGATCAGAACTGTCCCAACAGATTGGTTGCGGTCATTCTTATTACGACCCTTCTGGCCGTACACAACATTAGACTCCTTCTTCCCATTATGTGGCTTCATTGTAGTGTTTGAAGATGTAGCCACTTGTATTTTACCACTTCGAATTCCACTTTCAACACGTTCTCCTGTCAATATCAGCTCGGTGAAACCGAATGACGAGCTTCTAAGTAGATGACTATAGAAAGGACCAGTTAGTGTGCTCATGAACATGTCAACCAACTCCCTGTCAGCTAAAGGAGGCTGAACCCTGCCTGCAAGATATCTCCATTTCTAGGCGTACTCTTTGAAACTTTCATTAGGGCCCATGGACATGCTTTGGAGTTGCATTCGAGTTAGCGCCAAATCAGAGTTATATTGGTATTGCCGGTAGAAAGCTTCAGCCAAATCATTCCAGGTACGAATATTGGTACTCTCAAGTTGATAGTACCACTCCAGTTGAGCTCCAGACAAACTCTCTTGGAAAAAATGCAGCCACAACTTTTTGTTAGTAGTATGTGGCTGAATCTTTCAGACATAAGATCTCAAATGCAGCTTCGGGCAAGACACACCGTCATATTGAGCAAATGTGGGAATTTTGAATCTAAGAGGAATGACAACTCTTGAAACCAAGCCCAAGTCCTCAAAATCCAAACCAGGTACTTTCTGAACCTCCATGGCCATCAGACGTTCTTCAAGTAATTTGTATTTCTCATCACCAGGGGGATACTGATCCTCCAGATAATCATCTTCCTCTTCAGAGTGTCCATCGGTGTCGTGGTTACTATTTTCCTCATGTTTGTCACTTTCATAGTTGTCATCCAGTTCATCATCTTGGTCTACTAGGATCCCAATTTCCTTGACCTGTTTAGCCGGACCTTTGAATCTCATCCCCATGTTGATGACGCCAGTTGATTTTCTTGATTTCTTCTTCTTCTTGGTCAGAAGTGCTTTCAGTTCTTCTTGCCCCTTGGACAAGTTCAGGATCAGCTCTTGGAACTGGGCATTCTGGGCCTGGAGATCTTTGACGGTTTGCTCGAGAGCCATTTCTTCTGAAATAAACAGCGAGAAGATGAGAAACCTGTCTTAGAAACCTGCTATGCAATGATTATGAGATGTAGATGCATATGCAATGATTTCAAGGACTTTAGAGTTTATCTTTGCAAACAAATAGAAACAAAAGGAAAACTTTTATTAGTAAACGCAAAATTCCTTTTTTTTCTTTTATGCCTCTTGGGCTACAATGAAAGGAAATTTCAAAAAGCAAATTCAAAAATGCCTAAGACCTAGGACTCAAGACTCAAGTCTCCCACGGGCGCTTCCTCTTTGTGCCGATGTAAGCATTGATGCTCTGCTCCTCATGAAGTAATTTCGTCAACTCCAACACCTTCTTCTCACTAGCATAGAACTGAGTCTCAAAGGTGTCCCTTTCTTCTTTCATCTGAACCCAGGACTTCTGCAGCTCTTCAAGATCAGTAGGCATAACACGAGTGCGCACCCGCAGCGTGGCAAGCTAGTAGTCATCTGGCGTCGTTCCAAAAGACATTGTTAAAGTTCACCCACAGTGTGGCAAGCCAGTAGTCGTCTGGCGTCGTGCTAAAAGACGTTCTTAAAGTCCACCCGTAGCGTGGCAAGCCAGTAGTCATCTGGTGTCGTTTAAAAGACATATCTCCAGTGCTATTCTTCCCATCAGAGTTTTTATCCAAGCAGAGTTCATTTGGTTGGGTTTATATCCCTTTTCTTCTTCTCCACAGAGTTCAAATTTTCTGGTTATTTTCGGTATTCAATCCCTCCATACCTTGAAAGTCTGACAACAATCGCTATCATCCATTCAGGTCTACAGTGATTGAATAGGGGCAGCTGTAATACCCCAAAATTTGCCCTCTCAATTTTCATATCATTTAGCATGTGCTTTCATTTCATTGCATTGCATTCAAGCATAGAAAAATAAAACATTCAGCATTGCATTGCATCTAGCATAAGGGCATGTGATCAGTTGTTTCTTAAAGGCATTGATCATCCAAAGCAAGAGAACAAGAGCCAAGGGTTTTCAAGCAAACCTCAAAGGTCTCTTACTTCATACATTATCTCAATTGATCTCACAAGTCATTGGAAGATGGAAATTCATCAGGAAGATTGAAGAGTGCATCATCTTCTATCAAACAGTCCAAATTAGGGTTTGTGGTCCAAGCAGTCTCCTGATGAAATTTTGATTCAAACTTGATCTCAATATTTTCTACCTGATATTAAGTGTCTAAGGGCGGAAGATTGCTCATTGGTTCATTTTAGAAGAGGTTCAATTGGTCAGTTGCTTGAAAATCAAAAAATTGGGGAAAAAGTCAACTGTGCAGTGAAAAAAGTCAACTCCTGACTTTTCAAGGTCAAATTCATGAAATTCAAGTTACATATGGTCAATGGACAAGATTTGATGAATAAATGATGGAGGAATCATGAAAAATCAAGAAATGTACAAAGTTTCCATTTTTAGAAACTTAGGGTTTCCAAAAATGGCAAGTTTGGACCATTTTGCACCACACTTTGAGGCTTCCTTTCTTCAAGATAAAAGCTCCAAACCTCAGGCCCAAGTTGAGCCAACTAAAGTTCACATTCTAAGCTTCAAATCCATATAAAGAACTCTTCCATTGGATCAAAATTGAGGGAGTTATGATCAACCAAAGTTTGGTAAAATCAAGGCAAATCTCAAGTCATGGCAAGGCAAGTTCAGGCCTCCAGGCTATAATTTCATCAAACACTTGGCGTGCCAAATGTCAAGCTGGTTTTCTCCATCAAGAAGGCTTCAAATGGAAAATTGTTGAACATCAAAGTTGTTCATCTCCATGTCCTCTTTAACTTTGATGTTGGGCATTTTTTCATTTGAACATGTTATGAAGGTCATACGAGGGTTCAAACATGGTGGTCTCATACTAAATTTTTCATAGGCACCAAGGCCTTGCTTGCAGCCCAAGTCATATGCCCATGCACCAATTTTGATTCCTTGCTTTCCAAGCATCTCCGCCTTTGGATGTTGAAGTTCACCTTGGGATTATTACCGAGTTGATCCTAACTAACCGAGTTAACTAACTTGACTCGGTGAGTTGAGTCTAACTAACTCCAACCCTAGCTCCTAACCCAAAGCTAAGTCCAAAGCTAATCCCAAACCTCCCACACTCCAAACCTAAAGTCTATATAAGAAACCCTTCACTCATTTCTAAAGAGAGACCATTATTCACCATTTTCCACCAAGTTTCTCACATTGCACTTTCAATCCTCTCTTCCAAACCCTCACAAAAAAGCTCTTATTTCTTGAAGGATAATCACTTTTTACATTGAAAAGTGATTAATTCTTGAGCTCAAACTCCATCATTTGGCTTTCTTTGGTTGGATTTCTGGAAGTTCAGATTATTTTATTTCAATCCAAGGGTTTCACACCATTTATTTTGGTGCAAGTTCGATCTCGTTGATTTTCCGCGACTTTGCTCGGTTTCGAAGTGTTTCGGCTACTAATCGAGGAATCTCTAGTTTTCTTGAATTTTCTGCACCAAGATCACTTTGCAATAATTACCAAAGTAAATATCCGCTTTGTAGGTTGGTTTTCCTCAAATCTACACTTGATTTAGCTTATTCGCAACTTATTCGATGTAGTTCTTTGGTGATTTTGGTTTGGATCCATGGTGCTTGAATTTGATTCTTGACATTGATGATTGTTGGATCTAATTGATGATGACTGCTGTGATTAAACTCAATTTTCGTGCATGATTGTTTACATGATCATTTGGATGATTGGATAAGTGATTTAATGCTGAAAAGTGCTTTTCAAAGTTGAATTTTTGCCTCTGTTTCAGTGGTAATCGATTACTCTAACAGAGTAATCGGTTACTCTGCCTTATTTTCACATTTTTAGCCAATTGTCAACTGAGTAATCGATTACCCTATGTGAGTAATCGATTACCACTGAAGCAGATTGTGTTTTTCTTGCATTTTCTTGCTTGTTTGAGATCTCTTGCATGTCTAAACTTCATGGATTGATCCGTTGATGATTAGTGGACTATTCTTGAGCTGTTTCACTTCACACTATTGCATGAGCATGATTTTTCGACACGCGGTTCTTGATTGTTAATCGATGAATGTTTATGTTTACGCTGTTGATTAATCGATGTAATGAGCACATAATGCACACACATTGAGCTTGTTAATTGTTAATTGATGCTTGTATTGCTGGAATTGCTATGCGCATGTTCATTTGCTTTCTATTTCAAGAGGTGCACATTTGTTTTAATTTGTTCACATGCTTAACAATGTGTATTCTCTTACAATGTGCCTTATTCCATGGTGAGTTCAAGAATTGTTTACAATGATTTACGGTGTGATTGGGATCATGTTTGATTGAATAGTGTGCAAGGCTTGAAGCATGTTTTTTTTTTACGAATGAATCATTTATGAGTGCATGCTGCTCCTGACTTTTCATTGCTGTCTACACACATATGTGTTGTTGTATGTGCTGCCATTTGCTTTTTACACCCATTTTGTATGCTGAACATGTGCTGTTAATTGCTGTTTGGTACAAGATGATGGATTTTACCGCTGTATTGCACTTATGAGCTGTAATTGTTGCTGTTTTCATTGTGTCCTCCCATTTTATTTTCTTATTTGGGTAGCATGATATGTTGTTTTGTGTAGAATTGTTTTCAACTCTTAGGATCTTTATCCATTGATTCTTAATTTGTTTGATCATTACTTGTTATTCTTTCCTTATTTCACTACTTGTAAATAGTTTTTGAACTAACCTTTTTATGTAGGTGTTAATGGTAAGTAAGTGTATGGATATGCTTCCACATACACTTCTTTCTTTCATTTTCTCTTATCTCCTTTAATCATTCAACTTGTGATCATGATAAGCATTTATATGCTTTCCTTGAATAACTTCTTTCTTCTCCCTTGTGAGTTGTTTAATTCATTCTTCTTCTCCTTTCTCTTAGGATTAGGTTTCTTAAACCACATTAACCATAGGAACATCCATGTATGATAATTTTAGGGTTTGAGTCTTAGTCTCCCTCATTAGATTTTACCTTTCTCAACCTTTTGAGTCTCTCTTCTTCTCACCTTAAAACCAAATCAAAAACACTTAATAAAAGGCATAGCATGCATTGTATTTGAGCCTTTCATGTGAGAATAAGATAGTGAGGGGTCTTCTCTCATTTTCTTAGAATGTTTAGCGTACGTCACGTCTTGTGTCGATATGCGAGGCATTCGATCCTACATGAAGGACTTGAATATAATACGTGTTACAAAACATAAAATAATCAAAACACTTCTTTCTTAAAATACAAAAACAAACAGCTCTCTTCTCATCTCCTTCATTCTATTCCTTAAGGATTCGTCACGTCCGTTCCACCGCAAACAGGTAACGCCTAAGTCTCCCTACAGCGAGCTGCAACACCTAACTGCTGGAATGCGCACTCTGACATTTCCACTAAAAAACACAAACAACTTTCCCTTAGCTGAGGGGAACTACGTCGCTCTGATTCTCATGTTCCCGATGAGATACGTAGGCAGTGGGGTAGGGCCCATTCGAGCACTTCTTTTATTTTCCCTACATTTGCTTCTTGTTCTCTCTCCTTTATTTTTCTTCCCTTCCTTTATACCTTTCTTTTCCAGTTCTCTAGCAGCGAAGCTCCAGTCAATGACACCCTTTGATCGAGACAAGCAAGCGTGGATCCCATCTGGTACGATGGACGCGTGGGGTGCTAACACCTTCCCTTCGCGTAACCGACTCCCGAACCCAGTTCTCTTGGTCGTAAGACCATGCTCTTTCCTTCCCTCAGGTTTATGCAGTGTTTCCTTTCCCTCTCTTGGGATAAATACACATTGCTGGCGACTCTGTTTCGGTGCCACTTTCACTTTTGTACTTGGATGAAAATCCTGGGAGCGGCAGAAGGGTGTATGAGTTATTGATGATTTAGAGGTATTTTTGAGAATCGATGATGGATTATTAAGGGTTGAATTGATTCGGGTAAAAATAAGCCTTCGAGGCAAAACCTTTTTGATGATATGTGGGATCTTGTATGAGAAAGGGATTTATAGGGTTTATGGGAACCTTGGGAGTTTGTGAAGGTTTAGGTGATTTTGAGTTAGAATAGTGAAATTAATCGACCTAATAGTTATAGGTTTTGTGTCCTTAATGGTTATAATGACTTAGGAATGTTGTAGGGATGTTTTTGGGGGAACTGAGGTTGAATTCGTAAGGTATTGTGGGTCTGTTATGCTACTGATGCATAGCAGCAATTCCCTGCAATCGCTAGTTCGCAAAGTAAATGAAACACTCGCAAGGAGAATGTTCGCCTGGACTCGCAAAGCGAGAAGCGCAGTGAATGCGTGATAACTGTGATGATTCTGGGATGATTTCTGAGATGTGGTTTTATGGGCGAAGGGGCTTCGCACATCGAATAGGGGAGCAAAGAGAGGCAGAATGGGAGACACTCTGATTTTTTTATTGGATTGGGGCTTCGCAAAGCGAAGGTCCCAGCGAATGTGTTCACACAACGAACTCTGCAGCGAACTGCTGCTGTTTGTGAAAGTTTGTTTATGATGCTGTGATGTTCTGAAGTTTTGGTGCTGTGATATTTCTGATGATTTACCATGATGTTCTTGATGATATTGAGATGATGACTTGTGATGTTTTGATGAATATATGATGACGTGATTAACATGATGTTTTGGTGAATGATGACGCGCATAATGATATTTTTGACGATGATGATTATGATGTTGTGTATCATGCATTCATAGCATTTCTGTGATGATGTTAGGACTTCGGTCCAGTGATGATGATGTTATACTTCGGTCTATTTGTGGCTTCCATCCCATTGTGTGGATGTGAAGTGGATTATGACGTGCTCCGGTTCTTATGTAGAATCGATCCTATTTGACAGGGATCTTTAGAGGGTGATGGCCTAAGTGTCCATCGATTTGTGACAATTGGTACCACATGCATGAGTCCTGTTGTGCATTGCATTTATGTGGCATTTGTTGTGAATTATGATGACGTGTTTTGATGTTTGCCTTGTGATGACTCTAATGGTGTTGTATATGATGATGACGCCATTTTTATGTATATCTTATTTAATATTGATTACAATGAATTGTATTACTCACCCTGCCTGTTTAAATGTTTACAGAGAAATATTGTTGATTTGAATTTATTGAGAAATGTGCACCGTTTGAGGTGAATTTAAGTTTTCTATGATTTTATGTGTATTTCGTTGCGATAATTGTGGGGTAGAAAAGGGTGTTACATTAGTGGTATCAGAGCCTGGTCGGTCCGTCCGACCAGGTTTTTACGTGATGTCAATCCCCTGTCGGTCGACAAGTGCGTGTGCACTGTCGATGTTTTAGTTCTTCTAACCTTGTTGGTGGTGTGCAGGATGGCTGGAAGAAATGAACGTGCTATTGTTGATGCTTTGGAATCAGTTGCTAATGTGGTGGCACAACTCAATCCGAATGGTGGAGTCCCAGATGAGTTTGGTGCTTTGGGGCAGTTCAAGAGGAATAATCCGCCGGAGTTTGAGGGTACTCACGATCCAGCAAGTGCACACAAGTGGCTGAAGGGGATCGAGAAGATTTTCTGAGGAATGGGATGTACTGATGCGCAGCAAGTTCAGTTTGGAACTCATATGTTGTCGAAAGAGGCTGAGGATTGGTGGGATAACACCCATCAAAGACTGGAAGATGTTGGCACTGGGATAACTTGGGCTGTGTTCAAGCAGGAATTTCTGGGGAAGTATTATTCAGAGGATGCTCGTGGTAAGAGGGAGATGGAATTCCTTGAGCTGAAGCAAGGAGATATGACTATTTCAGAGTATGCTGCGAAGTTCGAGAAGTTGGTGAAGTTCTGTCCTCACTACAATCGTGCTGATGCGGAGATGTCCAAATGCCTCAAGTTCGAGAATGGGTTGAGACCAGAGATTAAGCAGGGTATTAGGTATCAACAGATCCGCAGGTTTGCTGAGCTGGTGGATCAGAGTAGGATTTACAATGAGGATAGCCGAGCCCGATCTGCTCACTATAAGCAGTTGAGCGAGAAGAAAGGGAGGTATAGAGGTAAACCTTATACAACTGACAAAGGGAAGCAGAAGGCTTCAGAGGGGAAAACGACAAGTGGGGGAGCATCTCCCGCTTCTGGGAAGTGTTATAGGTGTGGCGAGCAAGGTCACCGTGCTGATGTTTGTACTAATAGTGTGTTGAGGTGCTACAGGTGTGGTAAGAAGGGTCATAGAGCTACTGATTGCAAGGATGATGGTCCAACCTGTTTCAATTTGTGTGAGAAGGGTCACATCAGTACCAAGTGTCAGAAACCCAAGAAGATGGCTACACCTGCTTAGACCAGTGGTAGAGTGTTTGCTTTGAGCGGTGCAGAAGTGTCAGAGAAGGACAACCTGATTCGAGGTACTTGTTTTATTAATGATATTGAGTTGGTTGCTATGATTGATACTGGTGCTAATCATTCTTTTATCTCACTTGAATGTGCTAATAGATTGGGTTTAAAGTTGTCTAATATGAATGGTAGTATGCTAATAGAGACTCCTGCTAATGGTTCTGTTACTACTACCTTTGTGTGTTTGAGATGTCCTGTGACGATTTTTGGGAAGAGTTTTGTGATGGATTTGGTGTGTTTACCCTTGCACCAAATTGATGTAATCCTAGGAATCAACTGGTTGGAGTTCAACCATGTTCATATCAATTGTTATACTAAGACTGTGGAGCTTCCTGAGTTTGGTGATAGTGGAGAGTTGATGTTCCTGTCTGCTAGGCAAGTAGACGAGCTTGTGGAAGATGAAACCTTGGTGTTTGCAATGTTTACATCGTTGCATATTGATCGTGAAGCTGCGAGTGTGGAGTTTCCTGTTGTTTGCGAATTTCCAGAGGTGTTTCCAGATGACATCAGTGATTTGCCTCCAGAATGTGAAGTAGAGTTTGCAGTGGACTTAGTACCAGGTACGAGTCCAGTGTCGATGGCTCCGTATCAGATGTCAGCTTCTGAGTTAAGTGAATTGAAGAAACAACTAGAAGAATTGCTTGAGAAGAGGTTTGTTCGACCAAGTTTTTCTCCGTGGGGTGCTCCTGTGCTGTTAGTGAAGAAGAAGGACGGAAGTATGAGGTTGTGTGTTGATTATCAGCAGTTGAATAAAGTGACTATCAAGAATAAATATCCACTTCTGAGAATCGACGATTTGATGGATCAGCTAGTAGGTGCTTGTGTGTTTAGCAAGATTGATTTGAGGTCTGGCTATCATCAGATTCATGTTAAGCCTAATGACATTCGGAAGACAGCTTTCAGAATTAGGTATGGTCACTATGAATACACTGTGATGCCGTTTGGTGTGTCCAATGCAACTAGTGTGTTCATGGAGTATATGAACCAAATTTTTCATGATTATTTGCATCAGTTCGTAGTGGTTTTCATTGATGATATTATGATATATTCTAAGCCTGAAGAAGAGCATGCTGAGCATTTGAGAACCGTGTTGCAAGTGTTGAAGGAAAAGAAGTTGTATGCAAAGGTGTCAAAGTGTGAATTCTGGTTGAAGGAGGTGAGTTTTCTTGGCCATGTGATTTCGAGTGGGGGAATTGTTGTAGATCCTTCCAAGATTGATGTTGTGTTACAGTGGGAGACTCCGAAGTCTGCTACTAAGATACAAAGTTTTCTGGGATTGGCAGGTTATTATCGTAAGTTTATTGAAGGCTTTTCTAAGTTGGCATTACCTTTGACTCAGTTGACTCGAAAGGTTTAAGCTTTTGTGTGGGATGTAGCTTGTGAAGAGAGTTTTGTGGAATTGAAGAAGAAGTTGACTACCGCTCCAGTGTTGATTTTTCCTAATCCGAGCGAATCTTTAGTGGTGTATTGTGATGCATCGAAGATGGGTCTTGGTGGAGTATTGATGCAGAATGGACAAGTTGTTGCCTATGCTTTGATACAATTGCGAGTTCATGAGAGGAATTATCCTACCCATGACTTGGAATTGGCCGCTGTGGTGTTTGTGCTGAAAATTTGGAGACATTATTTGTTTGGCTCTAAGTTTGAAGTGTTCGGTGATCATAAAAGTCTGAAGTACTTATTTGATCAAAAAGAGTTGAATATGAGGCAGAGAAGGTGGTTAGAGCTGTTGAAGGATTTTGAATTTGATTTAAGTTATCATCCGGGCAAGGCAAATGTAGTGGCTGATGCATTGAGCAGGAAGTCATTGCATATGTTGATGCTTATGGTGAAAGAATTGGAATTAATTGAACAATTTAAAGATTTGAGTTTGGTATGTGAAGTGACTCCTGACAGTGTGAAGTTGGGAATGTTAAAGTTGACTAGTGGCATTCTGGAAGAGATCATAGTGGGACAACAATCTGACTTGAAGTTAGTGGACCAGTTGACTTTGATCAACCAAGGTAACGGAGGAGAATTCCGAATTGACGAGACTGGTGTGATGATGTTCAGAGACAAGGTGTGTGTTCCAGATGTCCCATATATTAAGAAGAGCATACTTGAAGAAGGACACTGAAGTAGGTTGAGTATTCATCCCGGTGCTACCAAGATGTACCAGGATTTGAAAAAGTTGTTTTGGTGGCTAGGTATGAAGAAGGATGTTGCGGAGTTTGTTTATGTGTGTTTGACTTGTTTAGGAACTTTTGAAGTATTCTTTGCTTTTGGTCGACTTAGAGGGTCTTTGCTTTAATAGTGTAACATCGGGTTGGGTCGTTGAATCGAACCATGTTGAGTTTTATTTAGTTATTATTTTATTGATTGTTTGATGACTATGGTTTATGTTAATAAACCCTTTTGTGGGATTTTTGTGGTTATGGTGTTTCTGCTGCCGTTTGAAGGCATTTTGAGTTAATTTGAGAAAAACCCATTGTTTACGGAGAAATATTGTTGATTTGAATTTATTGAGAAATGTGCACCCTTTGAGGTGAATTTGAGTTTGCTATGATTTTATGTGTATTCCGCTACGATAATTGTGGGGTAGAAAAGGGTGTTAAAGCTTCTGCCACACCAAACTGAAGCAGATTGTTAGGTCAACATCCAAGAGAAATAGATCTAAAAGCTTATGCAGTACCCCTCCCATGATTCTGCACAAACCAGATTAAGAGATGTTTCAACATCGTGTTGAACATCAGCAATCTTGAACTTCACATACAAGGATAATCAATTAAATACTTATGAATATCACTAATAGCAATTGATCTTAAATCCTTGTTCAATAACCCTGCTTCACTGTTGAAGCCATACTCCAACAGATCACTCCATGACACTTATCAAGTATTCAATCTTTACAAGTATCTTCTTTGACAAAAAAAGTGTTGAGATACCAAGGCTGCCACCCTTGACTCAAGTAACTAAGATTCTCTCTGAACGAACCCTATTTACCTCAACAGTTCTGAAATCTCCATTCAGATTGGATCCACTCTTAGGATTAAGAGAGATGAATCCTTCCTTGCACTTTTGAACAGTGAAAATAAATCACCTCCACTTTCTTCAGATTTATGTTTCACAGAAACACCCTCTAGTCAGAAGAATAACTAGAAGACTCCAGATGCACGACTAACATGCCTGTATGAGTGGACTTGAGAGAATTCTCAAGTATCTTTGAAAACTTAGCCGATCAATAATTTATCAAATCCCTAGAGACATAAATTGATAAGCTTAATCTCAACTACCCTTCTCTTCAACTGACTTCAAGATGCACAATGGAACTAAGCTTCCAAGTACCAAGTCACAATAACAGACATCTACCAACCACTCTCTCCATTCCATCGCTCCCAACTTTGGAATAAAAAGATGCAGATACCTTTAATTATAGAGGCCGAAGATTGAGATCTTCCACCATTTATCTTCAGTAACAACTCCAGAATCCCATAAATACCAAATTTCTTCCATCAGAAGCATATGCAGCGGAACCACCAAGGAACAAATTCAACTTGCCCTAATAAGATGTCAGAACATCTTATAAGACACCCCAACAAGAGAACTAGGCACTTCTCCTGCAGTTGTTGTCGAACCTCCTCAGTAACATGAACAACCACCGGGTTGTTACCTTCGATCCAGAACATCCATCCCATCCATTAATACTCTTGAGTATATCTGAGTTGATGAACTGATCTCCAAAACTCCTCCTTGTTTAAAATGCCATAATGTATCTCCCAAATATCTCATCCAAAAGTAGACTGGATGCCTGCTCTGATACCAATTGAAATTCTGGAATAGCAGACAGCAGATGTCCTAACACATGTCAAGACATTGTTCTGCATGATTATTAAACAAAGAACAGAATTGCAAACTGATATCCAAACTATCAGTAACTGCAGAAACACAGATATTTCGACATCTGTTACAACATGTTAATCAATACTGAACTGTAAATTGTAGAATGATAAACAACACAGAATATGATGACCCAGTTTGGTGCAACTCACCTGCATCTGGGGGATAACAATCTAGGAAGAAGAATCCACTATCAGTAGTATAGTTTTATGTAAACAACCTCAGGTTTACAGTAAACACCCACGTTTACCTATCACTACCCAATAAAGACTTTATCATTAGAAGTCACATCTAATTGATAAGAGAAACCCATCTCACTCCCTAAATCACAACCTGTGATTATCTAACAGTTACTACACCATAACTGTACCATCCTATTGAAAGACACCCCTTCCAATACAAAGTTCAGTCAAGCATCCTTGACTAACAAGATAACTTGGATTTGCTTCAAAGCTTCATCCAAGAACAATACACGATTCATCACCTATGGGTTTCTGAATCTGTACAAGTACCTATGTCTACCACAATGTATCAAATCGATACAGAGGGAGACTTACAAGAAAGCCTACAACTATCAAAACCCTAAACCCTATTTTCTACTATACAAAAGTGTTACAATAGGTTTTCGTTATTCAATCCTAGGTCTTGGTCTTCTTTTATAAGCTTATGCTACTTTCGGCTTCAATCTTCTGTTGGTTGGTTCCTTGCTCCACGTTCTATTTGCTTCCTTAATTCTTGGACCAGACTTAGAAACAACCTACTATATCAGTTTAAGATGTCAGGACATTCGTTAGGACATCACGTTTCCTTCATGTTGGAAGATTACATTCAACGCCTTGTTTTACCAAAAAATTGCTCAAATCTGCAGAGCCTTTAGTCATGATGAAAAAATATGCAACACGAGAATCAAGAAGCCAGCACAGTATGAATAATCAATTCTAAATAATCTGAATATCTACATATATAATTTTGTGTCGGTGCAAATATCTGACGTGTATGAGAGAATAGAAGGTATGAAGAGTCTTGGTTTTCTTTAAAAACCCAATATCCCCTCATAGGAATGATCTAGACTTCCAAAGGTGGTCCTTAGAAGGTCTCCCAGAATCATGGAATCAAGTGAAAATACCCAGTCGTAGCGAATTCTCACAGGACGAAGGTATTCTCAAGCGAAACTAGTCTGGGTGTGGTTCTCGTGACAACCTAATGCGCAAAACGGAGGCGTCACAACTATCCACGATTCTATCCTGTGTGTATGCTCAAGCCTGTATAGTGGACTTATCTCTCAAGTAATATCTACCCATCATAACAACAACATAAAATATAGCAGATATCCAGAATATACAACATATGCATATTTAAAGCAGTAAAGAAATGCAGTAAATAACATAAAGATAAAGCAAGTAAAGCATAAAGATAAACACCCAAACAAACAAGAAAGCAAACAAAACTAGGAGATACCCCAACTTGCAAGAGCAAAGTCTCCCCAACAGAGTCGCCAACTGAAGCTAGCGGGATTATACTTGAGTAAATCGCACACTCAAAGATATAACAGAGTCGCCACCGAACTTTATTTAGTCCCAAAAGGACAGGGAAAATATCGATAAAACCCAAGGGGAAGAGAAACGAGTAAGGGGGTCGGTTATGCAAGAGGAAGGTACTAGCACCTCACGCATCCGTCGTACTCGACGAGAACCATTTTTCTTTCTTCTAGGCTTAGATGGGTTATCTATCTAAAGGCTACTAGCTAAAGAGGTAAGGGAAAAAGAAAAAGAAAGTGCTTGCGGAGGATTAGGCCCCTCGTGCCTACGTATCCTCATAGTGCAATGGGGAATTCAGAGCTCCGTAGTTCAGGGAACCAGGAAGACGAAAAAGGAAGGCGGCTCGCCAAGATTTTGCAATCTCGTGCCTACGTATCCTCATAGTTCAATGAGGAATTCAGAGCCTATTTAGTTCGGAGAACAAACATAGAGAAAGAAAAGAAAATCATGTCGAAACTAAGAGCGAAAGAAGATAGAAAGACTCTACTATGGAATGCAAAAGAATGGCATCAAAACCAAGAAATAAAGGCAAAGAAATGTTGGCAACTCCACTGAGTAGAAAACAACTGAATGGTGTCGTAACCAAGAGAGAAAAAAAGAGCAAAGGATTATGAATCGAGACAAAATAAGATCCACTGGGGATTCGGTATATTACCTGACAGGCAGTGGTTAACCAAAGAAAAACAAGAGTATGATTCTGTTGGGAAAAGGGGTAGGTATCAACAGACGGACTGTGATGAACCAGAAAGAGAGAGTAGTAAACCAAGAGAAGGTGTTTGACTCTCAGGGGACTCGGTATGTTAACTGGTAAACAGTGGTTAACTGAAAGGACGGGTGTGGAACCAAGCGAAGGATGTGACCCAAAGGACGGGTGTGGAACTAAGCGAAGGTTGTGACCCAAAGGACGGGTGTATAACCAAACGAAGGTTATGACCCAAAGGACGGGTGTGGAACCAAGAAAAGGTTGTGACCCAAAGGACGGGTGTAGAATCAAACGAAGGTTGTGACTCGAAGGACGGGTGTGAAACCAAGCGAGGGTTGTGACCCAAAGGACGGGTGTAGAACCAAACGAAGGTTGTGACCCAAACGAGTTCGGTACACTTACTGAACAAGCAGTGCATGACCGAAGACAAGGTATTTGAACCAAAAGAATGTTACTAACCTAAAGGTGCGAGTATTTGAACCACTAGAAGGTTACTAACTCACATGGGTATTTGTTTTAACAGAAGGACTGTGATTAACCAAAAAAAGAAAGAGTGGTTAACCAAGAGAAGGTGATTAACTCTAATAAAGCTTAGTATGTTAACAGATTGACTGTGGTTAACTGAGGAATGAGTGATTAACCAAGAGAAGGTGATTAACCCAAGGAAGGTTGGTTTTAACAGGCGGGTTGTGATTAACCAAAGAACGGGTGATTAACCAAGAGAAGATGATTAACCTAGGAGTAACTTAGTATATTAACAGATAGAATGTGATTAACTGAAGGAAAGCATTGAGACTTCGTTGGGGAAGAAGAGAATTAGTTTTAACCAAATAAAAGGTAATTAACCAAGGAACGGGTGATTACGACTCTTCTGGGGAATCAAGGAACAATGATTGACCAAAAGAAATGAGGTTAAGCCAAGAGACGGTTGTTAACCCAAGAAAGATTGATCTTAAACCAAGGACACAGTGATTTATAAAAGGAAAAAAGGAGTGGTATGAGTGATCAAAGATTGATTCGGCTAGGAATTGGGACACACTACAGTCTGGAGATAGAAACGATTATTCCAGGCACAAGGTCATTATTTCGGAAGAGTAACGACGCAATTTGTACAGTGCTCCAACACGTTATGCAGGCTTCCGACTCAGCAGGTGATTAAGAGAACAAGGCTCTAAAAGATCCTAAAGAGAAGAAAGAGGGAAGATTAACTAATCGAAACAAGGTTTCGATCAATCGATCCAAGGGAATGAACAAGCCAACAATCTTTCACACGAGTCAAAAGATCGTCAAAGCAAAAGTGATGAATAATGATTATACAAAATTAAGTTTGTTCAATAAAGAACAAACTTAATGCAATCCAGAATGCATTTGCAAAGCAATAACAACAATCAATTAGTATGCATCACTAATCATGTTATCATGTAAATAATGCACAAAGCAACATGAACAAGCAAGCTCAAGAATGCAAACAATTCTAATAATCGATAAATTATGCATCAACATTTGCAAACATGCTTCAATCAGAGGTTAAACAGCTCATAAGACATCCACAAATATTAAGCATATCAAGCCATGGAACTTAAAGGAGGAAGGAAAGCCAAATAAGCATGAAAAAGCTCAAAAATCACATTCTGGTTCAGTGTTAATCGGTTAACCATTTGCTAGGAAAAAGTGGTTAATCGATTAACCCCTTAAAAACAGCAGAAAAAGCAGAAAACTAAGGTGTTAATCGATTAACCAGTTATTCCTAGCAAATGGTTAATCGATCAACACTGGGACAGCAGCAGAAAAAACAGTTTTCAAAAGCACTTCCAGCAATTAATCACTTCTCCAATCATCCACATTTTATGGCATGCAACTGTTCACGAAAATTACATCAAATAGAAGCAATTAATCATCAATTGAATCCAACAAACATTAAGATCAACAATCAAACAATTGAATGATTAATCAACATCAACAAGCTAAAAGATCTACATTGCGAACATACGAAAATGATCGAAAACAGTAAATTGAGCAAGAATTACAAACCTACAAGGCAGAGGATTTCCTTGGTAATTGTTGTGAGCAAAATGTGATGATAATAAGCCAAGAAAACCAAGGAATTTCAAGCTCGAGATCAAATCATAGCGAAACCGATAAAACGCGATAAATGCTCTGAATACGAATTTGCACCGAGACGATTGAAACGATTACTTGAATTGAAGTAGAAGCTACTGTAAATCCAGAAATCCAAGTGGAAATATAGTGGAATGGAGGTTTAGCTCAAGAGAATAACAATTTCGATGTAAATATTTTTACACTCTAATGGTGGAAATTAAGCTTTTGTGTGTGGTTAATGAAGAAGATGGAGATGAATGTGAGAAAGTTGCAGAAAATTCATAGAGAATTAAGAGAAATGAGAGAGTGATCAAGTGAAAATATTGAAAAATGGTTGAAGGTTCAAAGGTTCCCTTTCACAAATGTGAAGGTTTCTTTATATAGAGTGGAGGTTTGGGGGTGGGCTAGGTTTGGAGTTTGGTTTGGAGCTAGATTTAGAGTTAGTTACATCTAACTCACTGAGTCGGAAGTTGACTCAGTTAGTTATTTGTTAACTCGGTGGGAACATCCCAATGCAAGTCCAAAATCCAATGGTTCACATACTTAGAAATGAAGGTATATGGTGGTCTTGATAGAAAATGATGTATTGTAGCAAATGTAAGTGGATTAACCATTTTGGCCTAGCAAATGGTTAATCGATTAACACAGCCAAAATTTGCCCAATTTGCTTGAAAAAAGGTGTTATGGCCAAGGCTCCAATTTTCGACCCTTTGCTTTGATAAACAGGCATTGAAACCGTTGTATTTTTCTCGTGTTGATGATGTGATGACTTTGTGAGGATGTGATTAATCAGGCTTTGAAACCTTGAATGTTCCTACAACAAAAGCACAGAGGAAAAATGCCAATGCGTATGCTGGCAATACGAATGTACATGCTTATGCAAAAAGGTAAAAAGGGGAGTTCAAATTTTGTGTTACGACACCATGCAAAGCGAAGGGTAGCATTTCATGCCCATCCTTGTAAGTCTTGACCATCTTCTGCGTGATCTTCTTGATGTTTTTGTTGGCAGCTTCAACAACTCCATTCATCTTCAGACGGTAAGGCGAAGAATTATGGTGCTCGATCTTGAAGGACTCACACAATTATTTCATAGTCTTGTTGTTCAAATTAGTTTCATTATCTGTAATGATTATGTTTGGAATTCCATAATGAAAAATAATTTCCTTCTTGATAAAGCGAGCAACCACTTGCTTGGTCACATTAGCATAGGAAGCAACTTCTACCCACTTTGTAAAGTAGTCGATGGCAACCAAGATAAAACGATGGCTGTTGAAAGCTTTAGGCTCGATTGCTCCAATCATGTCAATGCCCCACATAGAGAAAGGTCACGACGACAATAAAACATTTAACAGTGTTGGAGGCACGTGCACCTTATCAACATAAACTTGGCATTTATGGCATTTCCTAGCATATTGGATGCAATCAGATTCCATAGTCAACAATTAATATCCAGCTCTCAACATCTTCTTTGACATAGCATGACCATTGGCATGAGTTCCAAATGGTCCCTCATGAATTTCTTGAATCAACAGGTCTGCTTCACGTTTGTCAACACATCTAAGCAAAACGATATCGTGATTTATTTTATACAACACATCATTGCTGAGGAAGAATTTGGAAGCCAATCTTCTAAAAGTCTTTTTATCAAGAGAGGTATCATCAGCTGGATATTCTTGGTTTTGCAGATACATCTTGATGTTATGGAACTAAGGCTTTCCACTAGTTTCCTCTTCAACTAACTGGCAGTAGACAGGCTCGGTCTTTCGTACAATCCGGATAAGTGGTGATTCATTAAGGTATCTGACCTTCCACATGGAGGCTAGCATAGCCAAAGCATCAGGAATATGATTTTCAGACCTCAGAACTTTTCGGAAAGTGATCTCATCAAAGTATTTGATCATCTCCACAATATAGGCACAATATGGAATCAACTTTTTGTCTCGGGTCTCCCATTCACCCTTAACTTGATATATCACTAAAGCTGAATCTCCACTCACTTCAAGAATTTTGATTCTAAGGTCAATGATTACTTCAATGCCTAGAATGCATGCTTCATACTCAGCAATGTTGTTTGTGCACTCAAAATCTAACCTTGTTGTAAACGGAGTATAACCACTATCTGGATTCATCAAAATAGCACCTACGCCATGCCCATTGTAATTAAAGGAACCATCGAACATCATCCTCTAACGGGAGCCTAGCTCGGGACCCTCATTTGGACCAAGTTCTTCACAATCTTTATTTATCAACATAATGTCCTCATATGGGAAGTCAAGCTTGAGAGGCTCATACTCTTCAACTGGTTGCTCATCAAGGTAATCTGACAAGATACTCCCATTAACAGACTTTTAAGTTACGTACTGGATGTCATATTCGGACAAGAGCATATGCCAACGGCCAAGTCTTCCAGTTTGAGCAGGCTTTTCAAAAATATACTTTATTGGATCCATCTTGGATATCAATAAAGTAGTGTGACAGATCATGTATTGCCTGAGATGCTTAGCAACCTAAGCTAAAGCACATCAAGTTTTCTCCAAGAGTGAATATCTGCTTTCACAGTCGGTAAACTTCTTGCTTAGATAGTAGATGGCGTGCTCTTTCCGTCCAGTCTCATCATGTTGCCCCAGTACGCAACCCATAGACCCTTCTAACACACTCAGATACATGAAGAGAGGTTTGCCAGGCACAGAAAGAATCAGGATTGGAGGTTCTTGTAGGTAACCCTTGATCTTTTTAAAAGCTAGCAGACAATCAAAATTCCATTCAACTGCTTGATCCTTTTGGAGTATCTTGAAGATGGGCTCACAAGTAGCAGTCATATTAAAGATGAATCTGGAGATGTAGTTCATTCTTCCAAGAAAACCTCTGACTTGCTTCTCGGTTTACGGAGCAGGCATTTCTTGAGTAGCTCTGACTTTATCTAAATCAACCTCAATCCCTTGTTGGCTAACAATGAATCCAAGCAGTTTTCCAGACCGAACTTAGGGTATGGAAACTTGATGAGGCAGTAGCACAAGTATAAATGTCAATTCAAAACAAAGCTCAAGATGGCAAGAAGATTAACGAAGTATCATACTCAAAGCATGCACTAACAGCTAGGTATTCATCAATCAAGATCATTTTCAAAAGGAAACAACTATCCATAAGAGACAAAGGAAACAAAAGGTCACGCAATTAAACATTGAGACATGGAAGGGCAGTAGCATAAACAAGGCATTCAAATCATACAAGGATTCATGAACCTCAAGAAAATTCACACAAGAAACAAGTTCAAGAAACTAGGTCAAAGATTAGGTACACTTCATCAAAAAGCAACATCAAACATAAAACCCTAATTCAAGATTGATCAAATAAAGCTCGTTCGTAAATAAATTCCAAATAAAATATAAATAAAAATGGTAAATAAAAATTAAAAATATGAAAAAATATAGAGACATTAAAGTGTATAAAACATATTTTTGTTAATTTTTTAGGTGAAAAAAAGGTCAAGAAATAAAATAAAATTGAAAAAAAAGAAATAAAACAAACAAATGGCAATGGGAGGTGCAAAACTGAAACCAAAAATGAACTAAAACAAGTTATGATGCGTGTTGGGATAAAAAAGGGAGGGTGTGAATAATAAAAAGGAGAACAAGGCCAGGCTAAATCAAATACTCAGATCCACCTCACCATGTCCATATCATCTTCATTAAAATAATCAGCATCCAGTCACACACGCAGGCAACTCATGTAATACCACATCATTTTGTTTGAACTTGAAAATAAGGCGCCAAGGCCATGTCACCATTGTCATTTTAGCTTTGATGGTGTTGGCTCGGGTTTAGGCTTAACATGAGCTTTTAGCTTTGGTTCTTGGCTTGGAAATGAAGCCTCATGCGTGTGGTAAGGAACTGAGGTCATGAGCAAGTTGATGAATGCATTTGAATCCATTTTGGTCTTTCCATTTTGACACACTTTTGGACAATTCTATCCCTCATGTGGCATGTTGGATGCTTGGCCATTTTGGGTAAAGTTTGTTGAGGTATTTGGAGTGAATTGATCGTATGGAATGAGGCTAGTATAATTTCTAAGGTACACTACAAGTTTGGAATGGATTTTTGCAGACTTTGGACATGTATGTCAAGAGTTTCACAACTTCCATGGAGGCTACTTCAAAGAATCATAACTTGGTACCTTTTGATCCACTTGATTGAAACATGGGTTCAAATGAAAGTATGGAGGATAATGAACAACTTTGATGTTGAAAGAAAGATGAATTAAAGCCTTAATCAGTAAGAAAATTGCCCTTTAAGTTGGCTCCATGAAACTGACCAATGACTTATCCATTTTGACAACTTGAATACCCCATCTTTGAAGCAACATGTCTTGAGTTCTAATGATCCAAATGGTGAGCTCATGGCATCAAATGAAAGCTTGGAAGATGCTTAACAACTTTCATGTTGAATGCAAAGTGAGATAAAGCTTGGAACCATGAGAAAAATGGTCTTGAAAATACACCCTCCAAGCTGAATTTCAACACTTAGAAAAATTCTAAGTATTGAAAACTTGAATCCTAATTTTTCTCAACGTCACATCTTAATAACTCTTGACATACATTGATGAGTATGAGAACCTTGTAGCTTAAGACCCTTAAAACATTGATGGTCTTGATCAACTGCAAATCCTTTGAAACCCTTAAAACCCTAATCCTCAGATGATTGGGTGAACTTGTTGAGATACTTTGATGAGTATGAGAACCTTGTAGCTTAAGAATACCATGATGTTAAGGACATCTCCTTTTCTCATTGCATTGAAAACCAACTCCTCCTCTTGAGGAAAATGAAGATACCTTGATCCCATGTCTTAGAACCAATGCAATGTATGAATGATTATGACCTAATGAATGAAGCATAAGTCATAAAAGGTAAGGCAACAAGAGGGCAAATTTTGGGGTGCAACACATACCTACCCTTGAAAATAGGCGGATTGTTCTTCTGGAACTTTCCCAAGTGACAAAACTCATCATTCTCACCAGCATTAGGCTAATTCTGAATAGCCTGAGCAACAGCCTGCAAAGCAGCAACAATAGTAACATCATCTATCCTTCCAGCCATTTTTGTTTTTCCACCATAAACAGCAACTATGGTTCGAAGACAACAACGACAATATCAAACTGTCACAACACAATGACTCAACAACTTAGCCGGACAGACTGACCTGCTCTGAAACCAGTAATGAACACCCCAAAAATACCTCACTTAATTTAAATATAAATCAGAGCATTTTTATCAAAATATATTTAGGATGTCACACAATTCAACACAATCAGGTGCTCATATATTATAATATGTAACACATGCAAGTATTTGAAAATTAGTTATAATAACTATAACAACTTAACATGTATTAATTTTAAAACATTATTAAAATTGTAGAAGCATCAACATAAACAGTTATTCAAAGCATAATTATTCTTCAAAATAACATAAAAAACAATTATTCTAGAGATATCAAAAAATATCCATCAAACTCAGCATAACACAATGTTCCCTGATCCCGGTGTTACACATCAGAGCAGACGCCGATACTAAAGAAAAAATAGCAAACTTCATCTTCTACTTACTTCAATTCCTCTCCTGCGAGTTATCTGCACGATATCCATGTAAAGGCAACATTCAAACAGAATGGGTGAGATATCATAAATAGATAAAGGAAAGCATGATAATAAAGCAAGCATTAGATTTCTCATGCACAAACACCCATTCCACAACATGCAACCCGTAACACCCTTTTCTACCCCACAATTATAGCAACGGAAATAAACATAAAATCATAGAAAAATCAGAATCACCTGAAAGTGCACATTTCTCAATAAAAATCAAATCAACAAAATTTCTCCGTAAACAACGAGTTTTCCTCAAGATAACTCCAAATGCCTTCAAGGGGTAGCAGAACCACCATAACCACAAAAATCCCACAAAAGGGTTTATTAAAAATACACCATAGTCATCAAATAATCAATAAAATAACAGCCAAATAAAAGTCAACATGGTTCGACTCAACGATCCAACCCGATGTTACACTATCAGAGCAAGACCCTCTAAGTCGACCAAAAGCAAATAATACTTCAAAAGTTCCTCGAAGCATCCACGACTAATCCTGATCACCTGCACGTTACCCACGTGGAGGCAACATTCAAACAGGCAGGGTGAGTAATACAATTCATGATAATCAATATAAAATAAGATATGCATAAAAATGGCATCATTATCATATACAACCTTTGCGAGTCCAGGCAAACATTCGCCTTGTGAACGATTTGTTCGCTTTGCGAACTAGCGATTGCAGGAAATCGCTGCTGCAATCATTAGCATAACAGACTCACATTACCCTACGAATTCAACCTCAGTTCACCCAAAACATCCCCAAAACATTTCCAAGACATCATGGAAATTCAAAGGCATAAAACCTACGACGTTTAGATCGATTAATTCCACTATCCTAACTCAAAATCACCTAAATCTTCACAAACTCTCAAGGTTCCCATAAACCCCATAAATCCCTTTCTCATACAAGATCCCACATATCATCAAAGAAGGTTTTGCCTCGAAGCCTTATTTTTACCCGAATTAATTCAATCCTTAATAATCCGTCATCGATCCTCAGAAATACCTCTAAATCATCAATAACTCATAAACCCTCCAAAAACCCCAAAATCCTCAAAATCCAATTTAAACACATCACGTCCTATATTGAAAACAATGAAAGGCAATACTCCCCATACCTTAGATTGTCGATTCAGAGCTTTCTCTATCGATCCTTTGGAAACCTTCACGAATCCTCGCCTTTTCCTTGTTCCTCAGAGCTATGCACCTTTCTACTTATTTCCAAGGTCTAAAAGAATGAAACCTATTCTTCCCAATTCCTTTTTGTTAAACTCTTGGGCTTCTAAAAATGACTTTCCCAATAATACCCTCACTAATCCTCCTCAAAAGTCCACCCTACCCTTAATTCCTCTAATATTATTTTAAATTAATAATAATACTAATATATTCATATTATATACTATTATTTAATTAAAATAACCAAAACTTCACCAAAATACCGACATCGACACAAACCGCCAAAATTCACCAAAAATTCACAAATATTATATTTAAATAATTAAATAAATATTCAAATAAATTTGGGGTGTTACACAACCCTACAACAGTAGTTACAACCGACATGACAACAAATCCAACACAACAACAACAAACACAACAATAATGCAATGCATTAAGACTCACGACTCGACTCAATGCATGTGGTACCATCGGTCTATATTTCAGAACCTGGCCCCTATTTCAAGATCACAATTCCCATCGGAATTTCTATAATGTTGCTCACACCCCCACATGGGCACACAAATTACTGTGATCGCTCACACCCCACATGGGCACATGATCACCTCAACAACAACAACAACGATATGATTCCACAATTAGAATCTGCATAAGACGCTCACATCCCACATGGGCACATAACTTATCTCACAACTCATGCAACCATGAAATGCATAAAAACAACAACAACAATGACCATCTAAACAATGCAACATGCCACTACAGGCCAACAACAACAGCATGCCATACAGTCCAACAACAACGACATACAACATGGAAAGCATCCACAAGGAATTTAAAATTATATCACACCACAACAAAATGATAATAATGCATTCAACATCAAAAAACAGCAAAATCATTCAACTTCTGTTACAGAAACTATTTTTAGATTAAAGTACGTCATGCCAGTTTTCTGACTCTTTGAACGACACTCGAATAGAACTCCTGAAACAAAAGTTATGAATTTTACAAGGTTTTTCAAAAAATGCCAGTGGCGTAACAATTCCTGTAATCGATTACGCCTTCGAAAAAGCCAAAAATGCAGTTTTTAGGTGGCGTAATCGATTACCACAAACACCGTAATCGATTACGCCTTTGAAAAAAGCCAAAAATGCAGTTTTTTAGGCAGTGCAACCGATGACGCCCAAAGAGGTAATTGATTACATTGCGTCCAGAATCACTTTTACAGCATCTTATCATACAAAATCATTTTTTAACCCTCCAAAAACTTCTTTTTTCTTATAAATCGTTTGGAAGATATTTTAACACGAAAAAGCACTTTTCTAAAGTCCCAAACCCCAAATCCTTTTCATCAAAATTGCTCATGACTTTGTTCTGACTCTGACTCGCGATCACAACAACCAACAACAGCGACATCAATCAACCATTAATTAACGAATCAACAACAACAATAATTGCATCAATTTCATCATCAACAACAGTTCCAACATCAACATTCAACGATCAACAGAAAACAATCAATTTAACAAAATACCAACAACATCAAGCAACGGAATTTAATCGATTCAACAACAGCAACAATGCAATATTTTCTTCAACTACAACAATTCTAACAACAACATTCAACATTCAACAGATTCAACCAAACCCCACAAAACCATTCCATCAAAAGTATGAACAAAAGGGAAAAAAACACAAAACTTCCATGAAAGATTCTACCCACCATGATCATCATACTAACCCTTAGCTAGTTAGAACTCCACTCTTACCTTAAAGTTATTTCGATGATTTCCTATTCCTCAATAATGAAGTATCTTCCCTCTTCTCCTGAGCCCTAGTCTTTCTTCTTCTCTTTCTCACTTTTTCTCAGTTTTCACGATCTGATAACAACTCCCCTTAACTCCCCCTTTTTCTATAATTATATTATTATTATTATTATTATTATTATTATTAATCCACAAACTAAATAATAATATTGATATTCCCTAATTATTTAAATTAGTAATATTCAAATAATATTACTAATATTATTTTAATTATCCACTCTCACCACACCTCCAAGTTCTAAGCAATTGGTCATACACCCTTCACCCTTATAGTCTATAATTCTAAGGTCACTACCCCTTACCACAGGGTATCCCAACACATTTAGCACATAAATATACACAACAACATATAAATAAATCATGGAAAACAAATAAAATGTGTCGAAGGCTTTAAAGAAGCCTTACTCGAAGAGGTTCATCGAGGAGGACAAATCGACTGTTTCCCAAAGGCCAACTTTAAGGGAGGCCCACATGGAAAAAAGGCCTCCAAGGGTGAGGGCAAAGATACCCTAGTACTCCTCACAATCTGAGGATGAAACTCCACAGTATACTCCCCAGCCTAAGATAAAGGATCCCCAATATACTCCTAAACTGGAAGACAAAGAGCCAGAGTACACCCCCAATCTAATGATGAAATGGTCGAAGATAACTTCGACGAAAACTGTGAGGATGATTTGCAGATAAATTAGGGAATTATCTCAGTGTTACCAGTGGAGTACGACAGGGTTTCGGAAGTGTACGAGGCTGAAGAGGACTTTATACAGGACGAGGCAGCCAACCAGAAGCCTTTCTGCTACTACATCATGAATAACGGCGTGGTCAAAGAATAGAGAGAAATTTTTGAAAGGCCTAATCTCGACATGATGTATCACCCGAAGCAGATGTTTATTAGGGCAAAGGTAGACGACATGGCCATCAATAAAGTGTTTGTCGATGGAGGTGCAACATTCAATTTGATGTTGTATTCAATATTCTAGAAGATGGGGAAGATCGATGAGGATCTTAGGCCTTATACCATGGTGTTGCCCAATTATAAGGCTAAACCAGTAATATCCTAGGGGTAATCTAGATAGACCTATCAGTTGCTTCGACATCCAGACCAACGTTATTCATGGTCATCAATGCTAATTATAATCTGCTGCTTGGACCAGAGTGGATACACGGAATTGGGGCGGTGCCTTCATCGCTGCACCAAAGGGTAGCCATCTGGAAGGAAGATGGCATTGTCGAGAACATAGAAGCCAACCAAAACTATTATAAAGCCGAAGTGTGAAAGGTCGGAAGGAAAGACTTCGATAGGAATTTGGAGATCGTACTGCCATGTTATATTGTAGAGGAGGTATAATCTCTGAGAAATACTCGACCTACTCCCTGAACCTACACCCAAATTATGGGATTATCTGGGAAAAAGAGCAGGTAGATAGTGAACCTATCGAAGAGGGAAGTCTACCCCCTATAGGGTGGACACTGGTAAATGAGAATGACTGCTGAGTCAAGATCATTGGCTCAAATTTTGGCCTATATGACTGAAAACAGAATAAAGTCAGCCTTGGAGGCTGAGTTTTCTCAGAATATGGTTTTTGAAGCTAATGTCAAAAAATTTGAGAATTTTGGAGACGGCCCAATGGGCTAGACAACAACTTCAGAAAGCCGGAGGCTCGATTGCATTTATGACAACGAGCCTTTGGGTTTGAAAAAAACCCACTCAAAACTAACAAGAAAATGCAAGCCCAAGACCCTTTAGAAGAGATAGACTTGGGCGAAGGAGCGACTAAGCGAACAAGTTACGTAAGCGCCAGGATAGACCCAGACATGAAAGAAAAAGTGGTCGAACTGCTCAAGGAATATAAAGACGGGTTCGCTTGGAACTACAATGAAATGTCAGGGTTAAGTCGAGACATGGTGGGATTAAAACTGCCAATTAAACCTAGGATGAAGCCAGTGAAGCAGTTACTAAGGAGGTTCGCACCAGAAATAATGTCAAAGATCAAGGAAGAAATTGAGAGGCTGCTTCGGAGTAAGTTCATAAGAACAACCAGGTGCGTTGAATGGTTAACTAATATTGTCCCGATCTTAAAGAAAAATGGTACACTTAGATTTTGCATTGACTTTAGGGATCTAAATAATATTATGCCTAAAGACGAATACCCCATGCTTGTTACAGAGATTTTGGTCGACTCAACTGCAGGTCATGAGTACTTAAGTATGTTAGGCGGGTACTCTGGCTATAACCAAATCTTTATAGCTGAAGAAGACGTACCTAAAATGGAGTTTTGATGCCCATGTGTGTTAGGCACTTATGAATGGATAGTAATGCTCTTTGGTATGAAAAACGCTCGGGCGACTTACCAACGAGCTATAAATTCTATGTTTCATGGCTTCATCGAGACTTTTATGCAAGTCTATATCGATGACATAGTCATAAAATCTTCCTCAAAAAATGACCACTTAGACCATCTTCGACAGTCCTTTTAGAGGGTGAGGAAATATGGATTGAAAATGAATCCATTAAAAGGTGCTTTCAGTGTTGGTGCAGAAGATTTCTTATGGTTCGTGGTGTATAAAAAAAGGCATAGAGATCAATTAGAACAAGAAAAAAATGATTGCAGATCTCAAGCCTCCTTCGACAAAGAAGCAGCTCCAATCTTTGTTGGGAAAGATAAATTTCTTGAGAAGATTCGTCTCCAACTTAAGTGGCAAGATCCAGTCATTCTCACCACTACTTTGACTCAAGAAAGATATAGACTTTATTTGGGGAAGAGAACAGGAAGAGGCTTTTGACAACATCAAGCAATATTTAATGAAGCCTTCCGTACTGTTACCTCCAAGTAGAAATAAGAGCATGAAATTGTACATCACCGCGTCAGATTTGACTATAGGTAGTATGTTAGTTCAGGAGGATGATAATGGCGTCGAAAGAGCCATATATTATCTCAGTCGAATCTTAAAAACGCAGAAACTAAGTATAACTCGATTAAAAAATTATGTTTCTTCCTGTACTTTTCATGTACAAAATTGAAGCATTATATTAAACTAGTGGAAGTTTATGTTTATTCTCACTTCGACGTTTTTAAACACATGCTATCAAAACTTATTTTGCATAGCCGAATAGGGAAGTGGGTATTAGTTCTCATTGAGTATTCATTGAGTTATTGTCCTTTGAAAGTAGTAAAAGGACAAATTATTATAGACTTCATTGTTAACCATTTAGTGGTCGAGACAATGGAGGCATAAGTTGGAATCAGACCCTGGAGGCTATACTTCTACGGTTCCAAGCATAAGGAGGACGCTAGGGTGGGTATCTTTATCCTTTCTCCGGAGAACATACTTACCAAGTTTATGTATAAGATTAAGGGGTCATGTTCCAATAACGAGGTCGAATACGAAGCCTTGATAACGGACCTTCAGATTTTATTGCATTTAGGGGAAAGAGATGTCGAAATAAAGGGATATTCGGAACTAGTGATTCGACAGTTGAAGAAAGAGTATAAATGCATCAAAGAGAACTTGATGTTATACTTTGTTAGAGCTAACCTATTGTTGAAACGTTTTGACCACGTTTCAATCAATCACATCCCTCGACTGGAAAATCAGGAGGCTAATAATTTGGCTCAGATAGCCTCAAGATACAAAATCTCAAGGGAACAGTTAGAAGATCTAGTCGAGATCAAAGAAAAATTAGTATCAGAGGAGAGCCTTCAAGATGTATAGTCAATACCTCACATCCATCGTACTCGATGGGACCCATTTAATTAGTTTCATGTAAGAGTGTTAGCGTGATATCAGTTTATGATCTTCTACTTATCGAGTGAGAAAAGAGAAAGAAAGAAAGGAAAGACATAGGGTTTTTATTACTATTGTGTTCGCTAAGATATCAGAATCATGTGCCTACGTATTCTCATGGTATAATGAGAAAATCAGAGCTCCGTAGTTCTACTCACTGAGAACTACTGGGTTAATTGCTTTTAAGGAGTAACCCTTTAGACATATCGAGTGTTTTAAACCTTTATGTATTGCTCACTCTTGGAGACATAATTCTTTGTTTCTTTCACATCAATATGGATAAAGCATACTCTTTTCTGAAAAAAAGTTTAAGTTGCTTTAGGGATACATGCATCCAAATAAGGAGCTCTACAACAATATTCAAATGCCTATGAGGGAAGAGGCCTAAACCCTAATTACTCTTTTTCAAGAGTTATTAAGAAACTATGTGATGAATTAAGTCGAAGTTCATTAACGGAAGACGATTATTCACACAGTTAGGAGCACTACAACAATATCCAAATAATTGAAAAAGAGAAGGTCGATACCCAATCAATCTTTTTATTCTATAAGAGAACTGACTTAATTCATTTGATTATTGTATTTTAAAATGGAAAGCAAATGCTCGAACATGGAGCTCTACAACAATATTCGAACATCGGAAAAGTGGAATGTCTAAACCTAATTCCCCTCTATCATTGGGAAAGCTTTGTAATGAACTACTTGATGTTGGACAAAGTATTGAGAGTTTGATTTATAAAAACAGTTTGGATGTGGCAGGGTAGTGCTAGACGTTGCATTCAATTTGGATTTCATTTGGGAAAAAGACTCAACATTGGATCGAGTGCTTGTTTTTGTTCTTTTCTAAAAGTTGTTGATTTTAATCTTTTGAATTAACAATCAAGATAATAAAACAGTAAAGGAAAGCACTAAAATTGTTACATCTTTGTGGGAATGGGGGTACAAGTTTGTCGAATGGGGATATACAATGTGGTAATTTAACAATGCAAGCTTTAATAAACAAACATAAACAGTAGAAGTATACAACGATGAAATCAATGTGAAAATAAATCAGAGAAAGTGAAAGAATTGGAAATAAAATCATAGTTTAAAATTATTGAAATTTAACGTTATGTTAAGCAATCGTAAGGAGATTCATGTAGGAATCAACCCTATCTGAGGCCGGTCAACAAGACTTTATGCTTTCTAACAGTTTCTGAAGTTAAATTGAATTTTAACTCTAAAATTGCAACGGATTTGTGAAAAATCGGCGGGCCCAAAAATCGAATTTCTTTTAACAATTTAGAATAAACATTTTAATAGATAAATACTACAAATTATATTAAACAATAAAGATGATAACAATAATTATGAACAATAATAATTAATAAAGATAATCAAGAATAATAATAAACAAAAAAATAAAAATAATAACAATAATAATAATAATTAATTACAACAATAACAATAATGATAATAATAATAATAGTAATAAACAAAAATAATAATAATAAACAAAATCCATATTATTAATAATAAAAAATGGCTTAAATAGTCTTTTGGTCCTGTAAGTTAGGGAGTTTTTGATTTTGGTTCCTGTAAGTTTTTTTTTTGTTTGAGTCCCTATATCTTACTTTTTGCATGAGTTTTAATCCCTAAAGACAAAATCCGCAGGAAAATCCGTAGGAAACCTGCGGTTTTTCCTGCAAATTTTGGTTTTAGGGACTAAAACGCATGCAAAAAATGAGATATAGGGACTCAAACAAAAAAAAAACTTACAGGGACCAAAATCCAAAACTCGCTAATTTTCAGGGAGCAAAAGACTATTTAAGCCATACAAAATTAATAAATATAGTAATAATAATGATAATGGTGATTAAATAATAAGAATAATGATAAATATAAATAGTAAAAAAAATAATAATATAAATGATAAAATAATAGTAATAATAGTAAGTGTTTAATGGTAGTGCACTGTCGGTGGAAAAAAGTATTACACATACATCCAATCAAAATATTTTAAAACGCCAAATCGACCATTTCGACCGACTAATCCAATAGGACCCCCACCATCCACCAGTGAGGGTAACCCTGTTTACTAAGGACCTAAGGGGAAGCAAGCCCCGAAAACCCCAGCTTTCTGCCGCTAGGCCACCCCGTGTGGGTTTAACGAAATTTGTTTTTAGTACTTCTAAAAATATCTTTTAAGAAAACGTTACTTCAAAATATTTTGTCTAAACTATTAGTCTCTAACGTCAAATGTCACTAACAGATACTTACGTAGTATGTCACATGAAACTTTTTTTATGAATAGACATACACGTGACAGTGTGGCAAAAAACTTAAAGTAGATGCCATGACAATTTCTTTTATTTTTTATATTTTTTATATGCATAAATGCAGAATTTGTATCTAATTCGTAAGATTTACACTTCATTTTTTTTCCTATATAAATAACTTGGGTGTAAATAAGTTACACAATATCACGTGTTTTTACTTTTGTACACTAAAACAAAAATAAAAAAAAATATAACGTTTGTACACTAACTCTAAACGTGGAGTGTCTTTTAAATTGTTTTTTTTTTTTTAATTTTTACTTCTAATCTTACTTGATATTTAGGTATTCAAAAAGGACATACTGAAAAAGAATTTCTCTCAATACATAACTTTCTTACATATGAACAATATTCATACTATGATTTATGGTTTTAAATTGCGGTCCGCAACCGCAATTGCACCTGCAATATTGCGGATGCGGTTGTCTCCGCAACCGCATCGGACCGCAATTGCGGTGTGATTTGAAAATTACGCCTCCGGTTAAGTTTAGAACCGTATTAGATAATTTCGATCATGTTTCTTCAAGTATTTTCATCTAAAATCAAAATATTAGAATCCTAAAACTCAATTTACTTATTATGTAATGAAAAAACACAACATTAAGTATTTTTCGACTTTGTATTTCAAACACCTCCTTATAAAAATTCACACCGCAACGGCTGCAATACGCATCACAACACGCACAATGACCGCAATCGCAACACCCGCAACCGCAACCGCATTAGCAGCCGTAACCGCAATTTAAAACCATGCTATGATCCTCTAAATAGCTTTATTATATAACTGAACGAGTTCTTATTTTGTGCTCTTATCTATTTTTATTTTATTTTTGGTAAATTTTTCCTAAGTTGTTTTTTTTGTTTAGGTTCTGATTTGCATACTTTTGTTTTATACTTGGGTCCCCACATAACATTCTTTACAATCAAAGGCACACAGTATGGGCGAATTGATTTCAAAAGTGCTCCATATGATACGACACTGTTAAATAGAGGTCCTTGGCTTGATAACGATCGCTCGCAGTTTTGGCCATCATCGTTTTAGTCAGAATATGATTCACAGATTCTACTCAGCATAATTTTTAGGAGCATGGGCATGTATAATGAGCATATTTCATGACATGTATTTAATTTCTTACGACGGATTTTAGAGTTCCATCAAAGTGTGTTTCTCTTCGTAAACAAACTTTCTTGAAATACTGCTAAAGTGTATTTCTTTGTATGTATTCAAGGCACACGTTCACTTAAATTTACTAAATAGCCTTTATTTTTAACCAAAATGAATATATATATATATATATATATATATATATATATATATAGGGTTCATATCTTATGAGAATGTCATTTTTATATAAGAACATGAGAATTAATCTGAATCATTGGATTTTAAAATAAATTGTGAAGATTATGTGTGGTTTTTATTTTTCTCTCTCATCCATTATTAAAATAAATGATGGAGGAGAGAGAAAAAAAACGTACACATAATCTCCACCATTTATTTTAAAATCTAATGGTTTAGATTCATTCTCATGTTCTCACATAAAAATGTCATTCTCATATGATATGTTTCATATATATATATATATATATATATATATATATATATATATATATATGTGTGTGTGTGTGCGCGCGCTTCATGAACATTAACATTATCAATAACTGAATTTGCATTTCAGGTTCCATATCGTTGTTTGACCTCGCTGGTATCGTGTGTGGACAATTTGGCATTCCACTTTGGAGATTATTTCCCGCATCTTTCATCGGAAAAGCTCTTATTAAAACTCACATACAGGTAGTTTAAACTAAGCCTATTCCTCCTTTACAAACTAATTTACTATTGCTGACAGTACTTATCATTTCAGTTTTCAATAATAAGCTTTTTAACTAGATAGAGAATGGAATACCAGTCTTAAGATATTTATTTGTTCCAATTATTTACACCTAAGTTATTTACAGAGCTAAAAAAATAAAGTTTAGATCATACCGAATTAGGTAGGAATTAGTTGTGAGTTAGTTACAAATTTTGGATTTATGAATATAAAAAATAAAAAATGGTAGAAATTGTCACGTGACATCGACATCAAGTTTTTTTGCCACGCTGGCACTGCCATGTGTATGCCCAATCATAAAAAAGGTCTACGTGACATGCCACGTAAGTTTCCGTTAGTGGCATTTGACGATAGTGACTAATTGTTTAGACAGAAAATTTTGAAGGGACGATTTCTCGAAGGAAATTTTTAGAGGGACTAAAAACGAATTTCGCAAATTTAGAGGGACCAAAAACTTTTTTAACCCTTTTTTATTAAAAACCTACCTCTCTCTAGGCTCTCATGAATCCATGGAATGCAAAAAGAAAATGGTAAACATAAATCTCACCCCTCTCATGAAGCTTGTCCTTGTTAATATTTCTTCTTCTCCTCTCTCTCTCTCTCTCTCTCTCTCTCTCTCTCTCTTAAATGATCACACCTCTGACAAAGTTTTCAAAAAAAGAAATTTCAAAAAAAAATATCAAAATAAAAAACTCTAAACCAGTCTAAAACAATAAAATGGAGAAAGAAAGATTTACAAAGATGTTGTTGGTGTTATGTGTTGAGTTTGTGATGTGATAAAGATGTGTTGGTTGTTGTTGATGATGATGAAGATGAGATAAAGATGGAGTTTTTGTTGTGGTAGTGAGGAAGTTGTGTTGATGAAGAGATAAAATATGATGTCCTAAGTGAGGTGGTTTTTTAGGGGAGTGGAAGAGTGAAGCTTGGTTGTTTGAAGAATGAATTTGAGATGTTGATGAAGATGATGATGTTTAATGAAAAGTGAATAGGAAAAGAAGTTTTTGGCGTGGTTTATGTTGGAGTTATTTGTGTGTTAGAAGAGTTGGATGAAAATGCTGATGAAGAAAATATGAAGTTTGTGAGTTTATGGTATGGTTATGGTAGTGGTGTTAATGTGAAAATGCTAATAAAGAAAGTGTAAGTTTTGTGATTGGCAGAAATTTTGTTAAAACAAGTATCACAGCATGATGGTGAGCAAGATGTCTTGACATGTTGGTCAGACATCATTGATGGTCGGCACGATGTCATGACATGTTATACCAGGTGTTAGGGTTTTATGTATTTGGAAGATTTGTTATTAAAGTGTGAGATTCTATATGGTTTTAGTTCACACTCTGTCGCATTCCAAGGAGGATTATTTTAGGAATATCATTTTTTCATAAAAAGGATCGTGGAGACTTTTTACGAAACTTTCTATTTTGTTCCTATTTTCATGTAGAAGATTTGCAACTGCTGTTTTGGGAGATGCGTTTTATTTAGATAAAGAACCCAAGCCCATGTTGATCTAAAGTTATAAAAAAAAGTTGTTCTAAACCTAATGGATGATTGAAGCCATATATTGAAAAGAAGAGTTTAAAGGTTTAATGTGTTTTTGTTATTTGTAATCCACTCATATATCACTTTGATATTTGAGTTAGATTGTGTTAATTGTGCATTTGTGAGCCATTCGTGTACCTCTCGGGTGCTTGAATTAGACTGTGTTTGAGTTATAATCACTCATAAGCTTTTAAGAAAGAGTGTATTTTTTGTCATTGGAAGTGTATCTTCTATTGTTCAATGCTATTATTTTTATCATTGTTGTGTGATTGAGGGGGAAGTGAGAGGGATATCATATCTAGGAGTGTCTTAGATAGAAATAGCATGGGTAGTGATTAGGTGTAAAGTTTGTAAAACCAAAGGTTGTTTAGAACTTCAAACTAATACTATTATAGTGGATTTCCTTCCTGGCTTGGAAGCTCTCTGATGTAGGTGATGTTGCACCAAACTGGGTTAACAATTGACTGTGTTATTTACATTCAGCCATTTACTTTAACTGCATAATTGTTTGTGTTGTCATACTGTCTTGATCCCAATGTCGTGACATCTTACTCGACATCTGGTGTCTGATCTCCTGAATTTCAATTGGCATCAGAGCAGACATCCTGTTCTGTTTAGGGTGAGCTCCGGGGAAGCTTTGTTCTGGTACTATGAAAAAGGAAGGAGGAGGAATGTTAACAGACCCCCAGTCTTAGATGACACCAATTATGACTATTGGAAGGCACGTATGGTGGCGTTCCTAAAGTTTATGGATAACAATCATGTAAAGCTATCATCAAGGATTGGGAACACCCTGTGGTTAAGGACAAAGATGGGAAGGAGACTTTGAAGCTAGAAGAGGACTGGACTAAGGAAGAAGATGAAACTTCTCTTGGAAACTCCAAAGCTTTAAATGCCTTATTCAATGGAGTTGACCAAAAGATGTTTAGGTTAATAAACACTTGTACTATGGTCAAAGATGCTTGGGAAATTCTCAAGACCACTAATGAAGGCACATCTAAGGTGAAAATGTCTAGAATTCGGCTGTTCATTACTAAATTTGAAAATCTAAAGATGAAAGATGATAAAGCATTCATGACTTTCACATGAATGTTCTTGAAATAGCAAACTCTTTTAGTGCTCTGAGAGAAAAGATATCAGAAGAAAAGCTGGTTAGGAAGATTCTCAGATCTCTTCATAAGAGATTTGACATGAAGGTAACAACCATTAAAGAAGCCCAAAACATCAGCAGCATGAGAGTAGATGAACTTGTTGGGTCACTTCAAACTTTTGAATTGACTATTAATGACAAAACTGAAAAGAAGAACAAAATCATAACTTTTGTCTCCAACACTGAAGATGAAGAGGATTAATGTGACCTGGACACTGGTGAAGGAATTTCTAATGCCATTGTTCTGCTTGGATGGCAATTCAACAAGGTGTTGAAGAGGATGGACAGAAAGTCAAGACATAATGTCAAGAAAATTGTGTCTGACATCAGCAAGAACTATGATTCTAAAAAATAGCAAGAACAGAAGAAAGGCCCAATCAAAGCAATGGGGTTCAGTGTCATGAATATGAAGGCTTTGGTCACATTAGAGCAGAATGCCCTACCAATCTAAAGAAACAACATAAGGGGTTGTCAATTTATTGGTATAATGATGAAAGTGAACCTGAGGGTGAATATGCTAAACTTGTAACTGCTTTGACTGGAAGGTGGGCTTTTGATGAAGACTCCTGTGATGAAGAAATTCCATATGATGGACTGGTCGCCTCTTACAAAGATTTGTGCATCATAAGTGACAAGCAGGAGGAAACTATTTCTCAACTACAAACTGAAAAGGAAGAATGTTTATCCACTATCTGTGCTCTGCAGAATGAGGTAACCCTGTTGACTTCAAAGCTTGAAAACATGACCAAGTATGTAAGAATGCTGAATAATGAGTCTGATATGTTAGATGAAATTCTTCAAATTGGAAAAAAAGGCTGGTAACTTAGAAGGTATAGGCTTTGATTATCAATCTATGAAAGGAGACACTCATGTGACAAAATGTGTTTCTCCTATAAGGAAGCCTGAGCAAATGATGTCTAATCATATGTTTCAACATCATGCCAAACATCAGAACACTCAAGCTGGAAGCAAGGCCTTGCATTGGGGATGTCATTACTGTGGTAAATTTGGTCATATTAAGCCCTTATATTTACTGTATGGCTATCCAACAAGTCCAACACAGCCTAGGGTTAATCAAGTAGTGGTTAAAACTAGAAAGGAATGGATACCCAAGGAAGCTACTACTTCTCTTATTGCTCATACCTCTCTCAGAGCCTCATCTAGAGAAGACTGGTACTTGTACAGTGGATGTTCTAGACATATGACTGAGTAAAGAAGTTTCTTGTGGACATTATGTAACACCCTTTTCTACCCCACGAATAAACACGGCAAAATACACAAAATATCAGAGTAATAATCACCTCAAAGGGTGCACATTTCTCAATAAACTCAAAATAACAAAATTGCCTTATACACCAAGGGACTTCCATCAAAATTAAATCAAAAGCCTTCACATGGCAGCGGAATTCAAAACTTCCAATTAAAACGGTTTTCAACAAACGTCATAATATTTCAAATAAAACCACATTATCAAATAACACCAAAATAAATAAACAACATAGTTCGACTTAAAGGACCCCAACCCAATGTTACACTATCAGAGCAATACCCTCTAAATCGACCAAAGCAAATAAACTTCAAGTCCTCGAAAACGTCCACGACTAAACCTGATCACCTGCATGTTACCCACATGGAGGCAACATTCAAACAGGCAGGGTGAGTAATCACAATTCAATATAAATCATATAAAGAAAAGACATCAATAGGCAACTGTTGTTTTCATCACATACTACAGCTTCTCGCCCTAAACATCATAAAAAACATCACATAAAACATCACATCACTAATATCACTCATGTGCAATTGTGCAATGCCACCAAGGATGAAATGCAACGTCATAGAATGCATGTGGTACCAAATCGTCATAATAATGGACACTAGGCCATCAACCCTCCACAAGGGAGCACGTCACAAAATACTCCAATCCGCACAATGGGATTGAAGCCACCACTGGACCGAAGTCCTAAATCGTCACTAGACCGAAGTCCTAACATCATCAATAGACCGAAGTCTAAATGCTATGAATGCATGATGCACAACGTCATAATCATCATCATTAATAAAAGTTATTAAGTGCATCATCATTCATCAAATATCATGTTAATCCACATTGTCATTTAATCATCAAAACATCATGAATCGTGATCTCATAATCGTCAATATACTCATGGTACTTCACATCATCATTTTATCATCAAACATCACATACAAACATATAGTAATCATCAATAACGTCATATCATCATATAATCATCAAAACATCATTTTCATCACATATAACACGTCAACACATAGCAGAAATTCACCACAACATCACAACATCAATATAACACAAGACAGATATTTTTCATGAATTTTAATTCAATAAAAAAATAATATTTTCAGTTCCAGGTCGCGCTAAGCGCGTCCCACCCGCACTAAGCGCGCTACTCACTGCTTCGAAGAGGCGAAATTTCTTCAGACCGCGCTAAGCGGGCTCTGCGATTTTTGCAGAAAAACCTTGCGATAACAGCATTTCCCCATCTGCGATTCCACACTCCAAAACCCAGATTTTTCCTCAAATCATCACAGATTATGTTATTATAACCTATAACTATCATATATACATCAATAACAACAATCATCACATAGTAAATCATCACAATTCATCATCCCTAACCTCAATTCATAGGTTTTTTCCACAAAACCCCAATTACCCACAACACCTAATCTTTATATCATAAATATTGTAAAGCGATACTCCCCATACCTTAGAGTTTTGCTTCTTTCGATCTTCTCTCGAAGTTTCGCCAGAAATCTTCTATGCCCTAGCCTCCCTCTCACTTGTTCTTTAGAGCACCTTTTCCTCTTCCTCAAGAAAAATACGAATAATGAGTTTCTTTCACTATTCTCTCTTAAAATACCCCTAAATGTGCTCTTCCCATCTTACCCTCACTAATTCTCCTCAAATGTCCACTTCGCCCTTAATTCCTCTAATATTATTTAATTTAAATACTAATACATCATATTCCATAACATATGCTATTATTTAATTAAATAACCCAAAACTTCATAAAATCACCAACATCCACACAAATCACCGAAATTCACGAATATAATATTTAAATAAATAAATTAAATATTCTACAAAATATGGGGCGTTACAACTCTCCCCCACTTAAAGAATTTTCGCCCTCGAAAATTACCTCAAGGGAATAGAGTCGGATACGACTCCCTCTTCTGATCTTCACGTTCCCAAGTCCAACTTTCACCAGCTGGTCCACCCCACAACACCTTCACCAAGGTTATGTCTTTACCCCGCAGTTGCTTCGTCTCTCGACCATCGACACGCACCGGCAATGCTTCCACAGTCAGATTATCCTTCACTTATACATCATCCATCTGAATCACATGCGACGGATCCGTAATGTACTTCCTCAATTGAGACACATGGAACACGTCATGCAAATTCGCAAGTGACGGTGGTAAAGAAATTCGATAGGCTACCTCTCCTATCCTCTGCGATACCTGATATGGACAAACAAAACATGGAGTGGGCTTCCTAGACTTCAAAGCTCGACCTACACCAGTCACTAGCGTCACTCTCAGAAACACGTGATCTCCCTCTTGGAATTCAAGTGCTTTCCTCCTCTTATCATGGTAACTCTTCTGACGACTCTGCGAAGCTTTCATTCTTTCTTGGATCTTATTAATCTTCTCGGTCGTCTCTTGCACAATTTCAGGTCCGAGTACAACACTCTCGCCCGACTCATACCAACACAACGGAGTTTTACACCTTCTCCCATACAAAGCTTCATAAGGCGCCATTCCAATACTAGCATGAAAACTATTATTGTATGTGAACTCAATCAATGGAAAATGGCTATCCCACGATCCTCCATGATCCAACACACAAGCCCTCAGCAAATCTTCTAAAGATTGGATAGCCCTTTCTGTCTGACCGTCCGTCTGCGGATGGTAGGCAGAACTCATCCTCAACTTAGTACCCAAAGCATCTTGCAAACTCTTCCAAAATCTCGATGTAAACCTCGGATCTCTATCTGACACAATACTCGAAGGTACCCCATGTAACTTCACAATCTCCTCAATGTACATCTCGACTAACTTCTACATGGAATGATTAATCTTCATCGGTAAGAAATGAGCCGACTTAGTTAATCTATCCACGATCACCCAAATTGAATCATTTCCCTTAGCAGTCTTTGGCAATCCCACCACAAAATCCATGGAAATACTATCCCATTTCCATTTTGGAATCCTCAACCGCTACATCATACCTAAAGGCTTCTGATGCTCAACTTTCGACTTCTGGCAAGTCAAACACGTATAAACAAACTCTGCAACATCCTTCTTCATACTTGGCCACCAAAACAACTTCTTCAGATCCTGGTACATCTTCGTAGCACTGGGATGAATGCTCAACCCACTTCGATGTCCTTCTTCAAGAATGCTCTTCTTAATATCTGGGACATCTGGGACACACACCCTGTCTCTGAACATCATTACACCATTCTCGTCAATTCGGAAATCTCCTCCGTTACCTTGGTTGATTAAAGTCAATTGGTCAACCAACTTTAAATCAAATTGCTGTCCCACTCTGATTTCTTCCAGAATACTACTAGTCAACTTCACACTGTCAGGAGTCGCTTCACACACCAAACTCAAATCTCTGAATTGCTCAATCAATTCCAACTCTTTCACCATAAGCATCGACATATGCAATGACTTTCTGCTCAATGCATCAGCCACTACATTTTCTTTTCCCAGGTGATAACTCAAATCAAAATCGAAATCCTTCAACAGCTCTAACCACCTCCTCTGCCTCATATTCAATTCCTTCTGATCAAGCAAGTACTTCAGACTCTTATGATCACTAAACACTTCAAATTTAGAGCCAAACAAATAATGTCTCCAAATCTTCAACACAAACACCACAGCAGCCAATTCCAAGTCATGGGTAGGATAATTCGTCTCATGAACTCGCAATTGTCTCGAAGCATAGGCAACAACTTGTCCATTCTGCATCAATTTTCCACCAAGGCCCATCTTCGAGGCATCACAATACACCACAAAAGATTCGCTCGGATTATGCAAAATCAACACTAGAGCAGTAGTCAATCTCTTCTTCAATTCCACAAAACTCTCTTCACAAGCTACATCCCACACAAACGCTTGACCTTTTCGAGTCAACTGAGTCAAAGGTAATGCCAACTTAGAAAAGCCTTCAATAAACTTGCGGTAATAACCCGCTAATCCCAGAAAACTTCGTATCTCAGTAGCAGATTTCGGAGTCTCCCACTGTAACACAACATCAATCTTAGAAGGATCAACAACAACACAACCACTTGAAATCACATGGGCAAGGAAACTCACTTCCTTCAACCAGAGTTCACACTTCGACAGCTTTGCATACAACTTCTTCTCTTTCAACACTTGCAACACAGTCCTCAAATGCTCAGCATGCTCTCCTTTGGATCTAGAATATATCAAGATATCATCGATAAACACCACCACAAACTTATCCAAATACTCTTGGAAAATCCGATTCATGTACTCCATGAACACACCAGGTGCATTAGATACACCAAACGTCATCACAGTGTATTCATAGTGTCCATATCTCATTCTGAAAGTCGTCTTCGGAATATCATCAGGCTTAACTCGGATTTGATGATAACCTGACCTCAAATCTATCTTACTGAACACACAGGCACCTACTAGCTGATCCATCAAATCGTCGATTCTCGATAGCGGATATTTATTTTTGATAGTCACTTTATTCAACTGCCAATAATCAATGCACAACCTCATACCTCCATCTTTCTTCTTCATTAACAACACCGGAGCACCCCACGGAGAAACACTTGGTCGAACAAACTTCTTCTCAAGCAATTCTTCTAGTTGTTTCTTTAATTCACTTAGCTCAGAGGCTGACATATGATAAGGAGCCATCGACACTAGACTCATACCTGGTATTAAGTCCACTGCAAACTCTACCTCACACTCTAGAGGCAAATCATTGATGTCATATGGAAACACTTCTGGGAATTCACAGACAACCGGCAACTTCACACTCGCAGCTTAACAATTAATTTGCAATGATGCAAACATTGCAAACACCAACGCTTAGTCTTCCATCAGCTTATCTACTTGCTTAGCAGACAATAACATCAACTCCCCACTATCATCAAACTCGGGAAACTCTACAGTCTTGGTATAACAATTGATATGAACACGGTTGAACTCCAACCAATTCATTCCAAAGATTACACCAATTTGGTACAAGGGTAAGCACACCAAATCCATCACAAAGCTCTTCTCAAAAATCATCACAGGACATCTTAAACACACAAAGGTAGTAGTAACAGAACCATTAGCTGGAGTTTCTATTACCATATTACCATTCATAACAGATAACTTCAAACCCAATCTATTAGCACATTCAAGCGAGATAAAAGAACGAGTAGCACCAGTATCAATAATAGCAACCAACTCGATATTATTAATAAAACAAGTACCTCGAATCAGGTTGTCCTTCTCTGGAACTTCGGCACCACACAAAGCAAACACCCTGCCAATGGTCTGGGCATTGGTCGTAGTCTTCTTCGGCTTCTGGCATTGAGTACTGATATGACCCTTCTCACCACAATTAAAATAGGTCGGACCTTCATCCTTGCAGTCAGTAGCCCTATGCCCTTTCTTACCACATCGATAGCACCTCACCACATTATTGGTGCAAGCATCAGCACGGTGACCTTACCCACCACACTTATGACACTTTCTAGAAGCGAGAGCCGCTCCCCCACTTGTCTTCTTCCCATCTGAAGCCTTCTGCTTCTCTTTGTCAGCTGAAGTCGTATTCTTCTCACTCAACTGCTTGTAGTGAGCAGATCGAGCTCGGCTGTCCTCATCGTAGATTCTGCTCTTGTCAACTAACTCAGCATACCTGCGGATTTGCTGATACCCAATACCCTGCTTAATCTCTGGTCTCAGCCCATTCTCGAACTTGAGACACTTAGACATCTCAGCATCAGCACGATTGTAGTGCGGACAAAACTTCACTAGCTTCTCGAACTTCGCGGCATACTCCACTACAGTCATATCTCCTTGCCTCAGTTCAAGGAATTCCACTTCTCTCTTGCCACGAGCATCCTCTGGGAAATACTTGCCCAGAAACTCCTGCTTAAACACGGCCCAAGTTATCATAGTACCAACATTTGTGAGTCTCTGACGGGTATTATCCCATCAGTCCTCAACCTCTTCTTCCAGCATATGCGTTCCGAACTGAACCTGTTGCTCATCAGAACACCCCATCACTCAGAAAACCTTCTCGATCGCCTTTAGCCACTTGTGTGCACTTGCGGGATCATGTGTACCCACAAAAGTTGGTGGATTATTTCTTTGAAACTTACCCAAAGCTCGAAGCTCATCATGAGCTCCACCATTTGGATTCAGCTGCGCCACCACATTAGCAACCGATTCCAACGCATCAGCAATTGCACGATCATTTCTTCCAGCCATCCTGTACACCACCAACAAGATTAGAAGAACTAAAACATCAAAAGTGTACACACACTCGTCGACTGACAGGGACAGACATCAAGTAAAAACCTGGCCGGACGGACCGACCTGCTCTGATACCACTAATGTAACACCCTTTTCTACCCCACGAATAAACACGGCAAAATACACAAAATATCAGAGTAATAATCACCTTAAAGGGTGTACATTTCTCAATAAACTCAAAATAACACAATTTCCCTATACACCAAGGGACTTCCATCAAAATTAAATCAAAACCCTTCACAAGGCAGCGGAATTCAAAACTTCCAATTAAAACGGTTTTCAACAAACGTCATAATAGTTCAAATAAAGCCACATCATCAAATAACACCAAAATAAAGAAACAACATAGTTCGACTCAAAGGACCCCAACCCGATGTTACACTATCAGAGCAAGATCCTCTAAATCGACCAAAGCAAATAAACTTTAAGTCCTCGAAAACGTCCACGGCTAAACCTGATCACCTGCACGTTACCCACGTGGAGGCAACATTCAAACACGCAGGGTGAGTAATCACAATTCAATATAAATCATATAAAGAAAAGACATCAACATACAACTTTTGTTTTCATCACATACTACAACTTCTCGCCCTAAACATCATATAAAACATCACATCACCAATATCACTCATGTGCAATTATGCAATGCCACCAAGGATGAAATGCAACGTCATAGAATGCATGTGGTACCAAATTGTCATAATAATGGACACTAGGCCATCAACCCTCCACAAGGAAGCACGTCACAAAATACTCCAATCCGCACAATGGGATTGAAGCCACCACTGGACCGAAGTCCTAAATCGTCACTGGACCGAAGTCCTAACATCATCAATAGACCGAAGTCTAAATGCTATGAATGCATGATGCACAACGTCATAATCATCATCATCAATAAAAGTTATTAAGTGCATCATCATTCATCAAATATCATGTTAATCCACATCGTCATTTAATCATCAAAATATCATGAATCGTCATCTCATAATCGTCAATATACTCATGGTACGTCACATTATCATTTTATCATTAAACATCACATACAAACATCTAATAAGCATCAATAACGTCATATCATCATATAATCATCAAAATATCATTTTCATCACATATAACACGTCAACACATAGCAAAAATTCACCACAACATCACAGTATCAATATAACACAAGACAGATATTTTTCATGAATTTTAATTCAATAAAAAAATAATATTTTCAGTTCCAGGTCGCGCTAAGCGCGCCCTTCTCGCGCTAAATATGCTACTCACTTCCTCGAAGAGGCAAAATTTCTTCAGACCGCGCTAGACCGCGCTAAGCGGGCTCTGCGATTTCTGCAGAAAAACCCTGCGATAACAACACTTCCCCATCTGCGATTCCACGCTCCAAAACCCATATTTTTCCTCAAATCATCACAGATTATGTTATTATAACCTATAACTATCATATATACATCAATAACAATAATCATCACAAAGTAAATCATCACAATTCATCATCCCAAACCTCAATTCCTAGGTTTTTCCCACAAAACCCCAATTACCCACAACACTTAATCTTTATATCACAAATATTGTAAAGTGATAGTCCCCATACCTTAGAGTTTTGCTTCTTTTGATCTTCTCTCGAAGTTTCTCCGGAAATCTTCTATGCCCTAGCCTCCCTCTCACTTGTTCTTCAGAGAACCTTTTCCTCTTCCTCAAGAAAAATACGAATAATGAGTTCCTTTCACTATTCTATCTTAAAATACCCCTAAATGTGCTCTTCCCATCTTACCCCCACTAATTCTCCTCAAATGTCCACTTCGCCCTTAATTCCACTAATATTATTTAATTTAAATAATAATACATCATATTCCATACCATATGCTATTATTTAATTAAATAACCCAAAACTTCATAAAATCACCGACATCCACACAAATCACCGAAATTCACGAATATAATATTTAAATAAATTAATTAAATATTCTACAAAATTTGGGGCGTTACACATTACGTCCCACTCCACCAGTTATATCACTTTTGGTGATGATGCCAAAGGTGAAATTAAAGGAGTTGGAAGACTAGCCTGCACAGGATTCCCTAGTTTTGATAATGTTCTCCTTGTGAAAGGACTGACTGCTAATTTGATAAGCATAAGTCAGTTGTGTGATCAAGGTCTGAAAGTCAATTTCAATGAGTTTGAATGTTGGTCACTAATGAGAAGAATGAAGTACTGATGAGGGTAGTCAGGTCTAAGGATAATTGTTACTTATGGATACCTCAATCAACAAATTATTCCCCCACATATTTGATGTCAAAGGAAGATGAAGTCAAGTTGTGGTACCAAAAGCTTAGTCATCTCCATCTGAAATGGATGGAGAAGATTGTATCTACAGAAGCTATCAGAGGCATCCCTAAGCTCAGAATAGAGGAAGGAAAAATCTGTGGTGAGTGTCAAATTGGAAAGCAAACCAAGATGTCACACCCAAAGATCCAACATCTGACTACTTCAAAAGTTTTGGAACTTCTTCATATGGATTTAATGGGCCCCATCCAAGTTGAAAGCCTTGATGGATAGAGGTATGCTTATGTTGTCGTTGATGATTTTTCAAGATTCATTTGGATACATTTCATCAAGGAAAAAGTAGATGTTTTTGATGTCTTTGAAGAATTGTGTCAAAAGCTTCAAAGAGAAAAGGAAAGTAAAATTTTCAGGATTAGAAGTGACCATGGAAAGGAGTTTGAAAATAGCAAATTTGCTGATTTTTTCTCCTCTGAAGGTATTAGCTATGAATTCTCTTATCACATCACTCATCATCAAAATGGAGTGGTTGAGCGCAATAATATGACCCTTCAAGAATCAGCTAGAGTCATGCCTCGTACTAAACATCTACCATATCCTTTTTGGGATGAAGCAATGAATACTGCATGCTACGTTCATAACAGAGTTACTTTCAGAACTGGTACTTCAACTACACTCTATGAGTTATGGAAAGGAAGAAAGCATACTATCAAATACTTTCATGTTTTTGGAAGTAAATACTACATCTTGGCTGATCGCGAGCAAAGAAGAAAGATGGATCCCAAGAGTGATGAAGGAATATTCTTGGGTTACTCTACAAATAAAAGAGCATATAAAGTCTTCAATACCAGAACCAAATTCATGATAGAGTCTATTAATTTTGTGGTTCATGATTCATCTATAGAAAATAATCCAAATGTCGATGATGATGCTGAAACATCACCTCAGATGGATGATACTTCAGAAAATATGGTTGATGTTGAGACCAACAATGAAGCTGCAGATACTAAGGATGATAATAGTCAAGCCAACAAAGGTCCCTCTATTTGAATTCAGAAAGATCATCCTAAGGAACTCGTTATAGGAAATCCTAATGAAGGGATTATCACTAGATCAAGGAGGGTGGTATCCAACTCTTGTTTTGTTTCTAAAATTGAACCCAAGAATGTGAAGGAAGCTTTAACTGATGAGTTTTGGATCAATTCCATGCAAGAAGAATTAAGTCAGTTCAAGAGGAATGAAGTTTAGGATTTGGTTCCTAGGCTTGAAGGAACAAATGTCATTGGTACAAGGTGGGTCTATAAGAATAAGTCTGATGAAAAGGAAGTGTCACTAGAAATAAGGTCAGACTTGTGGCTTAAGGATACACTCAAATTAAAGGAGTAAATTTTAATGAGACTTTTGCTCCAGTTGCTCATCTTGAATCCATAAGACTTCTGCTAGGAGTGACAGGTTTACTCAAGTTCAAGCTTTTTCGGATAGATGTGAAACATGCCTTGTTGAATGGGTATTTGAATGAAGAAGTATATATTGAACAACCAAAAGGGTTTATTGATCCTACATTTCCAGATCATGTGTTCGAATTGAAGAAAGCTTTTTATGGACTAAAGTAAGCCCTTAGGGCTTGGTATGAAAGGATGACATAATTTCTTGTCTGTAATAGGTACAGGAAAGGAGGAATAGACAAGACTTTGTTTGTTAAAGAAAAGGCTGGAAAGCTCACGATTGCTAAAATATATGTGGATGACATTGTATTTGGCGGGATGTTAGACCAGATGGTCCAACATTTTGTCAAACAGATGCAATCTGAATTTGAGATGAGTCTTGTAGGCGAATTAACTATTTTCTTGGACTTCAAGTGAGACAGGTGGATGATTTTATCTTCATCTCTCAAAGTAAATATGCCAAGAACATAGTGAAGAAGTTTGGAATAGAGAATGCTGGTCACAAGAGGACACTTGCACCTACTCACTTGAAGCTCTCTAAAGATACAAATGGTGTTAATATGGATCAAAGTCTGTACAGAAGCATGTTTGGTAGCATGTTATACCTCATAACTAGTAGACCTGACATCGCATTTGTTGTTGGTGTTTGTGCAGGATATCAAGCTGAGCATAAAGCTAGTCACAACAATCAAGTGAATAGGATTCTAAAGTATGTCAATGGTACAAGTGACTATGGTATGTTATATTCTCATCGTTCTGATGTAATGCTTGTTGGATATTGTGATGCTGATTGGGCAGGTAGTGTTGATGATAGGAAAAACACCTCAGGAGGGTGTTTCTTTCTATGGAACAACCTTACATCTTGGTCCAGCAAGAAGCAAAATTGTATGTCCCTATCCATGCTGAGGTTGAGTATATTGCAACAGGAAGCAGCTGCTCCCAGCTGATTTGGATGAAGCAGATATTAAAAGAGTATAATATCAAACAAGATGTCATGACATTATACTATGACAACTTGATTTCCATCATCATTTCTAGAAATCTCGTTCAGCATAGCAGGACAAAGCATATTGACATCCGTCATCATTTTATTACGGATTTTGTTGAAGACAAAGTTGTTACTCTTTAACATGTGGCCACTAAGAAGCAACTGGCTGCTATTTTCACCAAAGCTTTGGATGCAAATCAGTTTGACAAACTGAGAGGTGAATTGGGAATTTGCATTTTTGAGGAATTTTAACAATTAGTAATGTTAGAGAAGGAGATAAGGAAGAGGAATAAGTCCTTTGACTTCTTAATTAACAGATGACTGAATGAATGTCATCAAGATTAGATAAAATGCCATAACTCCTGACTTTTCATCTAAACCCTAATGAATACTTTTGACTGAAAGAATGTATGACAAAATGAACGGGTTGCACTATGCGGATGCGAATGAAAAACTCAGGGTAAAATTCAGGGTATGACATGGATCAACTGATAGGAAAATCAAATACAGAGCTTTGAGCTATATAGTTATGGGAATTGAGTTATTGAAAAAGACTCCTGAAGGACTCCTCCTCAAGTTCCTAGGCGAAATTGAAGCTTATCTCGCAATTTCTGAGGTGCATAGGGGATCGTATGGTTCCCACCAGGCTGGTCACAAGATGAAGTGGTTACCATGTTAACTATGGATATACTGGCCAACTATGTTGAAAGACTGCTGTCATACCCCAAATTTTGACCCTAGATTTCATCATCATTCTAGGAGCATCTCATATTGCATTGCTAACCCTAACCTTGTACAGTTGCTTTTTTTGTTTTGTTTCATCTGAATTAGGGTTTTGAATCAAGAGAATCAAGAGGATATTTATTTGACCAGTCAATGTCTTGGATTGATCATCAACCTACCAAGTGTTTATACACACAAGAGGCCTCTCTCCATTAAGAATCAAGTGCAAATTGGTCTTGTTACAAGTTCATTGAAGCTCAATTTCATCTGACCCCAAATTAGGGTTTTATCTAACAAAGTCAACTGTGCCTTTGACTTTTGATGAAAGCATGATCCCAAGTCTTGGGACATGATTCAAGACACTCAAATACATCCTTGGAGCCCACCCATGATGTTTACAAGACTCAATAATGCAATATCATTGAAGATCACACAGTTGAATTCATCTGATACATAAGTTTTTAACTGCAAATTCAACTCTTTGACTTTTGAGATTTTTGGTAAAAATTGAATTCCTCAAGCTAAATTTCATGAAAACATGTTTGACCATGAAAAACCAAGAATTTGGAGGTTTCTTGCAAAAGGGTCAAAGTGGAAGAAGTTGAAATTTTTCTAAGTATGCTAAAAAACCCTAATTTTGTGCCAACTTTGAAAGGTCATAACTTTCAATCTAGACCACCATTTTTTGTGTTCCAAAGATTAAATTTAAGCCCTCACAACATACTACAACTTTGTCAATTAGGGTTATTCTTCAAAAAGTGCATAGATTTTGAGTTATGAGGCCACCAAGTTAGTGAAAATAATTCCACACTTAGAAAATTTTTCAAGACAGTTTTTGTTCTAAAAAGTACCAAATTTTGAAGCCAGTTTTCACTATGATCTATTGAGATTCAAGAAATGCATCAAACATGAAAGTTATAGAGCATGTTTGGGGGTTTTAAAAAAGTACAAGAACTCATCCATAGCATTTTTGAGCTAGGAGTTTCGAAGAAGAGAAGTTGGCCTCAAAATCTGAATTTCAAGTAATGTTCTTGGCAAACCATGAGTGAAAATCCTAAACCAAAGCCATGAAATCTGGTTTTGCAGTCTATGTAACTTGTAAATCTTCCTCTAATCAGAGAATTACATAAGTCCTTGGTGCATTACACTTTGATTTGAAGCATTATCCAAGTGATCACACACCATTTTTGGAATGTTATGCCAAAAAGAGTTCAATGACATTCTCATAAAGCACCTTTAATGACAATGTCAACCCTCTTTGAGCTCCACAATGAAAACAACTTTAGAAAGCATGGCACTTTGCATTAGAACTTCAAAAATCCATGAAACTACACTTTGAATCCCAACCAAACCAAAAATCTCCTCAAGTTGCAATTCTGCAGCACATTGATCCCTCAAGTTTCCCTATAAGTAGAGGCTCATTTCAAGCCTCAAAGACAACAAAAACCTCAGAAAACATCCCTCAAACCTCCCATTGCAGCATCTTGCAAACCAACTTCCCTTTAGTGCCAACTTGCACAAACATACCATATGCCCTTTCTAAACACCAAACCACCAAAACACTTGTTCAACACATCACAAATCATCCCTTGAAGGTTTCCAAAACTTCATCCCCATCAGAAACCTGCAAAATCACAAAGTCAACTCTCAAAACCTCAAACTATTGACTTTTTGCATTTTGCGACCCAAAACCCTATCCAGACCATTTCCAAAGCATCTAACCCTTCTAACACACTCTATAAATCATCCCTAAACTGTTCCAAACATTGCTTGGCATGTGTAACTTTATTTACTTGAAGTTCCCATTTTGACACTTTTCATATTTTTGCAAGAAGGGAGGTACAACTTGTTCCAAGTAATTCCTTTTGTTCCAAGCATTCAAAAAGATCCTTAGAGGTGTATTGGAGCTGTCCAAATCATCAAAGCACTTCTGTAGCAACTCTCTTGAAGATTTCAAGTTTTCTCCAAGAGGTAAGTTTCCTGATAAATTGAACTTTTCAAACCATGACATATCTTGATGTACATTGAGTATAAACTTGTCTATTATGATGTATATGATATCTTTGATCCATTGGTTATTGCTTATCATGAATGAATAAGATTGTGCCATAGAAATTGTAAATGTGAAGCTTTAGAGGTGTTGTTATCATGTTTTTAACTTAGAGGCATTTTTAGACAATTCCAATTGTACCACTGTGTTCCTTGTGAAAAAATAGGCAAGATTGGTTTTTATTTCATTAAGTTTCATGAATTATTCAGAAAGTTATGAGTGCTTTTGTAAATTGGAAATGTTGATGATGATGATAACCAGCCATGGCGCCTTGGGTAGCATTTAATACTAGGTTTGGTATTTGTTTTATTGGATGAGGGTGATACAATGGATGTATCACCACCCCAGTGGTTCTTGGCCTGCGCGTGTTTGTGTGTGTGACTGAAAGAACTGGGTTCGAATCTCCCTCGCCCCAGTTCTTTTTATTTTTTCTCATTTTAAAGTAGGCTTCAAATATATATTCATGTTTCCATATGTATTTCACAATGCGTGCATTGGTTTAGTGGCTATATTTTTGAGTGGCAAGATCAGCAGCGTGGGTTCAACACCCATTAGGATCATTTCCTTATTTTTACGACTTTATTTTTCCCATTTTCTTCACAACTTCAAACCTTCATAACTTCTTCATCCCAAAACCTTTTTGACCCATTCTTTTTGCTAAATTCTTAGGAACATGTCTTTTTTCTGTTCATAAAATAAATTTCCAAAAACATTTATTTTTCTTGCACTTATTAGTGTTTAAAGTAGATGACTTTTTAGGGTTTCTTAAGGACTTCTTTTGATTCTTTGATTGATCCCTTTGACTGTCTTTGTGTATATTGAATTGTTTGAATATCCTACACCTTGTATGAACCTTATATGATGTTGTGAACTTATGCATCCTTGTTTTAACATGGTTTTGTTACATTTTTTAAGTGTATGTTTACATGTAAATGTATGTTGAAACTTTAATCATACCATGAGTTCTTGTTTGGTCATTTTGTCCTTAACATGTGATCCTCCTTCATGTTTATATGAACCTTGATGTGCACATATGCCTTGTTTGAATCATACCATGTTTAGGTGTTCTTAAACACTTATTTTTGTCTTAAACATGCCTTTGAATATATGCTTGCATGTCAAACTCTTTGTGATGTTTCCCTTTTATTTAAGACCATGTTTGAACCCTAACATGTATGTTTGGTTGTTACCTACTTGTCCTAAACATGTTTAACTTGTATCCATGATTGAATGTTCAAGTAATATCTTAACTTGTTCACATGATGTTTAATCTTTAACTTGTCATCTATAAGCATGCTCACATGCCATCCCTTATATGTTTGCATCTTCCATTTACATGTTATTGTCATAAACATGTCTCTTTGCTCAAGTATGCTTTGGGTGTTACCTTTACTTGTCTTAAATTTCTTAGATTGTATTCATGATTAAAGTGATGTTTTAACTTATACATGTTTACTTTGAACCATGAATGATACCATGTTAAGTAATGTCTTGACTTATACATGCCTTATTTCAACTTTGAACCTTCTTCATGTTAAGTGATGTCTTGACTTATACATGTTAACTTTTGAACTTTGTCCTCATCCATGTTTAAGTGTTATTATAACTTATACATGTCATACTTAAACTTTGAATTGAATCCTTGTATAAATGTTGTCACACATCTTCTATTGAAGCTTTGAATCTTACCATGTCTAAGTATTGTTATAACTTGTTCATGTTAACTTGTTCATGATTAAATGTTGATATAACTTGTCCATACTTGTCTTGTATTCATGATTAAGTGGTGTTAGTAAACCCTAATGTATGCTTGCCCTAATTATGAACTTAAACTTGTTATCCATGATACTTTAGTCTTGTTAGAACTATCCCCCATGAATGTTTAAGTGTTGTAACATCTTTGCTTACATTGGTTGTCACCATGTTTATTTATAACTTCATTAAAATTTGAATATGCTTGGTTGGTACCTTGTTCTTTTATGACTTTGTCAAGTCTTTGCTTAAGATGTTGTCACATCCACCCTTATGCTTTGGTTGTAACCATGTGCTTTATCTTTGTCATACTACATTTATCATCATGTTTGAATGTTACCTTGACTACTTGCAATTGATATCATACTTGTTCATCTCATCCATATATTCATGCTTACTTTCAAGTTTGTAAAGTTATTCCCCAAGTGATTTTAGTTTGTTAGCTTTCATCCTCTTAATTACCATTTGTTTCCTAATCCAAGGGAAAGAATTTTTCATTGACTCAATGTCATAGGTAGTTTAGCAATACCCATTTCCCTTTCGACCTTGTTAGAGTCATTAACTCTTACAACTTATACTTAGGATAGAACTTACAACTCTTTTGACTTTGCTAAGTCATGTAAGTGTTTAGACTATAACACTTACCTCCCCCTTTGAACCTTGATCATAATCAAGTGTCCATTCATCCCTAGTGAGGTGAACTATAAATGTTCTGATTACATCCTTGTAAGGATATGTAGGCACAAGACCGTGAAGTTTTGGCGAGCATATTTAGTAATAAACTAATAGGTTCCTATCCTCACCAATAAAACCCAAACACAAGACATTTCAAAACAATAGCAAACAATAACACAAATACTAGTAAGAGGTTCCTATAGAGTACTGCAGATGCTTAGGATGCTAACACCTTCCCTAAGTATAACCAACCCCCGAACCTTACAATCTCTTAGCATTGTTGTTACACTGCAAACTTAAGGTTTTCTTCGATCTTTACCTTTTCCTTTGGATAAATCAAAGCTCGGTGGTGAATATTTAAAGATTTGTGATTCAAGTTAATTCAATAGCTTGATATCCAATTCTCACCACAATAGAAATGGTGACTTCACTGGGGACTCCCAAGAGGGATAAGCCTAACTTGCTTATATTTGTTGAAATTCTGGTATGACAGATCCCAGATGTCCTATAGGATGTCGAGACATTTGGTCTGTTACAGATAACATGGCAAGATATAAATAATAACAGTACTAAAAAGCTTAAACAACACACAAAATTTGTTCACCCAGTTCGGTCTAACAACCTACATCTGGGGGCATACCAAGCCAGGAAGGAAGTCCACTATTAGTAGTATCAAGTCATAGACCCTACAATCAACACACCCGTTGATGATCTACTCACTTAATCACTACCCAATGACCCTTCTACCTAAGTCCACCCTAGATAAGAGACTCCATCTCACTTCCAATCATCTCAATGATGTCTAGCAGTCAACACCTCAGCCACTGCATCAACAGCTTGATTTCCAACAACTCTTCAATCACAGAAAAGTAGAAGACACACTTCAATGACAATACCTAGACATGACACACATGACTAAGAACAATACTTAGAGTTGCTTAACAGCTTCCTCCAAGAACAATACATCTCTTACCTACAGGCTTCGAGATAAACACGATGACCATCCCACAAACCGGGTGGTTCATCAACCAACACCGCCCTTACAATTTACATGATGGCTGGCTTCTTTTTCTAGGTTACAATGCTTCTATTTATAACCTAAACCCAACTGGATTTGGGCTTTAAATCACAACATATCAGCTATTACAAATCTGCAAAAGATTCTCCTACAAATTAGGTCTTCAATCAAATCTTCATGCTTTAAATCAGCTGCATAATTTTCTCCATATAAATAGGAACAAATCTCCAAGTAGTTTCCTAAAAAGGATCTTAGTCTCCAAGATCCTTTTTAGGAAATTCAATTAAATCTGCACTTTGTTCCTAATAAATCTCCTTGACCTGCGTATAATGATGAGGTATATCCAAAAATATCTCATCAAATCAAATCAAATCCGTCAAGAGATATACAATAGCAGCAACTGCTGTATCAGACAATGATGTTATGACATCTCCTTTGACATCTTGATTAACTATCACATGACAACAAAACAACAACACCTTAAAACAACCATACACTCATATCAGCTTAGTGCAGCACAACATGTCAAGACATCACACTTGACATCTCCACAACCTGCAACTAATCTAATATGACAGATACTGAACATAACTAGTTAGTGCAGAACAGCATGTCAAGACATCCTCCTTGACATTTCACAACCTGCAACTAAACTATTATGGCAGATACACAAAACAGCATGTTAAAATAACTTAAGTAACATAAAGCTATCAAATAGGTTTTAACAAAATTTAGCCAACACAAATACTGCATAGCTGCAGAACTAACAAACTCCCCCTTTGGCAAATTTTGGCTAAAACCATCATATCATATCAAATATATCAGCAGCAGAAGATAGTCACACACATCAGTAGCAGATAAAACAATTATCAGCACTGCAACACATACACAAGCAGATCAGCACTCAATCTTCATCTGCACACATACACAACCTCACACAGCCACTCACACTAACTCAGAGAAGTTAGAACATCATATAGAACATCATATGTCAGCAGGAAACTCATCTCCCCCTGACTCCAGCTAGCTCCCCCTAAAGCCAAGGAACAGAAACAACAACAGCTAAGCTCTCCCCCCTTTTTAGCCACAATTAGACACACCAGAACAATATCCATACACCCTTTGGATAACACAACCAGCTCCTCCTCAAGGAAACACCCAAGGACACTGGCTACTACTACTTACTTCTCCCCCTTTTTAGCCATAATATGCCAAACCAAGCAACTATGCATTTAAGGGAAATCAACTAGAAGCAGGAAAAAAAATAGTAGTAGTACTCCACCTGACGTGGATAACTAGTGCTCCTGAATGGAAAACATAAGACGCATCTTCATGTCTTCAAGAGCTCACTCCCAGTCCAGCCATCTGCTGAAGCACATTCATTTTAGCACCACAATCCCTTCTGACAAGAAAAAGTAGTCACTCACACATGAAGTTACATCATGCTATACGTGAGAAACATAAGGATCACCATCCTCCTTCAAACAAGCTAAAGCTCCCCCTCAAGCCAAGGGACTAGAAACAACCAGAGAGCCACAAAAACTTCAAATCCACAAAATTTCAAATCCACAAAAAAAAACACATCACAGCCCATCACATCATAGAAGATCACAATAACACAAGAACAGTACTCTCTCCCCAAGCTTTTCAACTGGCCTTAGCAAGGTCCCAACTCTCCAAAGGCAGTCATTCCCTATCATTCTCCCATATGACAATCTGGAATACTCCTGATCAGTTGATGAGTATAATCATCCTTCTGAACCAGAGCATAATCATCCTTCACCAAGGAGTAACTTGTTCCAAGACAATCCTCAATAATAACCAGCTGCCACACTCTGATTATCTTGATTCTTCGAATCCACTTCTGAGATCAACCAAATGCCATAGTTTGATCACCTCATTCATGAATCCTCATATGAAAACAAACAAATGCCACATTTTGACCTTTTTCACGTTTGTCAGAACTCTCACAAAGATATCCTGATCCACCAAGGAAACTTGATCTTCAAGTCACATGTTCCAATTGCTCAATAGCAAACACACTTAGACTCCCTAAGCCATGGTCATGTAACATCTTCTCCTTCCTGCAGCTCCCGCAAACTGCCATGAGAACGATCTTTTTGAAACATCCTATTGTTCATTCCTGTAGATCACCCTATCATAAGCTGATGTGCCACATCACCAGCTGAGACTTTTGATGTTAAGGTAAATGTCAGAATATTATGACATCCAACTGTTGAATTCAGCTCTTCCTTATGCCACTCAGAAGAATCTCCTCCCTTTGCAGAAATAGATTTCCATGCTCTCATAGACTTGATTCAACAATCAAGTTTGAGTAGACAACCTCCATCCTGCTTAGAAACTCCAAAGACTTCAAACCTACCACATCTGAATCTTCATAAAATAAGTAGTCCAAGACTACCCCATAGCAATACTAAAGAATGTCACTTCCCTTAGTAGAGCCGTCAGTAGAAAGCCAGAGATAACTGCCACTTATCCTCGACCTTCACAACCAGAGCAAACACCATGCTCCAAACCACTTAGATCAGAAATAAACTGATCCAAGCTGTAACCATCAAGATTATGATGTCTTCATAGTCTTCCATCTTCATCTTCAACAGCACCACCATCTGGACACGTCATCCACAATACTTTCTAGGAACAGATGCTAAGCAATAATCCCAGGTCAACACCTAGGCGACTTGTGAGCGAATTTAGAACCCCTCCCATGATTCTCCAAACCTCTGATGAAAAGATGTTAAAACAATTGACAGAACATCCTTAATCTTGTCTTTCAAGGATAATCAATTAAATACTTGTGAATTTCACATATAACAATTGATCTTAAATCCCTGTGGTTTAACCCTTCTTCAGATTCCGGCATCTTCTGAATCTTCTTCATGACAAACCATCATGACAACCATTCATACCACAAAAACATTCCATGTTAGGTCAGTGTCTTTACCTTTCACTCCACCCTGAGCAAAGAACTGAAATGATGTTTCAACATCAGTTCCGACATCAACAACCATAGTAAATCACATTAAACATCTACTATGGCTTTGGAGACAACAACCATAGTAATCCACACCCATCTCTTGCAAGGGACACAAGAGGATTGACCATCAGTAGCTGATCAACCTTCAAACCCAGAACATACACACAAGCAGGAACCTACATACTCTACATCTCTAAGAATCTTAAAACTTCTAATGTTCAGACCTCCTGTCTGTCTTTGAGATGTTGGATGCCATCCTTCTGCACCTAAAGGAGAGAAACCATTGACTGGTCATCACAAACAGCATAGACAAATATGCTTCTCCCAACACTTCAACCTACAAGGATGCTCTTCAATCCTTACAAAAAGATGTTCCATTATGTGAGGACACCACATAACTCTCCAGCTTCTCATGTAGATACCATAATCTTTTGGTCCCACCAGCTCCTCCTTAATCCAAACACAACTGCTCATCCTAGATGGTTTGGATGACATTCCAACACCAGTCAATCAGTTAGGTTATTACACCTCCTCTATGCAAGCCAGGAGTAGGCTCCAGACAGATGTGATCAATACACATTTGTTTAGCCCCTAAGCAACTGCAATGTCAAATCTTTATCCACAAGATTCTGCACACTCTACTGGTTTGATGTCCCAACAACTGGTAGAACATCATTCAAGAATAATACCAAGTGTTGCTCCCGAAAGATTCGCATCCAACGGTACAAACACGAGAGTGGCGTAGTAAACACAGAGTCGCCAGCAATGTGTATTTATCCTGAGAGAGGGAAAAGAAACACTGCATAAAACACAGAGTCGCCAGCAATGTGTATTCATCGCAACCATAGTCCGGGTTCGGGAGTCGGTTATGTGAGGGGAAGGTGTTAGCACCCCACGCATCCATCGTACTCGATGGGATCCACGCTTGTTGTCTAAACGGAGGGTGAGTTGTCCTACTATCTATGGCTGAACAAAAGAAAACGGGGATGGAGGTGACTAAGACGGACTCGGTAGAACATATTCGATGCCCTAGGCCTACGTACTCCCTCAGTGCAATGGGAAAGTTAGAGTCAATGTAGTTCGGATGGGAATTGTGGGGGAAGGTTGCTTGCCAAGACAATCGCTGTCTTGTGCCTACATATCCTCAATCGGACGAGAGAGAAGAATAAGAGCTGATGTAGTTCATGGGTACGACCACGGATGGGTGAGTGTTTTTTATGAGCGGCGTTAGATTCGCGTCCGGCAGTTAGGGTCGATGCCTGTTTGCCACTCAGACGGAAGCTAACGTGCTCTTTTCTGAAAATGGTCTGGAACCAAACAATCCCGAAGGATGAAAAGATTTGAATTTGTTTTTGTGTTTTTTAGACATAAGTGTTTTTTAAAGTTAGTTCATAACTTGCATTGCACCAAAGTCTAGGGCACAGGGACAAATACTTAACGAATCGTCCCAAGACAGGACGCCCGCTAAGCACTCTAGAAAGATGAGAGGAAGCCCCTCATTTCTCATTCCCCACCCTTAAGGCTCGTGCGCAATACACTTTATCTTTATTAAATGTTTTCAAGAAGTTTTGAGATGAGAAGAGAGAAGACCCAAAGGAAACTCTAAAGGGAAACTAAGAGTCCTAATGTTATCATGCATGGGTGACCTAGGGTTAGTGAGGCTTAGGAGGGAGCTAACCTAATGTTATCATGCTTGGATTGAGAGCCTAATGTCTATCCTACTCCGAGCTTAATCTGAAATTAAGTCGGACTAGGAGCCTTAAGGGAGCATTCGAATACAGAGGTAATCAGCAAGTAAACACCAGACAGCTCAATCACAAAGAGAAAGTTGAATACGAAACCAAGTTAAGAGAAATTCAAGTATAAAGAGAAAATTAGGAATTAATCAGAAATTAATCAACAATTAGTCAAGAATAACCAAGTTAGAATTAAAATACTAATTAAAAGAAAGATTAAATTCTAAGTAAAAAGTTATTCTAAAAATTAATATCTAATCCTAAAAAAATAATCCAAGTTAAAATCTAATATTAAAAATATTAACTAACCTAATTATTATAAAACAAATAAACAATTACCAAAACAAATGTTAAAAAAAAAAAAATCAAAAACTAACATTATTTTGAAAATAAAGGGGTGCAGGAAGTGTTCAGAGGGTGGGGAAAAGGAATCCAGGCGAATGGGCCTTGGCTGTCAGGCCCAAGGTTTTCATCAAGTTACAGGGGGAGGTGTATTGAGCAGTCCAGGTGGTGTGAAATGGAAGACGTGTGGGCCTTGGCATTTAGGCCCAATGGCCTTATCCATGTCCATGAGGGGGGGACGGAGTGTTTAATGGGTGTACGAACAAGGGTAGTAGGCACATGGGCCTTGGATACCGGGCCCAATGATTTTGTTTTAGACGCCAGGAGATGCGTTAGTAGTAAAGCGGGGGGCTAGCAGGGAAAAACCAAGAGGGCTTAAAGGCCCGGTCCAAACATGGGTTGATGATACAAGTAAAAAAATTCATCAACAGAACCCTAGCTTCTTCATATCCCTCTCTTCTTTTTCACGACGCCGCTGGAACACTCTCGTCCCCTCGTACCAAATCTCCTCCGTCGCGCCTCCACGCCACTCCGTTCTCTCCTTCTTCTCCGTTCACAACTCAACACCATCACAACAATCTCCTCTCTGACCTTGGCTTCATCATGTTCACTTCTTCCATCACGTCAGCGGTTCTCTCCCTCAATACATCGCGTGTGACAAAGAAACACGACAAAACCTTACGCCGGTGACGGAAAGAACTTCACAACATCAACACCATGACAACCTTTTGTCTTAACAAACGGTTCCAATTGAAATCTTACCCTCCACCACAAATCAAGGTCTAAACAGAGACGATGTAATCCACACACGGGAACGAAGACAAAGCTGCAAAAGATGGAGGTGCTTACCTATCGGAGCTCGTCCGATGTGTCTTCAAATCGACGGAGATAAACAGAAAACCAGAGGTGACGTCTGCTACACTTCGAATCTTGCGCAATTCACTTCTTACTACGCGTTCAGGATTATCGTGTTGTTGTTGTTGATTTGCTTCTGAATCCTTTTTCTCTTCCACTTCTTGATCTTCTTCTGCAGGTCGACTCTGACATCACCGTACGATTCACTGCAGGTTGTTGATGTTGATGAATGTGGAGAGCAAAAAACATGAAGGAGATCTCAATTCTGTTGCAATTTTTTAATTAGTTTTGAAGTATCTGTGCTATGGTTTTCTACAGGTTAATCTTTAATTGAAGATGGCAACTGATGTGATTTGCAGAAAAGTTTGCTGAAGGTTGAAGGCTCCAAGGTCGTGAGATTTCAAGATGTGTAGAGAAGGTGAACTGATGATGAAATGGAGATATGGTGTGTTGGCTATGTTTGTATTGCAGTGTGTGTTGGCTATTATGTTCAGTGTGGATTGTGATAATGGCTAGGTTTTTTTGGTTGCAGGTTCTGGAAGTTTGGCAGAGGTTGGTGGAGAATTGAAAGGGATCAGAATGAAGGAATGGAGAAACTCACCCTCTTCTACTCAGTAGCAGTGATAAAAATGAAGATGAAATTTGGAGAACTCAGCGTGTGAGCCCCCCTAAGATTGTAAACAGCAGCTCTTATATAAGGAGGAAAAGAAGGATCGAGAGAGAGAATTTGTTAGGAGAATTTGGAGGGTAGGATGGTATTTGAATTCAATTCCGTTAGAGTGAGTTGTGCATTTTTGTTGAGAGAATGAGGTCACGAGTTTTTGTACGTGTTTTGGGAAATGAAATTCTGTTAAAAGGATGTGAATTGGCTGGCAGTTTGTGCGTGCGTCTGTCATGACTTATGCATTGCTATGAAAATATTTTTTTCTAATTTTCTGTTATGGCTTTTCTTGAAATTTTGTTGCACCTTTAGGAATTTGGGCTTGTTTGACTTTGGATTTGATTAGTTGGACAAAGCATCCCGTCGTATTTTCCTCTAACTACAACACCTTGGGAGCCTCTCATTTGAGCAGCTCTTTTATTCTTTCTCTTGGGGCTAAAAGCTGACCTTTTATTGTATTTCTTTTCTTGCCATAAAAACAGACTGTGGTGTTTTATTGAAGGAAGAAAATGGAAGTGACTTGATGGCTGCATTAGGAAAAATGATATGTGTATCAGCTTGGGCGTGGTGATCTTATGATGACTGAAGATATGAATCATTGGAAAAGGTTGGTGGGCTCAAGTAGTGAAGGGTTTTGAAAAGTCAATATTTACTGCTTGCACCTTTTGTGAAACCTCCACTGTTACTTCTTGTAATTTGGAAAATGAACTTTGTAATTGGAATCTTTGTAAGTTGAATTAGGCTTTGGAAATGATATGGAATATGACTTGGAAAATTGGCTAATGGACATTGTTATAAAATGGATAATATTTGATATTAAAAGTGGATAATGAATTAAATTGAAAAATGGATTTGAAAATGGGTTAAAAATGAAATATGGTTATGAGATGAAATGGATAATTGGTTTAGACAAATGGATCCGAAAGATAAATGGATATGGAGAAATGGTTTCTAATAGATATTGAAATTGAATATGGTTAATAAATGGATATTATGGAAATTAATAAAAATGGATTTTTGAATGGACAAAAGAATGGGTATAAATGGATAAAGAAAAAAGAATAAATGGTATATGTATATATGAATCAGTACAGGTTATGGATTTGTACATGGACAAAGAGAAATGGTTCTAAAAAAGGATAACCACACTACACCAACTCTCGACTTTCCACAACACCCGATTAAAGGCACACAACTACCGCTGAAACAAAACGCCTACGTCACACATCCTCTGAATCTTTGATCAAGTGAATCCTCACATGAACTCTTGCTTGACAACCTGATGAAGTCTACAACTCAACCTTGAAAACAAACCCTAATTCACCTTGATGTACACTGATAAATCTTGAAGAAGATGACTTGAACTGAGAAGAAAAACCAATGAACCTCTGACCCAAAGCCTTTGATGAATCCTATGAATAAGAAAACCTCAGAACTTGACGCACCTCTGGATAGGAAAATACTGATAATAAGAAAACCCTTTGATCCCATGTCTTAAGAACCAATGCGGATGATTAATTATGAACCATGACCTAATGATGCAAAATGAGAAAGAAACATAAGCCAGTTAGAGGTTAGAAAAAAGATAGGGCAAATTTTGGGGTGCTACAGCTGCCCCTATTCAATCGAGTTGGACCTGAAGGGATGATAGCAACGGCTTTCAGACATTCAAGGTAGAAGGTGATTGAATATAAAAAGAACCCAGAAATTTGCAAACTGTGCCAAGGAGAGACGACTCCACTGGGGGACAAGTAATAAATATTGCACCACCACAACACGTACGAGTGTTGGAAACCAATACAGACGATGTATTGAAATGTCTTGAAATAAAAACGGACGAGTGTTAGCTATGCTGGGGATAAAGTGAAACAAACTCTCCCAGGTTATGTCATCTCTGCTGATAAAGAGAACTGACAAAGGAATCTCAAAAAGATTGCTATCTCTGCTGATAAAGAGAACTAGCAAAATAAATGCCATCCCTGTTGATAAAGGGAACTGACGAAGAAAATCTTCAAAAGATTGCTATCTCTGCTGATAAAGAGAACTAGCAAAATAAATGTCATCCCTGCTGATAAAGGGAATTGACGAAGAAAATCTCCAAGATAATAACTTTACTAGGGATGAGAGAAATCCAAACAGACAAATCTGCGGGGAGGACAGCTCAACATCATCAAGGAATTGACGAAGATAACACATTGTCATAGGGATGACAGGAAGAAGATGAAACCCAAGAAACACCTCGTCAAAGGGTTGACGGGAAGAAAACCTAACCGAAGAGAAGGCATTGTCATAGGGATGACAGGAAAAAGATGAAACCCATAGAAAGAAGAGTGAACCCCAGAACCGCACCGATTATTTATCCGAAGAACCACATTGTCATAGAGATGACAGAAAGAGGATGAAACCCATATCCGAAGAAACACCTTGTCATAGGAATGACGAAAGAAAATTCCACCGTAGGAACACATTGCTATGGAGATGACTGAAAGAGGATGAACCCCAAGAAACACATTGTCATAGGGATGACAGGAAGAAAATGAAAATTCCACCGTTGGAATACATCGTCATGGGGATGACAGAAAGAGGATGAAACCCAAGAAAACACCTCATCAAAGGGTTGACGGGAAGAAAATTGAAAACATCCGAAGGTACGAAACCTGAGCTCGGAACACATCGTCAAGGGGTTGACGAAAAGAAACTGAAAACATCCGAAGGTACGAAACCTGAGCTCGGAACACATCGTCAAGGGGTTGACAGAAATAAACTGAAAACATCTGAAGGTACGAAACCTGAGCTCGGAACACATCGTAAAAGGGTTGACGGGAAGAAACTGTCTGCTGAGGAATGGCTTGGCATTCTCTTTTGGGATATGTCACTGTTCTGACTGAAAATTGATTCAGGCTTCTATACAAGGTACCAAATCTGGCTTATGCTTCGCATGCATATGTTTGAATGTTTTATGGCGTAATGCTCCATACGAAATGGAAATGCTACGCGTTTGAGGATGCAATGTAAATATGCTTACTATATGCAAAAGGACCCCTCCAGCAAAATAAATGCTGAAGAGAAGAGGCCAAATCCGCTGGAGATGACAAACTGAACTGTCTCCGAGGTTACGAACCCTGCCGAGGAAGTTGCACTGACCGGCCTTCCTGATATAACCACTGCTGAAGATGAAACCCGAAGAGAACTCCCACTCCGTTGGGGATTACGAATAAACCTTGAAGATGGACCCCAAATATTTGTTACGGAAGAGGTGCCAATAACCATTGGACTTTGAATCTGGTGGGGATGTCAACCACTGTTGATCAAACCATTGAGATGACTATCACCTGCTTGGGGAATGAAGTCAATAACAGCGAACCTGCTGGAGAATATCATTGAGCTTAGCCTGTAGTCGGGGAAACACCCTTAACCTGCTGGGGAATACCAGCCATCACCAACAACTCTGCTCGGGGAACGACGGTTGATGATATCCACTCTGCTAGGGTACATCATTGAGCTTACTCCTCTGCTGGAGACTTACTTTCTACCCTTACTCTATTGGGGAGAGAAACTCTACTGGGGACGTCACGTGTCGATCATCAACATGAACCCTGTAGATGTGATATGACCAAAAGATGCCCTGATACAGCATAGCCCATAAAGGAACCTGTCTTCGAGAGGTCTCATGAAGATCTTATATATCTTGCCCCATGATCTTGATTAACCGTTCTCCTGAGAAGAACCCTTTTGCTTTTGGGGTGACCTGCCCCAGCCTTGAAGTGATTTTGCCCTTGACTGGCTAATCTGTGAAGGAGTACCTCTGACTGACTGACCTTCGAGAGATTTGTCGAATCTCGATCTGATTTCCCCAGATTGGCTGAATCTTGGAATGAATTGCCCATTTGATATGACTATTTGATGGCTTGCCCCTGCTCAACGGAGTACTTAGGCACTCTGCACTTATATTGGTCAATCTTTTCATTGCAGAAACTTCCCTGATCAAGAACTTACTCGCAAGTAAAACAATTCGTTTTGAAAATGACAATTTTAATGCAATGCATATGACAGTTTTGAAATCCAAGTATGTTCACTGGAAAAAATTGTGACATATAGTGAATGAATCACTAATCAAAGTGTCGCTGATACTAACATGAATGGTAAGAAGATCCTTTTAGGAGTCAGGTTCGACGCGATCTTTACCGAAGTATGCTTTTGAAACAACCTTGCTTCAATTAGGTCTTTTAAAGGTTGTAACGTGGCTTGGTTCACGGTTTGAGAAAGAAAGGACATAAAGCTCAAAGTTTTGTTTTAACCCACCCATTCTCCTTGATGTTCTCCAGTCCTACGTTCAGCTAACTCGACATAAGCGCTCACATTTCAACAAGGTTAATGAATAGTATGAGGATAGAAAGAACCCACGCGGTTTTTGGAGTGACAGCCACCCCTTTTGCCTTTGGTGTCTGTAAACACACGACTTGTTCTTTATTTGAGGATTTTTCTTTTTCCATTTTTTCGCTTTTTATTCTTTTGCTTTTCCCTGATTTTTCCTGGACTAACTCTTTTGAATTTTTCGATTTCGAAGTCCAGCGGGATGCCCTAACTTTTTCCTAAGCCATTTGTTTTCAAGTTTCGACTTAGCGGGCTTTCTCTTTCTTTTGATTCTTTGTTCTCTTTTTTTTTGAACAAATCGTGTGACACTGGCATGTCTGACTTGTTTGCAAGGGATGTGACTGCCTCACTCTTCGGTTGGTGAGGGATAACCGTTGTGATTTGATCCTCGAATGGGATACTCCTTTGAAATTTGAACGTTTGGTCAAATTAATTGACACCTACCCTACCCCAGGTTAAGATTGAGGGTTTTTTCGTTTTCAGAAAGAAACTCCTACTTCTAGGCTCAAAGGGGTTGACAAGGGATTATCTTCCTTATATCTCCGGTGTTTAGGGATTTGAAACAATGCCGGTTTATCATCAGCAAGGTTTTGTCCCAAAAGCATACCATCAGAAGTTCTGCATCTTTGAATTTCATCATCCTCCCTCAGATCCTGCTTAAACAAGGGTTAGATATCAATAAAGAAAATATGAGTGAACACAGATGGATTTAATCAAAACATGCATATTCATTTCATTATCATTATCAACTGAAAACAGACGAGTTTTACAAATGAGTTTGCACTTTAATAGAAAAGAAACTACAAATGCAAAGAAATGACATGATCTAAAAGATTGCCAGCTTCGGGAAATTGGGCTTTTCAATCTTGACTTGCTACTGAACTAGCCATCTTCAGAATTGCTCGTCGAAGTTAGTCTGATAAAAACTTGCACCACTGCTCTCGGTGTCTTCTTCCATGACCTGGACTGATGAACCCACCTGACTGGACGAAGGAGAATTATTGATCTGAATACCCTAAGGCGTGAATGAGAACATATTGGAGTCAAGAAGTGTCTGAATCTTGCTCCTGAGCACCTTACAGTCTTTAGTTGAATGCCCACGTGCCCCAGCATGGTAGTCATAACGGGCGTTGACATCAAAACCTGGTGGATACGGAAAAGGCACTGGCTTCAATTCCTTCGGCACTATCAATCCACCTCTTATCAAATCTGGCAGCATCTGACGATATGACATTGGCAATTGAGTGAAGTGCCTCTTTGGCTTCCTGGGTCTTTGTCGGGCGTGCTGACGCGGCTGACGGCGGTACGACCGTTGATTCTGAGATCCAGAAGATTGCTGACTCTGAACAATTGATGCATCTGAATATTGAGGATGAGATGGTAGATGTTCCCAGATGGAATTACTTTCTTCCTACCATTCTTCTTGAGCATTGACGACTAATCCACTTTCATTAGCTGGGAACTTCGAGGCGCTTTGGATTTTTCCATACTTGATACCGAACTCGACGCGTTCTCCAAGTATTACCAAGTCAGAGAATTTTAATACAGTAATCAACTTATCGAAGTATGGTCCTTGCAAAGTATCCTTGAACATATTAACCAATTCTCTATCCGAAAGTGGTGGTTGAACGCGAGCAGCTAACTCTCTCCATCTCTGAGCATACTCTCTGAATGATTCGTTATCCGCTTTAGATAAACCTTGCAACTGCAGGCGGCTAGGAGCCATGTCAAGATTATAACTGTACTGCTTTACAAAGGCATTGGCTAGATCTGACCATGATCGGATGCTACCACTTTCCAACTGCATATACCAACTCAATGATGCCCCACTCAGACTGTCCTGGAAATAGTGAATCATAAGCTTGTCATTATAGATATGTGAGGTCATTATTTAGCTAAACATCACCAAATGTAGCTTTGGACAGCTATCCCCTTTGTATTTCTCAAAATTCGGCATCTCAAATTTTAGAGGTAACACAAGGCCGGGCACCAAACGCATGCTCGCAGCATTCAGATCAAGAGTATCACGCTTCATTAGGGCATCAAGCTTCTCTTCCAACACACGACATCTTTCATCAAACGCAACGGCCCTTGGATCCTTAGTTTTAATCTTTGGAACTACCCCTTGGAAATCTGGCACAGAGAAGGAAAAGCTTTGATAGTTTGTGGCATAAAGAGAAGAAGAATGTCCATCTCGGACGATGGTACGCTCGTGTATAACTTGATTCTCAGCAGGGATTCGCACATGCTGAGCCTGAGCAACATTGTTCACTGGAGGTGGAATGACATTCCCAGTAACTGAAGTCCCCTGAACATTGGCCTCTCCCCTATTCATGGCTGTCATAGCTTCCACAAGTTGGTCCAACTGATTCTTCATCAATTCAACATCGGCCTTAGTTACAAACTGATTCTGTTCCCCTGAATTCATGATGATCTCCCCAAAAACTGATTCAAGTCCGATGAGAAAGTCTAGAAATCAACTACGGTTCAGACAAAGGATGGATGAGCACTCTGATCAGGCCGGAGACAGATATGCAAAAATGATGCAAGATGCAAATGCAATGCAATATGAATGCAGCAGACATGGGATCAAAGCTTCCACAAATTCTGAATAACTGCTGTGCTGCTGACTGAATAAGTTCACAAGTCTGTTCTGAAGAAAACCAGAATATCTGAATACCAAAATACCAGAATAACCAGAATACCAGACTGATAAGTTCACACTGATAGGAAAACCATAATACCAGGTAGGTTGAAGGCTAAGGTCACCTGCAAACATGCAAACACCCATCCCATCTCACATGTGGGTTCTAGAAGGGCGAGGATCCTCAATATCACGAGCTCTCAGGTCGAGAAATGATGATACGTTCACCATTTCTGGTTTGACATCATCATCAATCGAGGAGGCCTCGACTGATTCCCCTAAAAAATAAGGTCATCCTATGCGAGTCCCTCAGCATTGGGTCCTTGGATCGACAAGTGTAATGGGTTTGCTATTTCTGGTCTGCCATTATCACAGGTCGGGAGGAGAGGCGCAACTGAGGTATCGGAGAAACGGTCACCAGAGTCGATAGCTCTCTAGATCAACACCCTAACATGCACAAGACACACACGTCAGAATGCGTCCTAAGATAGCCTCGTCTGGTTGTGAATTTCGTGAACACACAAACGTACCAAGCGGGCACGTAGGTCCCACTACTCTCCACTCTAGTCCTAGGGTGTACTCAAGCCTGGGTATTGGGCTTATCTCTCAGAACAACCCAACCTGCTAAACAGAAACCAGCCAGCACAACACAACAATATCCAGTATGACAGTAATAAAATGAAATATAATGCAATAAAAGTTGTAAAACAGTAATATACATCATAATAAAGCACAAAAAATAAACACCCAACGAAAACAACAAACAAGCACTAGGATCGACTTGCAAGAGGGGATGGACCAGCAAGAGGTCAACATATCCCCAGCAGAGTCGCCAGCTGTCGCTCCCGAAAGATTCGCATCCAAAGGTACCAATGCGAGAGTGGCGCAGAAAACACAGAGTCGCCAGCAATGTGTATTTATCCCGAGAGAGGGAAAGGAAACACTGCATAAACCTAAAAAAAAAGGGGGAAAGACATGGTCATCGCAACCATAGTCCAGGTTCGGGAGTCGGTTATGCGAGGGGAAGGTGTTAGCACCCCACGCATCCATCGTACTCGATGGGATCCATGCTTGTTGTCTAAACGGAGGGTGATCTGTCCTACTATCTATGGCTGAACAAAAGAAAACGGGGATGGGGGTGACTAAGACGGACTCGGTAGGACATATTCAATGCCCTAGGCCTACGTACTCCCTCAGTGCAATGGGAAAGTCAGAGTCAACGTAGTTCGGACGGGAACTGTGGGGGAAGGTTGCTCGCTAAGACAATCGCTTTCTTGTGCCTACATATCCTCAATCGGACGAGAGAGAAGAATCAGAGCTGATGTAGTTCATGGGTACAACCACGGACGGGTGAGTGTTTTTTATGAGCGACGTTAGATTCGCGTCCAGCAGTTAGGGTCGATGCCTGTTTGCGACTCAGACGGAAGGTAACGTGCTCTTTTCTGAAAATGGTCTGGAACCAAACAATCCCGAAGGATGAAAAGATTTGAATTTGTTTTTGTGTTTTTTAGACAGAAGTGTTTTTTAAAGTTTGTTCATAACTTGCATTGCACCAAAGTCTAGGGCACATGGATGAATACTTAACGAATCGTCCCAAGACAGGACGCCCGCTAAGCACTCTAGAAAGATGAGAGGAAGCCCCTCATTTCTCATTCCCCACGCTTAAGGCTCGTGCGCAATACACTTTATCTTTATTAAGTGTTTTCAAGAAGTTTTGAGATGAGAAGAGAGAAGACCCAAAGGAAACTCTAAAGGGAAACTAAGAGTCCTAATGTTGTCATGCATGGGTGACCTAGGGTTAGTGAGGCTTAGGAGGGAGCTAACCTAATGTTATCATGCTTGGATTGAGATCCTAATGTCTATCCTACTCCGAGCTTAATCATAAATTAAGTCAGACTAGGAGCCTTAAGGGAGCATACAAATACAGAGGTGATCAGCAAGTAAACACCAGACAACTCAATCACAAAGAGAAAATTGAATACGAAACCAAGTTAAGAGAAATTCAAGTATAAAGAGAAAATTAGGAATTAATCAAAAATTAATCAACAACCAGTCAAGAATAACCAAGTTAGAATCAAAATACTAATTAAAAGAAAGATTAAATTCTAAGTAAAAAGTTATTCTAAAAATTAATATCTAATCCTAAAAAAATAATCCAAGTTAAAATCTAATATTAAAAATATTAACAAACCTAATTATTATAAAACAAATAACCAATTACCAAAACAAATGTTAAAAAAAAAAAAATTAAAAACTAACATTAACTTGAAAATAAAGGGGTGCAGGAAGTGTTCAGAGGGTGGGGAAAAGGAATCCAGGCGAATGGGCCTTGGCTGTCAGGCCCAAGGTTTTCATCAAGTTACAGGAGGAGGTGTATTGAGCAGTTCAGGTGGTGTGAAATGGAAGACGTGTGGGCCTTGGCATTCAGGCCCAATGGCCTTATCCATGTCCAGGAGGGGGGACAGAGTGTTTAATGGGTGTACGAACAAGGGTAGTAGGCACATGGGCCTTGGCTACCGGGCCCAATGATTTTGTTTTAGACGTCACGAGATGCGTTAGTAGTAAAGCGGGGGGCTAGGAGGGAAAAACCAAGTGGGCTTAAAGGCCCGGTCCAAACATGGGTTGATGATACAAATCAAAAAATTCATCAGCAAAACCCTAGCTTCTTCATATCCCTCTCTTCTTCTTCACGACGCCGCCGGAACACTCTCGTCCCCTCGCACCAAATCTCCTCCGTCGCGCCTCCACGCCACTCCGTTCGCTCCTTCTTCTCCGTTCATAACTCAACACCATCACAACAATCCCCTCTCTGACCTTGGCTTCATCATGTTCGCTTCTTCCATCACGTCAGCGGTTCTCTCCCTCAATACATCGCGTGTGACAAAGAAACACGACAGAACCTTACGCCGGCGACGGAAAGAACTTCACAACATCAACACCACGACAACCTTTTGGCTTAACAAACGGTTCCAATTGAAATCTTACCCTCCACCACAAATCATGGTCTAAACAGAGACGATGTAATCCACACACGGGAACGAAGACAAAGATGCAAAAGATAGAGGTGCTTACCTATCGGAGCTCGTCCGATGCGTCTTCAAATCGACGGAGATAAACAGAAAACCAGAGGTGACGTCCGCTCCACTTCGAATCTTGCGCAATTCACTTCTTACTACGCGTTCAGGATTATCGTGTTGTTGTTGTTGATTTGCTTCTGGATCCGTTTTCTCTTCCACTTCTTGATCTTCTTCTTCAGCTCGACTCTGACATCACTGCACGATTCACTGCAGGTTGTTGATGTTGATAAATGTGGAGAGCGAAAAACATGAAGGAGATCTCAATTCTGTTGCAATTTTTTAATTAGTTTTGAAGTATTTGTGCTATGGTTTTCTACAGGTTAATCTTGAATTGAAGATGGCAACTGATGTGATTTGCAGAAAAGTTTGCTGAAGGTTGAAGGCTTCAAGGTCGTGAGGTTTCAAGATGTGTAGAGAAGGTGAATTGATGATGAAATGGAGATATGGTGCATGTTGGCTATGTTTGTATTGCAGTGTGTGTTGGCTATTATGTTCAGTGTGGATTGTCATAATGGCTAGGTTTTTTTGGTTGCAGGTTCTGGAAGTTTGGCAGAGGTTGGTGGAGAATTGAAAGGGATCAGAACGAAGGAATGGAGAAACTCACCCTCTTCTACTCAGTAGCAGTGATAAAAATGAAGATGAAATTTGGAGAACTCAGTGTGTGAGCCCCCCTAAGATTGTAAACAGTTGCTCTTATATAAGGAGGAAAAGAAGGATCGAGAGAGAGAATTTGTTAGGAGAATTTGGAGGGTAGGATGGTATTTGAATTCAATTCCGTTAGAGTGAGTTGTGCATTTTTGTTGAGAGAATGAGGTCACGAGTTTTTGTACGTGTTTTGGGAAATGAAATTCTGTTAAAAGGATATGAATTGGCTGGCAGTTTGTGCGTGCGTCTGTCATAACTTATGCACTGCTATGAAAATATTTTTTTGTAATTTTCTGTTATGGTTTTTCTTGAAATTCTGTTGCACCTTTAGGAATTTGGGCTTGTTTGACTTTGGATTTGATTAGTTGGACAAAGCATCCCGTCGTATTTTCCTCTAACTACAACAACTTGGGAGCCTCTCATTTGAGCAGCTCTTTTATTCTTTCTCTTGGGCCTAAAAGCTGACCTTTTATTGTATTTCTTTTCTTGCCATAAAAACAGACTGTGGTGTTTTATTGAAGGAAGAAAATGGAAGTGACTTGATGGCTGCATTAGGAAAAATGATATGTGTATCAGCTTGGGCGTGGTGATCTTATGATGACTGAATATATGAATCATTGGAAAAGGTTGGTGGGATCAAGTAGTGAAGGGTTTTGAAAAGTCAATATTTACTGCTTGCACCTTTTGTGAAACCTCCACTGTTACTTCTTGTAATTTGGACAATGAACTTTGTAATTGGAATCTTTGTAAGTTGAATTAGGCTTTGGAAATGATATGGAATATGACTTGGAAAATTGGCTAATGGACATTGTTATAAAATGGATAATATTTGATATTAAAAGTTGATAATGAATTAAATTGAAAAATGGATTTGAAAATGGGTTAAAAATGAAATATGGTTATGAGATGAAATGGATAATTGGTTTAGACCAATGGATCCGAAAGATAAATGGATATGGAGAAATGGTTTCTAATAGATATTGAAATTGAATATGGTTAATAAATGGATATTATGGAAATTAATAAAAATGGATTTTTGAATGGACAAAAGAATGGGTATAAATGGATAAAGAAAAAAGAATAAATGGTATATGTATATATGAATCAGTACAGGTTATGGATTTGTACATGGACAAAGAGAAATGGTTCTAAAAAAGGATAACTACACTACACCAACTCTCGACTTTCCACGACACCCGATTAAAGGCACACAACTACCGCTGAAACAAAACGCCTACGTCACACATCCTCTGAATCTTTGATCAAGTGAATCCTCACATGAACTCTTGCTTGACAACCTGATGAAGTCTACAACTCAACCTTGAAAACAAACCCTAATTCACCTTGATGTACACTGATAAATCTTGAAGAAGATGACTTGAACTGAGAAGAAAAACCAATGAACCTCTGACCCAAAGCCTTTGATGAATCCTATGAATAAGAAAACCTCAGAACTTGACACACCTCTGGATAGGAAAATACTGATAATAAGAAAACCCTTTGATCCCATGTCTTAAGAACTAATGCGGATGATTAATTATGAACCATGACCTAATGATGCAAAATGAGAAAGAAACATAAGCCAGTTAGAGGTTAGAAAAAAGATATGGCAAATTTTAGGGTGCTACACCAAGGGATCCTTCAATATATACCTGTGGATGGTCTTTCAGAGAAGAGAGCAAAAATAAATTACATCCTTCTGATCTCTCATCAACAAACTTATTGAAAATGCCTTTATGAGTGGACATTGGTCAAACCTCAAGTATCTTTGGTCACTTTAATAAGTCAGATAATATTATCCTCAAGTGCCTCAACACACAAAACCACCAGGAGGTTTCTGACAGATACATATGCAGCGGAACACAGATAAAGAAAACCCCTCAACAACCTTCAGGAAAACCTTAATAACTATTGCACAAACACCACACTCCAGGTGCAACAGGTCAGCATAGGTTGAAAATAAATCACCCTATAAAGCAGCTCACCACATGCCTGACAACTTCAAACAAAGCCAATACATACCCTGTCACAAATAGTCAATCCTCCACTTCAAGGGATCTTACAAACAACTATATGAACTAACCAAGTCCATAACTCAGCAAAACTATCTTCCTTGCACATGAACCAGAAAGTATCTTCCCTAGATCTCATCCAGAAACAGACAGGATGCCTGCTCAGATACCAATTGAAATTCTGGTATGACAGATCCCATATGTCCTACAGGATGTCGAGACATCTGGTCTGTTACAGATAACATGGCAAGATATAAATAATAACAATACTAAAAAGCTTAAACAACACACAGAATTTGTTCACCCAGTTCGGTCTAACAACCTACATCTAGGGGCATACCAAGCCAGGAAGGAAGTCCACTATTAGCAGTATCAATTCATAGACCCTACAATCAACACACCCGTTGGTGATCTACTCACTTAATCACTACCCAATGACCCTTCTACCTAAGTCCACCCTAGATAAGAGACTTCATCTCACTTCCAATCATCGCAATGATGTCAAGCAGTCAACACCTTAGCCACTGCATCAACAACTTGATTTCCATCAACTCTTCAATCACAGAAAAGTAGAAGACGTACTTCAATGATAATACCTAGACATGACACACATGACTAAGAACAATACTTAGAGTTGCTTAACAGCTTCCTCCAAGAACAATACATCTCTTACCTACAGGCTTCGAGATAAACACGATGACCATCCCACAAACCGGGTGGTTCATCAACCAACACCGCCCTTATAATTTACATGATGGCTGGCTTCTTTTTCTAGGTTACAATGCTTCTATTTATAACCTAAAACCAACTGGATTTGGGCTTCAAATCACAAAATATCAGCTGCTAAAAATCTTCAAAAGATTCTCCTACAAATTAGGTCTTCAATCAAATCTCCATGCTTTAAATCAGCTGCAGAATTTTCTCCACATAAATAGGAACAAATCTCCAAGTAGTTTCCTAAAAAGGAATCCAATTAAATCTGCACTTTGTTCCTAAAAAATCTCCTTGACTTGTGTATAATGATGAGGTATATCCAAAAAGATCTCATCAAATCAAATCAAATCCGTCAAGAGATATACAATAGCAGCAACTGCTGTATCAGACAATGATGTTATGACATATCCTTTGACATCTTGATTAACCATCACATGACAGCAAAACAGCAACACCTTAAAACAACCATGTACTCATATCAGCTTAGTGCAGCACAACATGTCAAGACATCACACTTGACATCTCCACAACCTGCAACTAATCTAATATGACAGATACTGAACATAACTAGTTAGTGCAGAACAGCATGTCAAGAGATCCTCCTTGACATTTCATAACCTGCAACTAAACTATTATGGCAGATACACGAAACAGCATGTTAAAACAACTTAAGTGACATAAAGCTATCAAATAGGTTTTAACAAAATTTAGCCAACACAAATACTGCATAGCTGCAGAACTAACATTTGTGATATTATTTGCTTGCTTTTTATTGTTTAATGGGTGGTTACCTTGCGTGGTGAGATAAGTCCCAACCTTGGACTTGAGCATAAAAATAAGATAGGAAGGTGGTACATTCAAGAAGGCTTATAGGGAGTTGATTCCCGACCAAGCTAACTTGAGAAATCACCACTCAGTAGAGGCACCTTTAAGAATAAGTATTGTTGATAAAGAGATTATGAAAACGATACTATTTCTTGATTGAGCCTATGAAGCTGAAGACCTTTAGTCACCATTAACCACACTTGGCCTTGTTTGGAACGTATTGCGATAACTATGAGGGTGTTAAAGCTAGTGGGATTATACCTAAGTGAATCGCACACTCAAAGATACAATAGATTCACCACCGAACTTTATTTAGTTCCAAAGGATAGGGAAAATATCGATAAAACCCAAGGGGAAGAGAAACGGGTAAGGGGGTCAGTTATGCGAAAGGAAGGTACTAGCACCTTACACATCTGTCGTACCCGACTGGAACCATTTCTCTTGCTTCTAGGCTTGGATGGATTATCTATCTAAAGGCTTCTATCTAAAATAGGAAAAGAAAAGAGAAAAAGAAAGTGCTCGCAGAGGATTGAGGCCCTCGTGCCTACGTACCCTCATAGTGCAATGAGAAAATCAGAGCGCCGTAATTCAAGGAACCAAGGAAGAGAGAAGGGAAAGTGGCTCGCCAAGATTTCACGATCTCGTGCCTACATATCCTCATAGTGCAATGAGGAATTCAGAGCCTACATAGTTTGGAGAATAAAGACGGGAAAAGAAAGGAAAACAGTGTCAGAACTAAGAGCAAAGAGAGGTAGGAAGATTCCACTAGGGAATGCAAAGTGAAAGCTCCTGAGGTTTGACTAAATTTTGGTTAAAACTTAATGAAGAATGTTGCAGACAAAGATGTCGAATACAATGTCCTAACATTCTGACTCGACAAATATAACAGGTTCTAAATCTGGTGCAAGAATCAAGGAATAATTATAGCAGTGGATCAAGGGATCAATAAACAGAAGATTCGAAGCCCAAGGCAGTAGAAGAGTATAAAAGAAGACCAAGACCTGGGACTGAACAACGGAACCTATTGTAACACTTTTGTAAAGTAGAAAATAGGGTTTAGGGTTTTGAGAATCATAGGCTTTCTTGTAAGTCTCCCTCTGTATTGATTTGATACATTGTAGTAGACATAAGTACTTGTACAGATTCAGAAACCCGTAGGTAATGAATCGTGTATTGTTCTTGGATAAAGTTTGAAGCAAATCCAAGTTAACTTGTTAGTCAAGGATGCTTGACTGAACTTTGTATTGAAAGGAGTGTCTTTTAATAGGATGCTACATTTATGGTGTAGTAATTGTTAGATAATCACAGATTGTGATTTAGGGAGTGACATGGGTTTCTCTTATCAATTAGATGTGACTTCTAATGATAAAGTATTCATTGGGTAGTGATAGGTAAACGTGGGTGTTTACTATAAACCTGCGGTTGTTTACATAAAACTATACTACTGATAGTGGATTCTTCTTCCTGGACTGGTATCCCCCAGATGTAGGTGAGTTTTGATTAACATGTTAGAACAAATGTCGAAACATATGTGTTTTTGCAGTTACTGATATCTTGGGTTTCAGTTTGTTGTTCTGTTCTTGTTTAATAATTATGCAGAATAATGTCTTGACATATGTTAGGACATCTGTTGTCTGCTATGCCAGAATTTCAATTGGTATCAGAGCAGGCATCCTATCTATTTCTGGATGAGATCTTTGGGAGATACTTTCTGGCATTTTAAACAAGGAGGAGTTTTGGAGATCAGTTCATCAACTCAGACATACTCAAGGGTATTAATGGATGGGATGGATGTTCTGGATCGAAGGTAACAACCCGGTGGTTGTTCATGTTTTTGAGGAGGTTCTACAACAACTGCAGGAGAAGTGGCTATTTCTCTTGTTGGGGTGTCTTGTAAGATGTTATGACATCTTATTATGGCAAGTTGACTTTGTTCCTTGGTGGTTCCGCTGCATATATTTCTGATGGAAGAGCTCCAGAATTTATGGTATTCTAGAGTTGTTACTGAAGACAGATGGTGGAAGATCTCAAATTGTTGGCCTCTATATTTGAAGATATCTGCATCTCTATATTCCAAAGTCGAGAGCGATAGAATGGAGAGAGTTGTTGGTAGATGTCTGTTATGGTGACTTGGCACTTGGAAACTTAGCTCCTTTGTGCATCTTGAAGTCAGTTGAAGAGAAGGGGAGTTGAGATTAGGGTTGTCAAGTTCTTGCTCTAGGGATTTGATAAACTATTGATCGGCTAAGTTGTCAAAGATACTTGAGAATTCTCTCAAGTCCACTCATAAAGGCATATCAGTCGTGCTTCTGGAGTCTTCTAATTATTCTTCTAACTAGATGGTGTTTCTGTGAAACATAAACCTGAAGAAAGTGGAGGTGATTTATTTTCACCATCCAAAAGTGCAAGGAAGGATTCATCTCTCTTAATCCTAAGGGTGGATCGAACCTGAATGGAGATTTCAGAACTGTTGAGGTAAATAGGGTTCGTTCAGAGAGAATCTTAGTTACTTGAGTCAAGGGTGGAAGCCTTGGTATCTTAACACTTTTTTTTTGTCAAGGAAGATACTTGCAAAGATTGAAGACTTTATAAGTGTTCATGGAGTGATATGTTGGAGTATGGCTTCAACAGTAAAGCAGGGTTACTGAACAAAGATTTAAGATCAATTGCTATTTGTGATATTCACAAGTATTTAATTGATTATCCTTGTATGTGAAGTTCAAGATTGCTGATGTTCAACACGATATTGAAACATCTCTTCATCTGGGTTTGTGCAGAATCATGGGATGGGTACTGCATAAGCTTTTGGATCTAATTCTCTTCGGTATTGACCTAAGAATCTGCTTCAGTTTGGTGTGGCAGAAGCATCTGATCTCTGGAGAGTTTCCTAGCAAGAAGTTAGTCTAGAAATTGGTGATGTGGAAGATGAAGAAGAAGACATCATAATCTTGATGAATAGTTCTTGGATCAGTTTATTTGATGTTTATCTAGAAATTGTCTTGGAAAGAGACTTGTCCAGAATATGGTGCTGGTGATGGAAAAGCTTGGGTCAGTTTATTTATGATCTTGGTACATATGAGCATGTGATCTTGCTCATCTTGGAGGTCAAGGTTAAGTGGTAGTTATCTCTGACTTTCTGTAGACTGCTCTACTTAAGGAAAGTGGCATCCTTTGGTATTGCTATCGTGTAGTCTATGACTACTTCTCTTCTGAAGAATCAGACTTGACATGTTGAGTTCTTTGGAGTTGTGAAGCAGATATTCATCAAGGTGTGAGCTTGAATTGAATACCTGTGATATGATTAAGCAAGATGGAGGTTATCTACTCAAACTTGGTTGTTGAATCAAGTCTATTAGAGCATGGAACTCTTGTTCTGTTATAGGGAAGAGGTGCTTCTAAGTGGCAGAAGGATGGGCTGAATTCCTCAGCTGGATGTCTGATCAAATGTCGTGACATCAAGCAGAAACTTCAGGGTCTTAGTTGATGTTGTGGCGCATCATTGTAAGATAAGTTGATCTTCTCATAAATAAATGGAATTAACACTTCAAAAAGGTCTATCTCATGCAGTTTGCGGGAGCTGTGGAAGGAGAATATGTTACATGTCTAAGGCTTGGTGGATCCAAGATGGCTTATTATGGAGTAAGTAGTTGATGTAACTTGAAGATTAGGTTTCATTAGTGGATCAAAAGATTGTCTGAAACTTTGAAGAAAAGTTAAGATAAACCAAACAGTGGCATTTGATTGATCTTTATTGTACATTCAAGCAGGGTGCTTGGAACTAATTACTCTTGGGCAGAAGGGTAGTTGGTTGAAGACATAAGGAGGTTCTGGTTCAGTTCTATCTTGGAGCTTGTGGTAGAAGTTCTAAGCTGATTATGGAAGATTACCTTCTTTTGGTGGATGAGATTTTATTTCTCTCTGTGGTTATCTGGAGTTCTTGTTGATCAAGCTGGAGGCGCAGTATTGTTTGAAGATCTTCAGTTGGATTACTATGCAGATAGTAAGTCTATTGGTGGGACTTATCTAGAACCATGTTGGTTGGTGTCTATGATATGTAAAGGATGTCCTAACTGATGTTAGAACATCTTCTGGGGTGGTTATCCTTGGATTTGGATTCTAAGTTCTGAGTGTGGAACTTGACACTCACATCTTTTCTAAGAGGTATTTATCTTGTCGTACGGGAGAATGATGAGTAAGCTGAGGATTTCTAGAGCATGTGTTTGATTTCCTTCAAGTGTGAAGAACGTCTGGGCGAGCTAGCAAACTAAAGGGCTTTGTATGTCTCTTTGAGGAATGTGAAGTATTCCAGATTCAATTGGGTTATATCTCAGGGAACAAGGAGATCTATACATGAGAATTCAGGAGGAATTCGTGTGGTGTATGGATGGTTTCTAGACAAGAGGGATCAATGATGTTTGGGTCTCAATCCAAGAGTTTGTTGGTTGTGGTACAAGGATGTGTTCCTGGTACTCTCACTATATGATCATGAAGTTGTCATGGGATATCATGTGGTGATTTTGGGTGTTTCTTGCTGAAGAAGCATCGTTTGAGAAAGATAGGGGGAGAACTTTTGTTTGTTAAATGTACTAGTGCAGTACATGGATTGCTTGAGGGTCAAGCATTGGGTGAATGCATTCAGCAGGTGAGTTAAACAGAGGGTGCGCTCTTGAAGACATGAAGATGCGTCTTATGTGTAGCGTGCGATTTTTGTCGGTGACGCGACCACCTTATTGCCATAGGTTTCTCCTCACCGCAATGGTAGGAGTTGGGTGCTACTTTCTGATTTCTTATTTATCCCGTGAAGCTGGAAGGGAAAGGGAAGATATTTAAAACTAACCTTGCACGTAAATGTTTTACTGAACAAATGCTTAAGAGATTCGGGGAGTTCGGGGTCAGGTTATACAATGGGGAGTTATCAATTACCCATCCTATATGTGGTTATCCACAGGTTGTCAGCAATCATTCTCTGCTTATTCTACTTACTGGTGTTTGTCTGCTGTGGGTTGGGAAAGTTTCTCCTTTAGGAGGTTTTTGAGAGAGAGAGTTTTTGTTGTTTTCAGGTTTTTCCGAGGTTTTTGGTAAGGTACGGGACCTAAGGTTTTTGATATGTGTGCTCGCTAAGAATTCGCAATCTTATGCCTACGTATTCCCGTTAAAGATAACAGAGAAATCAGAGCAATCATAGTTCCTCCTATTCTATGGGAGGAAAGATGATTGGTGTCTAGTTCAAAGCCCAAGATTGAAGCTAAAGGTTATTTGTATCTTGTTCAAAGCCCAAGATTAAAGCTAAAGGTTATTTGTGTCTTGTTCAAAGCCCAAGATTGAAGCTAAAGGTTTGACTGAGAGAGAATTTGTCATCTCTAAAAGGGATATTTCTCATCTATTTATCACAGTTGTTGGGTAACTGATTATAAAGGAGAATTACTTTAACTGGAATGTATGGAGTCCAGCAATGCCATAATTTCCTTTATAAGGGAAGTGTCCTGAAGGGGAAAACTTTAACTCAGTGTAGAGCAATGCTATTTTTCCTTAGGAAATATTTCATGCTAAGAGAGGGACATTGACTTGGATGTAAATAATCCAGAGGCTTGCCACTTACAGCAATTAGATGAAAGAAGGGATTTACCAGGATAAAAGATGGACTACAACTTGGATATCTAAATCAACAAGTGTGCCACTTACAGCAGTTATCTGGAATTAGGGTTTGTTTTGATTTTCTGTTTGACGTGTGATATACACAGAAATGTCTTTCTACAGAGAGATTTTGATTTCCTCTAAGGGGATGTTTGATTTTTTTTTGTGTGCCTTGATTAAAGCCCAAGGTTGAAGCTAAGAGATTGAGTGATTCCACTGGGGAGTTTATTATCTATCTTGTACAAAGCCTAAGATTGAGGCTGAAAAGAGGCTTACTCTTTTGGGGGAGATCATTATACAAAGCCTAAGAGGAGGCTAGAAGGAATTGACTCATCCGAGGAATATTTTGTCTGTCTTGTATAAAGCCCAAGATTGAGGCTAAAAAAAGGTTTTGACTCTAATGGAGAGGTTTTATATGTGTCTTGTACAAAGCCCAAGATTGAGGCTAAAAGTTATTGACTGACTCAGCTGGAGAATATTTATAGGTGTCTTGTACAAAGCCCAAGATTGAGGCTAAAAAGTTTTGACTGACTCCACTGGAGAAGTTTTACTTGGTGTCTTGTACAAAGCCCAAGATTGAGGCTGAAAAGTTGATTTACTTAACAAGAGAGTGCTTATGTGGGTGTCTTGTACAAAGCCCAAGATTGAGGCTGACTTTTGTTGAGGAAAAGAAGGACCATTATACAAAGCCTAAGAGGAGGCTAAAAGTGAATGACTCAACAAGAGAGTGCTTTTAAGGTGGTTGACTCAATAAGAGAGTGCTTTTAAGAAAGAAAATTTACTCAACAAGAGAGTGTTCTTAAGGTGGTTGACTCAACAAGAGAGTGCTTTTATCTGTCTTGTACAAAGCCCAAAATTGAGGCTGAAAAGCTGGGGAAAATCATTATACAAAGCCCAAGAGGAGGCTGGCTTCTGCTGAGGTTCATTGGGACCCAGAGACAGGTCTAAATTGGGGAATCAACTCTTGCTGGGTGTTTACAAAAGAGTTGAGGTATCAGATACCTTGAGGTTCTGATAGGTTAGTAAGGTATTGATGATAAGATGACCCTAGCTGGGGGAACTTAGGATGGAGTTTTAGATTCGATGAGGGTTTTTAAACTCTACTGGAGATTGATCGACTGATCAGGGTTTCTCCTATATTTATAGGGAACTTGAGAATGTCTTTGAGATCCAAGAAGAGATTAGACTATCCAAGTCTACTGGTATGGAAGAGTTTATCTTTGTATGATGCCCAAGAAGAGGCAAGTGCTTTAAGGGATGAATATCAACCCTAAATTGATCGGAGGTTTTGACTCTTTGGAAAGACTGCTCTAACAAAGGATGACTAAGTTCTGTCCTATACCTTTAAGAGGTCTTCAGGGTCCTTGTATTAAGCCCAAGAGAAGGCATGAGAACTTCTAAGAAGATGGAGGGTCCTTGTACAAAGCCTAAGAGGAGGCGGGGATGCTTTTAAGAAGCCTATGGGTCCAAACTTAAGAAGAGTTCAAGAAAAGTTTCACAGGGAATAATCTTTTCTTTAGTGAACAATTCTAGAGTTTGAAGAAATTCAAGAGAGGTTTCACTGGGAATTAATCTTCTCTGAGGAAACTGAATTTCTTTGACAATTTTCTAATAGTGACAGTCTGAGAAAAGTTTCACCGGGAATAATGCCTTTCTCTTTGTTCCATATTGTTTAAGCCCAAGAGAAGGCAAGACTGTATCTGGAAATTCCTATGGGGAACTAGTTTTGACTGTTGAAAGAGCGACCACTAGCTTTATCTAATTCTAGACCTAATTGTCGGGGAAAACTCTAAGCAGATATATACAAGCATATATATATATATATATATATATATATATATATATATATATATATATATATATATACAGATGAAATATATACTATATGTAAAAGAAGATAGAAATACTTACAGGTGAGCAAGCTTCCAGCACAAACAAATATATATATGTGCAAGTATGTAAAAGAAACCTGTTTAAAACTTGCAAGTATATAATCACATGAAAGCTTGAAATTCATTTGAAGTTGAAAAAGTCAAGAGAAAGAAATACTTTTAAATGCTTAAAAACAAATAAAAACATAATTCTTTAGGAAAATATTAAATATATCAAATAAATAATATTTTTGTGAAATTTTTGTGGAATAAAATATTTTAATATTTTTGGGAAATTTCAAAAAAAGAACCAATAAAAAATAATTAAAATTGAGAGAGAAATTAATTTTGGAATTAATTAATAAAAACCACAAAAAATATGAAAAATAGCAAAAAAGACAGAAAAGGCAAAATGGTCCGGGTGGGTGTTGAACCCACGACCTCAGCAACAAACACACATGCATGCTACCACTGGGGTGGTGATAAATCCGTGTATCAAAACCACCCCATTAATACATATGGGATGCCTTGTTCTAGGCCTGGCCAAGACTCCATGCCTGGCCCTTGCCCAAGGCAAGGCCTAGTTTTGGCAATTTGCGTGAAGGCTCTAACTTTCTCATTTCTCCATGGATTGAGACAAAATTTAGGTGTATCCTGCCTAGAATTTCATGAGGAATCCAATGGTGCCCTTGGAATTTTTAGAAAATGTCTCCATCTCAAAATCTGATAGTGATTTCAAAATAGGCCTAATTTTGCATGTTCTATGCCATCTCATCATACAGGCATCTATAGCATGGTAAATTGGTTCAAACACAACAAGTATGATATGTATGAGAGGTCCATGATCAATGGACCTCAAAGCAATGCATGATTTAGAGAGTTCAAGTTGTGATGCACTTACCACTTGAAGCTCCTTGTGCCATCTGCCAAGTTCCTTATGCCAGAAGTAATTCAATGCATTGAACACTCTTGATTAATCCCTTAGAAGCTTTTAGGATGATCAAAACCAGCTGGAATCCTCAGGAACAAGAATAGACTCTTTCTTGCAAAAGTGCAAAATTGACCAATATAGTAACTCTCTCAAATGGTGTTCCAGATTAGGGAAACCAATTGGGACAGTTTGAGGATGATATTTGGAGTGTGTTTGAGGCCTGGTTTGGTTTTGGAAGTGACTGAATCAAGACATGGCTTGAAAAATGCAGAAAAGTCAATTTTTGAGGTTTTGGAGGTTGACTTTCTGATTTTGGTGTTTCAGATCAAGGGTGAGTGTCTGAACAGCTTAGATATGACATATTGGATGTGTTTGGATCATGAGATGTGGTGGAATTGCTCTCTAACTCAAAAACTCAAAGATGACTTGCAAAAGAAGGCATTTTGGCCTAGAGAGAGATTTTGAGGAAAACATCAGTTGTAGTGCTTTGGTGTACTCAAACTGAGCACAAATAAGCTCTATTTATAGTGTGCCAAGTTTGTTTTTGCAGGAATAGTGTGTGGAAACTGCAACAGGTCTTTGGCCAATGTGGATCAAATGGAATCTTTAGTCTCCTATAGCCATTGACTTGAGTTTAGGGCACGGGCCTATGGTCCTTTGATTCAGAGCTGAATCTTCACTCATTCAGTTAGGAATGTCTCAGCCCATGCCACCTTGATGCATCCATTGAATGCTTGGAAATAAAATTGGAGTCTTTTGCACTTTTTAGCCTTTTTAGGTTTGTTATGGCTATATGTAGATTCTTGGACTTGGGAGGCTTGGGGATCAGATCATTCCCCTTGGATTTTATCCTCTGATGTGTCCAAATGGATGACAAGGCTTGGTGTTGTCCAATTTTTCCAAATCGAGCAAAATGCCAAATTCTGCCTTGTACAAGACAGTTGGAAATTGTGATTTTGAGGGGATCATATCTCCCTGCTCAGGTTAAGTTATGGGAGGCTCTTGTGCTTTTTAGAAAGCCCTCATATGATACAAAACATGTGTGATCATGGTTTATCCTGAAACTATTTGGATCCAATTGGAAAAACCCCATGAACTTTGATGTCCAAGGCTGGTAACTCAGGCAGATTTTCACTAAGTGTTGAAAAAGTGTCATTTTATTCATTTTTGTCATTTTGATCACTCCATAACTTAAACCCATAAAGAATTGAAGTTTGAGGTAGTTGAAGCTTTTGTAGAGTGTAGGAAGATCTACAAATGAAGCTTTAGATCACTCAAAATGGTTGCTTGGATCAGAAGTTATGGTCCTTGGAAGTTGGTACCAAAATCATTCAAACTTAATAACTTAGAAAAATTTTCAATTTTCAAAGTTACCCCTTTTACAAGTTATCTTGGTCTCTTGATCAATTCTTCTTCAAATGTCATTATAAGTCACATTTTATGAAAATATGAATCCTAAGGATCATTTTTGCCAAAAAGTCATGTTTTGACTTTTGGCTTCGGAGCGGTTTGGCGCGTAAAAACCCTAATTCCCGACTTTTGGGGAATGCATCTTCTGAGGGTAATTTAACTGTTCCAATGGATTCCTAGAATTATTTGAAGCATATTGAGTCATATGTTGAAGTCTTGGCTAATTCTCTTGTGAAAATCTCACTCTGGAGGTCCCAGTCGTCCAAAACCCTAATTTGGCTACACCGGGTGTTTCGAGGCTCAAACCACTTGGAATGCCACAACTTTGGGCTTGATTCTTGATGTGAGAGTCCTCTTGATCCTTTTTGGGTGTTTGAGAGGCTAGACAAGTTGAATATCATGTCATTTCTTGATTGATCCTTTGTCTAAATGTCCTGAGAGGGCATAAAACCCTAATTCTTGATTGTGGTGAATGCTCAACCATCTTTGAGGAGATTGATGAGGCATGAAGGTACATCCATATTGTGATGATTGTAACACCCTAAACCCCCGCGACATATAATAACAACCTATCAGAGTAAAATAACATACATGGATTTAGGATGCTACTATCACAACTCAACTTTTCATGCATAAGATAAACAACACATAAATATCGTAATTAAAACATAGTATTTAAGCATTCACACAGCAGCGGAAATTCAACAAAAAATATACCATGTTTAATCACACATAAACATTTTCAGATAGAATAGTAATAACACATAACAAAATAAAGAACTCTAAGCATTCTGACAACCCGGTGTTACAATCAGAGAAGACGCGACTCGATAACACAAAGAGAAGACCTCGTCTTCGCTAACTCCACCACCGAACTACTCCTGCTTATCTGCACGTTACCCACGTGGAGGTAACATTCAAACAAAAGGGGTGAGATTCTCAAATCAATATAAGAAATGTATAGTATAAGTATGAATGCATAAAAACATTTCAGAATCTGCCCTATCAACACAACATCAACACGATTAGAAATTCTCACACAATCAGATGATCAACACACACAATGCAATGCAATGAGACCCACGGCTCAACTCAATGCATATGGTACCAAATTGACCCCTGTTTCATGGTTATAATCTCCGTCGGGATTTCATAATAGTCGCTCACACCCTACATGGGCACATAACATTCATGATCGCTCACACCCCACATGGGCACACGATCACCCGTAATCGCTCACACCCCACTTGGGCACACGACTACCTCAACAACAACAGCATCGACATGATTCTATTTTAAAGAATCCAGATAAGGTGTTCACACCCCACATGGGCACACGGCTTATCCCACACTTATGCTACATGTCATGCATACAACGACATCACACAACGACAAATACAACAACAATTACACGCATATGACCATCAACACATCAATACATTAAAATACAATGATACACATTAGTCTATACTACTAATTACTACAATCTACAACGCTAACACACATTTACACCAACGAATCCATCATCTCCACTTACAACACACAACAACATACACAAAATCCAATTAACACGTCAAAGGGTTGGAATTATGGTTTTTAAATTAATTTTAATGAAAACTATATGAAACCAGCTTTCCAACACTTCGAACGGCGACTAAAATGGACATACGGACTGAAAAATATGAATTTCTGAAGTTTCGAAAAAATCTGTCCGTGCAGCAGCAAATTCAACACTGCCACCATTTGCTGCGAGTTCGCACAGCGAACTCTCGTTCACTAGAGGTTCGCCTAGCGAACTGGCTTCGCCAGGGGTTCACTTTGTGAAACCTGGAGCAAACTCCCCCTCCACATATCTCAGACAATCTCAACTATTCCTTCATTCGCTGCCCCATTCGCTTTGCGAATCTGGGGCGAACCTTCGCCCAACGAATGTTTTGTTCGCTTTGCGAACATCGCGATTCTGCAATTCTGCAGATGCGATATCAGCACCATTCCAGTCCCAATTTCCTCAATTTTTCCCACAAACAGACCCAATCAAACACATACAACCACAACCATTCATATATACACTTATATACACTGATTCACAACTAAATCAATCGATTTTCCTTTTATCCCTCTAATCAGACCCTCTGACATACACGATCCCAATTCCCAAATTTTCACAAACAACACGAAAAGGGAGATCCTAATGATTTCCTACCCTCATACAAACAATATGCACCCTTAAAAGATCAGAGAGCCCCACCCTTACCTTAGAATCCTTGAACTCTTCCTTCAATAATGGAACCTCTTTTCTCTGACCTAGCTCTGCTCTTCTTCTTTCTCTTTCCAAACACGTATCCAAAACTTTTCCTCTTCTCATCCCTTTCCTATTTATATTATTATTATCCAAATATTATTATTATTATTATTATTATTATTATTATTATATTATTATTATTATTATTATTTCACCAATTAAATAATAATAACAATATTCCTCAATAATCTAAAATAATAATATTAGCCAACTAACCCTTTTCCCCGATACCTTATTCCTTTATAATTCTAAGGGCACTACCCCACCCTAAGGGTAACCCAACCTCAACCAAAACACACCAGTACACAACATTTTTCAATTTAATCACGAAAAATAATTAAATTAAATCGGGTGTTACAACTCTCCCCCATTTAGAATATTTTCGTCCTCGAAAATTTACCTCATGCGAACAACTTCGGATACAACTCTCGCATCCTACTCTCTAACTCCCATGTCATATTTCCACTACCAGCGCCTCCCCACACTACCTTCACAAGAGCGATATCTTTACCCCTTAGTTGCTTTACCTCGCGGTCTTCAATCTGTATTGGTAAGGCTTCAACCGGAAGGTTATCTCTTACCTCCACATTATCCATTGCAATCACATGCGACAGATCTGGAACATACTTCCGAAGCTGTGACACATGGAACACATCATGCAAATTCGACAAATTGGGTGGCAACGCCACTCTGTAAGCAATAAGTCCAACTCTTGTAGATATCTGATACGGACCAATAAACCGAGGAGTGAGCTTCCTCGACTTCAACGCACGGCCAACACCGGTCACTAGAGTGACTCTCAAAAACACATGGTCACCTTCTTGAAACTCAAAATCTTTCCTTCTCTTATCATGATAACTCTTCTGCCTACTCTACGAAGCTTTCATCTTTTCCCGAATCAGCTTCACCGTTTCGGTATTTTGCTGGACAATCTCAGGTCCAAGCACTACACTCTCACCAGATTCGTGCCAACACAAAGACGTCCGACACCTCTGACCATACAATGCTTCAAAAGGTGCCATCCCAATACTGGAATGATAACTGTTATTATAAGTGAACTCAATCAACGACAAATGAGTATCCCAAGCACCTCCTTGTTCAAGCACACTAGCCCTCAACAAATCTTCCAAGGATTGTATAGTTCTCTCCATCTGACCATCCATCTGCGGATGATAGGCCGAACTCAATCTCAGCTTAGAACCCAAAGCTTCTTGCAAACTCTCCCAAAATCTGGAAGTGAACCTTGGATCTCGATCTGACACAATACTCAATGGAATTCCATGTAACTTCACAATCACTTAAATATAAATCTCTGCCAACTTCTGCAAAGGAAAACTGATATTAATCGGAATGAAATGTGCCGACTTCGTCAGTTTATCCACTACTACCCAAATGGAATCATGTCCTCTCGGCGTAGTAGGCAACCCAGTCACGAAATCCATAGAAATACTGTCCCACTTCCACTCTGGAATATCTAATGCTTGCATCATACCAGCAGGTTTCTGATGTTCCACTTTCGACTTCTGACAAGTTAAACAAGCATACACAAACTGAGCCACATCACGTTTCAATACATGCCACCAAAATATATTCTTCAAGTCTTGATACATCTTCGTAGCTCTTGGATGGATACTCAAACGACTCCGATGACCTTCTTCTAAAATTATTATTTTCAAGTCAGGATTATCAGGAATGCAAATCCTGTCACGGAATCTCAACACACCTTGTTCATCCACTCTGTACTCATTACCTTCCGCTTGATCATCTCTAATCATCAAATCCACCAGTTTCACATCCAACTTCTGACCTTCTCTGATATTATTAAGAAATTCATTGTTGATCGTCAGCATACCCAACATCACACTATGCAGTGTCTGTTTGCAAACTAAACTCATGTCTCTGAACTGTTCAATCAATTCTAACTCTTTAACCATCATAGCAGACATTTGCAAAGACTTTCGACTCATAGCATCAGCCACGACATTAGCTTTACCGGGGTGATAGTTCAAGCCAAAATCATAATCCTTTAAGAATTCTAGCCATCTTCTCTACCTCATATTCAATTCCTTCTGATCAAACAGATACCTCAAACTCTTGTGATCACTATATACTTCAAATCTGGAACCATTGAGATAATCCCTCCAAATCTTTAATACGAATACCACTGCAGCTAGCTCCAAATCATGCGTCGGATAATTCCTCTCATGTACCCTTAGATGTCGTGAAGCATAAGCCACAACCTTACCATCCTGCATCAACACACCTCCCAAACCCATCAATGAAGCATCACAATACACCACAAACGGTTCATTCGGTTCGGGTAGGATCAAAACTGGAGCTGTAGTCAATCTCTTCTTCAGCTCAATGAAACTTTTCTCACAATGAACATCCCACACAAATGCTTTACCCTTGCACGTCAGCTGAGTCAACGGAAGTGTAACACCCCCAATCTATACCCCCAATTAATAATAAAACAATAAACACTTAATAAAAATTTCGTCAGAGTATATTCAAACTATCATGGCATAGACAGGGAGAATCACATTATATTGAAACAAAACATACAACACCTGCTCATAAAGATATGCAACTGTGGGGTAGCAATCAACAGAGGAACTCAGTTCCTTACACCCATATTTCAGATTTTAGAATAAAAGCGGAAAATCTAAAACTGAATATCATATATATATATATATATATCACATAAAGGTTTATCTGTTATCAATAGAATCATGTATATATACAACTCCAAAAGATAAAAATCCATATACACAACATCACAAAATAATCCTAATCGATCTCCCGACTACCCGGTGCTACATATCAGAGCCGACCGACAAAAGAATGAAGACATAAGCTTCACAAAAGACCTCCAGCATCTAATCTACAATGCCTCATAGAGCATTATAAAATAGCAGAAGGGTGAGAAACACAATTATAATATAAATGCATATAATTATATATATCGACATAAAAATACATATATCAAGTATTCTCACCACAATTATCACATGCCAACACATAAAGCATATATATATTACATTCACATAATCACATATTCACACATAATGCATATGTTTATACACAAACATATCATTCATAATTCAATGCATTTAACACGAATGCACATCAATTCACAAATGTTATCACAAGCTCAATCACATAATTATTCCGTTCCCAATTGCATATTAATCATGCACAATACATTTATCACAATGCATATCATAATGCCTCACACATAATCAATTAAATCATGATTTTCCACATATAAACAATGCAATCATAATTCATGCAGATGCAAAGAGACCGACATAACGACTCTATGCAAATGCATATGCGGTACCGACTCCATCATTACCAGTCCACTCAGGAACTATTGGAACCATCGCTTGTTACTACAAGTAACACCCCGTCGGGCCAACGATGTTCACCCGTCACTTGCAGTCCTCTTTGTATAAGGCTCACGACGTTTAGGGATCGCTTGCAGTCCTCTTTGTATAAGGCTCACGATCCAATCGCTTTCGGTCCTCTTTGTATAAGGCTCACGATCGTCTATAATCATCATTTTCAGTCCTCTTTGTATAAGGCTCATGATGTTATAGCAGATTCTCTCAGGAATCAATATGTCGCTCCCACCTCTTTTTATAAGGCATATGACTTCACAAGATGCATATCATGATACTTGACACACAAGAACTCATGACAACCAATGCATCTTCACACATATATGCAACCATAAACACGCATATATAACCAAATACAACACATTGCATTTATTTGCCTTTTGGCCACAATTCATCACCACAACATGTCATCACATGCATTCACATCATATAACATCACACAAGTCATACGATATCCATATTAAAAGCACATTACACAATACACATCAATTACACTCAATTAACACGGTAAAAGTCGACAAAATGACACTATTCCAAATACCGACACAATTTAATCGGCTAACAACTTCCAAATCATCATAATCATATAGTACAGCTCAATAGCTTTCCAACGATACCAAGAATGTAAAAATCGGATAAACGAAACCCAAGTTACGAAAGAAAACGAAAACGATATTTTGAAAAGTCATACGCGTATGGCCCCTGTCATACGCGTATGGCAAAACCCTCTTACGCGTACAATACGCATCTCACCAGATGGCAGGGAAAAGAGATATCCCATACGCGTATTGGTCTCAAAACTCACCCATGATACGCGTATTGCCAAGGCCCATACGCGTATGAACATGCCCCATACGCGTATGACCTGGGCAGAACCAGAATTCTGCTGTTACGGGTTTTCACCCTAAACCCTTCCAAATCCTCATCCAAATTTAGAAAAACACCAATTTGAGGTATATCAATACATACCCAACATGCATAAATAACAAGGAACACAACAACATGAGTTTAGACACATTTGGATCAAATTCTACCAATTTCTAAACATTATGATTTTTGCTCATTATTTTCATACATTCCAAAATCAACAACACAAACACATACATAATCATACCCATGCATAGAATAATTGAATTTCACACCCTTACCCGATTAAATCGATTCTAGAAGTTGATTTGATCCAACCTAGGTTTTCCTCTTTTTCTCTTTTTTTCTCTTCTCTTCTTTTTCCTTCTCCTCTTTTTCCTCTTCCTATTTCTTTCTCTCTATTTTTCTCTCCTTTCTATTTCTATCTCTTTTCTTCTCTTTTTCTTTCTAAGTTATAAAAATATAATATAAAATGACATATAAAATGACTAAAATGCCCCTACTCTCAAATACCCCGCAGACGCTCTCAAAACGCGATAAAACATAAACATACCGATGAAATATATTTCGAGAAATAAAAGTTGAAAAGAAATAATAATTTAATACAAATATTTTATCTATCAGAGAAATTAACCAATTAGCTCAATTAGCAGGTAAAATACAATAAATTCACACATTTCACAAAATTCACATAAATGAAATAAATAAATACAATTAAACAAGTCGGGGCGTTACAATTCTCCCCCACTTAGACATTTTCGTCCTCAAAAATATAACCGATACCAACAACTCAGGACACGGCTCTCGCATCCGACCAACAAACATTAGACCAACTAAAAGCACACCACGAATAACACAACTGACAAGCCACCTTGCTAACAGCAGTAACAACAACGACAAGACGCAAAGCCCATACAATGCACTTGACGACCAACTCACAACTCAAAGAATACACAAGCACAAACTCACAGGTTCACTCTCAAATACAAAATGTGCCACATCACGCTTCCGTTGAGCACTCTGATTAACCGAAACCATCAAGACTATCAATCTCACATCCAAAACCTAACTCTTTCTCATATCCACCAAAATCACTGATCACTGCCAATATATCCAACCACACTCTCTACTGTGTTCTCTCCCACACTAGACATAAGCCTCTGAACTGCTCAAATAATCCCAACTCTCTGACCATCAAAACAGACATGCATAAAGATTTTTGACTTACACATCAAGCACAACAACAACCTTTCCCCAAGGATAACCCCAAACCAATTCATAACTCGCCATGAATCCTAATCATCCTCGTTGTCTCTATTCCTTCTGACCAAACCAGTACTCAATATTCTTGTAATTACCAAACACTTCGAATCTAGAATCATAAGGATAATACTTCCAATATTCCAACATAATACAACTGCAACCAATTCCAATTCCACAATAGTACTGATCCTTTCACGAATCCTCAAATGTCGAAAACATAAGCCACGACTTTACTCTCTTGCATTAACACACTGACTATACTCATCAAAGATGCATCCCAAACAATCGACTTCCTCTTTGCAAGTCAACTGAAGTAACGAAAACGCTAATCTTGGAAAAGCCTCCCATACCCTTCGGTAATAACCAACAAAAGTCCAAAAAAGTTTCTAATCACCTTAACTTACTTCGGAGACTCTCATAGTAACACCGCATCTACTTCCGATGATAACAAATATAACCCGTCACATAAAGTCGATCAAAGCCTCAACTCAAACAAATCACCACTCTTATCAAACATCCCAACAATTGTAATTCTAATCAAACTCAACCAAACCATTCCAGTTACCTAATCCTGAAAGTGAACACTTATTCTCAATCGTCACCCTATACCACTGTCCGTAATCTATACACAATTTCTTCTCTTGACAATCCAAATTCCAACCTATCGCAACAACCAACCAAAAGGAACTCTCAAATATTACATCCACACCTAAGGGTTTTCTCAAGATTTCCATAGTCTCAATACCATCAAGGAATTTCAAATAGTTTGTAATTCGTCATAATTCAAAACTCAAGCTATTCAAAACACAACCGCAAGTTTCCATACTACTCACTGGTTAATACGCAACCTCCTACTATCATCTTTTTCCTTACCAACCATGATGGACCTCTTCAAGTCAACACACTAATGTTTCATCCAAAAACACATCTGGAAACCATGCATCACTGACGTCCTATCAGTGTGACCTTCCTGCCAATTTCCAGAATACTATCACCATAAATAAGGCCAATATCTTAGTCCCATCTCCTAAGAGTTTTCTACTTACTTAGCAGATATAAACCTCAACTATTCACCTTCGTCCAATTTAATTCACTTTCTACTCCCTGAGAAGCAGCCATTAATAATACCCAATCATTCTCTCTCAATGACTTCCCAACTTAACCAACATACCAGAACCTCTCATCTGCCTCATCTTCTGATATAAGAATCTTCATCGACTCGACAAAACAATCTGTAACCATTTCCTTACATTTCAAGTAATCCATTCCGCACCACTATCAAAGCCGGAAAGACATGTCCATTCCATCCAACATAATTCCCGTCTGCTATCAACAAGAGATTAAGGGTGATCAGTTCCTCAATTTGTCAATAGACAGCCGACAACCATGATGGGGCATAAACCGTCTCCACCAAACTATAATAGCATTCCTTACATCCTGTGCACAAAACCACCTAAGACACAAATCCTAAGTTGACGTAAACCTTACATCTGCATCCCGTCTTGAACCGGGAACCACACTTATAATCTTACAATTCACAACACACTGAGCCAGCGCTCTACACCTGAAGCAACATGGAGAAGTACCAGCTTCACCCCCACTCATCTCATTCTATCCCCTCCAACTGTAAACACACCAAATCCATCACAAGTCTTTACCATAAATGGTCAAAGAACAATTTAAACAAACCAAAGAAGTAATTACCGACCCCTAAGAAGAAGTATCGATAACCATCTCACCACCCCAAGAAGACAACAACAAATTCAAACGCTTCGTGCACTCATACGAAATAAACGAATGAGTCGCTCCAGTACCAATAATAGCAAATAAAGGCGTACTATTAATAAAACAAGTACCTTTAATCAAACGATCCGCACTAGTAGTCTCAGTTCCTGCCAATGCAAAAACCTTCCCACCAGCCTGAGCTTGCTTTGGTTTCGTACACCTCGTACTAATATGACCTGTTTCACCCCTGTTGAAACACTTCACCACATTGTTCTTACAATCAGCTGTGACATGTCCCGAACCTCCACAATTGGAACATTTCAGTTTATTCTACCCACAATCAAACTGAAGATGTCCTACTTCACCACACTTGTAACATCTCGGAGGATTAGACATTCCTCCCCCACTTGCCTTTTTCTCAAAGTTACCCCTATGCTTACCATTGTCAGCGGGTGTCACATAAGGACCACTACGAGACTGTTGTTTCCCTTTCCTGTCATTCACGCTCTTATAGTGAGTAGCACGCGCCTTACTATCCTTTTCTTAAATCCTACAACAATCCACCAAATCAGAAAACCTTCTAATCCTCTGATAACCGATTGCCTGCTTAATCTCAGGACGCAATTCATTCTCGAACTTTACACACTTAGAAAATTCTGCAGTTGCTTCAGCATAATGTGGATAAAACTGCACAAGCTCCACAAACTTAACAGTATAATCAACAACAGACATATTACCTTGTTTTAACTCCAAGAACTCAATTTCCTTCTTTCCTCTTACATCTTCAGGAAAATACTTCCTCAGAAACTCAATGCTAAACACAACCTAAGTGACCTCCTCCTCTGCAGCTTCCAACACATGACGTGTACTAACCCACCAATCATCAGCTTCTTCCAGTAACATGTGAGTACCCAGTCTCACCTTCTGATCCTCCGCAAAATCCATCACTCGGAAAATCCTTTCAATCTCCTTAAGCCAAATTTGTGCACCATCAGGATCATATCTTCCCTTGAAGACAGGCGGTTGATTCTTCCTGAACTCATCATTCGCACTAACATTAGGTGCACCTTGCACAGCCCTAGCCATTGCCTCCATAGCAGCAGCTATAGCAGCGTCATTTCTACCAGCCATATTCTGATCATTCCCAATAACAGCAACACGGTTAAACAAACAATTCAACAACACACCAACAACAAAGACAGACACAGACTGACACAAACTGGCTCTGATACCACTTAATGTAACACCCCCAATCTATACCCCCAATTAAAAATGAAACAATAAACACTTAATAAAAATTTTGTCAGAGTATATTCAAACTATCATGGCATAGACAGGGAGAATCACATTATATTGAAACAAAACATACAACACCTGCTCATAAAGATATGCAACAGTGGGGTAGAAATCAATAGAGGAACTCAGTTCCTTACACCCACATTTCAGATTTTAGAATAAAAGCGGAAAATCTAAAACTGAATATCATATATATATATATATATATATATATATATATATATATATATATATATATATATATATATATATATATATATATCACATAAAGGTTTATCTGTTATAAACAGAATCATGTACATATACAACTCCAAAAGATAAAGATGCATATACACAACATCACAAAATAATCCTAATCGATCTCCCGACTACCCGGTGCTACATATCAGAGCCGACCGACAAAAGAATGAAGACATAAGCTTCACAAAAGACCTCCAGCATCTAATCTGCAATGCCTCATAGAGCATTATAAAACAACAGAAGGGTGAGAAACACAATTATAATATAAATTCATATAATTATATATCGACATAAAAATACACATATCAAGTATTCTCACCACAATTATCACATGCCAACACATAAAGCATATATAGATTACATTCACATAATCACATATTCACACATAATGCATATGTTTATACACAAATATATCATTCATAATTCAATGCATTTAACACGAATGCGCATCAATTCACAAATGTTATCACAAGCTCAATCACATAATTACTCCATTCCCAATTGCATATTAATCATGCACAATACATTTATCACAATGCATATCACAATGCCTCACACATAATCAATTAAATCATGATTTTCCACATATAAACAATGCAATCATAATTCATGCAGATGCAAAGAGACCGACATAACGACTCTATGCAAATGCATATGCGGTACCGACTCCATCATTACCAGTCCACTCAGGAACTATTGGAACCATCGCTTGTTACTACAAGTAACACCCCGTCGGGCCAACGATGTTTACCCGTCGCTTGCAGTCCTCTTTGTATAAGGCTCATGGTGTTTATGGATCGCTTGCAGTCCTCTTTGTATAAGGCTCACGATCCGATCACTTTCGGACCTCTTTGTATAAGGCTCACGATCGTCTATAATCATCGTTTTCAGTCCTCTTTGTATAAGGCTCACGATGTTATAGCAGATTCTCTCAGGAATCAATCTGTCGCTCCCACTTCTTTGTATAAGGCATACGACTTCACAAGATGCATATCATGATACTTGACACACAAGAACTCATGACAATCAATGCATCTTCACACATATATGCAACCATAAACACGCATATATAACCAAATACAACACATTGCATTTATTTTCCTTTCGGCCATCATTCAACACCACAACATGTCATCACATGCATTCACATCATATAACATCACACAAGTCATACGATATCCATATTAAAAGCACATTACACGATACACATCAATTACACTTAATTAACACGGTAAAAGTCGACAAAATGACACTATTCCAAATACCGACACAATTTAATCGGCTAACAACTTCCAAATCATCATAATCATATAGTACAGCTTAATACCTTTCCAAAGATACCAAGAATGTAAAAATCAGATAAACGGAACCCAAGTTACGAAAGAAAACGAAAACGATATTTTGAAAAGTCCCATTTTTACACTTCTCCTACCCATACGCGTATGGCCCCTGTCATACGCGTATGGCAAAACCCCCATACACGTACAATACATATCTCACCAGATGGTCGGTAAAAGAGACATCCCATACGCGTATTGGCCCCAAAACTTGCCCATGATACGCGTATTGCCAAGGCCCATACGCGTATGAACATGCCCCATACACGTATGACCTGGGCAGAACCAGAATTCTGCAGGTTCTTGCTGTTACGGGTTTTCCACCCAAAACCCTTCCAAATCCTCATCCAAATTCAGAAAAACACCAATTTGAGGTATATCAATACATACCCAACATGCATAAATAACAAGGAACACAACAACATGAGTTTAGACACATTTGGATCAAATTCTACCAATTTCTAAACATTATGATTTTTGCTCATTATTTTCATACATTCCAAAATCAACAACACAAACACATACATAATCATACCCATGCATAGAATAATTGAATTTCACACCCTTACCCGATTAAATCGATTCTAGAAGTTGATTTGATCCTACCTAGCTTTTCCTCTTTTTCTCTCTTTTTCTCTTCTCTTCTTTTTCCTTCTCCTCTTTTTCCTCTTCCTATTTCTTTCTCTCTATTTTTCTCTCCTTTCTATTTCTATCTCTTTTCTTCTCTTTTTCTTTTTAAGTTATAAAAATATAATATAAAATGACATATAAAATGATTAAAATGCCCCTACTCTCAAATACCCCGCAGACGCTCTCAAAACGCGATAAAACATAAACATACCGATGAAATATATTTCGAGAAATAAAAGTTGAAAAGAAATAATAATTTAATACAAATATTTTATCTATCAGAGAAATTAACCAATTAGCTCAATTAGCAGGTAAAATACAATAAATTCACACATTTCACAAATATAATTAAACAAGTCGGGGCGTCACAGGAAGTGTCAACTTCGAAAATCCTTCAATAAAACTTCGGTAATAACCAGCCAAACCCAAGAAACTTCTAATCTCGGTTACTGTCTTCGAAGTCTCCCATTGTAGAACGGCGTCTACCTTGGACGAATCTACCGCAATACCATTATCGGAAATAACATGACAAAGAAAACTTACCTCTCTCAACCAGAAATCAGATTTAGACAACTTAGCATAGAGCTTCTTCTCTTTCAACACTTGCAGCACGACCCGCAAATGCTCAGCATGTTCCTCTTCTATCTTAGAATAGATTAGAATATCGTCAATGAAGACAACTACAAATTGATCCAAGTAAGCATGAAATATACGATTCATATACTCCATGAATATGCCAGGTGCATTAGTAACTCCGAACGGCATCACCACATACTCATAATGTCCATATCGAGTCCAAAAAGCCGTCTTCTGAATATCTTCGTCTCTTACCCGTATCTGATGATAACCCGACCTCAAGTCAATCTTGCTAAACACACGGGCACCCACTAATTGGTCCATCAATTCATCTATTCTTAGAAGTGGATACTTATTCTTAATCGTTACTTTATTCAGCTGTCTGTAATCGATACACAACCTCATACTACCATCCTTTTTCTTTACCAACAACACTGGAGCTCCCCAAGGCGATACACTTGGTCTCACAAATTTCTTCTCTAACAAGTCTTCCAGTTGTTTCTTCAACTCTGACAATTATGATGCTGGCATCCTGTATGGTGCCATAGAAATAGGTATGGTACCAGGGACAAGATCAATAGTAAACTCTACTTCTCTCTCTGGTGGTACATCAGCAATTTCATATGGAAACACTTCAGGAAATTCACGCACCACTTGCAACTCATTAATCACTGACTTACTCTCCACTGACAAGGATGCAAACAATGCAAGCACCTGAGTTTCTTCTTCCAAGAGCTCTTTCAACTCTCTAGCAGATAGAAAACCATCTTCTCCCTCTTCCTCAGGAGTAAGAAATCGAGCCGACTTATTAAAACAGTTAATATGAACATGATTGAACTCCAACCAATTCATACCCAGAATAACATCGAGCCCTCCCAACGGTAAACAAATCAGATCCACACCAAAGTCCTTACCAAAGATTGATAATGGACAATTGAAACAGACTAAAGAAGTGGTCACCGATCCCTTTGCAGGAGTTTCGATAACCATCTCTCCCTTCATAGGAGAAACAACAAGGCCTAGCCTTCTTACACAATCAGCAGCAATAAAATAATGAGTAGCACCGGTATCAATAATAGCAATCAAAGGCGTATTATTAATATAACATATACCTCTGATCAGTCTGTCATCACTAGAAGTCTGAGTTCCTGTCAAAGCGAACACTTTTCCTCCAGTCGAAGCTTGCTTTGGTTTCTGACAACGAGTACTAATAAGGCCATGTTTTCCACAATTGTAACAAGTAACCACATTAACTTTGCAATCAGCAATCAGATGTCCTGCCTGTCCACACTTGAAGCATTTCTTCACATCACTCGTGCACTCACTGACACGATGGCCCAACTCTCCACACCTGTAACACTTAAGAGAAGCAGGGGCACCTCCCCCACTTGGCCTCTTTCCAACAACATGTCTCTGTTTACCTTTCTAATCTGGAGCTGCATAAGGCTTCCCACGATTCACCGGTTGTTTTCCTCTTCTCTCGGCCAGCCCCTTATAGTGAGCCGATCGAGCCTTGCTGTCTTCCTCAAATATCCTACAACAATCCACCAAATCCGAAAACCTTCTGATCCTCTGATACCCAATCTCCTGTTTGATCTCAGGCCTCAAACCGTTCTCAAACTTAACATACTTTGAGAACTTAGTAGTCGCCGCACTATAGTGAGGATAAAACTTAGCCAAATCTGAGAATTTAGCAGCATATTCCGAACCATCATGTTACCCTGCTTCAGTTCCAAAAACTCAATCTCTTTCTTCCCTCGGACATCTTCAGGAAAATACTTCCTTAAGAACTCCCTACTGAACACAGCCCAAGTGATTGCCTCTCTTGCTGCTCCCAACACTTGACGAGTACTAACCCACCAATCATCAGCCTCCTCAGCCAGCATATTAGTACCTAACCGCACCTTCTGTGCTTTAGGACATTCCATAACCCAGAAAATTCTCTCAATCTCCTTGAGCCAAGCCTGCGCTCCATCCGGATCATATCTTCCCTTGAAGGTAGGCGGTCTATTCTTCTGAAACTCGTCATTCTCGTTAGCATGTGGCGGGTTATGTACCGCTTGAGCAACAACCTGCAAAGCAGCAGCAATCGCAACATCGTTCCTTCCAGCCATTCTAAATCTGTCACACACCAAGAACAAAACATAATGGTTAAGGAAACGACACCGACACTAAACAACTATCACACGACAACGACTCGACAACTTGGTCGGACGGACCGACCTGCTCTGATACCACTATGTAACACCCTAAACCCCCGCGACATATAATAACAACCTATCAGAGTAAAATAACATAAATGGATTTAGGATGCTACTATCACTACTCAACTTTTCATGCATACGATAAACAACACATAAATATCGTAATTAAAACATAGTATTTAAGCATTCACACAGCAGCGGAAATTCAACGAAAACTATACCATGTTTAATCACACATAAACATTTTCAGATAGAATAGTAATAACACATAACAAAATAAAGAACTCTAAGCGTTCCGACAACTCGATAAAAGATCAGAGAAGACCTCGTCTTAACTAACTCCACCAACGAAAACTATAACATGTTTAAGCAGACGTGACTCGATAACACAAAGAGAAGACCTCGTCTTCGCTAACTCCACCTCCGAACTACTCCTGCTTATCTGCACGTTACCCATGTGGAGGTAACATTCAAACAGAAGGGGTGATATTCTCAAATCAATATAAGAAAAGCATAGTATAAGTATGAAAGCATAAAAACATTTCAGAATCTGCCCTATCAACACAACATCAACACGATTAGCAATTCTCACACAATCAGATGATCAACACACACAATGCAATCCAATGAGACCCACGACTCGAATCAATGCATGAGGTACCAAATTGACCCCGGTTTCATGGTCATAATCCCCGTCGAGATTTCATAATAGTCGCTCACACCCCACATGGGCACACGACATTCGTGATCGCTCACACCCTACATGGGCACACGATCACTCGTAATCGCTCACACCCCACATGAGCACACGATTACCTCAAAAACTACAACAACATGGACACGATTCTATTTTAAAGAAACCGGATAAGACGCGCACACCCCACATGGGCACACGGCTTATCCCACACTTATGCAACATGTCATGCATACAACGACATCACACAACGACAAACATACCACGACAAATACAACAACAATTGCATGCATATAACCATTAACACATCAATACATCAGAATACAATGATACACAGCAGTCTATACCTGCCAACCACAACAATCTACAATGATAATACACATACACACCAACGAATCCATCATCTCCACTTACAACTCACAACAGCATACACAAAATCCAATTAACGCGTCAAAGGGTTGGAAATCTGGTTTTGAAATTAATTTTAAAGAAAAGTATATGAAACCAGCTTTCCAACGCTTCGATCGGCGACTAAAACGGACATACGGACTGAAAAATATGAATTTCCAAATTTTTGAAAAAAATCTATCCGTGCAGCAGCAAATTCAGCACTGCCACCATTCGCTGCGAGTTCGCACAGCGAACTCTCATTCGCTAGAGGTTCGCCTAGCGAACTGGCTTCGCCAGGGATTCGCTTTGCGAAACCTGGAGCGAACTCCCCCTCCACACATCTCAGACTATCTCAACTATTCCTTCATTCGCTGCACCATTCGCTTTGCGAATCTGGGACGAACCTTCGCCCAGCGAATGTTTTGTTCGCTTTGCGAACATCGCGATTCTGCAATTCTGCAGATGCGATATCAGCACCATTCCAATCCCAATTTCCTTAAATTTTCCCACAAATAGACCCAATCAAACTCATACAACCACAACCATTCATATATACACTTATATACACAGATTCACAACTAAATCAATCGATTTTCCTTTTATCCCTCTAATCAGACCCTCTGACATACACGATCCCAATTCCCAAATTTTCAAAAACAACGTGAAAAGGTAGATCCTAATGATTTCCTACCCTCATACAAACAATATGCACCCTTAAAAGATCAGAGAGTCCCACCCTTACCTTAGAATCATTGAACTCTTCCTTCAACAATGGAACCTCTTTTCTCTGACCTAGCTCTGCTCTTCTTCTTTCTCTTTCCAAACACGTACCAAAAACTTTTCCTCTTCCCATCCCTTTCCTATTTATATTATTATTATCCAAATATTATTATTATTATTTAAATATTATTATTATTATTTCACCAATTAAATAATAATAACAATATTCTTCAATAATCTAAAATAATAATATTAGGCAACTAACCCTTTCCTCCGATACCTTATTCCTTTATAATTATAAGGGCACTACCCCACCCTAAGGGTAACCCAACCTCAACCAAAACACACCAATACACAACATTATTCAATTTAATCATGAAAAATAATTTAACTAAATCGGGTGTTACAATGATGATTGGCACAATGATGGGGAATCTTAGTGGTCAAAACTTGGGGTATGACAGATGCCCCTATTTAATCTTCTTGGACCTGAAGGTGTGAATGGCGAAGGTATTCGGGCATTCGGGGTGCAAGAGGATTAAATATCGGAATACCCAAAATTTTGATGGTGGTTATGAATGGCAGTTTGCTCATCCATCTTCTTTTGCTAAGCAATGCGACTTAGAAAAGGGTAAAACTTTCCCTCGATCCTGGTCTTTTAGCCACGAAACTGGTCTAAGTTTCTTTTGAAATAAACTTCCCCTCGATCCAGGTGTTCAGCCACGAAACTAGTCTAAGTTTCTTCTGAAATAAACTTCCCCTCGATCCTGGTCTTCAGCCACGGAACCGGTCTAAGTTTCTTCCTCGACAAGGACCGCCGTTCATAGCGGTCTTCATCAAACTTCCCGCCGAGTTATACTAGGGAGATGCCATTTGATTGAAAATGTTTAAAGGTCAGACTTGTTGGGGATACCCATTGGTCTGAGCTGTAGAGGTGTGCAATCTTCTCTGTTGGAGATGCCATTTGTTGACTCTACTGGGGAAAAACGAGTCTTTTGAGAGACTGCTTTTCGTTTAGGGATATTACACCATACTTTTCTTCGAGATTTTTTTCGAAGAAATGTCCTGTGATGTGATCCAATTCTGAGGTGCCGATGACTTCATTAATATTAAATATCTTGGGAGAAAAATGATGTGTTGCTGAGAGTCTTCGGTTAAGAGGCTTTCTCTGGGAATTTTCTTTAATCTGGGAAAGCGAAGATATCGTCTTCAACGGTGAAGAGCGATGTTTGTCGAATGTCTTCTTGCTTTTCAGAGGTTCAAGTTTATCAAAGTGGTCGATGACCATCTCCAATCCAGAAATAAACTGGGGAGGAATTGTTTGAGTAGCACTTTTACTTACGAGGAAGGAACTGACAAACTTGATTGACAAGGGGACTTTATCACTTGGGAATGACCATAGTGATAGTAATGCGATATGATTATGAATGTAAATCAATAATGCATGATGTATGTATGTTTATACTAACAAAACAAACGCGACATACAGACTAGTGGATGAACACGACTAGATACTCGGCCACTGCGGGGGATGAAAAGTATCGTTGGCTTCAAATAGCAGTCCTACCTTGCTTAGGAGAAGTAGTCTCCGTGGGGGGAGAAAGAATCGTTTAATCGGTCTTAAGAGGTAAGAATTCTGCTGAGGGTATCAGATGAGACATGGCATCTAACACAGTTGATCCTTCATTCACGTGTACTAGTTTAGAAGGAATACTTTGATTCTGTACTATGAGGTTTAATCACTTCCGGAGAAGCCATCGATGTTCTTTTCGATGTTCATCAGTCAAAAGAATTGCCATCTCTATTTTTTTATAAAAAAAATAGAAAATTTCGACAATTAAATTCATTTTTGTTTTGTTTCAAGAATCGTTAATCATGTTAAAATTCCATTTTGTAAAGCTAAAACAAATGAGAATTGCAAACAAAAGCACTAGGGCTCAAATTTTATTGATAGGATGGAAATCAGCCAAGCGCGTGATCCCATAGAGCATTACAAAGTTTAGAAAATGGTAATTTTCGGGAAAATGGGCTACATTGAAACATAACGACCGTTATCCTTCTACCAGCTTTGAATTCTGGACATCCTGAGCTTCTGTCGAAGATGACCTTGACTGAAGTTTTCCTGATGGATGGCATGACTGTTGAGGAGTTGAACTGATCAGACATAGTTACCTGCCATTAATCCCTAACTTTTGCCTGGATTGTACTTTACGATTTCCAAACCATCGGGATGATTTTTTTTTGCTTATTTCTCTAATTTTTTCTTGGACTGCCCTTTCGGGTTTTTAATCCACCGAGGCTTTATTTTATTTATTTAGGCGAAGTATTTCTTGACTACATCAACATTCGTGGGGTAGGTAAATTCTTCTCCATCCATGGTTGCGAGTCTCAAGGTGCCGCCTGAGAAGGCTTTCTTGACCACATAGGTGCCGTCATAGTTCGGAGTCCATTTGCCCCAGGAATCAGTGAGGAATGACTGTATCTTCTTGAGCACGAGGTCTCCTTTTCTGAAGACACGGGGTCGAACCTTTTTGTCGAATGATTTCTTCATTCTTTACTGATACAGATGACCATGACATAGAGCCGTTATTCGCTTTTCTTCGATCAGATTCAGTTCGCCGTGTCGACTTTGACACCATTCAGCTTCTGTTAGCTTAACTTCCATCAATATCCGGATTCATGGTATCTCTACTTCTACGGGGAGTACTGCCTCCATGTCATATACTAGAGAGAAAGGGGTTTCCCTATTGAAGTGCGGACAGATATGCGATAACCGTGAAGAGTAAATGGTAGCATCTCGTGCCAGTCTTTGTAGGTTACAACCATCTTTTGAACGATCTTCTTGATGTTCTTGTTAGCCGCTTTTACCGCTCCGTTCATCTTAGGTCGGTAGGGAGATGAGTTATGGTGTTCGATCTTGAACTTAACGTACAACTCTTTCATCATCTTGTTGTTCAAGTTAGATCCATTATCAGTAATGAACTGGCTCAGAACACCATAACGGTAGATGATATTTTTTTTGATAAATCAGACCACCACCTGTAGGGTTACATTGGCGTATGACGATGCTTCAACCCACTTGGTGAAGTAGTCAATGGCTACTAGGATGAACCGATGTCCGTTCGAAGCCTTGGGTTCGATCATGCCAATCATGTTGATTCCCCATATAGAAAAAGGCCATGGAGAAGAAAGAACTTTGAGATGCGTTGGCGGTACATGGATTTTGTCAGTGTATATCTGACACTTATGACATCTCCTCATGTACATGTAGCAATCGGATTCCATTGTCAACTAATAGTACCCTGCTTTCAGAATTTTTCTCGACATTGTGTGTCCGTTGGCATGAGTGCCAAAGGATCCTTCGTGAATTTCTTTTATCAACATGTTTGCTTCTGGTCTGTCTACGCATCGAAGCAAGACCATGTAAAAGTTCCTCTTATAGAGTGTATCACTGATTAAGTAGAAGCTGTCAGCCAGTCTTCTGAGAGTCTTTATGTCTTTCCTCGATGCCCCAGGTGGGTGCTCTTGTCTCTGAAGGAAGCACTTGATATCGTGATACCAAGGTTTGTCGTCTATGACTGCTTCAACCATGAAGATATAAGCAGGCGGTTCTAGGCGCATTATGTCAATCTTAGGTACATCATTCCATTGACCTACACTAATCATGGAGGAGAGAGTGGCTAATGCATCAGCCATGTGATTCTCTTCACGAGGGATATGGTGAAACTCGATTCTGTTGAAGAATGGTAACAACCTTCTCACGTAATCTTTGTAAGGAATCAATCCTGATTGGTATGTGTTCCAATCTTCTTTGATCTGACTGATAACTAGGGCTGAGTCTCCATACACATCTAAGTTCTTGATCCTTAAGTCGATCGCTTCTTGAAGACCCATGATACAAGCTTCGTATTCGGCCTCGTTGTTCGTGCACTTGAAAGTCAGTCTGGCAGTGAAAGGAATATGGATGCCCTGAGGTGTTATGATGATTGCCCCAATTCCGTTTCTGTAATTGTTGATGGCTCCGTAAAAAATTAATCCCCATTGGGAACCTGGTTCTGGCCCTTCACTGGGGAGCGGTTCATAGCAATCTTTCATTTTCAAGTACATGACATCTTCGCCTGGGAAGTCAAATCCGACTAATTCCTGATCGTCAATAGGTTTATGAGCCAAATGATCGGCTAAAATACTCCCTTTGACAGCTTTCTAAGCATGGTTCTCGATGTCGTATTCTGATAACAACATCTGCCAATGGGCAATCCTTCCCGTGAGAGCAGGTTTTTCAAAGACGTACTTGATCGGATCCATTTTGGAGATTAACCAAGTAGTGTGACAAATCATGTACTGGCGAAGATGTTTGGCTGCCCAAGCCAGAGCACAACAAGTTTTCTCGAGCATAGTGTACCGAGTTTCAAAGTCAGTAAATTTCTTGCTTAAATAATAGAGGTGTTAATCGATTAACCATTTTGCCTAACAAATGGTTAATCGATTAACCCTGAGACAGTGACACTTCCAACAATTAATCACTTATCCGATCATCCACATGTTATGGCATGCATTTGTACATGAAAATTACATCAAGTAGAAGAAATTAATCATCAATTGAAAGCATCAAACACCAAGATCAACAATCAATAATCGCATGATTAATCAACATCGAAAAGTTATCGGATCTACTTTGCGAACATGCAAAAGTGATCAAAAATAGTAAATCAGATAAGAATTACCAATCTATAAGGCGGAGGATTGCCTTGGTGATTGTTGTAAGCCAAATGTAGTGAGAATAAGCAAAGAAAACCAGAGAATTCCAAGCTTGAGATCAAATCGTAGCGAAATCACTAAAAACGTGAAAAATGCTCCAAATACGAATTTGCACCAAAACGATTGAAACAATCACTTGAATTGAAGTAGAAGCTATTGTAAATCTAGAAATCCAAGTAGAAATGTAGTGGAATAGAGGTTTAGCTCAAGAGAATAACAATTTCGATGTGAAGATTGTTACACTCTAATGGTGAAAATTGAGCTTTTGTGTGTGGTTTGGGAAGAAGATGAAGATGAAGATAAATGTGAAGAAGTTGCAGAAAAATCAGAGAGAATTGAGAGAAATGAGAGAGTGATCAAGTGAAAATAGTGAGAATGGTTAAATCCCCCTTCACAAATGTGAAGGTTTCTTTATATAGAGTGGAGGTTTGGAGTGGGCTAGGTTTGGAGTTTGCTCTGGAGCTTGCATTGGAGCTAGCTTTGGAGTTAGTTACATCTAACTCACTGAGTCGGAATTTGACTCAGTTAGTTATTTGTTAACTCGGTGGAGCAATCCCAATGCAAGTCCAAAATCCAATAGTTCACATACTTGGAAATGAAGTTACATGGTGGTCTTGGTTGAAAATTATGTATTGTAGCAAATGCAAGTGGATTCTTGAAGTGTCTTGAAGTGTCTAGAATATTCCACATTATGCTAGAACCAAGTAGACTCCAAAGAAGTAGAGGAAAAGTTGCTTTCATGAAAATACAGCAAAATCTGCCAAAATACAAGGGTTAATCGATTATCCATTTTGCACTAGCAAATGGTTAATCGATTAACACAGCCAAAACTTGCCCAATTTGCTTGAAAAAAAGGTGCTATGGACATGGTTCCGATTTTCAACCTTTTCTTTGATGAATAGGCATAGAAACCCTTGTATTTTTCTTGTATTGACGATGTGATGACCTTGTGAGGATGTGATTAATCAGGCTTGAAAAAACCCTGAGAAATTCTGAACATTCCTATAATAAAAACCACAGAGAAAAAAAAGCTAGTGTGTATGCAGGCGATGCGAATGCACATGCTTATGCAAAAGGCAAAAAGGGGAGGTCATATTTCGAGTTACGACAGCTACCCCTGTTTAATCCTCTTGGACCTGAATGTTCGAATTGTGCCAGCTTTTCGATGATGCGAGGTAGAAGGGGATTAAATAAAAGAGTAGCTAAAAAATTTGGCCGACGGCGACAAGAGAAATGTTTTGTAAAGGTGAATGTTTTAAGATTTGATTGAGTTAGAAATTTTGTTGGATATCTACTGGTGAGATGAATCAGTCGATAGGGAATATGCTTGATGCATATGCTATGTATGCTTGATCTTACATGATGCTTGATGTCATGGCATGCAATGGTGCAGGTTAAGGTACTGAGCTGTGGACAGGCAGGGATGGTATGAACTCGACATCCTCAGCTGGGGAAGGAAATCACAAATGACGACACCTCTACTGGGGAAATAGTATGTAAATCTCAAATTTCCAAGCTACTACCGTTATTGTTGCTAGGATTGAAGGAACCTGGACGGTCTTTAAATCATTAGTGACTCTGCTTGGGGAATACCAAGGTCAGGATGATCTTTCTTGCTCGGGGAGAACAGAAATCTGAAACATTACCGCTATTGGGGAATGACGGTTTCGACCTGTTGTATATTGCTAGGATCTCACTCTTGCTGGGTGTAGCTCCGGTGTTTTTTGACGCGACCACTACCGCTTTTAGTGCTACTTTCTTATTTCTATATTGGGTTAATAGTGATTTACCCCCCTGCAATATAGGCAAGTTTTGATTTACCCCCCTTTAAAAAAATAATTTTGGATTACCCCCCTGAAATTTTGGGGTACCCCCCTAAGCGTGTAAAAACCAGGGGGTAAATAAAAAAAATATTTTACAGGGGGGTAATTTTTCTACCTAGGGGGCAAAAGACTTAGAATTTTAAAATTTCAGGGGGGTAATCCAAAAAACTTTTTTTAAAGGGTGGTAAATCAAAACTCGCCTATATTGCAGGGGGTAAATGACTATTAACCCTTCTATATTTATCCTATGAAGCTTAAAAGGAAGGGGAAGATATCTAAAACTAACCTTGTGCGCAAGTGTTTTCCTTTACAAATGCGAAGAGATCTGGAATCGGGGGTTGTTTATACAAGGGGAGCTATTAACACCCAGAGTATCTATAGTAATCTATAGGAACCTTTATTTTCATATGTTTATACTGTTGAATTGTTCAGTTTCTTAAATCCATTTGCTGTTGAATAGGGAAACTTTCTCCTTTGGGAAGGTTGAGGAGATGTTTTTGTTGTTTTTATGGTTTTCTATTTGTTTTTGGAAAGTTACTTGACCAAATATTTTTAATTAGTGCGCTCGCTAAGATTTCGCAATCTTATGCCTACGTATTCCCGTAAAGAGATTTGAGGAAATTATAGCATTCGTAGTTCCTTTTATTCTATGGGAGGAAATTGTTTGGTGTCTTGTTCAAAGCCCAGGATTGAAGCTAAAAGAGTATTTGTGCCTTGTTTAAAGCCAAAGATCGAAGATAAAAGTATATTTGTGTCTTGTTCAAAGACCAAGATTAAAGCTAAAAGTATATTTGTGTCTTGTTCAAAGCCCAAGATTGAAGCTAAAAGAAAAAAGTGACTGAGAGAGAATTGGTCATCTCTAAAGGGAGATATCTCACCTATTCATCACAAACATTGAAGAATTGATTTATAAGGGAAGTTGCTTTAACTGGGATGTGTGGAATCCAGCAATGCCACATCTTCCTTTTTAGGAGAATTGAAATGTTATGAAGGAAGAAGCTTTAACTCAGTGCAGAGCAATGCCACTTTTTCCATTATGAACCTTTTCATGCTAAGAGAGGACATTGACTTGGATGTGTAGAATCCAGAGGTTTTCCACTTACATCACTTAGATGAAAGAGAACTTTAAGCATGATAAGGGAGGGACTCCAGCTTGGATTTTGAATCAACAAGTGTGCCACTTACATCAATATCTGGAAAAAAAGTCTTAATTGTTTGTTTTGAAATGTTATGTATAGAGGAAATATCCTCCTACAGAGAGGACTCATGGTCTCATTTGTGGGGATGTTCAATTTTCTGCCTTGATCAAAGCCCAAGGTTGAAGCTGGAAAAAAAATTTGAAAACTGACTCAACTAGGGGAGTATTATATTTGTCTTGTACAAAGCCCAAGATTGAGGCTGGCTGGGGAAATCATTAAATGAAGCCTAAGAGGAGGCTGAGGGAATTTAAGTGGAGACTGAATCTTGCTGAGGAAATTTAAATTTCAAGAGAAGGTTCAAACTGTTCTGAGGAATCAAAAGGGAAACTAACTCTTGCTTAAGAGAGTTGAATTATTAAATGCGACAAAGGCTTTGATTCTTTTGGGGATTTATTGATTGTAACCTGACCCTGACTAGGGATTTTAAAATGAAAATCAAACCTTGTTGAGGATCAAAAGAGACTTAAAGGACGAGTTTGAGTGTCTTAGAGGTTTTGACTCTCCTGGGAATTGGTGTATTGATAATGTCATACCCTAAATTTTGACCCTAAGATCCCCGCCTTATTTCTTTGCATAGCATATTAGGCCAATCATTCGTGCATAACTAACCACTTTACCTAGAGTTTTGCTTGTTTGTTTCATTTTGTGAACACAAGTACTGCGACGGAAAATTCGAAGACTTGAAGGTTGTGTTGTGTGTTTGTGGAAGTTTCTCTAGTCTTTGCAAGAATACAGGCTCCTCAAGACTTAAGGGATGTGTGTGCTCTGTGTTTTAAATAATGGTCCATCAAAGAAAAGTTCACTTTGGAGGGAATTAGAAGTTTGGATTCCAAGATATAATTTCAAGCCCTTCGTGTCACAAGCTCACAAGCTCAAGTTGAAGTTCCCACGATTCTATATCATATGATTCAAGTATGAAGCTCACACCATGATTACAAGAAGACATTTGTATTCTTAAAACTGTCAGTCCATCATTATCTCGAGCTATCACCAAAGCTTAATTCAAGAGCTAGATTTGGTTATAAAAGTTGGTTATAATTCTTAAAACTCGTGGAAGTACATAATTTGACTATAAAGTTGGTTTTTAAATTTGAGAGCCAAATTTCAAGTGAGTTCAGGTTTGAAGGATTAAGGACTCATTGAGGGAAATGTCATTATGTTCTAAGAAATCAAGAGATATGTTCATCAAGAAATCCTTTTCAAGGCCTTCATTGGAACCTAATACCAATATTCAAATCCCCTAAAGCCTTTTAACCTACGAAAGACCCCGGCTGTATCAAGAGAAGATCATTATGTTACAGCATTACACTCAGGTTTCATGAAAAATAACTCAACATCAATATATTACACTGGATTGAGAATTGGAAATCTAAATGTTACATATTGACAATCTTCATTTAATTGAATTCCAAGTCATGAAAAGTCATTAAGAAATGTACTACAATAAAATTACAGCAGGCTGTATGGTTAGATATTAAAACTATCTCACAAGCAATCACGACCAACCAATTTACATCATCATCCATAATTCCTAAAGGTTCTGCATGCCGTGTCAAATTATTGATTTCAAAAATTCACTAAAGTTGCAAGCTACAAATATTTTGGGTTCAAAGATCATGTAAGTGCCTAATTCTTGTTGAACCAGAAAAGTAATTACAGAGTTGTCTATACAAATTGCAAAGTCTTAAAAGCTAAGACTTAGAGTTAAGTCATTTGAGCTGCACGATCCATCGAAGTACCAACGTTTCATCCTCCATGATACCTTCGCCATCGTCGCACCAATCTACAGTTTGAATCAAGAGCAATTGATGAGTGGATTCACCTTATGACAAGAAATTCATGAAAACCTGAGAGCATTACCCTAATTACAAGGAAACACAAAATCTATCCTATCCTAAAAAGACTCACAAGCTGAAGACTCAAGCTCTTGCAAATCACGACCTTTTCATCACGGCTGCTAGTCTAAACCCCTCCACGGCCATGCTTAGACAATACCCTGAATTCCATGCAGTAAAAAAGTGAGACAGCAGCTAGGATAAGGTTGAAAGGAGTTCAACAACAACAATGAGAAATCCTATCATTATGTACTTTCTTAATTCAAAAAAGGTAAAGACAAGGTCATTACATGCACCATACTGCCAAAGGAAAGGAATCAATATCAGTAAAACATATGCAAATCACTTAAACGGTTACCACGCATTTCAAATTTACAAGACCAAATCCAAGTGGATTTCAAAATCAATTCCTCACAAATCACACAATTTTACGCCTGTCAAATAAAACTTATAAACCAATCCCAATATAGTCCCTACCTTTCAAACCTGTGCCGCCAGCGCCGTGACATCTTTGTCATCTCTGACAGGTTAGTAACTTAGCCATCTGCCTCTTCCCATGAATGAAGCATGTGTCCTGGGCTCGACCACAATTCCTGCGCCAATATTTATGACAGAACTTATTAAAAGGTGAATGAACCAGAGCAAAACATAGTCATGTATTCAAAATAATAATCGAGCATATTTCTTGAATTGAAGCAAAATCCCGACATCGATATTAAGAAGAGATACTACTGTGACACCAATCAACACCAGCAGCCAAAGCTTCCGCGAATTTCTTGATACCTCATCTTGCAATGATAGAGATTTTCTCAATCATTGATCTTCCCATCAAAGTTTGTAATCTAGACACGTCTTCTGCATATCAGAGTCTTGTTGAGCTTGGACGAAGGTTTTGGGCTGCACTAAGGTTTCAGCAATTAGTTCTTCAGCCAAAGAATGCCAGAGCTGTAACTGTTGAAGAGACAATGGTTAGCTTAAGGATGTTCAAACGAAAAGTTGTCGAAACATATTCAAAGAGCATTATTTTTTTGAGAACAAAGGTGTACAACAATCCTACCAAATGTAACTTTTTTTGTTCTCTAAAATGACAAGAAAGTTGTTGCGAGAATTATTACCTTCGAGTATGATATCTCGACCTTCTTTCAGGAACAAAGGATGGATTGTAATCTCTCAAACAATGTCCCTAAATCTCAGAGTGCTTTCAGGCCTACTTCACCTACAAAGAAGCGAGGGTATCACTTCCATTCAAAGTGGAATACTGAAAAAAAAAAGCAAACTTACAGAATCAATTGATTTGAATAAAAGTTGTGGTACCAGATTTGACAAATTCGTACAAATCATGAAGGTCTTTTGACATGTATTTCCAAAATAATAAGCATGAAGCAAGTACCTGGACCAGAAGCTAAGTTGACTCGAGAAGGAGTTTGACAGGAGGATGTCCAAAGTGTGTGAAAGGATGCCATTACTGAATAGATACGTTTGAACCTGGAAAATTAAAATAAAAATTCAATTCATTCCAAAATAGACAGAAACATTATCAAAATCAAGTCATTCATTACCAAAATAATTCACCAAACATATCAAGGTGAACAAGGAAAGGCTTCGATAGCAATCAATTGTCAGACAAACAAAATTAGACAAATTTCAAAAAAACTTTCCTAAACGGCCTCAGAGATTTCGTATCAGAAAAAGTTTCATCATTTTCAAACTCGAAGTTATGGGCAATATCCCAAAGGGATACCGCCAGCAGAACTTTCCAAAAACAGAAATAGACAATTCAAACAGGGCAACGGTTCCAAATCTCTTCCAAATCAAAAACGTATCAATCAACAATTAAACCTTCCAAATCAAGCACAACAAAATCAAATCACATATTGGAATCAGGTTTCAATATAGCATCAAATATTTCCAAAATAAAAAACTCTAGTGTTCATCTTCGGCCTATAAATAGAAGAGAATCCTCTCCTCACAAGACACGAAAATCACAACCCTATACGCAACAAAAAAGCATCACCCTTACCAACAACCAAGAATCATCAATTTTGTTACTAACCAAAAAGCAGAGAGATTCAAAAATCATTTTCTATTCATCATCATCTCAGAAGCATACACAACAGACAAAGAAGGCGAACAACACATATCACAAGCTCGCGAAAGAAAAAGGTAAATAGAGAAGGAAGTTCATCCCGGATCGGAGCCGTCGCAACCGTCGCCGTCACCATTACCTTTTTTTCTTGCTTTAATCATTGCATCTGATGTAAATGTAACCGTGAAATTATAGTGGATTGGGGTAGCGGGCTGTGTGGGGTTAGGTTTGTTTGCTTGATAGATCGGAGAAGATGAGAGGGTAGCGGCGGTGAGAACATGGGTTTCACAAATCCTATTTTGAGAAGAAAGATAAAACAGAGAGAGATACGAGAGAGAGAGAATGGTGAGAATTGTTTTCCTTTTTTTTATGTTCCGTTGATCACGTACACATGCACAACCACCTTATCAAGCACCCCTTATCGTATGCGTTGGTTTCTGCTTTGACTGCATCATAAGGTTAAGATCTGAGGGTCTACGATGGACCCTCTCTCCCTTGCAATGCTTTATTCCTCCGTTTTTTTTCCAATTTTTAGATAACCTTTTTTTTCTGATATTAAAAACAATTTTCCTAAATACTATTCTAATTTGATTATAACATAACTTTTTAAAAACTTTTCTAAATAACTCTTTTCTTAAGAATTGATAAAAAGAAACTCCCTTTTTTAAAAGTAAAAACTTTTATTAAAATACAAAAAAATAAATCCTTTTTTTTAATTGATGAGAAACTCTTAATAACTTTTTCCTTCTTAGGACTTTAAGCTAAAATAAGAACTTTTTAATAATATTAAAACCTTTTAATAAGAAAACCTTTTTTTATTTTAACTTTTAAACTAAAATAATAAAAATTTTAAATAACTAAAACTTTTTTATTATTAATAAGAAAACTCTAACTTTTGATTAAATTAATCTTTAATATAAATAAAAAATAAGAATAAACCTTTTATTAGAATCAAACTCTTTTCTCAATAAACTGATCCCCGTTAGAATTCCCCGCGCTAATCGTATGTTTGAGTGACTTAGATTAAGACCTTAATTGATATTATGCCTTGCTTATGCTCTTGTTTGCTTGTCATTATATTTGATGTATGCATTGTTTTTGTACTTTAAACCTTTCAAAATATGAAAATCTCGATCCAACGTCGATTCATTTTCCACCCATGTAAGTCGATTGCTTTCGGGCATCGCCATCAACCTTTGGTCACTAGACACAAGACTAGCCCACTTTGCTAGCACCCTCGCTAAATCTAATATAATCGATTGCATTAATATCCAAGGGAAAATCCCATGCATGATAATCAAATTATTGTGCATGGTGCATGTGCATTTCATACCTCCCTATAGCTTTCATACCCTTTAAGATAAGATTATCTTAGACAACTCTAGGATAGACTTCCTAAGTTAGTCCCCCTTAAAATCAATCAACATCTTTAGCTCACCTAATTCTCCACACAAGAGAATTAGATGTGAATCATCTCAAAGAAGGGACATACAATCCCATACCCCACAAAATACAAACAATTTTCAAAAACTGTGGCGGTTTCTTAAGATGATGACTTATCTTTTCTCCTAAATCTAAACAAACTTTAGTATCCTTCAAGAGGAACTACATGTGCTCTAATTCCTTCCCGACAGGATATGTAGGCACAAGATGCGATATCTTGTCGAACACGCTTAGGAATAGAATTCTAGGTCACCTACCCTTAAACTCTTAGCAAACAAAAACAAATAACATAAATAAAACAAGAGGTTCCTGTAGAGTACTACAGATATCTAGGATGCTAACACCTTCCCTAGGTATAACCAACCCCCGAACTTAGAATCTTAGTTTGCATTTGCATTGCATACTGTGGGTATTCGATCTTTCTCCCTTCCCATGGATAAATCAAAGACGGTGGTGAAATAAAAGAAATGTGATTCAAGTTAATATAATAGCTTGGTATCTAATTCTCACCTCGACAGATAAAGATGACTAGGATCTATCTTATCCTTTTAGGAAGCCTGGTGGTCCTTGTATGAAGCCCAAGGGGAGGTTAGGGATGCTTGTTGGAAGCTTGTGGGTCATTATATGAAGCCCAAGAGGAGGCTAGTGTCATACCCTAAATTTTGACCACAAGATTTCTCATCATTGGGCAAATCATCACCACAATATGGATGTACCTTCATGCCTCATCAATCCTCTCAAAGTACTCTGACAAAGGATCAATCAAGAATGGACATAATCCTCAACTTGTCAAGCCTCTCAAATATCCATGAAGGATCAAGAGGTTTCCCACATCAAGAATCAAGCATGAAAATGCAACATCTCAATTTGATCAAGCCTCAAGATCATTAGTGTCACCAAATTAGGGTTTTGGTCGACCAAGGATTCCAGAGAGAAATTTTCATCTGGGCGTGAGCTAATACTTCAAAACATGATCCAAGAAGCTCAAAGGGACCTCTTGGATCCAATCATAAGTTCAAAATGTCCTCAGGGGATGCATTCATAAAAAATTAGGAATTAGAGTTTCTTGACCTAATTCACCCCTAAGTTGACTTTTGGAGCAAGGCATGAGCCAAAACCTCAAGGAATGTTTTGAAGACCTCAAATATCTTATATTAATCCTTTTACAAGTTCAAATGGACACAAAGAACTTGGTTCATGAGAAATATAGAGATTCAAATTCATCTGGATCCCAAACTAGGGATTTTGAGAAAAAGTCAACCATACCTTTAACTTTTGACCAAGACATGATCTCAAACCTTTAGACATGATTCAAGACACTCTAAAAAACCTATGGAATCCATCCATTAGGTTTGAATTAGGTCAAGGACTTGATTTCATAGAAAATCACAAATTTCACTAAGTCTTGAAAAAAAGTGATTTCTACCCAACTTTGTAAGACCATAACTTGTGATCCAAGTAACCTTTTTCTTCCATCCAAAGCTCAAATGAAAGCTCTCACTACATACTTCAAAATTGTCAACTTCAACATATTCCAAATCCTCTTGGATTTTGAGTTATGGATTGATCAAAATCACAAAAAATGGAAAATGAACATTTTTTTAACACTTAGTGAAATTTTTGGACAGAATATGTTTTGTATTTTCACCAACTTTGAGGCCATTTTTCATTATGATCCAAGATGATTCAAGACCAAAGTTAAACATCATAGTTTAAGTATGATATAGGGGCTTTCCAAAAAGTACAAGAGCCTCCCATGATTCAACTTGAGCAAGGAGTTATAAGCCTCCAAAAATGGCATTTTTCACCCTGCCTACACAACAACATTGGTACATAACGTGTATCCCATGATTTCTTGAGCCAATTTTGGACACTTGCATCATTGTATTTCTGTAAAAAAAATCAACATGAATGATGAAGTATTTAATCACAAGGCCACCAAGTCAAAAATACAATCCTTTAGGCATGTGCCATTCAAGTTCATTTCCAAAAACTCCAACTTTGTCATGAGGCATTAAATGAATGCATAAAGCTGGCATGTATCAGTCTACAATATTGCAAATGAGTCAAGATTAGTCCAAGAATCATAAGACCATAAGCCTGCAAGATTGACTCAAGTCAATGGCTAGAGGAGACTTTGGCTACATGACAAAACTCAATGGATAATAGGGTGATACAGCCCCCAATCACTATTGCTCCCAAAACAAACTTGCTATACTATAAATAGGGATCGTTTCTGATCAGTTTGAGTACACCAAAGCATAAAAACTCATGCTTTTCTTCCCTTCACTCTCAAAAAACCAGAAATTGCTTCTTTTTCAAGTAACATTCGAATTTTCAAATCGAGATCAATTCTATCAAAACCAATGTTGTAGACATATCATATACATCATATGTGAGCTATCCAAACACTTCCCACACATTTGTAACCTCAAAATCACAAAGCTCCAAATCAAACTCATGCCTATTTGCAGTTGAGTTTGCCACAAGGTGATCTAGGTTGTTTCAATCCATTCCAAGCTTCCAAACACCTTACATAAGGTCCATTGAAGCTGTCTAAGTCATCAAACAACATCTGTAACACCTCCAACACACAATTGGATTTCTTCTTGCAAAAGGTAAGCCTGAACTCTCAAACTCTATGATCCATGCATCATAAATATGTTTTTAAGTTACAAACATGTTTCTTCACTTACGTAGAGTGTTTCCCCTCAATCAATTGCTTTGTAGCTATCGTGTATATGATTTCATAGTGTTCTTGCAGAAATTAGGGTTCATGTGTTCATCACTTGATTTCTCACTCCACACTTAATATAAATGCAATTAATTGGTACCATTGGAATCCTTTTTCAAAAATGAGTGAGATTGATGTTTACAAAAGTCAAAATCATTGAGTAATCAGAGAGAAAAGTGAGGTTTTGCAAATCGTCCATGGTGAGGGCACGAGGAAGAAGAAGGTGACAGTTGGCGCCTTTTTCAAATTTATTTGAATTTTTGAATTTTTAAGTTATTTTCTTAATAGATTTCAAAAATTAATTTCTCTCTCAATTTTAATCATTTTTTATTAGTTCTTTTTTTTTTAAATTTCACAAAAATGTTAAATTATTTTACTCTACAAAAAAAATCAAATTATATTATTTATTTAATATAGTTTGAATTTTTGTAAAGAATTTAATTTTAATTGTTTTTAAACATTTTTAATGGAATTTTCCTCTTGATTTTTCAAATTCAAATGAATTTCACACTTTCATATAAACATAATATGATTTTTCAAAACATTTTTTAAAGTTCACAACTTGTTTTTAAATATGTTTGATATTTTATATCATTTTCAGTTTAATTTTCTTTAATTTTTTTTTTAATTAAAATTAGGCTTTTCCTTAATTTTAGGTTTTCAAACTCCATTTGAAACACTTTTGGGCCTCTTTGTAGAGTGTAAGACCCAACCCCTTTGTAAATACACCATTTTAGGCCTCAGTAATTGTATAAGTCCCGATATAATAAATGGTCTGATCGCTGTTTTTTCATCTGGGCATCTCCTTGAGCTATAAGCCCCAACACTTGTATAAAAATAGAATCTCTGGGCCTCTTTGTAGAGTTTAAGACCCGTCCCTTTGTGTAAATAATTTTTAGGGCCTCAGTCAATGTATAAGTTCCTCTGTGGTTTTCAAAACCGCGGCGCGATCGTCTCCCTTTTCAAATAAATCATCTGGGCCTCTCCTTGAGTATAAGACCAATTATTCTTTCTTCACAAACACTTTTGGGCCTCGAATAGAGTGTAAGACCCAACCCCTCTTTGTACAAAAAAAATATTTTGGGCCTCTGCTATAGTATAAGTCCCCACAACGTCCTTCGGTATCACAGTGCGATCAATGTTTTCAAATAAATCATTTGGGTCTCTCCTTGAGTATAAGCCCCAATCTTTTATACATAGACTTGGTTTTAAACAATAAACAACCTCCATGGGCCTCTCCTTTAGTTGTAAGCCCAATACTTGTGTTTTCAAAATCATCTATCTGTTTTAACTGGTACTAAGAGGAGCATTATTCTCGGTTAAACTACTCTTAGACCACTTGGGCCTCTCTTTGAGTTAGAAGCCCAAAACATTTCTTTTCTTTGAAACAAATTTTTTTTAATAAAAATTAAAATTCAAAGTTTTCTAAAAAAAACTTTCTTCAATTTCTTAAAACCCTAAACATACAGTTAAAATCATACAATCAATCACCATACACTTGGGCCTCCTCTCAGAGTGTAAGTCCCAACATCTTTTTCAATTTAATGCATATTTGTTTATATACCTGTTGATTCATTTATCTGTATATATTTGTGCATATTTGTCTAGAGTTTCCCCAGCAGTTAGGTCCACACTTAGGTCAAACCAGAGGTTACTTTTACCTTAGTCAAAACTAGTTCCCTCATAGGAAATTCCCTATACAGTCTGCCTCCTCTTGGGATTATTCAATATGGAACAGAGAAAGGCATTATTCCCGGTGAAACTTTTCTCAAGACTGTCAAAACTTAGAAATATATGTATAAAAGAAATTCGTTTTCCCAGAGAGGATTAATTCCTGGTGAAACCTCTTTTGAATTTCTTCAAACCTTAGAACTGTTCAACAAAGAAATGATTAATTCCCGGTGAACCCTTTCTTGAACTTTTCTTGGCCTTGGACCCACAGGCTTCCTAGAAGTATCCCCGACCTCCTCTTGGGCTTAGTACAAGGACCAACAGGCTTCTTAGAAGTTCCCCAGCCCCCTCTTGGGCTTAGTACAAGGACCCAAAGGCTTCCTAAAAGCATAAGATAGAAATTAGTTATCTCTACTAGTTCAATCCCCAGGAGAGTCAAAATTCCAAAACATCATACCATTCTAGGGTTGATCTTCATCCCTTAAACCAACAGCCTTCCCTTGGGCATCATACAAAGACCCCTCTCTACACTAGAGCCTACCACTTCTTGAGAGGCTTGGACAGTCTCAGCCTTCTCTTGGGCTTCATTCAAGTAAACTTGGAAAGTATCACTTATCATAGTCTCCTTTTTTACCACACACAGAGACCCTCAAGTTTCCTAAAAGCATAGGAAGAACCCTGATCACTCTACCAATACACTAGTCTCCAGAAGAGTTAAAACCTCCAAGGGTTTCAAACTCACCTTAAACTCCCCTGACCCGCTCAACAAGGCTTAACTTTCACTTTGAAACATCTAGGGTCAATTGAAAATCAACAAATCCTCAATGAAGTCAGAGCCTTATGGCATCTGTTATTTAAACTCTTCCTTGATTCCCAGCAAGAGAAAATCCCCTTGGATTCCCCAATATAATTTGGACCTGCTCCTGGATTTCAACAAATCCTCAGCAAAAGTTAGCCTCCTATTAGGCTTCATATATGAAATTCCCCCAGTTAGCCTCAATCTTGGGCTTTGTGCAAGACAGATAAAGCCCTCCCCAATGGAGTCAGTTTCCTTTAGCTTCAACCTTGGGCTTTGATCAAGGCACACAAAAATCAACATCCCCTCGGATGAGTGTCGCGGTGAGAATTGGATATCAAGCTATTGATTAACTTGAATCACAAATCGTTTATTTCACCATCGGTCTTTGATTTATCCAAGGGAAGGGAGAAAGATCGAATAACCCATAGTATGTAATGCAAATGCGAAGCTAAGAGTCTAAGGTTCGGGGGTTGGTTATACCTAGGGAAGGTGTTAGCATCCTAGATATCTGTAGTATTCTACATGAACCTCTTGTTTTATACTTATGTTATCTATTAATTGTTATCTGTTTGCTAAGGGTTAAGGGATATGAAGACCTAAGGTATTATTTATAGGTATGCTCGCCAAGATATCGCATCTCGTGCCTACGTATCCTGATGGGAGTGGAATCAGAGCATCCGTAGTTCCCCTCAATGGGTGAATAAAGTTTGAATGAAAATGGTCTAGGAGAAAAGATGAGTCGTCATCTTAAGAACCACCACAGTTTTGAGAATGGACATTTGCTTCATCTTAGGATAAGGGCTCCAACTCGGATATAAAATCGACGAGTATGTCTCATACCTCTCCTAAGTGGAAAAGGAATTCACATCTTATTTGTATTGTGGGGTATGAGATTGTGTGTCTCTTCTTTGAGATGATTCACATCTAGTTCTCTTGTGTGGAGAATTAGGTGAGCTAAATATTGTGTAACGCCCTGTATAATATATACCTAGAATAATACTATACAAGCATTTTGTTTGGTACTGACACCATCATAAGTGCCTAATGGCGAAATTCACATACTTGACCATTCTAAAAACATAATACAATCTATGGTACAAGATATGAAAACTAGCCAAAATAATAAAAACTAAGAACAATATACAATATCCTCAATTGTATACAACAAATACACAGCGGAAAACTAAAGCTAAGCTCCTCTTGAAACATCCAAGCATAGCTCCACTTGTAAACCAAACCTGCAAACACTGTCTGAAAAATAGCATGAATAATGGGGTGAGATATTAAATCTCAGTGAGTTCCCTATCTTATGGATTCTCTCGGTTTTATAGGGTTCTAGCCAAATCCTAACTCAAGTCAAGGGGAAGGGAAATGACCTTGAGTTCACAATCTCACACTATATGGAAACATGTCAAGAGTTCACCAACTCAAAATATCACTAATCGATAACCTTACCAAGGCATCCCCTTTTCCCGTCCGCTTCTACGTCTAGAATTCGACCCGAGTCAAGGATCCTTGTAACCTACTTGACATACGAATGGATTCTGGTTCTACGGGCCATTAACCGTTTTGAACCGTCACTTCACACGGGCCATTAACCGTCACAAGCATACGCTCCATGGGCGCCATTCATACTGCACTTGGGAATCAAACCTGCCAAGTAGTCATGCATACGTTTTTAGAGGAGCTCTAGACTCATGAAACTGCAACTCAAGAGAAACGCTTATGATTACGTGATCACACACACAAACGTGATTGTATTCGACAATCACAAGGCCACATTCGCCTTAAGGCCACATTCGCCTTTTCTCAAAACACAAGGGTCACACATGTTCCATACTAGTGTTTCACTCTCTCCCAGACCATTACTCGACAAGGATGCACCTTTCTACATCGAATGCACGAGCATCGCCATCTAGGTTCTCTACACTAGACCATTACTCGACAAGGATGCACCTTTCTACATCGAATGTACGAGCATCGCCATCTAGAGTTTCTATCACAATCCTAGTCACAACCTAGAATTATTCCATTTGTTGTGGGGTAAAGTTTCCTCACTCTTCCTAACTCATTTTAAGCATGCATATTCTCTCATTCATACTTAACAATAGTTTGATAGATATGGCATAACACAATGTGCACAAGTAAAACATTTATCACAACATATCATATAAACATTATTTCCATTTAATTGCCACTAAATAATTAATCCCACATCATACTCAATAGCTTTCCAATGATACCAAGAACGTTTAGATTGGAATCGCGGTTCAAAAGTTATGAATTTTCTAAAATATTTTTCATCAACCAACAGCGGTAACCGGTTACCCTAAAATGAGTAACCGGTTACGCATTCTTCCTACGCAAACAGAACCAAAATCTCAATATGGTAACCGGTTACCTCAAAATGAGTAACCGGTAACTTAGTTCATTTTCACGTAAAAACCTAAATTTTCCTTCAAGTAACCGGTTAACTAAAAATGAGTAACCGGTTACCACTAAACCAGAAACATAAAAACTTGTTTTTAATATTGCTAACTCAAACCAATCTCAACCAAAACATGTTGGAACTTCACAACAAGTATCACAGATTAAATTCACATATTTCTCGACTATATTACGTAGTTTATTCCACATTTTAACCGTTAGAAACATCGATTTCACACAATTATTCATTTTCTCTCAAACTCTAACCTAAGTTCAACATCATGAATTTCTAGAACTTAAGGTGTCTATCTAGAACCCACCTGATAATCAAAGAGGAGGTTGAAGAAGATGATGAATTGATGAAAGATGATGAAGATCCAAGCCTTCTCCTTCTCTTCTTTCTCCCTTTTCTCCCACTTTCTTCTTTCTCATCTTCTTTCACAACTTTCTTTCTCTTTCTCCTCAACATATATATATATATATATACTTATTATATAATATAATCCAATAGAGTAAAATATCTCCAATTGATATTTTATCACCTTACACCAATTGATCAATTATTAGAGTTACCTTAATATCCTTTCTTGAATCAAAATAATTGATCTGTCTCTTTCATAAAAAAAAAGGTTATCCGATCGTAGATTTACGCGAATCCTCTTTCCTCGTGCGCATTTCTTCCAAGAAGCTTGACGCGGTGGTTCGCAGAAAAGTTTATGTTTCCCTTTGTCAGTTCTTTTTCAATAATTTGGTGTAGATTCGTACATGGTTTGTGAATGATTTGATGTATATGATCCTTGTGGGTTAAATTTTGGGTTTGATATTGTTGTGTATGGTTTGTGCTTGGTACGATGTTTGGTATATGTTAGGGATTTGATGATTGATTTATTATGTTGTATGATTGGATCTCTGGTTTGTATTGATTCTTTTGAACTGGGTTGTATCTGGTTTTGAATTATGGTTGGTTTCTGGTATGGACTTGGTGAATGGTTTCGTGATGAATCTTGTGAACGGTTTTGTCCCCCCTCTCTACTGCGAGTGTGTGTTTGGTTTATATAGGCAAGAAATCTCATCAAAAGAAAAATTGTTTTGAAAGTCTTTAAATGGTGTGCTTGAACATGTTTGTCCAATTTAAGTATGTTTTTGAAATGTGGTTGAAACATGTTTTCTCATCACTAACTTTATTTCCATTTCAAGTCAAACACGTCTGGACATGTCTCACTTTATTTTAACGATTTTGTTGAGAGAATTTTGTTCTTAATTGGATTTGGGGTGTTTTTGGAAACTTAATATCAGTGTGATTGCTTTTGAATTTGGCAACTGGCCTTGGTGTGAAGTGTGTCTTGTAGCGCATTTATGAATTTGATTTGTCATGAATTCAAGTTCTCTCTTCTTTGTAGCAGCGCATTCTTGAGGATTATGTGGATAGAGTTGCCCCTCCCTCCAAGTGAAGTAAAGTTCAGCATAGGTCCTCCATTTGGCGGTATAGTTTGAAGATATCGTAACAACAGCTTGTGTAGGCCTAGTAACTTTGGCTTGTGGCAAGTTTATGCTCGTATTTGAATCGTGAGTGAATTCTTTTATTTATTGCGTTTAATGAACAATTGATATTAAATATTCCTTTTTGCAGGTTTCTGGTGTGGTATATCTTCCACGAATCTGCCTCTACCAAAGGCTATTTTGACTCCAATAACTGATTATGTTGTGAAAGCGTCTTTAATTCCACTGGACATTTCGCGACCCTAGCATTATCAGGTGATATATATGTTAGCCTTCCAAATGACTATTTATATAGATGGTTTTCCAACTTTGATGCGGTACTGATCTTAACCAGTTTTATGGCAACACAATCATCCCTGTCATACCCCAAATTTTGACCACTAAGATTCCCCATCATTGTGCAAATCATCATCACAATATGGATGTACCATCATGCCTCATTAGTCTCCCCAAAGATGGGTGAGCACTCACTACAAGCAAAATTAGGGGTACAAGCCCTCTTTGAGCCTTAGACAATGGATCAATCCAGAAATGACATGATCTTCAACTTGTCTAACCTCTCAAAACTCCACAATGGATTAAGAGGACTCCCACATCAAGGATCAAGCACAAGGCTGCAACATTCTACGTGGATCAAGCCTCAAGATCGCCAGTGTCACCAAATTACGGTTTGGTCGACCAGGGCCTCCAGATGGAATTTTTCCTCTGGGCATGAGCCAATGCTTCAAAGCATATTCTAATATGCTCCATGGAACCTCATGGACCGAATCATCAAGTCTATTTTAACCTCAGGGGATGCATTCATAAAAAATCAGGAATTAGGGTTTCTTGACCTAATTCACCCCTAAGTTGACTTTTGGGATAAAACATGAGTCAAGACCTCAAGAGAGGATTTGAGGGTCTCTAATACACCACATTGATCCATTTACAACAATGGATTGATCCAAGATGCTTGAGCAACAAGTTTCAATTTCATCTGAACCACAGTTAGGGTTTCGCGAGAAAAGTCAACTATAGCTTTGACTTTTGACCAGGACATGCTCCCAAACCCTAAGACATGATTCAATACACCCTATGACACCTATGGAATCAATCCATCAAGTTTTATTTTGGTCAAGGACTTGATTTCATAGAGGATCGCACAGTTTGGAGTTCATCTGACAAAAAGTCAACTGTGCACAAAAGTCAAACTTTGACTTTTTGAGATTTTTCACAATTATGGTTTTTTAACCCTAAAATGATGTTAATGTGTGATTGGATTCATCATTCATCAAGAAAAATCAAGAAAAGTGGGATAACTTGTAAAAGGTGTAACCATAAAAAACTTAGAAATTTTCTAAGTTATGGAACAAAGTGTCTAGGGTACCAACTTTGGAGGATCATATCTCCTAAACCACAAGGCCATTTTTTCCCATCCAAAGCTGGATTTGTAGCCCTCATGGCCCTTTACAAAAGCTTCAACTACACCTCATTCCAATTCATCATGGATTTTGAGTTATGGAATGATCAAAATGGCTGAAAACATGAAATGTCACTTTTTCTAACACTTAGTGAAATTTTCACTAAGTCAGAATCTGTCTTACTTTTTACAAAATGTAGGGGCATTTTTCACTTGGATCCAAAAAGTATCAAAACCAATTATGATCAAACAGTTGTTGTATCATATGAGGGCTTTCCAAAATGGCCAAGAACATCACCAAACTCAACTTGAGTCATGAGATATGACAATGGCAATATGCCTTGCTGAAAACTGCCAAGGCTAGGCAGAATTTTGCACTTTTGCTCGATTTGGCAAAATCAGATAATTCCAAGCCTTGTCATCACTTTGGACACATCTGAGGATCAAATCTAAAGGGGACAAACATTGATCCAAGCCTCTAAAGTCTTTGGAACAAGAAGTAGCATGCCAAACCTAGAAATCCCTAAAAGAGGGACAAGACTCCAATTTTGGATTGGAGCATTTAATGGATGCTTAGAGGTGGCATGGACTGACACATTTGCAACTGAATTCAGTCTAGAATTATCCAACAACTAGGGAACCAAAGGCCTGTGCTCTAACCTCTAGTCATTGGCTAGAGGAGACTTGGATTCTCATTTGCCAACATTGGCCAAACCTCAGTTGTGGTTGCCATTCACTATTGATCCCAAAACAAACTTGCTCTACCATAAATAGAGCTCACTTGTGCTCAGTTTGAGTACACGAAAGCCATCAAACAGATGTTTTCCTCAAAATCCCTCTCTTTAGGCCAAAATGCCTTCTTTAGCAAGGTAACTCTGAGTTTTTGAGTTAGAGAGCATTTCCACCACAACTTATGATCCAAACACATCCAATATATCATATCTAAGCTGTCCAAACTCTCACAAGTGACCTGTAATCCTTAAATCACAAAGCCACCTCTCAAAACCTCAAAATAGTACTTTTGTGCATTTTTCAAGCCATGCCTTGATTCAGTGACTTTCCAAACCAGATAAAACCTTAAACACACTCCAAATATCATCCTTGAACTGTCCCAAATGGTTCCCCCCATCTGGAACACCATTTGAGGGAGTTGCTATTTTGGCCATTTTAAACCCTTTTGCAAAAAAGGGCCAGTTTGTGTTTTTGCAAGCTCCAGCTGATTCCATTCATCCTAAAAGCTTCTAAGGGATCATTTGAGAGTGTCCAAAGCATCAAACCATTTCTGGAACAAGAAACTTGGAAGATTACATAAAAACTCCAAAAGCTCAAAAGAGAGGTAAGCATCATGACTTGAACTTTCCAAAATATGCATTGCTTTGAAGTCCACTGATCATACACATCTCATACATGTTATATATGTTGTGTTTAAACCAATTCATCATGTAATTCATGCCTGTACCAAAGTGTAGCATAGAAAATGCAATTATAGGCCTATTTCAAAACCACCATCGGATTTTGAGGTGGGAGCATGATCTGAAAAAAATACCACCACCATTGGATTCCTTGTGGAATTCTAGGCCAGATGCATATAAATTTTGTGCCCAACCATGGAGAAATGAGAAAGTTATGGACCTTCCCGTTTCTTGCCAAAACTTGCCTTGCCTTGCCTTGGTCAGGCCTAGAAAACAAGGCAAGCCTTGTATATTTGTTGGTTTGTTTTAATCAACGGATGTATCACCACCCCAGTGGTAAGGCACGCGCCCTATAACCTTGAGGTCATGGGTTCAAACCCCACCCATGCCATTTTGTGTTTTCTCACATTTTGCTATTTTTTTCCAATATTTTCATGTTTTATTAATTAATTGAAAAATTAATAACTCCTTCAATTTTTATTATTTTTGATTGGTTCTTTTTGCGAAAAATCAAAAAAATGTTGAAATATTTTATTCCACAAAAAAATAAATTTATATTATTTATTTAATATAGTTGGTATTTTTATGAATAAATTCATTTTTAATTGTTTTAAACATTTTAAAAGTGAATATTCACCTTGAAAAATCAAAACCAAATGAGTTTTAATTCATCTTGTGATTAAAACCTCATTTTTCAAACCTTTAACAAAAATCACAAGTGGTTTATTCAAACTTATTTGGTATTTTTTTCATTTTATTTGATTTTCTTTAAATATTTGCTTTTAAAAGAAAACAAATTTAGGGTTTCCTTGATTTTCACTCAAACAAATCATTTTTAAACTTTTTGGGCCTCTAATAGAGTGTAAGACCCAATCCCTTTGTAAGTACACCTCTTTTTGGGTCTCAGTCATTGTATAAGTCCCACTGTATTTTCAAAAACAACGGCGCGATCGTCGCCTCTTTTAAGAATCATCTGGGCCTACCCTCATGTTATAAGGCCCATTTCTTTTCTTTAAACTCTTTAGGCCTCTAATAGAGTGTAAGACCCAATCCTTTGTAAATACAAATCTATTTTGGGCCTCACTTATTGTATAAGTCCCGTTGTATTTCAATAGTTCGGCGCGATCATCGCCCGTTTAAAACAAACCATCTGGGCCTCTCCTCGAGCTATAAGACCCATTCAAAACCATTTGGGCCTCTAATAGAGTGTAAGACCCAATCCCCTTTTGAAACCAAAAACTTTTGGGCCTCAGTCATTGTATAAGACCCACAGCGTTTTCAAAACCTCGGCGCGATCGTCACACTTTTCAAAATAAACCCTGGGCTTCTCCTTGAGCTATGAGAATCATCTTTGTTCACTTTCAATCATTTTTGGGCCTCTTGAGAGAGTGTAAAACCCATCCCCTTGTACAAAAAACCTTTATTGGGCTTCAGTCACTTGTATAAGTCCCTGTACAAAACGACAGTGCAATCGCTGATAAAACCCTGGGTCTCTCCTTGAGCTGTAAGCCCCAATTTTCCTTTCAAAAAAACTTTCTCCTTTGATTGTGAATATAATATTATTATCAAAGTTTCTTTGTTGAACAAACTAACCAAACATCATGGAAGCTCTACAACCGAGTAAGTGTTTACCCGCTTTCATTTACCGCTTTCATATGTATATAACTGTACTGTGGGGCTGTTTCACTGTAAGTCTTCTTCCATAAACTCATATCGACTGTGTAATAATAGTATAGATATTTAGAGTTTCCCAGGCAACTACGTCTAGCACTAGGTAAAGCCCTGTTGGTCACTCTTAAATACAAACAAAACTAGATCCCCATAGGACTACCAGACAGAGTCTTCCCTCCTCTTGGGGTTAAACAATATGGAGACGTGAAAGGCATCATTCTCAGTGAACCCTTTCTCAGACTGTCACCCTTAGACATTGTCAAAGAAACTCTAACTCCCCAGAGATGATCTTTTCTCCGTGAATAGCATCTCTTGAGTTTCTTCCAAATTCTCGGACTTTCCTGGCTTGATCTATTCTCGTTGAATGGCATGTCTTGAACTTCTTGGGATTTGGGGACCCACAGGCTTCCTAAAAGCATCCCCACCTCCTCTTGGCCATTGTACGAGGACCCGTCGGCTTCTTAGAAGTTTTCACAGCCTCCGCTTAGGCTTCGTATAATGATTCTTCCTCTGGGAAGATAGCCTCCTCTTGGGCTTCGTACAAATTGTCCCTCGGCTTCTTAAAAGTTTTCTCGCCTCCTCTTGGGCTTCGTACAAATTGTCCCAACGACCTCTTAAAGGTATAGGAACAAAAATTAGTCATCTTAATAGAACAGTCTTTCAAAGAGTCTAGATCTTCCTACGGCAAACATACTGTCTCTTGATCTTTCTTAAGCATAGTACAAAAGATAAAACCCGTAGACTCGGGCAGGCTAAAGCTCCTTTGGATTCCCTGTTTCCTCTTGGGCTTCGTATCAAATCCATGAGTACAACATTACCCATATAAGAACTAATTTTCTCTTTTAACCAACATGCTGGACCTGTCACTCAACTGAAACAGTTACCCTAGCCTTCTCTTGGGTTTTGTACAAATGATTCTCCCTAGTGGAGAAAACCTTTAGCCTTCATCTCGGGCTTTGTACGAGATACAAAAACACTCTCTTGTTGAGTATAAAAGACTCTCTTGTTGAGTCAAACATTTTTCAGCCTCCATCTCGGGCTTCGTACAAGATACAAAATCACTCTCTTGTTGAGTCAAACATTTTTCAGCCTCCATCTCGGGCTTCGTACGAGATACAAAATCACTCTCTTGTTGAGTATAAAAGACTCTCTTGTTGAGTCATTTCCCTCTTAGCCTCCATCTCGGGCTTCGTACGAGATACAAAAACACTCTCTTGCTGAGTATAAAAGACTCTCTTGTTGAGTCAAACAATCTTTAGCCTCCGTCTTAGGCTTCGTACAAGACACATACAAAAGCACTCTCTTGTTGAGTCAACCCTTTTAGCCTCTCTCTCGGGCTTCGTACGAGACACATAAAAACACCCTTTTGTTGGGCCAATAGCCTCCTCTTAGGCTTTGTATAAGAAAACCCTGGTTGAGTCAATCAACCTTTTAGCATCAAAGTTGTGCCTCGTTCAGAGTATACAACATCAACAACTCCTTTCCCCTTCATCTAATTGCTGTAAGCGGCAAGCCTCTGGATTATTTACATCCACCCCACTGTCCCTCTTTTAGCATGAGAAATTCCTAAGCAAAGATGGCGTTGCTCTACACGGAGTTAAAGTTTTCTCCTTTAGGTTAAAAATCCCCTATAAAGGAAATTATGGCATTGCTGGATTCACATATCCCAGTTAAAGTAATTCTCCTTCATAACCAGTCACACAACAGTTGTGACAAATAGACCAAATACCCCTCTTTAGAGATGACAAATTCTCTCTAAAGTCAAAACCCTTTAGCTTCATATCTAGGGATTCGAACAAGATATAACTAGACCCTTCAGCTTCACATCTTGGGCTTTGAACAAGATACAAACCACCTTTAGCTTCATGTCTTGGGCTTTGAACAAGACACCAAAACACCATTTCCTCCCATAGAATAGGAGGAACTACGATCGCTCTGATTTCCCTGTTTCGGTAAACGGGAATACGTAGGCATAAGATTGAAAGAGAAATCTTAGCGAGCACACTAATCAAAAACCCAAAATCCCATACCTTCATACATCAATCGAAAAGCATCAGTCCTAACATCCTACCAATAGCATAGTCCCGTCATTTCAGTCTTAACAAAATAAGCAGAGAGAGGCCCAACTTCCACATAGCATCTGTAACCTAACAGACCGCTGTTTAAACTCAGTATGCAAGCAGGGTTAGTTGGAGACATCTATTTCCCTTCCTTCATCAGCTTCAATAGGATAAAAAATGAATCGACCTGTAGTACCCCAGAGCGACAGTGCTTAAGAACCACGACCAAAATCGCTCGCTACAGAAAAATGGCGCCCACCATGGGGCCCGTCTTTCTTTCTTACAATTTAAGTTGAAAACCTTGGACAAGTTATTTTCATGACGGTTCCATCGGGGGATGTCATTATGGCTAGGATCGGCCCTCACTAGGATCTTAGGTCAAAAACCTTTAAATTGGGAAGGTGCCACAGAATGGCGACTCCGCCGGGGGGGCATTTTCTGTTAGGATCATAGGATTCATAGCTCTTCAAAAGTATAGGACATTAGGAAAAATATATATATTGTGTTTCCTAATTGATATATGTGTTTAGTTTTCTTCTAATGGGAATGCGTGTGATGCCGCATGTGGAAAGATTGAGTATACACATGGGAAAAACCTCTTTCAGTAGTGCAGAAGCTATCGGATATAGTTGTCACGCGATACTACCCTCTTCTGAGATTCTTCGAAATAACATCACCTAGCATGGTTCTCGGCCCGCTGATGTTATCTCGACAAGAATCAATGATTTTGAGAGACAGGTACAAAAGTCACTAGTATAAACCTTGGGGGGGGGGGGGGGGTAGAGCCTTGACTTCATGACACCGACCCTTTGACCCCATGTTTTTTCTATGTTTTTGTGTGCTGTATTCATGCATTCATTTAAAAAAACATTAAAACAAGAAAAATTTTCAATTCTAGTCTTTGTTTTTCAAATTAAACTAAGACAATGATTGCAAATGTCAGAGAGAAAAAAAGGATTGCGCTCATGGATTTCGGTAGATGGAAAACTCACAAGTATACCTTCAAGGTTCCAAAACTATGGGATTTGAGAGGATTAGCAAGGATGATCACTAACCCTGACGCTTTCAGAGCCAAGTATGGAGGTCTGCTACCTCTGTTAAGGGTCCATGTAATTGAAGGAATTCTGGAGGCACTCATTCAATTTTACGATCCGGTCTATCACTGTTTCACATTCCCGGATTACCAACTCGCACCAACGCTGGAGGAGTATTCTCATCTGATTGATCTACCCATTGCTGATCAAGCTCCCTTTTCTGGACTGGAAGAAATTCCAAAGGATCAGACTATTGCAAGAGCAATTTATTTGGATGAGTCATAAGTCAAGACTCACATGAGCGCCAAAGGAGGAATCCCGGGTTTACCAGCCAAGTTTCTAGTAAAGAAGGCTTTATACTTTGCTAGTATAGGGAACGTGACGACTTTTGAAAGCATCTTTGCTTTGCTCACCTACGGATTATTTCTGTTTCCCAACATTGATAACTTTGTCGATATCAACGCCATTAAGGTTTTTCTCATTGGAAATGTCGTACCAACCTTGCTCGCAGATGCGTATCATTCTGTACACTTAAGGAATTTATACAGTGGAGGAATGATCACGTGCTGTGTACCCCTGCTATATAAATGGTTTATCTCCCATTTGCCCAAGTCTGCTGCATTCTGGGATCATAAGAGTACTTTACGTTGGTCGCAGAAAATCATGTCTCTTACCAACTCTGACATAGATTGGTACAATAGGATTTATGACAGGATCAGAATCATTGACCGTTGTGGAAACTTCCCCAACATACCCCTCATAGGAACTAAGGGAGGAATCAATTACCATCCAGTTTTAGTTCGTCGTCAATTTGGATACCCGATGAGGCATGTCCCGCGTAATGCTCATCTGGAAGGTCTTTTCTTCAAGGAAGGAGAAAATGACAGGGCACTAAAGACGGAAATAGTGCACGCTTGGAAACATGTTCATAAGAAAGGACGTGAGTCTCTAGGAAAACTGGATCGTGTCTCGGTGGAGCCTTATCTCCACTGGGTACAAACTAAAGCTCTCAAGCTAAGGATGCCTTATCCTCGTCACGGAGTTCTTCCACCAAGGGAATCTGTCATGTACTTCATGACTGAAACGGAAAAACTTCAGGTTACTCTCAACAAAGTTCAACAGGAGAGGTGGCATTGGAAGAACAAGTACCACATTCTCAATGTGGAGTGTACCAAAATACAACAACTGCTGAAAGATAAGGATGCTCTAATTGAGATTTAGGAGCAACATGCTGTAGAAAATCAGGATGACCAAAGGAATTTACTCGCTCCTTTCACTTGGCAAAGGAATGACAACCCGACTACGGCCCAAGAGCCCCGCTTCAAGAAAAGGAAAGTACCAGAATTAGCACCCGAGTTCTCCTCAGAGAGGACTCGGGACCCATTAGCTTAGGTTTCTGTTTCTGTACCTTGTAATTTACTGTATTTCCATTTCCGCAATCATTTGAATTCAATAAAATAGGGGTGTCCCCACTATTTGATATTTGCAATCTAATTGTCGAAGTTTATTTTGATTAAACCAAAAAACATTTAATATAATCATTGCATTCATCATTCTCACGTCACGTATTCTTCTTACCTACGAATCTCACATTTGTGTCTCGGTTCTAGAGTTAAACTGTTTCATTCGTACAATACTCGGGCCAATCGTCAAAAAAAGATGGATGATCTCAAGGAAGAGAACAGAGAGTTGAAAGAAGAGATCGACGCTCTGAGAGAGGATATGAGAAAGCTTCGTAACGACATGCAAGCCATGGCAGAAGCTCAGATACAAAGAAATGTGATCTTAGAGATCACCTCAATGCCCATAGTGGAGAAGTATGATCCTAGGTATCAAATGCCGAAAGATCGTCCCTGGGGCATGCCTGTTAACTATATCCCGGAAGGATATGTTCCGCCGATCACTGAAGATCAGGGAATCATAGCAGAAGCCGCTGGGCCTGAAGGTTACAAACTTCGGGAAAGCGAGGATGCCAGAGCCATAATGAGGACCCCTGAAGGTTACAAACTTCAGGAAACGCCAAGATTCACTGCCGTAGTAACGGTACTACCCCCTGTGGTGCACATTGTCCCGGAAGGACAGATTCCACAGATACCTTCTGGTAGAAAGGAAAGTATGTTCGATAGAATGGATGAATTCTAGGAGCAGTTCTTGGAAATGCAGAAGGAACTGCAAGATATTCGCGGTCAGGATTTATTTGGAAAGGACGCCGCAGACCTTTGTTTGGTCCCCAATGTGAAAGTCCCGCACAAATTCCAAGTACCCGATTTTGAAAAGTACAAGGGTAACTCTTGCCCTCAAAGCCATTTGGTGATGTACGCTCGGCGAATGTCAGCTCAGACAGAGAACCAGGATCGACTGGTTCACTACTTTCAGGATAGTTTAACCGGTGCCGCATTAAAATGGTACATGGGTTTAAACCGCACTACAATTAGCTCTTTCAGAGATCTTGGCACTGCCTTCGTCCAATAATATAAATAAAATTTGGACATGGCACCGGACAGAGATCAACTCAGATCAATGTAACAAAAGGACAAGAAAACCTTTAAGGAGTACGCTCAGAGATGGCGTGAAATTGCTGCCCAGATTTCTCCACCTCTTGAGGAAAAAGAGATGACAAAGATTTTCTTAAAGACCTTGAGCTCATTTTACTACAACAGAATGGTTGCCAGTGCACCCAGCGACTTCACCGAAATTGTCGGTATGGGAGTGCATCTCGAGGAAGCTGTTCGAGAAGGATGTCTAGCCAAAGACACTGGGTCGACAAGCGGTACTAAAAAATACGGTAGTGCTCTCATAAGAAAAAGGAGCAAGATATTGGGAATATCTCTCTCGAAAAGCAAAGGCGACAATACCAACCAGTAGCAACTGTAACTCTTGCTATCAACCCTGCGCCTATTTCTACGTATCAAACTCAGGTTGCTCAAAGCCAACCGCACTCACAGCAATATCAGCAAAGGACACAACAGCCTCTTCAGCAGGCTCATCCTCAATACAACAACAATTGTACAACGCGGCCACCAGGATTTGATCCTATACCCGTATCGTACGCAGAACTATTTCTGTTACTACTGGCCAAGGGGCATGTCCAGACTAAGTCTCCTCTTACAGTACCGGAAAATCCGCCTTTTTGGTTTAAGGTGGATCAGACTTGCCCTTACCATCAAGGAGGACCAGGGCATAACATAGAAAACTGTCTCAGTTTCAAATCCGATGTGCAAAAGCTTGTTAGGAGCGGGGTCTTATCTTTCAAAGATACGAATCTGAATGTTCTCACGAACCCGCTGCCTCAACACGAGAAGGCTACAGTCAATTAGATAGAGGGAGAGTCTAACAACACCTATCAAATTCATGATGTACTCTTGTTAAGGGCCAACTTGGTCAAGATGCATTGTAGACAGAGTGGATATGGCCATGTACCACCTCATAATTATCACCAGTGTGATATCTGCTCTAAAAGCAATCAAGGATGTTTTGTGGTGCAATCTGCTCTACAGGAACAGATGGATCTCGGATGGATCCAAGAGCGCCGAGTTCGTGGAGTTAACATGGTTTATACGAATTCCAACATCATTCAAAACCACGATATCCGTGCGATGAATGTCAACCTGGTGGCGATGCACTCAAGGCAAAGCCAGTATCATAATCTTCCGTGTCACGATTATAATTCCTACCTGACTTGCTCGGTAAACAAATAGGGATGCTCTTTTATACAATAGGCCCTCCAGCGTCAGATAGATCTTGGATGGATTTAAGACTACCATGATAGGAATCATTATCAAATCAACATGATTCAAATCTTCGATATTCGCATGATGAATACCAGCCTGGTGGAGTTACATGCTAAACAGGTCCAGCTCAGGTGCCTGGTATCACATGATTATCAGAACTGTAAAGCGGTTTGCGAAAACGATCAAGGCTGTGCCTTTATCCAGGAAACACTTCAGCACTTATTGAACCACTGGTGGCTTCCAATCTATATGGATGAAGACACCCAGCAAATTAGTATCACTAATGGGAATCCTACTAGATATCAAAGTCAGGATGTTCGGTCGATGGAAACGGATCTAGTAAGGTTACACTATATTCAAAGTGGACGTGGCCAGGTGCCGCTACACAACTATGAGCGGTGTGGAGTTTGCTCAGTGGATAATCAAGGATGCTACCTCGTGCGAGCAGCCCTTCAAAGTTAGTTGGACCGCAAAGAGATTCAATCATGGTCAAGTTCTGGATCAGTCAACTACTTCACTGATGAAATCGAGGACGTTGTCGTAATCTCTGATCATCAGAGGGCTAGGGATGTTTATACCATTATCCCTCTACTTGACGAATCGAGAGTTCCCAACTGGGAACAGATCAAAATTACTTACGATGGTCAGAAGAATCAGAAGGCTCCTATAGTCATCTATCTACCAGGACCACTACCGTATGAATCAACTAAGGCTATCCCTTACAAATACGGTGCAACCACAGTTGAGAATGGAAAGGAAATTCCATTAACCTCCGTCGTGAATATTGAAGACATCAGTCGAGTAACACGGAGTGGTAGAATCTTCAACCGAGGGGTTGGGGAACCTAACAAAGAAAAGGAACCTCAGACAAAAGTTCCCGATCCACCAGTCGGTCAATCCAGTAATCCCTACCTTTCGAAAAACAATGATGAGATGCTGAAGCTCATCCAAAGGAGTGAATATAACATTGTTGATCAGCTGTTACAAACTCCTTCAAAGATCTCGGTATTATCACTGTTACTTAGTTCGGAAGCACACAAGGAGGCTCTATAGAAAGTCTTGGAGCAAGCCTTTATGAAACAGGATGTAACAATTAGACAGTTCGATAGCATTGTCTCTAACATCACTTCCTGCAATAGCTTGGGATTTAGTGATGAGGAATTACCTGAAGAAGGTCGCCGTCATAACATGGTGCTCAACATTACAGTCAACTGCCAGGACGATGCTTTAGCCAACGTACTGGTAGACACAGGGTCATCCCTAAATGTTATGTCGAAGTCCACTTTGATGCAATTATCATTCAGAGGACCTCCGATGAGAACCAGCGAGGTCGGCGTCAAAGCGTTTGACGGATCCAGAAAAACGGTTATCGGCAAAGTCGACCTTCCCATAACTATTGGTCATCATACTGTCCAAGTCATTTTCCAGGTCATGGACATCCGGGCAACATACAGTTGTTTATTAGGAAGACCTTGGATACATCAGGATGGGGCGGTCACTTCGACCCTCCACCAAAAGCTAAAGTTCGTCTAGAACGACCAACTCGTCATAGTTTGTGGAGAACATGCTTTGCTCGTAAGCAACTTGTCATTATCTACTTGTGTAGAACCCGAGGAGGTTGTTGGAACTCAGTTCCAGGCGCTTACGGTGAGCAATGAGAATCAATCAGAGAAAGGAACCTCGATTTCCTCATACAAAGATGCTATCAAAGTGGTCGAGGGTACCAACACAACAGGATGGGGGCAGCTTGTCATTCCTATTGACAATAAGAAAAGGAAAGGTCTTGGCTTTTCCTCAACCTGTACACAGGCTACTACCAACGATGAAAGTCTTCGTCCCATTCAGAACTTTTTCCACAGTGGAGGTTTCCTTCACCCAATGTCTCAAGAAGTACATACCATCAATGAAGATGATTCCGCCAATACGAAGGAAGAATGGAAGTCCTATCTCAACAAGGACGGTTACATGTCTCAGGGCGAAATGTATACTCCCTTTTGCTATCCTGCACAGAGTCCGAGATTTATACCGAGGTCAGACGTCAAAATGGTATATGGAGATTGTGATCCGGAAGGATGTCGTGCTCTGCCAAACTCATTAGAGGAGGACACTCTGATGAAAGACAACTTTGACACCAGCTACTATGGCCCGATGAATGGTCTGCCTATCAGGCAGCCTTACCCAGGAAACTTAGGGCAAGAAAATCAGTCGAACAATGAAAATCCGCTGAGCCTCATTGAAAAGAATACCTGCGTCCCCACCATGTCATGGGATCAACATCCAGATTATCCTGAAAATACCCTGCACGACGATGAATTCGCAATATTTGCAGGGCTAGAATTCATTAACTATGCTTTTCCCGAGGTAAATGTCATCGAGAGGGATGACTCCTCCAATTCCAAAGAAGTGCAGGACACCTTGGGACAACCAAGTGGGAAATTTGACTGCATGGTCAAGTACACCGCTCCCGAAAGCTCTCGCATCAGGCTCGAAGACATCCAGCCAACTGGATGGGGAGATACAGCCGAGAGCACAAATACTATGCAAAATACAACAAAAGAATCCTCCTACGACAACTCTACCTGGGAGACAGATTCCAATGATCTTGCTCCACCAGAAATCAGCGTTATTTTTGAAGACAAATCAAGGAAGATACCAGACTTTGTGATTCACCGAGGAGTTCGCCGCCAATGGGTTGCTATCGATGTTCCGAAGATTGTTCATAAGTCAAAGTAATTGTCGTTTTTATCTTAACCTTTCACCCTGCCCAGGTGAAACAGATGTTTTGATAGGGCTCGCTTTCTGTAAATATCCCTCTTCGTTTTGCCCAAAGAGACAGAGTTTTGTTTTATAGGGCTGTAGTTTCAAGAATCGACTTGTTCATTAATAAAATAAGGCCATTTTGTAATTTCTGCGTTAATTGTTGTTTTCTCTTTTTGCTTTTCTCAGAAAATGGTAATCCTAAAAAACATCTCAAATAATAAAAACAAGCAGTAAAAGAAATACACTGCACACACATTTACATTTTCCCTCTATCTCTTCTAAACACGAATCATCACGTCATGCAGATTGCTTGTTTTAAACCCAGTTGAAACATACGATCCAATTCCTTCTCCCAACTTCGAGTTCCCGGTATTTGAGGCTGAAGAAGAAAATGACGACGAAATTCCAGAAGAGATCTCCCGATTACTCCGACAAGAGGAAAGGTCCATTGAACCTCACAAAGAGCTGTTGGAAACTATCAACTTGGGTTCAGAAGAAGAGAGAAAAGAAATCAAGGTTGGGGCACTGCTCAATCCAACTGCCAAAGAGAGTTTGACAAAGCTTCTCAGAGAATTTCCCGATGTATTCGCTTGGTCCTATCAGGATATGCCAGGGTTGGATACCAGCATCGTGGAACATCACTTACCGTTACGGTCAGAATGTCCGCCAGTAAAACAGAGGTTGAGACAGACTCATCCAGACATGGCTGTCAAAATCAAAGAGGAGGTACAGAAACAGATTGACGTGGGTTTTCTCGCTACGTCAGAATATCCTCAATGGTTAGCCAACATCGTACCCGTTCCAAAAAAGGACGGAAAAGTCAAAATGTGTGTCGACTACAGAGATCTAAACAATGCTAGTCCAAAGGACGACTTTCCTTTACCACACATTGACAAGCTGGTAGACAGTACAGCAAAGTTCAAAGTTTTCTCCTTCATGGATGGATTCTCGGGCTATAATCAAATCAAAATGGCGCTGAAAGACATGGGGATAACTTTGTTCATTACCCCATGGGGTACTTTTTGTTACAAGGTAATGTCGTTTGGCTTGAATAACACCAGGGCAACCTATCAAAGGGCTATGACTACTCTGTTTCACGACATGATGCACAAACAAATCGAAGTGTATATCGATGACATGATTGCCAAATCTAAAATAGAAGAGAAGCATGTGACCCACCTGTCAAAACTATTCGAGCGTTTGTTAAAGTACAAACTCCGCTTGAATCCCAATAAATGCACCTTCGGTGTCCGTTCAGGGAAACTCTTAGGGTTCATCGTCAGCCAGAATGGAATTAAGGTTGATCCTGACAAGGTCAAGGCCATTCAAGAAATGCCTTCTCCGAAAACTGAAAAATAAGTCAGGGGATTCCTGGGACGTTTGAACTACATCTCCATATTCATATTCCTCATGACCGCGACATGTGCACCAATTTTAAAATTACTCAAAAAGAATCAGGATTGCGTTTGGACAGAAGACTACCAAACCGCCTTCGACAGTATCAAGGAATACCTGTCGAATCCGCCGATTCTATTACCTCCAGTGGAAGGAAGACCACTTATCATCTACCTCACAGTCCTAGAGGACTCCATGGGTTGTGTAGTTGGACAACAAGACGAAACCAAAAGGAAAGAGTCTGCCATCTACTATTTGAGCAAGAAGTTCACCGTCCGCGAGACTCGGTACACTATGCTTAAGAAAACTTGCTGCGCTTTGGCTTGGACAGCCAAACGTCTTCGCCAGTACATGATTCGTCACACTACTTGGTTAATCTCTAAAATGGATCCAATCAAGTATGTCTTTGAAAAACCTGCTCTCACGGGAAGGATTGGCCATTGGCAGATGTTGTTATCAGAATACGACATCGAGTACCACGCTCAGAAAGCCATTAAGGGAAGTGTTTTAGCCGATCATTTGGCTCATCAACCGATTGACGATCAGGAATCAGTTGGATTTGACTTTCTAGACGAAGATGTCATGTATCTAAAAATGAAAGTCTGCGATGAACCGCTACCCAGTGAAGGGCCAGAACCAGGTTCCCAATGGGGACTTATCTTTGACGGAGCTGTTAATCATTACGTAAACGGAATTAGGGCAATCATCATAACACCTCAGGGTACCCACATTCCTTTCACCGCAAGAATTACGTTCAAATGTACAAACAACGAGGCCGAATACGAGGCTTGTATCATGGTTCTCGAGGAAGCGATTGATTTAAGGATCAAGAACTTGGATGTATATGGCAACTCAGCTTTGGTTGTCAATCAGATCAAAGGAGATTGGAACACATACCAATCAGGATTGATTCCTTACAAAGATTAAGCAAGAAGGTTGTTACCTTTCTTCAACAGAGTCGAGTTTCATCACATCCCTCATGAGGAGAATCATATGGCTGATGCATTAGCCAATCTCTCTTCCATGATTAATGTAGGTCAATGGAACGACCTACCTAAGATCGACATAATGCGCCTTGAACGGCCCGCTTACATCTTCACGATTGAAGCAGTCATAGACAACAAACCTTGGTATCACGATATCAAATGCTTCCTTCAGAAACAAGAGTACCCACTTGGGGCACTAAGAAAAGACAGAAAGACCCTCAGAAGGCTGGCAGGCAGCTTCTTTCTGAACGGTGATACTCTCTATAAGAGAAATTTCAACATGGTCTTGCTCTGATGCGTAGACAGACCAGAAGTAGACATGCTGATAAAGGAAATTCATGAAGGATCCTTTGGCACTCATGCCAATGGACACACAATGGCGAGAAAAATTCTGAGCAGGGTACTACTGGTTGACCATGGAATCCGACTGTTACAAGTACATGAGGAGGTGTCATAAGTGTCAGATATACTCTGACAAAATCCATGTACCGCCAACACATCTCAAAGTTCTCTCTTCCCCATGGCCTTTTTCCATATGGGGAATTGACATGATTAGCATGATTGAACCCAAAGCTTCGAACGAACATCGGTTCATCCTAGTAGCCATTGATTACTTCACCAAATGGGTCGAAGCTGCGTCATACGCCAATGTGACCCAATAAAGGGTGGTCCAATTTATCAAAAACAATATCATTTGCCGTTATGGTGTTCTGAGCCAGATCATTACTGATAATGTATCTAACTTGAACAATAAGATGATGAAGGAGTTGTGTGCTGAGTTGAAGATTGAACACCATAACTCATCTACCTACCGACCCATGATGAACAGCGCAGTAGAAGCGGCTAACAAGAACATCAAGAAGATTGTTCAAAAGATGGTTGTAACCTACAAAGATTGGTAAGAGATGCTACCCTTTGCTCTTCATGGTTATCGTACATTTGTCCGCACTTCAACAGGGGCAACCCCTTTCTCTCTAGTATATGGCATGGAAGCAGTGCTCCCCATCGAAGTAAAGATCCCATTAATCCGGGTATTGATGGAAGCTAAGCTAACAGAAGCTGAATGGTGTCAAAGTCGACACAACGAAGAAAAGTGAATCACAGCACTATGCCATGGTCAGTTGTATCAGCAAAGAATGAAGAGGACATTTGACAAAAAGGTTCGACCTCGCATCTTCAGAAAAGGAGACCTTGTGCTAAAAAAGATACAATCACTTTTCACTGATTCTCGGGGCAAGTGGACTCTGAATTATGACAGCCCCTATGTGGTCAAGAAAGCTTTCTCAAGCGGCGCCTTGAGACTCGCAACCATGGACGGAGAGGAATTTGCCTACCCCACAAATGTTGACGTAGTCAAGAAATACTTCACCTAAATAAAAAAAACGTCTCGTTGGATTGAAAACCCGAAAGGGCGGTCCAGGCAAAAATTATAGACATGATCAAAAATCATCCCGGTGGATAGGAAACATCACAGTACAATCCAGGAAAAAATTAGGGATAATGGCAAGTAACTACATTCGACAAAGGGGCAAGTCCCCCGGGAGCAGTTACATCATCCGTCCGGAAAACTCCGGTCAAGGTCATCTTCGACGGAAGCTCGGGATGCCCGGAATTCAAAGTTGGTAGAAGGATAGTGGTCGTTATGTTTCAATGTAGCCTTTTTCCCTTAAATTACCATTTTCTAACTTTGTAAATACTCTATGGAATCATGCGTTTGGGTGATTTCCATCCTATCAATAAAATTTGAGCCCTTGTGCTTTTGTTTGCAATTCTTATTTGTTTTAGCTTTACAGGACGACATTTTAACATAATCAACGATTCTTGAAATAAAACAAAAATGAATTTACTTGTAAAATTTTTCTGCTTAAAATAAAGATGGCAATTTCTTTTGACGGTTGAACATCGAAAGAACATTGATCACTTCTCCAGAAGTAAGCGAGCTTTAAAGTGCAGAATCAAAGTACTCCTTCTAAACCAGTGCACCTGAATGAAGGATCAACTGTGTCAGAGACCTTTGTTTCATCTAACACCCCCGACCGAGTTCTCATCTCCTAAGCCCGACCAACGTAGCTCCCCGCAGGGACTATCTCTCCTAAGCAAGGCAGAATTGCTATCTTGAACCAACGATACTTTTTATTTCCCACTGTGGCCGAGTATCTAGTCATGTTTATCTACTAGTCTGTATGTCGTGTCAGTTGTGTCAGCATAAACATACATACATCATGCATTATTGATTTACATTCGCATTCATATTGCATCACTATCACTCTAGTCGGTCTCATCCCCTAGTGATAAAAGTCTTCTCAATCGAGTTGTCAGTTCTTTCCTCGTCGGGAAGTGAATCATCTAAGCGATCTCTCCTCCAGTTTATTTCTAGATTGAAGGTGGTTCTTTGACCACTTTGATAACTTGAACCTCTGAAAAACCAGAGAACCCTCAGCCAGCATCATTCTTCGCCATTGAAGATGATGTCTTCGCTTTCCCGGATTAAGGAAAATCCCTAGAGAAAGCCTCTCAACTAAAGACTTTCAGCAACACATTGATTTCCCTCTCCAGAGAATCGGTGTTCATAAGGTCATCGACACCTCAAAATTGGATCACATCGTATGGCATTTCTCCGAAAATATCTCCGAGAAAAGTATGGTGCAATATCCCCAAGCGAAAACAGTCTCTCAAGAGACTCATTCTCCCCTAGTAGAGTCAACAAATGGCATCTCCAACAGAGAAGTTTGTACACCTCTATAGCTCAGACGACTGGGTTCCCTAGCAAGTCTGACATAAGATCTTTTTCCATAAAATGACATCTCCCCAGGAAAATTCGACGAGAAGTTTGAGGAGAACTGCTACAAGTACCGTCCCTTGTCAATAAAGTTTATTGACAAAAGAAATTGAGACCAGTTCCTTGGTAGGAAACCAGGATCGAGGGGAAGTTTATATCAGAAACTAAGACCGGTTCCTTGGTAGGAAACCAGGATCGAGGGGAAGTTTAATTCAGAAACTGAGGCCAGTTCCTTGGTAGGAAACTAGGATCGAGGGGAAGTTTGTATCAGAAACTAAGACCAGTTCCTTGGTAGGAAACCAGGATCGAGGGGAAGTTTGTATCAGAAACTGAGACCAGTTCCTTGGCTGAAGACCAGGATCGAGGGGAAGTTTTTACTTTTTCTGAGCATCATTGCTTAGCAAAATAAGAAGAATGCGTGAACTACCACTTTTAATCGCAATCAAAATTTCTAGTATTCTGATATTTAATCCTCTTGCACCCCGAATGCCCGAATACCTTCGCCATTCACACCTTTGGGTCCAAGAAGATTAAATAGGGGCATCTGTCATACCCCAAATTTTGATCACTAAGATTCCCCATCATTGTGCAAATCATCATCACAATATGGATGTACCATCAGGCCTCATTAGTCTCCCCAAAGATGGGTGAGCAATGACTACAAACAAAAATTAGGGTTTCAAGCCCTCTTTGAGCCTTAGACAATGGATCAATCTAGAAATGACATGATCTTCAACTGGTCTAACCTCTCAAACCTCCACAATGGATCAAGAGGACTCCCACATTAAGGATTAAGTACAAGGCTGCAACCTTCTAAGTGGATCAAGCCTCAAGATCACCAGTGTCACCAAATTAGGGTTTGGTTGACCAGGGCCTCCAGATGGAATTTTTCCTCTGGGCATGAGCCAATGCTTCAAAGCATATTCTAATATGCTCCATGGAACCTCATGGACCCAGTCATCAAGTCAATTTTGACCTCAGGGGATGCATTCATCAAAAATCAGGAATTAGGGTTTCTTGACCTAATTCACCCCTAAGTTGACTTTTGGGACAAAACATGAGTCAAGACCACATTGATCCATTTGAAACAATGGATTGATCCAAGAAGCTTGAGCAACAAGTTTCAATTTCATCTGAACCACAGTTAGGGTTTCGCGGGAAAAGTCAACCGTAGCTTTGACTTTTGACCTGGACATGCTCCCAAACCCTAATACATGATTCAATACACCCTATGACACCTATGGAATCAATCCATCAAGTTTGATTTAGGTCAAGGACTTGATTTCATAAAGGATCACATAGTTTGGAGTTCATCTGACAAAAAGTCAATTGTGCACAAAAGTCAAACTTTGACTTTTTGAGATTTTTCACAATTATGGATTTTAACCCTAAAATAATGTTAATGTGTGATTGGAATCATCATTCATCAAGAAAAATCAAGAAAAGTGGGATAACTTGTAAAAGGGGTAACCATAAAAAACTCAGAAATTTTCTAAGTTATGGAACAAAGTGGCTAGGGTACCAACTTTGGAGGATCATATCTCCTAAACCACAAGGCCATTTTTTCCCATACAAAGCTGGATTTGTAGCCCTCATGGCCCTCTACAAAAGCTTCAACTACACCTCGTTCCAATTCATCATGGATTTTGAGTTATGGAATGACCAAAATGGCTGAAAACATGAAATGTCATTTTTTCTAACACTTAGTGAAATTTTCACTAAGTCAGAATCTGTCTTACTTTTTACAAAACGTAGGGGAATTTTTCACTTGGATCCAAAAAGAATCAAAACCAATTATGATCAAACAGTTATTGTATCATATGAGGGCTTTCCAAAATGGCCAAGAACATCACAAAACTCAACTTGAGTCATGAGATATGACAATGGCAATATGCCTTGCTGAAAACTGCCAAGGCTAGGCAGAATTTTGCACTTTTACTCGATTTGGAAAAATCAGATAATTCCAATCTTTGTCATCACTTTGGACACATCTGAGGATCAAATCTAAAGGGGACAAACACTGATTCATGCTTCTAAAGTCTTTGGAACAAGAAGTAGCATGCCAAACCTAGAAATCCCTAAAAGAGGGACAAGACTCCAATTTTGGATTGGAGCATTTAATGGATGCTTAGAGGTGGCATGGACTGACACATTTGCAACTGAATTCAGTCAAGAATGATCCAACAACTAGAGAACCAAAGGCATGTGCTCTAACCTCTAGTCAATGGCTAGAGGAGACTTGGATTCTCATTTGCCAACATTGGCCAAACCTCTGCTGTGGTTGCCATTCACTATTGATCCCAAAACAAACCTGCTCTACTATAAATAGAGCTCATTTGTGCTCAGTTTGAGTACACCAAAGCCATCAAACATATGCTTTCCTCAAAATCCCTCTCTTTAGGCCAAAATGCCTTCTTTAGCAAGGTAACTCTGAGTTTTTGAGTTAGAGAGCATTTCCACCACAGCTTATGATCCAAACACATCCAATATATCATATCTAAGCTGTCCAAACTCTCATAAGCGACCTGTAATCCTTAAATCACAAAGTCACCTCTCAAAACCTCAAAATAGTACTTTTGTGCATTTTCAAGCCATGCCTTGATTCAGTCACTTTCCAAACCAGATAAAACCTCAAACATACTTCAAATATCATCCTTGAACTGTCCCAAATGGTTCCCCCCATCTGGAACACCATTTGAGGGAGTTGTTATTTTGGCCATTTTAACCCCTTTTGCAAGAAAGGGCCAGCTTGTGTTTTTGCAGGTTCCAGCTGATTCCATTCATCCTAAAAGCTTCTAAGGGATCATTTGAGAGTGTCCAAAGCATCAAACCATTTCTGGAACAAGAAACTTGACAGATTGCACAAAAACTCCAAAAGCTCAAAAGAGAGGTAAGCATCATGACTTGAACTTTCCAAAATATGCATTGCTTTGAAGTCCACTGATCATACACATCTCATACATGTTATATATGTTGTGTTTGAACCAATTCATCATGTAATTCATTCCTGTACCAAAGTGTAGCATAGAAAATGCAATTATAGGCCTATTTCAAAACCACCATCGAATTTTGAGGAGGGAGCATGAACTGAAAAAAATACCACCACCATTGGATTCCTTGTGAAATTCTAGGCCAGATGCATATAAATTTTGTCCCCAACCATGGAGAAATGAGAAAGTTATGGACCTTCCCGTTTCTTGCCAAAACTTGCCTTGCCTTGCCTTGGCCAGACCTAGAAAACAAGGCAAGCCTTGTATATTTGTTGGTTTGTTTTAATCAACGGATCTATCACCACCCCAGTGGTAAGGCGCGCACCCTATATCCTTGAAGTCGTGGGTTCAAACCCCACCCATGCCATTTTGTGTTTTCTCACATTTTGCTATTTTTTTCCCAATATTTTCATGTTTTATTAATTAATTGAAAAATTAATAACTCTTTCAATTTTAATTATTTTTAATTGGTTCTTTTAGAAAAAAATCATAAAAATGTTGAAATATTTTATTCCACAAAAATATCATATTTATATTATTTATTTAATATAGTTGGTATTTTTATGAATAAATTCATTTTTAATTGTTTTAAACATTTTTAAAGTGAATATTCACCTTGAAAAATCAAAACCAAATGAGTTTTAATTCATCTTGTGATTAAAACCTCATTTTTCAAACCTTCAACAAAAGTCACAAGTGGTTTATTCAAACTTATTTGGTATTTTTATCATTTTATTTGATTTTCTTTAAATATTTCCTTTTAAAAGAAAACAAATTTAGGGTTTCCTTGATTTTCACTCAAACAAATCATTTTTAAACTTTTTGGGCCTCTAATAGAGTGTAAGACCCAATCCCTTTGTAAGTACACCACTTTTTGGGCCTCAGTCATTGTATAAGTCCCACTGTATTTTCAAAAACAACGGCGCAATCGTCGCCTCTTTTAAGAATCATCTGGGCCTACCCTCGTGTTATAAGCCCTATTTGTTTTCTTTAAACTCTTTGGGCCTCTAATAGAGTGTAAGACCAAATCCTTTGTAAATACAAATCTATTTTGGGCCTCACTTATTGTATAAGTCCCGTTGTATTTTAAAAGTTCGGCGCAATCATCGCCCGTTTAAAACAAACCATCGGTGCCTCTCCTCGAGCTATAAGACCCATTCAAAACCATTTTGGGCCTCTAATAGAGTGTAAGACCCAATCCCCTTTTGAAACCAAAAACGTTTTGGCCTCAGTCATTGTATAAGACCCACATCGTTTTCAAAACCTCGGCGCGATCGTCGCCCTTTTCAAAATAAACCCTGGGCTTCTCCTTGAGCTATGAGACCCATCTTTGTTCACTTTCAATCATTTTTGGGCCTCTTGAGAGAGTTTAAGACCCATCCCCTTGTACATAAAACCTTTCTTGGGCCTCAGTCACTTGTATAAGTCCCTGTACAAAACGACAATGCAATCGCTGATAAAACCCTGATCCTCTCCTTGAGCTGTAAGCCCCAATTTTCCTTTCAAAATTTCTCCTATGATTGTGAATATAATATTGTTATCAAAACTTTCTTTGTTGAGCAAACTAACCAAACAGCATGGAAGCTCTACAACCGAGTAAGTGTTTACCCGCTTTCATTTACCGCTTTCATATGTATATAACTGTACTGTGGTGCTGTTTCACTGTAAGTCTTCTTTCATAAACTCATATCGACTGTGTAAAAATAGTATAGATATTTAGAGTTTCCCCGGCAACTACGTCTAGCACTAGGTAAAGCCCTATTGGTCACTCTTAAATACAAACAAAACTAGATCCCCATAGGATTACCAGACACAGTCTTCCCTCCTCTTGGGGTTAAACAATATGGAGACGTGAAAGGCAGCATTCTCGGTGAACCCTTTCTCAGATTGTCACCCTTATACATTGTCAAAGAAACTCTAACTCCCCAGAGATGATCTTTTCTCCGTGAATGGCATCTCTTGAGTTTCTTCCAAATTCTCGGACTTTCCTGGCTTGATATATTCTCGTTGAATGGCATGTCTTGAACTTCTTGGGGTTTGGGGACCCACAGGCTTCCTAAAAGCATCCCCACCTCCTCTTGGGCATTGTACGAGGACCCTTCGGCATCTTAGAAGTTTTCACAGCCTCCTCTTAGGCTTCGTATAATGATTCTTCCTCTGGGAAGATAGCCTCCTCTTGGGCTTCGTACAAATTGTCCCTCGGCTTCTTAAAAGTTTTCTCGCCTCCTCTTGGGCTTCGTACAAATTGTCCCAACGACCTCTTAAAGGTATAGGAACAAAATTAGTCATCTTAATAGAACAGTCTTTCAAAGAGTCTAGATCTTCCTACGGCGAACATACTGTCTCTTGATCTTTCTTAAGCATAGTACAAAAGATAAAACCCGTAGACTCTGGCAGTCTAAAGCTCCTTTGGATTCCCCGTTTCCTTAGAGAATAGGAAATAATCCCGATCCTCATATCAAATCCATGAGTACAACATTACCCATATAAGAACTGATTTTCTCTTTTAACCAACATGCTGGACCTGTCACTCAACTGAAACAGTTACCCTAGCCTTCTCTTGGGTTTTGTACAAATGATTCTCCCCAGTGGAACAAACCTTTAGCCTTCATCTCGGGCTTTGTACGAGATACAAAAACACTCTCTTGTTGAGTATAAAAGACTCTCTTGTTGAGTCAAACATTTTCCAACCTCCATCTCGAGCTTCGTACGAGATACTAAATCACTCTCTTGTTGAGTATAAATGACTCTCTTGTTGAGTCAAACATTTTTCAGCCTCCATCTCAGGCTTCGTATGAGATACAAAATCACTCACTTGTTAAGTATAAAAGATTCTCTTGTTGAGTCACTTCCCTCTTAGCCTCCATCTCGGGCTTCGTACGAGATACAAAAACACTCTCTTGTTGAGTATAAAAAACTCTCTTGTTGAGTCAAACAACCTTTAGCCTCCGTCTTGTGCTTCGTACAAGACATATATAAAAGCACTCTCTTGTTGAGTCAACCCTTTTAGCCTCTCTCTCGGGCTTCGTACGAGACACATAAAAACACCCTCTTGTTGGGCCAATAGCCTCCTCTTAGGCTTTGTATAAAAAAACCCCGGTTGAGTCAATCAACCTTTTAACATCAAAGTTGTGCCTCGTTCACAGTATACAAACATCAACAACTCCTTTACCCTTCATCTAATTGCTCTAAGCGGCAACCTCTGGATTATTTACATCCACGCCACTGTCCCTCTTTTAGCATGAGAAATTCCTAAGGAAAGATGGCATTGCTCTACACGGAGTTAAAGTTTTCTCCTTCAGGTTAAAAATCCCCTATAACGGAAATTATGGCATTGCTGGATTCACATATCCCAGTTAAAGTAATTTTCCTTTATAACTAGTCACGCAACAGTTGTGACAAACAGACCAAATACCCCTCTTTAGAGATGACAAATTCTCTCTAAAGTCAAAACCCTATAGCTTCGTATCTTGGGCTTCGAACAAGATACAAATAGACCCTTCAGCTTCACATCTTGGGCTTTGAACAAGATACAAACCACCTTTAGCTTCATGTCTTGGGCTTTGAACAAGACACCGAAACACCATTTCCTTCCATAGGATAGGAGGAACTACGATCGCTTTGATTTCCCTGTTTCGGTAAACGGGAATACGTAGGCATAAGATTGAAAGAGAAATCTTAGCGAGCACACTAATCAAAAATCCAAAATCCCGTACCTTCATACATCAATCGAAAAGCATCAGTCCTAAAATCCTACCAATAGCATAGTCCCGTCATTTCAGTCTTAACAAAATAAGCAGAAAGAGGCCCCACTTCCACATAGCACCTGTAACCTTACGGACCTCTGTTTAAACTCAGTATCCAAGCAGGGTTAGTTGGAGACATCTATTTCCCTTCCTTCATCAGCTTTAATAGGATAAAAAATGAATCGACCTGTAGTACCCCAGAGCGACAGTGCTTAAGAACCACGTCCAAAATCACTCACTACAATCCCCACAGGCAATGTAATTGTCTTCAATCCCAACTTTTGTATGTGAGTCAGGGTCTATGCCCTCTGTGCTTAGAGAGTCAACCGGCACAAGAATGGTAAGTCCACTTAACTACATGACTGGTGGTTTGGATGAACAATCAAGATGGGAATTGACCTTAGTGAGATTAGATTTTTGGATTTGTTTAGAGTAGGATGAATCATGTGCCATGAATCTAAGTTTCACTTATTAGTGTTGTTTTCCATGATCATGCATGATTTAATGTGGTTGATTATGTTCTTATGCTAACCATTTACACTTTGTATTGGATTATGTAGTATGAAAAAAATTTGCAATGTCCTGTATGTAACTCTTTTCTTCACGAGTGTTTCTCTGTATTGTGGTGCGTGTGCTTCCCCTGCGAAATTGCATTAGGAAAACTCTATGTGTCTGTGAAACTTTGGAATGGCCGTGGCTAAAGAGCTTCTCGAGTTGAACTTCATGTAAATGCTTAGGATCCTTTCTTGTAAGAATGTGATTTGCTTGCCATTTTTCTTGATAAATGAATTGTCCGTCTTTGTTTTGGACAGCGTACAATGTTAGTTTCTAACTTACCCTCCCTATTATAGAGAACATGATGGAAACTAAGTTGTCGCCTTCTCTCGATGGATTAAACATAGTAATAAGTGCACCGGGACCATGAGAGTCGTAAACCAAGGCGATGGCAAAATACTGCTTGGCGCAAAAACTTTATGAAAACTCCTTGAATTAGTTTGGACGAGTAGACTGTGGGAAAATATAGTTGTTTATTGTGTCATTCATGAGATTCCAGGATGAAGGAACGTACTCTTGTGATAGTTTCTACAAACTGAATGGAAATATAATCTTAAATTTATTGTCGTCTGAGTTCCAATCTTCACATGCGATGTGTCCAAGTATCCTATCACACTATCCCTATTGGTGGATGGACTTTCCATGTCTAGTTTGTCTCCTTTCAGAAAATAACTTTAAGGCAATTAGAAACAACAATAGAAGTCACATGAGTCCAAATTCACCACGTAATTAATTTGACTAATCATGGCTTAATGACTTGAAATGGGACCAAGCAATTCTTGTAAATTTAATCTAAAATTAATGGCCTTGAATCAATTTGAATCTCCATGAGCAATGCCTTGTAAGTGTAACTTGGATTTGAGACATAAGCCCTTGTAAACATAAGGACTAAACTTCTCCGACCACACCGGCTATAGCAATCCACCTCTTTATTAACAAACAAAACTTTAAGAATTTGCAAGGATTGCTCAAACTTTCTACAAATGGTCAAAACATCTTGAACATTTTAATCTCATTGATCTTCAAACTTGCTTGAAGAATATTGTTAATTTCAAGAATATAAAATTTTTCTTGAAACAGAAAGCAATGAGCTTCAAACTGGAAACATATAAGATAGAATCATGGGAGTGATGGAGGAATCTTCAAACTTGATCTCGTAAGCTTGTGACAACAACGGACTTGAATTTGCACTTTGAATTCCAAACTTCTAATTCCTTCCAAATTGGACTTTCTTGATGAGCCAATGCTATGGAGAAAGCACAATATCTCAACCTTGAGGAGCTTACAGGAGGGAGGGGAGATGTCGCCTTGTAGTCTAGCTTGACACACAACCAATGGCCAGTCTTTAGGGGACCTAATTCCATATCAGTGGGTATAGAGATCTGATCCTCTGTGGGGGGAAACTTCTGAGAAATTCTGTGGGAAGAAAAGCTTTGAAGTGGTTTTGGGACCTAAAGATGAAGGCGCAATCACACAGGAGTCCATACATACCTTGTGAAAACCAGAGAACCTCCACAAACACATACATAACGCAGCCTTTAAGACCTTGAATCTTCTGCACCAGTACCTGTGTTCACAAATGAAACAAACAAGTAAAATCTAGACAAAGCGGTTAGTTATGCATGAATGATTGACCTAAGATGTTATGCAAAGATAAAAGCAGGGATATTAGGGTAAAAAATTAGGGTGTGGTAGATGCCCCTATTTAAGTTTCTTCTATCCGGAGATATGGAGATTGAAATCTTCGTCTCGACGAGATAGGAGGGACTTAAATACAAACATGAACAATTTTTGGCCCTAAGATGCCCCCGAATGCACATGTTATGGTATGAAATGATATGATATGCAAGACAGAGATCCTTTGAGGAAAAAATGTCACAGTGGATAACTGAACGTAAAACGCTGAAACACAGCTAAAGAAAGGAAGACCCGACGAGGAACAACTTAGAAAATCAAGACTCCACGAGGAAAGATATAACTCCACTGGGGAAGAGATTACCAATTGACAATCACAAGGTATCTTAAACACAGGGTGATGAATTGGTGATGAAATCTTCAACAAATTCCACTTGGAGAGACTGCTGTCATGGTCAACCATGGGAATTTCAAGAGATATCAATTGGAGGAGTCTATTGTCGAGACTTAGAACCTCTTCTGAGAATACCTTCTTCGAATTTTTTTTATAAAAAAAAGGCTCCATTATCAAAATATTGAGGAATCTGCTGAGAAAAGAAATGATTGTCTGTCAAATTTTAGAATTAACCCGAGAATTTACTGCCAAAATCCTAGAAACAGAGAAACGTCTTGCGTTGATATCTGCTGGAAATCTACTGCCGAGAATAACCAGAGAATTTACAAATGAAATACCTACTGCCGAGGTCTTTTGGAAATCTTCTACCGAGAATAACCAGGAAACTACCTACCGCCGAGGTCTTCTGGCAATCTTTTACCGAGAATAACCAAGAAATAAAAGAGATTCCTTCAAATAATCAGATAATCTGTTTAAAAAGATGATAAGCCTCCCCTCGCCTCGTGTCGCAAGTCACGGACTGGTCTCAACTTCTTCTTTGACTAAGGTATTTCACTTAGAAAGCGTAAACAAACCTCCCCTCGTACCGGGTCCTGGACCGCAGACTGGTCTCAATTTCTTCTTTGATCAAGTATTCCACTTGAAAAGGGTAAAAATAAACCTCCCCTCATACCGGGTCTTGGACCGCAGACTGGTCTCAGTTTCTTCTTTAATCAAGTATTCCACTTGAAAAGGGTAAAATAACCCACTGCTCCGAGGTTGTTTGCCTCGAGCAAGATCTTGAAATAGAAACTACGAGGTTGTCTGCCTCGAGCAAAGTCTTGAAATAAAAGCTACGAGGTTGTCTGCCTCGAGCAAAGTCTTGAATTCCTCCGGGGAAAGTGAATACTTGTGGGAAAACATCTTCACATGGGATGGAATTTTGCTGGCGATATATGGCTTCAATGGGGATCCATAAATTCATTGGAGATTTAGAAACATTACCCGGAATCTTTCAAAAGAGATGTAAGCCAATTATTTTTGTAAACATGTCTTCTCAAATAAAGAGAAAGATCATCTGAACCTTCACCAAACTTTTGGAAGAAATACCATTTGGTAGGAGTAGCTTTGCCTAGTGGATTCACTGGGGGGAAACACCACTGTGGAGCAATATTGTTGTAGTTGAAATAAAATCCTTGTAATAGGAATTCTCAAATAAAGAGAAACACTTGTAAAATCTTCAACAAACTTCTCTGACAGATTTCTGGAGAGATGCCATTTGATGGAGAAAAAGATATGCTGATAACTTCATTGGGGATTGACAAACAGCTTTGAGAGACTGCCATTTGTCATTCGAATAGAAAACTTGAGAACAAATAAAAAGCTACCACTTGTTGTCTGGGTTTAACTCCCATAATACTGTTGGAGGAATAATTTACGTCTTTTTTAAATATCCTTCCTGGGGAGATAGAGTACAAAATAAATGCACGCTCAACCTAGGCTCAAAAACCCAGAAATATCCAAAATTTGTGATTGTCAGGGACCAAAGTTCAATTTAGGAAATGACTGAAAAGAAACGGTCAAACAAGACCCAACCATTGAGGAATAAACTCAAAGGGGTTTATCTTTATCCAAATATGAAAAAAAAACTAAAGCAACCATCCTCCATAAGGATCAAACTCAGTGGGGAATTAGAAAGGACACACATTTTCTGCTTAGGGCTGACTACTCTACTTGGAGGGGGCAGACAAACCCGGTCACTTGGGGATAAACAAAGCCAAAGTGAAAGAACAAACAAACAATACAAAAATGCAAAATGCACAAATGCCATGAATCTAAATGAATGAATGTTATGTTATGCTTATGCTGACAAAACAACGAGGAAGAAGTGAGCTGGAGATGAAATAAACATCTCGACACGGATACTCGGCCAATTTTTGCAAGATAGAAGCATCACTGGGGATGAAAAGAGAGCCACACATGGGATCATAGTCCTACTTCAAGGCTTCAAACTTCTCTGGGGAAAAGAGAGCACTCCACTTGGGGATATAACATCATGACTTCACTTAGGGGATTGTCAAGATGAATCTAGTTATCTGTTGGAGACGAGAATGATCCACTGGGAATGGGTCAAACTCACGATTGGAGAGACTTCATGGAGGATAAAATAAATATCCGCTGCGAATTAAAGTTGTCTGAATGAAAGTTGTAAATGCTGATAAAATAAATATCCACTTCATTGGGGAAGCTCGGATCACCGTTGCAGCTGAAGATGTCAGAGTTGAAACTTCATGGGGTTGAAATAAACATTCGCTTTTACTGGAGAAGATTGAGGTAGTGAGAAAATCCACTGAGGAATGAAATAAACATTCGCTTCGCTGGGGAAGGTTGAATCCAAGGAAATTCACTGGGAATTCTTAGGCCACTAATAAGGGAAATCTTGCGTCAAACATGTCATAACTGCTCGAAGTAGGGATTCACCGCAGACTAGTCATAACTACCTGAAGTATAGACTTACTGGGGAATCATCATACCACTTGAGATAGAAATTCTTTGGGGCATAGGTAAAGAATGTTGAGAGACTAATGTGGTTCTGCATTGATGAACTGTGTGGTAGTCGCCATTTTGGATAACAGTTGTTGTGAATAGATAAAAATAATATTTGATTGTCACATGCCCCAAATCATGTGGTTTATGAGAATAAGTCATCTCAAGAGGATTTTATAGAAAACTTGGTATCCAACTATTCCAATGTATTCAAACTCTTGGAGAGATTTGTCGAATCTCGACGTAACTGCCCCAGATTGACGGTGTTCTGAGTCTTCAAAGTTGGAGAGATTTATCAAATCTCGACGTAACTGCCCCAGATTGATGGTGTTCTGAGTCTTCAAACTTGCCCCTTGAGGTCAGACTGTGGAAGCAACAACTGGGAAACAACTTGCCCCTTCTCAGCAAAGTCTTCAGGTAACGTGCCCCTGGATATGATCATTATGTGGAGTTATTTGTCATTTTCACTAGAGTATCAAGTCTCAAAAGATTTGGCTCCTTATTGCCATTCATATGCAAGCTTCTATGATAATAAGCGATGTTAGCAAGCAGAAAAAATGTTAATTCTGAAATTGTTTAATGCAACATATGTTTGTCTTGAAGTTTTTAGTATTGAAAAGGATATCACAATAACTTGTGAGCGAATCACTAGTTAGGATATGAAATTGATCAATTTTATAAAGCCAACATGAGTTTTGAGCATAGCTCATAGGAGTCAAGAAACGTCGTCTCATCGAGTATGCTTTCAAAACAAAACCCTGCTTTAATTAGGTCTTTTGAGGGTTTTATCGTGGCTTGTTTCACGGTTTAAGAAACAAAGGACATAAGGCTCAAAGTGTGTTTGTTCCCACCCAATCTTCGTGATGTTTACTCCACTTTTGTTTAACTGAAAATTACCCTGTCCCGAGTTAAAAATGAGGGTTTTTTTAATTTTAGAGAAGAAAACTCCTACTTCAAAGTCTCAAAAGGGTGAACAAGAGTCTATCTCCCTTATATCTCCGGTGTTTGGGATTTTTGAAATAATGCCTTATATCACCAGCAGGGTTTTATTCAAGAGCATACGATATAAGATATTGCGTTTGTGATTTCGTCATCCTCCTTCCAATTCTTTGCCAAGGCAAGAGATTGGGTAACATTGGCCTTATAAAACAAGAAGCATTTTAAAAATGAGTGAAATGAAAGGATTTCTTCAAGACAAACATTAGTCATTGCATTGATTATTCAAAATAACAAGTTCTTACAAGCAAAACATGCTTATAATCAAAGAAATAACAACAAATGCGAGCAAATGAATAAACAACTTAATGATCCTGGGAGTGAGCTCTGCTTTTAATTCAACTGGCTTGGAAGGAACTTCTCGGGTCTTCACGTCCGTCAGTACAAAGGTGTTCCATTCATGACTGGGCTTCCTCCCTTGAAGGTCAGCACTTCATCGTCGATCATTTCTTGAACCTTTTCTTGGAAAACCTTACAATCTTCAATCGAATGCCCCAACACTCCATCATGAAATTCACAACTGGTATCTGGATTGAACCAAGGAGGGAGAGATTTCATGGCTTTGGTCTTCCTGGGCGCCATCAATGAGTTTTGGGCAAAGTAAGACCACAATTGACTGTAAGTCATTGGGATTTGGTCAAACCAACGAGTCTTTTCTTCTAGACTATTCAGAGGTCTCTGCTGATCCTGACGCCGATTTTGGTGATTCATGATCTAAATTCGTGGATTTTGACGTTGATTATGAGGGGTCAACCTTCGTCGTTTGTACGGACGTCCCTGAGGTAGTGATTGTTGGCACTGAACAGGAGCTGCATACCGACGTTTGTGATAAGGCACCGGAATTGGAGCTTGCAAAGTCCGAGGAGAATCCAAAATTGCATTAACTTCAACACTCATTTCCTCTTGGGAATCACTAACAGATTTCTCTTCATTAGCTTGTCTATTCGAGACGTCTTTTATTTTCCCACTTTTGAATGCGTTCTCGATGTTTATTCCGACTTCCACAATTTTAGAGAACTCTAATGGCACAACGCCTATCATTCTAACATAATAAGAGTCTGACAGTGTTTTTAGAAACATCTTGGCCAGCTCCTTCTCTTGAAGTGGTGGCTAAACTTGGGCTGCCAATTCTTTCCACCGTTGTGCATATTCCCTGAAGGATTCGTTGTCATTCTGACTCATGTTCATCAATTGGTCACTGTCTGGAGCCATGTCCACATTGTAATTGTATTTCTTCATAAAAGAGTTAGCTAAGTCTTCCCAAGACTGAATACGGTTCTTTTCCGGCTTCACATACCACATCAAGGATGCCCCAGATAAACTTTCTTGAAAGCAGTGAATCATCAGCTTGTCATTGTTGACATAAGTGGTCATCTTTTGACAAAACATCGTCAAATGATACTTTGGACAGCTAACACCCTTGTATACTTCAAAGACAGACATTTTGTACTTCGGGGGAAAAACCACACCCGGAATTAGACACAAGTCAGGAGCCTTAAGACCAGATGCGTTAGGCCCTTTCAACATCTTCAATTGTTCTTGGAGGTTACGAAATCCTTTTTCAATTTCTGCAACTCTAGGATCATTCACCTTTGTCACAGGGCGGACATTCTGGGGATTTGGCATATACTTCAGAAAGTAGGAATCTCCTTCATTAACTTGACCAACCAAGTTATCTTGCACAGGCTGAGATCGAGTAGGAACTTCCATTTGTGGAGCATTATTGTCAGAAGGAAAACCAAACAACGGATTGGTCACCACTCTGAAGCTTGACATGGGATCCATATTCTTTGCTCTACCCATTATCCCCAGTAACTACTTCAAGTTCGGTACGGATGCTAGAAGATCAGACGAGCGATACAAAGATAGAAGACTGAATAAGCTGAGGTAGAGAAAAGATGTATGCAATGCTAAAGATGAAATGCGAACGCAGCAAGTTTCATGGAACTCAGCTATTTATAATCATCGAGGTATATCAAAAGACGCATTTTATTAATCATAAAAAGTCAGTTATGACCATTAGTATCAAAATACTAAAAGATTGATTTATTACAAAATTGATTACAAACGCGTCTGTACGCCTTACAAGAATCATGACAATAAATCTAAATAAAAGCTAGTAATGATGGATCTAAGGAGACTCTTCCAACGGTCTTCTCTTAAGTCTCTTGATTTCTTCTTCAAAAAGATTTTGATGGCATTGAGGTCCTCAAAATCTTCAAAACATGGAAATAATGTGAGGCCATAGATAAGCAGGGCAAAAGCAGCTTCGAATGCGTCCATACTTAAGGGATCAACATAATACTGAGCTTTCTCAACCAAAAACTTTGCAGTTAATCCCAAAATTCCTCCTTTCGAGGTCATTTTAGCTCGAATATCCACCAAAGGTATGTGAGTATCCTTAGCAATGTCTTTCTCTTCGGGATCCTTCTTGAATAGGTAACCCAATCAGCTAAGAATATTCCTCATGGGTAGGCACCAACTGGTAATCAGGAAATGTGAAACAGTGGTAGATAGGGTCATAAAACTGTAGTAGAGTAGATAGAAGTCCCTTATCAAGCTTCCCATATCTGGTCTTAAACCCTTATTTATGTGTCGATAAGGTCTCCAGTCTCCTTAGACCGTCCAGATCATGACTCTTGTAAGTGCACTTCAACGTTTTCTTTCTTCCGGGGACCATGATATCCCTATGATGTTTACAAACAAGGCTAAGTCCCATGAAACTTTATGAAATGATGCTCATGAATGCATGGATGCAAACACAAAGATAAACACAAAGCACATATAAGCAAGAAAAACAGACAAAGAGTCCTAGGTTTAGAGGTCACAAGCATGGAGTCAAGGTCTACCCTTCCCAAGGTATGTACTAGAGGTTTATGATCTGCAGAACAGGGTTCTAAAAGTTCCCAGAGTCAACAACCCATCTTTAGGATATTATCGATTTTCCAAATAACTTGGTGGTTAATAATATTCTCAAGAGGATCTCGTCTAAGTGTAGTATCGCGTATCAACTATTTTAGGAATCGACTCCCTCATAGCCACCGCACTACATCCTAATAGGCCAAGTTGGGTTAAAGATAACTACAGTTCTCAGTCTCACGGGCTCCTAGGTCAAAAAATAATATCGTCTTCAAGAATAGACTCGTTAAACAATATTAAGTTCGAGAGGGCCTCAACTGAGAGGTGATGTCTCAATTCAACTTCTTCGGGAATCGACTCCCTAAAAGTCTCCTTGAATGCATCACCGTCCTATCATAATTTGCACTTAAGTCCGGGTGTAGGACTTATCTCACCACACAAAGTGACAACCCTGCATACAGAAAAACCCAAGCAAGAAGGTATATCAACAGTTACAAATATACAATTATACAACAAATAACATAATAAAACAAGTTAGGGGGAACCCTCAAAGAATATCCCCAGTGAAGTCACCATTTCTGTCGCGGTGAGAATTGGATATCAAGCTATTGATTAACTTGAATCGTAAATCGTTTATTTCACCACCGGTCATTGATTTATCAAAGGGAAGGGAGAAAGATCGAATAACCCATAATATGCAATGCAAATGCGAAGCTAAGAGTTAAGGTTCGGGGGTTAGTTATACCTAGGGAAGGTGTTAGCATCCTAGATATCTGTAGTACTCTACAGGAACCTCTTGTTTTATACTTATGTTATCTATTAATTGTTATCTGTTTGCTAATGGTTAAGGGATAGGAAGACCTAAGGTATTATTTATAGGTATGCTCACCAAGATATCGCATCTCGTGCCTACGTATCCTGACAGGAGTGGAATCAGAGCATCCGTAGTTCCCCTCAAAGGGTGAATAAAGTTTGAATGAAAATGGTCTAGGAGAAAAGATGAGTCATCAACTTAAGAACCACCACAGTTTTGAGAATAGACCTTTGCTTCATCTTAGGAGAAGGGCTCCAACTCGGATATAAAATCGACGAGTATGCCTCATACCTCTCCTAAGTGGAAAAGGAATCCACATCTTGTTTGTATTGTGGGGTATGAGATTGTGTGTCTCTTCTTTGAGATGATTCACATCTAATTCTCTTGTGTAGAGAATTAGGTGAGCTAAAGATTATTTGATGGTCTAAGCAGATTAAGGGGGACTAACTTAGGAAAATTTATCCTAAAGTTGTCTAAGAAAATCTTATCTTAAAGGGATACCTACAACCACTAAGGGGAGGATGAAATGCAAATGAAATGCACCATGTACGACAAATGATTATCATACATGGGATTTTCCCTTGGATATAATGCAAGCAATATAATAAGAGTAGTAAAGCATAAAGCATGAAGCAAAAGTTAGACGTCATCAATTAATCAAAACAACGAATTGAGTTTTAAACGTGTGCACTAGCAAAGTGAGCGAGCCTTGTGTTTAGTGACCGAAGGGTTGATGGCGATGCTTAAAAGCAATCGTCTTACATAGGTAGAAAAGTGGCTCGACGTTGGATCGAGAATTTCATATTTTTTGAAAAAAAGGTTTAGAACACAATCAAGACAAACAAGTAAAGTGCATACATTAAATAAGACAAAGGTTAATCAGAAACCGAAACTAAGAGATGGGGACCAATATTTAGACATACAGGAAAATATTTTTGAATGCTTGAAGTTATTTTAATAAATCTCATACCCTCTTATATTTAAAAAAAAAATTAATTTGACTAAAAGAGTTTAGAAGACATCCTAATCTTAATAAATAGTTAATTAGGGAAAATTTTTTAAAATTAGTCTCTACAAGGTTTTATTTTTATAATAAGGAGCTTTTTAATTAATTTTTAAGAAGAAGGGTTATCTATTAAAAAAGGTTCTATTAACAAAAAGATAATTATGTCATAAAAACCACAATTAAAATGTCAATATTGTTTAGAAAAAAAACTGTTTTTAATATTAGAAAAAAAGGTTATTTAAAAATAAATAATAAAAAAAGGGTAGATTAAGTGAAACAACGGAGGTTTGTACATGGTTTGTGAATGATTTGATGTATATGATCCTTGTGGGTTGATTTTTGGGTTTGATATTGTGTATGGTTTGTGCTTGGTACGATGTTTGGTATATGTTAGGGATTTGATGATTGATTTATTATGTTGTATGATTGGATCTCTGGTTTGTATTGATTCTTTTGAACTGGGTTGTATCTGGTTTTGAATTATGGTTGGTTTCTGGTATGGACAGGGTGAATGGTTTCATGATGAATCTTGTGAATGGTTTTGGCCCCCCTCTCTGTTGCGAGTGTGTGTTTGGTTTATATAGGCAAGAAATCTCATGAAAAGAAAAATTGTTTTGAAAGTCTTTAAATGGTGTGCTTGAACATGTTTTTCCAATTTAGGTATGTTTTTGAAATGTGTCTGAAACATGTTTTCTCATCACTAACTTTATTTCCATTTCGAGTCAAACACGTCTGGACATGTCTCACTTTATTTTAACGATTATGCTGAGAGAATTTTGTTCTTAATTGGATTTGGGGTGTTTTTGGAAACTTAATATCAGTGTTGATTTTTTTTTTGAATTTGACAACTGGCCTTGGTGTGAAGTGTGCCTTGTAGCGCATTTATGAATTTGATTTGTCAGGAATTCAAGTTCTCTCTTCTTTGTGGCAACGCATTCTTGAGGATTATATGGATAGAGTTGCCCCTCCCTCCAAATGAAGCAAAGTTCAACATAGGTCCTCCATTTGGCGGTATAGTTTGAAGATATCGTAACAACATCTTGTGTATGCCTAGTAACTTTGGCTTGTGGTAAGTTTATGCTCGTATTTGTATCATGAGTGAATTTTTTTTGTTTATTGCATTTAATGAACAATTGATATTAAATATTCCTTTTTGCAGGTTTCTGGTGTGGTATATCTTCCACGAATCTGCCTCTACCAAAGGTTATTTTGACTCCAATAGCTGATTTTATTGTGATAGCGTCTTGGATTCCACTGGACATTTCACGACCCTAGCATTATCAGGTGATATATATGTTAGCCTTCCAAATGACTATTTAGATAGATGGTTTTCCAACTTTGATTTTGTACTGATCTTAACCACTTTTATAGCAGCACAATCATCCCCACAGGCAAAGTAATTGTCTTCAATCCTAACTTTTGTATGTGAGTCAGGGTCTATGCCCTCTGTGCTTAGAGAGTCAACCGACGCAAGAATGGTAAGTCCACTTAACTACATGACTGCTGGTTTGGATGAACAATCAAGATGGGAATTGACCATAGTGAGATATTTAGATTTGTTTAGAGTAGGATGAATCATGTGCCATGAATCTAAGTTTCACTTGTGAGTGTTGTTTGCCATGATCATGCACGATTCACTGCGGTTGATAATGTTCTTATGCTAACCATTTACACTTTGTATTGGATTGTGTCGTATGAAAAAAATTTGCAATGTCCTGTATGTAACTCTTTTCTTCACGAGCGTTTCTTTGTATTGTTGTATGTGTGCTTCCCCTACGAAATTGCATTAGGAAAACTCTATGTGTCTATGAAACTTTGGAATGGCCGTGGCTAAAGAGCTTCTCGAGTTGAACTTCATGTAAATGTTTAGGATCCTTTCTTGTAAGAATGTGATTTGCTTTCCATTTTTCTTGATAAATGAATTGTCTGTCTTTGTTTTGGACAGCGTGCAATGTTAGTTTCTGACTTACCCTCCCTATTGCAGAGAACATGATGGAAACTAAGTTGTCGCCTTCTCTCGATGGATTGAGCATAGCAATAAATGCACCAGGACCGTGAGAGTCATAAACCGAGGCGATGGCAAGATACTGCTTTGCATAAAAACTTTATGAAAACTCCTTGAATAAGTTTGGACGAGTAGACTGTGGGAAAATATAGTTGTTTATTGTGTCATTCATGAGATTCCAGGATGAAGGACCTTACTCTTATGATAGTTTCTACAAGCTAAATGGAAATATAATCTTAAATTTATTGTCGTCTGAGTTCCAATCTTCACATGCGATATGTCCAAGTATCCTATCACACTATCCCAATTGGTGGATGGACTTTCCATGTCTAGTTTGTCTCCTTTCAGAAAATAACTTTAAGGCAATTGGAAACCAAAATAGAAGTCACATGAGTCCAAATTCACCATGTAATTAATTTGACTAATCATGGCTTAATGACTTGAAATGGGACCAAGTAATTCTTGTAAATTTAATCTAAAATTAATGGCCTTGAATCAATTTGAATCTCCATGAGCAATGCCTTGTAAGTGTAACTTGGATTTGAATGTGAACTTATATTTTTTGAGCAACCGTTATATATATCCACGAGTTTTGGAAAGTATGAGACATAAGCCCTTGTAAAAAATAAGGACTAAACTTCACCGACCACACCGGCTATAACATTCCACCTCTTTATTAACAGACAAAACTTTAAGAATTTGCAAGGATTGCTCAAACTTTCTACAAATGGTCAAAACATCTTGAACATTTTAATCTCATTGATCTTCAAACTTGCTTGAAGAATATTGTTAATTTCAAGAATATAAAATTCTTCTTGAAACAGAAAGATATGAGCTTCAAACTGGAAACATATGAGATAGAATGATGGGAGTTATGGAGGAATCTTCAAACTTGATCTCGTAAGCTTGTGACAACAACGGACTTGAATTTGCACTTTGAATTCCAAACTTCTAATTCCTTCCAAATTGGACTTTCTTGATGAACCAATGCTATGGAGAAAGCACAATATCTCAACCTTGAGGAGCTTACAGGAGGGAGGGGAGATGTCGCCTTGTAGTCTAGCTTGACACACAACCAATGGCCAGTCTTTAGGGGACCTAATTCCATATCAGTGGGTATAGAGATCTGATCCTCTGTGGGGGGAAACTTCTGAGAAATTCTGTAGGAAGAAAAGCTTTGAAGTGGTTTTGAGACCAAAAGGATGAAGGCGCAATCACACAGGAGTCCATACACATCTTGTGAAGACCAGAGAACCTCAACAAATACACACACAGCGCAGCCTTCAAGACCTTGAATCTTCTGCAGCAGTACATGTGTTCAAAAATGAAACAAACAAGCAAAATCTAGATAAAGCGGTTAGTTATGCACGAATGATTGGCCAAAGATGTTATGCAAAGAGCAAAGCGGGGATCTTATGGTGTGACAATGAGACCATGAGTCCTCTCTGTAGGAAGATACCTCTTATATACATCACATATCAAAACAAACAATCAAAAACCTCTTTCCACATAAATGTTGTAAGTGGCACACTTGGTGATTCAAAATCCAAGTTGGAGTCCTTCCTTTATCCTGGTTAAACTTATCTTTCATCTAATAGCTATAAGTGGCAAGCCTCTGGATTCGGTACATCCAAACCAATGTCCCTCTCTTAGCATGAAAGATTCATAAAGGAAAAAGTGGCATTGCTCTACACTGAGTTAAAGCTTCTTCCTTCATGACATCTCTCTTATAAAGGAAATTATGGCATTGTCGGATTCCCATATCCCAGTTAAAGTAATTCCCCTTATAACTAATTACCTGACATTTGTTATGAATAGGTGATATATTCTCCCTTTAGAGATGACAAATTCTCTCTCAATCACCCTTTTAGCTTCAATCTTGGGCTTCAAACAAGACACAAATACTCTGCTAGCTTCAATCTTGCACTTTGAACAAGACACTACATATTCTTTCCTCCCATAGAATAGGAGGAACTACTATTGCTCTGATTTCCCAAATCTCTTTACAGGAATAAGTAGGCATAAGATTGCGAAATCTTAGCGAGCACACAAATAAAAAAACTTTAGGTCCAGGTACCTTCCCAAAAATAACAGAAAACCCAGAAATAACAAAAATAGTCTCTCAATTCTCCCAAAGGAGAAACTTTCCCAATCCTCAGCAGATAAACACAAGAAAGCATTTTAATTTAACAGAAATACATGCAAAAGAAGGTTCCTATGGATTACCATAGATACACTAGGTGTTAATAGCTTCCCTTTGTATAACCAGACCCCGATCCCCGATCTCTTAGCATTTGTTAAAGAAAACATTTGCGTGCAGGGTTAGTTTAAGATATCTTCCCCTTCCTTAACCAGCTTCATAGGATAAATACAGAAATCAGAAAGTAGCACCCCAAACCAATTTCGTGGTAAGGTGGACGCATCACCAGGAAAAAACTGGACACTACCGAAAAATGGCGACTCTGCTGGGGAATTTAGGATTAGAGTTCCTAAGAGGTCTAGGCCTTGCTTTGCATTTATTTTTCTGCTTATTTACTCACTTTCTCATTTTTTTAGATACATATATATATATATATATATATATATATATATATATATATATATATATATATATATTATCTGCTGTCATATTATTTGATACCCGTGTTTATATTACTGTTATATGGGAATGCAATTAATACGCATGTGGTGAGTCCGAGAGAACCTTAAGATAAGTGGTGGCGTATTTGGGGAGGCTTATAGGGAGTGAATCTCGACCAAGTTGACTTGAGAGTCCACTGAATCAGTGGAGGTGCCCTTTTGGAATTACCAATGTTAAACGAGCATGTCATGAAAGCATTGTTTTTTCCCATTAGGTTACCCTTGAAGCTGAGGATTAGCAGACACTTTACCAATAAACCATTAGGTAGTGCAGTGGCTATCAGGAATAGTTGATACACGATACCTCACTCAAAGGAGATTCATCTTGGAATATTACAACTCTCCTGAGTCAAAATCAGCTTGCTATTAATATTCCTAAGAGGGGTCAATGATTTTAGGAACCTCTGTTAGAACCTGTTCTACAGGTACAAAAATTGACATATTAGTACACACCTTTGGGGATGGGTAGATCCATGGCTCCATGCTCGTGACGATGAACCCCTAAACCCATGTTTTAAAATGTTTTTGTTTGTTGCATTCATGCATCCATGCATTCATAAAAAAACCTTTTAAAACAAGAATTTTTTTTTCTAAAAGAACTGAAACAATAATTGTAAATATCAAAGGTTGCGTTATGGATTTCGGAAGAAGAAAAACGCATAAGTACACATTCAAGGTTCTAAAACTAGAAGACCTAAGGAAACTGGGAAGAATGATTACTAATCCCGAGGCTTTCAGAGCTAAGCAAAAAGGACTAATGTCTCTTTTGAAGGTCAACATGGTTGAGGGGATCCTATCTACACTAGTTCAGTTCTACGATCCGGTTTACCACTGCTTCACTTTTCTGGATTATCAGCTCACACCAACACTAGAAGAGTACTCCCACTTGATTGATTTACCTATCACTGATCAAGATCCATTTTCAGGACTAGAAGAAATTCCAAAAGATCAAGCCATTGCAAGAGCAATCTCTTTGGATGAGTCAGAAATCAGGACTCACATGACCACCAAAGGAGAAAGCTCTATACTTCGCCACTATATGAAATATAACCGCTTTCGAGGATGTATTTGTTCTGCTCATATACGGGTTATTCCTCTTTCCCAACATTGACAACTTCGTCGACACCAATGCTGTCAAGATATTCCTAATTGGGAACCCGGTCCCAACCTTGCTCGCGGATGCTTACCATTCGGTGCACTTAAGGAATTTATACAATGGAGGGATGATCACCTGCTGTGTATCATTAATCTACAAATGGTTTATTTCCCACTTACCCAAGTCTGCTTCTTTTTGGGATCACAAGAGTAGTCTGAAATTGGCAAAAACTTAGATTTTTTCTAAGTTATTTGGACAGTTTTGAAGATCAAGATTCATGGCTATTTTTCATCATCTTCCAAGCATCATCTCAAGATCATTTCAACATGAGTGTTGTTCTATGATCTTCCTATTTTCCATTGGTTATAATTTCACATTAAATGGTTCAATATTCATCAAGATGTAAAGCCATAAAGTTGGTTCAAGGAGTTGTTTCTAAAAACATGTCATGACACATTTTCTTGGCACATTTAATATGGAATTTTTGCAGCATGACCATGATGCATTAAAACCACACGCGTGATACCATCTAAAACTACCCAAATGAGCCAAGCAACATGCATACATCATGCCATTCTCTTTGTTGTGTTTTCCCAAAAGTAGAAAAGAGAAATTGGTACAAACTTCATTCCATTTGGTTTCCCATGTGCCAGAGCTTTTCCCATTTCATTCATGCCACTTTCTCACTATTTTTCAACCCATCCAAACCTCTCCCAAACCACTACCCAAACCAACAAGCATGTGAACTATTTCTTCACATTTTCATGTCCAAACCAAGATTAACAAACTCCAAGCCTTTGATTCGTTTCCTAGCCTTTGCCAACCCTAAACCATCTCATATATAAGCAAAATCACTCCAAACCTGGGCCATTCTTTAATTTTTCCTGATCTGAATTTTTTCTCCACTCTTCAAAGTTTTCTCTAGTTCTCTCAATCTACTCAAGGAAGCTTCGTTTTCTTGGTTTATTCTTCATCTATGAAGCTCAAAGAACAAGTCTCTGGGTTTCTTTTCGTGTTGGAAGTAGAAGAAGGCAGTGGACCATTCTCCACTGAGTAAGTTTTCTTGGATCTGAATCTTGCATTTTAGACGTGAAATAAGAGCATTATTGGTGCATCTGAAGTCCTACCTTAGGGTAGGCAATGTTTGAGAACTTGCTTATGTGTTTTGATGAAGTTTCATTTTGAGTGTACAGACTTTAATTCATGATTGCTTGAGTTTTGGTGGTTGTTTTTCAAATATTTTTGTATATTTGACAACTCCATGAAGTGTACTACAATGTAGTATGTTGGTTGTTTTGATTTGAGATCATGGATTCATGTATGTTATTTCTTGAGGCTGGATTTTCATGGCTTTAGAGGTGAGATTATGAAAAACTAAGGTTGTTTTTGGAATGTACGCGAAAAATTGAGGGGGGGGGGGTATTCACGGCGGGGTTCCGGCCGCGCCCGCCGCCGCCGGCGGTGGCCGGCTGAACTGGTATGTTTTCCGCTCGGTGGGAGGCTGTCACGATGGCTTACATGCTGCATGGAAGAGACGATGACGTGGCAGTATGTGATTGGCTCATGATTTGTTTTGTCTTTTAGTGACTTAAGTTATGTTGTGACCAATTGATATTCATGTGACATAACTTTTGTTCACTCAATTTTCTTTTTCTTTTTAATAGATTGGCTGCATTTAATTGATATAGACCATAATGCATTGGGCCTTCGCTCTGAATGCTACTCACGCCCCCCCGGTATCAGGCCCACAGTGTGCTAACTGTTTCCCTTTGTGATTATTATTGCTGATGCACCCTCACTTGGTTTCTCTTGTTTTTTTTTCTTTTTCTTTTGTTTTCAATTTGATTTTATTTTTAATACTTCTATGCATGATAAAATTGAAAAAAAATATGTTTGATGTTACTTGACCTCTTCCATGTTTACCCTTGTGATTAATACTTGTGTTTGATGACTTTGCCATGCCTTCTTGAGCCAATATTTTTGCCATGTCTTGACACTTAAATGAGGAATGTTTGAATGTCATGTTGTTGCCTTGGTGATTAATTTTTATTATTTTCCATGCGGTTCTCATTGCTACTCTATTATTGCTCGATTAGCTTGATGTGTGTGATGTTTTGATCTAATTGGTGGTGCAATTTTGTGATTCTTGTTGATACCTTTTGAACATTAATTCTTTATGGATATAACATGACTTTGAAAATTTATTTGGATTTTTATGAGGCATGCTTCTATTTTTGGTTGATGCTTACATGTGGCTTGAATATTGAATGGAATGTTTTTGATACTTGACCTAGTTTCGATCTTTTTGATCACTTATGATTTAGTGAAGCTTGAAATGATTATTTTATGTGATCATGTACTGTTTTGAATTGATTAAGGCTTTGGATTAATTCTAATTTTATTATTTTCCTATTTGTGGTTGATTTTCCAAATTGATTACGTTTTGGCCATACTCCTTTAATGTTCTTGAACTAGTTTCTTTGTGATGCCTTCTCATATGATATAATGAATACTTGGGGGCTCTTGCTTGCTTTGAATAACATGTATGATATTCTGATACTCTTGATATGATGTCCATTGTGTGATCTTTTCTCACTTCTTACCTCACACGATCTTTTGTTACTTATATGGATGAATAAAGTGAATGTTTGCATAGTTTTGATGCATGTTTTGAAGTTGATCCTTGATGTTTCTTCTTGCCATTCATGGGTTGATGTTTGGATTTATATACATGGCTATGCTACTGCCTTTCTTGGGTTCATTCCCTAATCTCACATGTTTTCCTTTTTGAAGTGTGCCTTACATGAGCCTTTTTGTTGACAAATGCTTGTTTATGGTTAAGATGCATGCCTTGAACTTTCTTGCTCTTCCTTTGATCATTAACATGAGATGAATGTGACATGACTTGCTTGATGCCCCATCTTGGTTCTCATATCATTTGAACTCACTTTGTTTTGTTTGATGGTTTATTGTACTTCTTGTTTGGTTTTAAGTCATTTGGTGCGTTCATTAGTGCATTATTTTTGCCTAATTGTTTTGACTTCCATTCTTGAAGGTTGGATTGAAGTGTATACATTTGATGTTGGTGCTGGTTTTAAATGATTAGATATGCCATTTTCATTGCTCATTACTTATGTTTATCACATTTCTTGAGTTGTTTAATGTTGCATCTTCTCCTTCATCTCTTACTTCTTTCTTCTCTTTTAAATCTTAAGACTTGTTTAAGTCTTAGATTTGCTTTTGTTTGTGATTATTTAGTATAATGTTTACTTGTGTTTGTTCACATGATCCCTTAGGATTCCTAGCTTGACTTAATTTCCGATTAAGTTTAAGGTAGGAGAGACATTAGACTTTCAATCCATGTATGCTAACATTAGGTAGAATTCCCCTTCTTACCTCAACTATAGGGGCACCATTGCATAATAACTTCTAGGATGGAGATCCCTTAGTTGTTTTCTTTTCAAAGTTTGAGTATTCTCTTCTTATCTCAAAACAAATTCAAAACACTTAATAAATACAACGAGTATTGTGCGCCACGAGCCTTAAGTACTTGGGAAATGAAGAATGAGGGGTCTCCCTTCACTTTTCTAGGGTGTTTAGCATACGTCCCGTTAGGGCGACCATGCGACGCATTTGCTCCTATGTCATAGACTTTAGTGCAATACAAGTTACACACTAACTTCAATCCACTTCTGTCTAAAAAACACAAACCAAGTTCAAATCATTTTTATCATTCGGGATTGTTGGGTTTCAAATCATTTTCAGAAAAGAGCACGTCGCTCATAAAAAACACTTAACCATTGTGTGGTCATTACCACAAACTACGGACGCTCTGATTTCCTCTTTCTCATCCGATTGAGGATACATAGGCATAAGACGACGATGTCTTGGCGAGCAACCTTCCCCCTATTAGTGCGTAGTCCGTCGAACTACGTCGACTCTGATTCTTCGTTCGTCCACGAAGATACGTAGGCATAGGATTGCGATAATCTTTGCGAGTTTGTTTTTTTTTTGTTTTTCCCTTCCCGGTTCCATTTAGTAGTAAGCTTTAGATAACTCACCCTTTGATTAGACAACAAGCGTGGATCCCATCGAGTACGATGGTCGCGACGGGTGCTAATACCTTCCTCTCGCGTAACCGACTCCCGAACCCAGACTATGGTTGCGATGACCATTTCTTTCCCTTCTTCAGGTTTTCTTCGATCATTTCCATTCCCTGCGTCAGGATAAATAACGTTCGGTGGCAACTCTTCTGTTTTGTTTCCATCGGTTGTTTTTTCCAGTTGCGATAGCCGACAACTCTGCTGGGGACTCTGGTTCCCTATGTGAGTCAATCCTAGCGCTTGTCTGTTTATTTTATTGGGTGTTTACTATTGTGCATTATTTGTTGTATATTACTATATTTTTCCGCATTTATTGCATTTTATTATTGTTATCGTATTGCTCTGCTGCTGATTTGTTGTTGGGTGGGTTGGTTCCATGAGAGATAAGCCCAATACCCAGGCTTGAATATTCACTTAGGATTAGAGTGGAAAGTAGTGTGGCTTGTGTGGCATTTGGCGAGACTTAGTTTATACGAAATCTATATTCAGACGAGGTTTTCTTCGGAGATGTTCTATCCTGCGCATTAATGTAGACAATAGGATGTTGACTTAGAGGGCTTATTACTCTGGAGACTGTTCATTGGGAAGTCAATTAAGGCATTCTCAATTGAAGATGTTGCCAAACCATAAATGGTGACCGTATCATCATTTCTCGACCTGAGAGTCCGTGATACTGAGGACCTGCTAGGATGTTGTACCTCAAGACTAGAACCTACCTGTGAGAGGGAATGGTTTTTCAGGAAACTTTGACCTTCAAGCAACCCGGATTTCTGGTTTTCTTGTCAATACGAACTTCTCAACCTGGTATTCTGATTGGTCTGTTATTCGGGATTTCTGGAATTCTGGTATTCTGGTCAGAGTGGAATGTGGGTCTTATTCAGTCAATAGTACACCAGCAATTTAGAGTTGTATGGATACTTTGAACCCATGTGTGCATCTGCATCATCATTTTTGTATTCTAACATATTTATTTATTTTCAGGGTTTGAATCTTATCCTTAATTCCAGTTTCCGAAGATTGTCAGAGATGAGTACTGAAAAAAAGAAGAATATTATAGTGTACAAATTCCCGAAACCTACTTTGGATTCTGTTCTCAAATTGATGGCTTTGGCAGATCCTGGTGTTTTAGCAGACTTCAAGAAAGATTATGGGAAGATTCTGAATTTCGTCCACACCATCACTGATTATGAGTATATGGCTATACACACTCTAGTACAATTCTATGACCCTCAACTGCGCTATTTCTTATTTCCTGATTATATTCTGGTTCCGACATTGGAGGAGTTCGCTCTTATTTTGGGTGTTTCTATCAAGGAGGAAGCGCCTTTATATTATTCTGAGGAAGTTCCTAATCTAGAAAAGGTCGTTGCTTCTCTGCACTTGGGTCAGTCTGTTGTGGAAAGTAATGTCGCTAGTAAAGGAGGTTGTCAAGGGTTTCATCTGAATTTCCTGGTTGGTCAAGCTAGTAAATATGCTAAGGCTAGGAGCTGGACAGTCTTCAATATAATCTTCGCCCTATGTGTTTATGGGATTGTCTTATTCCCAAACATGGTGGATTTTATGGATATGCACGCTGTTAGGATATTCACCATGAAAAATCTGGTACCTACCTGTCGTCCCTGGATTTTCATCCAAGTACAAACGCGAAAGTGGCGCGGAAACAGAGTCGCCAGCAATGTGTATTTATCCTAAGAGAGGGAAAGGAAACACTGCGTAAACCTGAGGGAAGGGAAAAGCATGGTCTTGCGACCAAGAGAAATGGTTAAGGGAGTCGGTTACGTGAGGGGAAGGTATTAGCACCCCCACGTGTCTATCTTACTCGATGGGATCCACGCTTGTTGTTATCGATCAAAGGGTGTCGTCATCTGGAGCTCCACTGCTACTGGAAAGGAAAAGGAACAGGTACGAAAAGGAACGAGGAAATGGGGAAGAAAAGGAAAAGAAGTGACTCGGTAGGACGTCCTCGGAGTCCTAGGCCTACGTATTCCCTCGGGAGCGGGAAAGTCAGAGTCAACGTAGTTCGAACTACGGATTTGGGAAGGGTGAAAGGATTATGTTCGGAGAGATCTCGCACAATCTCCTGCCTACGTATCCCGCTTGCACGCGAGAATCAGAGCGACGTAGTTCCTCTCACTAGGGATATATTGTTTTGTTTGTGTTTCTTAGTGGAATACGTCCAGGCAAGCGTTCTAGCAGTTAGGTGTCGCAGCTCGTTGTACGGAGTCTTAGGCATTACCTGTTTGCGGTAGAACAGACGTGACGAATCCTTTATGAACGGAGTGAGGAAGATAAGAAGAGAATTGTTTGTTTTTGTCTTTTAAGAAGAAGTGTTTTGATTATAATGTGTGTATGACACATATTGCATTAAAGTCTATGAAGTAGGATCGAATGCCTCACATATCGACCCAAGACGGGACGTATGCTAAACACTCTAAGAAAGTGAAAGAAGATCCTCCACTATCTTATTTCCCACATGCAAGGCTCATGTGCAATATATGTTAATCCTTTATTAGGTTTTTTTGCTTTTTGTTTTGAGATGAGAAAGAGAGACTCAAAAGGAAGAAAGGACAAAGTCTAAGAGGGGGACTAATAATCCTAAAGTTATCATGCATGGAGATCCTATGGTTGTGTGAGGTATAAGGACCACTTAAGCCTAAAGAAAAGAGAGGGATATCACTACTTTATGCTTATCCTACCTCACCTTAATAAAAAATTAAGGATGAGCTAGGATCCCTAAGGGATGTGAGAAAGTTCTACACAATCAAGCACTATATCATGCTATTCACAAAAGAGAATTATAAGTAAAAGAGATGAGAGATGAGAGAAGAGATGAGTATGGATTAACATCCACTTACTCAAGTGACTTACCTCTGCCCCTACACGAAAGGTTAGTGCACTATTATCACAAGTAATGAAAATTAGAACAAGAAGCTTAAACCAAACAAAACTATTTGATTCAAGAAGACAAGTTACTAAGAAAATGAAGTTCAAACCAAAAGGGAAAGGTCCTAATGGTTAAGGGACATGCCAAGTTAGTAGGTATATGCTAAGGTGTCATACTAATGTAAACATGTCAAATGAAATCAAATAATGCCAAACTATGCACTAAGAAATCACACAAATGCAAGTTATGTATTACTTATGCAAGATGAATGCAAATGGAAAGTAAACATGAATAAATGGATATGTAAGTATCAAAGTCAGAATATAATGGCATTTAGGAATGTTTATGAATGTCATTAAAGGCACATACAAGTCATGAAAGTATGCACTCAAAGAAGTAGAACAAGAAGAAGTGAGCAAACAACTATTGGAGTTTAACAAGAAGATGTAAACTTGTAATGCAAGTAAGGGATGTGCATGCAATGGGATCAAACATGTAAAATGATAACAAACCAGTAGCTAATGATAAATGGAATGACTTTTATAAGTTATGGATGCAAGCACCAAGTTCATATCACTACCATGTTGAACTACTTTGAGAATTAAAACAAGCAAGCTCACATTAAGTCAAACAAATTCACTTGTGTTCATGAAGTTCCAAACTTGCAATATGAAGTTAAAATTCATGTTATGAAGTCAAGAGTGACGGAAAACAGAAGTGTAATCATTTTGAAGTGGCATATGAAGGTCATGCAAGAGTTGGCATACACAAGTCATCCAAGAAAGGCAAGTTAAGATGTATTAGTTCACACAACATTCTATGATCAAACAAGTGTACACCAATCATGCAAGTATGAACCAAGATGGACCTATAATGCAACATGAAGGATCTCTAATATGTATATCCCATGATGTCAAAACATCTCACCACACATCACAAAGGAACTTGTTCAAAGCAAACAAAAGCCCTAATAGAAGTCATCTAACAAACACACATTCATTGATGTCATTAGAATGAATCAAAAGCATAGTTAAAGGCTTAAATAAATTGTGAGATTCAAGACATTTGAAGTGCAACCAGTGGGTGATCATGTCACAAAAATATAGCTCAAAAACCATTAAGAAACATGCTCAAAGATTTTTTATAATGTCACACAAAGTACACAAACAATTAGCCCAAAGGCCTCACTCAAAAGTCATCAAGAAAGGACTTAGAAAATTCACAAAAAAAATATTAACATGGCTCAACATATCACAAATGTACATACCTATTATCATACCAAGATTCAAAGCATAACTATGTCAACTAAAATAAAAAAGTGGCATAGGTCATGATGAAATGCACAAACAAAAGAAAATAAATGGAAATTCAGGAAAGTATGTCAAAATATATTAAAAACATAAACTAAAATAACCAAAAATTATTTAAATATTTTATTATGCTCTATGAATTTTTGTGTAATTTTCTGATGCCTAAAAACAATTTTAAAAAATTAAAACCAAACCATTATGCAAAAGAAAAATAAAAAAACAAGAAATAACCCAGGGGGTGCCACGAAAGCAAAAACTCAGTTCAAAAGCATTTCGGCTCAAAAGTGAGGGGTACACATAGCAAATCAATCCAGTCCAACAACACGTACTCAGATAAGGCGCATGGCATAGGGAGTAGTCAACTTGTTGACTCAACCTTAACCATCAAATTAAGTCCACGTATGATGATCAACAAAGTAGGGCAATCGCACGTATCAAAATGCACACACATGATATGTTAGCATGAGGTCACTACACACGAGCACAAAAATCAAAATAATTCAGAAAAAAACATCACGTGCCAAAGAGATGGTTCATTAATGCGCTGGCACTCTCCTGGCCATCAGATCAAAGCAATCGAACGGACATGATTTAAACTGAGATTAAAACCCTAGGGTTTAACATGTGAAGATCACCACCGGCCGGAGAAGTCTCCGGTCATCTTCTCCGGCTACTCACCACCGCGGTTCAAGTTGCAGGTCACCAGAAATGGGCAAATCGCACACCAAAATAAACCTTAAGTCACGTAGATCACAAATCCACCAATGAAAATTGCAAACAAATCATACACAGGGAGATTCGAAGAGAAACATTTTGCCCTAGTTTTTAGATCTATGCTCCTACAGAGCCTATCGACTAGCCGGAGAATTATATTACTCCTACTGAGCTCAAAGACAAACAAATCAAGCTAAAATCAACTAAAACAAGTGCAATGAAGTTTGATTAGAAAACTTGTTTTGTTGATGCTTTGAATCAAAGAATACCAGAGGTGAGGTTCCCTTGCTTGCTTGATCTTCAAACTGGCCAAATAAAGGCTATGGAAACTCTTGTTATGCTTACAAATTCAGTTGGAAAGAAAGATGAAGAAGTCGAAAGGTGATGCTAAACCAGATCAAGATCTAATCCATTGATACTTGTTGATGAAGAATGGAGAGAGTTTTTGAAGAATGAAGCTTCGAGAATGAGGGAAAATGGAGAGAGAGATTGTGAAAAGTTTGAAAGAAAAAGTGTAGAATGATGAAGTTGATCCCAAAATCTGTTAGAGAAATGTTTATATATGTTGAGTTAACTGTTAACTACCTTGGTTAACAGTTAGAACTCAAGTTAACTGAGTTCAATGGTGAGTCAATTCTGTTATACCCGAGTCATGGTGTTGGGTTAGAGTGAAGAGAGACCATGGAGTTATGGTGGGGATTAGCATGCAATGAAAGGTGGTGATGTTGTTCTGAGCTTGCAGAGCTTGCTTCACAAGCTTCCCTTTTCATTTTATGTTTGAACATATGAGGAATGGATGTGCATGGACATGGCATTTGATGTAAGAGTGTGTTGGTCTCAAAATGGCAATGTTTTGGACATGTCATGGCTGAGTTTATGGGGCATGCGCATGAGAATGAAGAAATAGCAAGGTTTGTCTTACTTTGGTTTATTTAGCATGCTTGGTAATGATGAAAAGCAGTCATCATGAGGTGAACTTGGTGCATGCATATCTCCATGGTCATGGGGTGAAATGAAGTGGTTATGGGCTTTTTTGAAAGAGTACTTGGAATAGAACAATGTTGTTATGGAAATCAAATGTCAATGAAGCCTCTAAGACACTCAAAAGTGGCCATGAAAGTGGGTGTTCATAACTGCATAACCAAGTCATTCAAACCTGCCTTGACCAGCCCCAAGTGTATATAAACAAGTCAGTTTGAGATCCCTTACTTTACCTCATCATAACTCTCAAACTTTTGATCAGATGAAAAATTTTCCAACATGAAAGTTGAAGAGGAGGTGGAAATGAACAAGATTGATGTTGAACAATTTTCCATTTGAAGCTTGCATCAATGAGGAATTTGGTCTTGAACTTGAACACAAACTGTACACCAAGTGTTTGTAAAAATTATGGCGCATAAGCTAGTCATGACTTGCCATCTTGCCTTGATTTTGTCTCAACTTTAATCCATCATATCTCTCTCAATTCTAATCCAATGGGGATGTTCTTGGTATGGATTTGAAGCTTGAAACATGAACTATTGATCGGCCTCCCTAACCTTTCAGTTTGAAGCTTGGAATATAGAGAAAGAGAGCTCCCAAGATGGGTGTTCACCTTGCCAAAACTTACTAAATTTAGAAACCCTAATTTCTATTTTTAGCAACTTTCCACATCTCTTGATTTTTGGTGAATCTCTTGATATTTCTTGATCCAATCTCCATCATTGATCATATTTGACATGAGGAACATGAACTTGACCTCAAAAAGTCAAGAGTTGACTTTTTCCTCTGCATAGTTGACTTTTCCCCAATTCTTTTGATTCTCAATCAATTGGTCAATTGAACCCCTTCCAAATCAAATTGATGGACAATTCTTCATTCCTAGACCCTTGAGGACATGTAGAATACCATAGAATCAAGTATTGCCCAAAAAATCAGAATTAAACTGATTTTATGGCAAACCCTAATTTTGACCCCTCAGTCTAAGAGAAATCAGCACATCCTCCAAATCCAAATTCCTCTGAATATGATGTGTATCCTCTCCAACAAAGATAAGATATGTCATTTGGAGATGATAAAAGCTCCAAGATCTTACCCATTGGGGTATTATGCTTCAGAATTCCAAAACCCTAGTTTGCACTGGTTAGGAGAGTATGACTTCCTTCAATCTTTTGCTGAATTCTCATCTTGTGATGACTTGAGGACTCAAATGAGATGAATTGAGATATGAAAAGCCCTTGTGACTTGTTTGAAAAAACTTTTCTCTTGTCCGTTGACCTTGAGCTGTTTATGCCTTGAAACACCTTATCCCATGCCTTGCAACCAATGTTGTGTATGATTTGATATGACCTATTATGAAATGCAAATGAGTGAAACATAAGCCAATTATTGAGAAACATAGGAGGGCAAATTTTGGAGTATTACAGCTGCCCCTATTCAATCTACTTGGTCCTGAAGGTGATAGCAACAGTTTTCAGACATTCAAGGATACACAGAGATTGAATACCAAAAGAACCAGAAAATTTGCGCTCTGCGGGTAAAAAGGAAAAGGTATACGACAAACAAAGCAGTTGATGGAGGATGTTGGTGGAAAAGAGTCTGAAACAAATGAGATTCAAATGTCGCCTGTCGGGAACGGCTAAGGTTAAACCTTAAGGTTACCTATCGGGAATGGTTAATAATCTGTTAGAAAAGGTGGACAATCTGTCGGGAACGATAAAGGGGCCTGTCAGGAACAGTAAATAACCTGTCAGGAACGGATGAGCTTGGACCTTGGTTACCTATCGGGAATGGTAAATGGACCAGTCGGGAACGGTACAGTCTAAAACTCAAAGGGTGCCTATCAAGAATGGCTCAAGTTGAAGACCTATGGCTTATCTATTGGGAATGATAAATGGTTATGTCGGGAACGACTAGGTCTCAAACTTAAAAGGGCGCCTATCGAGAATGGCTAAAGTTTATAACCTATGTGTTGCACCCCAAAATTTGTCCTCTTTACTTTATTACTAACTGGCTTATGTTTCATTTTTTTTTTTTGCATTATCATGTGTGCATATCATTGGTTCTTAGAATGGGGTCAAGGTGCCTGAGGCATGTTCAAGAGGAGAAGATATTTTTCAAAGGGTCAAGCAAGAGAGCTCAAATGGATCACTCTCTCCTAACCAGTGCATAAATTAGGGTTTTGAAATTCTTGGGTTTATTGCTCCAATGGGCAAGCTCCTTGGGTTTTTATCATCACTAAATGGCATATCTTATCTTTGTTGGAGAGGATACACATCATATTCAGAGGAATTTGGATTTGGAGACTGTGATATTTCCTCCTAGACTGAGGGTACCAAAAATAGGGTTTGCTATAAAGATAGTTTATTTCTGATTTTTTGGGAAAGACTTGATTCTATGGTATTGCTTGGGTCCCTAAGCATCTAGGAGTGGAAGATTGTCCATCAGTTTGGTTCAGGAGAGACTTAATTGATCAGAAGATTGGAAATCAGGTGAATGGGGTAAAAGTCAACAGTGAGAGGAGAAGTCAACTGTGGAATTTTGAGGTTTTCTCCAAGGTTTTCAAGATCTCACATCCTCATATGATTATCAAGAGTCAAGTTTCATGCCATTTATCAAAAATCAGGAGTTGGTGCAAAAGTTACTAAATATGGAAATGACCTATAATTTGAAAGTTTCCTTTTTGGGCAAGTTCCTACACTGCATTCAACTGGACTTTTTATCATCAAATAAGCTTCAAATGAATTTTTCTCCAACATGAAAGTTGAAGATATTTTTCTCCTCTTTCCAGAAAGTACCAGTGGGTCTCCATATCATTTGTGAAACTCCAGTTATGATCAAAAGAAGGAAAAGTGGTTTTTAGGGTTTCTCATGGTTCCATTTTCACAACTTTGGGCATAATTTCCTATAATCAATTCCATTGCTTCATGACACATTCTAATATCAAAGAACATTCCTTGAGGATTATTTTGGGCCCAAGAATTAAGAAATTCCATGGTTTATTCTTCACTTATTTTCCATTATTCAAAATTGCCAAAATGTTGAAAACTCATTAACCAATACATCTCAAGGCCCAATTCCAATTTGGGTGTGATTAGCAATTCAGATATAAGTGATCCATCATGAAATAGTAGGATATCCATGCATGGGAGGAGGTGTATCTCACATAATGCAAAATTCCAAATTTGTCCAAAACTCATTAAACAAATAATTGCCCAAGCCCAAATCATTATCAGTGAGAAACCCTAATATATTTAAACTCACTCATGCACTGGTGAGGGGGATTACACGTGACATTTGGAGGAGTGGAGAACTTGAACCCTAAAGCATCTCACATCTATATCTCTCAATCTACAAGGAGTTTTCAAGAAATTCTTTCACCAACAGAACCCTTGTGATCAATAGAGTGCAAACCATCCCTCATTCACAGCCAAAAGCAAAGATTAGAGTTGCAACATCTCAGGTTGGTGGATTTTTTTGTGATCATAAAACTTAAATTTTAAACGTGCATAATGTTGTGTGATGTCCATGGATCATGCTGATATAATTTGTTTTGAATATGGTTGTGTATGTTGGTTGTTTTATGAATTTTAAGTTTGGAGCCCTAACATATTTCTCATCGTTTTTTATTATGCGTTGATTATTTGCAATTTTCGATGACATATTTGAGATCCTCACATTTTTCTGGTCAAAATAGTATATTCGCACGAATATTCTGGGCAGGTTTTGAATTGCAGGCACCGTGGGAGGCTAGCTCCGGCGGCCTGGGGAATTTCCGGCCGGCCAAGGATGTAAACGGAGAAGACGAAATCTCATCCGTTGATGAGCTTGATCCTACGTCCCTTGCATTGCCACGTTTCATTTTTTTATTTTTTTTTCTGAGTTTTAATTAATGCTTGTGTGTGTGACATAACATGGTAATTATCGTGAACTACAAAACCAAACCCCTTATCATGTTGACTTGTGAAGCATTGACTCAATCATGTGGTCCTCATCCTGCCAGCGAATTAATGAGCCACATGCCGTGGACATGGGGCTCTATGGTACGCTGGGTAATCACGTGTGTGTGTGCGTATCATTATTGTGATGTGTCGTGTGATCTGGACCATTAATCCAAAATACTTGTTAATGTTGTTGACTTATTGATGAGCGCAGGATCAATCCAATGGAAGGTAGTGAGTCAACCCATTGACTGAAAGCCCACATGCACTCCTTTTTTTTTCGCTGATTAATTATTTGGATTGGACTTACTATCCGCGCCCCCCACCTGAGCCCATTCCAAGCTTTCAACGCATTTTATTTACTTTTCACACCCCCCTTGCATTTTCCTATTTTATTTTATTTAATTATTTGCATTAATTCATTTTATTTTTATTAAAAATAGTTAATTACATTTAAAAATTGCCATAAAATTCATGCATACTCTTTATCATTTTATAAAATTTTCCAAATTTTATTTCTTATTTTTATTTTATTTTTTATCATCTAAATTAATTATTTAGTCTATTTTCTTTTGAATTACACATATCATGTATATCTGAATTTGTTTATTTTATTTCTCTGCATCCATAAAATATTTTCAATTCATTCCTTTTGTATTCATTCACCAATATTCTGAAGTGCATTAAAATATTTTTCTTTCATTTTTAAAATTATTGCAAATTGCATTTTAATCTTCCTTTTTGGCACATTGAACCCTACTTCTCATCTGAGCTTTGCATGATTGTTTGAATGACTAACATCTTGAATTTTTGCAGGAGTTTTTGATATGTTGTTTGTCTCTGGTTGAGCAACACTTGAGATCTTCTTGTATGCATTTCTGATCATGCCTGAGTTTTTGTTTGAAAAGGCACTTGTGCCATTGCTTTGGGGTTGTTTATTTGACTTCTTAATGCATGTTTGGATTGTTATCACTATTATATGCCATTGTTTGGTTTTCATTTGGCTGAATATTACTTGTGTCTGTTTCTCACCAATCTTTTATGCAGGGACTAAGGTAAGTTATTTGAGGGCATGGATAAGTATCCATGGTCACCCTTACTCTTCCATTCTCTCATCTTTTTCCTTTAGGTTTAGGTTGTCGTCAAACCTCACTAACCGTAGGTCACCCATGCATGATAACATTAGGACTCTTAGTTCCCCTTAGAGTCTCCTTTGTGTCTTCTCTCTTCTCATCTCAAAACTTCTTGAAAACACTTAATAAGGATAAAGTGTATTGCGCACGAGCCTTAAGCGTGGGGAATGAGAAATGAGGGGCTTCCTCTCATCTTTCTAGAGTGCTTAGCGAGCGTCCTGCCTTGGGACAATTCTTTAAGTATTCGTCCATGTGCCCTAGACTTTGGTGCAATGCAAGTTATGAACTAACTCAAATCACTTCTGTCTTAAAAAATACAAACCAACTTCAAACCTTTTTGTCCTTCGGGATCGTCAAACTAAAGGCTATTTTCAAAAAGGGCACGTTACTTTCCGTCTGAGTCACAAATAGGCATCGACCCTAACTGCCAGACGCGAGCTTAACGTCGCTCATAAAAAACACAAAAAGAACTTGGTCCGAACTACGTTGACTCTGAATTCCCCATTGCACAAGGGGGTACGTAGGCCTAGGACGTCGACGTCCTACCGAGTCTGTCTTTGTCTTTCCCTTCCCCGTCTTAGTATAGCCATAGATGATAGGATAACTCACCCTTAGATTAGACAACAAGCGTGGATCCCATCGAGTACGATGGACGCGTGGGGTGCTAGCACCTTCCCCTCGCATAACCGACTCCCGAACCTAAGTTATGGTTGCGATGACCATTCCTTTCCCTCTTCCTCAGGTTTATGCGGTGTTCCCTTTCCCTCTCTTGGGATAAATTTACACAGCTGGCGACTCTGCTGGGGACTCTGGTTGACCTATGCTGGTCCATCCCTAAGCGAGTCAATCCTAGTGCTTGCTTGTCTTTGTTCTCTTTGGTTGTTTTGTGTTTGTTTTGCTTTATTTGTTGTATTTTATTTTTACCGCATTTTCTGCATTGCATTGCATTTTTATTACTGTCATACTGCTGTGTTGTGCTGGTTGTTTTGTTTTGCAGGTTGGGTGGGTCTGAGAGATAAGCCCAATACCCAGGCTTGAGTATACCCTAGGACTAGAGTGGAAAGTAGTGGGACCTACGTGCCCGCTTGGTACGTTTGTGTGTTCACGAAATTCACAACCAGACGAGGCTATCTTGGGACGCATTCTGACGTGTGTGTCTTGCGCATGTTAGGGTGTTGATCTAGAGAGCTGTCAACTCTGGTGACCGATCATCGAGGGCCTTAGTGGAAACATCCCTCTTTAGTGGTGACAGTGGCAGACCACATCCTGTGGCAAACCCATTCGCACCCGAGGGCCTACTTTGGAACTCGCATAGGATGACCCCTACTTTTTGAAGAGAATCAGTGGAGGCACTCCTCGATTGACGATAGTACTGTACCCCGAGGGATGAATGTACTATTGTTTCTCAACCTCAGTGCCAAAGCTGAGGACCTTCCGCTTTGGAGAATCAGTTGAGGCCTCCTCGATTGATGATGATATCAAACCAGAAATGGTGAACGTATCATCGTTTCTCGACCTGAGAGCCCGGGATACTGAACATCCTAGTACCCACACATGAGCGGGGATGGGTGTTTGCAGGTTTGCAGGTAACCAAAACCTTCAACCTACCCTATTTTTTCTGGATTTCTCATCAACGTTTGATTACTTGGGTTCCTGGTTATCTCAGTGGTTCAGAATTCTGGTTTTCTGGGTTGTGGTTCTCGTTCAGTTAATAGCACAGCACATCCAGCAGTGTTGCCTTAACTCCATGTTTGCATGAGCATATCATTTTTCTTGCATCCTAACATGTTTGACATTTTTCAGGGCTTGCATCTTACTCTTGATTCCGGTTTTCTAAGGGTACTTCAGCATGGATGTCCCGAGAAAGAAGACTGTTGCTTATTCGTTCCCAGAGCTGACTTTGACATTGATTCACAAGTTGATTAATATGGCTGGTCCCGGAGTTCGTACAGAGTTCAGTGGATGGTATGGGAGACTTCTGAAGTTTGTCTACAATATCTCCAAGTATGAGAAGGATTCCATTCATACACTTCTTCAGTTTTACGATCCGTCTTTGCGTTGCTTCACTTTCCCAAACTACATCTTGGCCCCAACGTTGGAGGAGTTCTCATTTATTTTGGGAATCCCCATCAGGTATGACATAGTATTCTTTTCTGAAGAACACCCCGGGATAAGAGAAATGGTTGTTGCTCTTCATATTAGTGAATCTGTTCTGAGCGGTAATATTGAGGAAAAACAAGGAGCTAAGGGTTTCTTATTGAAGTTCTTGTTTGATCAAGCTTGCATACATGTTAAAGAGAAGAATTGGACCGCTTTCCAAGCTATTCTGGCTATGTGCATCTATGGGATTGTCCTGTTTCCCAATGTTCCTGATCTGGTGGATATGCATGCTGTCAGAATCTTTATTTCGAAGAATCCTATACCTACCTTGCTAGGCGATGTGTATCATTCAGTTCACTACAAGAATGAAAACAGGCGGGGAAAAACTGTGAGTTGTTGTGCACCGCTCTTATCTATTTGGTTTCTGAGCCATCTCCCTGAAACTGGCGCCTTTATTGATACGAAAGACTCTCTGAAGTGGTCAAAGAGGTTAATGGGCTTGACTGCTGACAACATTGTTTGGTTCAATCATGAATTATTAGGAATGGAGATTATTTACAAGTGCGGAGAATTCCCTAATGTACCCTTGATAGGGAGAAAAGGTGGAATCAACTATAATCCTTCCCTCGTTATCAGGCAGTTTGGTTATCCTTTAAGGGGTCCACCTAAAGAGAGGGATATCAGAGAGTCCTTATTCTTCAATGGTATTGAGGATCAAGAGATGATGAGGAAGATTGTGAATGCTTGGAAACAGGTGACCAAGAAGGGTAAAACTTCATTCGGGAAATGTAATAACTGGGTTTTTCCTTCCTATAAAGAGTGGATCAAGAAGAGAGCAGAAGATGAGCTTCTTCCCTTTCCGGTGGAACCACCTTTGTATCCTTTGGTGATCGAGCCTCCTACCACAGTTGAGATAGAGAAGTTTGACAAGTTGTGGGCTGAAAAGGAAAAGCTGCAAGAAGAAAACAGAGAGCTACTAAGGGAGATCTATCAGTAGAAGCATGAGCGGGGTGAAGCTATTCATACCGCCAAGTTGAAAACAGAGCTTCTTGTTAAGGCGGAAAAAGAGCTAGCTGACATGGTCGCATCCAGAAAAAGGATTAAAGAAGCTTTGGATGGTATCAGTAAGGTTCTCGAGTCGAAGAAGGAGGAATTAGACAAGGCTTTGTTGAAAATTCACAGGTTCGATGAACACCGAGAAACTGCAATGGCCGAGAATAAGAGAAAGAAAGACGGTTATCTAGATAAGATTGACCAATTGATGTTGACGCTCAAGAAAAAAGACGCTGAGATCTTATCAGGGATATTCAAGAGACAAGCAGTCGAGGGTCGACTCAATGACGCCATAGCCTCCATAGAAGAACTGAAAGTCCAAGCTGAAGTGAAGAAACCTAGACATGAGGGTCCTAGCATGGATGGTGCTTCTAGAGAAGACGCTTGGGAGTTGCATTGCCGATACTTGGAAGGGATCATACATAGAAGAGACGTCCTCATTCAAGGGCTAATTCAGAGACCAAAGCATCGCGACACCAGAAAGCTGTTCAAGGAAATTTAAGACTGGAGCAGAAAGCATAGTGGATGGGGGGGATTGACACTTGTGGATTTTGATGATATGCCGTAGGTTTCTATTCTCTTTTATTGTACTTGGATCACCACCAGGCTTGTTGGTTGGGACCTCTATGATTTATGTGTTCAAATTTGTTACCTTGGATCGTGATTGTTGACATTTGGTTTTCCTCTGGTTTTCTTAATATATGAGCAGAAGTTCCATTCTATCTTATAGATTAAACTGGAATCAAGGGGTGGATCGCCCTGCGAATATTCAAACATGTTCATTTGCATTTGCATATTCATAATCATTTTGCATAATCATTTTGCATGACAGGTGTTTATCTCCGGTATTCTTATCTTGTTCTAATCTCAGAATTGCAGATCAGCACATTCACCGGTATCCTACTAGATAGAATCAGAAGAGACTCATGGATCAGCTACAGAATGAGATCATTGAGATGCGAACTCGCATGAACCAATTCATGGAATTAATGCAAGGGGTTGCTCAGGGACAAGTGCAGTTGAGGACTCTCGTTCAGCCACTGATTGCGAGGGTTGATGATGACGGTGCCCTTCATGGAGGACTTCATACTAGTGTTACTGGTAATAATGGTCAGAATGGCCCTACTGGCGGAAGTATTCCTGTTTCTGGTGTTGTGATTCCTTCGGGCGGAGCTGAAAATGCTGGGGGAGGTGGTACTGGTGCTGGCGCAGTTCATGGCCGTCAGTATGATGATGTTCAAGATGATGCATTTTCTCTGCCAGGTGGGGATGCTGGTCCCCAGATTGACAATGATCAGAGAATCAGGTTGATTGAGGAACAACTAAGGGGTGTTGTGAATCAGGATTCTGTGGGAATGAATCTAGAGGATTTGGGGATGGTTCCAGGCGTTGTTATTCCGCACAAGTTTCAGACTCCCACTTTCGAGAAGTATAATGGTATGTCTTGTCCAAGGACCCACGTGAGAGCATACGCAAGTAAGATGGCTGCGCATGCGAAGAATGAGAAGCTGATGATGCACTACTTCCAGGATAGCCTATCTAGGGCATCCCTGGAGTGGTACATGCAACTAGAGAGGAAGGATGTGCGTAGTTGGAGAGATCTGGCAGGGGCATTCATTAGACACTACCAATATAACACTGACATGGCTCCGAACAGAACACGGCTACAGAATCTGTCACAGAAGAACAATGAGAGTTTCAAGGAGTACACTCAGAGGTGGCGTGAACTGGTAGTTAGGGTTCAGCCCCCCATGTTGGAGCGTGAAATGATAACTATGTTTATGGCCACCTTTCAGGGTCATTACTATGAAAAGCTGGTACCGTGTATGACTGGAAAGTTTGCTGATTTGATCTTGGTAGGAGAAATGGTAGAAAGCGGAATTAAGGCGGGGAAAATATCAGGCGGTGATGGGTCCACATCTGGAGGAAGTAAGAAGCCTTATGCTAGTAGTTACAAGAAGAAGGAGGGAGATACAAACTCTGTGTCATCATATCATGGTAGAGAAGGGCCTCGTCAGAACTTCAATCAGCAGGTGGCTTCTGTAACCATCCCAGTAGCACCTCAGCAGCCAGCAGTGTCTCAACAACAAAATCAGGCCCCTTACTGATCACAGCCTCAGAATAGGCGGGATAGGCATTTTGACACTCCACCTATGTCATACTCTTAATTATTCCAGCACTTGTTAAAACTGCAGTTAATTCAGACGAGAACATTGGCTCTACCTACTGGTAATCCACCTCCCGGCTATGACGCCAACGCCCACTGTGAGTTTCATTTTGGGGCACCCGGACATCATACTGAGAACTGTAAAGCTTTTAAGCATAAGGTTCAAGATTTGGTGGATTCCAAAGCCATCAATTTCTCCAATGACGTTCCAAATGTGAATCAGAACCCGATGCCGAATCACGGTGGGCCGAAGGTCAATGCTATTATTAAAGACTGTGAAGACTTGAGGTTGATTTCAGATGTGAACGAAGTTCAAACTCCCTTGGGTGTGGTGAAGGATAGACTGTTGAAGGGAGGGGTATTTCCCGGTTGTGATGAAGGTTGTGTAAGATGTGTGTCGCAGTCAGGTGGTTGTGAGTTATTGAAAGCAGGTATTCAGAGAATGATCAACGAAGGGGTATTACAGTTTGACAGAGGTTGCAAGCAGAGTAATGTTACTGACAGAGAGATTAATGTTGCCACAATAACAATTCCATTCAAGACAATAACTATATCAGCGCCAGCGAGACCAGCGCCGGTCACTATCACTGTTCCTGGACCAGTCCCGTATGAGAGTACCAAGGCCATCCCATGGAACTATGGGGCCGAGGTGTTTGTTAATGGCAAGAAGCAGGAATTAGAAGAGACATCAGCTATGAATACAGGGGTCAGAAATCTTGTTGAAGCAGGGGCTATCACTAGGAGTGGTAGGGTCTTTATTCCGTTCGAGAATCAAGCTGGCAGTTCAAGACAAGACAAAGGTAAACAGATGATGGATGAGTCCGTACAGAGGCAGGAAGCTAATAATTCCACGACAAAGCCAGGTGGGGATACTTTCTCAGAAGATGTAGAAGAGTTTATGAGGTTGATCAGAAAAAGTGATTACAAGATTGTTGACCAACTTCACCAAACTCCATCAAAGATTTCCATTATATCCTTACTGTTGTGCTCCGAGGCACACCGAAATGCATTGCTGAAGGTTCTGAATATGGCTTATGTACCGCAGGAAATATCTGTCAACCAATTAGAAGGGGTTGTGGCTCATGTGAATGCTAGTAATGGTTTGGGTTTCACCGATTTAGATCTGACTCCGGCTGGGAGGAATCACAACAACGCTCTACATATTTCAGTGGAATGTCGTGGTTCCTTAATGTCGCATGTGTTAGTTGATACTGGGTCGTCTTTGAATGTGCTACCGAAGAAGGCTTTGATGAAGTTGGATACTCGTGGGTTGATTTGTACACCAAGTGACTTGGTGGTACGTGCTTTTGATGGCTCCAAGAGGTCAGTCTTTGGAGAGTTAGTTCTGCCGATCAAGGTGGGTCCTGAGATTTTCAACACCACCTTTTACATAATGGATGTTCAGCCTGCCTATAGTTGTTTGTTGGGCCGCCCATGGACCCATGGTGCTGGGGCAGTAACTTCTACGCTGCACCAGAAGTTGAAGTATATGGTGGATGGCCACGTTGTGACTGTTTGTGGTGAAGAAGATATTATGGTGAGTCACCTATCGACCTTCAAGTATGTAGAGGTAGATGGTGAGATACAGGAAACTTTGTGCCAGGCCTTTGAAGCTGTGAAGATTCCTGAGGAACCCCCAAAGGCAGCCAGTCAGCCTGAGGTGGTTGCCCAACCTGAAGTCGTCAGACAACCAGAGGTTCCAATGTCCTCTTTCAAAGAGGCACGTGCTATAGTTAAAGCTGGTGGTTCTCAGAAGTGGGGCAGTGTTATTGATGTTCAAAGGAAGCAAGATACTCACGGATTGGGTTACAAGCCACCTAGGCATTTTGAAGAGCCTCCCAAGTTCTATGGTCCAGTCCGCTTCACCAATGCCGGTGTTTTCTTCGACAGAGTCAATGCTATTGAGGATGAAGGAGATAGTGATTGTGACATGGACGAGTGGATCCGTCCCTACATTCCTGGTCAGAGTTTAGGCAACTGGTCCTCCGAGAAAGTTATCCAAGTGACGCGCTCGGAGTAATTTACTTTTGTTTTCTGTTATGTTGAGTCCTACGTTCTGCCCAAGACGTAGTGATATTTATTTGTAGGGCTTGGATGTTTTATTTGCTATTTTTATCATCAATAAAGGACGTTTTTTCATTCAAATATTTTGATCCCTATCTTTCTGTTTTTACTTTTTGCATTAATCCACATCAAAATGGCAATGTGTTTTCTTGTTTGTTGCACTCATAATAAACATAAAACATCCATCATGCAGGTTCCTTTGTTCAGATTCCACCCAGGACTTAGCTATGGCCCGATATGACTTCGACAATCCTATCTATCAGGCCGAAGAAGAGACTGACGAAGACTGTGACTTACCAGAAGAATTAGCCAGGTTACTGAAACAAGAGGAAAGGGTTATTCTACCTCATCAGGAGGAGGTTGAGACTGTTAATCTGGGAACCAAGGATGTTAAACGAGAAGTAAAGGTTGGGGCTGCCCTGGAAGACACCGTTAAGGGAAGATTGATTGAGTTACTTTGAGAGTATGCGGATATCTTCGCCTGGTCTTACCAAGACATGCCCGGGCTTGAAACTGACATTGTCTCACACATACTGCCGCTTAAAGAGGGTTGTCCTCCAGTCAAGAAGAAATTGAGAAGGACGAAACCAGATATGGCTGTCAAGATCAAGGAAGAGGTTCAGAAACAGTTGGACGCCGAATTTCTTGCTGTGACAAATTATCCTCCGTGGGTTGCTAATATCGTACATGTACCTAAGAAGGATGGGAAGGTCAGGATGTGTGTTGATTACCGAGATTTGAATAGGGCGAGCCCGAAGGATGATTTCCCGCTCCCCCACATGGACGTGTTAGTGGACAATACTGCTCAATATTCTGTGTTTTCCTTCATGGATGGCTTCTCTGGGTACAACCAAATCAAAATGGCCCCAGAGGACATGGAGAAAACAACGTTCATAACACCGTGGGGAACATTTTGCTACAAGGTAATGCCCTTTGGATTGAAGAATGCTGGGGCAACCTATCAGCGGGCGATGGTGACTCTCTTTCATGATATGATTCACCAGGAGATTGAAGTCTATGTTGATGACATGATTGTGAAGTCACAGACAGAGGAAGAACACTTGGTAAACCTCCAGAAGTTGTTTGAAAGGTTGAGAAAGTTCAGATTGAGATTGAATCCGAACAAGTGCACTTTCGGCGTGAGGTCTGGTAAATTGCTGGGATTCATTGTTAGCGAAAGAGGTATCGAGGTTGATCCTGTAAAGATAAGAGCCATACAGAAGATGCCTGAGCCAAGGATAGAGAAAGTGGTTCGTGGTTTCTTGGGGAGGCTGAATTACATTGCCAGGTTTATCTCGCATCTGACAGCCACATGTGAACCAATTTTCAAGTAGTTAAGAAAAGATCAAGAGGTCAGGTGGAATGAAAATTGTCGAGAGGCGTTCGAAAGGCTAAAGACGTATTTGCAGGAACCTCCAGTCCTTATGCCACCAGTGTCTGGGAGACCGTTGATTATGTACCTTACGGTTCTTGAGAATTCGATGGGTTGTGTGCTCGGTCAACACGACGAGACAGGTAGGAAAGAGCATGCCATTTACTACTTGAGTAAGAAGTTCACTGATTGCGAATCAAGGTACTCTATGTTAGAGAAGACATGTTGTGCGCTCACTTGGGAAGCCAAACGCCTGAGGCAGTATATGTTAAACCACACAACCCTGTTGATTTCGAAGATGGATCTGATTAAGTATGTGTTTGAGAAGCAAGCCCTTTCTGGAAGGATAGCCCGTTGGCAGATGGTTTTGACAGAGTACGATATTCAGTATGTTTTTCAGAAGGCCATTAAGGGAAGTGTTCTGTCAGAATATCTTGCTGAACAGCCGGTCGAGGATTATCAGCCAATGAAGTTTGAGTTTCCGGACGAGCACGTTATGTTTCTGAAAATGAAGGATTGTGAAGAGCCTCTGCCTGACGAAGGACCTGAGATTGGGTCTCAGTGGAAGATGATCTTTGATGGGGCTGTCAACTCATATGGTAATGGAATTGGGGCAATCATTACGACCCCGAAGGGTTCTCATATACCTTTCACTGCCCGGTTAGCATTCGTGTGTACCAACAACGAGGCGGAGTATGAAGCATGCATCATGGGGTTAGAAGAAGCAATTGATTTGAGAATTAAGAACCTCGATGTCTATGGTGATTCCGCGTTGGTAGTTAATCAGATTATAGGAGAATGGGAGACTCGTCAGGTGAATTTGGTGCCTTATAACAACTATGCCAGAAGCTTGTTACCTTTCTTTCATAGGGTGGATTTTCATCATGTGCCCCGAGCTGAGAATCAGATGGCTAATGCGTTGGCAACATTGGCATCCATGTATAAGGTGAACCGTTGGAATGAAACTCTGTCGATTAGAATCATGCGTCTGGACATACCAGCTTTTGTGTTTGCAATTGAAGATGTGTCAGATGGCAAACCATGGTATCATGATATTAAGGTCTTTTTGAAGAGACAGGAGTATCCAGAGGGTGCCTCCACCAAGGATAAGAAAACTCTGAGAAAGTTGTCAGGAAACTTCTTTCTAAACAAGGCTGATGTGTTATATAAGAGGAACTTCGATATGGTCTTACTACCTTGTGTTGATGAACACGAGGCAGACTTATTGATGGAGGAAGTTCACGAGGGTTCTTTCGGTACTCATTCCAGTGAACACACCATGGCTAGAAAGTTGTTGAGAGCAGGATATTATTGGATGACTATGGAGTCTGATTGTTTCAAGTACGCTCGGAAGTGCCATAAATGCCAGATTTATGCAGATAAGATGCATGTACCACCTACGCCTCTAAATGTCTTGTCATCTCCTTGGCCGTTTGCAATGTGGGGCATAAATATGATTGGAAAGATTGAGCCCACTGCTTCCAATGGGCATCGTTTCATTTTAGTTGCCATTGACTATTTCACAAAGTGGGTGGAGGCAGCCTCGTACGCCAACGTCACCAAGCAAGTGGTAGCCCGGTTTATAAAGAAGGACATCATCTATCGTTATGGGGTCCCTGAGAGAATCATTACTGATAATGGCTCGAATTTGAACAACAAGATGATGAAGGAACTATGTCAGAGTTTCAAGATTGAGCATCATAATTCCTCCCCATATCGTCCGAAGATGAATGGGGCTGTTGAGGCAGCAAATAAGAATATCAAGAAGATTGTGCAGAAGATGGTGGTAACATACAAAGACTGGCATGAGATGCTACCTTATGCCCTACATGGTTACCGTACTTCGGTGCGTACGTCAACTGGGGCAACCCCTTTCTCATTGGTAAATGGTATGGAAGCAGTGTTACCCTTAGAGGTCGAGATTCCGTCTTTGAGAGTTCTGGCAGATGTGAAGCTTGATGAGGCTGAGTGGGTGCGTTCCAGGTTGGATCAGTTGAACCTTATTGAAGAATAGAGATTGGCAGCCATCGCACATGGTCGGTTGTATCAGAGTAGGATGAAGCATGCCTTTGACCAGAAAGTGCGTCCTCGGAATTTTCAGACAGGTGAATTGGTTTTGAAAAGGATCCTTCCTCCTCAGACAGATCACAGGGGCAAATGGACTCCAAACTACGAAGGGCCGTATGTAGTCAGAAAGGTTTTCTCTGGTGGAGCCTTACTACTTTCAACTATGGATGGCAAAGATTTTACCTCCCATGTGAACGCAGACGTAGTAAAAAAATACTTCGCATAAAAAAGACCCGCTGGACATAAAAAGAGAGTCCAGGTAAAAAAGGGGCATCCCGGCGAACCATAAAAAGGAAAAGGTTCGAGCAAAAGTTAGGGATAAAATGTAAAAAGAAACGTGTAAACCCGCAAAGTTGAAAACCTGAAAAGGCGACTTTGGCAAAAATGGGTATCCCGGTGGATTGAAAACCCGAAAAGGGCGATCCAGGCAAAAGCTAGGGATTTATAAGCGAAAGGCTATGGTCTGCGTTCGATCTGTGAGCACTTTCAATACTTGGAAATTCTGAAAGAAAGGAATCAGTACAGTTAGTCTCTTCAAAGGTCAAGACATCTGTGGATAAGCAAGACATATGGGTCATAACTGAATCAAATCATGGTGGATATCTATTCTCACATTGCCGACATGTATATTTTCTTTTTGCTTTTGTGCAATTACCTCATTTTAGGAATTGCTTCCTATTGCAAATGCCTATTTATAGGCCACTCTTCTCAATAAAATATTCATTTCACTCAAAGAGCTTTCCATTGTTTGTTTTACTTTACTTTTACTGTTTTGTTTGCAAAAAACGTCCGATATTTTTTATAAACATTGCATATAAATCTTCGAGCTTTGCGGAGCATAACGAAAAGCAGTAGAAATTACTTAGGCGTTAACGGTGATAGTCATGTTGTGGCATATTCTATTTGTTGTTATTTGACTTGCAGGGCAACAGCATTGTACTCCCCCAGCAGGTTGCTCTCCCCAGCATTAAGATTACACTTTCCTCAGCAGAGCAGACCTTCCCCATCAGGAAGCTTGGGAATCATTTTCTCCGGATCAAGACGTTATTTCCCCACAGAATTAGGGTGTTCATCTTCCCCCTTCAGTCATGAAGCGTGCTCTCACCGCCGATGTCATATTCTAATCCCCAGCAAGGAGGGGGTAAAGTCATTCTCCCCACCAGCCGGCTAAGATCAGCAGTATCCCCAAGCAGGATGGTATTACGGGCTGGTATCTCCCAGCAGGTTCTGAGCCCAATTGGTTATTGGCAATCCTCAGTAACAGACTTCCGGTTCCGCTATTGGCATCCATTCTCAACTCCCCCAGCAGAGGAGAAATCTCAGGTTTTCGACGCTACCTTCAGTGAAGGACAGGTGTGGCCCCCGGTAGTTCTTTCGGGATTTCATCCCCAATAGAAGTTGTTGATCCGAAGAGCCGATCAGTATGACCCTTCTCAGCAGAGTTCCTGGATTCAGAGGACAATTCATTTTTGTCATCCCCGGCTGAATTGGTCTTTTCTCTCCAGCATTTATTTTACTGGAGATACCCCTTTTGCATATCATAAGCATTTGCATTGCATCCTCAAGCACATAGCATTTCCATTTCGTATGGAGCATTACGCCACTATTCCAACATTTGCATTCGAAGCATAAGCCAGGTTTGGTACTTTCTTTGCCAGTTCTCTTTCCCAGCAGAGATGGCATAACTCAGGAGATTTTGGAGGGATGCGTTCCTCATACTGGTGCTCCCCGACAGAGTCTTTTATTTAGACTTCTCCTTTCCCCGGCGGAGTCATCTTATCTGTGGATCATGGGTCCGTTAGAAGTTTGTCTGGCCTTTCTCTTTTGTGAAATCCCGTTCTTGCTTGACATATTTTGTTTGCCAGAGGTGGCTTAAACCAGAAGTTTTATTTTACATTATCCCCAGTGAAGTCGCCTTTTGTATTGCTAGTTCTCTTTATCAACAGGGATAGCAATCTTTTGGATATTTTCTTCGTCAGGTCCCTTTATCAACAGGGATGGCATCCATTTTGCTAGTTCTCTTTATCAGCAGAGATAACAGTCTTTTGGAGACTTTCTTTCGTCGGTTCCCTTTATCAGCAGGGATGGCATCCATTTCGCTAGTTCTCTTTATCAGTAGGGATAGCAACCTTTTGGATATTTTCTTCGTCAGGTCCCTTTATCAGCAGGGATGGCATCCATTTCGCTAGTTCTCTTTATCAGCAGGGATAGCAATCTTTTGGATATTTCCTTCGTCAGTTCTCTTTATCAGCAGGGATGGCACTTGTTTTGCTAGTTCTCTTTATCAGCAGAGATAGCAGTCTTTTGAAGACTTTCTTCGTCAGTTCCCTTTATCAGCAGGGATGGCTTTTGTGTTGCTAGTTCTCTTTATCAGCAGAGATTGCAACCTTTTTGGATATTTCCTTTGTCAGTTCCCTTTATCAGCTGGGATGGCGTATTTTGAGACTCCTTTGTCAGTTCTCTTTATCAGCAGAGATGACATAACCTGGGAGAGTTTGTTTCCTTACAACATTTATGGCTAATTCTCTGGTGGAGGATTGCAAATTTCCGGGTTCTTTGGTATTCAATCTCCGTGCATCCTGATTGTCTGAAAGTCGTCGCTATCGTACCCTCAGGACCAAGTTGATTGAATAGGGGCAGTTGTTGCACCCCAAAATTTGCCCTCTTTACTTTATTACTAACTGGCATATGTTTCATTTTTTTTGCATTATCATGTGTGCATTTCATTGGTTCTTAGGACGGGGTCAAGGTGCCTGAGGCATGTTCAAGAGGAGAAGATATTTTTCAAAGGGTCAAGCAAGAGAGCTCAAATGGATCACTCTCTCCTAACCAGTGCATAAATTAGGGTTTTGAAATTCTTGGGTTTATTACTCCAATGGGCAAGCTCCTTGGGTTTTTATCATCACTAAATGGCATATCTTCTCTTTGTTAGAGAGGATACACATCATATTCAGAGGAATTCGGATTTGGAGACTGTGTTATTTCCTCCTAGACTGAGGGTACCAAAACTAGGGTTTGCTATAAAGACAGTTTATTTCTGATTTTTTGGGCAAGACTTGATTCTATGGTATTCCTTGGGTCCCTAAGCATCTATGAGTGGAAGATTGTCCATCAGTTTAGTTCAGGAGAGACTTAATTGATCAGAAGATTGGAAATCAGGTGAATGGGGTAAAAGTCAACAGTGAGAGGAGAAGTCAACTATGGAATTTTGAGGTTTTCTCCAAGGTTTTCAAGATCTCACATCCTCATATGGTTATCAAGAGTCAAGTTTCATGCCATTTATCAAAAATCAGGAGTTGGTGCAAAAGTTACTAAATATGGAAATGACCTATAATTTGAAAGTTTCCTTTTTGGGCAAGTTCCTGCACTGCATTCAACTGGACTTTTCATCATTAAAGATACTTCAAATGAATTTTTCTCCAACATAAAAGTTGAATATCTTTTTCTCCTATTTCCAACAAGTACCAGTGGGTCTCCATATCATTTGTGAAACTCCAGTTATGATCAAAAGAAGGAAAAGTGGTTTTTAGGGTTTCTCATGGTTCCATTTTCACAACTTTGGGCATAATGTCCTATAATCAATTCCATTGCTTCATGCCACATTCTAATATCAAAGAAAATTCCTTGAGGATTATTTTGGGCCCAAGAATTAAGAAATTCCATGGTTTATTCTTCACTTATTTTCCATTATTCAAAATTGCCAAAATGTTGAAAACTCATTAACCAATACATCTCAAGGCCCAATTCCAATTTGGGTGTGATTAGCAATTCAGATATAAGTGATCCATCATGAAATAGTTGGATATCCATGCATGGGAGGAGGTGTATCTCACATAATGTAAAATTCCAAATTTGTCCAAAACTCATTAAATAAAGAATTGCCCAAGCCCAAATCATTATCAGTGAGAAACCCTAATATATTTAAACTCACTCATGCACTGGTGAGGGGGATTACACGTGACGTTTGGAGGAGTGGAGAACTTGAACCCTAAAGCATCTCACATCCATATCTCTCAATCTACAAGGAGTTTTCAAGAAATTCTTTCACCAACAGAACCCTTGTGACCAATAGAGTGCAAACCATCCCCCATTCGCAGCCAAAAGCAAAGATTAGAGTTGCACCATCTCAGGTTGGTGGATTTTTGTATGATCATAAAACTTAAATTTTAAACGTGCATAATGTTGTGTGATGTCCATGGATCATGCTGATATAATTTGTTTTGAATATGGTTGTGTATGTTGGTTGTTTTATGAATTTTAAGTTTGGAGCCCTAACATATTTCTCATCGTTTTTTATTATGCGTTGATTATTTACAATTTTCGATGACATATTTGAGATCCTCACATTTTTCTGGTCAAAATAGTATATTCACACGAAAATTCTGGGCAGGTTTTGAATTGCAGGCACCGTGGGAGGCGGCCGGAGCTAGGGCTCCGGCGACCTGGGGAATTTCCGGCCGGCCAAGGATGTAAACGGAGAAGACGAAATCTCATCCGTTGATGAGCTTGATCTTACGTCCCTTGCATTGCCACGTTTCGTTTTTTTTATTTTTTTTTTCTGAGTTTTAATTAATGCTTGTGTGTGTGACATAACATGGTAATTATCGTGAACTACAAAACCAAACCCCTTATCGTGTTGACTTGTGAAGCATTGACTCAATCATGTGGTCCTTATCCTGCCAGCGAATTAATGAGTCACATGTCGTGCACATGGGGCTCTATGGTACGCTGGGTAATCACGTGTGTGTGTGCGTATCATTATTGTGATGTGTCGTGTGATCTGGACCATTAATCCAAAATACTTGTTAATTTTGTTGACTTATTGATGAGCGCAGGATCAATCCAATGGAAGGTAGTGAGTCAACCCATTGACTGAAAGCCCACATGCACTCCTTTTTATTTTTTTTTATTTCGCTGATTAATTATTTGGACTGGACTTACTATCCGCGCCCCCCCACCTAAGCCCATTCCAAGCTTTCAACGCATTTTATTTACTTTTCACACCCCCTTGCATTTTCCTATTTTATTTTATTTAATTATTTGCATTAATTCATTTTATTTTTATTAAAAATAGTTAATTACATTTAAAAATTGCCATAAAATTCATGCACACTCTTTATCATTTTATAAAATTTTCCAAATTTTATTTCTTATTTTTATTTTATTTTTTATCATCTAAATTAATTATTTAGTCTATTTTATTTTGAATTACACATATCATGCATATCTGAATTTGTTTATTTTATTTCTCTGCATCCATAAAATATTTTCAATCCATTCCTTTAGCATTCATTCACCAATATTCTGAAGTGCATTAAAATATTTTTTTTTCATTTTTAAAATGATTGAAAATTGCATTTTAATCTTCCTTTTTGGCACATTGAACCCTACTTCTCATCTGAGCTTTGCATGATTGTTTGAATGACTAACATCTTGAATTTTTGCAGGAGTTTTTGATATGTTGTTTGTCTCTGGTTGAGCAACATTGATATTTAATTTGGGAATTTTGAGAGTTATTTCTCTAATTATTTGATTGCTTTCACTTGAGATCTTCTTGTATGCATTTCTGATCAGGCCTGAGTTTTTGTTTGAAAAGGCACTTGTGCCATTGCTTTGGGGTTGTTTATTTGACTTCTTAATGCATGTTTGGATTGTTATCACTATTATATGCCATTGTTTGGTTTTCATTTGCCTTAATATTACTTGTGTCTGTTTCTCACCAACCTTTTATGCAGGGACTAAGGTAAGTTATTTGAGGGCATGGATAAGTATCCATGGTCACCCTTACTCTTCCCTTCTCTCATCTTTTTCCTTTAGGTTTAGGTTGTCGTCAAACCTCACTAACCGTAGGTCACCCATGCATGATAACATTAGGACTCTTAGTTCCCCTTAGAGTCTCCTTTGTGTCTTCTCTCTTCTCATCTCAAAACTTCTTGAAAACACTTAATAAGGATAAAGTGTATTGCGCACGAGCCTTAAGCGTGGGGAATGAGAAATGAGGGGCTTCCTCTCATCTTTCTAGAGTGCTTAGCGAGCATCCTGTCTTGGGACGATTCGTTAAGTATTCGTCCCTGTGCCCTAGACTTTGGTGCAATGCAAGTTATGAACTAACTCAAATCACTTATGTCTTAAAAAATACAAACCAACTTCAAACCTTTTTGTCCTTCGGGATCGTCAAACTAAAGGCTATGTTCAAAAAGTGCACGTTACTTTCCGTCTGAGTCGCAAACAGGCATCGACCCTAACTGCCGGACGCGAGCTTAACGTCGCTCATAAAAAACACAAAAAGAACTTGGTCTGAACTACGTTGACTCTGAATTCCCCATTGCACAAGGGGGTACGTAGGCCTAGGACGTCGACGTCCTACCGAGTCTGTCTTTGTCTTTCCCGTCCCCGTCTTAGTACAACCATAGATGATAAGATAACTCACCCTTAGATTAGACAACAAGCGTGGATCCCATCGAGTACGATGGAAGCGTGGGGTGCTAGCACCTTCCCCTCGCGTAACCGACTCCCGAACCCAGGTTATGGTTGCGATGACCATTCCTTTCCCTCTTCCTCAGGTTTATGCGGTGTTCCCTTTCCCTCTCTTGGGATAAATTTACACACTATGGTTACCTATCGGGAATGGTAAATGGGTCAGTCGGGAATGACTAGGTCTAAAACTTATAAGGGCGCCTATCGAGAATGGATAAAGTTGAAAACCTGTGACTTACCTATCAAGAATGGTAAATGGGTCAGTCGGGAACGACTAGGTTTAAAACTCGAAGGGTGCCTATCGGGAATGGCTCAAGTTGAAGACCTATGGCTTATCTATCAGGAATGGTAAATGGGTCAGTCGGGAACGACTAGGTTTAAAACTCGAAGGATGCCTATCGGGAATGGCTGCGGAAATTCTATCCGGAATGGTTCCTGAGGAGTAAAGGTTAACCTATACGTCTATCGGGAATGACTAAGGTTCAAAACTTAGAAGAAGCCTATCGGGAATGGCTAAAGGAATCCTATCGGGAATGGTTCCGGTTGACCTATACGTCTATCGGGAATGACTAAGGTTCAAAACTTAGAAGACGCCTATCGGGAATGGCTAAGGGAATCCTATCGGGAATGCTTCTGATTGACCTATACGTCTATCGGGAATGACTAAGGTTCAAAACATAGAATATGCCTATCGGGAATGGCTAAGGGAATCCTATCGGGAATGGTTCCAGTTGACTTATACATCTATCGGGAATGACTAAGGTTCAAAACTTAGAATACACCTATCGGGAATGGCTAAGGGAATCCTATCGGGAATGGTTCCGGTTGACACGGTTAAAATGTAAGATCAAAAGATTTACAAACCGAGGAATAAGACTCTGTGGGGAGAAATGCTACGTGATTTTTGAAGATGCAATGATTACTATATGCAAAATGCAATGAGGTTCCTCAGCAAAATAAATGCTGGGGAAAAGAAGGTAACTCCACTGGGGATAACAAGCTGAATTGACCTCGTATTTGCAACTCATGTTGGGGAAAACAAATTGACCTGATCTCCTGATCTGGGATTTGACGTAACAAACCTGTTGAGGTTTCCGCATGGAATGATGACCTTACTGGGGAGGTATCATCTGAACCAATCCGCTTGGGAATGAACTATAACCATAGAACTCTGCTGGGGAAATCAAAATCCTCCGACCTGGCTGCTGGGGAGTTAGGGGCAACTGCACTCTTGCAGAAGAAGGAAATACCTGCTGGGGAGACTAAAATCAACCATATTCCTTGCTAGAGGGAGAGACACTTGCTAGAGGGGCTGAAATCAAATAAAACTCCTGCTGGGGATAACCTCCAAACTTTGTACTGATCGTGAGATACGAAGATAAATCTGGATTGCCAATAACCACTGGACTTTAATTGCAAGTAATATCATTGATCTGACATGCTGGAGGAGGAGAATATTCTAATTTTCCTCCACCTTCAAAACTACTTGGGCATATTCCATCATTTTACATTGCTCGGAATGAGGAATCCTTCTATACTGCTGGGGATGACAACCTCAAGGAAGAAATTTCCTGTTGAGTGACCCGCTTCTGCCTGGGGAGAACTATTACTTAAGTCCTGCTGGAAAAGACACTGCAAACAACATGTGTGCTTGATGAGCTATCCAGCGAATATTAACACCTGCAAACAAAAGAGTGAGCGCACATGCCCCAGGGTATGACTGAATTTTGAATCCACCACCCAAAAACACCTGGCATTCAAAGCAATTTTAACTGTTTTCTTTTGCACGCATGTCATTGTATAACCTTTATGTTTTCAAATGCAATGTTTATAAAAAATTCGGACGTTTTTTGTAAACAAAACAAACTGTAAAGGAGAACAAAAGAGACATATATTCAGAATAACGAAAATTTTATTGATTGAAAAGCCCGAAAATAGGCGTTTACATCAGGAGGCAATTCCTGGAAAGAGGTAATTGCTTGAAAGAGAAAAGAAACTATCCTAATGGCAATGTGGAAAACGGAAATCCATTGAGTTTCAATCCTGTTATGGTTCATATGTCTTCAAGACTCTCCAAGTGCTTCGCTTTCCGAGACGGACGATTGGACTGATTCCCATCCTTCAGAATGCCTCTTGTTGAAATGAGACGGGATACAGGTTACTCAGATGGCAGCCTTTCGCTTAATCCCTCTTTTTCCTGGATCGCCCTTTACGGGTTTTCAATCCATCGAGATACCCATTTTTGCCTAAGTTACCCTTTCGGGTTTTCAACTTACCGGGTGTACTCAGTTTTTTTAATTTTATTTTATCCCTAATTTTTGCCCGAACCGTTTTTCTTCTTTGTTTTTTCTTTTTTTTTTGGTTCGCCGGGATGCCCTTTTTTGCCTGAACTCTCTTTTTACTATCCAGCGGGTCCATTTATGCGAAGTATTTTTTAACTGCGTCTGAGTTCACAGGCGATGGAAAATCCTCACCATCCATAGTTGTAAGCATCAAGGCTCCGCCCGAGAAAACCTTCTTGACAACATATGGACCTTCATAATTCGGAGTCCATTTGTCTCTGTGATCTGTATTAGGAGGAAGAATCCTTTTCAACACCAAGTCACCTGTCTGATAATTTTGAGGACGCACTTTCTGATCAAATGCCCATTTCATCCTTCTCTGATACAGCTGCCCATGACATACTGCTACCAGTCTCCTCTCTTCTATAAGACTCAACTTGTTGAACCTCGTTCGAACCCATTTAGCCTCATCAAGCTTGACATCCATCATGACCCTCAGAGAAGGAATCTCAACTTCAACCGGTAAGACGCTTCCATACCATACACAAGAGAAAACGGGGTGCCCCCAGTAGACGTGCGTACTGATGTACGGTACCCATGCAAGGCAAAAGGCAACATCTCATGCCAATCCTTATACGTCACGACCATCTTTTGCATAATCTTCTTGATATTTTTATTGGCTTCCTCGACGGCACCATTCATCTTTGGGTGGTACGGAGAAGAATTGTGATGTTCGATCTTAAAGCTCTGGCACAACTCTTGCATCATTTTATTGTTAAGATTAGAACCGTTATCAGTGATGATTCTTTCGGGCACCCCGTATCGACAAATAATCTCTTTCTTGATGAACCGGGCGACCACCTGCTTGGTGACATTTGCAAATGAAGCAGCTTCCACCCACTTGGTGAAGTAATCAATAGCCACCAGAATAAAACGATGTCCATTAGAGGCGGTGGGCTCAATCTTCCCAATCATATCAATGCCCCACATGGCAAAGGGCCAAGGGGAACTCATCACATTTAGAGGATTCGGTGGCACATGCACTTTATCAGCATAAATCTGGCACTTGTGGCATTTTCGAGCATATTTGAAACAATCAGCCTCCATGGTCATCCAGTAATAACCAGCTCGCAACAATTTCTTTTCCATGGCATGTCCGCCAGCATGGGTACCAAAAGAACCTTCGTGCACTTCTTGCATTAACATGTCTGCTTCGTGTCTATCCACGCATCTGAGCAAGACCATGTCAAAATTTCTTTTGTACAATACACCATCTTCATTCAAGAAGAAACTGCCCGCTAACCTCCTCAGAGTCTTCTTATCGTTATTGGATGCCCCAGCCGGATACTCTTGACTTTTCAAGAACTTCTTGATATCATAGTACCAAGGTTTATCGTCGGTCCCTGTATCGGCTGCAAACACATGAGCAGGTCTATCAAGCCGCATCACATCAATTTTGGGTATATGATTCCACCAATTCACTTAAATCATTGAAGATAACATTGTCAAAGTGTCTGCCATCTAATTTTCGTCACGAGGTACGTGGTACAACTTCACTGTCTTGAAGAAAGTCAACAGTTTTCTCATGTAGTCTCTGTAAGGAATCAAGTGGGATTGATTAGTGTGCCAATCTCCGTTGACCTGGTTGATCACTAGAGCAGAATCCCCAAACACATCAAGAGTCTTGACCCTTAAATCAATGGCTTCTTCAATACCCATAATGCAGGCTTCATATTCGGCTTCATTGTTGGTGACATCAAAAGTCAATCTAGTAGTGAAAGGTATATGGGAACCCTTCGGAGTTATGAGAACTGCCCAAACGCCACTACCATTCACATTAACAGCCCCATCGAGCATCAATTTCCACTTGTCATCAGGATCTGGTCCTTCATCAACTGGTGGCTCGTCACAATCTTTCATTTTCAGGTACATGATGTCTTCATCAGGGAACTCAAACTTCATTGGCTGATAATCATCGATTGGTTGCTCAGCGAGATAGTCAGACAGAATACTACCCTTTATGGCCTTTTGGGAAGTATATTGTATGTCATACTCTGTCAATAGCATCTGCCAACGGGCAACCCTTCCGGTGAGAGTTGGCTTTTCAAAAATGTACTTGACTGGATCCATCTTGGATATCAATAAAGTTGTATGAGTCAACATATATTGTCTCAAACACTTAGCGGCCCATGCAAGTGCACAACATGTCTTCTCAAGCATTGAGTACCTAGACTCGCAATCCGTGAACTTCTTTCTCAGGTAGTATATGGCATGTTTCTTCCTACCTGTCTCGTCTTGTTGACCGAGAACACAACCCATTGAATTTTCACGTACCGACAAATACATGATCAGTGGTCTCCCTGGAACTGGAGGCATAAGAATCGGAGGCTTCTGCAAATACTCTTTTACTTTTTCAAATGCCCTTTGGCAATCATTATTCCAACGAATTTATTGATCTTTTCTCAACAGTTTGAATATTGGCTCGCAAGTGGCTGTAAGATGAGAGATGAATCTAGCAATGTAGTTCAATCTCCCTAAGAAACCACGAACTTGCTTTTCCGGTCTTGGCTCGGGCATCTCTTGTATTGCTTTTACTTTTGCTGGATCAACCTCGATTCCTCTTTCACTAACAATGAAGCCCAACAGCTTACCAGATCTCACCCCGAAAGTACACTTATTCGGGTTCAGCCTCAGTCTGAATTGTCTCAATCATTCAAAAAGTTTTTTTAGATTCACCAATTGCTCTTCCTCACTCTGCGACTTAGCAATCATATCATCCACTTAAACCTCAATCTCTTTATGAATCATGTCATGAAAGAGTGTCACCATAGCACGCTGATAAGTTGCCCCCGCATTTTTCAGACCAAAAGGCATCACCTTATAGCATAACATGCCCCACGGGGTAATAAACGTTGTTTTCTCCATGTCCTCCGGTGCCATCTTAATCTGATTATAACCGGAGAAGCCATCCATGAAGGAAAATACTGAGAATTGAGTTGTATTATCTACCAACACATCAATGTGAGGTAGTGGAAAATCATCTTTCGAACTAGCTCAATTTAAATCACGGTAGTCAACACGCATCCGAACCTTACCATCTTTCTTTGGTACCGAGACAATATTCGTAACCCATGGTGGATAGCTCGTGACGGCCAGAAAATCTGCATCCAACTGTTTCTGCACCTCCTCTTTGATCTTAATGGCCATCTCCGGTTTAGTTCTTCTGAGCTTCTGTTTGACAGGGGAATAACCTTATTTGAGAGGCAAACTGTGCACCACAATATCTGTATCTAATCCTGGCATATCTTGATAAGACTAGGCAAAGATATCAACATATTCACGTAGCATCTCGATCATCTCTTTCTTCACATTCTCTGCCAGGATTGTCCCTATTTTGATCTCCTTCTTCACATCCTCGGTGCCAAGGTTGATGACTTCTAGTGACTCTTGATGAGGTTGGATGGCTCTTTCCTCCTGTTTCAATAATCTGGCCAGTTCTTTGGGAATTTCACAATCTTCCTCATCCCCCTCTTCAGCTTGGTAAATTGGATTATCAAAGTCATACCGAGTCATAGCAGAACCGTTATCAACAGAATCTGGAGGATTGTTTATGCATTAATGATGGTTCATGCTTTATTTTAGAGAAAGCTTTTTGAAAAGAAAGAAAACAAACTATAGAGAAAACATTTCCATTTGATTTAAAATGAAAAGCGTAAAATGAAAGACAGGGAACACAATTTTTTAATACAAAAAATGTCCTTTTATTAATGATAAACTTGCATATGAAACAAATGTGGCCCTACAATGAAATCACTAGGCCTTGGGCAGAGCCTAGGATTATACATGCAACATGAAAAAAACAAAGAAAATTACTCTTTCTGCATAGTGACTTGGATGAGGTCTTCAGAGAACCAGTTGTCCAGCTTTTGCCATGGGACACATGGGCGCACCAAATTTTCCATATCATAGTCGCTATCCCCATCATCTTTACTTGCAGCAAAGACTTGACCAGGGTTGATGATCCCCCCACTAGAAAGCATGACAGGTCCTTGACGCTTTTGGTCCCCTAGCTGTGAAGCTTGAGTAGGCTGGTAACCAATTCCACACTTGTCTTCTTTGAACGGTAACTCAATCAACTCACCCCACCCTTCAGCATGGCCTGATTGTACCACTTCAAGAGACTGTTTATAAGAAACTATGGAAGTCCCTGCCCTTGCTTCACTGGAAGGAGTGTCATTCTCAATATTAACTGTTTTAAATGCCTGACAGAGAGTTTCGTGAATCTCACCATCCATTTCCACATATTTGAACGATGACAGATGGCTGACAAATATATCCTCCTCTTCGCACACTGTGACAACCTGACCATCCACAACAAACTTTATCTTCTGGTGGAGTGTTGACGAAATGGCCCCTGCAGCGTGTATCCACGGGCGCCCTAGCAAGCAGCTATAAGCCGGCTGGATTTCCATCACATAGAAAATTGCATTAAACACTTGGGGTCCAAACTTCACAGGCAACTCTACCTCCCCAAAAACCGATCTTTCAGAGCTGTCAAAGGCGCGCACAACTAAATCACATGGCCGGAGTACAACCCCCTCAACATCCAGCTTTGCCAAAGCCTTCTTCGGCAACACATTCAGGGATGAGCCCGTATCCACTAACACATGAGACAATACTGCTCCTTTACATTCCATGGAGATATGAAGAGCTTTGTTATGATTTCTTCCCTCCGGCGTTAAATCAAAATCGGTAAATCCCAACCCGTTACTGGCATTGACATTGGCGATAACACCGTCGAGTTGGTTCACCGATATCTCTCGTGGAACGTGCGCCATATTCAATATCTTTAGCAAGGCATTGCGATGTGCCTTAGAGCACAATAGTAATGACAATATGGAAATCTTGGAGGGACTTTGATGCAAGTGATCCACTATCTTGTAATCACACTTTCGGATAATCCTCATAAACTCTTCAACGTCTCTTCCAAAAGAATTATCAGGCTCCATCCTCGGCACGGGCTCTTCACTTACTACCTGCTTGCCTTTAGCTTTCGCTGAAGTTTCAGCATCATCATTTTGCAGCGTCTGTGGAGCAAAGAGCCTTCCGCTACGAGTAAAACCACCCATTCCTCCTGTATTCCCTATACTTGACCCAGTTTCTTTAGGAACCTCCACTTCCTGCTTCTGTCCTTGATAATAAACATCAGCTCCATAATGCCATGGGATTGCTTTTGTACTTTCGTATGGCATAGGACCTAGAATAGTTATAGTCACCGGGGCTACCTGTTCAGGCGCAGGGGTTTGAATAGGTGCAGGCACAAGAGTTTCTGAGGGAGTAAAGTAGATAGTAACTATTGAAACCGTATCATCCTTCTTCCCTGTCTGATCAAATTGTAGACGACCCTCATCCATCATCATCTAAAGGCCATTCCTCAATTTACCACAACTGTTCATCGATGCCAAACATTCTGAACAATTTTCCTGACAACTAGGGAACACGCCCCCTTTCAACAAACGCCCTTTTACTACTGCCAAAGGTGTCCTTACGCGATTAACATCTGTCACCAGATTCAAACCTCCGTCCTCTTCTATTGCATTGACCTTTGGTCCACCATGCGGGGGCATGGGGTTTTGAATCACATTAGGATTAGGAGCGAAGTTGAAAGCTTTCGAATCAACCAGGTCCTGAACTACGTGCTTAAAAGCTTTGCAGTTCTCTATATGGTGGCCGGGCGCACCCAAATGGAACTCACACTTCACATTTGCATCATAACCATAGGGTAGATTGCTTACTGGCGGTGCAAGTGTTCTCAACTGTACCAACTTTAAGTGGAGAAAATTATGCAACATCTGATCATATGTCATAGGTAAAGTGTCAAAGTGACGAGCACTCATTCTCTGCCTTGGTTGGTATTGTCTTTGAGGTTGTGGCTGAGACTCGGCAGCTGAAGCTGGAATAGTTACAACAGCTGCTTGATGGTACGAGTCCTGACGTCTTTTACCTTTGCCCTCCTGTCCATTGGCAGCACTAGTTTCACCTTCGCGCTTCTTCGAGACATTTCCGAAAGGCCTCTTCATACCGGAAGAGCCTGCCCCACTTCTGTCCTGAATCTTCCCCGATTTCAATAGATTCTCAATTCTCTCTCCTGCTATCACAATATCAGAAAACCAAGTGGATGAACATCCAGCCAAGCGATCCAAATATGGGCCCTGTAAAGTATTCATGAACATATCAGCCATTTCCCTTTCCATCAGCGGGGGTTGTACTCGAGCAGCTAGCTCACGCCACCTTTGGGCGTATTGCTTGAAACCTTTCTTCGGATCCTGTGTCATATTCTGCAATTGGGTACGATTAGGGGCCATGTTGATGTTATACTGATATTGTTTCAAGAAAGCATCGCCCAAGTCCCTCCAGTTCCTGATATAAGCTCGTTCCAGCTTCATGTGCCATTCCAATGAAGCTCCTGACAGGCTATCCTGAAAGAAGTACCTCCACAGCTTTTCATCATCAGAATATGCAGAAATCTTTCTGAAATACGCCTGAATGTGAGTCTTAGGACAAGTACTGCCATTATACTTGTCAAAAGTTGGAGGCTTGAACTTTGGAGGGATTCTCACCCCTTGCACCAGCCCCATGTCAGCGACATTAATTCGAATGGAGTTTTGACATTCAATAGCTCTTACTTTCTCAGCCAACTCTTCATACCTTCTGTCATTACCATCATTATGAACACCCAGGTCAGCATTCGCCACGGAGAACTGGTCATCTTGATGGTCCTCCACATGTTGATGATTATTATGGCCAGCGCCACCAAGAACTCCACCAGGAGGATCAACTACTGCTCCACCAGGAGGAATAACTGTCGCTCCGCCATGAGGATTACCATTTGCTCCACCAGGAGGATTACCATTTGCTACACCAGGAGGATTAGCATTGGGGATTTCTACTTCCAACCTCTGAACTGAAGCTCTCAAATCATGCTGCCCCTGGGCTATACCCTACATAAGGTTCATGAACTGCTCCATACGGGCCCTCATTTCATTGAGTTCTGCCTGCACCTGTTCCATGATTCTGGCTTGATTTTGTCGAGTCGCGTAGCGGTGAATATTGAGATCAGCTATTATGCCTGCAACCAAATAAAGGTTAGAAACTCCCTGGGACGAGTACCTGTTATGCAAAATGATATGTTATGAAATGTATGCATATGCCATGTTTTTCATTCCCAAGGCATTTTACACCCTGATTCCATCCTTAATCACGAGAAGTTGAGCAATATACAGACATTGTTGAGGGAAATCTTTGAGAAGTAACATGTTGTGATAAAGTGTCGTGATAATGTGCTGGTGAACAGAAAACTACTAAGGAACCATTTCTGAGTAAACCCATTATTTGAATTAACGGAGAGCCAAAAAAGTGTTTAATCATTCTACAATGAATTCAAAACGGGAAACACATCAAGATAGTGGATCCATCAACAAGACTAATGGTAACCACAATACATCAACAAAACTGCACTAGGACAAAAAAAAGAACTATCAATCATTCAGTTCCAAATTTTTCAGCTTCTCGCTAGAGTACTTGATCTCTTCAAAGAGTATTCTGGTGTGCTGATGATTTGGCCTCTCAATCATCTCTTTGATCAAAATGTCCCTCTTCTTCAGAGCTTCGACTAATGAATCTGCGTGCATCAAGAGAGCTTCTTCTCCACTCATCTGCTTAGGTCTCTTCACGCCAGCTTGCATCTTTAGTCTTCCCATCTCCATCATGGCATCTTCAAGCTTTTTCTTGGAAATTTTCAGCTCATTCTTAACACTCTTCAGCTGCTCCTGGCTTTTCCCAGAGTCTTCCCGATGTTTTCTCCGTTGTTCATGTGCTTTCTCGAGTTCATCTTCTTTGGCCTTTGATTGCTCTTGCAGCTCTGCATTCTCCATTCTGACTTCATCCCAGGCTCGTTGAAGCTTGGTTAACTTGTCTTTTGTCTGGGCCAAAGATTGCTTAGTCCGCTTATGAGTTAGAGCAGAAGTTTCAACAACCATGCTAACCTTCTGGTAGTGTCGGGCCCTGTTGGTAAAATCTTCCTCTCTTGTTGCTAAGATCTTTTCTTCATCTTGGGCTTTGCGCTCCAACTCCTTGTTGATATGTAATGAATCTTGAAGCCGGCTGCTCATATTAGAATTTTCCCCTCTAAGCTCTTTCACCAAATTCTGCAACTTGTTGAATTCCTCAATGGCCACTGTAGTAGGTTGTTCTGGCATCACTGGATACAAAGGTGGCTCTCGTGAAAAAGGCAAGAGAACTTCTTCAACCTTCCTTTGGATCCACTCTGTATACTGCGGATAAGCTCTACAATCACCCTTTCCGAAAACAGTCTTCCCAGTTTTATGGATGTGCCCCCAAGCAAGCACAGCTTTCCTCAGCACTTCTGTATCTTCACTCCCATTGAAGAACAAAGACTCTTCCATATGTTGGTCTTTAGGAGGGTTCCTTGAGGCATATCCAAATTGCCTGATGGCCAGGATAGGGTTATAATTAATTCCCCCTTTCCTGTCAATCAAAGGCACATTCGGAAAATTCCCACAGCTGGTAATAATCTCTATTCCCCGCAACTGATGGTCAAACCAAACAATATTATCAGCAGTCAACCCCATTAGCCATTTAGACCACTTTAAAGAATCCCTCGTATCCACAAAGGCGCCTGTCTAAGGTAAATACTTCAAAAACCAGTTGGATAAAAGTGGAGTGCAACAGTTGACCTGTCCTCCTCTTCTCTTCTTATTTTTGAAATGCACGGAGTGGTAGAAATCACCCAACAGAGTAGGAACCGGGTTTTTCAAGACAAAAACTCTTACTGCGTGCATATCCACAAAGTAGTGTTAGTTAGGAAACAAGACGATATCGTAGATACACAAGGCCAGGATAGAATGGTATACTGCCCAATTCTTGGCGCTAGCACACTCTTGAGCTTGGTTGGCAAGAAAATCCAAATGAAAACCCTTAACTCCATCTTTATCAGCAAGATTTTTCTTCAGTAATGATTGTTCCACCTGTAAGGCCGTTGCAATTTCTTCTATGCTAGGGTGATCTCCCGAAAAGAATGGTATTATTGATTTGACTGAGGTATCCAAGATGAACGAAAACTCCTCCAAAGTAGGCATCAATATATACTCCGGGAAGACAAAGCATCTCAACGACGGCTCATAGAACTGCAATAATGTATGGAGAGCATCATGCTCATACTTTGTAATGTTACGGGCCAATTTCACCAATCTCCCATATTTCCTTTGGAAAGTGATAAGAACACCCGGGTCAGTCATGGCTATCATTTTGTGAAGTAGATCCAACGTTGGTTCTAGAAATCTGTAAGCGACATTATTCTTCCTCTTAGCATCCGTCTCCATCGAACCCATTGACTAGAATCAGAGGTAAAATAAGCACCTGGAAATGACAAACATGAATGTTATGATATGATAATGCAATGCAAAAGGCATCGTATCAGAGTGCCGCGTGTCTGTGCTGGACTGTGAGTAGTGTTAGTGTAGATCTGAGAATATCATATAACTGTGAAAAATAACCATCTGAATATAGTAGGATGAATATTCCCTTTTGTGTGATAATACCAGAAAACCGGATACGTGGGAGGTTGTGGTTACCTGCAAACCTGTAAACACCCGCCCATTCTCCCCTGTGGGTTCTAGAAGGGCGAGGATCCTCAATAACATGGACTCTCAGGTCGAGAAATGATGATACGTTCACCATTTCTGGTTTGGCATCATCACTAATCGAGGAGGTCTCAACTGATTCCCCTCAAAAGGATATCCTATAGCAAGTTCCCAGCATTGGGTCCTCAGATCCAGAATGCGTAATGGGTTTGCCATTTCTGGTCTGCCATTATCACATCTCGGGAGGAGAGGCATTGCTGAGTCCTCGGGAATGGTCACCAGAGTCGACAGCTTTCTAGGTTAACACCCTGAAATGCACAAGACGCGCAAATCAGAACGTCTCCCAAGAAAACCTCATCTGGTTGTGGATTTCGTGTAAACCATACGTAACAAGACGCTACGTAGGCCACACTACTTTCCACTCTAGTCCTATGTGCGTGCTTAAGCCTGTGAAAATGGGCTTATCTATCAGAACACCCTGCCCACCAAACAGAAAAATCCAGCACAGTACAATATATATGGAAACAATAAATGAAAAGCAAGTTAATGTAATAAAACAATAAACATGCAATAATTCCATAAATAATGTGAGTAAAGCAAACAGATAAAACACCCTATAATCGTAAACAAGCAAGCGCTAGGATTGACTCGCTTAGGAATGGGAAAATTCCCCAGCAGAGTCACCAGCTGTCGCTCCCAGGATTTTCATCCAAGTACAAATGCGAAAGTGCCGCAGAAACAGAGTCGCCAACAATGTGTATTTATCCCAAGAGAGGGAAAGGAAACACTGCGTAAACCTGAGGGAAGGGAAAAGCATGGTCGTGCGACCAAGAGAAACGGGTAAGGGAGTCGGTTACACGAGGGGAAGGTATTAGCACCCCCACGCGTCCATTGTACTCGATGGGATCCACGCTTGTTGTTATCGATCAAAGGGTGTCGTCATCTGGAGCTCCACTGCTACTGGAAAGGAAAAGGAAAAGGTACGAGAAGAAAAGAGGAAACGGGGAAGAAAAGGAAAAGAAGTGACTCGGTAGGACATCCTCGGAGTCCTAGGCCTACGTATTCTCCCGGGAGCGGGAAAGTCAGAGTCAACGTAGTTCGGACTACGGATTTGGGAAGGGTGAAAGGATTGTGCTCGGAGAGATCTCGCACGATCTCCTGCCTACGTATCCCGCTCGCACGCGAGAATCAGAGCGATGTAGTTCCCCTCACTAGGGATAGATTGTTTTGTTTGTGTTTCTTAGTGGAAGACATCCAGGCGCGCGTTCTAGCAGTTAGGTGTCGCGGCTCGTTGTACGGAGTCTTAGGCATTTACCTGTTTGCGATAGAACGGACGTGACGAAACCTTTATGAACGCGGTGAGGAAGATAAGAAGAGAATTGTTTGTTTTTGTCTTTTAAGAAGAAGTGTTTTGATTATAATGTGTGTATGACACATATTGCATTAAAGTCTATGACGTAGGATCGAATGCCTCGCATATCGACCCAAGACGGGACGTATGCTAAACACTCTAAGAAAGTGAAAGAAGATCCTCCACTATCTTATTTCCCACATGCAAGGATCATGTGCAATATATGTTAATCCTTTATTAGGTGTTTTTGCTTTTTGTTTTGAGATGAGAAAGAGAGACTCAAAAGGAAGAAAGGACAAAGTCTAAGAGGGGGACTAATAATCCTAAAGTTATCATGCATGGAGATCCTATGGTTGTGTTAGGTATATGGACCACCTAAGCCTAAAGAAAAGAGAGGGATAGCACTACCTAATGCTTATCCTACCTCACCTTAATAAAAAATTAAGGATGAGCTAGGATCCGTAAGGGATGTGAGAAAGTTCTACACAATCAAGCACTATATCAAGCTATTCACAAAAGAGAATGATAAGTAAAAGAGATGAGAGATGAGAGAAGAGATGAGTATGGATTAACATCCACTTACTCAAGTGACTTACCTCTGTCCGTACACAAAAGGTTAGTGCACTATTAACACAAGTAATGAAAACTAGAACAAGAAGCTTAAACCAAACAAAACTATTTGATTCAAGAAGACAAGTTACTAAGAAAATGAAGTTCAAACCAAAAGGGAAAGGTCCTAATGGTTAAGGGACATGCCAAGTCAGTAGGTATATGCTAAGGTGTCATACTAATGTAAACATGTCAAATGAATTCAAATAATGCCAAACTATGCACTAAGAAATCACACAAATGCAAGTTATGTATTACTTATGCAAGATGAATGCAAATGGAAAGTAAACATGAATAAATGGATATGTAAGTATCAAAGTCAGAATATAATGGCATTTAGGAATGTTTGTGAATGTCATTAAAGGCACATACAAGTCATGAAAGTATGCACTCAAAGAAGTAGAACAAGAAGAAGTGAGCAAACAACTATTGGAGTTTAACAAAAAGATGTAAACTTGTAATGCAAGTAAGGGATGAGCATGCAATGGAATCAAACATGTAAAATGATTACAAACCAGTAGCTAATGATAAATGGAATGACTTTTAGAAGTTATGGATGCAAGCACCAAGTTCATATCACTACCATGTTGAAGTACTTTGAGAATTAAAACAAACAAGCTCACATTAAGTCAAACAAATTCACTTGTGTTCATGAAGTTCCAAACTTGCAATATGAAGTTAAAATTCATTTTATGAAGTCAAGAGTGATGGAAAACAGAAGTGTAATCATTTTGAAGTGGCATATGAAGGTCATGCAAGAGTTGGCATACACAAGTCATCCAAGAAAGGCAAGTTAAGATGTATTAGTTCACACAACATTCTATGAACAAACAAGTGTACACCAATCATGCAAGTATGAACCAAGATGGACCTATAATGCAACATGAAGGATCTCTAATATGTATATCCCATGATGTTAAAACATCTCACCACACATCACAAAGGAACTTGTTCAAAGCAAAAAAAAAACCCTAATAGAAGTCATCTAACAAACACACATTCATTGATGTCATTAGAATGAATCAAAAGCATAGTTAAAGGCTAAAATAAATTGTGACATTCAAGTCATTTGAAGTGAAACCAGTGGGTGATCATCCCGATACAGGAAAGCTCTTCAAAGAGGTATAAGCTTGGTGTGAGGCGCGAGAAAATTGGAAAAGGATAACTATGGTGGACTTTGATGATATGCATTAGTTTATCTTTTCTGTTGTATTTGATCACCGTCAGGCTTGTTGGTTCGGACCCCTGATTATTGTATTCAGACATCTTCCTTTATTTTGGGTTGTATGTATTAACAGATGATTATTCTTTGACTTTCTAATATATGAGCAGATATTTGTGGTATTCTGTTATGTATTGATGCTTATTATTAAACTGGAATCAAGGGGTGGATCTCCCTGTGAATACTCAAACATGTCATTTGCATTTGCATTTTTCATACTCATGTGCATAACAGGTGTTTCTGTTTGGTTTCCTTATCTCTGCCTGATGTTTTGTAGCAGGATTGCGGAATCTCACACTCACCGCTATGCTACTCACAACAATCAATGAAGAGTTATGGATCGATTTCAAGCTGAGCTCCAAGAATTCCGCAACCGCATGAATCAGTTCATGGAAATGATGCAGAACGTAGCCCACGACCAAGAGTACCTGAGGACTCTTGTTCATCCCTTGGTAGCACGAGTTGATGAAGAAGGCATTATTCATGGAGGTATTCCTACTCATGTTGTTCCTCCGGGCGGAGGTGGTAATGGTGGTGTTCATGTTGTTCCTCCGGCGAATGTATTCCTACTCCTACTGTTGTTATTCCTCCGGGCGGAGGAGCAACTGTGGAGATCCCTGCAATGGGTGGAGATGGTAATAGTGTGTGTGCAATGCATGGCGCTGGGGGCCATCACTAGATGGAAGATCAGCAAGATGATGTTTTTTCTATGCAAGGTATGGATGATGGCCACCCGTCTGATGCTAACAGAAAGTTCAAGATGATTGAGGAAAGGATGAGGGCTTACGAGAGTCAGAACTCGTTGGGTCTGGATATGGATGATTTGGGATTAGTTCCTGGTGTGAAGGTCCCTCATAAGTTCAAGGTGCCTACCTTCGACAAATATACTGGAACTACATGCCCTAAGACTCATATTAGGGCCTATTACAAGAAGATGTCCGCCTACTCAGATGATGGGAGCTATTAATGTATTTCTTCCAAGATAGCCTGGCTGGGGCATCCCTGGAATGGTACATGCAACTTAAAAGGGGTTGTATCTGCAGTTGACGTGAATTGGCTGAGGGTTTTGTTAGACACTATCAATATAACACAGATATGGCTCCCAACCGTATACAATTACAGAGTCTTTCTCAAAAGAACAATGAAAGCTTCAAAGAATACGCCAAGAGGTGGCGTGAGTTGGCTGCTAGGGTTCAACCTCCTATGGTGGAGAGGGAATTGATTGACATGTTCATGGCCACTCTTTAGGGGCCTTACTATGAAAGATTGGTAGGTTGTTTATCTGTTGGGTTCTCAGACTTGGTTTTAACTGGTGAACGAGTTGAAAGCAGTATTAAATCTGGAAAGATAGCAAGTAACAGTGGATCCTCAGCTGGAGGACATAAGAAGTCATATGGGGAAGGAGAGAAGGCGATACGAATTCAGTTTCTTTGAATCGGCAGAAGGGCAAGGCTCGTCAAAACTATACCCAACAGGTTGCTTTCGTGGCCATCCCGGCTACGCCTCAGCAACAAAGTAATGTTCCTAACCAATATCAGAATAGGAAGAGGAAGGCTGAAAGGCATTTTGATCCTCCAAATATGCCCTATGCCCAGTTGCTACAACATTTGTTGTAGTTACGCTTAGTTGAGCTCTGTACTTTAGCCCCACCTACTGGGAAGCTACCACCGGGCTATGACGCTAACACACACTGTGATTTTCATTCTGGTGCCCTGGGGCATACAATTGAGAGATGTAGGGCGTTCCATCACAAAGTGTAGGATGTGGTGGATTCGAAAGTCATAAACTTCACCAATGATACTCTAAATGTTACTCAAAACCCTATGCCAAATCATGGTGGGGCAAGGTTTAATGTTGTAGAAGATGGAGAGCCATTGGATTTGATAATGGATGTAAACGAGCTGAAAACTCCTTTGTCGTTGGTCAAAGAAAGGTTGTTAAAAGGTGAAGTGTTTCCTGGATGTTCAGATGGTTGTCATGAATGTTTGTTGCAGCCCGAGGGTTGTTTTTCTCTGAAGACAGGTATTTAAAGATTAATGGATGACGGACAATTACAGTTTGATCGGGTTAATAATGAGAAGAAAGTTGTTAATAATAGTGAAGATGTTGCTATCATATCCATTCCATACAAGACAATCAATATTTCAGTGCCGGCGAGGCAAGTGCCAGTCATTATCACCGTTCCAGGACCAATACCGTATGAAAGTACTAAGGCCATCCCGTGGAACTACGGTGCTGAGGTATTTTGTAATGGGCAGAAGCAGGAACTAGTGCGTTCATCAGACTCAGGGTCTGCTGTTAAAAATATTGTGGAGGCTGGAGCCATTACCAGAAGTGGCAGAGTCTTTTTGCCGGCTAATGACAATGTAGGCAGTACAAGTCAGGATAAAGGTAAACAGGTGGTTGACAATTCAGGGCAGAGACCGGTTGTGGAGGATTCTGCACAAAAGAATGGTGATAAGGCTTTCTCGAGAGACGTTGATGAATACATGAGACTAATAAGGAAAAGTGATTACAAAATTGTGGACCAAATGAATCAAACACCCTCCAAAATTTCTATTATTTCTTTGTTGATGTGCTCAGAAGCGTATATGAATGCTTTATTAAAGGTGTTGAACGGAACATATGTACCACAGGAAATATCAGTGAATCAACTTGAGGGCGTGGTGGCACATGTAAATGCTGGAAACGGTTTGGGCTTTACGGATTTGGACTTGACTCCCCCAGGGAGAAACCATAATAATGCTCTACACATCTCTTTAGAATGCAGAGGCTCATTGTTATCCCACGTATTGGTGGATACCGGTTCTTCATTAAATGTTCTTCCCAAGAAACGCTTATGAAACTTGATACACAAGGGTTGATTTGCACGCCTAGTGATTTGGTGGTGCGTGCTTTTGATGGTTCTAAAAGATCTGTGTTCGGAGAGATTGTATGCCCATCCAGGTGGGGCCAGAGGTTTTCAACACGACATTCTATATTATGGACATTCAGCCATCATATAGTTGTCTATTGGGTCTCCCCTGGATTCATCAGGTTGGGGCAGTGACGCCGACATTACATCAAAAGTTGAAGTATATGGTTGAAGGTCATGTGGTTACATTTTGCAGTGAGGAGGATATAATGGTTAGTCATCTGTCAACTTTCAGGTGCGTAGAAGTGGATGGAGAAATACATGAAACTTTATGTCAGGCTTTTGAGGCTGTCCAGATTCCTAAGGAGCCTCCTGTGGAGGTTAATAAGCCTGAAGTTTCAATGTCTTCATTCAAGGATGCGCGTGCAGTGGTAGAAGCTGGTAATTCCCAGAAATGGGGTCAGGTGATAGACGTGTAAATGAAGAAGGATACGTATGGTTTGGGATACAAGCCACCCAGACGATCTCAAGAGCCTCCAAGGTACAGTGGTCCAATTCAATTTATAAGTGTGGGAGTTTTCTTCAACAGGATCAACGCAGTCGGGAATAATTAAGGTGACAGTGATTGTGATATGGATGAGTGGATCCGTCCTTGTATTTCTGGCCAGGGGTTGTGCAACTCGTCTACTGAGGAAGTCGTCCAAGTCACTTGTAAAGAGTAATTGTTATTGTTTTTTGCATATGTTAAGTCCTATGTTCTGCACAAGACGTAGTGATTCTTTTCTGTAGGGCCATGATGTTTTGCTTTCAATTTCATCATTAATAAAGGAAGTTTTTCGCATTCAAATGTTTTGATCCCTGTTTTTCTATTTTTTACTTTTTTCATTTATTCAAAGTAAAATGGCAATGTGTTTTTGTTTGTTGCATTCATAATAAACATAAAACAATAATCATGCAGGTTTATCTGTTCAGATTATACCGATAATGATTCAACTATGGCTCGATATGACTTCGACAATCCTATTTATCAGGCTGAAGAAGAGGATGACGAAGATTGTGACTTGCCTAAAGAATTAGCCAGACTGCTGAAATAGGAGGAACAAATTATTTTACCTCATCAGGAGGACATTGAGACTGTTAATCTGGGCACCGAGGACGTGAAAAAAAAAAAGTTAAGAATTGGGGCCACCTTGGAAGGCAGTGTTAAGGGTAGATTGGTTGAAATGCTTCGAGAGTATGTGGATATCTTCGCCTGGTCTTACCAAGACATGCTTGGGCTTGACACATATTGTTGTACACTGGTTGCCGCTTAAAGAGGGTTGTACTCCGGTTAAGCAGAAATCGAGGAGAACAAAATCAGACATGGCTGTCAAAATCAAAGATTAGGTTCAGAAATAATTAGACGCTGGTTTTCTTGCTATAACGAATTATCCTCCGTGGGTTGCTAATATCGTTCCTGTACCGAAGAAGGACAGAAAGGTCAGGATGTGTGTTGATTATCGAGACTTGAATAGAGCAAGCCCAAAAGATGATTTCCCGCTTCCCCACATTGACATGTTAGTTGACAACACTGCTCAGTATTCCGTATTTTCCTTCATGGATGGCTTCTCTGGGTATAACCAAATCAAAATGGCCCCAGAGGACATGGAGAAGACGACATTCATAACACCGTGGGGAAATTTCTTCTACAAGGCAATGCCCTTTGGATTGAAAAATGTTGGGGCAACCTGTCAGCGGGTGATGGTGACTCTCTTTCATGATATGATTCACACAGAGATCGAAGTTTATGTTGATGACATGATTGCGAAGTCACAAACAGAGGAAGAACATTTGGTGAATTTATAGAAGTTGTTTGAAAGGTTAAGGAAATTTAGGCTGTGGTTGAATCCAAACAAGTGCACCTTCGGTGTGAGATCTGGTAAATTGTTGGGATTTATTGTTAGCGAAATGGGTATCGAGGTAGTTCCTGCTAAAGTAAAAGCCATACAAGAGGTTCATTAACCGAGAGTGGAAAAAGAGGTTCGTGGTTTCTTAGGGAGATTGAACTATATTGCTAGGTTCATCTCTCATCTTACAGCCACGTGTGAACCAATATTCAAATTGCTGAGAAAAGATTAAGTGGTCAAGTGGAATGAAAATTGTGAAAAGGCATTCGATAAAATAAAAGAATATTTGCAGGAACCTTCGATCCTCATGCCGCCAGTGCCAGGAAGACCGTTAATTATGTATCTTATGGTTCTTGAAAATTCAATGGGGTGTGTGATCGGTCAACACTACGAGACAGGTAGGAAAGAACATGTTATCTACTACCTGAGTAAAAAGTTCACTGATTGTGAGTCAAGGTACTCAATGCTGGAAAAGACATGTTGCGCACTCGCTTGGGCAACTAAGCGTTTGAGGCAATATATTTTAAACCACACAACCCTGTTGATTTCAAAGATGGATTTGATTAAGTATGTGTTTGAGAAGCAAGCACTTTCTGGGAGAATAGCTCGTTGGCAGATGGTTTTGGCAGAATACGATATTCTGTATTTTTCCCAAAAGGCCATTAAGGGAAGTATTCTGTCAGAATATCTTGCTTAACAACCAATCAAGGATTATCAATCGATGAAGTTTGAATTTTCGGATGAGCATATCATGTTTTTAAAGATGAAAGACGGTGATGAGCCTTTGCCTGACGAAGGACCTGAAGTTGGATTTCAGTGGAGCTTAGTCTTTGATGAGGTCGTTAATTTATATGGTAATGGAATCGGGGCAATCATCACAACTCCAAGGGGTTCTCATATACCCTTCACTAACCGATTAGCGTTCATATGCACCAACAATGAGGCAGATTATGAAGCGTGTATCATGGAGTTAGAAGAAGCAATTGATTTGAGAATAAAGAACCTCGATGTGTATGGTGATTCTGCGTTGGTGATTAATCAGATTAAAGGAGAATGGGAGACTCGTCAGGAAAATTTGGTGCCTTATAAGAACTATTCCTGAAGGTTGTTACCGTTCTTTGATAGGGTGGACTTTCATCATGTACCCCAAGTTGAGAATCAGATGGCCGATGCGTTGGCAACATTGGCTTCCATGTACAAGGTGAATCGGTGGAATGAAGCTCCGTCAATCAAAATTATGCGTCTTGATAGACCGGCTTTCATGTTTGCAGTCGAAGAAGTATCAGATGGCAAACCTTGGTATCATGACATCAAGTGTTTTCTCAAGAATCAAGAGTACCCAGTTGGGGAATCTACCAAGGATAAGAAAACTCCGAGGAGGTTAGCAAGCAACTTCTTTCTGAATGAAGACGATGTGTTGTATAAGAGGAACTTCGACATGGTCTTGCTACGTTGTATTGATGAACACAAGGCAGGCTTGTTGATGGAAGAGGTTCACGAGGGTTCTTTTGGTACTCATGCTAATGGGCATGCTATGGCTAGAAAACTGTTGAGGGCAGAGTATTACTGGATGACTATGGAGTCTGATTGTTTTAAATACGCTAGGAAATGCCATAAATGCCAAATTTATGCTTACAAGGTGCATGTACCGCCTACTCCTTTGAATGCATTGACATCTCCTTGGCCCTTTGCCATGTGGGCATTGACATGATTGGAAAGATTGAGCCGACTGCTTCCAATGGGCATCGTTTCATCTTGGTTGCCATTGATTATTTCACGAAGTGGGTGGAAGCAGCCTCGTTAGCCAACGTCACCAGACAAGTGGTAGCCTGATTTATAAAGAAGGACATCATCTGTCGTTATGGTATCTTGGAGAGAATCATTATTGATAATGGTTCAAATTTGAACAATAAGATGGTGAAGAAATTATGCCAGAGCTTTAAAATTGAACATCACAATTCTTCTCCATATCATCCGAAGATAAATGATGTTGTGTAAGCAGTAAATAAGAATATCAAGATTGTGCAAAAAATGGTGGTAACGTATAAAGACTGGCATGAGATGTTGCCTTTTTCTCTACATGGTTATCGTACTTGGGTGCGTACATCGACCGAGGCAACTCCTTTTTCACTAGTGTATGGTATGGAAGCAGTCTTACCATTAGAGGTTGAGATTTCTTCTTTAAGAATTCTGGAAGATGTAAAGCTTCATGAAGCCGAGTGGGTACATTCCAGGTTGGATCAACTGAACCTTATTAAGGAGAAAAGATTGGCAGCCATTGCTCATGGCCGGTTGTATCAGAGCAGGATGAAAAAGGCCTTTGATCAGAAAGTGCGTCCTCGGTGTTTTCAGATAGGCGAGTTGGTTTTGAAAAGGATCCTTCCTCCTCAGACAGATCACAAGGGCAAGTGGACTCCAAACTACGAAGGGCCATATGTAGTAAGAAAGGTTTTCTCTGGTGGAGCCTTATTACTTTCTACTATGGATGGCGAAGATTTTTCATCCCGTGTGAACGCAGACGCAGTCAAAAAATACTTCGCATAAAAAGAGGCCCGATGGACATAAAAAGAAAAGTCCAGGCAAAAAGGGAATCCCAGCAAACCATAAAAAGAAAAGGTTCGGGCAAAAATTAGGGATAAAAGAAAAAGAAAAGAAAAAACCCGCAAAGTTGAAAACCTGAAAAGGCAACTTTGGCAAAAATTGGTATCTTGGTGGATTGAAAACCCGAAAGGGCGATCCAGGAAAAAGTTAGGGGTTTGAAAGCGAGAGGTTGCGGTTTGCGTTCGATCTGTGAGCACTTTTAACACTTTGGAATTTCGAAGGAAAGGAATCAGTTCAGTCAGTCTTTTCGGAAGTCAAAGCATCTGTGGATAAGCAAGACATATGGGTCATGGCTGAATCGAAGCATGGTGGATATCTATTCCCGCATTGCCAACATGTGTATTTTATTTTTACTTTTTGTGCGATTACCTCTTTTCAGGAATTGCTTCCAATTGTAAATGCCTATTTACAGGCCGATTCATTCAATAAAGTATTCATTCACTCAAAGAGATTTCCATTTCTGTTTTTACTTTTACTATTTTGTTTGCAAAAACGTCCGATATTTTTTATAAACATTGCATGTGAAAACGTTAAACTCTGTGGAGCATATCGAAAACAATGGAAATTGCTTGAGCAATGGATATTGTGGATGGTAACCGAAGTGGCCATTTTGCATATAGAACATTATGTTGTTTTTTGTGTGTTTGTAGGGTAGCATGATTGCTTCTCCCCAGTAGAGTTGTTTTCTCCAGTATGGAAGATTTAACGACCTCTACAGAGCATTAGGAATCTCTCTCTCCCCAACAAGAGCGAGGGGGATCGTTTTCCCCAGTCAGATTAATTTATTACTCCTCAGTGAGTATTCAGGAGCCACCCGTACCAGACAAGACAATGTTGCATCCACGGCAGAAGACTTGTTGGATATCTTTCCTAGGCGGAGATTTTTATTTTTCCCCACAAAGTCTTGGTATCTACTATCCTCATCAGATCAGGAAGTATAGTCTTGTCGATAACGGTGTGTTTTATACCCGACAGATTAAAGTCATTTCTCCAGCAGCGGGTTAAGTTCAATGATATCCCCGACAGGTTTGGTATTACTGACTCCTATCCCCAAGCAGAGTTTGGTGTTAATCCTTGCAACGGTTTAATCAACGAGAGTTGACATCCCCAATAGGTTCTAAGTCCAAATGTTTTGGCACTTTTCAGTATCAGGTTTTGGGTTCTATCTTGAACAAAGGTTATCTGTAATCCCCAGCAGAGGGGAAGTTCTCTTTGGGTTTCATCTTCAGCAGAGGTTGTTAATCAAGAAAGTCGTTCAGTGTGATTTTACTAAGCAGGGTTTATGACACAGAGGACAGTTCAGTTTGTCATCCCTGGTGGAGTTACCTTCGGTTTCAGCGTTTATTTCGCTGAGGTGTCTCTTTCGCATATCATAAGACTCATTTGCACTGCATCCTCCAAAAGCGTAGCATTTCCATTTTGTATGGAGCATTACGCCATAGAAAAATTCAAATATATGCATTCGAAGCATAAGCCAGGTTTGAGTTCACCTTTTCCAGGCATTTCCCCAGCAGGAAGCATAGTAACTCAGGAGATATCGTTCAATTTCATTCCCCAAGCAATGGGCTTCGTCATCCAGAGAGACTATCTTGTATCCCCCTGCAGAGTTGTCGGTTAGGATCGGTAGTATGTGGTTTCTTTTCTTCTCACCCCTTTGTCCGGGCGGTCTTTCGAATTATCCTCTCAGAGTAATTTGGTGTTCAGGCATTGGAGGCGTTGATCCCGTTTTAGTCTGTAGCAGCCATCACTCGTCTGTATTGATTTTAAACACTCGTCTGTGTTTACTCTTATTTCCTCGATAACCGTCTGTATTGATTTTAAACACTTATCTGTGTTTACTCTTATTTCCTCAATACTCGTCTGTATTGATTTTAAACACTCGTCTGTGTTTACTCTTATTTCCTCGATACTCATCTGTATTGATTTTAAACACTTGTCCGTGTTTACTCTTATTTCCTCGATACTCGTCTATATTGATTTTAAACACTCGTCTGTGTTTACATTTATTTCCTCGATTCTCGTCTGTATTGATTTTAAACACTCGTCCGTGTTTACTTTTAGTTTTTCAATACTCGTCCGTATTGAGACTTCAACACTCGTACATGTTTATTTTATTGCTTTTCAATACTCATCTGTATTGATTTAAACACTCGTCTGTGTTTGCTTATTACTTTTCAATACTCGTTTGTACTGATTTTTAGTCACTCGTCGTGATCCTAAACACTCGTCCGTGTTTGTTTCGACTTTACCGATATTCCTTTGTATTGGTTTCCACAATACTCGTCTGTATTGATTTTAAACACTCGTCCGTGTTGATGCCAGCCCTTTCAATACCCATCCGTATTGGTTCAGGACGCTCATCTGTGTTCTTTTGACACCCGTTCGTGTTCGATTTCTCTCTTTCAATACTCGTCTGTATTGATTTTGGACGCTCGTCTATGTTCTTTCGATACCCGTCCGTGTTCGATCTCTTTTGCTTCAATACTCGTCCATATTGACTCTAGATAGTCGTCTGTGTTTGAATCTTTTTCTTCAATACTTCGTCCGTATTGACTTTAGACACTCGTCCGTTTTCATTTTGGCTACTTTTCGGTACTTGCTCGTGTGGATGTTTCAACACTCGTCTGTGTTTATCCCCGGCATAGTCAACACTCGTCCGTGTTCGCCTTATGGTTTTCAATACTCGTCTGTATTAATCCCAGTTACCTGTCTGAGTTTCACTCCTTTCTTAAATACCCATTTGTATTGATCTGTGGCACCCGACCGTGTTCATGGTTTTATACCTCTTGTTACTAGATCCCCGACGGAGTTGTCCCTCCCTTTGTAGGTTGAAAATTTGAGTGGTTCTTTTGGTATTCAATCCCCTTCTACCTTGAATGTTTGAGGAGGGTCACTCTTCATACCATCAGGTCCAAGAAGATTGAATAGGGGCAGTTGTAACACCCCGAAATTTTCCCTCCTCTTTCTAACACTAACTGGCTTATGTTTTATTTCATTTTGCATTATCATTTGTGCATATCATTGTTTCTAAGCATGGGATCAAGGTATGCTTGTCTATCTCAAAAGGAGATGATATTTTTCAGAGGCTCAAGCAAGAGATCATGGGAGAGATGGCCTCAATGTCACCACAAGGGATTCTTATGACTCAAAACATCTTAATGTGTCTATCACTTCATTAAATGTTGAATTTGGCAAGAGATTTGAAGTGGATTACTTTCTCCTGTCCGTGGTCATCAATCTAAGGTTTTGGACATTTGGGAGTGTGGCACCTCTGTGGGCAAATATTTGGAAGCCTCTTCATCATTTTGTCTCACAAATCATCTTTGTTTAAGGGATTCTACATCATGTTCAGAGGAATTAGGATTTTGAAGATGTGCATTCATCTCCTATCTTATGAGGACCAAAATTAGGGTTTGTGATAAAATAAGTTTATTTCTGGTTCTTTGAGCAAGACTTGATTCCATGGCCTTCTATGTATTCTCAAGTGTCTAGGGATGGAAAATTGATCATCAATTTGAATCAGAGGGCCTTCAATTGATCAGATGATTGAGAATTAGTAGAATTGGGGATAAAGTCAATTGGGCAGCAAAAAAGTCAACTCCTGACTTTTTTAGGTCAACTTTGGGTTTTTCAAGTCAAATGTGACAAATGTATGAGATTTGACCAAGAAATGTCAAAGGGATCATCAAAAGTCAAGAATTGGGAAAAGTTACCTTTTTTGGCAAATTTAGGGTTTTAGAACTTTCTATTTTGGGAAACTTTTCATGGTTGTTCAACTACTTTCAAGGCCATTTTTCTCTATGTGCAAGACTTCATTTCATTTTTTGTCAAACATGAAAGTTGTTGTACTTATTCCAAGCTTTCCAACCATGTAAAGAATGCTTCATTTGGATCATTATTGAGCAAGTTATGGTTGTTGGAAGTTGGCAATTTCAAACTTGTATGTTTCAACACTTAGATTTTTTCTAAGTGTTAGAATTCAGTTTGGGGTACCTATGTTCTAGCTCATTTTTGAAGGACTTCCAATCTTCAACTTGAAATCATGTCCAAATGAATGTTGTAGCTTGCATTTCCACCTTTCCAAAGAGTACAAGCATGCTTCATTTCATGTATTAATGTGCAAGTTATGTCACTCACAAGATCAATGTTTCATGTTGTGAAATTGGCAAAAACTTAGATTGTTTCTAAGTTATTTGGACAGGTTTGAAGATCAAGATTCATGGCTATTTTTCATCATCTTCCAAGCATCATCTCAAGATCATTTCAACATGAGTGTTGTTCTATGATCTTCCTATTTTCCATTGGTTATAATTTAACATTAAATGGTTCAATATTTATCAAGATGTAAATCCATAAAGTTGGTTCAAGGAGTTGTTTCTAAAAACATGTCATGGCACATTTTCTTGGCACATTTAATATGGAATTTTTGCAGCATGACGATGATGCATTAAAACCACACGCATGATACCATCAAAAACTACCCAAATGAGCCAAGCAACATGCATACTTCATTCCATTTTGTTTCCCACATTCCAGAGCTTTTCCCATTTCATTCATGCCACTTTCTCACTATTTTTCAACCCATCCAAACCTCTCCCAAACCACTACCCAAGCCAAGAAGCATGGGCACTCTTTCTTCACATTTTCATGTCCAAACCAAGAATAACAAACTCCAAGCCTTTGATTCGTTTCCTAGCCTTTGCCAACCCTAAACCATCTCATATATAAGTAAAAACACTCCAAACCCGAGTCATTCTTTCATTTTTCCAGATTTGAATTTTTTCTCCACTCTTCAAAGTTTTCTCCAGTTCTCTCAATCTACTCAAGGAAGCTTCGTTTTCTTGGTTTATTCTTCATCTTTGAAGCTCAAAGAACAAGTCTCTAGGTTTCTTTTCATGTTAGAAGTTGTAGAAGGCAGTAGACCATTCTCCACTGAGTAAGTTTTCTTGGATTTGAATCTTGCATTTTAGACGTGAAATATGAGCATTATTGGTGCATCTGAAGTCCTACCTTAGGGTAGGCAATGTTTGAGAACTTGCTTATGTGTTTTTATGAAGTTTGATTTTGAGTGTACAAACTTTAATTCATGATTGCTTGAGTTTTGGTGGTTGTTTTTCAAATATTTTTGCATATTAGACATCTCCCTGAAGTGTACTACAATGTAGTATGTTGGTTGTTTTGATTTGAGATCATGGATTCATGTATGTTATTTCTTGAGGCTGTATTTTCATGGCTTTAGAGGTGAGATTAGGAAAAACTAAGGTTGCTTTCGGAATGTACGCGAAAAATTGAGGGGGGGGGGGGGGTATTCACGGCGCGATTCCGGCCGCGCAGGCCGCCACCTGCAGTGGCCGGCCGGACTGGTATGTTTTCCGGTATGTGGAAGGCTGTCATGATGGCTTGCATGCTGCATGGAGGAGACAATGACGTGGCAGCGTGTGGTTGGCTCATGATTTGTTTTGTCTTTTAGTGACTTAAGTTATGTTGTGACCAATTGATATTCATGTGACATAACTTTTGTTCACTCATTTTTCTTTATCTTTTTAATAGATTGGCTGCATTTAATTGATATAGATCATAATGCATTGGGCCTTTGCCCTGAATGCTACTCACATCCCCCGGTTTCAGGCCCAAAGTGTGCTAACTATTTCCCTTTGTGATTATTATGGTTGATGCACCTTCCTTTGGTTTCTCTTGTTTTTTTTTATTTCTTTTTTTTTTGTTTTCAATTTGTTTTTATTTTTAATACTTATATGCATGATAAAATTCTAAAAAAATATGTTTGATGTTCCTTGACCTCTTAATTAATTTTTCACCTTTTTTATTTTAATTTTTCTATTTTATTTGAATTTATTCTTAAAAGGTGTCTTCCATGTTTACCCTTGTGATTAATGCTTGTGTTTGATGACTTTGCCATGCCTTCTTGAGCCAATATTTTTGCCATGTCTTGACACTTAAATGAGTAATGTTTGAATGTCATGTTGCTTCCTTGGTGATTAATTTTTATTATTTTCCATACAGTTCTCATTGCTCCTCGATTATTGCTCGGTTAGCTTGATGTGTGTGATGTTTTGATCTAATTGGTGGTGCAATTTTGTGATTCTTGTTGAGAAATTTTTCACATTCATTCTTGATGGATATAACATGAGTTTAAAAATTTATTTGGATTTTTATGAGGCATGCTTCTATTTTTGGTTGATGTTACATGTGGCTTGAATATTGAATGGAATGTTTTTGATACTTGACCTAGTTTGGATCCTTTTGATCACTTGTGCTTAAGTGAAGCTTGAATTGATTATTTGATGTGATCATGTATTGTTTTGGCTTGATTGAGTATTTGAATTCATTCTAATTTGATTATTTTCCTATTTGTGGTTGATCTTCCAAATTGACTACGTTTTGGCCATACTCCTTTGATGTTCTAGAACTAGTTTCTTTGTGATGCCTTCTCATATGATCTAATGAATGCTTGGGGACTCTTGTTTACTTTGAATAACATGTATGAGATTCTTATACTCTTGATATGATGTCCATTGTGTGATCTTTTCTCACTTCTTGCCTCACATGATCTTTAGTTACTTATATGGATGAATTAAGTGAATGTTTGCATAGTTTTGATGCATGTTTTGAAATTGATCCTTGATGTTTCTTCTTACCATTCATGGGTTGATGTTTGGATTGATATTCATAGCTATGCTACTGCCTTGCTTGGGTTCATGACCTAATCTCAGATGTTTCCCTTTTTGAAGTGTGCCTTACATGAGCCTTTTTGTTGACAAATGCTTGTGATTGGTTAAGATGCATGCCTTGAACTTTCTTGCTCTTCCTTTGATCATTAACATGAGATGAATCTGACATGACTTTATGTCTACCCCATCTTGGTTATCATATCATTTGACCTCACTTTATTTTGTTTGATGGTTGATTGTACTTCTTGTTTGGTTTTAAGTCATTTGGTGTGTTCATTAGTGCATTGTTTTTGCCTAATTGTTTTGACTTCCATTCTTGAAGTTTGGATTGAAGTGTATACATTTGATGTTAGTGCTGGTCTTGAATGATTATATATGATGTTTTCATTGCTCATTACTTATGTTCATCACATTTCTAGAGTTGTTTAATATTGCATCTTCTCCTTCATCTCTTACTTTTTTCTTCTCTTTTAAATCTTAAGACTTGTTTAAGTCTTAGATTTGCTTTTGTTTGTGATTGTTTAGTATAATGTTTACTTGTGTTTGTTCACATGATCCCTTAGGATTCCTAGCTCGACTTAATTTCCGATTAAGTTTGAGGTAGGAGAGACATTAGGCTTTCAATCCAAGTATGCTAACATTAGGTAGAATTCCCCTTCTTACCTCAACTATAGGGCCACCATTGCATGATAACTTCTAGGATGGAGATCCCTTAGTTATTTTTTTTTCAACCTTTGAATCTTCTCTTCTCATCTCAAAACTAGTTCAAAACACTTAATAAATACAACGAGTATTGTGCGCCACGAGCCTTAAGTACATGGGAAATAAAGAATGAGGGGTCTCCCTTCACTTTTCTAGGGTGTTTAGCATACGTCTCGTTGAGGGCGACCATGCGACGCATTCGCTGTTATGTCATAGAACTTAGTGCAATACAAGTTAAAAACTAAGTTCAATCCACGTCTGTCTAAAAAACATAAACCAAGTTCAAATCATTTTTATCCTTCGGGATTGTTGGGTTTCAAATCATTTCAGAAAAGAGCACGTCCCTCATAAAAAACACTTAACCGTTGTGTGGTCGTTACCAAGAAATACGGACATTCTGATTTCCTATTTCTCATCCGTTTGAGGATACATAGGCACAAGACGACGATGTCTTGGCGAGTAACCTTCCCCCCATTAGTGCGTAGTCCGTCGAACTACATCGACTCTGATTCTTCGTTCGTCCACGAAGATACGTAGGCATAGGATTGCGATAATCCTTGTAAGTCCTTTTTTTTGGTTTTTCCCTTCCCGTTTCCGTTTAGCAGTAGGCTTTAGATAACTCACCCTTTGATTAGACAACAAGCGTGGATCTCATCGAGTACGATGGACGCAAAGGGGTGTTAATACCTTCATCTCGCGTAACCGACTTCCAAACCCAGACTATGGTTGCGATGACCATGTTGTAGCGCGGTTTTTGTGGTTTCGAATCACTATTGCTTTGGGTGCTACAATTTGATTCATTTTTTATCCTGTGAAGCTGATTAAGGAATGGAAATAGATGTCTCCAATTAACCCTGCTTGCATACTGAGTTTAAACTGATGACTGTTGGTTTACAGATGCTATTAAGATAGTGGGTCTCTCTTAGGTTATTTTGTTAAGAATAGAATGAATGTTCATGAGGCTTTTGGGTAGATGCTAGACCTGATTTTTCTTTTGATTGATGTATAAAGGTATTGGACTTAGAGTTTTTGGTTAGTGTGCTCGCTAAGATTTTTGCAATCTTATGCCTACGTATTCTCTTTTAAACGAAACAGGGAAATCAGAGCAATCATAGTTCCTCCTATTCTAAGGGAGGAAAAAGATGTTTTGGTGTCTTGTTCAAAGCCCAAGACAGAGGCTAAAAGTTTTGACTGAGAGAGAATTTGTCATCTCTAAAGGGAAATTGTTGATTTTTGTGTGCCTTGATCGAAGCCCAAGGTTGAAGCTAAAAGGTTGATTGACTCCACTAGGAAAGTCCTTGTACAAAGCCTAAGTGGAGGCTGGGAATGACTGACTCAACAAGAGAGTGTCTATATGTCTTGTACAAGGCCCAAGATTGAGGCTAAAAAGAGACTGACTGTTTGGGGATATCATTATACAAAGCCTAAGAGGAGGCTAAAAGTTTGACTTTTATGGGGAAAATGTTCTTTCTGTCTTGTACAAAGCCCAAGATTAAGGCTGAAAGGGATTTGACTCTTATTGGAGAGCGTTATCTATCTCGTACAAAGCCCAAGATGGAGGCGGAAAAGAGTTTGACTCTTCTTGGGAGTCTATTCCTCGAAGTCTAGTGAAGGCTCAGAGGAATTAATTTTGTTGGGGCAAATGTCTATCCTAAGCTTATGGAGGTTTATATCTCGTACAAGGCCCAAGATAGAGGCTAAAAGAGTTTGACTCAATAAGAGAGTGCTTTTCTGTCCTGTACAAAGCCCAGGATTGTGGGTGAACAAGCTGGAGAAAGCCTAAGAGTAGGCTAACCTTGCTAGGGAGAATCATTATACAAAGCCTAAGAGGAGGCTATCTCTGCTAGGGGAAATCTTTATGCCAAGCTTAAAAGGAAGCTGGAAAAGATTGTCTTAACAAGAGGAAGGCTTTTATCTGTCTCGTACGAAGCCCGAGATTGAGGCTAAAAGGGGTTGACTCAACAAGAGAGTGCTTTTCTATGTCTCATACAAAGCCTGAGACTGAGGCTAAAAGGGTCGACACAACAAGAGAGTACTGAAAGGTGATTGACTCAATAAGAGAGTCTGCGAGGGTGATTGACTCAAAAATAGAGTCTGAAAAGTGATTGACTCAACAAGAGAGTCTGACTCAACAAGAGAGTCTAAGACGGCGCTTGAATCAACAAGAGAGTCTGAAAAGGTTAGCTCCGCTGGGGAGAATCCTTGTACAAAGCCCAAGAGGAGGCTGACTTTGCTGAGGAAGGATCATTATACAAAGCCTAAGAGGAGGCTAACTTTCTGCTGGGGATTCTTGAGATCCCGAGGCAGGTCCAAATGGGGAAATCAACTCTTGCAGGGGAATGCAGAAGAGTTGAGACATCAGAGACCTTGAGGCTCTAATAGTGTTATGATGACTTGACCCTGGTTGGGGAATTTTGGGAGAATGAAGGGGTTTTAGAAGCTGCAAGTTTTAACTCGGCTGGAGATTAATCCAGAATTCGGGGTTTCTCCTATACTTTATTAAGGAACTTGAGAATGTCTTTGAGACTCAAGAGGGTTTAGACTATCCAAGTCTATGGGAAGAGTTTTATATTTTGTATGATGACCAAGAGGAGGCCGACTCGTTTAAGGGATGAGTATCAACCCTAAAATTGGTCTGAAGGTTTCGACTCCTTTTAGAAATACAGCTCTAACGAAGGATGACTAAGTTTTGTCCTATACCTGTAAGAGTTCATCAGGGTCCAAGTATTAAGCCCAAGAGAAGGCGTGAGAACTTCTAAGAAGCTGAAGGGTTCTTGTACAACACCCAAGAGGAGGCGGGGATGCTTTTAGGAAGCCTGTGGGTCCCCAAACCAAGAGAAGTTCAAGAAATGCAATTCACAGAGAAGTGATCATTCCAGGAAAGTTCAAGGGTTTGGAAGAAACTCAAGAGATGCTATTCACAGAGAATAGATTAACTCCGGGGAGTAGAATTTCTTTGATAATTTCTAAGGGTGACGGTCTGAGAAAAGGTTCACCGAGAATGCTGGCTTTCTCTTTGTTCCATATTCTCTAACCCCAAGAGGAGGGAAGACTGTATCCGATAATCCTATCGGGATCTAGTTTTGTTTGTATTTAAGAGTGACCAACAGGGCTTTACCTAGTTCTAGACCTAGTTGCCGGGGAAAACTCTAAATAACTATACTAGTATATATACAATTGATATATGACCAATATGTAAAAGGGGATGAAAGAAGACTTACAGTGAAGCAACCCCACAATACAATTATATATATAAAAGCAGTAAATGAAAGCGGATAAACACTTACCTGTTGTAGAGCTTCCATGTTGTTTTGTTAGTTGTTTAACAAAGAAATTAAAGAAAGTTTTGATAACAACTGTATATTTGAATTTAAAATCAAGGAGAAAGTATTTTGAAAAGATTGTTGGGGCTTATACTCAAGGAGAGGCCCAAGGTTTTAACAGTGATCGCACCGCTGTTTTGAAGATCGTATCGGGATTTATACAACAACTGAGGCTCAAAAAGTTTATTTTCAAAAGTGGTGGGTCTTACACTCTCTCAAGAGGCCCAAAGATTATATTTGTACAAGAGATGGGGCTTACAACTTAGAGAGAGGCCCATGGTGGACGGTGATCGTACCGTCGTTTTGAAAATCGCCGGGGGACTTATACAATTATTTGAGGCCCAAAATGTTTGGCTTTCAAAAGGGGTTGGGTCTTACACTCTATTAGAGGCCCAAAGTGTTTTTAGGAAAAGGAATGGGACTTATAGCTCAAGGAGAAGCCCAGATGATTTTTGTTTTTTCAAGGCGACGATCGCGCCGTGATTTTGAAAATACAGTGGGACTTATACAATGTCTGAGGCCCACAAAGTTTTGTATTTTCAAAGGGGTTGGGTCTTACACTCTCTCAAGAGGCCCATGGGTGTTTGAAAAAGATTGATGAGGGTTGAAAATCAAAGAAACCCTAATTTCATTTTCTTTTAACAGCAAACCTTTTAAAAAAATGACAAAAATACCAAATAAGTACAAATAAACTACTTGTGATTTTTGGTTAAGGTTTGAAAAATGAGGTTTTAATCACAAGATGATTTAGGGCTCATTTGATTTTGATTTTCATGATGAATATTTATTTTTTAAAAGGTTAAAAAACAATAAAAATGAATTTATTTACAAAAATATCAACTATATTAAATAATTAATATAAATTTATTTTTTTGTGGAATAAAATATTTTAACATTTTTGTGATTTTCTGCAAAAAGAACCAATAAAAAATAATTAAAATTGAGAGAGTTATTAATTTTTCAAATCATTAAAAATAATAGGAAAAATAATAAAAAGTGGAAAAAACATTAAAAAGGGGTTTGGGGCGAGGGGGATTCGAACCCCAGACCTCTTGTGTGCAGCGCGCGCCTTCTACCGCTGGGGTGGTGATACATCCGTGTATCAAAACTCACCCACAAATACATAAGGCTTGCCTTGTTCAAGGCCTGGCCAAGGCAAGGCAAGGCAAGGTTAGGGCCAAAAACATGAAGCTTGTAACTTTCTCATTTCTCCATGGATTGGGACAAAATTTAGGTCTATCCTGCCTAGAATTTCACAAGGAATCCAATGGTGGTGGTGGTTTTTTCAGATGAGGCTCCTATTTCAAAACCCGATAGTGTTCTTGAAATAGGCCTATAATTGCATTTTATGTGCCACCTCTTGGTACAGGCATGAATTACATGGCAAATTGGTTCAAACACAACATATATAACATGTATGAGATGTGTATGATCAGTGGACTTCAAAGAAATGCATATTTCAAAGAGTTCAAGTTGTGATGCTTACCTCTTTGAGAGCTTTTTGGGCTATCTGCCAAGTCCTTTGTGCCAGAAACAATTTGATGCTTTGGACACCGTCAAATGATCACTTAGAAGCTTTTGGAATGGCTGGAACCAACTGGAACCCTCAGGAATGGAAACTGGCCCTTTCTTGCAAAAGGGGCAAAAGTGGCCAAAATAGCAACTCTCTCAAATGGTGTTCCAGATGTGGGGAATCATTTGGAACAGTTCAAGGATGATATTTGGAGTGTGTTTGAGGTTTTATGAGGTTTTATTTGGTTTTGAAATTGACTGAATCAAGACCTGGCTTGAAAAATGCAAAAAAAGTCTTATTTTAAGGTTTTGAGATGGGACTTTGAGATTTTGGTGTTACAGGTCACTTATGAGAGTTTGGACAGCTTAGATATGACATATTGGATGTGTTTGGATCATGAGATGTGATGGAAATGCTCTCTACCTCAAAAACTTAGAGTTACCTTACAAAAGAAGGCATTTTTGCCTAGAGAAAGAGATTTTGAGGAAAACAAGTGTTGTCGTGCTTTGGTGTACTTAACCTGAGCACCAATAAGCTCTATTTATAGTAGAGCAAGTTTGTTTTGGCTGCAATAGTGTGTGGCAACTGCAGTAGGTCTGTGGCCAATTGTAGCATAAACGAGTTCTAGTCTTCCATGACCATTGACTTGAGGTTAGGGCACAGGCCTTTGGTTCCCTAGTTCAGAGATCATCCTTGACTCATTCAGTTGGAATAGGCTCGGCTCATGCCACCTTGGTGCATCCATTGAATGCACCAAAACAAAATTGGAGTCTTGTCCCCCTTTTAGGCTTTTTTAGGTTTGGCATGCTACTTGTAGTTCCAAAGACTTGGGAGGGTTATGGATCAGTGTTTGTTCCTCCTTGGTCTCCCCCTAAGGTGTTCAGATGGATAAACTTGTATGTCATTTGCACAAATTGTTCAAATCGAGCAAAATACACAAATCTGCCTTGTTATGACAGTTGCAGTAAGGCATATTGCCACTGTCATAATTCTTAGCTCAGATGGCATTTGATGGAGTTCTTGGACATTTTGGAAAGCTCTCATATGATACAACACATGTGTGATCATAGTTTGTCTTGACACTTTTTAGATCCAAGTGAAAAATGTCCCTACATTTTGAAAAAAGTGAAACAGATTCTGACTTAGTGAAAATTTCACTAAGTGTTGGAAAAATGTCACTTTTGTGTTTTCAGCCATTTTGATCACTCCATAACTTAAAATCCATGAGGAATTGGAATGAGCTATAGTTGACACTTTTAAAGTATGCCATGAGAGCTACAAATCCATCTTTGGATCAGCCAAAATGGTTGCTTGGATCTCAAGTTATGATCCTTGGAAGTTGGTACCCTAGCCACTTTGTTCCATAACTTAGAAAATTTCTAAGTTTTTTATGGTTACCCCTTTTACAAGTTATCCCACTTTCTTTGATTTTTCTTGATGAATGATGATTCCAATCACACATTAACATTATTTTAGGGTTAAGGAACCATAATTGTGAAAAAAACTCAAAAAGTCAAACTTTGACTTTTGGGTACAGTTGACTTTTTATCAGATGAATTCCAAACTGTGCGATCCTCTATGAAATCAAGTCCTTGACCTAAATCAAACTTGATGGATGGATTCCATATGTGTTATAGGGTGTATTGAATCATTTCCCAAGGTTTGGGAGCATGTCTTGGTAAAAAAGTCAAAGGTACAGTTGACTTTTTTTCTTTAAAACCCTAATTGTGGTCCTGATGAAATTGAAACTTTTGGATCAAGCTTCTTGGATCAATCCATTGTTGCAAATGGATCAATGTAGTGTATTGAAGACCCTCAAATCATGTCTTGAGGCCTTGGCTCATGTTTTGTCCCAAAAGTCAACTTAGGGGTGAATTAGGTCAAGAAACCCTAATTCCTGATTTTTGATGAATGTGTCCCCTGAGGTTAAATTGACTTGATGATGGGGTCCATGAGGTCCCTTGGAGTATCTTGAGTTATATTTTGAAGCATTGGCTCATGCTCAGATGAAAATTTTCATCTGGAGGCCCTGGTCGACCAAAACCCTAATTTGGTGACACAGGCGATCCTGAGGCTTAATCCACTTGGAATGCTGCAGCCTTATGCTTGATCCTTGATGTGGGAGTCCTCTTGATCCTTTATAGGTGTTTTAGAGGTTAGAAAAGTTGAAGATCATGTCATTTCTTGATTGATCCTTTGTCTAAGGGCTCTGGGAGGGCTCAAAACCCTAATTCTTGATTGTAGTGAATGCTCACCCATCTTTGGGGAGACTAATGAGGTATGAAAGTTCATCCACATTATGATGATGGTTTGCACAATGATGGGAATCTTAGTGGTCAAAATTTGGGGTATGACACATGCCCCTATTTAATCTTCTTGCACCCGAAGGTGTGAATGGCGAATGTATTCGGGCATTCGGGGTGTAAGAGGATTAAATATCGGAATACCCGAAATTTTGATGGTGGTTATGAATGGCAGTGTGCTCATCCATCTCCTTTTGCTAAGTAATGATGCTTAGAAAAGGTAAAAACTTCCCCTCGATCCTGGTCTTCAGCCAAGGAACTGGTCTAAGTTTCTGAAATAAACTTCCCCTCGATCCTGGTCTTTAGCCACAGAACTGGTCTCAGTTTATGATATAAACTTCCCCTCGATCCTGGTCTTTAGCCAAGGAACTGGTCTCAGTTTCTGATGTAAACTTCCCCTCGATCCTGGTCTTTAGCCACGGAACTGGTCTCAGTTTCTGAAAAAAACTTCCCCTCGATCCTGGTTTCCTACCAAGGAACTGGTCTCAGTTTCTTTTGTCAATAAACTTTCTTGACAAGGGACGCTGTTTGTAGCGGTTTTCCTCAAACTTCTCACCGAATTTTTCTGAGGAGATGCCATTTGATGGGAAAAAATTTTGATGTCAGACTTGCTGGGGAACCCATTCGTCTGAGCTGTAGAGGTGTTCAAACTTCTCTGTTGGAGACGCCATTTGTCGAATCTACTGGAGAAAACGAGTCTCTTGAGAGGTTGTTTCCTTATTGGGGATACTACATCATACTTTTCCTCGAGATCTTCTCGGAGAAATGCTCTATGGTGTAATCCAAATTGGAGGTGCTGATGACCTCATTTAATACCAAATTTTTCAGAGAGAAACTGTTGGGTTGCCGAATCTTTGATTAAGTGGCTTCCTCTGGGGATTTTCCTTAATCTAGGAAAGCGAATATCATCTTCAATGATGAAGAGTGACGTTCCTCGAAGGTTTTCTTATTTTTCAGAGGTTCAAGTTATCAAAGTGGTCGAGGACCAACTCCAATCCAGAAATAAACATGAGGAGAGATTGTTTAGATGATTCGTTCCCTGACGAGGAAAAAACTGAAAACTCGATTGACAAGAGGACTTCTATCACTAGGGGATAATACCGACTAGAGTGATAGTGATGTAATATGAATATGAATGTGAATCAATCATGCATGATGTATGTATGTTTATGCTGACAAAACTTATGCGACATACAAACTAAGTGAATGAACAGGAATGGATACTCGGCTACCGCGGGGGACGAAGAAGTACCACTTGTTCAAAATAGCAATTCTGCCTTGCTTAGGAGAGATAGTCCCGGTGGGGAACAATGCTGGTCGGGCTTAGGAGGTAAGAACTCTGCTGGGGATATCAGATGGAATATTCGCATCTGACAAAGCTGATCCTTCATTCAGGCATACTGGTTCAGAAGGAGTACTTTGATTCTGCACGTTGAAGCTTAACCACCTTTGGAGAAGCAATCGATGTTCTTTCGATGTTCAACAGTCAAAAGAAATTGCCATATTTAATTTAAAAGCAGAAAATTTTGATAAGCAAATTCATTTTTGTTTTATTTCAAGAATCGTTAATCATGTTAAAATGTCGTTCTGTAAAGCTAAAACAAATACGAATTGCAAACAAAAACACAAGGGCTCAAATTTTATTGGTAGGATGAAAATCAGTCGAACGCGTGATTCCATGGAGTATTTACAAAGTTAGAAAATGGTAATTTACGGGAAAAGGGCTACATTGAAAACATAACGACCATTATCCTTCTACCAACTTTGAATTCTGGACATCCTGAGCTTCTGTCGAAGATGACCTTAACTGGAGTTTTCCAGATGGATGGCATTGCTGCTACTGGGGAATTTGCCCTTGTTAGACGTAGTTACTAGCCATTAATCCCTAACTTTTGCCTGGATTGTACATTGAGATTTCCAATCTACCGGGATGATTTTTGATTATGTCTCTAATTTTTTCCTGGACCGCCCTTTCGAATTTTCAATCCACCGCGACGTTTTTTTTTTAGTTTAGGCGAAGTATTTCTTAACTACATCAACATTCATAGGGTAGGCAAATTCTTCTCCATCCATGATTGTGAGTCTCAAGGCACCGCCTGAGAAGGCTTTCTTGACAACATAGGGGCCGTCATAGTTCGGGTTCCATTTGCCTCGAGGATCAGTGAGAAAAGATTGTATCTTCTTGAGCACGAGGTCTCCTTTTCTGAAGGTGTGTGGTCGAACCTTTTTGTCAAAGGCTTTCTTCATTCTTTGCTGATACAACTGAACATGACAGAGAGCCGTTATTCGCTTTTCTTCTATCAGATTTAGTTCTTCGTGTCGACTGTGACACGATTCGGCTTCTGTTAGCTTAGCTTCCATCAATACCCGGATTGATGGGATCTCTACTTCGATTGGGTGCACTGCTTCCATGCCATATACTATAGAGAAAGGGGTTGCCCCTGTTGAAGTACGGACAGATGTGCGATAACCGTGTGTAGCAAAGGGTAGAATCTCATGCCAGTCTTTGTAGGTTACAACCATCTTTTGAATGATCTTCTTGATGTTCTTGTTAGCCACTTCTACCCCTCCGTTCATCTTGGGTCAGTAGGGAGATGAGTTATGGTGTTCGATCTTGAACTCTGTGCACAACTCTTTCATCATCTTGTTGTTCAAGTTAGATCCATTATCAGTAATGATCTGGCTCGGAACACCATAACGGCAGACGAGATTATTTTTGATAAATCGGACTACCACTTGTCGGGTCACATTGGCGTATGACGTTGCTTGGACCCACTTGGTGAAGTAGTCAATGGCTACTAGGATGAACCGATATCTGTTTGAAGCCTTGGGTTCGATCATGCCAATTATGTCGATTCCCCATATAGAAAAAGGCCATGGGGAAGAAAGAACTTTGAGATGCGTTGGCGGTACATGGATTTTGTCCGAGTATATCTGACACTTGTGACACCTCCTCATGTACTTGTAGCAGTTAGACTCCATTGTCAACCAATAGCACCCTGCTCTCAGAATTTTTCTCGCCATTGTGTGTCCATTGGCATGAGTGCCAAAGGATCCTTCGTGATTCTCTTTTATCAGCATGTCTGCTTCTGGTCTATCTACACATCGGAGCAAGACCATGTCAAAGTTTCTCTTATAGATAGTATCGCTGCTCAGGAAGAAACTGCCTGCCAGCCTTCTGAGAGTGTTTCTATCTTTTCTGGATGCCCCAGGTGGGTACTCCTGTTTCTGAAGGAAGCACTTGATATCATGATACCAAGGTTTGTCGTCTATGACTACTTCGATCGCGAAGATGTAAGCGGGACATTCAAGGCGCATTATGTCAATCTTTAGTATGTCGTTTCATTGACCTACACTAATCATGGAAGAGAGAGTGGCTAATGCATCAGCCACGTGATTCTCTTCACGAGGGATATAATTAAACTTAATTCTGTTGAAGAAAGGTAACAACCTTCTCACGTAATCTTTGTAAGGAATTAGCCCTGATTGGTATGTGTTCCAATCTCCTTTGATCTGATTGATGACCAGAGTTGAGTTGCCATATACATCCAAGTGTTTGATCCTTAAGTCGATCGCTTCTTCGAGACCCATGATACAAGCTTCGTATTCTGCCTCGTTGTTTGTACACTTGAATGTCAGTCTGGCAGTGAAAGGAATGTGGGTACCCTGAGGTGTTATAATGATTGCCCCAATTCCATTTCCGTAATGATTTACAGATCCGTCAAAGATTAGTCCCCATTGGGAACCTGGTCTGGCCCTTCACTGGGTACTGGTTCATCGCAATCTTTCATTTTTAAATACATGACATCTTCGTCTGGGAAGTCAAACCCGACTGATTCCTGATCATCAATCGGTTGATGAGCCAAATGATCAGCTAAAATACTTCCTTTAACGACTTTCTGGGCATGGTACTCAATGTCGTATTCTGATAACAACATCTTCCAACGGGCGATCCTTCTCGTGAGAGTGGGATTTTCAAAGATATACTTGATTGGATCCATTTTTTAGATTAACCAAGTAGTGTGACGAATCATATACTGGCGAAAACGTTTGGCCGCCCAAGCCAGAGTACTATAAGTTTTCTCGAGCATAGTGTATCGAGCCTCGCAGTCAGTGAATTTCTTGCTCAAATAGTAGATGGAAGACTCTTTCCTTTTTGTTTCGTCTTGTTGGCCAAGCACGCAACCCATGGAGTCTTCCAAGACTGTTAAGTAAATGATTAGTGGCCTTCCTTCCACTGTAGGTGATAGAATCGGTGGGTTTAATAGGTATTACTTAATACTCTCGAAGGCGGTTTGGCAGTCTTCGGTCCAAATGCAGTCCTGATTCTTTTCGAGTAATTTGAAGATTGGCGCGCATGTCGCGGTCATAAGGAATATAAATCTGGAAATGTAATTCAAACGTCCCAGGAATCCCCTGACTTGTTTTTTAGTCTTTCGAGAAGGCATTTCTTGAATGGCCTTGACTTTGTCAGGATCAACCTCAATTCTTTTCTAGCTGACGATGAACCCTAATAGTTTCCCTGAACGGACTCTGAAGGTGCATTTGTTGGGATTCAAGCGGAGTTTGTACCTCCTCAGACGCTCGAATAATTTCGATAGGTGGGTCACATGCTCCCCCTCTCTTTTATATTTAGCAATCATATCATCGACATATACCTCAATTTCTTTGTGTATCATGTCATGAAACAGAGTAGTCATGGCCCTTTGATAGGTTGCCCCGGCGTTCTTCAAACCGAACGAAATTACCTTGTAACAAAATTTGCCTCACGGGGTAATGAACGAAGTTTTCTCCATGTCTTTCGGCGCCATTTTTATCTGATTATAGCCTGAGAATCCATCCATGAAGGAGAAAACTTTGAACTTGGTAGTACTATCTACCAGTATGTCAATGTGTGGTAAGGGAAAGTCATCCTTTGGAATGGCCTTGTTTAGATCCCTGTAGTACACACACATTCTGACCTTTCCGTCCTTTTTAGGAACTGGTACTATGTTGGCTAACCATTGAGGATACTCTGATGTGGCGAGGAAACCCTCGTCAATCTGCTTTTGCACTTCCTTTTTGATTTTGATGGCCATGTCTGGGTGAGTTTTTCTCAATCTCTGCTTTACTGGCGGACATTCTGATCATAACGGTAGATGATGTTCCACGATGCCGGTATCCAACCCTGACATATCTTGATAGGACCAAGCAAACACATCCGGAAACTCTTTGAGAAGCTTTGTCAAACTTTCTTTGACAGTCGGACTGAGTAGTGCCCCAATCTTGACTTTCTTTCTCTCTTCTTCTGAACCCAAGTTGACCGTTTCCAACGGCTCTTTGTGTGGTTCAATGGACCTTTCCTCTTGTCTGAGTAGTCGGGAGATCTCTTCTGGAATTTCTTCGGCATTCTCTTCTTCAGCCTCAAATACCGGGAATTCAAAGTTGGGAGAAGGCATTGGATCGTATGTTTCAATGGGGTTTAAAACAAGAAATCTGCATGACGTGATGATTGTGTTTAGAAGAGATAGAGAGAATGCAAGAGTGTGTGCAGTGTATTTTCTTTGAAAAACTGATTGTTATTGTTTGAGTTGTTTTTTAGGATTACCATTTTCTGAAAAAAAGAAAAGGGAAAACAGCAATTAATGCGGAAATTATAGAACGACGTTATTTTATTTATGATTTTGTCGATTCTTGAAACTACAGCCCTAGAAAACAAAACTCTGTCGCTTTGGGCAAAGCGAAGAGGGATATTTACAGAAAGTGAGCCCTATCAAAACATCTGTTTCACCTGGGCAAGGTGAAAGGTTAAGATAAAGACGGCAATTACTTAGACTTATGGACGATCTTCGGGACATCGACAACAATCCATTGGCGGCGAACTCCTCGGTGAATCACAAAGTCTAGTACTTTCCTTCTTGACTTGTCTTCAAAAATAATGCTCATTTCTAGTGGAGCTGGATCGTTGGAATCTGTCTCCCAGCAGAGTTGTAGTAGGAGGATTCTTCAGCTGTACTTTGCATAGTGTTTGTGCTCTCAGGTAAATCTCCCCATCAAGTTGGCTGGATGTCTTCGAGCCCGATACGAGAGCTTTCAGGAGCGGTGTACTTGACCAATTAGTCGTACTTGCCACTCGGTTGTCCTAAGGTGTCCCATACTTCTTTGGAACTGGAGGAGTCATCCCTTTCGATGATGTTGACCTCAGAAAAAGAATAGTTAATGAACTCTAGTCCTGTGATCTTTGCGAATTCATCATCGTGCTGAATATTTTTTGAATGCCCTGAGTGTTGATCCCATAACATGGTGGGGACGCAGGTATTCTTTTCAATGATTCTTAGTTGATTTTCATCGTTCGGCTTATTCTCTTGCCCCGAGTCCCCTGGGGACGGCTTCCAGATAGGCAGGCCATCCATCGGGCCGTAATAGTCATGGTCAAAGTTGTCTTTCATCAGAGTGTCCTCTTCTAATGAGTTTGGCGGAGCACAGCATCCCTCGGGATCACAATCTCCGTATATCATTTTGACATCTGACCTTGGTATATATCTCGGACTCTGTGCGGGATAGCAAAATGGTGTAGGCACCTCTTCCTGAGACATATAACCATCCTTGTTAAGATAGGACTTCCATTCTTCATCTATTCAGAGGAATCTCCCTCGTTGATGGTATGTACTTCTTGAGACACTGGGTGAAGGAAACCTCCACTATGGAAGAAGTCCTGAATGGGATGAAAACTTTCATCGTTAGTAGCAGTCTGGGTACAGGTTAAAGAGAAACCAAGACCCTTCTTTATTTTGTTATCAGTAGGAGTGACAAGATGTCCCCATCCTTTTGCATTGTTACTCTTGATCACTTCGAGAGCATCTTTGTATGAGGAAATCGAGGTTCCTTTTTCTGATTGATTCTCATTGCTCACCGAAAGTTTTTAGAACTGAGTTCCAATAACCTCCTCGGGTTCTACACAAGTGGTCATTGATAGGTTACTCGCGATCAAGGCTTGCTCTCCACAAACTGTGACGAGTTGGTCATTCTTAACAAACTTCAGTTTCTGGTGAAGTGTCGAAGTGACTGCCCCAGCATGGTGTTTCCAAGGTCTTCCCAACAAACAGTTGTATGTTGCTCGGATGTCCATGACCTGGAAAGTGACTTGGAAAGTGTGAGGACCGATAGTTATGGGAAGGTCGACTTCGCCGATAACTGTTTTTCGAGATCCGTCAAATGCCTTGACGACAACCTCACTGCCTCTCATCGGAGATCCTTTAAACGATAGTCGCATTAAAGTGGACTTTGGTATAACATTGAGAGCCGATCCGGTATCTGCCAGTACGGTGGCTAAAGCATCGTCCTGGCAGTTGATGGTAATATTGAGCGCCATGTTGTGACTTTTGCCTTCCTCTAGCAATTCCTCATCACTGAAGCCTAAGTTGTTGCAGGAAGTGATGGTGGCAATGATGCTGTTGAATTGTCGTATCGTTACATCCTGTTCCACAAACGCATGCTCTAAGACTTTATGTAGAGCCTCTATGTGGGCTTCGGAACTGAGTAAAAGAGACTGCACTGATATTTTTGAAGGAGTTTGCAACAGCTGATCAACAATGTTGTATTCACTCCTTTGGATGAGCTTTAACATCTCATCATCGTTCTTTGAAAGGTCGGGATCACTGGATTGACCGACTGTTGAATTGGGAACTTCAATTTGAGGTTCCTTTTCTTTGTTAGGTTCTCCAACTCCTCGGTTGAAGATCCGACCGCTCCGTGTTACTTGACTGATGTCTGCAATATTCAAAATGGAGGGTAATGGAGTTTCCTTTCCATTCTCAATTATTGTTGCACCGTACTTGTAAGGGATCGCCTTATCGGATTTGTACGGTACAGGTCCCGGAAGATAGATAACTACATGAGCCATCTGATTTTTCTGACCATTGTAAGTAATTTCAATCAGTTCCTGGTTGGGAACTTTCCTACTGTCCAAAGGAATTCTTGATTCGTCCAGCAGAGGGATTATGGCACAAACATCTTTGGTCCTCTCATGATCAGAGATCACAGCAACATCTTTGAACTGATCAGCGAAATAGTCGGGCATCAAGTTGATGGACTCGGAACCTGGACACGGTTGAATCTCTCCGCGGTCCAACTGACTTTGAAGGGCTGCTCGCACGAGGTAGCATCCTTGGTTATTTTTCGAGCAGACTCTACAACGCTCATAGTTGTGTGGTGGCACCCGGCCACGCCCACTTTGAATGCAGTGTAACCTCACTAGGTCTAATTCCGTAGATCAAACATCCTGACTTTGATGCCTAGTAGGGTTCCCATTAGTCATGCTGACTTGTTGCGTGTCTTCGTCTAGATAGACCGGAAGCCACCAATGGCTTAACAAGTGTTGCAAAGTTCTTTGAACGAGAGAACACCCTTGGTCGCTCTCACGGCACACTGTACAGGTTTGATACTCATGTGAAGTCAGAAAACAGAGCAGGACATGCTTAGCATGTAATTCCACCAAGCTGGTATTCATCAGACGAATATTGAAGATTTGAATCATGTTGATCTGATAAGGATTTTTATCATGGTAGTCCTGGATCCATCCAAGATCCATCTGACGCTGTAGGGCCTCTTGTATAAAAGAGCATCCCTGATTATTTACCGAGCAAGTTAGACAGGAATTGTAATTGTGCCGCAGCAGATTATGATATTGGCTTTGCCTTGAGTGCATTGCCACCAAGTTGATATTCATCGCACGGATGTCATGATTTTGAACGATGTTGGAATTCGTATAAGTCATGTTGACTCCACGAACTCGGTGCTCTTGGATCCATCCGAGATCCAATTGTTCCTGTAGATCTGATTGCACCACAGAACACCCTTGATTATTTTTAGAGCAGATATCACACTAGTGATAATTATGAGGTGGTATGTGACCGTATCTGCTCTGTCTGCTATGCATCTTGACCAAGTTGGCCCCTAATAAGAGTACATCGTGAATTTGATAGCTGTTGTTAGACTCTCCCTCTATCAATTTACTTCAGCCTTCTCGTGTTAAGGCAACGAGTTCGTCTGAACATTTAGATTTGTATCCTTGAAGGATAAGACCTCGCTCCTGACGAGTTTTTGCACATCGGATTTGAAACTGAGACAATTTTCTATGTTATGCCCTGGTCCTCCTTGATGGTAAGGGCAAGTTTGATCCGTTTTGAACCAAAAAGGCAGATTTTCTGGAATCACAAGAGGAGCCCTGGTTTGGACATGCCCCTTGACCAGTAGTAATGGAAATAGTTATGCGTACAACATGGGTACAGGGTCGAACCCTGGTGGTTGTGTTGTGCGGTTGTTGTTGTATGGAGGACGAGCCTGCTGAAGAGGCTGTTGTGTCCTTTGCTGATATTATTGTTGATTCAGTTGGGTTTGACCAACCTGAGGTTTATACGTAGGAACAGACACAGGGTTAATAGCAGGAGTTACAGCTGCTACTGATTGGTACCGTCGCATCTGCTTTCCGAGAGAGATATTACCAATATCTTGCTATTTTTTCTTAGGGAGAGCACTACCGTATCTTTTGGTACTGCTTGATGATCCAGCATCTTTAACTAAACGTCCTTCTCGGAGTGCTTCCTCAAGATGAACTCCCATACCGACCATTTTAGTAAAGTCGTTGGGCGCACTGGAAACCATTCTATCGTAGTAAAATGAGCTCAAGGTTTTCAAGAAGATTTTTGTCATCTCTTTTTCGTCGAGAGGTGGACAAATCTGGGTGGCAATTTCACGCCATCTTTGAGCATATTCCTTAAAGGTTTCCTTGTCCTTTTGTGACATGGCCCTGAGTTGATCTCTGTCTGGTTCCATGTCCAGGTTATACTTATATTGTTGAACGAAGGCATCGCCAAGATCTATGAAAGTAGCGATCTTAGTGCGGTTTAAACCCATGTACCATTTGAGTGCGGCACCGGTTAAACTATCCTGGAAGTAATGGATCAGTAGCTGGTGGTTCTCTGTCTGAGTTGATGATGTGGTGTTTTCGCAAGTATACGAATCGCGTCAGAGTAATATAAAAGATTATCGATCCCACAGAGACCAAATGTCAATCTATCGATTTCTATCGTTACGATGTTTATCTAAGGCAAATCAATCGGGAGTTCGTGAGCGTACAGTAAAAGCAGAGTAAAGTACGAAGATATAAAATTCAATAAACAACAGGCTTGAATGTAATTCACACAGTCAGATAATATTCCAAATGTTTGTAAATAGAACTACTTATGGGGTAATGTTTTCTACTTATGAAAAAAACTAATTTAACGGGAACTGTCGCTTTCACGTAATCAGAACCGAGTTTATCCCTTAATCGAACCCTCTTATTGTCACTTATAAAAAGGCGCGCATTGCGTTAAAGTAATAAACCTATTTTTAAGAAATATAGTTTCTTGACTCAGTTGAAAAGTATTTTGACTTGGAACTTTTAACAAAAAGAGGTTCATGCGAACTGGACTTTAAACCCATAAACGCATCCGAAAATAGTTTTAAAATTGTTTTTATAAAGTATTAAAAACTCCTAATTAACTGGACAAAGCGCTTTCGTTTCCTTTGAACAGTTAAGACTAACCAAGTTTAACCAAAGGTTGGACGGCTTTTGATCTTACCCAACAGAAATAAAGTATAGAAAACTCGTGTCAAAAATCAAAATAACCCCTAAGCATTTCTATCGACACCTTGTATGGAATATTACTTTAACTATGATCCTTACATTCTAACCTTTAAGATTTAGCCGGACATGGAAATGTAAATAGACATGTTGAAATAGATCATGTTAAAGTAAAGCGAGTGCGAGAAATAAAGAAAGTAAAGCGAGTGCGAGAAATAAAGAAAGTAAAGCGAGTGCGAGAAAATAAAGAAAGTAAATACAAGTGCGAGAAAATAAATAAAGTAAATGCTGAACTTGTAAATGAAACCTGCTCCAAATCGGAGGCTTTAAATCTGGTACAACTGGAAATAAATGACTGGAAAAGAAAATGGCGGCAGGATTAACTTCTACCAGAGTGCTCCAAACTCGATTACAGACTCGATCAAACAGTGTGATGACTCCCCGATGTGAAGAGTTTATCACTTTACAATACTGAAATATATGGCTTGAGTTCTGAAACTAAGCTTGGATGAAGAAAAAGGATTCAGAACTCGTCTATTTATAGCCTAGGAAATTAACATGGAAGGACAAAAGTGCCCCCAACTTCTTTTGGGAGGGAAAACAAACGACAACGCCATGTGAACCAAAGGAGAAAGAAGTGGAGATCGTGGCATTTGACAGCAGTTGACTCTTATCCAAGTCATGGCCTACCCTATGGCGCCCGCCATGGTAGATTCCATGTGTACAATTTCCTCTAAAACTGATTTTCTTGCTCGTTTTTCTTCATTTCTTTACAAGGAGCTCTGGAAATACAAAGAACTTGAAAACAAAACAAAACATAAGCATAACACAAGAAAATGGCAATAAAATCCTAAGAAACATGTGTAGTCTGAGTCAAATACGTAGTGTGTTTCAGTGTTATCAAATTCTCCCACACTTAGACCTTTGCTTGTCCTCAAGCAAAACACTTTATAGCCCATGACAGAAAAAGGTGGTATCAACGAATGATTTGGGCTAAAAAGGCTTCTAAGTTCAAACTAGGATGAAGTGATAGGTACTAACGAAGTGAACCAAGGATATCGTAATGACACTTTTCCGCAGACACAGACATAAACTTCGTTCCTATACAAACCAATCCATAATACCCCACTGTACCTAGGCTTACCCTTTTGCATCTCTTTTTGGGTCCTCTTCATTCTAGTGCAATCACATTAAGCCCGTTATCCGTACATACTCATAGTAAAGTGACCTGTTAGTGATTCTGATCTCAAGCATGGGGCTCTGGTACACAAACTGGTGTAACCCCTTTTATTGGCCCAATTGTAGTTGTGGGGGATCGGATCGTAACCCGCCCTACCAAGTCCAGCACCAGATACCTCTGAACTAACCAACAATGGGAAAATTTTATTCTCCTTTTTATTTATTTATTTATTTATTTTTTTAAAGAAAGTATTTTATGAAGCACAGCATACAGATCATTCACTTATATTCATCGGTCCCCTACGTAGAGCATGCTTAGGCCGGAGCTGACTGCTAGGATAAACTACTAAGGACCTACTCAAAAAGATAATTAGGGCCATGGTATATGGGGTATCGGGGTCGATTCCTATAATCACGAAGCTTATGGTGTTAAAACGATACCGATGTTTCAAAAAGTTTTCCCGAGTCATCCGCATCCTAACTCAAAGCTGTCTCAAAGCCCAAATTTTCAGAACAATATACTTTCTTTTGTCAAAAATTTTTTTTGGTAAGGCTAAGGAAATGGGGATATAGGGGTACACTACACAGATGACTCGTCAAGCACATGCATATTCTAAAAACAAACTTAAAACAAGATAACTAAACTAGAAAGCAATAAAAAAGTAAAAGGAAAGAAAATGCAAGTAAAACAGATAAAGTCTCCTCCCACACTTAAATCGAACATTGTCCCCAATGTTTCGAAATAAGATAGGGAAAGAGTAACCTGGAAGTCCTATGGCATGCTATTGGTATTATCGCCATTGTACGGTGAGCGCCTAGGGTGACGAGATCTGCTGCGGCGATGATCGCTCTGAGAAGCTGCGAACTCGTTAAATCTGGTGGTCAAAGCAGCCTGAGATTGCATGATACTTTGAATGGAGCGGTCTGTATGCTGCTGTGACTCTTGCATGAATCTCATGTTATCGGTCAGTTGCTGCTGGATGGCAGCAAGCAAGCCATCACGCCTTTCTCCTCTGGCCAGCTGATCGCGCTACATCTGCTCAGTAATATAGAAACGGGGAACTGTACCTGCAGAAGGGTGAGAAGAAGACGGTGCAGTGGGTGCAGGTGATACATGGTGGTGTGACATATGATGATCTGGAGACTGGTCTCGCTGGTCATATTCGTCATCAGTCTCATTCCCATCCCTGGTAGGAACATTAGAAGGCAATGGGCCCGTAACAGGTGGAGCATCTAAATCATAGGTCCAGTTCCTCTATACACGTACATCAGTACGTCTAGTGCATGGCAAAACAACAGATGGGATAACTACTCCATGGATCATAAGTTCAAAGCCCCCCTCTCTCCTGACTCTACACAATTTCATATCTTTTAGAAATTTTAAATTAATTGTGCGAGGAGGAAGAGGTGCCAAGGTGGCTATCTCAGTGTCGAGGTTTAAAGCCCTAGCAATAGACGTAATCAAACCTCCAAAAGCAATGGTCCCTGTACTCTTAATAACAGCAGTCATGTGAGCAATCATAAAAGAAACCAAATTAATCCTCCTATTTGTGAGGCACCCTTACAAAAACAGAAGTTCTTTTGCATTCACTTTGTTTGGATTCTCCCGGCCAAAAATAGTACAAGCCAATATATAATGAAAAATACGGATGGCCGGGTTATGTATCCTTGAGGCAAGAATACCTTCAAAAGAACTAATTGGAAAATTTGACAACTTGTGCCAGAAGGAAAATGCCTCAACCGACCAATCGGAATCCAAAGGTGCTTCACAAATAGCGCCATCCCCAAAAGGTAATCCTAATCTCTCTGCTAGTTCGTCGGTGGTGAATTCATATTCAACACTAAACATTCTAAATTTCACCGTACCGACTGTGCTAGCAGTGTCAGGATGAACAGTGTAAATCAAGGAACTCAGAAATTCCTGGGTCAACCTTTCAAAAGTGGGTTCTTGCCTAGCAAAAATATTGTGTAATCCTAAGACATCTAGTAAGTGAAAAATGCTATGATAAATACCAAGAGTATAGAGACAGTCTACGTCGATGTACCGGGTTGTGATAATCTCTCGTGCTTGCAATTTCTCGAGAAGTTTCTTTTGCCTTTCCCCAGGCTTGCCTTGGCGAAGGATGTAACCGTCATACTCCATTGATGCACCTTTGAGGTTGAAAATGAGAGAAATGGGTTTTTGTAGAAGGATGGTGAAAAAATGGATTTTTAAGAGATTTTGATGGATGGGTATGAAAATGGAAGTTGGAAAGGTTAATGGGATGGTGAGTAGATGAAAAAGTTGTGAACTTTATGGGGGTTGATGGAGGTTTTCAGATGGGTAAAAATGGAGGTTAGGGAGGTTGAAGGTGAGAAAATGGGAGAAATGGTGGTTCTGCCCCGTATATAGTTCCAGACCCCATGGCGGGCGCCATGGACTATATGGCGGGCGCCACCTTTGTAAAAAGTCTGGGCTGAATTTTTTCTTTGCTTTCTTGGGCTTTCTTCTCCTCTTTTATTTGGGTGGTGCAGGTAGCACTTCCTTCTTGTTTTTAGTACATGCATATTTTTTTTGTTAGGTCTAAAAATAAAAATACAAATAATAAATAAGTAAATAAATTAATAAAATAAAACTAGAGAATAATAAACATAAAAATGCATATATATATATATATATATATATATATATATAACCAAAGTACATCATGAACAACATGGAAGCCAAATGCGAGAATGTAAAACATATATATATATATATATATATATATATATAAGTCTGTAAAATGGAAATAAGTAAATAAAACGGTAAAGAAGATAATGAGAGTAGTGTCATCACGGAGTCGGAGGCTCCTCGGTCTGGTCAGAACCTCGAACTGCGACTAACTCGTGGCATAGATCTGCAATCTCTTGATACAAGCAATCAGCCTCTGTCGAGTGAGTCAGATCGGACACCTGGACCTGCAAGGTAAGGTCAGTAACCTCCTGTTGAAGTCTGGCAGTCTCCATACGTAGCTCAGCTAGCTGTGTGTACACGTCAGGTCTCTGCAAGGAAAGATTATTCGACAGCACTGTAATCCTGGGAGAAGGTGGTGTAGGGTGATACTCTGGAACCGGTGGAGTGCGAGGCTCATCAACTGTCTCTCCATAACCCTCTAAAGCATAACTCCAATTAGCAGGGTCGTGGACACTAGTCATGATAGGATCAGGAAAAGTGAAGTAATGGATGGTCTCCCTGTCGATCAAGAGCTTGAACTGGTCAGGGTGAAAGGAAGCTCTCCTCATCAACCCTCGGTCCAAGAAAAAATCGATATCCAACATGGTATACCCGCAGTAGGGAGTTAGGTGAAGCAGCTTACTAGTAACACCCAAAGCGGTAGCAATCTGAGTAACTGTTCCTCCCACATGGATGATTCCTTCTGAAGATCTGGCTGTGAGTGTGAAGTTATCAAGCAGAAAGTTCCCACAGGCCACAGGACACGACTGGTTCACACAGAAAAGGAAGAAGATCTCCTCCTCACTAACATGGACATCAGCATCAGCCTTTCCAAGGAAGGTGTGGGCAAGGATCATCTGGAAATACCTGAGAGCTGGGTTATGGATAATGTGAGATAACTGGGTGGACGGATCAGGGCTTCCTCCACCTGTGATATCACTTCAGAACTTGTCGATATCTCGACTCATAAAGTATCCCATAGGTAAATCAGGAATGGCTCAGGGGAAGTCTGGAAACCTAGCAAATCACCAAACCCCTTATGGGTAAAAGAGCACTCTGTCCCAAACAGTCTGAACATGACGCTGCCTTCCGGACCATCATATGGCTCATGGCTAAATGAACTGAGGAACTCCAGGGTGAGGTTTCTATAGGTCGAATGCATGTCATCAACATACTCATCCCAATGGAGCTGGCTACATAGAAACCTTATACTGGGCTCGATGCCTAAGGCATCCATGCAAGCCTGGTCAGGGTAATGGGTAGGTACCATGGGGCGCTGGTAAAGAACTAAATAACGCTGTCTCTGTACGTCATCTCTGAAAGCGTCGTGCATGTCGTCGAAGGTCTGCATCCTGAAAAGAAGGCTTAGAGAATGGGACCTGAAAACACAAACATCATAAAAGGTCAGTCTATATAAACAAACTAATCAATATAGAGACAAAATGTAAGATATGAAAAGTAATAAATATAGAAGAAAAAATAAAGAAAAATAAAGAAAACTGTGGGTTGCCTCCCAAGCAGCGCTTGTTTAACGTCGTTAGCTTGATGAGTAGAACTCATATAGCTGAAGTAGGTAGTGATGGATCGATCAGAGTGTGGCTGGAGTAGTCAATGGGAATGTCACCTCCTTCGTAGTGTTTTAACCTCTACCCATTTACAATGAATGGACTACAAGAATGGTTCTTGATCTCAACTGCTCCGGATTTTAGGACTTTAGAAACTTCGAAAGGACCTGTCCATCTTGAACGAAGCTTTCCAGGAAAAAGTCACAACCTGGAATTAAAGAGGAGAACAGGATCTCCTATATTGAAATCTTTCTTTATAATTCTTTTATCATGCCAAGCTTTGGTTCTTTATTTATATATTATGGCATTTTCATAGGCAGACTGGCGGAGTTCTTCTAGTTTATGAATGTCAAGGATGCGCTTTTCACCAGCAGTCAAATAATCTAATTTTAAGGTTTTAATGGCCCAATAGGCCTTGTGTTCTAACTCAAAGGGTAGGTGACATGACTTTCCATAGACCAATTGGTAAGGAGTTGTTCTAATAGGGGTTTTAAAGGCAGTTCTGTAGGCCCATAGTGCTTCTTATAGCTTCTGAGACCAATCTTTTCTAGTTATTGAAACAGTTTTCTCTAAGATTTATTTAATCTCCCTATTAGATACCTCTACTTGGCCGCTAGTTTGTGGATGGTAAGGTGTTGCTACTCTATGCTTAACTCTATATTTTCTTAAAAGTTTATCAAAAATTCTTGATATGAAGTGCGATCCACCATTGCTTATAACAAGACGTGGTACTCCGAATCTAGGGAATATATAATTCCTAAACAGCTTAATCACTACACGTGTGTCGTTTGTGGGTGAGGCTATGGCTTCAATCCATTTAGACACGTAGTCAACAGCTACTAAGATATATTTATTTCCAAATGAGGGTGGAAATGGTCCCATAAAATCGATGCCCCAAACATTGAAAAGTTCTACTTCCTAAATGTTCCTTAAAGGCATTTCGTCACGTCTTAAGATGTTCCCAGTGTGCTGGCACCGGTCACATTTGAATATATAGGCATGAACATCACGCCACATTGTGGGCCAGAAAAGGCCAGCTTGAAGAATTTTGGTGTGTGTCTTGGAGGTACTAGCATGTCCTCCATAGGGTGCAGAGTGACAGTGTTCTATGATATTTCTTACCTCTTCTTCTGGAACGCAACGACGAAAAATACCGTCTGTACCTCTTTTGAAAAGAAGTGGCTCGTCCTAATAAAATTTTCTTACATCGTTAAAGAACTTCTTTTTCTGTTGATAGTTAAGGTCAGGAGGTACGATATCAGCGGCTAGGTAATTAACAAAATCGGCGTACCAAGGTACGCCACTTACCGCCAAAGATTTTTCAAGGTTCTTATAAGGATCTAGGTTATTTTCTTCAATGGCTTCTATCTTAACTATTAACCTGTCATTGGCAAAATCATCATTTATAGGTACTAAATCTGGTTTCAGGTACTCAAGTCGAGAAAGGTGATCAGCAACTACATTTTGTGTGCCTTTCTTGTCTCAAATATCTAGATTAAACTCCTACAATAAAAGGATCCATCGAAGTAACCTAGGTTTGGCATCTTTCTTGCTTAATAGGTAATGAATAGCAGCGTGGTCTGTGTAAACTATAATTTTAGCTCCTACCAGATAAGATCGAAATTTGTCTATAGCAAAAACTACAGCAAGGAGTTCTTTTTCAGTGGTTGCGTAGTTAAGCTGAGCAGCATCTAGGGTTCTACTAGCATAATAAATTACATGTAATTTCTTATCCTTTCTTTGACCTAGAACAGCTCCTACAGCGTAATTGCTAGCATCGCACATGATTTTGAAATGTTCGGTCCAATCTAGGGGTTGCATAATGGGTGCGGAAATTAGCGCTTGTTTCAAAAGGTTAAATGCCTCAATGCATTTTTCATCAAAATTAAATTCAACATCTTTCATCAGGAGGCCAGTTAAAGGTTTGGTTATTTTAGAGAAATCCTTGATAAAACGCCGGTAGAAACCAGCATGTCCAAGAAAACTTTGGACTTCTCTAATGGTCTTAGGAGGTTTTAGGTTTTCTATTACCTCTATCTTGGCTCTATCTACTTCAATACCCCTTTCAGAGACTATGTGTCCTAAAACTATACCTTCGGTAACCATAAAGTGACATTTCTCCTAGTTTAATACCAGGTTTACATCCACACATCTTTTTAGGATTTTCTCAAGGTTAACGAGACAGTTTTTGAAATCAAATCTGCATACCGAGAAATCATCCATGAATACTTCCATAATTCCATCAAGGTAATAGGCAAAGATTGACATCATACAACGCTGGAAAGTAGCTGGAGCCTTACAGAGGTCGAAAGGCCGTCTATAGGCGAAGGTTCCATAAGGGCATGTGAAGGTTGTTTTTTCTTGATCTTCTGGGTGAATAGGAATTTGAAAGAATCCCGAATATCCATCAAGATAACAAAAGTGGGAGTGTCTGGCTAAACGCTCCAGCATTTGGTCTATAAATGGTAAAGGGAAATGATCCTTCCTAATTGCTTTGTTTAATTTTCTGTAATCTATGCACATACGCCATCCTCCTTCTATCCGTTTTGCTACATGTTCGCCTTTCTCGTTTTGCACGACTGTGATGCCTCCATTTTTAGGTACTACATGCATAGGGCTCACCCACTTACTATCTGAGATTTGATAAATTATACCTGCTTCCAGTAACTTAAGAACTTCCCTCTTAACAACATCACTCATTATAGGGTTTATCCTTCTCTGATGTTCTCTGGAGGGTTTCGAATCTTCCTCAAGTAAAATCCGATGAATACACACGAATGGACTTATACCTTTTAGATCAGAGATATTATATCCTAAGGCTGAGGGATATTTCCACAGAACATATAAGAGCTGGTCTGTTTCTTCTCGGTTTAAGGTAGCACTGACTATGACTGGACGGTTCATTTCCCCGTCCAAAAACTCATATCTTAGATTCTTGGGTAGTTCTTTAAGTTCTAAAGTTTGTTTCTTGGGGCATGGTATTGGATCGGGGGTAAGGGATAAACATTCGTGAAGGTTATCATCAATGTAGAGTTCCATAAATCCATCATCTTCCCTTATTAGGGTTGAAGGCAATTTGATTGTTTCTATGGGTTCTTCTTGATCTAGTTCCCTAATGCATTCATCAATGATGTTTATGGCATAACATGAGTCTCCTAACACTGGTGCCATAAGAAATTTCGACAAAATGAATTCTATCTTTTCATCACCTACCTCAAAAGTCAACTTTCCTCTCTTGACATCTATTATGGCTCCTGCGGTTGATAAGAATGGCCTACCTAGGAGGATTCAAATGTCATCATCTTCTTTAATGTCCATGACAACGAAATCAGTAGGGATAAACAACTGACCGATCCTAACTGGGACGTCTTCTAATATGCGTACTAGATATTTTGAAGGATCTATCGGCTAATTGAAGGGACATCTTTGTAGGTTGCAGTTCTCCTATTTTTAACCTTTCACAAACTACTAGTGGCATTAAGCTCACACTAGCTCCTAAGTCCAGGAAAGCTTTATCGATGACATGACTCCTCAAAATACAAGGTATGGAGAAATTTCCAGGATCTTTCTCTTTTTTGGCAAGTTTATTCTCAGAAATGGAATTGCATTCCAAAGGTTTTGGATCGTCAAGTCTACGTTTATTAGTAAGGATGTCCTTGAGGAACTTTGCATAAGATGGTATCTGGGTGATGGGATCTCCACATGAAGTTTTTCTATGACTTTAATGAATTTCTGGTATTGGTTATTGATCTTGGTTTGTTTGAGTCTTTATGGATAGGGTATTGGAGGTTTGTATGGTGGGGGTGGTTCATAATTTTTATCTATAGCTTCTCCCTTATCTTGGTTTTTCTGTTCTTCAGATTCCACTGATTTCTCTACTTCGTCCGTAGGTACAATGCTTTTCTTAGAAGTTTTGGGTTTTCCCAATGCCGGGTTAAACGGTTCATCGTAAGCGGTCCCACTTCGTAAGGTAATTGCATTGGCTTGTCCTCGGGGGTTTTGTTGAGATTGTCCACAAAATTGCCCTCCAGGTGTGGTTTCGGGAGCTTGTTTGAGAGCTACCTGAGAGATCTCGGTTTCAAGCATCTTATCGTGGGTGACTATTTAGTCTACCTTGGTTCCTAACTAGGTGATCATTTCATTTACATGAATGTTTTGGTTTAGGAATTCTTTGTTTTGCTGGGTTTGAGCCGAAATGAAATTTTCCATGATTTTCTCAAGGTTCGGCTTGGGCGGCACAGCTTGCATAGGTTAGTTTTGTTTCTGGGCTTGAAAACTGGGTGGTCTCAGAGGTGCAGTGTTTTGGATAGGGTTATTGTTTTTGTAGGAAAAGTTTAGGTGATTCCTCCATCCAGGGTTATAAGTTTTTGAAAATGGGTTCCCTTGGGCGTAGTTGACCTGGTCTGATTTAGTTTCATTCAACAGATTGCATTCCGCTGATTGGTGTCCTTTGGTTCCACATAATTCGCATTCCGACAAGACTGTTGCTGCAGTAGCTGGGTTTGCGTACATATGTTCGACCTTAAGGGCCAAAGCGTCCATTTTCGCTTGCATCATGTCTATAGAACTTATCTCATGTATTCCTCCTTGGGCTTCTTTCTTCTCCACTGTTGCTCGTTCTGTTCCCCACTGACAATGGTTTTGAGCCATATCTTCGATGAGAGTGCAAGCTTAAGGGTAAGGTTTATTCATCAGAGCACCACCAGCGGCAGCGTCGATGGTCATCTTAGTGTTATAATGAAGTCCATTATAGAAGGTATGAATGATTAGCCATGATTCCAGGCCATGATGTGGACATATTCTCAATAGGTTTTTATATATCTCCCAAGCTTCGAAGAGTGATTCACCTAGGTTTTGAGTAAATCTGGTAATTTGATTTCGAAAGACAGCAATTTTACTTAGGGGAAAATATCTAGCAAGGAAAACTCTCCTATGGTCTTCCCAAGTTGTTATAGAATTGGCTGGAAGGGAATCTAACCATGTAAGGGCTTTGTCTCTGAGGGAGAAAGGAAATAGTCTTAGACGAATCGCCTAAGGAGTAGCACCATTGGTTTTAAAAGTGTCAGCTAATTGGCTAAAGACTTTTAGATGTTGATTTGGGTTCTAAGATGGGAGACCCGCGAATTGGTTTTGCTGTACTAATTGTAATAGGGAGGGTTTCAGTTCGAAATTATTAGCAGGAATATTAGGGTTTACTATACTAGAATTGGGTTCGTCATCGGATGGTTGAGCGAAATCCTTAAGGGGTCTTTGGTTACGGTCTTCGGCCATAGTTTCCTTAATCCTACGAAGTAAGAGACGTGTGCGAGCGTAACGTTCAGGTTTCGCTAAAGGATCTATAAGACTATCGGTGCTGCGAGTTCTTCGCATTGACCAGTATGTAAAGCCTTAGTCTAGACGGTGTAACAACAAGGTACGAAATATGACGTAATTGGTCCCCGGCAACGGTGCCAAAAACTTGAAGTGGTGTTTTCGCAAGTATACGAATCGCGTCAGAGTAATATAAAAGATTATCGATCCCACAAAGACCAAACGTCAATCTATCGATTTCTATCGTTACGATGTTTATCTAAGGCAAATCAATCGGGAGTTCGTGAGCGTACAGTAAAAGCAGAGTAAAGTACGAAGATATAAAATTCAATAAACAATAGGCTTGAATGTAATTCACACAGTCAGATAATATTCCAAATTCTTGTAAATAGAACTACTTATGGGGTAATGTTTTCTACTTATGAAAATAACTAATTTAACGGGAACTGTCGCTTTAGCGTAATCATAACCGAGTTTATCCCTTAATCGAACCCTCTTATTGTCACTTATAAAAAGGCGCGCATTGCGTTAAAGTAATAAACCTATTTTTAAGAAATATAGTTTCTTGATTCAGTTGAAAAGTATTTTGACTTGGAACTTTTAACAAAAAGAGGTTCATGCGAACCGGACTTTAAACCCATAAACGCGTCTGAAAATAGTTTTAAAATCGTTTTTCTAAAGTTTTAAAAAATCCTACTAAACTAGACAAAGCGCTTTCGCTTCCTTTGAACAGTTAAGACTAACCAAGTTTAACCAAAGGTTGGACAACTTTCGATCTTACCCAACAGAAATAAAGTACAGAAAACTCGTGTCAAAAATCAAAATAACCCCTAATCATTTCTATCGACACCTTGTATGGAATATTACTTTAACTATGATCCTTACATTCTAACCTTTAAGATTTAGCCGAACATGGAAATGTAAATAGACATGTTGAAATAGATCATGTTAAAGTAAAGCGAGTGCGAGAAATAAAGAAAGTAAAGCGAGTGCGAGAAATAAAGAAAGTAAAGCGAGTGCGAGAAATAAAGAAAGTAAAGTGAGTGGGAGAAAATTAAGAAAGTAAATGCGAGTGCGAGAAAATAAAGAAAGTAAATGATGATATTGTAAATGAAACCTGCTCCAAATTGGAGGCTTTAAATCTGGTACAACTGGAAATAAATGTCTGGAAAAGAAAATGGCGGCAGGATTAACTTCTACCAGAGTGCTCTAAACTCGATTACAGACTCGATCAAACAGTGTGATGACTCCCCGATGTGAAGATTTTATCACTTTACACTACTGAAATATATGGCTTGAGTTCTGAAACTAAGCTTGGATGAAGAAAAAGGATTCAGAACTCGTCTATTTATAGCCTAGGAAATTAACATGGAAGGACAAAAGTGCCCCCAACTTCTTTTGGTAGGGAAAACAAACGAAAAAGATGGCGCCCGCCACCCCCTCATGGCGCCCGCCATGTGAACCAAAGGAGAAAGAAGTGGAGATCGTGGTAGTTAACATCAGTTGACTCTTATCCAAGTCATGGCCTACCCTATGGCGCCCGCCATGGTAGATGCCATGTGTACAATTTCCTCTAAAACTGGTTTTCTTGCTCGTTTTTCTTCATTTCTTCACAAGGAGCTCTGGAAATACAAAGAACATGAAAACAAAACAAAACACAAGCATAACACAAGAAAATGGCAATAAAATCCAAAGAAACATGTGCAATCCGAGTCAAATACGTAGTGTGTTTCAGTGTTAACAGTTGACATCCTCCGAGCGTACATCACCAAATGGCTTTGAGGGCAAGAGTTACCCTTGTATTTCTCAAATTCGGGCACCTTAAATTTGGGCCGAACTTTCACATTGGGGACCAAACAAAGGTCTGCAGCATCCTTTCCAAATAGATCCTGATCGCGAATGGCTTGCAGTTCCTTCTGCATCTCCAAGAACTGTTCCTGGAATTCCTTCATTCTGTTGCCCATACTTTCGTTTCCACCAGAAGGTATATGTGGAATCTGTCTTTCCAGGACAGTGTGCACCACGGGTTGTGGTATAGACATTACAGCTATGACTCTTGGCGTCTCCCAAAGTTTGTAACCTTCTGTAGTGGTTGTCATGCCCCTGGCATCTTCGCTTTCCCGAAGTTTGTAACCTTCAGGCCCAGCGGCTCCTGCTGCAATTTCCGGATCTTCCGTGATCGGCAGAATATATCCTTCTGGGATATAGTTGAGTGGCATGCCCTAGGGACAATCTTTAGGCATGTTATACCGAGGATCAATCTTTTCCACTATAGGCGTTGATGTGATCTCTGAGATCACAGTCCGTTGTATCTGAGTTGCTGCCAGAGCTTGCATGTCACTGTGAAGTTTTCTCAGATCCTCTCTCAGAGCGCCAATTTCTTCTCTCAACTCTCTATTCTCTTCCTCGAGATTATCCATTTTCTTTTGTTGATTGGCCCGAGTATTGTACGAATGAGACAGTTTGATTCTAGAATCGAGACACAGACGTGAGATTCGTAGAGAAGAAGAATGCGTTTATGTGAGAATGATGAATGATATGCAATGATTATATTATTTAGTTTTTTTCCGTTTAATCAAAAGAAAATTCAACAATTAGATTTCAAATATCAAATAGTGGGGAAACCCCGTTTTATTGAATTCAAAGATTGCGGAATGGAAATACAGTAATTTACAAAGTGTTGTAAAAGGAAATCTAAACTTATGGATCCTGAGTCCTCTCTGAGGAGGGCTCAGGTGCTGATTCCGGTACTTTCCTTTTCTTTGACCGGGGCTCTTGAGCCGTTGTCAGGTTGTCATTCCTTTTCCAAGTGAAAGGAGCGAGAAAGTTTCTTTGGTCTTCTTGATTCTCTATAGCATGTTGCTCTAAAATCTCAATCAGAGCATCTTTATCTTTTAGTAGTTGTTGTATTTTTTTACACTCCACATTGAGAATGCGGTACTTGTTATTCCAAGACCTCCTCTCCTGTTGAACTTGGTTGAGAGTAACCTGAAGTTTTTTCGTATCCAACATAAAATAAAGGATAGGTTCCTTCAACGGAAGAACTTCGTGACGAGGGTAAGGCATCCTCAGCTTGAGAGCTCTAGTTTGTACCCAGTGGAGATAAGGTTCCACCGTGACACAATCCGGTTTTCCTAGAGACTCTCTTCCTTTCCTATGAATATGTTTCCAGGCATGCAATATTTCTGTCTTTAGTGCCCTATCATTTTCTCCTTCCTTGAAGAATAGACCTTTAGATGAGCATTACGCGGGACATGCCTCATCGGGTATCCGAATTGACGACGAACTAAAACTGGATGATAATTAATTCCTCCCTTAGTTCCTATAAGGGGTACATTAGGGAAATTTCCACAATGCTCAATGATCCTGATCCCGTCATAGATTCGATTGTACCAATCGATGTCAAAGTTGGTAAAAGACATGATTCTCTGCGACCAACGCAACGTACTCTTTTGATCCCAAAATGCGGCAGACTTTGGCAAATGGGAAGTGAACCATTTGTATAGCAGGGGTACACAATATGTGATCATTCCTCCGCTATAAAAATTCCTTAAGTGTATAGAATGATAGGCATCTGCGAGCAGTGTTGGTACGGGGTTTCCAATCAGAAAGATTTTAATGGCATTGATATCAACGAAGTTATCAATGTTAGGAAACAGAAATAACTCGTAGGTGAGCAAAACAAAGATGCTTTCGAAAGCGACCATGTTTCCTATACTAGCAAAGTACAAGGCTTTCTTTATCAAAAATCGGGCTGGCAAACCCCGGGATTCCGCCCTTAGTGGTCATGTGAGTTCTGACTCCTAACTCGTCCAAATAGATTTCTCTGGAAATGGTTTGATCCTTTGGAATTTCTTCCAGTCCAGAAAAGGGAGCGTGATCAATGATAGGTAAATCAGTCAGGTGAGAATACTCCTCCAGTGTTGGTGCCAGCTGATAATCCGGGAATGTGAAACAGTGATAGACCGGATCGTAGAACTGGATTAGCATAGACAGGATTCCTTCAATTACATGGACCCTTAACAGAGACAACAGTCCTCCATACTTAGCTCTGAAAGCCTCAGGGTTGGTGATCATCCTTTCCAACCCTCTTAAATCCTCTAGTTTTGGAACCTTGAAGGTGTACTTGTGAGTCTTCCTTCTACCGAAATCCATAACGCAATCTTTCTCTCTGATATTTGCAATCATTGCTTTAGTTTAATTTGAAAAATAGAGACTAGAAGAGAAAATTTTTCTTTGTTTTAATGTTTTTTAGATGAATACATGAATGCAGCACACAAAAGCATAGAAAAAACATGGGGTCAAAGGGTCGGTGTCATGAAGTCAAGGCTCTACCCATCCCCAAAGGTTATACTGGTGATTTTTTGTACATGTCCTCAAAATCACTGACCCCTCTTGGGATAACGACAGAAAGCGGATATCCAAGTGAGCTGAAGTATCTTAGAGTAGTCTCAAATGAGGGTAGTATCGCGTGACAACTATTTTCAATAGCTTCCGCACTACAAAATGGTTTCAGTCTACTAAAATCCTCAGTTTCTCAGATAACCCAATCGAACAATCTACTTTCAACAACCGAAGTCGTATAGGCATTGAATCCGCAAAGGGCATCTCCACTGATTCGATGGTCGATCGGGGTCTCTTATTTGGGAGTCACTCCCTGTAAGATTACCCGTCTAGTGCCATCACCTATCTTAGGTGTATACTCAATCTCTCCAGATGCGGCATCACAGGCATTCCCGTTAGCAAAAAAAATAAACACGGATATCAATTAGGAAAAGCGATATATATATTCATCCTAAAACTAACATCCTAGACCTCTTAAGAGCTATAATAATCCTAGTCCTAACAGACAAGGGCTCCCCAGCAGAGTCGCCATTTCTGTGGTATTTTCTAAACTTAAGGTTTCTACCTAAGAGATGGGAGAAGAATGATCTCTCCCATTGTGGTTGCCATTTTTCTGTAGCGCGGTTTTTGTGGTTTCGAATCACTATCGCTTTGGGTGCTACAATTCGATTCATTTTTTATCCTGTGAAGCTGATTAAGGAAGGGAAATAGATGTCTCCAATTAAGCCTGCTTGCATACTGAGTTTAAACAGATGACTGTTGGTTTACAAATGCTATTAAGATAGTGGGTCTCTCTTAGGTTATTTTGTTAAGAATAGAATGTCTTGACTGTTCATGAGGCTTTTGGGTAGATGCTATACCTGATTTTACTTTTGATTGATGTATGAAGGTATTGGACTTAGAGTTTTTGGTTAGTGTGCTCGCTAAGATTTTTGCAATCTTATGCCTACGTATTCCCGTTTAAACGAAATAGGGAAATCAGAGAAATCGTAGTTCCTCCTATTCTAAGGGAGGAAAAAGATGCTTTAGTGTCTTGTTCAAAGCCCAAGACAAAGGCTAAAAGTTTTGACTGAGAGAGAATTTGTCATCTCTAAAGTGGAATTGTTGATTTTTGTGTGCCTTGATCGAAGCCCAAGGTTGAAGCTAAAAGGTTTATTGACTCCACTGGGGAAGTACTTGTATAAAGCCTAAGAGGAGGCTGGGAATGACTGACTCAACAAGAGAGTGTCTATATGTCTTGTACAAGGCCCAAGATTGAGGCTAAAAAGAGACTGAATCTTTGGGGATATCATTATACAAAGCCTAAGAGGAGGCTAAAAGTTTGAATTTTATGGGGAAAATGTTCTTTCTGTCTTGTACAAAGCCCAAGATTGAGGCTGAAAGGGATTTGACTCTTATTGGAGAGCGTTATCTATCTCGTACAAAGCCCAAGATGGAGGCGGAAAAAAGTTTGACTCTGCTTGGGAGTCTATTCCTCGAAGTCTAGTGAAGGCTCGGAGGAATTGATTTTGTTGGGGCAAATGTCTGTCCCAAGCTTATGGAGGTTTATATCTCGTACAAGGCCCAAGATAGAGGCTAAAAGGGTTTGAATCAACAAGAGAGTGCTTTTCTGTCCTGTAAAAAGCCCAGGATTGTGGATGAATAAGCTGGAGAAAGCCTAAGAGAAGGCTAACCTTGCTAGGGAGAATCATTATACAAAGCCTAAGAGGAGGCTATCTCTGCTAGGGTAAATCTTTATGCCAAGCTTAAAAGGAAGCTGGCAAAGATTGTCTTAACAAGAGGAAGGTTTTTATCTGTCTCGTACGAAGCCCGAGATTGAGGCTAAAAGGGGTTGAATCAACAAGAGAATGCTTTTATCTATCTCGTACAAAGCCTGAGACTGAGGCTAAAAGGGTCGACTCAACAAGAGAGTACTGAAAGGTGATTGACTCAACAAGAGATCCTGCGAGGGTGATTGACTCAACAAGAGAGTCTGAAAAGTGATTGACTCAACAAGAGAGTCTGACTCAACAAGAAAGTCTAAGACGGCGCTTGACTCAACAAGAGAGTCTGAAAAGGTTAGCTCCGCTGGGGAGAATCATTGTACAAAGCCCAAGAGGAGGCTAACTTCGCTGAGGAAGGATCATTATACAAAGCCTAAGTGGAGGCTAACTTTCTGCTGGGGATTCTTGAGATCCCGAGGCAGGTCCAAATGGGGAAATCAACTCTTGCAGGGGAATGCGGAAGAGTTGAGACATCATAGACCTTGAGGCTCTGATAGTGTTATAATGACTTGACCCTGGTTGGGGAATTTTGGGAGAAAGACGTGGTTTTAGAACACGCATGTTTTAAATCGGTTGGAGATTAATCCAGAATCCGGGGTTTCTCCTATACGTTATTAAGGAACTTGAGAATGTCTTTGAGACTCAAGAGGATTTAGACTGGTCAAGTATATGGGAAGAGTTTTATCTTTTGTATGATGCCCAAGAGGAGGCCGACTCGTTTAAGGGATGAGTATCAACCCTAAAATTGGTCTGAAGGTTTCGACTCCTTTTAGAAAGATAGCTCTAATGAAGGATGACTAAGTTCCATCCTATACCTGTAAGAGGTCTTCAGGGTCCTTGTATTAAGCCCAAGAGAAGGCGTGAGAACTTCTAAGAAGCCAAAGGGTCCTTGTACAACGTCCAAGAGGAGGCGGGGATGCTTTTAGGAAGCCTGTGGGTCCCCAAACCATGAGAAGTTCAAGAAATGCAATTCACAGAGAAGAGATCATTCCAGTAAAGTTCGAGGGTTTGGAAGAAACTCAAGAGATGCTATTCACAGAGAATAGATCAACTCCAGGGAGTAGAATTTCTTTGACAATTTCTAAGGGTAACAGTATGAGAAAAGGTTCACCGAGAATGCTGCCTTTCTCTTTGTTCTATATTGTTTAACCCCAAGAGGAGGGAAGACTGTATCCGGTAATCCTATGGGGATCTAGTTTTGTTTGTATTTAAGAGTGACCAACAGGGCTTTACCTAGTTCTAGACCTAGTTTCTGGGGAAAACTCTAAATAACTATACTAGTATATATACAGTTGATATATGACCAATATGTAAAAGGGGATGAAAGAAGACTTACAGTGAAGCATCCCCACAATACCGTTATATATATGAAAGCAGTAAATGAAAGCGGATAAACACTTACCCGTTGTAGAGCTTCAATGCTGTTTTGTTAGTTGTTTAACAAAGAAATTAAAGAAAGTTTTGATAACAACTGTATATTTGAATTTAAAATCAAAGGAGAAAGTGTTTTGAAAAGATTGTTGGGGCTTATACTCAAGGAGAGGCCCAAGGTTTTAACAGTGATCGTACCGCTGTTTTGAAGATCGTATCGGGACTTATACAACAACTGAGGCCCAAAAAGTTTATTTACAAAAGGGGTGGGTCTTACGCTCTCTCAAGAGGCCCAAAGATTATTTTTGTACAAGAGATGAGGATTACAACTCAGGGAGAGGCCCATGGTGGACGGTGATCGTACCGTCGTTTTGAAAATCGCCGGGGGACTTATACAATTATTTGAGGCCCAAAATGTTTGGCTTTCAAAAGGGGTTGGGTCTTACACTCTATTAGAGGCCCAAAGTGTTTTTAGGAAAAGGAATGGAACTTATAGCTCAAGGAGAAGCCCAGATGATTTTTGTTTTTTCAAGGCGACGATCGCGCCGTGATTTTGAAAATACAGTGGGACTTATACAATGTCTGAGGCCCACAAAGTTTTGTATTTTCAAAGGGGTTGGGTCTTACACTCTCTCAAGAGGCCCGTGAGTGTTTGAAAAAGATTGAAGAGGGTTGAAAATCAAAGAAACCCTAATTTCATTTTCTTTTAACAGTAAACCTTTTAAAAAATGACAAAAATACCAAATAAGTCTAAATAAACGACTTTTGATTTTTGGTTAAGGTTTGAAAAATGATTTTTTAATCACAAGACGATTTAGGGCTCATTTGATTTTGATTTTCACGATGAATATTCATTTTTTAAAAGGTTAAAAAAACAATAAAAATGAATTTATTTACAAAAATATCAACTATATTAAATAATTAATATAAATTTGATTTTTTTGTGGAATAAAATATTTTAACATTTTTGTGATTTTTTTCAAAAAGAACCAATAAAAAATAATTAAAATTGAGAGAGTTATTAATTTTTCAAATCATTAAAAATAATAGGAAAAATAATAAAAAGTGGAAAAAACATTAAAAAGGGGTCTGGGGCGAGGGGGATTCGAACCCCAGACCTCTTGTGTGCAGGACGCGCCTTCTACCACTGGGGTGGTGATACATCTGTGTATCAAAACTCACCCACAAATACATAAGGCTTGCCTTGTTCTAGGCCTGGCCAAGGTAAGGCAAGGCAAGGTTTAGGCCAAAAACGTGAAGCTTGTAACTTTCTCATTTCTCCATGGATTGGGACAAAATTTATGTCTATCCTGCCTAGAATTTCACAAGGAATCCAATGGTGGTGGTGGTTGTTTCAGATGAGGCTCCTATTTCAAAACCCGATAGTGTTCTTGAAATAGGCCTATAATTGCATTTTCTGTGCCACCCTTGTTACAAGCATGAATTACATGGCAAATTGGTTCAAACACAACATATATAACATGTATGAGATGTGTATGATCAGTGGACCTCAAAGCAATGCATATTTCAAAGAGTTCAAGTTGTGATGCTTACCTCTTTAAGAGCTTTTTGGGATATCTGCCAAGTCCTTTGTGCCAGAAACAATTTGATGCTTTGGACACCCTCAAATGATCACTTAGAAGCTTTTGGAATGGCTGGAACCAGCTGGAACCCTCAGGGATGGAAACTGGCCCTTTCTTGCAAAACGGGCAAAAGTGGCCAAAATAACAACTTTCTCAAATGGTGTTCCAGATGTGGGGAACCATTTGGGACAGTTCAAAGATGATATTTGGAGTGTGTTTGAGGTTTTATCTGGTTTTGAAAGTGACTGAATCAAGACATGGCTTGAAAAATGCAAAAAAAGTCCTATTTTGAGGTTTTGAGAGGGGACTTTGAGATTTTGGTGTTACAGGTCACTTATGAGAGTTTGAACAGCTTAGATATGACATATTGGATGTGTTTGGATCATGAGTTATGATGGAAATGCTCTCTAACTTAAAAACTCAGAGTTACCTTAGAAAAGAAGGCATTTTTGCCTAGAGAAAGAGATTTTGAGGAAAGCAAGTGTGGTAGTGCTTTGGTGTACCCAAATTGAGCACAAATGAGCGCTATTTATAGTAGAGCTAGTTTGTTTTGGCTGCAATAATGTGTGGCAACTGCAACAGGTCTGTGGCCAATTGTAGCATAAAGGAGTTATAGTCTTCCATGACCATTAACTTGAGGTTAGGGCACAAGCCTTTGGTTTCCTAGTTCAGAGATCATCCTTGACTCATTTAGTTGGAATAGGCTCGTTTCATGCCACCTTGGTGCATCCATTGAATGCTCCAAAACAAAATTGGAGTCTTGTCCCCCTTTTAGGCTTTTTTAGGTTTGACATGCTACTTGTAGTTCCAAAGACTTGGGAGGGTTATGGATCACTGTTTGTTCCTCCTTGGTCTCCCCCTGATGTGTTTAGATGGATAAACTTGTTTGTCATTTGCACAAATTGCTCAAATCGAGCAAAATGCACAAATCTGCTTTGTTATGACAGTTGCAGCAAGGCATATTGCCACTCATAATTCTTAGCTCAGATGGCATTTAATGGAGTTCTTGGACATTTTGGAAAGCTCTCATATGATACAACACATGTGTGATCATAGTTTGTCTTGACACTTTTTGAATCCAAGTGAAAAATGTCCGTACATTTTGAAAAAAGTGAAACAGATTCCGACTTAGTGAAAATTTCACTAAGTGTTGGAAAAATGTCACTTTTGTGTTTTCAGCCATTTTGATCACTCCATAACTTAAAATCCATGAGGAATTGGAATGAGCTGTAGTTGACACTTTTAAAGTATGCCATCAGAGCTACAAATCCATCTTTGGATCAGCCAAAATGGCTGCTTGGATCTCAAGTTATGATCCTTGGAAGATGGTACCCTAGCCACTTTGTTCCATAACTTAGAAAATTTCTAAGTTTTTTATGGTTACTCCTTTTACAAGTTATCCCACTTTCTTTGATTTTTCTTGATGAATGATGATTCCAATCACACATTAACATCATTTTAGGGTTAAAGAACCATAATTGTGAAAAAACTCAAAAAGTCAAACTTTAACTTTTGGGCACAGTTGACTTTTTATCAGATGAATTCCAAACTGTGTGATCCTCTATGAAATCAAGTCCTTGACCTAAATCAAACTTGATGGATGGATTCCATAGGTGTTATAGGGTGTATCGAATCATGTCCCAAGGTTTGGGAGGATGTCTTGGTCAAAAAGTCAAAGGTACAGTTGACTTTTTTTCTTTAAAACCCTAACTATGGTCATGATGAAATTAAAACTTGTGGATCAAGCTTCTTGGATCAATCCATTGTTGAAAATGGATCAATGTAGTGTATTGGAGACCCTCAAATCATGTCTTGAGGCCTTGGCCCATGTTTTGTCCCAAAAGTCAACTTAGGGGTGAATTAGGTCAAGAAACCCTAATTCCTGATTTTTTATGAATGTGTCCCCTGAGGTTAAATTGACTTGATGATGGGGTCCATGAGGTCCCTTGGAGTATCTTGAGTTATATTTTGAAGCATTGGCTCATGCCTAGATGAAAATTTTCATCTGGAGGCCCTGGTCGACCAAAACCCTAATTTGGTGACACAGGCGATCCTGAGGCTTAATCCACTTGGAATGCTGCAGCCTTGTGCTTGATCCTTGATGTGGGAGTCCTCTTGATCATTTATAGGTGTTTTAGAGGTTAGACAAGTTTAAAATCATGTCATTTCTTGATTGATCCTTTGTCTAAGTGCTCTGGGAGGGCTCAAAACCCTAATTCTTGATTGTAGTGAATGCTCACCCATCTTTGGGGAGACTAATGAGCTATGAAAGTTCATCCATATTGTGATGATGGTTTGCACAATGATGGGAATCTTAGTGGTCAAAATTTCGGGTATGACACATGTCTTTCCCTTCTTCAGGTTTTCTTCGATCTTTTCTGTTAGTTCTGCAGCTATGCAGTATGTATGTTGGCTAAATTTTGTTAAAACCTTTATGTTAGCTCTTATGTCACTGAAGGTGTTTTAACATGTTGTATGTGTATCTGCCATAATAGTTTAATTGCAAGTTGTGATATGTCAAGTGGGATGTCGTGACATTATGCTGCACTAAGCTAGTATGAGTGCATGGTTATTTTATGGTGTGACAGAATTCCATTCTGTAGGAGTTTTCTGAGATGTCATGACAGATGTCGTGACATGTTGCACTTCACTGAACCATAAGGTTAAGGTTCTGTGATGTGGCTGTTTATGCAGGGATGCTTCAGGATTTCTGTGTAATGTATTGACTGATGTATGATGCGCATTTTCCAAGATTGAAGCACTTGTGCATCAGATAAATACAACTCTCAACCTATGCAACAAGTGGGGATTTTGGACTGCATGGTTTTATTGTGTGGGAGATTGTTAGGTCATGACTTGGTTGATCAGACATCAGTACAGATGTGGTTATAATACTTGGCAGAATGTCGAGTAAGATGTTGAAGCATCATCAGCTATCATGGCAGTACTACTGTCTTATGTCATAACATCTTAATCTGGTACAACAGTATGTGGTTCAGACAGATGTCAAAGATAGATGTCATAATATCCTAATTTAGTACAGCAAGTGTTGCTGTTTTGCTGTCATGTGATGGTTAATCAAGATGTTAAAGGAGATGTCACAACATCATTGTCTGTTACAGCAGGTGCTGCTATGGTATATCTCTTGACAGATTTGATTTGATCTGATGAGATCCTTTTGGATATACCTCATCATTATACACAGGTCAAGGAGATTTATTAGGAACAAAGTACAGATTTAATTGGATTTCATAAAAAGGATCTTGGAGACTTTTAGGAAATTATTTGGAGATTTGTTCCTATTTTTATGGAGAAGATCTTGCAGCTGAATGTGGTACATCAAGATGTCTTGCTTGATGTCTTGACATGTGATTCTAATCTTCTGCAGGTGGTGTGTTTTTAGTATTGCAGGATTTGTGCATGATGTCAAACACGATGTTCTGACATCAGTAGACAAACTTCCAGTTCAGATTTTTAGGTTTTATTTGCTGCGCTATTTTTAGCAATCTTTTGTGTGTGATTGCATGCGTAATTCTGGGAGTAAAATTATGTTGGAGTGATATTATTTGGAAGCAATCTATATGTGAAGAATAGGGTTGGCTATTTTCATGCATAAAGATTTGGAGAATAATTAGTTTTAATTATTAATTAAAACTAAGATCTGCTAATGCCCAAGCCCAATGTAAGGAAAGTTTCTGGGAATATTATGTGGCGCTGTTTTATAGGTCTGGAAGATTCAAGTCAGAATCAAGAAGAATATTGAAGAATAATGACTTTCTAATTATGGAGATAAATTAGGAAGGAATTGATTGAAGACCTATTATGTAGCAGAAGTTTCTGCTGATTTGTAGCAGCTGTTATGCTGTGATTTGAAGCCCAAATCCAGTTGGGAATAAGTTATAAATAGAATGCTTGTAACCTAGAAAAAGCACGGGTCCAAGATGTAGATCATTAGGGTTTTGTCTAAGTGAACCACTCGGGTTGTGAGATGGTCACTGTGTTCTAACTCAGAAACCTGTAGGTAATGAGTTCTGTATTGTTCTTGGAGGAAGCTTTGAAGCAACTCCAAGATGGTGTTCTCAGTCAAGAGTCTTGGCTGAGTATAGGCATAGAAGTGTGTCTTCTACTTTTCTGTGATTGAAGAGTTGTTGGAAATCAAGCTGTTGATGCAGTGGCTGAAGTGTTGACTACTAGACATCATTGCGATGATTGGAAGTGAGATGGAGTCTCTTATCTAGGGTGGACTTAGGTAGAAGGGTTATTAGGTAGTGATTAAGTGAGTAGATCATCAACAGGTGTGTTGATTGTAGGGTCTATGAATTGATACTGCTGACAGTGAACTTCCTTCCTGGCTTGGTATGCCCCCAGATGTAGGTTGTTAGACCGAACTGGGTGAACAATTCTTGTGTTTATGCTTTTCAGTACTGTTATTGTTTATACCTTGCCATGTTATCTGTAACAGACCAGATGTCTCGACATCCTGTAGGACATCTGGGATCTGTCATACCAGAATTTCAATTGGTATCAGAGCAGGCATCCTATTATGTTTCTGGGTGAGATCCGAGGGGATACTTTCTGGTTCATGGTAGAGGAAGAAGGATGTTATATTGAAAAGTTGTTTGAACGTGATAGGTTCATATTGGTGTTTCAATGGTTCCCCAGTATTTCATGCAAAGGCTGTTTCAGCCAATATTAACCAAAGTGGAAGAATGGTGTTTTTTTTGTTATAGAGCTTCAGTTCATGATGTCAAGTCTGATGTCCTAACATGTGACTATAGAACTGGAGAACATTCAGTTCAGAATGTTGTGTTTGGTTTATTACCTTTTGGTTGCAATTCTTTGGGTTTTCCTGATGAGAGATTCCTGGCAAAAATCATGGTGGAGATTTTATTTGATTTGTTTCAAACCTAGAATTTCGTTTACACCTGGATAGTGGTGGTTTTGTGTAATATGTTGTACTTGAAGACTGTTGAGGAGGTTGTGATTGTTGTGTATTCTGCTGCATGGTATCTGATGGAACCCTGGGGGTCCTTGTGTCGCTAGTAAAGGAAGGGCAGTAGGGTTGGTCTCCTCAGAAGAGTTTATGTGTGATGATGTAGTGTATTCAAGACTGTTTCAACCAACTGTGTAAAGTTGCCAACGATACTTGAGTTTTATTTCTCAAGTCCACTCTTAAAGGCACTATAGTGTGTGGTTGATTTACTCTTCAAGAAATCTGTTGAAGAAAGGATAGAGCCGTTTATTTTGGTCTCTAGAAGAGTCTTTCTAATACTTGACCTAATTAGGAAAGTGACTCTGAGTCTTGTTGTTGTTTAGTTTTGTTGGAGCTTGGATTAGTTTTGAAGACCTTTAAGATGATCAAGGGAAGTCTTCATCTAGCTTAGGTTCAGCTATGTGATGTCCCCCACATGATGGAACACTTGGAAGAGTAAAAGATGCAGACGTGTTGATGGTGTGTATCATGCAAGTATTTATGGTCTGATTAGAAAGGGTGATCAGCTACTGGTGAACTCTTGTATCCCCTACAAAGAGTTGTACATGGATTACTACGGATGTTACCTCCAAAACCATAGTAAGTGTCAAATCCATGTGTTTGAGATTGTTGTCAGATCTGATGTTGGAACAGCATCTCAAAGGTGTTGAGTTTTCAGCCAAGGAAGTTAGTTGTGCTCATGGTGGAGTATCAGGTCAAGACACTTACCTAATCTGAAGTGATCAGTGGTGTGGATTAATAAAAGAGGGATCAGCTAGTGCCACAAGTGTGTAGGAAAAGAATGTCAGACCAAATGTCGTACCTTGTGTGAGAAGTTTACCTTATCACATATGATAAATACCTTGACAGGAGTTGAGTATTTGTCTGCTTTTGATAAGGATGTGCATCGAACCGATAGTGGATACTCTGACAGGAGCTGTGCGTGTATCTAAGGTGTTGTGCTTTCAACTAATGACAAAATATATTGACGGGAGACTATGTATATGTCTGATGTAAAAGTGCAGGACTGCATAAGTGTTGAGAATTTACTTTTATCTATTTGGCTGTTTATTTCTTTTCATGGTGTGTGGTGTATGTGATGTGTCAAGAATGTCCTAACAAATATTAGAACATTTTCGGGCTTAGTTATCCTTGGAGTAGGACTCTGAGTTCACATCTTATCTAAGAGGTATTTATCTTGTCATACGGGAGAATGATGGGTAAAGGATTGTCTTGGGAGCCTGATGTGAATGGGACATGCTAGAAGTGGATAAGTTTAGTGCTTATGGAACAATTGGGCTGAAAATTCTTGGATCTTTGATCTCAAGTCTGTTGGTTGCGGTACACGGATGGGTTCTGGGTATCCACACACTATATGATCATGAAGCTGCCATAGGATATCATGTAGTAGTTTTGGGGTGGTTCTTGCTGAAGAAGCATATGTTGAGAAAGATAGGGGGAGAGTAGAGAGTGATGTAGTGTAGAATTCTATGTGCTGTGGTGGTTGTTTGGTTTTCTGGTTTTCTGGTTCCTTGGCTTAAGGGAGAGCTTGGAGATTCTGTTTTTATTTGGAATGTGGTGTTTTTCTTAGTGCAGCTGGATTCTAATCATGATGTCAAGACTGGTGTCTTAACATCTGCTGACAGAACATTCTGTTCAGAATGTTATGGTTTTTGTCTCAAGAGAACACAAGCTTCTATCTGATTTATGTACTGTTGTGGTACATGGTTTGCTTGAGGGTCAAGCAGTAGGTGAATGTGTTCAGCAGGTGTGTTGAACAGAGGGTGCGCTCTTGAAGACATGAAGATGCGTCTTGTGTTTTCCATTCATTTTGGGTGTTCTTCTTGCAATGGAGCATTAGTTATCCATGACAGAGAGAGTACTGTAACCTTTCAAATTGTACAAGCTTCTGAGTAGGATGTGTTCTGCTACTGACTTGCTTGCTTTTGGTTGATTGTCCTTAAATGCATAGTTGCTTGGTTTGGAATATTATGGCTAATAAGGGGGAGATGGTTGTAAGTTGTAGTAGAGTTCCTTGGCTGTCTCCTTAAGGGGGAGCTGGTTGTGTTATCCAAAGGTTGTATGGATATTGCTCTGGTGTGCTATTGCTTTGCCAAATATGGCTAAAAAGGGGGAGAGTGTGTGATGTGATTGCATGATGTGCCGGTATCTCTGTTTGTTGGTTTTAGCCAAAATTTGCCAAAGGGGGAGTTTGTTAGTTCTGCAGCTATACAGTATGTATGTTGGCAAAATTTTGTTAAAACCTTTATATTAGCTCTTATGTCACTGAAGGTGTTTTAACATGCTATTTGTGTATCTGCTATAATAGTTTAATTGCAGGTTGTGATATGTCAAGTGGGATGTCGTGACATTGTGCTGCACTAAGCTAGTATGAGTGCATGGTTATTTTATGGTGTGACAGAATTCCATTCTGCAGAAGTTTTCTGAGATGTCATGACAGATGTCGTGACATGTTGCACTTCACTGAACCATAAGGTTAAGGTTCTGTGATGTGGCTGTTTATGCAGGGATGCTTCAGGATTTCTGTGTAATGTATTGACTGATTAATGATGCGCATTTTCCAAGATTGAAGCATCTGCGCATCAGATAAATACAACTCTCAACCTATTCAACAAGTGGGGATTTTGGACTGAATGGTTTTATTGTGTGGGAGATTGTTAGGTCCTAACTTGGTTGATCAGACATCAGTACATATGTGGTTATAATACTTGGCAAAATGTTGAGTAAGATGTTGAAGCATTATCAGCTGTCATGGCAGTACTACTGTCTTATGTCATAACATCTTAATCTGGTACAACAGTATGTGGTTCAGACAGATGTCAAAGACAGATGTCATAACATCCTAATCTGGTACAGCAAGTGTTGTTGTTTTGCTGTCATGTGATGGTTAATCAAGATGTTAAAGGAGATGTCACAACATCATTGTCTGTTACAGCAGGTACTGCTATGGTATATTTCTTGACATATTTGATTTGATCTGATGAGATCTTTTTGGATATACCTCATCATTATACACAGGTCAAGGAGATTTATTAGGAACAAAGTGCAGATTTAATTGGATTTCATAAAAAGGATCTTGGAGACTTTTAGGAAACTATTTGGAGATTTGTTCCTATTTTTATGGAGAAGATCTTGCAGCTGAATGTGGTACATCAAGATGTCTTGCTTGATGTCTTGACATGTGATTCTAATCTTCTGCAGGTGGTGTGTTTTTAGTATTGCAGGATTTGTGCATGATGTCAAACACGATATTCTGACATCAGTAGACAGAACTTCCAGTTCAGATTTTTAGGTTTTATTTGCTGCGCTATTTTTAGCAATCTTTTGTGTGTGATTGCATGCGTAATTCTGGGAGTAAAATCATGTTGGAGTGATATTATTTGGAAGCAATCTGTTTGTGAAGAATAGGGTTGGCTATTTTCATGCATAAAGATTTGGAGAATAATTAGTTTTAATTATTAATTAAAACTAAGATCTGCTAATGCCCAAGCCCAATGTAAGGAATGTTTCTGGGAATATTATGTGGCGCTGTTTTATAGGTCTGGAAGATTCAAGTCAGAATCAAGAAGAATATTGAAGAATAATGACTTTCAAATTATGGAGATAAATTAGGAAGGAATTGATTGAAGACCTATTAAGTAGCAGAAATTTCTGCTGATTCATAGCAGCTGTTATTTTGTGATTTGAAGCCCAAATCTAGTTGGGAATAAGTTATAAATAGAATGCTTGTAACCTAGAAAAAGCACGGGTCCAAGATGTAGATCATTAGGGTTTTGTCTAAGTGAACCACTCGGGTTGTGAGATGGTCACTGTGTTCTAACTCAGAAACCTGTAAGTAATGAGTTTTGTATTGTTCTTAGAGGAAGCTTTGAAGCAACTCCAAGATGGTGTTCTCAGTCAAGAGTCTTGGCTGAGTATAGGCATAGAAGTGTGTCTTCTACTTTTCTACGATTGAAGAGTTGTTGGAAATCAAGCTATTGATGTAGTGGTGAGGTGTTAACTGTTAGACATCATTGCGATAATTGGAAGTGAGATGGAGTCTCTTATCTAGGGTGGACTTAGGTAGAAAGGTCATTGGATAGTGATTAAGTGAGTAGATCATCAACGGGTATGTTGATTGTAGGGTCTATGAATTGATATGCTGATAGTGATCTTCCTTCCTGGCTTGGTATGCCCCCAGATGTAGGTTGTTAGACCGAACTGGGTGAACAATTCTTGTGTTTATGCTTTTCAGTACTGTTATTATTTATACCTTGCCATGTTATCTGTAACAAACCAGATGTCTCGACATCCTGTAGGACATCTGGGATCTGTCATACCAGAATTTCATTTTCCTTTCCCTGCGTCGGGATAAATAACGTTCGATGGCGACTCTTCTATTTTGTTTCCGTTAGTTGTTTTTCGTAGTTGTGACAACACCTTCAGGTCTAAGAAGATTAAATAGGGGCATCTTTCATACCCTAAATTTTGACCACAAGATTTCCCATCATTGTGCAAATCAATACAACAATATGGATGTAGCTTCATGCCTTATCAATCCTCTCAAAGATTGTTGAGCATTCACTCCAATCAAGAATTAGGGTTTTGAGCCCTCTCAGAGTACTCAGACAAAGGATTAATCAAGAATGGAAATGATCCTCAACTTGTCAAGCCTCTCAAACATCCATGAAGGATCAAGAGGTTTCCCACATCAATAATCAAGCATGAAAATGCAACATCTCAAGTTGATCAAGCCTCAAGATCATTAGTGTCACCAAATTAGGGTTTTGGTCGACCAAGGCCTCCAGAGAGAAATTTTCATCTGGGCATGAGCTAATACTTCAAAACATGATCCAATCATAAGTTTAAAATAGCCTCAGGGGATGCATTCATCAAAAATTAGGAATTAGGGTTTCTTGACCTAATTCACCCCTAAGTTGACTTTTGGAGCAAGGCATGAGCCAAAACCTAAAGGAATATTTTGAAGACCTCAAATATCTTATATTGATCCTCTTACAAGTTCAAATGGACACAAAGAACTTAGTTCTTGAGCAATATAGATATTCAAATTCATCTGGATCCCAAACTAGGGTTTTTAAGAAAAAGTCAACCATACCTTTGACTTTTGACCAAGACATGATCTCAAACCTTGGGACATGATTCAAGACACTCTGAAAAACCTATGGAATCCATCAATTAGTTTTGAATTAGGTCAAGGACTTGATTTCATAGAAAATCACAAAGTTTGAAATTCATCTGACAAAAAGTCAACTGTGCCCAAAAACCAAGTTTGACTTTTGGAATTTCTTAAAAAATATGGCTTATCTAAGTCAAAAACAATGTTAAATTATGGTTTAGATCATCATCCATCAAGAAAAATCAAGAAAAGTAGGGTTACTTGCAAAAGGTGCAATCTTAAGAAACTTGAAATTTCACTAAGTCATGAAAAAAAGTGATTTCTACCCAACTTTGTAAGACCATAACTTGTGATCCAAGTAACCTTTTTCTTCCATCCAAAGCTCAAATGAAAGCTCTCATTACATACTTCAAGATTGTCAACTTCAACATATTCCAAATCCTCATGGATTTTGAGTTATAGATTGATCAAAATCACAAAAAAAGGGAAAATGAACATTTTTTCAACCCTTGGTGAAAATTTTGGACAGAATCTGTTTTGTATTTTCACCAACTTTGAGGCCACTTTTAATTATGATCCAATATGATTCAAGACCAAAGTTAAAATTAAAGTTTAAGTATGATATAGGGGCTTTCCAAAAAGTACAAGAGCCTCCCATGATTCAACTTGAGCAAGGAGTTATAAGCCTCCAAAAATGGCATTTTTCACCCTGCCTACACAACAGCATTGGTACATAACTTGTATCCCACGATTTCTTGAGCCAATTTTGGACACTTGCATCATTGTATTTCTATCCAAAATCAACATGAATGATGAAGTATCGGATCACAAGGCCACCAAGTCAAAAATCCAATCCTTTAGGCATGTGGCATTCAAGGTTCATTTCCAAAAACTCCAACTTTGTCATGAGGCATTGAATGGATGCATAGAGCTGGCATGTATCAGTCCATAACATTACAAATGAGTCAAGATTAGTCCAAGAATTAGAAGGCCATAGGCCTGCAAGATTGACTCAAGTCAATGGCTAGAGGAGACTTTGGCTACATGACAAAACTCAATGGATAATAGGGTGATCCAGCCCCCAATCACTATTGCTCCCAAAACAAACCTGCTCTACTTTTCTTATCAGTTTGAGTACACCAAAGCATAACAACTCATGCTTTTCTTCCTTTCACTCTCAAAAAAACCAAAAATTGCTTCTTTTTCAAGTAACATTCGAATTTTCAAATAGAGAGCAATTCTATCAAAACCAATGTTATAGACACATCATATACATCATATGTGAGCTATCCAAACACTTCCCACACATCTTTAACCTCAGAACCACAAAGCTCCAAATCAAACTCAGGCCTATTTGCAGTTGAGTTGCCACAAGGTGATCCAGGTTATTTCAATCCATTCCAAGCTTCCAAACACCTTACATAGGTCCATTGAAGCTGTCCAAGTCATCAAACAACATCTGTAACACCTCCAACACACAATTTGATTTCTTCTTGCAAGAGGTAAGCCCGAACTCTCAAAATCTATGATTCATGCATCATAAATGTGTTTTCAAGTTACAAACATGTTTCTGCACTTATGTAGAGTGTTTCCCCTCAATCAATTGCTTTGTAGCTATCGTGTATAGGATTTCATAGTGTTCTTGCAGAAATTAGGGTTCATGTGTTCATCACTTGATTTCTCACTCCACACTTAATATAAATGCAATTAATTGGTTCCATTGGAATCCTTGTTCAAAAACGAGTGAGATTGATGTTTACAAAAGTCAAAACCATTGAGTAATCAGAGAGAAAAGTGAGGTTTTGCAAATCGTCCATGGCGCGGGCACGAGGAAGAAGAAGGTGACAGTTGGCGCCTTTTTCAAATTTATTTGTATTTTTGAATTTTTAAGTTATTTTCCTAATTGATTTCAAAATTTAATTTCTCTCTCAATTTTAATCATTTTTTATTGGTTTTTTTTTTAAATTTCACAAAAATGTTAAAATACTTTATTCTGCAAAAAAATCAAATTTATATTATTTATTTAATATAGTATGAATTTTTGTAAAGAATTTCATTTTAATAGTTTTTAAACATTTTTAATGGAATTTTCCTCTTGATTTTTCAAATTCAAATGAATTTCACACTTTCATATAAACATAACATGATTTTTCAAAACATTTTTTAAAGTTCCCAACTTGTTTTTAATTATGTTTGATATTTTATATTATTTTCTATTTAATTTTCTTTAAAAAAATGTTTTTTAATTAAAATTAGGGTTTTCCTTAATTTTAATTTTTCAAACTCCATTTGAAACACTTTTGGGCCTATTTGTAGAGTGTAAGACCCAACCCCTTTACAAATACACCATTTTGGGCCTCAGTCATTGTATAAGTCCCGATACGATAAACGGTGCGATCGTTGTTTTTTCTTCTAGGCATCTCCTTGAGCTATAAGCCCCAACTCTTGTATAAAAATAAAATCTTTGGGCCTATTTGTAGAGTGTAAGACCCATCCCTTTGTGTAAGTAATTTTTGGGGCCTCAGTCATTGTCTAAGTCCCTCTGTGGTTTTCAAAACCGCAGCGCGATCATCGCCCTTTTCAAATAAATCATCTGGGTCTCTCCTTGAGTATAAGCCCCATTATTTTTTCTTCACAAACACTTTTGGGCCTCTAATAAAGTGTAAGACCCAATCCCTCCTTTTACAAAAATAATTTTTTGGGCCTCTGCTATAGTACAAGTCCCTACAACGTCTTTCGGTATCGCAGTGCGATCAATATTTTCAAATAAGTCATTTGAGCCTATCCTTGAGTATAAGCCCCAATCTTTTATACATAGACTTGGTTTTAAACAATAAACAGCCTCCATGGGCCTCTCCTTGAGTTGTAAGCCCCATACCTCTGTTTTCAAAATCATATATTTGCTTTAACTGGTACTAAAAGGAGCATTATTCTTGGTGAAACTACTCTTAGACCACTTGGGCCTTTCTTTAAGTTATAAGCCCCAAACATTTCTTTTCTTTCAAACAAATTTATTTTAATTCAAATACAAATTCAAAGTTTTCTCAAAAAACTTTCTTCAATTTCTTAAACCCTAAACATACTGTTAAAATCATACAATCAATCACCATACACTTGGGCCTCCTCTCAGAGTGTAAGTCCCAACATCTTTTTCAATTTAATGCATATTTGTTTATATACCTGTTGATTCATTTATCTGTATATATTTGTACATATTTGTCTAGAGTTTCCCCAGCAGTTAGGTCCACACTTAGGTCAAACCAGAGGTTACTTTTAACTTAGTCAAAACTAGTTCCCTCATAGGAAATTCCCTATACAATCTGCCTCCTCTTGGGCTTATTCAATATGGAACAGAGAAAGACATTATTCTCGGTGAAACTTTTCTCAAGACTGTCAAAACTTAGAAATATGCGTATACAAGAAATTCATTTTCCCAGAGAGGATTAAATCCCGGTGAAACCTCTTTTGAATTTCTTCAAACCTTAGAACTGTTCAACAAAGAAAGGATTAATTCCCGGTGAAACCTTTCTTGAACTTTTCTTTGTCTTGGACCCACAGGCTTCCTAGAAGTATCCCCAGCCTCCTCTTGGGCTTAGCACAAGGACCAACGGGCTTCTTAGAAGTTCCCCAGCCTCCTCTTGGGCTTAGTAAAAGGACCCAAAGACTTCCTAAAAGCATAGGATAGAAATTAGTTATCTCTACTAGTTCAATCTCCAGGAGATTCAAAATTCCAAAACATCATACCATTCTAGGTTTGATTTTCATCCCTTAAACCAACAGCCTTCTCTTGGGCATCATACAAAGACCCCTCTCTACACCAGAGCCTACCACTTATTGAGAGACTTGGACAACCTCAGCCTCCTCTTGGGCTTCATTCAAGTAAACTTGGAAAGTCTCAGTTATTATAGTCTCCTTTTTGACTACACACAGAGGCCCTTATGTTTCCTAAAAGCATAGGAAGAACCCTGATCACTCTACCAATACACCAGTCTTCAGAAGAGTTAAAACCTCCAAGGGTTTCAAAATTACCTTAAACTCCCCTGACCCTCTCAACAAGGCTTAACTTTCACTTTGAAACATCCCAGCCAGGGTCAATTGAAAATCAACAAATCCTCAATAAAGTCAGAGAGCCTCATGGCATCTATTATTTCAACTCTTCCCTGATTCCCAGCAAGAGTAAATCCCCTTGGACTTCCCAATACAATTTGGACCTGCTCCTGGATTTCAACAAATCCTCAGCAAAAGTTAGCCTCCTCTTAGGCTTCGTATAAGATATTCCCTCGGTTATCCTCAATCTTGGGCTTTGTACAAGACAGATAAAACCCTCCCCAGTGGAGTCAGTTTCCTTTAGCTTCAACCTTGGGCTTTGATCAAGGCACACAAAAATCATCATCCCCTCAGATGAGACCATGAGTCCTCTTTGTAGGAAGATACCTCTTCTATACATCACATATCAAAACAAACAATCAAAAACCTCTTTCCAAATAATTGTTGTAAGTGGCACACTTGTCGATTCAAAATCCAAGCTGAAATCCTTCCTTTATCCTGGTTAAAACTTATCTTTCATCTAACAGCTGTAAGTGGCAAGCCTCTGGATTTTGTACATCCAAGCCAATGTCCCTCTCTTAACATGAAAGATTCATAATGGAAAAAGTGGCATTGCTCTACGCTGAGTTAAAGCTTATTCCTTCATGAAATCTCTCTTATAAAGGAAATTATGGCACTGTTGGATTCCCATATCCCAGTTAAAGTAATTCCCCTTATAACCAATTACCTGACATTTATGATGAATAGGTGAGATATTCTCCCTTTAAAGATGACAAATTCTCAATCAATTACCCTTTTAGCTTCAATCTTGGGCTTCAAACAAGACACAAATACTCTGCTAGCTTCAATCTTGGGCTTTGAACAAGACACTGCATATTCTTTCCTCCCATAGAATAGTAGGAACTACGATTTCTATGATTTCCCATATCTCTTTACGGGAATACGTAGGCATAAGATTGTGAAATCTTAGCGAGCACACAAATAAAAAACTTTAGGTCCAGGTACCTTCCCAAAAATAACAGAAAACTCGGAAATAACAAAAACAGTCTCTCAATTCTCCCAAAGGAGAAACTTTCCCAATCCATAGCAGATAAACATAAGAAAGCATTTTAAGTTAACAGAAATACATGCAAAAGAAGGTTCCTATGGATTACCATATATACACTGGGTGTTAATAGCTTCCCTTTGTATAACCAGACCCCGATCCCCGATCTCTTAGCATTTGTTAAAGAAAACATTTGCGTGCAAGGTTAGTTTAAGATATCTTCCCCTTCCTTAACCAAATTCATAGGATAAATACAGAAATCAGTAAGTACCACCCCAAACCAATTTCGCGGTAAGGTGGTCGCGTCACTAGGAAAAAATCGCACGCTACAACTAGGTGTTGAGACTTTCCAAGTCTAGGATGAGTTCAAGAAAGGTTACACTGGGAAATAATCATTTCTTTGTTGAACTGTTCCAGGGTTAAGGGGTTTAAAGAAGATGTTTCACCGGGAAATAATCTTCTCTTTATTGAACTGTTTCAAGGTTGAATAATTTGAACAAAGCTCAAGAGGAGGCTGATTGTATTTGGAAGAAGAATTCCTTTGTACAAGAGGGAACTAGTTGTTTGATCAAAGTTATACTGATTGAAAGGATCCTATTGTTTGAACTAGTCTAAACTGAGGATGATTTAAATGCAAAGAGAAACTTAAAAAAATATGTACAAGTATATATACAGACATATGAACAAGTATATAAATAAGTATGAATTGAATTGAGAAAGGTGGTGGGTTTTATTCTCTGGATAGACGCCCAAGTGTATTGTGATTGATTAAATGTTTTCTTCAAGATTGGATGGGATTAGGGTTTTGAAATGATTTCTAATTTGAAGATGACTTGATCTTTAAGTAGGAGAGGAGCAAAGGTGTTAGTTCTTACACTCTAAATAGAGGCCCAGATGATTGTTTGTATCCTGTATAAAGCCCAGATGAATGAGGCTAAAAGATTTTTTATTTACAAAAGGGGGTGTTGGGTCTTACACTCTATCAGAGGCCCAGATGGTTGTTTAAAATAAAGTTTATGTACAAAGGGATGGGACTTACACTCCTAACAGAGACCCAGGTGGTTATTTAAAAAAAAGTGTATGTGCAAAGGGATGGGACTTACACTCTTAACAGAGGCCCAAAGATTGGTATGAAAACAGTGATCGCACCATGATTTTGAAAAGCGCGATGGGACTTATACTATAGCAGAGGCCCATGAAGTGGTTTATTTACAAAGAGGGTTGGGTCTTAGACTCTAATAGAGGCCCATATTGTATTGAAATGAAGTTTAAAAGATAGAATCAAAGTAAAACCCTAATTTCATTTTCTAAAGATATTTTTCAAAGAAAAATCAATAAAACAATGTATAATTTATCAAATGAATCGATTAATTATGTCATAAACAATTATTAAGGTTTATGAAAAAGATATCTTATCCACATAAATATTTAAAATCATTTTGGTTTAAGAAAAATCAAGAAAAGAAATCATTTTAAAATATTTAAAACAATTTAAAATAATATTTTTAATATATTAAAATATATCAAATAAAAATTATTTTTATGATTTTTTGTGGATTAAAATAATAAGGTATTTAAATGATATGTCTGAAAAAATTGGGATTAAAAATAATTAATGTGATAGGAGAAAATAACTTTTGAAGTTGTAAAGAAAAGTGAAGAAAATTAGTGGTAAAAAATAGGATGACCCTCCCAAGGATTGAACCCACACCCTTGGGGTGGAGGGTTCAAAATTTACCAACTGAGCCATGTGCGTGTGGTAATAGCATGATGGAAGGAGTGAATAATATATGAAAAATCCTTTTTGAAAATAGTTTAAAAAAATAAAATCAAAAGGTTTGGGGCGAGGGGGATTCGAACCCCAGACCTAAGGGACAAACTCACTCAAAACGCACACTCTCTACCACTAGGGTAGTGATACATCCGTTGATTTAAATGAAATGATAAAATAAAATATTAAGATTGGGTTTTGTGTTTGAAGAATGGCACCATGGCCATCTTCTTCCTCGAGCCAGCATCAGTGTTGCAAGAGCAACTTTATCTCTCTTAATTCGATACCATTTGACATGATGTAAACACCAAAGTTTTGTGTTTTTTAACAAGGAATTGAATGGTTCTTTTTAATTTTATTTAAATTAAGTGTAGCATGAGTAATTTTATATAGTCATGATTAATAGCAATTAATTAATGGGAATGATCACAATAATATAACAAACATATTTGGGCATTGAAAATTTAAAAATGATGTATGGATCATGAAGATTGAAAGTTCAAGGCTTACCTCTACAAGAAGAAATCGAATTCTGCCTTGGAGGTGTTACAGATGCAAGGTGATTATCCAGTTAGCTTCCTTGACCCTCAAGGAATGTGTTGATGTACTTGGAATGGTTTGAAAACTCCTGGATTTAGTAGCTCGAATCCAACTGTGACTTAATCAAGTGATGGGATATAAGTGTTTGGATCACTTCCACATAGTGTATGTGAAGTGTTTGAATGCTTGGTTTGGATAGAACTGCTCTGGTTTGAGAAATTCGATTTCACCGTCTCTTGGTGTTTTGAAAATTGAGACAAAGATGAATTTGAAGAAAACAAGTATTGAAGTTGTTTTGGTGTGTTTTGAATGATTAGAAATGAGTTCTATTTATAGGTGAATGAGTTTGTCTAGGCTGAATAGTGATAGCTAGAAGGATAAGAGCTCATTCAATGTTTTTGGCAAGATACCATTACTTCCATGCCAGGGTACATTGTCACTTCTAAGTAGCATAGCTAACTTTTAACCAATTCCACATTCCTCAGATGTTTTTATTGCTGTTTATGCATGAATCTTGACTGAAAAAAGTACCTTTGTTGAATGTGCACTATTGCACATAAATGCATTTTGAATTCAAGGCATATGTGACAAAGTTTCATCATTCCAAATGTGATTCTTCTTGACTTCTCACTTGATCTTGTAGGTTTGTGGTGACTCATTCTGATCCATGTTAAATTTTTATGATCATGATCATTGTATTTGACTTCAAAATCGTGTAGTGCAAGAAATGACCAAAATTGATTTTGCAAAACAGTTTGCAACAAGGTGTATTGAGACCTCCATAACCCTTTGCTCAAGTGGAGTTATCTCAAGCTCTTGGGCTCTTTAGAAAGATGGGATGATGTACTTCAACTTTAATGTTCACCATTGGACTTGATTCATCTTGGATCATGGTGAAAAATCCCTCCATATTTTGATGTTTTGACTGATCTTACCTTAGGCAGAGTTTCACTAAGTGTTGAAGTTCATTTCATACTTTTATTGATTTTGATCACTTCATAACTTCAAATCCAAGCATTGTTTGACCTTGGCTCAGTTTTGTACTTTTGTAGTATGTGATGAGATCTATCATTTGAGCTTTGGATCCAAAAAAATGGTTGCTTGGTTTAGAAGTGTTGCGGTGAGAATTAGATGTCAAGCTATTATATTAACTTGAATCGCAAATCTTTAAATATTCACCACCGGTCTTTAATTTATCCAAAGAAAAGGTTAAAGATCGAAAAAAACTAAGAGATCTAAGGTTCGGGGGTTGGTTACGCCTAGGGAAGGTATTAACATCCTAAACGTCTGTAGTACTCTACAGGAACCTCTTGTTAGTACTTATGTTATCTATTGCTCGCTTGCTAAGGGTGATATGCTAAGGAAGAACCCTAGGGGTTAGTATCTAAGTATACTCGTCAAGATATCGCATCTTGTGCCTACATATCCTGACGGGAGTGGAATCAGAGTATCCGTAGTTCTCCTCAAAGAGGATGAGGAACTTCTTGACTGGTCAAGGTTCTAGGGGGGAGGTAATGTTATGGCAATACATTACGTAGAGTACAGCAACTCTAAAAGTTGAAGTTGAGTTATAAGGGATGCAAATGTTCACGGCGGAACATTTACATGGAGTGCGGCGACTCCGATCCTAAGGCTAGGATAAGGGAAACTAAATTGTCTGCGGCAAGACGTGGAACACGGCGTCTCCGAAACCTAAGGCCAGAGTGAGGAGAAAGGTTCTAATGTTAGTCCTATGACATGGCAGTCAATATAGGTGTACCTTTCCTTTGGAATCTGATTAAAGGGAAATACTAACTTAATGTTAGTTATCTAAGTATGCTTAACTAGGGTATAGGAGCACATGCAGTTATATTATATAAGAGTATAGATAAAAGCATTAAACATGAAGTCATGGTCAAGTATTCAACATATAAGGAAAACAGTTAATGTCCGATCAAGTAATTAAGCAAAGATATCAATAGTATACATCACGTTAAGCATATGCGAAACTCAGAAGGCTAAAACACGTAAAAGAGTGAAAATGGCCTAAGAGGAATCATGGCTAAGACTCATTACTTGTCATTATACACAAATATCAATTTAATCAACACGAGAGTTCGATTAAATAAATAGCACAATTCTCACTAAAATTTAAGGAAGAGACGAATGTAAATACAAGATCGAAATTTGATAAATAGATGAAAGGATAAATCTAAGATTTGTTAATATTAAAAAAAGGGAAATAAAATAAGAATTAGTTTAGTTATAGAATGAATTAGATATATTAAATTTATTTAAAGAAAAAAATACTTATATAAAAAAAGATTTACTATAATTTAGAAAAGTTTATTAAACTTATTAAGGTTAAATAAATTAGTTTAATTTTTTAAAAGTTATTAAATCCAAAGTTTAATTAATTTATTTTTAATCAATTTTTAAAAAAGGTTTAATTAAATTTAAAGAACAGAGTTATTATTAATTTAAAAAGAAAGATTTAAAAAAAAGGGAATTATTACTAACTTGAAAGTTATTAATTAAAAAAAGTTATTATTGATTTTAAGAAAAATAGTTATAATTGAATTTTAAATAAAAAAGGGAAACAGATTAAATGGCATAGCAAAAAGGGGGTGGGGGTCTATTTTGGACCTCAGGTCAGGAATTGTTTCATCCATCTGATCGAGAGTAGACTTAGATCCACGACTCACATCCAAGGGTGCATAGTAAGATACGTGGGTATTTCGCATGGATCGTGACAGAAGTATAAACAACAAAAAAAGAAATCAGATTCCTAAACCCTGATCCTCTTCATTCTCTTCGCGGATCTCTCTCAGAAGAGACAACCATAGCCGCATTTCACGTTTTCCTTGCTATTCACACTAAACTCTCTCTCGATTTCGACCACCTTCCTCTCTCGAGCTCCCCTCTCTCCTTCTCATTCTTTCGCTCGCGATTCAACTCCAATTTCTTCTGCAAATTCCAATCATAAATTTCCTATTTCCAATCTACAAAAATGTATTCCAAATCCACAAACCCACAAACATAATCAACCATGATAATCAAACAATTCAAGAGCAAGGAAAAAAAGAAGCTAACCCAAACATACTCAGGTGTGGCAAAGTCGCGATAGTGGTGCGTGAAGCTTCGACGAAATATGTAACAATGGGAAGGTTCGATGCGATGGTGATTTGAAATCGGCGTCAAAGATAACTTTGCAGGTATCCACTTAGCCTTTCTTCCTCCTTCAATTTTCTTCCCTCTGTAACGTCCCGTTTTGTCCGATTTATTTAATCGAGTCGATTTAATTATTTTTGTTTTTATATTATTTTATTATTGAATTTTATTTGACAATATATTATTTTTCATCGTTATTATGTTTTATCGTATTTTGAGAGCGTTCGCGAGATATTTGAGCTGAAGGGTAAAATGGTCTTTTAGGGGATTTTGATATTTGTTATTAAAAGAGAGAAAGAAAAGAGAGTTTAGGGAGAAAATAGAAAGAAGGAAAAAGAGAAGAGAGAAAGGAAGAGAAGGGAAAAGGAGAGGAAAACTTGGGATAGAAGGAATTGTCCGTTCAAGCACGATTAATCGGGTAAGGGTGAGAAGTTTCGATTATATCTTGCTTGTGTATGTATATGTGTTATTTGTTGTAATTGTTTTGGTTGTTTCACAACTTTTACTCATTGATAAATTGATGAATAATTGATAGAAATCGATGTTTTCGCGGTTGAACCTCGATATAAACTGCGTAGAATACTTGTTGATTATGTTGGAACACATTTTGGTTGATATATTGTGATTTGGAAGTGTTTAGATGAGAACTGGAGAGGAAATTGGATGAATTTCGCAGCAGAAATTCTGCAGAAAAATTCTGGGTTTCGCTGCCCATACGCGTAACAGGCAAGGCAATACGTGTATTGGTTAGGACAATACGCGTATGGCAAGGGGGAAATATGGGCATTACGCGTATGGAACCCATTTTGCACGGCCCTCTGCTGAAATGCGTAATGGTACGCGTACTTGGCAAGGCATTACGCGTATCTAGGAAGGCAATACGCGTACGGGGTTTTAGTGGAATTCTTGGGTAGAAATTAGTCTCTGCCCATATGCGTAGCACTTTGGGCAATACGCGTATGGATGGGCGAGCGAGCTGGGCAATACGCGTATGGCTCAGGGCAATACGCCTATGACCAGAGAGGGTGCAGAATTTTCTCGATTTCGTGTCCGATGCCGTACCTTTTGATCCGTAACTCGGATCGAGGCGTTCTTGGTACCTTTAGAAAGCTTGTGAAATTTTATTTCTTATTAAAATGGTTTTGAGATTGGTGGCCGATTTAATTATGTCGAGAATTTGGGAATGTTTCGCTTTGCCGACTTTTACCGTCTTAACTGTGTGTATTTGATGTGTTATCATGCAATATGCTTTTGATATATATCGCATGACTTGTGTGCTATTGTATGATGTGAATGCATGTGATGAAATGTTGTGATGATGGTTTGTGGCCTTATGGTAAATAAATGCATTGTGTGGTGTTTGATTGTATATGCATGATTATGGGTGTATAAATGTTTGCATTTGATTGTCATGAGTCTTTGTATGCCAAGCATCATGATATGCATTCTTGTGATGTCGTGTGCCCTAGTGGGTGGGAGCGAAGAAACGGTTCTAGAGGGAATCCGCTATAACATCGTGTGCCTTATACAAAGAGGTGTGAGCAATGATTATGGATGATCGTGTGCCTTATACAAAGAGGTGTGAGCGATCGGGTCGTGTGCCTTATACAAAGAGGTGTGAGCGATCCATAAACGTCGTGTGCCTTATACAAAGAGGTGTGAGCAACGGGGAACATCGTTTTCCCGATGGGGAGTTACACTAAGTAACAAACGATGATTCCAATAGTTCCTGAGTGAACTAATGATGAGAATGATGGATGTATGGTACCGCATTTGCATAGAGTTGTTGTGTCGATCTCTTTGCATTTGCATAAATCATGAATGGATTAATATGTGTGGAAAATCATGAATGGATTGATTATGTGTGGAAAATCATGAATGGATTGATTATGTGTGGAAAATCATGAATTGATTGAGTATGTGTTGAGATTTATGTTTGAATTGGTGAATTGATGTGCATATGTGATAAATGCATTGGTTGTGGATAATATGTTTTATGCATAGACATATGCTATGTGATGTGGTGGGGTGTTTCCATATGTTATGACTTTGGTGTGCCTTATGTGTGAATATGTGATTATGTTGGTGTAATTGATATATGCTATGATGTTGGATTATCATAAATATGTTATGTATCTGTGGCACGCTATATGTATTAGTATGTGATGCTTGTGGTGAGAATAATTATGCATGTGAATTTGTATGTGTTTGCATATTATTATGCAATCTTGATTTAGTTGTTATTTCTCACCCTTCTGTTGTGGTTTGTTGCTCTATGAGGCAATTGCAGATCTGTGTCTTGGAGGCTTTTGTGAAGATTAGTTCTCCATCCTTTTGTCGGTCTGTCTGCTCTGATACGTAACACGGGAGTCGGGGAGCGCTATTGTTATATATGTATACATTTGTTGGATATATTTTGTATTAACTTTGTATGAATATCTTGATGTTACAAAACGATTTATTTTGTAAAACAAGGCAGTTATGGATCTTTCCGCTTTATTCCATAATTGAACTTTCCTTTTGTTTGGAAAAAGTTTCCGTTTGAGGTTATTCCACTTTGTGTTATGTATCAAAATTTATGAGCAGGGATTGTGTTTCCTTTCTATTGATGTGGCATCCTTGTTTCTGTCGGAAAAATAAATTTTTACTTACTCTGATTTATTTATGTATTATTTATTCGCGATGGGAATTGGGGTGTTACAATTAGTGGTATCAGAGCCAGTCGGTCCGTCCGGCCAAGTCGTTGAGTCAGTTGGTGTGACAGTTGAATACTGTCGATGTTGTTTGTTCCTTAGTATGTGATATATGTGTGAAACACTGTCAGTACTTTCTGGTTTTCTAATCCTTTGTCTGCAGGATTTAGAATGAGATAAGTGGGGGAGAAGCTAGTGCTTCTCCAAGTTGCTTCAGGTGTGGAGTGTTGGCTCAGTGTGTTGTAGATTGCAAGAGTGTAAGTGTTGTTTGGACAGTGTTGTTCCCGATTCTGGGGGGAATGCGGAGGTAAGGGTTGTGTCAACTAAGGATTTGTGCCTTAGGTAGTTTTGTGCACAAGATGCAAGAAATGCTATTATAGTTTGGTAAAGACGGTTTATGCCCCATCATGATTATCGGCTGTCTATTGACAAATTGAGGAACTGATCACCCTTAATCTCTTGTTGATAATAGACGGGAATTATGTTGGATGGAATAGACGTGTCTTTCCAGCTTTAATAGTGTGTGCAATGAATTGTTTGGAATTTAAGAAAATGATTACGGATTATTTTGATGAGTCGATGAAGATTCTAATATCGGAAGATGAGACAGATTAGAGGTTTTGGTATGTTGGTTCAGTTGGGAAGTCGTTGAGAGAGAACGATTGGGTATTATTAATGGCTGCTTCTCAGAGAGTAGAGACTGAACTCAAAATTGGACGAAGATGAGGATTTGAGGTTTATATCTGCTAAGTGAGTAGGAAACTATCAGGGGATGAGACTAAGATGTTTGTTATGTATGTGATAATAGTGTTCTGGAATTGGCAGAAAGGCCACACTGATGGGCTGCCAGTTGTGCGTGATTCCAGATGTGTTTCCGGATGGAATATTGGATGTTAGCGTTAGAATTACTCAGATTGAAAGAGCGGTTGGAAGATTTACTGGAAATGGGATTTGTGAGACCAAGTGTGTCGCTTAGGAAAGCTCCAGTGTTGTTAGTAACAAAAAGGATGGATGACTGAATGGAATAACAAGCATGAGGTGTATAATGGTATTGAGACTACGGGAAGCCAAACTTAGAGTTCTGGTGAGGTTTGGAGTCTTTGGAGTTTTAGAGCATTAATGGAAATCTTGAGAAAACCCTTATGTGTGGACGTAATATTGGTATTAAGAGCTCCTTTGGGTTGGTTATTGCTAAATGTTGGGATTTATAGAATTTGGATTGTTAAGAGAAGAAATTGTATATGGACTACTAACAGTTGAATAAGGTAACGATTGAGAATAAGTGTCCACTTTCATGAATAGATAATTGGATTGGTTTGGTTAAGTTTGAGTGAAATCACAATTGGTTGGAATGTTTGATAAGAGTGATGATTTGTGTGAGTTGAGGCTTTGATCGATTTAATGTGACTGGTTATGGTTGTTATTGTCGAGATAGGCTGTTATTTACTCGGTTAAGCTTGTATGTGAGTAACCAGTTACCCAGTGAAAAAAAAATTTGCAAAAGCTTTAAGAATTTATATCTTTTGGAATTGGGTTGGGCATTACAACGTACAGTGATGTTATTTGGTGTTAGTAATGCGTCTGTAATGTTTCTGGAGTAGATGAATCGTATCTTCCATATTTATTTGGATAAGTTCATAGTGGTTTTAATTGTGGATATTCGGATCTGTTATAAACTCAGAGGAAGAACAGGTAGAGTGTTTGAGAATTGAATTATAAGTGTTGAAAAGAGACGAAGTTTTATGCTAAGTTATTCAAGTGAGAATTTGGGTTGAAAAGGGTTAGTTTTCTTGGATATGTTATTTCAGATGAGAGTATGGTTATGGATCCATCGGAAGTACATGTCGTTCTACAATGAGAGGCTCCGAAGTTGGTTAAGGAGATTAGAATCTTTTTGGACTTTAGTTGGTTATTACCGGAGGTTATGAAAGGTTTTTCCGAGTTAGCATTTTCGTTATGACAGATGACTTGTAAAAGGTAAGTCGTTTGCTTTGGATGTTCATTGTGAGGAAAGTTTGAGAGGGTTAAAGTAGAGTTTGTCTATGGCTTTAGTTTTGATTCTGTGTGATCCTAATAAACCGTTCGCGAGGTATTGTGATGTGTCTTTGATGAGTTAGTTAGTGTGTTAATGCAAGAGGGTAAAGTCGTGGCTTATGCTTTACGATAATTGAGGATTCATAGAATGATCTATACTATTTTGGATTTGGAATTGGTTGCGGTTGTATTGTGTTGGAATATTTGGAGGTATTATCTTTATGGTTCTAGGTTCGAAGTGTTTAGTAATCACAAGACTATTGACTACTTGTTTGGTCTGAAGGGATAAAGTATGAGACAACGAGGATGGTTAAAATTCATGACGAGTTATGAAGTTGGCTTTGATTATCCTTCGGGAAAAGATGATGTTGTGCCTGAAGAGTTAAGTCGATAGTCATTGTGTATGGTTGTTTTGATGGTCAGAGAATTAAAATTATTTGAGCAGTTCAGAGACTTGTGTCCAGTGTGTGAGATAAAACAATAGAGTGTGAGGTTGGGTATATTAAAAGTGAACAGTGATTTTTGGTGAATGAGAGAAAGAGTTAGACTTTGGACGTGAAATTGGTAGTTTTGATGGTTACGAGTAATCAGAGTGCGTAGCATTGTTGTAATATTGTTGTGTGACAAGGATGTTTGGTATTCTGGTTTTGACGAGGTTGTTGAAACGATGTTGGGTTGTGGAACTTTATGTTCTTGTTTGTGTTGTTGCCTCGTTTCCATCGTGATGGTTCGAGTGCGAGTAGCTAATTCCTGTGTGTGTTCGTAACTTGGGTATTCTTTGAGTCGCGTGTTAGTCGTCAAGTGCATTATATGGGCTTTGCACCTTGTCGTGGTAGTGTCGTCGTTGTCGTGTCGTTGTTGTAGCTGCTGTTGGCAAGGTGGTTTGTCAGTTTGTGTTATTCGTGGTGTGCCTTTTGTTGGCAGGATAGTTTGTTGGTCGGATGCGAGAGTCGTATCCGGAGTTATTCGTATCGGTTATATTTTCGAGGACGAAAACGTCTAAGTGGGGGAGAATTGTAACGCCCCGTTTTATCTGATTTATTTAATCGAGTCGATTTAATTATTTTTGTTTTTATATTATTTTATTCTTGAATTTTATTTGCCAATATATTATTTTTCATCGTTAATATATTTTATCGCGTTTTGAGAGCGTTGGCGAGATATTTGAGCTGAGGGGTAAAATGGTCTTTTAGGGGTTTTTGATATTTGTTATTAAAAGAGAGAAAGAAAAGAGAGTTTAGGGAGAAAATAGAAAGAAGGAAAAAGAGAAGAGAGAAAGGAAGAGAAGGGAAAAGGAGAGGAAAACTTGGGATAGAAGGAATTGTCCGTTCAAGCACGATTAATCGGGTAAGGGTGAGAAGTTTCGATTATATCTTGCTTGTGTATGTATATGTGTTATTTGTTGTAATTGTTTTGGTTGTTTCACAACTTTTACTCATTGATAAATTGATGAATAATTGATAGAAATCGATGTTTTCGCGGTTGAACCTCGATATAAACTGCGTAGAATACTTGTTGATTATGTTGGAACACATTTTGGTTGATATATTGTGATTTGGAAGTGTTTAGATGAGAACTGGAGAGGAAATTGGATGAATTTCGCAGCAGAAATTCTGCAGAAAAATTCTGGGTTTCGCTGCCTATACGCGTAACAGGCAAGGCAATACGTGTATTGGTTAGGACAATACGCGTATGGCAAGGGGGAAATATGGGCATTACGCGTATGGAACCCATTTTGCACGGCCCTCTGCTGAAATGCGTAATGGTACGCGTACTTGGCAAGGCATTACGCGTATCTAGGAAGGCAATACGCGTACGGGGTTTTAGTGGAATTCTTGGGTAGAAATTAGTCTCTGCCCATACGCGTAGCACTTTGGGCAATACGCGTATGGATGGGCGAGCGAGCTGGGCAATACGCGTATGGCTCAGGGCAATACGCCTATGACCAGAGAGGGTGCAGAATTTTCTCGATTTCGTGTCCGATGCCGTACCTTTTGATCCGTAACTCGGATCGAGGCGTTCTTGGTACCTTTAGAAAGCTTGTGAAATTTTATTTCTTATTAAAATGGTTTTGAGATTGGTGGCCGATTTAATTATGTCGAGAATTTGGGAATGTTTCGCTTTGCCGACTTTTACCGTCTTAACTGTGTGTATTTGATGTGTTATCATGCAATATGCTTTTGATATATATCGCATGACTTGCGTGCTATTGTATGATGTGAATGCATGTGATGAAATGTTGTGATGATGGTTTGTGGCCTTATGGCAAATAAATGCATTGTGTGGTGTTTGATTGTATATGCATGATTATGGGTGTATAAATGTTTGCATTTGATTGTCATGAGTCTTTGTATGCCAAGCATCATGATATGCATTCTTGTGATGTCGTGTGCCCTAGTGGGTGGGAGCGAAGAAACGGTTCTAGAGGGAATCCGCTATAACATCGTGTGCCTTATACAAAGAGGTGTGAGCAATGATTATGGATGATCGTGTGCCTTATACAAAGAGGTGTGAGCGATCGGGTCGTGTGCCTTATACAAAGAGGTGTGAGCGATCCATAAACGTCGTGTGCCTTATACAAAGTGGTGTGAGCAACGGGGAACATCGTTTTCCCGATGGGGAGTTACACTAAGTAACAAACGATGATTCCAATAGTTCCTGAGTGAACTAATGATGAGAATGATGGATGTATGGTACCGCATTTGCATAGAGTTGTTGTGTCGATCTCTTTGCATTTGCATAAATCATGAATGGATTAATATGTGTGGAAAATCATGAATGGATTGATTATGTGTGGAAAATCATGAATGGATTGATTATGTGTGGAAAATCATGAATTGATTGAGTATGTGTTGAGATTTATGTTTGAATTGGTGAATTGATGTGCATATGTGATAAATGCATTGGTTGTGGATAATATGTTTTATGCATAGACATATGCTATGTGATGTGGTGGGGTGTTTCCATATGTTATGACTTTGGTGTGCCTTATGTGTGAATATGTGATTATGTTGGTGTAATTGATATATGCTATGATGTTGGATTATCATAAATATGTTATGTATCTGTGGCACGCTATATGTATTAGTATGTGATGCTTGTGGTGAGAATAATTATGCATGTGAATTTGTATGTGTTTGCATATTATTATGCAATCTTGATTTAGTTGTTATTTCTCACCCTTCTGTTGTGGTTTGTTGCTCTATGAGGCAATTGCAGATCTGTGTCTTGGAGGCTTTTGTGAAGATTAGTTCTCCATCCTTTTGTCGGTCTGTCTGCTCTGATACGTAACACGGGAGTCGGGGAGCGCTATTGTTATATATGTATACATTTGTTGGATATATTTTGTATTAACTTTGTATGAATATCTTGATGTTACAAAACGATTTATTTTGTAAAACAAGGCAGTTATGGATCTTTCCGCTTTATTCCATAATTGAACTTTCCTTTTGTTTGGAAAAAGTTTCCGTTTGAGGTTATTCCACTTTGTGTTATGTATCAAAATTTATGAGCAGGGATTGTGTTTCCTTTCTATTGATGTGGCATCCTTGTTTCTGTCGGAAAAATAAATTTTTACTTACTCTGATTTATTTATGTATTATTTATTCGCGATGGGAATTGGGGTGTTACAATTAGTGGTATCAGAGCCAGTCGGTCCGTCCGGCCAAGTCGTTGAGTCAGTTGGTGTGACAGTTGAATACTGTCGATGTTGTTTGTTCCTTAGTATGTGATATATGTGTGAAACACTGTCAGTACTTTCTGGTTTTCTAATCCTTTGTCTGCAGGATTTAGAATGAGATAAGTGGGGGAGAAGCTAGTGCTTCTCCAAGTTGCTTCAGGTGTGGAGTGTTGGCTCAGTGTGTTGTAGATTGCAAGAGTGTAAGTGTTGTTTGGACAGTGTTGTTCCCGATTCTGGGGGGAATGCGGAGGTAAGGGTTGTGTCAACTAAGGATTTGTGCCTTAGGTAGTTTTGTGCACAAGATGCAAGAAATGCTATTATAGTTTGGTAAAGACGGTTTATGCCCCATCATGATTATCGGCTGTCTATTGACAAATTGAGGAACTGATCACCCTTAATCTCTTGTTGATAATAGACGGGAATTATGTTGGATGGAATAGACGTGTCTTTCCAGCTTTAATAGTGTGTGCAATGAATTGTTTGGAATTTAAGAAAATGATTACGGATTATTTTGATGAGTCGATGAAGATTCTAATATCGGAAGATGAGACAGATTAGAGGTTTTGGTATGTTGGTTCAGTTGGGAAGTCGTTGAGAGAGAACGATTGGGTATTATTAATGGCTGCTTCTCAGAGAGTAGAGACTGAACTCAAAATTGGACGAAGATGAGGATTTGAGGTTTATATCTGCTAAGTGAGTAGGAAACTCTCAGGGGATGAGACTAAGATGTTTGTTATGTATGTGATAATAGTGTTCTGGAATTGGCAGAAAGGCCACACTGATGGGCTGCCAGTTGTGCGTGATTCCATATGTGTTTCCGGATGGAATATTGGATGTTAGCGTTAGAATTACTCAGATTGAAAGAGCGGTTGGAAGATTTACTGGAAATGGGATTTGTGAGACCAAGTGTGTCGCTTAGGAAAGCTCCAGTGTTGTTAGTAACAAAAAGGATGGATGACTGAATGGAATAACAAGCATGAGGTGTATAATGGTATTGAGACTACGGGAAGCCAAACTTAGAGTTCTGGTGAGGTTTGGAGTCTTTGGAGTTTTAGAGCATTAATGGAAATCTTGAGAAAACCCTTATGTGTGGACGTAATATTGGTATTAAGAGCTCCTTTGGGTTGGTTATTGCTAAATGTTGGGATTTATAGAATTTGGATTGTTAAGAGAAGAAATTGTATATGGACTACTAACAGTTGAATAAGGTAACGATTGAGAATAAGTGTCCACTTTCATGAATAGATAATTGGATTGGTTTGGTTAAGTTTGAGTGAAATCACAATTGGTTGGAATGTTTGATAAGAGTGATGATTTGTGTGAGTTGAGGCTTTGATCGATTTAATGTGACTGGTTATGGTTGTTATTGTCGAGATAGGCTGTTATTTACTCGGTTAAGCTTGTATGTGAGTAACCAGTTACCCAGTGAAAAAAAAATTTGCAAAAGCTTTAAGAATTTATATCTTTTGGAATTGGGTTGGGCATTACAACGTACAGTGATGTTATTTGGTGTTAGTAATGCGTCTGTAATGTTTCTGGAGTAGATGAATCGTATCTTCCATATTTATTTGGATAAGTTCATAGTGGTTTTAATTGTGGATATTCGGATCTGTTATAAACTCAGAGGAAGAACAGGTAGAGTGTTTGAGAATTGAATTATAAGTGTTGAAAAGAGACGAAGTTTTATGCTAAGTTATTCAAGTGAGAATTTGGGTTGAAAAGGGTTAGTTTTCTTGGATATGTTATTTCAGATGAGAGTATGGTTATGGATCCATCGGAAGTACATGTCGTTCTACAATGAGAGGCTCCGAAGTTGGTTAAGGAGATTAGAATCTTTTTGGACTTTAGTTGGTTATTACCGGAGGTTATGAAAGGTTTTTCCGAGTTAGCATTTTCGTTATGACAGATGACTTGTAAAAGGTAAGTCGTTTGCTTTGGATGTTCATTGTGAGGAAAGTTTGAGAGGGTTAAAGTAGAGTTTGTCTATGGCTTTAGTTTTGATTCTGTGTGATCCTAATAAACCGTTCGCGAGGTATTGTGATGTGTCTTTGATGAGTTAGTTAGTGTGTTAATGCAAGAGGGTAAAGTCGTGGCTTATGCTTTACGACAATTGAGGATTCATAGAATGATCTATACTATTTTGGATTTGGAATTGGTTGCGGTTGTATTGTGTTGGAATATTTGGAGGTATTATCTTTATGGTTCTAGGTTCGAAGTGTTTAGTAATCACAAGACTATTGACTACTTGTTTGGTCTGAAGGGATAAAGTATGAGACAACGAGGATGGTTAGAATTCATGACGAGTTATGAAGTTGGCTTTGATTATCCTTCGGGAAAAGATGATGTTGTGCCTGAAGAGTTAAGTCGATAGTCATTGTGTATGGTTGTTTTGATGGTCAGAGAATTAAAATTATTTGAGCAGTTCAGAGACTTGTGTCCAGTGTGTGAGATAAAACAATAGAGTGTGAGGTTGGGTATATTAAAAGTGAACAGTGATTTTTGGTGAATGAGAGAAAGAGTTAGACTTTGGACGTGAAATTGGTAGTTTTGATGGTTACGAGTAATCAGAGTGCGTAGCATTGTTGTAATATTGTTGTGTGACAAGGATGTTTGGTATTCTGGTTTTGACGAGGTTGTTGAAACGATGTTGGGTTGTGGAACTTTATGTTCTTGTTTGTGTTGTTGCCTCGTTTCCATCGTGATGGTTCGAGTGCGAGTAGCTAATTCCTGTGTGTGTTCGTAACTTGGGTATTCTTTGAGTCGCGTGTTAGTCGTCAAGTGCATTATATGGGCTTTGCACCTTGTCGTGGTAGTGTCGTCGTTGTCGTGTCGTTGTTGTAGCTGCTGTTGGCAAGGTGGTTTGTCAGTTTGTGTTATTCGTGGTGTGCCTTTTGTTGGCAGGATAGTTTGTTGGTCGGATGCGAGAGTCGTATCTGGAGTTATTCATATCGGTTATATTTTCGAGGACGAAAACGTCTAAGTGGGGGAGAATTGTAACGCCCCGTTTTATCTGATTTATTTAATCGAGTCGATTTAATTATTTTTGTTTTTATATTATTTTATTCTTGAATTTTATTTGCCAATATATTATTTTTCATCGTTAATATATTTTATCGCGTTTTGAGAGCGTTGGCGAGATATTTGAGCTGAGGGGTAAAATGGTCTTTTAGGGGTTTTTGATATTTGTTATTAAAAGAGAGAAAGAAAAGAGAGTTTAGGGAGAAAATAGAAAGAAGGAAAAAGAGAAGAGAGAAAGGAAGAGAAGGGAAAAGGAGAGGAAAACTTGGGATAGAAGGAATTGTCCGTTCAAGCACGATTAATCGGGTAAGGGTAAGAAGTTTCGATTATATCTTGCTTGTGTATGTATATGTGTTATTTGTTGTAATTGTTTTGGTTGTTTCACAACTTTTACTCATTGATAAATTGATGAATAATTGATAGAAATCGATGTTTTCGCGGTTGAACCTCGATATAAACTGCGTAGAATACTTGTTGATTATGTTGGAACACATTTTGGTTGATATATTGTGATTTGGAAGTGTTTAGATGAGAACTGGAGAGGAAATTGGATGAATTTCGCAGCAGAAATTCTGCAGAAAAATTCTGGGTTTCGCTGCCTATACGCGTAACAGGCAAGGCAATACGTGTATTGGTTAGGACAATACGCGTATGGCAAGGGGGAAATATGGGCATTACGCGTATGGAACCCATTTTGCACGGCCCTCTGCTGAAATGCGTAATGGTACGCGTACTTGGCAAGGCATTACGCGTATCTAGGAAGGCAATACGCGTACGGGGTTTTAGTGGAATTCTTGGGTAGAAATTAGTCTCTGCCCATACGCGTAGCACTTTGGGCAATACGCGTATGGATGGGCGAGCGAGCTGGGCAATACGCGTATGGCTCAGGGCAATACGCCTATGACCAGAGAGGGTGCAGAATTTTCTCGATTTCGTGTCCGATGCCGTACCTTTTGATCCGTAACTCGGATCGAGGCGTTCTTGGTACCTTTAGAAAGCTTGTGAAATTTTATTTCTTATTAAAATGGTTTTGAGATTGGTGGCCGATTTAATTATGTCGAGAATTTGGGAATGTTTCGCTTTGCCGACTTTTACCGTCTTAACTGTGTGTATTTGATGTGTTATCATGCAATATGCTTTTGATATATATCGCATGACTTGTGTGCTATTGTATGATGTGAATGGATGTGATGAAATGTTGTGATGATGGTTTGTGGCCTTATGGCAAATAAATGCATTGTGTGGTGTTTGATTGTATATGCATGATTATGGGTGTATAAATGTTTGCATTTGATTGTCATGAGTCTTTGTATGCCAAGCATCATGATATGCATTCTTGTGATGTCGTGTGCCCTAGTGGGTGGGAGCGAAGAAACGGTTCTAGAGGGAATCCGCTATAACATCGTGTGCCTTATAAAAAGAGGTGTGAGCAATGATTATGGATGATCGTGTGCCTTATACAAAGAGATGTGAGCGATCGGGTCGTGTGCCTTATACAAAGAGGTGTGAGCGATCCATAAACGTCGTGTGCCTTATACAAAGTGGTGTGAGCAACGGGGAACATCGTTTTCCCGATGGGGAGTTACACTAAGTAACAAACGATGATTCCAATAGTTCCTGAGTGAACTAATGATGAGAATGATGGATGTATGGTACCGCATTTGCATAGAGTTGTTGTGTCGATCTCTTTGCATTTGCATAAATCATGAATGGATTAATATGTGTGGAAAATCATGAATGGATTGATTATGTGTGGAAAATCATGAATGGATTGATTATGTGTGGAAAATCATGAATTGATTGAGTATGTGTTGAGATTTATGTTTGAATTGGTGAATTGATGTGCATATGTGATAAATGCATTGGTTGTGGATAATATGTTTTATGCATAGACATATGCTATGTGATGTGGTGGGGTGTTTCCATATGTTATGACTTTGGTGTGCCTTATGTGTGAATATGTGATTATGTTGGTGTAATTGATATATGCTATGATGTTGGATTATCATAAATATGTTATGTATCTGTGGCACGCTATATGTATTAGTATGTGATGCTTGTGGTGAGAATAATTATGCATGTGAATTTGTATGTGTTTGCATATTATTATGCAATCTTGATTTAGTTGTTATTTCTCACCCTTCTGTTGTGGTTTGTTGCTCTATGAGGCAATTGCAGATCTGTGTCTTGGAGGCTTTTGTGAAGATTAGTTCTCCATCCTTTTGTCGGTCTGTCTGCTCTGATACGTAACACGGGAGTCGGGGAGCGCTATTGTTATATATGTATACATTTGTTGGATATATTTTGTATTAACTTTGTATGAATATCTTGATGTTACAAAACGATTTATTTTGTAAAACAAGGCAGTTATGGATCTTTCCGCTTTATTCCATAATTGAACTTTCCTTTTGTTTGGAAAAAGTTTCCGTTTGAGGTTATTCCACTTTGTGTTATGTATCAAAATTTATGAGCAGGGATTGTGTTTCCTTTCTATTGATGTGGCATCCTTGTTTCTGTCGGAAAAATAAATTTTTACTTACTCTGATTTATTTATGTATTATTTATTCGCGATGGGAATTGGGGTGTTACAATTAGTGGTATCAGAGCCAGTCGGTCCGTCCGGCCAAGTCGTTGAGTCAGTTGGTGTGACAGTTGAATACTGTCGATGTTGTTTGTTCCTTAGTATGTGATATATGTGTGAAACACTGTCAGTACTTTCTGGTTTTCTAATCCTTTGTCTGCAGGATTTAGAATGAGATAAGTGGGGGAGAAGCTAGTGCTTCTCCAAGTTGCTTCAGGTGTGGAGTGTTGGCTCAGTGTGTTGTAGATTGCAAGAGTGTAAGTGTTGTTTGGACAGTGTTGTTCCCGATTCTGGGGGGAATGCGGAGGTAAGGGTTGTGTCAACTAAGGATTTGTGCCTTAGGTAGTTTTGTGCACAAGATGCAAGAAATGCTATTATAGTTTGGTAAAGACGGTTTATGCCCCATCATGATTATCGGCTGTCTATTGACAAATTGAGGAACTGATCACCCTTAATCTCTTGTTGATAATAGACGGGAATTATGTTGGATGGAATAGACGTGTCTTTCCAGCTTTAATAGTGTGTGCAATGAATTGTTTGGAATTTAAGAAAATGATTACGGATTATTTTGATGAGTCGATGAAGATTCTAATATCGGAAGATGAGACAGATTAGAGGTTTTGGTATGTTGGTTCAGTTGGGAAGTCGTTGAGAGAGAACGATTGGGTATTATTAATGGCTGCTTCTCAGAGAGTAGAGACTGAACTCAAAATTGGACGAAGATGAGGATTTGAGGTTTATATCTGCTAAGTGAGTAGGAAACTCTCAGGGGATGAGACTAAGATGTTTGTTATGTATGTGATAATAGTGTTCTGGAATTGGCAGAAAGGCCACACTGATGGGCTGCCAGTTGTGCGTGATTCCAGATGTGTTTCCGGATGGAATATTGGATGTTAGCGTTAGAATTACTCAGATTGAAAGAGCGGTTGGAAGATTTACTGGAAATGGGATTTGTGAGACCAAGTGTGTCGCTTAGGAAAGCTCCAGTGTTGTTAGTAACAAAAAGGATGGATGACTGAATGGAATAACAAGCATGAGGTGTATAATGGTATTGAGACTACGGGAAGCCAAACTTAGAGTTCTGGTGAGGTTTGGAGTCTTTGGAGTTTTAGAGCATTAATGGAAATCTTGAGAAAACCCTTATGTGTGGACGTAATATTGGTATTAAGAGCTCCTTTGGGTTGGTTATTGCTAAATGTTGGGATTTATAGAATTTGGATTGTTAAGAGAAGAAATTGTATATGGACTACTAACAGTTGAATAAGGTAACGATTGAGAATAAGTGTCCACTTTCATGAATAGATAATTGGATTGGTTTGGTTAAGTTTGAGTGAAATCACAATTGGTTGGAATGTTTGATAAGAGTGATGATTTGTGTGAGTTGAGGCTTTGATCGATTTAATGTGACTGGTTATGGTTGTTATTGTCGAGATAGGCTGTTATTTACTCGGTTAAGCTTGTATGTGAGTAACCAGTTACCCAGTGAAAAAAAAAATTGCAAAAGCTTTAAGAATTTATATCTTTTGGAATTGGGTTGGGCATTACAACGTACAGTGATGTTATTTGGTGTTAGTAATGCGTCTGTAATGTTTCTGGAGTAGATGAATCGTATCTTCCATATTTATTTGGATAAGTTCATAGTGGTTTTAATTGTGGATATTCGGATCTGTTATAAACTCAGAGGAAGAACAGGTAGAGTGTTTGAGAATTGAATTATAAGTGTTGAAAAGAGACGAAGTTTTATGCTAAGTTATTCAAGTGAGAATTTGGGTTGAAAAGGGTTAGTTTTCTTGGATATGTTATTTCAGATGAGAGTATGGTTATGGATCCATCGGAAGTACATGTCGTTCTACAATGAGAGGCTCCGAAGTTGGTTAAGGAGATTAGAATCTTTTTGGACTTTAGTTGGTTATTACCGGAGGTTATGAAAGGTTTTTCCGAGTTAGCATTTTCGTTATGACAGATGACTTGTAAAAGGTAAGTCGTTTGCTTTGGATGTTCATTGTGAGGAAAGTTTGAGAGGGTTAAAGTAGAGTTTGTCTATGGCTTTAGTTTTGATTCTGTGTGATCCTAATAAACCGTTCGCGAGGTATTGTGATGTGTCTTTGATGAGTTAGTTAGTGTGTTAATGCAAGAGGGTAAAGTCGTGGCTTATGCTTTACGACAATTGAGGATTCATAGAAGGATCTATACTATTTTGGATTTGGAATTGGTTGCGGTTGTATTGTGTTGGAATATTTGGAGGTATTATCTTTATGGTTCTAGGTTCGAAGTGTTTAGTAATCACAAGACTATTGACTACTTGTTTGGTCTGAAGGGATAAAGTATGAGACAACGAGGATGGTTAGAATTCATGACGAGTTATGAAGTTGGCTTTGATTATCCTTCGGGAAAAGATGATGTTGTGCCTGAAGAGTTAAGTCGATAGTCATTGTGTATGGTTGTTTTGATGGTCAGAGAATTAAAATTATTTGAGCAGTTCAGAGACTTGTGTCCAGTGTGTGAGATAAAACAATAGAGTGTGAGGTTGGGTATATTAAAAGTGAACAGTGATTTTTGGTGAATGAGAGAAAGAGTTAGACTTTGGACGTGAAATTGGTAGTTTTGATGGTTACGAGTAATCAGAGTGCGTAGCATTGTTGTAATATTGTTGTGTGACAAGGATGTTTGGTATTCTGGTTTTGACGAAGTTGTTGAAACGATGTTGGGTTGTGGAACTTTATGTTCTTGTTTGTGTTGTTGCCTCGTTTCCATCGTGATGGTTCGAGTGCGAGTAGCTAATTCTTGTGTGTGTTCGTAACTTGGGTATTCTTTGAGTCGCGCGTTAGTCGTCAAGTGCATTATATGGGCTTTGCACCTTGTCGTGGTAGTGTCGTCGTTGTCGTGTCGTTGTTGTAGCTGCTGTTGGCAAGGTGGTTTGTCAGTTTGTGTTATTCGTGGTGTGCCTTTTGTTGGCAGGATAGTTTGTTGGTCGGATGCGAGAGTCGTATCTGGAGTTATTCGTATCGGTTATATTTTCGAGGACGAAAACGTCTAAGTGGGGGAGAATTGTAACGCCCCGTTTTGTCTGATTTATTTAATCGAGTCGATTTAATTATTTTTGTTTTTATATTATTTTATTCTTGAATTTTATTTGCCAATATATTATTTTTCATCGTTAATATATTTTATCGCGTTGGCGAGATATTTGAGCTGAGGGGTAAAATGGTCTTTTAGGGGTTTTTGATATTTGTTATTACAAGAGAGAAAGAAAAGAGAGTTTAGGGAGAAAATAGAAAGAAGGAAAAAGAGAAGAGAGAAAGGAAGAGAAGGGAAAAGGAGAGGAAAACTTGGGATAGAAGGAATTGTCTGTTCAAGCACGATTAATCGGGTAAGGGTGAGAAGTTTCGATTATATCCTGCTTGTGTATGTATATGTGTTATTTGTTGTAATTGTTTTGGTTGTTTCACAACTTTTTCTCATTGATAAATTGATGAATAATTGATGGAAATCGATGTTTTCACGGTTGAACCTCGATATAAACTGCGTAGAATACTTGTTGATTATGTTGGAACACGTTTTGGTTGATATATTGTGATTTGGAAGTGTTTAGATGAGAATTGGAGAGGAAATTGGATGAATTTCGCAGTAGAAATTCTAAAGAAAATTTCTGTGTTTTGCTGCCCATACGCGTAACAAGCAAGGCAATACATGTATTGGTTAGGAAATACGCGTATGGCAAGGGGGAAATGTGGGCATTACGCGTATGGAACCCATTTTGCACGGCCCTTTGCTGAAATGCGTAATGGTACGCGTACTTGGCAAGGCATTACGCGTATCTAGGAAGGCAATACGCGTACGGGGTTTTAGTGGAATTCTTGGGTAGAAATTAGTCTCTGCCCATACGCGTAGCACTTTGGGCAATACGCGTATGGATGGGCCAGCGAGCTGGGCAATACGCGTATGGCTCAGGGCAACACGCGTATGACCAGAGAGGGTGCAGAATTTTCCCAATTTCGCATCCGATGCCGTAACTTTTGATCCGTAACTCGGATCGAGGCGTTCTTGGTACCGTTAGAAAGCTTGTGAAATTTTCTTTCTTATTAAAATGGTTTTGAGATAGATGGCTGATTTAATTACGTCGGGAATTTGGGAATGTGTCGCTTTGCCGACCTTTACCGTCTTAACTGTGTGTATTTGATGTGTTATCATTCAATATGCTTTTGATATATATCGTATGACTTGTGTGTTGTTGTATGATGTGAATGCATGTGAAGAAATGTTGTGATGATGGTTTGTGGCCTTATGGCAAATAAATGCATTGTGTGGTGTTTGATTGTATATGCATGATTATGGGTGTATATATGTATGCATTTAATTGTCATGAGTCTTTGTATGCCAAGCATCATGATATGCATTCTTGTGATGTCGTGTGCCCTATTGGGTGTGAGCAACGAAACGGTTCCAGAGGGAATCTGCTATAACATCGTGTACCTTTTACAAAAAGGTGTGAGCGATGATTATGGATGATCGTGTGCCTTATACAAAGAGGTGTGAGCGATCGAGTCGTGTGCCTTATACAAAGAGGTGTGAACGATCCATAAACATCGTGTACCTTATACAAAGAGGTGTGAGCGACGGGGAACATCGTTTGCCCGATGGGGAGTTACACTAAGTAACAAGCGATGATTCCAATAGTTCCTGAGTGAACTAATAATGAGAATGATGGATGGATGGTACCCCATTTGCATAGAGTCGTTGTGTCGGTCTCTTTGCATTTGCATAAATCATGAATGGATTGATTATGTGTGGAAAATCGTGAATGGGTTGATTATGTGTGGAAAATCATGAATGGATTGATTATGTGTGGAAAATCATGAATTGATTGGGTATGTGTTGAGATTTATGTTTGAATTGGTAAATTGATGTGCATATGTGATAAATGTATTGGTTGTGGATAATATGTTTTATGCATATACATATGCTATGTGATGTGGTGGGGTGTTTCCATATGTTATGACTTTGGTGTGCCTTCTGTTTCAATATGTGATTATGTTGGTGTAATCGATATATGCTATGATGTTGGATTATCAGAAATATGTTATGTATCTGTGGCACGCTATATGTATTAGTATGTGATGCTTGTGGTGAGAATAATTATGCATGTGAATTTGTATGTGTTTGCATATTATTATGCGATCTTGATTTAGTTGTTATTTCTCACCCTTCTGCTGTGGTTTGTTGCTCTATGAGGCAATTGCAGATCTGTGTCTTGGAGGCTTTTGTGATGATTAGTTCTCCATCCTTTTGTCGGTCTATCTGCTCTGATACGTAACACGGGAGTCGGGGAGCGCTATTGTTATATATGTATATATTTGTTGGATATATTTTGTATTAATTTTGTATGAATATCTTGATGTTACAAAATGATTTATTTTGTAAAACAAGGCAGTTATGGATCTTTCGCTTTATTCCATAATTGAACTTTCCTTTTGTATGGAAAAAGTTTCCCTTTTAGGTTATTCCATTTTGTGTTATGTGTCAAAATTTATGAGCAGGGATTGTGTTTCCTTTCTATTGATGTGGCATCCTTGTTTCTGTCGTAAAAATAAAATTTTACTCACTCTGATTTAATTATGTATTATTTATTCGCGATGGGAATTGGGGTGTTACACCCTCTGCATGCGTTGTCTTGACATCATCGTTGTTGCGTATTGCTGTGATGTTCTGCACGACTTTCCCTCCTCTCTATTGCGTGTGTGTTGCTCTGTTTGTTGTTCAATGTGATTGTGGTAATTGTGTGGTTTGTATCTGTGATAGTGATATGGTTATGTCTCCACCCTGTCTGAAGGCTATATGTGAATTGTGAAATTGGCGGTTTTTGTATTTTGGGAGACGTTGTTAGGGTGTGGGGATTTGCATTGATGAAATTGATGTTTGAAGTTATGGCTGGTGGTTTAAGGTTATGTGTCAGTGATGCTCGAATGGTACAGGTTAGTGATGGTGTGAAGAAGATTGTAGATTGAATTTTGGTTGGAATAAAAGGAATAACATCAAATGAATGGATTGTATGTTACCGTAAGTATAAAGGTTATAGAAATTTGTTTGTACATTGCACCTGTGGTCAATGTGTATGGATTGGTGTTTATGTGTTATATGTGAATGTTCTTAGAGTACGTATATGAATTTTGTCCCCTCCTCCCCCCTATGTTGTGTATTGTTTCCCTTTATATAGATTGTTCGAATTGAATGAAAAGGGATGGGTTTGCTTTGGAAAGCATTAGAGCATGTCTGAAACATGTTTTGTGAGTAATGATGATATTGGTTTGCTTGTCTTCTTGCCTTTCGACAATGTAATATTTGATTCAATGACCTTCCATTTTCAGTCCAGGCATGTTGGAAATTGGTTTAGGAAAGTATTTGAATGTTGTCTCAAAATTACTGATGGTTGTTTTTTTGGAAAATTTTGATTTGATTTTTGATAATTCACGTATTGATGAACTTGTCTTGGTGTTTCTAAACAACGTGCTTTCTTTTCCATTTTCAACTCAGGTGAAATTGTAACACCCTAAATCTTTAAGAATATTTATTTAACTTATTTAAATATAATATTCTTGAATTTTTATGAATTTTGGTGGTTTGTATTGGTTTCGGTATTTTGTGGAGTTTGGTTATTTATTTAAATAATAGTATATAATATATAATATATTGTATTATTATTATTATTTATTTAAATAATATTAGAGGAATTAAGGGTAAATCGGACTTTTGAGGAGGATTAGTGAGGGTATTAATAGGAAAGCCCATTTTAGAAGCCCAAAGGTTAGGTTTAACAAAAAGGAGAATTTTAGGAAGAATAGGATTCATTTGGTCAGAACGTGAAATGAAGGGAAAAGTCCAGAGCTCTGAGGAAAGAGGGAAAAACGTAGGATTCGAGAAGGTTTTCAAGAACTCTAAAAAGAAAGCTTGGAATCGACAATTTAAGGTATGGGGAGTATTGCCTTTCATTATTTTAGATATAGGAATTCGATGTGTTTAAAGCTGATTCTTGAGGGTTTGTGGATTTATGAGGAAATTGATGATTTAAGGGTATTTTTATGGATTGATGATGGATTATTAAGGGTTGAATTGAATCGGGTAAAAGTACGCCTTCGAGGCTAATTTCTCTGTTGATGTTGTTTTGACCTTTGAAGGGAAAGGGGTTTATGGGGTTTATGAGAATCTTTGGGGTTGTTAAGGTTTAGGTGATTTTGAGTCAAGATAGGGTAATTTAATCGACCTAATAGTTATAGGTTTTGTGTCCTTGATTATCGTAATACCTCAGGAATGTTTTGGGGATGTGTTGGGGTAAAGAGAGGTTGAATTCGTGAGGTTTTTGGGTCTGTTATGCTACTGATGCGTAGCAGCGATTTTCTGAAATCGCGAGTTCGCAAAACAAACAATTCCTTCGCAAGGCGAACATTCGCACCAGACTCGCAAAGCGAGCAGCACAGCGAATGCGTGATGATTTTGTTTGACGATACTGAGATGAAATTTAATGGTGATTTTGAGTTCGCAAGACAAATTCCCCAGCGAATGAATTCGCAAAGCGAATAGAGTAGCGAGCGTGACAAAATGGGATTTCTCTGGTTTTTGTGTGGGATTTTGGGGAGTCGTTGGCAGCTCGCAAAGCGAACATTCTAGCGAACGCTTGCTTTTCCCGAATTTGTTTTGTGATTTCTGTGCTGTCTTTGATGTTTTGATGCTGTGATTTTCTGATGATTTACCATGATGTTATTGATGACTATGAGATGATCATTTCATGATGTTTTGACGATATGATTAACATGCGATTTTGATGAATGATGATGCACGTAATGACTTTTATTGATGATGATGATTATGACGTTGTGTATCATGCATTCATAGCATGTAGACTTCGGTCTATTGATGATGTTAGGCGTTCGGCCCAGTGATGATGTTAGGACTTCGGTCCAGTGATGATGTTAGGACTTCGGTCCAGTGGTGGCTTCAATCCCATTGTGTGGATTGTAGTGTGTATGACGTGTTCCGGTTCTTGTGTAGAATCGATCCTATGACGGGGATCTTTCGAGGGTGATGGCCTAGTGTCCATCGATTTGTGATGATTGGTACCACATGCATGAATCTTGTTGTGCATTGCATTTTTTTTTATAATTGATGTAATTTATGATGTCGTGATCGTTGATGTTTGCCTTGTGATGACCCTGATGATGTTGTATATGATGATGACGTCAATTTTATGCATATCTTGTTTTTATATTGATTATAATGAATTGTGATTACTCACCCTGCCTGTTTGAATGTTGCCTCCACGTGGGTAACATGCAAGTGATCAGGTTTAACTGGATGCCTTCAAGGACATTTTTGGAGTTTTAGTGCTTTTGGTCGACTTAGAGTGTCATTACTCTGATAGTATAACATCGGGTCGGGGTCGTTGAGTCAAACCATGTTGAACTTATTATTTGTTGTTATTATTTTTGAAGATTATGGTTTTTATTATAAACCCTTTTGTTTTGGTTGGTGTGGTTATGGTGGTTCCGCTGTTATAATTGAAGGTTTTTGAATATTTTGACGACCTTTGAGTATTTTGAGGAAAACTCATGTTTACGAAGTAAATGTGTTATTTTGAGTTTTATTGAGAAATGTACGCCCTTCTGAGGTGGTTCTAATGTTTATTTTGTTAAATTGTGTATTTTTGTCGTGTTTATTCTTGGGGTAAAAAAGGGTGTTACATTAGTGGTATCAGAGCAGGTCGGTCCGTCCGACCAAGTTTTTACGTGATGTCAGTCCCCTGTCAATCGAAGAGTGTGTGTACACTGTCGATGTTTTGGTTCTTCTAACCCTGTTGGTGGTATGCAAGATGGCTAGAAGAAATGATCGTGCTATTGGTGATGCGTTGGAATCGGTTATTGAAGTAGTGGCACAACTCAATCCGAATGGTGGAGTTCCATATGAGTTTCGTGCTTTGGGAAAGTTTCAAAGGAACAATCCATTGACTTTTGTGGGCGCTCATGATCCAGCAAGTGAACATAAGTGGCTGAAGGAGATTGAGAAGATCTTTCGAGTGATGGGGTATACTGATGAGCAACAAGTTCAGTTTGGAATGCATATGCTGGAAGAAGAGACTGAGGATTAGTGGGATAACACCCGTCAGAGACTCACAAATGTTGGCACTGTGATAACCTAGGCTGTGTTCAAGCAGGAGTTTTTGGGCAAGTATTTTCTAGAGGATGCTCGTGGAAAGAGAAAAATGGAATTCCTTGAGCTGAAGCAAGGAGACATGACTGTGGCGGAGTATGCTGCGAAGTTCGAGATACTGGTGAAGTTCTGTCCGCACTACAACCGTGCTGATTCTGAGATGTCCAAGTGTCTCAAGTTTGAGAATGGGCAGAGACTGGAAATTAAGCAGGGTATTGGGTACTAACAGATTCGCAGGTTTGCTGAGCTGGTGGATAAGAGTAGGATCTACGATGAGGATAACCGAGTTCGATCTGCTCACTACAAGCAGTTGAGTGAGAAGAAAGGGTAGTATAGGGGTAAACCTTATACAACTTCAGCTAACAAAGGGAAGCAAAAGGCTTCAGAGGGGAAAATGACAAGTGGGGGAGCAGCTCCCGCTTTTGGGAAGTGTTATAAGTGTGGCGAGCAAGGCCACCATGTTGATGTGTGTACCAATAATGTGGTGAGGTGCTACAAGTGTGGTAAGAAGGGGCATAGAACTACTGGTTGCAAAGATGAAGGTCCAACCTGTTTCAATTGTGGAGAGAAATGTCATATCAGTACCTAGTGTCAGAAGCCGAAGAAGACTGCCACTGCTGCTCAGACTAGTGGAAGAGTGTTTGCTTTGAGTGGTGCAGAGGTGCCGGAGAAGGACAACCTGATTCGAGGTACTTGTTTTATTAATAATATCGAGTTGATTGCTATTATTGATACTGGTGCTACTCATTCTTTTATCTTGCTTGAATATGCTAATAGATTGGGTTTGAAGTTGTCTGATATGAATAGTAATATGGTAATAAAAACTCCAGCTAATGGTTCTGTTACTACTACCTTTGTGTGTTTGAGATGTCCAGTGACAATTTTTTAGAAGAGTTTTATGATGGATTTGGTGTGCTTACCCTTGCACCAAATCGATGTAATCCTTGGAATGAACTTGTTGGAGTTCAACCGTGTTCATATCAATTGTTATAACAAAATTGTGGAGTTTCCTGAGTTCGGTGATGCTGGAGAGTTGATGTTCTTGTCTGCTAAGCAAGTGGATGAACTGGTGGAAGATGAAGCCCTGGTGTTTGCAATGTTTGCATTGTTACAGATTGATCGTGAAGCTGCAAGTATCGAATTACCTATTGTATGTGAATTTCCATATGTGTTTCCAGATGACATCAGTGATTTGCCTCCAGAACGTGAAGTAGAGTTTGCAGTGGACTTAATACCAGGAACGAGTCCAGTGTCAATGGCTCCTTATCGGATGTCAGCTTCTGAGTTAAGTGAACTGAAGAAACAGTTGGAAGAGTTGCTTAAGAAGGGGTTTGTTCGACCAAGTGTTTCTCCGTGGGGTGCTCCTGCGCTGTTAGTGAAGAAGAAAGACGGAAGTATGAGATTATTTGTTGATTATCGGCAGTTGAATAAAGTGACTATCAAGAATAAATATCTACTTCCGAGAATCGAAGATTTGATGGATCAACTAGTAGGTGCCTGTGTGTTTAGCAAGATTGATTTGAGGTATGGTTATCATCAGATTCGTGTTAAGCCTGATGATATTTCGAAGACGGCTTTCAGGATGAGGTATGGTCACTATGAATACACTGTGATGCCATTTGGAGTATGTAATGCACATGGTGTGTTCATGGAGTACATGAATCAAATTTTTCATGAGTATTTGGATAAGTTTGTGGTGGTGTTTATCGATGATATCTTGATATACTCTAGATCTGAAGAAGAACATGCTGAGCATTTGAGAACTGTGTTGCAAGTATTGAAGGAAAAGAAGTTGTATGCAAAGCTTCCCAAGTGTGAGTTTTGGTTGAAGGAAGTGAGTTTCCTTGGCCATGTGATTTCAGGTGGTGGGATTGCTGTTGATCCTTCCAAGATTGATGTTGTGTTACAATGGGAGACTCCGAAGTCTGCTACCGAGATACGAAGTTTTCTGGGATTGGCAGGTTATTACCGCAAGTTTATCGAAGGATTTTCTAAGTTGGAACTACCTTTGACTCAGTTGACTCGAAAGGGTCAAGCTTTTGTGTGGGATGTAGCTTGTAAGGAAAGCTTTGTGGAATTGAAGAAGAAGTTGACGACCGCTCCAGTGTTGATTTTTCCTAATCTGAGTGAAACTTTTGTAGTGTACTGTGATGCGTCGAAGATGGGTCTTGGTGGAGTATTGATGCATAATGGACAAGTTGTTGCCTATGCTTTGAGACAATTGCGAGTTCATGAGAGGAATTATCCTACACATGAATTGGAGTTGGCCGTTGTGGTGTTTGTGTTGAAGATTTGGAGAAATTATCTGTTTGGCTCTAAGTTTGAAGTGTTCGGTGATCATAAAAGTCTCTTATTTAATAAGAAATAATTGAATATGAGGCAGAGGAGGTGGTTAAAGTTGTTAAAGGATTTCAATTTTGATTTGAGTTATCATCCGGGCAAAGCAAATGTAGTGGCCGATGCATTGAGCAGAAAGTCATCACATATTCGATGCTTATGGTGAAAGAATTGGAATTAATTGAGAAATTTTGAGATTTGAGTCTGGTATGTGAAGCGACCTCTGATAGTGTGAAGTTGGGAAAGTTGAAGTTGACTAGTGGTATTCTGGGAGAAATCATAGTGGGGCAACAATCTGACTTGAAATTGGTTGACCAGTTGACATTGATCTACCAAGGTAACAGAGGTGAATTCCGGATTGGCGAGAAGGGTTTAATGATATTCAGAGACAGGGTGTGTGTCCCAGATGTTCCAGAAATCAAGAAGAGAATTCTAGAAGAAGGACACCAAAGTGGGTTGAGTATTCATCCCGGTGCTACGAAGATGTACCAGGATTTGAAAAAGTTGTTTTGGTGGCCGGGTATGAAGAAGGATATCGTAGAATTTGTTTATGCGTGCTTGACGTGTCAGAAGTCGAAGATTGAGCACCAGAAGCCTTTAGGTATGATGCAACCATTGAATATTCCAGAATGGAAATGGGATAGCATTTCCATGGATTTTGTGTCGGGATTACCGAGAACTGCTAAGGGAAATGATTCAATTTGGCTGATCGTGGATAGATTAACTAAATCGGCTCATTTCTTGCCGATGAAGATTAATCATTCTATGCAGAAGCTTGCCGAGATGTACATCGAGGAGATTATGAAGTTACATGGGATACCTTCGAGTATTGTGTCGGATAGAGACCCGAGATGTACATCTAGGTTCTGGAAGAGTTTGCAAGATGCTTTGGGTACTAAGTTGAGGATGAGTTCTGCCTATCATCCGCAGACGGATGGACAGACAGAAAGGACTATCCAATCCTTAGAGGATTTGCTGAGGGCTTGTGTGTTGGATCACGGAGGATCTTGGGATAGCCATTTACCGTTGATTGAGTTCACGTACAATAATAGTTTTCATGCTAGTATTGGAATGGCGCCCTATGAAGCTTTGTATGGGAGAAGATGTAGGACTTCTTTGTGTGTGTATGAGTTGTAACACCCTTTTCTACCCCCACGAATATACACGGCAAAATACACAAATTTTTCGAGTAAAAATCACCTCAGAAGGGTGCACAATTCTCAATAAACTCAAAATAAAACATTTGCTCCGTAAACAACAGGTTTTTCCTCAAAATAATCAAAAAGCCATCAAATAGCAGCAGAACCACCATAACCACAATAATCCAACATAAAAAGGTTTTCAAAATAAAATTATAGTCATCAGATAACAACAGAATAACAACTCAACAATGGTTCGACTTAATGACCCGACCCGATGTTACACTATCAGAGCAAGACCCTCTACATCGACCAAAAGCCAAATAAACTCCAAAAGTCCATGAAGGCATCCACGGCTAATCCTGATCACCTGCACGTTACCCACGTGGAGGCAACATTCAAACAGGCAGGGTGAGTAATCACAAATCATTTTAATCAATATAAAAACAGGATATGCATAAAATTGACGTCATTATCATATACAACATCATCAGGGTCATCAAAGGAAAACATCAAATCACGATATCATAAATCACATCAATGCCAAATATATGCAATGCACAACAAGACTCATGCATGTGGAACCAATTCATCAAAATCGATGGACACTGGGCCATCACCCTCCAAAGATCCCCATCAATAGGATCGATTCTACACAAGAACCGGAGCACGTCAAAATACCTCACATCCACACAATGGGATTGAAGCCACAATAGACCGAAGCCTAACTCACTGGACCGAAGTCCTATAATCATCAATAGACCGAAGTCTAACTCACTGGACTGAAATCCTATAATGCTATGAATGCATGATGAACAACGTCATAATCATCATCATCAACAAAAGTCATTACGTGCATCATCATTCATCAAACTCTCATGTTCATCATATCATCAAATACGTCATCAAAACATCATTAATCATCATCTCATCATCATCAAGAATACTCATGGTCATTCACATCATCAAACATCACGTATCATCGTCATAAAATCATCAATATAACTCATAGTAATTCACATCAAAATAATCATGCATCATCATCTCATAATCAATATAACTCATAGTCATTCACATCGTCATTTAATCATCTAACATCACATATACGCAGCTCATAACATCAATATACACCATTGTAATTCATATCATCAATTAACCTTCAAAATCATGTATAAACAGTTCATAATCATCAATAAACTCATAGTAACTCAGATCATCAATTATTCATCAAAACATTACGACATCATCATCTCATAATCATCAATACCATCATGGTAAATCATCAGATTAATCATAGCATCAAACGTCAAGACAGCACAAGAAACATAAAACAAATTCGCGAACAGTAGAGGTTCGCTACCCAGTTCGTCGTGCGAACTCATTCTCTAGGATGTTCGGTTTGCGAACCTCCAGTGAACCCCCAAATCCCATGCACAACCAGAGAAACCCCCATTCTGTCTCTCCCCGCCACCCTCATTCGCCTAGCGAGCTACTCGCTGGGAAGCTCGCCTTGCAAACTACAACTCACTATCAATTTCCAGTCTAGTATCACAAAACAACATTATCGCGCATTCGCTGCGCTACTCGCTTTGCGAGTCTGGGGCAAGTGTTTGCCTTGCGAAGGAAACGTTCGCTTTGCGAACCTGCAATTTCAGGAAATCGCTGCTACGCATCAGTAGCATATCAGACTCAAAAGATCTTACGATTTCAACCCCAATTACCCCAAAAACATCCCTACAACATTCCTAAGGCATCATGGTAATCAGAGGCATAAAACCTACGACTATTAGGTCGATTCGTTACACTATTCGAAACCTCAAATCACCTAAACCTTCACAAACTCTCAAGATTCTCATAAACCCTATAAATCCTTTTCTCTACGAGATCCCACATATCATCAACCGAGGGTTTAGCCTCGAAGGTATATTTTATCCGATACAATCTAACCCTTCATATTCATCATCAATCCACAAAAACAACACCTAAAACACCAATTTACTCAAAAACCCACAAAATCACATAAACCTCAAAATCAACTTTAAATACATCGAATCCCTATATTGAAAATAATGAAAGGTAATACTCCCCATACCTTAGATTGTCTATTCCAAGCCTTTCTTTTTGAGTTCTTGGAAACCTTCTCGAATCCTAAGCTTTTTCCTCTTTCCTCAGAGCTCTGGCCTTTTCCTTCTTTTCATGTTCTGACCAAATGAATCATATTCTTCCCAAAATTCTCCTTTTTGGTTAAACCTAACCTTTGGGCTTCTAAAATGGGCTTTTCCAATAATACCCTCACTAATCCTCCTCAAAAGTCTATCTTACCCTTAATTCCTCTAATATTATTTAAATAAATAATAATACAATATATTATATATTATATACTATTATTTAAATAAATAACCAAAAGTCCACGAAAATCCCACAAAATGCTCAAACCACCAAAGTTCACCAAAAATCACGAATATTATATTCAAACAAATTAAATAAATATTCTTACAAATTTGGGGTGTTACATGAGTCGGGCGAGAGTGTTGTACTTGGACCTGAGATTGTGCAAGAGACGATTGAGAAGATTAATATGATCCAAGAAAGGATGAGAGCCTCGCAGAGTCTCCAGAAGAGCTACCTTGATAAGAGAAGGAAGACACTTGAATTCCAAGAGGGAGATCACGTGTTTTTGAGGGTGACGCCGGTGACTGGCGTGGGTCGAGCTTTGAAGTCTAGAAAGCTTACTCCACGTTTTGTTGGTCCGTATCAAATCTCGCAGAGGATGGGAGAGGTAGCTTATCTAATCGCTTTACCGCCGTCACTTGCGAATTTGCATGACGTGTTCCATGTGTCTCAGTTGAGGAAGTACATTTCGGATCCGTCACATGTGATTCAGATGGATGATGTACAAGTGAGGGATAACCTGACTGTGGAAGCATTACCGGTGCGAATTGATGGACGAGAAATGAAGCGACTACGAGGTAAAGAGATAACCTTGGTGAAGGTATTGTGGGGAGGACCAGCTGAAGAAAGTTGGACTTGGGAAAGTGAAGATCAGATGAGGGAGTCGTATCCGACTCTATTTCCTTGAGGTAATTTTCGAGGGCGAAAATTCTTTAAGTGGGGGAGAGTTGTAACACCCCAAATTTGTAAGAATTTTTATTTAATTTATTTAAATATAATATTCGTGAATTTTTATGAATTTTGGTGGTTTGTGTTGGTGTCGGTATTTTGTGGAGTTTAGTTATTTATTTAAATAATAGTATATAATATATAATATATAATATTATTATTTATTTAAATAATATTAGAGGAATTAAGGGTAAATCGGACTTTTGAGAAGGATTAGTGAGGGTATTATTGGGAAAGCCCATTTTAGAAGCCCAAAGGTTAGGTTTAACAAAAAGGAGAATTTTGGGAAGAATAGGATTCATTTGGTCAGAACGTGAAAAGAAGGGAAAAAGCCAGAGCTCTGAGGAAAGAGGGAAATGCTTAGGATTCGAGAAGGTTTTCAAGAACTCTAGAAAGAAAGCTTGGAATCAACAATCTAAGGTACGGGGAGTATTGCCTTTCATTGTTTTCGATATAGGAAATCGATGTGTTTAAAGCTGATTCTTGAGGGTTTGTGGGTTTATGAGTAAATTGATGATTTAAGAGTATTTTTGTGGATTAATGATGGATTATTAAATGTTGACTTGAATCGGGTAAAAGTATGCCTTCGAGGCTAATTTCGCTGTTGATGTTGTTTTGACCTTTGAAGGGAAAGGGGTTTATGGGGTTTATGAGAATCTTTGGGGTTGTGAAGGTTTAGGTGATTTTGAATCAAGATAGGGTAATTTAATCGCCCTAATAGTTGTAGGTTTTGTGTCCTTGATTACCGTAATACCTCAAGAATGTTTTGGGGATGTGTTAGGGTAAAAGGAGGTTGAATTCATGAGGTTTTTTAGTCTGTTATGCTACTGATGCGTAGCAGCGATTTTCTGAAATTGCAAGTTCGCAAAGCGAACAATTCCTTCGCAAGGCAAACATTCGCCCCAGACTCGCAAAGCGAGCAGCGCAGCGAATGCGGGATGATTTTGTTTGACAATACTGAGATGAAATTTAATGGTGACTTAGAGTTCGCACGGCGAACTCCCCAACGATTGACTTTGCAAAGCGAATAGAGTAGTGAGCCTGACAGAATGCGATTTCTCTGGTTTTTGTGTGGGATTTTGGGGAGTCGCTGGCAGCTCGTAAAGCGAACGAGTTCGCAAAGCGAACGAGTTCGCAAAGTGAACATTCTAGCGAACGCTTGCTGTTCACGAATTTGTTTTGTGATTTTTGTGTTGTCTTTGATGTTTTGATGTTGTGATTTTCTGAAGATTTACCATGATGTTATTGATGACTATGAGATGATGATTTCATGATGTTTTGATGATATGATTAACATGAGATTTTGATGAATGATGATGCCGTAATGACTTTTATTGATGATGATGATTATGACATTGTGTATCATGCATTCATAGCATTTAGACTTCGGTCTATTGATGATGTTAGGACTTCGGTCCAGTGATGATGTTAGGACTTCGGTCCTGTGGTGGCTTCAAACCCATTGTGTGGATTGTAGTGTGTATGATGTGCTCCAGTTCTTGTGTAGAATCAATCCTATTTGACAGGGATCTTTGGAGGGTGATGGCCTAGGGTCCATCAATTTGTGACAATTGGTACCACATGCATAAGTCTTGTTGTGCATTGCATTTTTTTGGCATTGATGTAATTTATGATGTCGTGATCTTTGATGTTTGCCTTGTGATGACCCTGATGATGTTGTATATGATGATGACGTCAATTTTATGCATATCTTGTTTTTATATTGATTATAATGAATTGTGATTACTCACCCTGCCTGTTTGAATGTTGCCTCCACGTGGGTAACGTGCAGGTGATCAGGTTTAGCTGGATGCCTTCGAGGACATTTTTGGAGTTTTAGTGCTTTTGGTCGACTTATAGGGTCATTGCTCTGATAGTGTAACATCGGGTCGGGGTCGTTGAGTCGAACCATGTTGAACTTATTATTTGTTGTTATTATTTTTGAAGATTATGGTTTTTATTATTAACCTTTTTGTTTTGGTTGGTGTGGTTATGGTGGTTCCGCTGCTATAATTGATGGCTTTTGTATATTTTGACGACCTTTGAGTATTTTGATGAAAATCCGTGTTTACGGAGTAAATGTGTTATTTTGAGTTTTATTGAGAAATGTGCTCCCTTCTGAGGTGGTTCTAATTTTTATTTTATTAATTGTGTATTTTTGCCGTGTTTATTCTTGGGGTAGAAAAGGGTGTTACAGAAATCAGCTACCAATGCAAAAGGCCACCGAACTCAACAACAAGACGTTTTCTTTTTCTTTTTGAAGATCCGCTACATCATCTAGCATAAGGCCCTGCAACACTGTCTTTTCTTTGAAGACAACCAATCCAAAGTGAGATATACGTGACTGCCAAGTGCTCAAGTGTTCGCATTCCTCTCCTTTGATTCATGGCTTTGTTTTTGTAGTTAATTTATGGTATTTGTGTGTTTCCTTCTTATCCTCGTTGATAAACTTGCCGTTAATTCTATGAAATTTCCTTTCTCGTTATATAGTACTAGTTTTGACAATAAAGCATCACTAACTGCAGGTACAAAGACTATCATGATCTCATTGAGGAGGATTGATAAACTGCTCTTGCAAGTTTGATTGTCTTTGAAACAGTTTGGTATTTCCCTGCTGCAATCATGTTAAGGGATGGTGTTTTGAATTTTTTGGGCATTGGCTTAATCGCCTTTGATTATCATTAGTGTGACTTGGAATTCTTGAATTTTAATTTTAGTTAAATTTTGCATAAACCAGTGGCAACATCCTCTTTTCAGAAGTGTCCGCAGGAAATGCAAAAGGACTGATTCAGGTACTGTAAATCTGCACCTTGTCTTGTAACCATTGCTGTTGTTTATCTTAAGCAATCCATTATTGTTGACGAATCTGACCTTGTAACCTTCAAACGAACTATGGTAACTTGTATTGGTACATTTCAAGAACTTGTTCCTTGAATTGGTAATAGCACCGCTAGAGTGATGTCATCACTAGAACTTAGAACTAGGTGTTGCGGTGAGAATTGGATGTCAAGCTATTAACTAACTTGAATCACAAAACTTTGAAATTCACCACCGAGCTTTGATTTATCCAAAGGAAAGGGTAAAGATCGAAGAAAACCCTAATAGAGAGAATCTAGGTTCGGGGGTTGGTTATACTAAGGGAAGGTATTAGCACCCTAAGTATCTGTAGTACTCTACAAGAACCTCTTATTTGTATTTGTGTTATGTTAGGTTTGTTTAAGGAAATCTGCTAAGGGTAAAGGTAAAAACCTATGGTGAAGACCAAAGTGCTAAAAGTAAATACCTAATAGTATGGTAACAACCAAGTTACTAAAGGTGAAGGTAAAGACCTAGGGGTATATACACTAAGTATGCTCGCCAAGACGTCACATCTTATGCCTATGTATCCTGACTAAAGAATCAGAGCAATCGTAGTTCACCTAACTAAAGGTGAGGAACCATTGACTATGGCCGAAGTTCCAAGGGGAATGAGGGTGACACTCATATAGAGTTGAAGAACTCTCTAGGTCTAAGTTGTAAAGGGGAAGTGAATACTCATGATGATGATAATCACATAGAGTTTAAGAACTATATCCTAATTCTAAGTTATGAAGTGAATGGCTCTAATGAGGCCAAGGGGAAAGGAACATCATTATGATGATGCTCACATAGAGTTGAAGAACTCTAAGTGAATCCTAAGTCATGAAGTAGGTGGCTCTAATAAGGCCAAGGAGGGGAGTAAGTAACTATGATGATAGTACTCACAAGAGGGGAACCTAGTGAGGTTTAAGGGAAAAGTGGCTCTAATTAGGCCAAGGTGGTAAATGAGCTTTCTATTACTTTGAGGTCAAATAGAGAGTCTTTCTTTTGGAAGGAGAGGAAGACAACTTCTTGTAAAAACAAGTGTAAGAACTCAAGTAGGATAAACATCCAAGGAAGGGCAATAGCATAAATCTAACACAAATCATATAACATCAAAATGTCAAGGTAAACAATCTAAATGAACCACCTCTTAGCATGACAAAAATGAAATGATGCACACAACTTTTAACATGAATAAAATGGTGAAATAACCAAGATAAAACCAAAGCCAATGCCTACTTTCAAGTTACAACATTTAAGAATGTGTGTGCGAAGTGTCATACAAGTTGGGCTAAGATAGTCCTCTCAAAATTAAAACCTCAAGGTGAGCAATAGAGGTACTAAGTCTAAGAATCGAAGGTCGAACAATGAACCATAACCCTAAACAAGAGACATCATTCAAGGTCAAAATTTAGCCTTCACACATCCCTCTAATGTGTCCTAAGACACTTAGGAAATTTAGCTTAAAAGGATAAAGAGAAAAGGGTTTTTTTCAAAAGAAGTTCAAAAATTAAGTCAAAATTACTTCTAACGTTACAAAATCAGAAATAATTACTAAAATTAAATAAAAGTAAAAATAAAAATTTCATAAAATTAAATTAAACCTTGAAGTGTTAACATGAATTTTTTTGGAATTTTTAATTACTAGAAACTATTTTTAATAAAACAGATTTGAAAAGGAATAAATAAAAAACAATATTTGGCAAGAAACAACAAGGGGGCGCATAAGTAATCTAAAAATAAAATAAGGCCAGTTGCTGTGCATGCATGGGCCCTTGGCAGTGGGGTGTGAGTAGCGAAAATGATAGGCCCAGGTCCAAAAAAGTGAAAACAAAAAGAAAATAAAATGCCAAAAGGGAGTCTAGGGCGAGGAGGATTCGAACCCCGTACCCCTTGTGTCGCGGTGAGAATTGGATATCAAGCTATTATGTTAACTTGAATCACATTTCTTTTATTTCACCACCGTCTTTGATTTATCCAAGGGAAGGGAGAAAGATCGAATTACCCACAATGCAATGCAAATGCAACCTAAGATTCTAAAGTTCGGGGGTTGATTATACCTAGGGAAGGTGTTAGCATCCTAGATATTTGTAGTACTCTACAGGAACCTCTTGTTTTACTTATGTTATTTGTTAATTTTTATCTATTTGCTAAGGGTGAAAAGGGTAGGAAGACCTAAAGATCTATTTCTAGGTGTGCTCGACAAGATATCGCATCTTGTGCCTACATATCCTGTCGGGAGGGAATCATAGCACTTGTAGTTCCTCTCTGAAGGATACTAAAGGTTTAAGAGTTTAGGAGAAAAGATGAGTCATCATCTTAAGAAACCACCACAGTTTTTTGAAACTTGTTTGTATTTGTGGGGTATAGGATTGTATGTCCCTTCTTTGAGATGATTCATATCTAATTCTCTTGTGTGGAGAATTAGGTGAGCTAAAGATGTTTGATTGATTTAAGGGGGACTAACTTAGGAAGTCTATCCTAAAGTTGTCTAAATAATCTTATCTTAAAGGGTATGGAGACCTATAGGGAAGTATGAAATGCATATGCACCATGCACAATAATTTGATTATCATGCATGAGATTTTCTCTTGGATATTAATGCAATCGATTATATTAACGTTTAAACGAGAGTGTTAGCAAAGTGGTGCTAGTCTTGTGTCTAGTGACCAAAAGGTTGATGGCGACGCTTTAAAAGCAATCGACTTACAAGGGTAGAAAATGGCTCGACGTTGGATCGGGAGTTTTATATTTTGAAAGGGTTTGGAACAATCAGAGCATGTATACATCACATATAATGATAAACACATAAAAGTAAAAGCAAGGAATAATATCAACTAAAGATCTTAATCTACGTCACTCAAGCGTACGATTTATCGCGAGGGATTCTAAAAGGGAACGGTTTATTTAGGAAAAAGAGTTAGATAACTTAAAGGGAGATTAAAAAAATTATTTTTATTTAGTTTTCTTTTTACTAAAAAGTTTTAATTATATTTTTTAGAGTTTTATTTTCTTAAAGTTATATTAACAAAATAAATAAAAAGGGCTTTCTTATTAAAAAATGTTTAATTATTAAAAGTTTTTTATTATTTTAGTTTTAAAGTTATATTAAAAAGTTATTTAAAGAAAAGAGTTTTCTTATTAATTCAAAAAAAAAAGTTTTAATTTTATTATTTTAATAAATAATAGTTTTTATTATAAAAGATTTTACTAATTAAAGGGTTTTAACAAAAGGTTTTAAGTTTATTTAGTTATAATGGTTATCTTTACTAAAAGGGAAGTTTTAGATAAAAAAGGGTTGTATTTTAAAAGTTAAGTTTTCTAAGAATATCACGTGAAAGTTATATCAATAAAAAGTTGTATTTTCTAAAAGGTTATGCTTGGCAAAAAAGCTAAGATGTTAATGATATTTTAATAAAAGTCTATTTTTAAAAAAACCATTAGGTTATAATCATTTTATTAAGAAAATAATTAAAAAAGGTTATATCAAATAAAACGGAGGGATAAGGTGGTCTGTGAGGGAGAGGGTCCATCATGGACCCTCAGTTGTGGCCGCTTGATGTGTGTGCAATGTGATCGGACGTGTAAAAGGTGAGGGTGCACAATATGGAGTGTGTGCGCTGTGTATATGATTAGATCGACAAACAAAAGAAGAACAAAGGAACACACACAGACTCATCTCTCACTTTCTCTCGATTGACTCTCTTCTCTCGAAAGGAATAGGGTTTGAAACCCTAAATCTCTTCGTCGCCACGCCTCTCGTCCTCTCCGATCAATCAAGCAAATAACCCTAACCCCACGCAGCCCAATACCCCAATTTCACTATGTGTTTGGTTACAAATTACAATGATAAAGGAAGAAAAGCGGTAAAAAAATGGAGGAGATGGAAGCGAGGTGATGCGGCGCGACTAGATCTTCAGGATTTTTCTCACAGATAAGTTTTCAATTTCTCTTTCCGAATCCTTCCCCTTTTTGTGCTTTGTGTTGTTGTCCCTGGTGTGCGTGTGTTGTGAAGTTCTCTGCTTCCTCTTTCTCTGTTTGAAGCGTCTAGTGAAATTGATATTGTGGGCGATGAAGAGTTTGAAATTCTGAGCCTTCTCCTGATTTATGTATTGTCGTGCTTTGGTGTATTGAGTTGATGGTGATTGGTTTGGTATGTTGGGGGTTTGATGTGTACAGTTTTCTGAATTTGTTCTTGGTGGTGTTTGTAAGGATCGGTGAATTGTGACGATTTGAGGGTTTTGGATTCTGAAAGATTTTTTTTTAGGTTTTGAATGATTTACTGATACGAAATCGGCTGGGTGTATTTGATGTTTTGGTTTTGGTTGGTTGTTATGCTCCCCTTGCTCTTGCGAAAGTCCTCCTTTTATAGGCTTCTTGGAATTGAATTGAAAAATGTGGCTTGATGATGTTTCCATTTTGGTTTGAGCTGGTCTGATCTGTTTTTCGGAATTTATTTGAATTGTGTCTGGGACAGGATTGGTGTTGTTTTGGAAAGAAAAAAGTTGTGTTGTTATTGCCATGATTTTGGAATATTTGCTGCTGTTTTGATCTGGTTTTCTCAACTTAGAAAATTTGGAAATTTGTTGTTTTGCACGTGATCTTGGTATCTTTGATGTTTTGATTGTCTGCTTATTCCAATTGGGAAAGAATTGATTGCTGGCGATGTCCTTTGATGTTGCCCACAATTCTTATTTGAAAATGATGAATGAAACTCTGATTTGAATTTCCTATTTTAAAACTTAATTAAATCCTTGAACCAAATCCTGCGCATGACTTTTGAAAAAAAGAAACTCTGGGGCCTAAATGATAATATTGCGGTTTGGATTTGTTATTGAAGGTTTTAAATGTCTGATAAGTTGTTTTTGGAAACTTTTGGAATGACTTGGGTTAACATTTAGGATTAGGATTTGTGATTTGGACCTTGGATGCGAAACAAATATTAGGATTTGCATTTCTAACTTGTAGGTTTTGGATTTTTCTTGTAAACACTTGATATCTCTTTTGTCCTTTGAAAAGGATTTGGTAACTTGTGTATGCTGTCAAGTTAAATGCAGGGAATAACCGAACAAAACATTGAATACTGAAAAGAGCAGGTTGGCATCTGAAGATGTTGCAACACTAGAGAGTCTACTCAAACACTCTGTCCAAAATAGGCTGCAACAGTTTGTTCTCTAATTCACCACGTATGAGGTATGACCTCCTTGCCTTTTGTTGGTTCTGAGTAAAGAAATTTAGAAACTTCTTTTCTTCAAGAAGGAAGCATGTGTGCCATCATTTTGGTTATAGTCCATTGCATTGATTCATGCTGCTGAAGTGTTATGATTACAGGTTTTGCTTGTGTTAATCAAGAGGTTGAATGATCCTTATTACTATGGCTATGTGGACGGACGCGTTTGGTGATGTTACTGCAGTAGGACCAATCCCATTCTATTGTTTAATAAGCATTGTGTCTAGTTAGTATTCTTACTAACTTCATAGGCGTGTTCTGCAGGTGTAATATGAATGCGACCAACATCGCCATATTAATCCATTCGTCGGTCAAAAGTACAAGCTTCAAGCCGTTAGCCAAGTATCTGCAGCTTCATGACTTTTCTACCATATTTGGCATTTGCATTTGATGAAAAAAGTATAAGCCCTCTGTTTGTAATAATTTTATTTTTAAGCGTTGGGCTGTAATGAAAATCATTGTTTATAGCACTGGATGGCTTTAAGATTTTTACTTGGAAGTGTTATATGATGAAAACAAATTGATAACACCTTTGTCGCTTATATCACCGTTTGTAATGCCTTTTTTCAAATGTCAAAGTATGATACTTATAACTTGTAACTTGTATCATGAGTGAAATAAAATGGGACTCTTGAGTTTACATGACTTGAGTTTTGAAACGTGAATGAGGTTTGGAATCGTATACCTCTTATAACTTCTCAAATCAATTCAAACGTTTAGTATCCTTTAGTCCAAATGGTTCGAGAGCTTTGAAATTGGACTTCCAATGAAGTTTGGCTCCTTGGTTTCAAACCTTATCACTAATTAGAACAATGAACCAAAGTCAAAAATGTCTTTGCATAACATTCTTGGACACCAATTGATCATTGTTTGAAAGAAATATTGGCTATAGCTTGGAAATGATATTGAAGTAAACTTGGTCTGGATTGGTCTTGAAACAAATCTCTTAAGCACAATCCACGTGGCTTAATGCACTCATGCTTTACTCCAATAATTTCCCTTGTATTTTGGTAATTCACATAAAATCTCTTTGTGATCTAAACTCTTGAATATTTTTAGAACTTGAATTTGACCTTGAAACATGATCCTTTGAGCTTGAATGACCACTTGACTTAGATTTTGAAATGGGCTTAAGTTTTATGACCTTGAATTTGTGAATTTTCAATGGTGAGGTGTGAATAAAAAAATATGGCCATTTGAATCACAACTCGATTAAAACTCGACTTATGGATTAGTGTAGACCTTGAACTCCTTGCATAAAGTACTCTTGTACACTTTCCACCTTGCAACTTTGAACCTTTATATTTAACGTTTCCCTTTTTTATTTTATGAAAAGCATTAGTGACCGTGAATCTTGGACATGAATCTTCCTTCCAAACATTGTCATGCTCACCACTTGAAATCTGACTTAATCTTAATGAGCCCACACCTTCACCATGATTTATGCCTTGCCTTGATCACAGACGTATTTTGTTTTTTACAGTCCTTTTCTTATCTTTGAGGCATCCTGGACCTATGAGAAACCCAAAGCTCGACCTTGATTTAAGAGATAGTCACAAGTTTAACCCAAGATATTTCCAAAGCACCGATCCAAGAATGGCCCAAGAATGAAGGGAGAATTCTCGAATTAGCCTTGGTTAAGTTTATTCTTCTTTTGATCACGACAGTATGCAAAGTCTTCTTGAACTAAGCTTGGATTCTTGAACGACCATGGACGAAATGAAACCTTCCTTTGTCTCCACAGGAGTTCAACACCACTTGCAAGGGCCTAGAATCCTCGTGAGCACACATAATGCCTTCATGACATTTGAACCTTCTGTAGCAGCACCTAACTTCACAAATGAAACAAACAGACAAAAGTCTAAATAAAAGGGTTAGTTATGCACGAATGACGGCCTAAGATGTCATGCAAAGAACAAGGTGGGGATCTTAGGGTCAAAAATTAGGGTGCGACAGATGCCCCTATTTAAGTTTCTTCTATCTGGAGATATGAAAATTGAAATCTTCGTCTCGACGAGATAAGAGGGACTTAAATACAAACATGCACAATTTTTGGCCCTAAGATACCACCAAATGCACATGCTATGGCATGAAATGATATGATTTGCAAAGAAAGAAAGACAAAGATCCTGTGAGGGATAATGTCACAAGGGACAACAGATACGGAAACGCAGCTAAAGAAAGAAAGACCCGATGAGGAACAACTCAGCAAAACAAGACTCCACGGGGAAAGATCTAACTCCACTGGAGGAAAGAGACTACTAACTGACAATCACAAGGTATCTCAAGCATAGGGTGATGAACTTGTGATGAATTCTTCTAACAAAAATCTACTTGAGGAACCTGCTATCGTGGTCAACCAGAGGAATCTTCAAGAGACATCAACTGGAGGTGTTTATTGTTGAGACTTAGAACCCCTTCTGAGAATACCTTATCTGAAGGTTTTGTTGAAAACGTGTCTATTGTTCAAAGATACTGGGGAATCAGCTGAGAAAAGAAACGATTGTCTGTCAAATTTTGAAGTTAACCAGGGAATCTACTGTCGAGATCCTGGAAAGAAACGACTGTTTTTCAAAATTTAAAGTAAACCAGGGAATCTACTGTCGAGATCCTGGAAAGAAACGACTGTTCCTCGAAATTTAAAGTTAACCAGGGAATCTACTGTAGAGATCCTGGAAAGAAACGACTGTTCGTCGAAATTTAAAGTTAACAAGGGAATCTACTGCCGAGATCCTTGAAATAAACGATTGTTTGTCAAAATTGAAAGTTAACCAGGGAATCTACTGCCAAGATCCTAGAAAGAAACGACTGTTTATCGAAGTTTGAAATTGACCAGGGAATCAGCTGCCGAGATCCTGGAAAGAAACGATTGTCTGTCGAAGTCTGCTGGAGATCTACTACCGAGAATAACCAGGGAAATACCTACTGCTGAGGTCTTCTAGAAATCTACTGCCGAGAATAAGCAGGGAAATACCTACTGCCGAGGTCTTCTGGAAATCTTCTGCCGAGAATAACCAGAGAAATACCTATTGCCGAGGTCTTTGATCAAGTATTCCACTTGAAAAGGGTAGAAGATAAATAATTCCTGTGAGGTTGTCTGCCTCGAACACGAGTCTTGAAATAAACTGCTACGAGGTTGTCTGCCTCACGTACATCTTGAAATAAACTGCTACGAGGTTGTCTGCCTCGCATACAACTCCTCCTGGAAAGGTGAATACTTGTCGGAAAGTAACTTCACAGAGGGTCAGGATTTCACTAGAGGTCTTATAACTTCAGTTGGAATCCATAACTTGTTGGAGATTCAGAAGTTTCATTGGGGATCTTCAAAAGAGATGCGGGCCGGTTGACTTGTAAAATATGGCTTCTCAAATAAAGAGAGAGATCATCTGAATCTTCACCAAACTTCTCGAAGAGATGCTATTTGATGGAAGCAAATTAAATTGTGGACCCACTGGGAAGAATACCACTGAGATATAGTATAGTTGTAGCTAAAAACTGTGTTGAAGCTAGTAAAATTCCTGTAATTGAGATTCTCAAATGAAGAGAATACTTAGAAAGTCTTCAATGAATCTTTCTGACGAATTTCCGGCGAGATAACATTTGATGGAGAATAGTTGATAACCTTGATAACTTCACCGAGGATAGACAAATTGTCTTGAGGAGATTGCCATTTGTCATCCGGATAGAAAACTGAGCTCAAATAAAGAGCTACCACTTGTTGTCTGGGTTTAAATCCCATAATACTGCTGAAGGAATAACTTCTGTCTTCCATAGAGATCTTTGAATAAATTCTTCCTGGGGAGATAGGGTGCAAAATAAATGCACATTTGATCTAGGTTCAACAGCCTAGAGATATCCAAAAATGTGATTGTCAGGGACCAAAGTTCAATTCAGGAAATAACTGAAAAGAAACGGTCAAACGAGACTCAATCCAGTGAGGAATGAACTCATCTGGGCTTTATCTTTATCCAAATATGGAAAAGAAACTAAAGCAACCGTCTTTCACGAGGATCGAACTCAGTGGGGAATTAGAACGGACACGCTCTTTCTGCTTAGGCTAACGACTCTACTTAGAGGGAGCAGACGAAACTCGATCACTTGGGGATAAACGCAACCAAAGTGAAAGAACAAAACAAGCAACACAAAAATGCAAAATGCACAATGCAAAAATGCCATGAATCTACATGAAAGAATGCCATGATATACTTATGCTTATGCTGACAAAATAAACGGAGGAGAAAACTGGAGATGGAAATAACATCCCGATGCGGATACTCGGCCAAACTTCACAAGATAGAAGCATCACTGGGGATGAGAGGAATGCCATATATGGAATCACAGTCCTGCATCAGGGCTTCAAAACTCCTCTGGGGAAAAAGAGCGTACTCCGCTTGGGGATGAACATCCTGACTTTGCTGAGGGAATTGTCGAAATGAGTCTGGCTACTTTGTTGGAGATGAGAAAGATTCACTGGGAGTCATGGGGGATAAAATAAATATCCGCTGCGAACTGAAATAGTCTGAGTGAAAGTTGTAGCTGGATAAAATAAATATCCACTTCATCGGGGAAGCTCAGATCAATAGTAGCTGAAAATGTCGGAGATAAAACTTTGAGGGGATGAAATAAACATCCGCTTTCACTGGTGGAGATTGAGGTAGTGAGAAAATCCACTGAGGAATGAAATAAACATTCGCTTCGCTGGGAAGGTTGAAACCAAAGGAATTCAATGAGGATTCTTAGGTTACCGACCGGGAAATCCTGCATCAAACGTGCCATGACTGCAGCAAAAGTGTGTCCAGTGTATTTTGAAAAATTCTTATTTTTATTTTGTTTATTTTTTAGGATTACCATTTTCTGAAAAAAAGCAAGAAGTGAAAATAGCAATAAATGCAGGAATTCAAAATGACATTCTTATTTATTATTTGTCGGTTCTTGAAACACAAACCCTATAAAACAAAGCTCTTTTGCTCTGGACGAAGCGAAGAGGGATATTTATAGAAAAGCAAGCTCTATTAAATATCCTTTTCACCCGGACAAAGTGAAAGGTCAAACCAAAGACGAGGCAATTACTTTGAAACATGGACAACATTTGGGATATCAACAACGACCCAGTTGTGACGAACTCCTTTGTGGATCACAAAGTCTGGTATTTTCCTTCCAGGATTGTCTTTAGTGATATTACTAATTTTTGGCGGAGTTGGATCAATGGAGTCATCTTCCCATGCAGAGTTACCATAAGAGGTCTTTTTTGTTGTTCTTTCATTAGTGTCACACCCTCATTTTCACCCTAACCCTAACCTTGTGTATCATATCATTTGCATCATCTATGCATCTCCATTAGGTCACTTCATAGCATAATCATGCATTTCGTCAGGCTCTTAAGGTGTGGGGTCAGAGGTTCTCTATTGATTTAATTGTTCCCTGTTCAGAGGTTATTTCATCCGGTTATTGTACTCAAGTTCGAAATAAGGTGTTGGTCTTCCATTATCCCAAACATTTTTTGTCAGAGGTTTATCAAGGGTTTTGGTTCTCATCAATTCATTGTTTCATTAGTGTGTACTCAAGGCACGAAGATTGGGGCTTCTCACCCTTTGTGTTAAGATTGGTAGGTGGCATTCAATTGAGTTTTATTTGAGGATACCAAGTCAGGCGTGTGTTGTTTCGGTTTAGTTAGATGCGACTTGATGTTGTTTAAGAAAGTGGAGATTGTTTCATTCTTTATATCTGAAGATTATCACACCATGGTGTTGTGTCAATACAAGTTGTCTGTTGAAGTCAGGTTGCAGAGCCGTTAAAAAAGTCAAGATAGTTGGTACATCTCAGGTTATTTGCAAGTCCTAATTGTGTGGTTCAGATTTGTCCGAGGATTCGTCATGTTTGTTGTTCAACCAAAATCATTTCGAGGTAGATTCAAAGCTGTGATGTAATCTAGGATTTGCGGCGTTCCAGTGCAGTTGTCAAGGTTTCAACCATTGTTTAAGTGCGGAAGCGCATTACCATTACCATTACCCATTCATGTAACCATCCACTTTATTATTTATCCATATTCCAAATTCCACTTTCAATCCCTTTAATTTCCTACCCATTTTTAACCCAAACTATTAAACCAATTATTAGATCCATTCATTTTTCTCCATTTTTATTTTAACAAAATTTCTAATATCTATTAAACCCACTTCTAAACCATTTTTATTTAACCACTTCTATACCATTTTCATTAAATCCATCCAATAATATCCATATTTTCCAATTTCCATTTCCATTTCTTTTAATTATCCATTCATATCCATTTTTTAATTATTCATCATTATCTATATTTTATCCATTTCATTTTCCATATATCCATAAATCAATAGCCAAATCAATTATCCATTTTTTATTTTTAGTATCCACTTTCTCACCATTTTCAAAAATTAATTCATGATCTATTAAAAATCCAAATGAGCCCATTTTAGATTTGCAAAAAACCACGAGAGAGTTCAATTTACAAGTCCAAGCCGATTACACCTTTTTACAAACCAATACAACAAATATGCAAAAAAATAAGAAATTGTAGTGCCAACACAAGCCATGCGCATAAACAGCATGTACACAGGGACAATGACCATCCACCAAGCATCTGCACAATAGCCTTTACATCTACAACAACACCAGCACAACATGCCAAAACCTGCCACTGCTATGCTGCTATCAACAACCAACTACAACAGAAGACTTGCACATGAAAGAGATTTATCAAGAGCTACAAGACAATATTTTAATGCACTCTAAAACTTAATGAAGAAGTTGGTTTTGTTTTAAAAAAAGAGGAGGGAAGGAGGAAATCAGAACGGAGACCTTGGTACAACAATGAAATCTTGTCTTTCTCCACACTTGAAGGCAAAACCACACATTCCCCTCAAAACACAATCGAACCGCCGCCTGCATTTTCACAACATCTACCTTCCACGTTTTCGTCCTCATCAACCCATCCACCACTCCTGGACACTGTTTCCTTTTTTACACCACACAAATTACAAGCAGCTGAGCCTAACCCTCTTCTATTCTTCTGTGAGTTTGTAAGAAGCCGACCGTGTTTCAACAACCAAGCAAAACTACCATGACAACTCTTCACGAACCATCCTCCTCCACCTTGCTTCTGATTTTCCTCATCTCCATATCTCACCACCATACAGCGTCATTTTTCATTTTCAATCCATCTTTAACATTTTCTCACAAACATTAAAACTCTTTCAACCCTTTATTCTCTGTCCACTGGCCTTTCTGTCTCACGCAGTGAACATATAACATCTCACTTCCTCTCTTCATTCACTCAACTATAATCTTGATTTTTTCATTTCTCTTTTGAATTATCAAATAACTTACGAAAACCTCACTGAAAAAAGACCTTAGCCGCCATTGCCACACTAACACAACCACCTGCGACAAAGCAACAACCAACAACCAAAACCCATTGAATCAAAATCTCACAAATCTGAAACAGAAGAAGAAGGAAAGATTGAAATAGATCCATTTCAAATCGAATTAGAGAAACGAAGAGAGAGCAAATCTAGAATCACAAACCTAGAACCCAACCTGAATCAAATGCAGAATACAGAAGAGGGAAGAAGAGAGGGTTTTGAGCGAGATCCAAATGAAGACGGACCGAAAACATAACGAGAGGGAGAAGGTTGGTGTCGCCTCATTCTGATTTTTGTTGTTACACGCAATGATGATAGAGAAATCCTTCTAAGTGAGGTGTTTGTTATTGCTTCATAAAACCAAGTTTCCTATTTATTCTGCTTGTTGGAGCGTAGAAAATTTTGCCCTTTTTGTGTGAACTGTGACGTGGAGGACCTTTCCATCATATTTAATTCATTTTAAAAAGAAAATAAATGAGTGTTTTGACCATCTCATTTTGTTGGTGGAGATGTAGACCTTTTTACCATGTTTGCACTGTTAAGGTTGGGTTTTGTTGACTTCTTATTTGGGATCAGGAGATCCAAGTTTCACTTTGATCGCCTTTACACATGTTTTTTTACACCATCCGTGTCATCTTTTTTGGGAGTATATGATGGGCTTTGTAAAAGTCCAAATGACCCACTCCTCACATCCTAATTTGGTGCGCCCCTCGTTTCACGTTTTTTAGACTTATATTATTTCTTATGTTTTTTTAAAACTTAATAAGTCATTGTATTTTTATTTCAAAAGGTTTTAATTGATTTTAGTTTTTATTCCTATTTGCTTTTCGATTTTATTATTGGTCGATGAAAATCTAAAGTCGTGGATCATCGATTTATTGATAAAAATCCATGATTAAGATTAGACCATTTTCTTTCTTAACTCATTTTGATTTCTCTCTTCATCTCGATTATCTTTTCTATTTGGGTCAATGATATAAAATATAATCATGGATTTATCAATTTGTCAACTTTAAATCTTGATTATGATGAGGCCGCTTCATTTCCCTTTTGGATTTGCTCTTAAGTTTGTTTTGGTCAATGAGATCTTGAATATCATGGGTTATCGATTTATCGATGGAAATCCGTGATTAAGATGAGGCCGTTCTCCTTTACTATTCCACCATTTACATTCTCATCATTTGTACATTATTCATTATCATTGTATCAGCCATGCATCTTCATTATATTGTCGTCTAACACTTTATTATTTCTCATTTCACTACAAAAGCACAAAAACATCAAAAAGCAAAAACCCTAAAAATCATCTGTGAACTTCTTTGTTTAGTGTTTAGTCTAAGACACTTGCACACACTGTCATACCCCAAATTTTGACCACTAAGATTTCCCATTATTGTGAAAATCATCACCGCAATATAGATGTACTTCCATGCCTCATCAATCTCCTCAAAGATGGGTGAGCATTCACTACAATCAAAACTTAGGGTTTCAAGCCCTCTTAGAGCACTTAGACAAAGGATCAATCAAGAGATGACATGATCTTCAACTTTTCTAACCTCTCAAACACCTATAAAGGATCAATAGGACTCCCACACCAAGAATCAAGCACAAGATTGCAACATTCCAAGTGAATCAAGCCTCAAGATCGCCAATATCACCAAATTAGGGTTTTGGTCGACCAAGGCATCCAGATGAAAATTTTCTTCTGGGCATGAGCCAATGCTTCAAAACATAACCCAAGATGCCCCAAGGGACCTCATGGACCCAATCATCAAGTCAATTTAGCCTTAGGGGATGCATTCATAAAAAATCAGGAATTAGGGTTTCTTGACCTAATGCACCCCTAAGTTGACTTTTGAGGCAAGATATGAGCCAAGACCTAAAGACATGATTTGAGGGCCTCAAATACACCACATTGATCCATTTTCAACACTGGATTGATCCAAGAATCTTGATTCACAAGTTTCAATTTCATCTGGACCACAATTAGGGTTTTGAAGGAAAAGTCAACTGTATCTTTGACTTTTGACCAAGACGTGCTCCCAAACCTTGGGACATGATTCAATACACCCTATAACACCTATTAAATCCATCTATTAGGTTTGAATTAGGTCATGAACTTGATTGCACAAAGGATCGCACAGTTTGGATTTCATCTGACAAAAAGTCAACTGTGCAAAAAATAAAGTTTGACTTTTTGGAATTTTTCACAAATATGGTTCCCCTAAGTTAAAAATAATGTTAACGTATGGTGTTGATCATCGTTCACTAAGAAAAATCAAGAAAAGTGAGGTTTCTTGCAAAAGGGGCAACCATGAGAAACCAAAATTTTTCTAAGTTATGGAACAAAAGTGATTTTGGTACCAACTTTGCAAGGTCATAACTCCTAAACCACAAGGCCTTTTTCTCCCATTCAAAGCTCAAATGAAAGTACATATGACATACTTTAAAAGTGTCAACTACAAGAGATTCCAAATCCTCATGGATTTTGAGTTATGGATTGATCAAAATCACAAAAAACATGAAAATGACCACTTTTCCAACACTTAGTGAAATTTTCAATAAGTCAGAATATGCCTTACTTTTTATAAAATTTAGAGGCATTTTTCACCTTTATCCAAGTTGAACCAGGTTCATTGGTGAACATCAAAGTTAAAGTATGTCATGAGGGCTTTCCAACAAGTACCAGATCATCTCCAAATTCAATTTGAGTAGGGAGTTACAACCCTTGGAACATGGCATCATGGACTGATTCTTACAAGGCAGAATTTTGGACTTTTGCTCGATTTGGAAAAATCAGATAAATGTAAGCCTTGTCATCTATTTGGACACATCATAGGATAACATCCAAAAGAAAAGATCTGATCCACAAGCCTCCTAAGTCCAAGGAACTACATGTAGCCATGACTGCCCTAAAAAGGCTAAGAAAGTGCCAAGACTCCAATTTTGTTTCCAAGCATTCAATGGATGCATCAAGGTGGCATGGACTGAGACATTTCTAACTAAATGAGTCAAGATTCAACTCTGAATCACAGGACCATAGGCATGTACCCTAACCTTAAGTCAATGGCTAGAGGAAACTAGAGATTCCATTTGATCCACATTGGCCAAAGGCCTGCCCATTCACTATTGCTGCCAAAACAAACTTGCTCTACTATAAATAGAGCTTATTGTGCTCAGTTTGAGTACACCAAAGCACTACAACACTTGCTTTCCTCAAAATCTCTCTCATGAGGCCAAAATGCCTTCTTTTGCAAGTCATCTCAGAGTTTTTGAGTTAGAGAGCAATTCCACCACAACTCATGATCCAAACACATCTAATTTATCATATCTAAGCTGTTCAAACACTCACCTTTAATCTGAAACACCAAAATTCAGAAAGTCAACCTCCAAAACCTCAAATTTTGACTTTTCTGCATTTTTCAAGCCATGTCTTGATTTAGTCACTTCCAAAACCAAACCAGGCGTCAAACACACTCCAAATATCATCCTCAAACTGTCCCAATTGGTTTCCCTCATCTGGAACACCATTTGAGGGAGTTACTATTTTGGTCACTTTTGCTACTTTTGCAAGAAAGAGCCTACACTTCTAAGGGATCAATCAAGAGTGTCTAAAGCATTGGATTACTTCTGGCACAAGGAACTTGACAGTTAGCACAAGGAGCTTCAAGAGGTAAGTGCATCACAACTTGAACTCTCTAAATTATGCATTGCTTTGAGGTCCATTGATCATGGACCTCTCATACATATCATATGTGTTGTGTTTGAACCAATTTATCATGCTATAGCTGCCTGTATGATGAGATAGCATAAAACATGCAAATATAGGCCTATTTTGAAACCACTATCGGGTTTTAAAATAGGGACATCTTCTGAAAAATCTAAAAGCACCATTGGATTCCTCATGAAATTCTAGGCAGGATACACCTAAATTTTGTCCCAATCCATGGAAAAATGAGGAAGTTAGAGCCTTCACGTAAGAGGCCTAAAATCAGGCCTTGCCTTTGGCAAGGGTCAGGCATGCCGCCTTGGCCGGGACTAAAACAAGGCCCCCATATATGTTTATGGGGTGGTTTTGATACACGGATATATCACCACCCCAGTGGTAGCGTGCATGTGTGTTTGGCTGAGAGGTCGTGGGTTCAACACCCACCAAGACCATTTTGCCATTTTTACCATATTTTGCTATTTTTCATCATTTTTTGGTTTTTATTAATTAATTCCAAAATTAATTTCTCTCTCAATTTTAATTATTTTTTATTGGATCTTTTTTTGAAAATTCCCAAAAATGTTAAAATATTTTATTCCACAAAAATTTCACAATAATATTATTTATTTCATATATTTAGTATTTTTGTAAAGAATTATGTTTTATTTATTTTTAAACATTTAAAAATATTTCTTTCTCTTGATTATTCAACTTCAAATGCTTTTCAAATCATTTTATGAATAAAACATGATTTTTCAAACATTAATCCAAGATCACAACTTGTTTTTCACACATGTTTAATAATTTTGATCATTTTAATTGAATTTTTATTCAATTAAAATATATTCTTGAAAACAAATTAGGGTTTTGTTGATTTTCACCCTCACAAATCTTTTTCAAAACACTTTGGGCCTCTAATAGAGTGTAAGACCCAACCCTTGCTGAAAACCAAACTATTTTGGGCCTCAGACATTGTATATATCCCTCTGCGATTTTTAAAACGACGATGCGATCACTGTCTATCACATGGGCCTCTCCTTGAGTTTTAACCCCATCTTTTGTATAAAATAAACTCTTGGGCCTCTAATAGAGTGTAAGACCCATCCCTTGTAAAGAGAAAACCTTTTTGGGCCTCAGTCGTTGTATAAGTTCCACTGTGTTTCTAAAAACACGGCGCGATTGTCACCTTTTAAACAAAAATAATTTGGGCCTACCCTTGTGTTGTAAGTCCCATTTCTTTTCTTTTTTCAAACACATTGAGCCTCTAATAAAGTGTAAGACCCAACCCTCTTTTGTACATAAATAATTTTGGGCCTCAGTCATTGTATAAGCCCCAGTACAGTTTTCAAAAACGATGGTGCAATCACTGTCTTTCCATGGGCCTCTTCTTGAACAACAGACCAATTTAAGGGTTGATTCTCATCCCTTAAAGCATCAACCTCCTCTTGGGCATCATACAAAGATAAAATCTTCCATACCAGTAGACTTGGACAGTCTAATCTTCTCTTGGGTCTCAAAAACATTCTCAAGTTTCCTACATTCCTAGGATAAACCCTGGTCATCTCATCAATCACCAGCAGAGTTAAAACCTCCATAGGTTTTAAAACTCCATCTTTAAACTCTCCTTTTGATTTTCCCCAGCTAGGGTCAAATCACTAGCAATAAACCCTTATCAAAACCTCAAGGCATATGATATTCCAACTCTTCTGTAATCCTCAGTAAGAGTTGATTCCCCACTTTAGACCTGCCTCTGGATCTCAATAATCCTCAGCAGAAGCTAGCCTCCTCTTGGGCTTTGTACAAGACATCATAAAAACACTCTCTTGTTAAGTCAATCATACCTTTTAGCCTTCTCTTGGGTTTTGTACTAGACATCACAAAGACACTCTCTTGTTGAGTCAATCACCTTAAAACACTCTCTTGTCGAGTCAATCACCTCCCAGTCTCCTCTTAGGCTTTGTATAATGATCATTCTTTTCTTCAGCAAAAGTCAACCTCAATCTTGGGCTTTGTACAAGACACACAAAAATACTCTCTTATTGAGTCAAATACTTTTTCAGCCTCAATCTTGGGCTTTATACAAGATACCTGGAATATCTTCAGCTGGGTCAATCATCTCCCTTCAGCCTCAATCTTGGGCTTTATACAAGACACATATAAATTTCCCTAAGTAGAGTCAATCTTCTTCAGCCTCAAACTTGGGCTTTGTACAAGACAAATCATACTCTCCAACAGAGTCAATCTTCTTTTAGCCACAATCTTGGGCTTTGTACAAGACAGATAAAACCTCTCACCAGTAGAGTCAGTTTCCCCTTTTAGCCTCAATCTTGGACTTTGTACAAGACACATACAAAATTCCCCAGTGGAATCAAAAAACCTTTTTAGCCTCAATCTTGGGCTTTATACAAGACAGATAAAACCTCTCACCAGTAGAGCCAGTTTTCCCTTTTAGCCTCAATCTTGGGCTTTGTACAAGACACATACAAAATTCCCTAGTGGAATCAAAAAACCTTTTTAGCCTCAATCTTGGGCTTTGTACAAGACAGACAAAATATTTCCCCAAAAAAGTCAACTTTCAGCCTCCTCTTAGGCTTTGTATAATGATATCCCCCAAAGAGTCAGTCTCTTTTTTGCCTCAATCTTGGGCTTTGTATAACACAGATAATAAACTCCCCAGTGGAGTCAATCAACCTTTTAGCTTCAACATTGGGCTTTGATCAAGGCACACAAAAATCAACATTCCCTTCAGAGGAAATCAAAAGCTCTCTGTAGGAAGATACTTCTCTATATATCACAGAAAATTAAAACAAACCCTATTCCCAGATAACTGCTGTAAGCGGCACACTTGTTGATTCAAATATCCAAGTTGTAATCCATCTTTTATCCTGGTAAATCCCTTCTTTCATATAATTGCTGTAAGAGCCAAGCCTCTGGATTATTTACATCCAAGCCAATGTCCCTTTCTTAACATGAAAGTTTACTAAGGAAAAATGGCATTACTCAACACTGAGTTATAGTTTCCTCCTTCAGGACAAATCCCTTATAAAGGAATTATGGCGTTGCTGGATTCACATATCCCAGTTAAAGTAATTCTCCTTTATAATCAGTCACCCAACAGTTATGATAAACAGACGAGATATCTCCCTTTAGAGATGATAAATTCTCTCTCAGTCAAACCATTAGCTTCAATCTTTGGCTTTGAACAAGACACAAATCACCTTTTAGCTTCAATCTTGGGCTTTGAACAAGACACCAAAACATTTTTTTTCTCCCATAGAATAGGAGGAACTGCGATTGCTCTGATTTCCCTGTTATCATTACGGGAATACGTAGGCATAAGATTACGAAATCTTAGCGAGCATGCCAATCAAAAACTTTAGGTCCAGTACCTTCATACAAGTCAAAAACCTTAGGTCCAGTACCTTCCCAAAAACATCAAAAAACCCAACATCAACAAAAATACTCTCTCTCAACACTCCCAACGGAGAAACCTTCCCGACCCACAACAGACAAACACCATAAAGTATAAAGCAGAACCTAATGCTAATCAACCCATGGATAACCATGTATAGGATGGGTAATTGATAACTCCCCATTGTATAACCTTACCCGAACTCCCAAATCTCTCTCAGCGACTGTTCAGTTAAACATTCGCGTGCAAGGTTAGGTTTAGATAGCTTCCCTTTCCCTTTAAGCTTCACGGGATAAATAAGAAATCAGAAAGTAGCACCCATGTTCCTCCCATTGAGGTGAGGAAATCCCCATGGCGATAAGGTGGTCGCGTCACCGAAAAAAATCGCACGCTACAGGAAAATGGCGACTCTGCTGGGGAGTCTTTAGGATTATAGATCCTAAGAGGTCTAGGATGATTAGTTATAGGTATTATATTATATATACTGCTTTTCCTACTTGATATCCATGTTTATTTTTCTATCAATGGGAATGCGATTAATACGCATGTGGAAAGTTTGAGAGAACCCTAAGATAAGTGATGGCATAGACGGGTGGACTTACAGGGAGTGATTCCCGAATAAGCGATCCTGGTAGACCATCAAATCAGGAGAGGGCGCGTGTGGATACTATGTTGAATGACTAACGTCGTGAAAATAGACGCTATCCCAGTGCGGCACCCATGACCCTAAGGATTTAGTAGACATTAACCATGTGGCCATTTGGTAGTGCGGTAACTATCGAAAATAGTTGATACGCGATACTACACTCAAATGAGATTACCCTAGGATGTTACAACTCACTCGGGTGAACCAGCTTACTGTTGATATCCCTAGGGGGGTCAATGATTTTGGGAACCTTTAACCTGTTCTACAGGTACAAAAATTGACCAGAATACAACCTTTGGGGATGGGTAGAGCCATGACTCCATGCTCGTGACGTTGAACCCTTGAACCCATGTTTTTTCAATGTTTTTGTTTGCCGCATTCATGCATTCATTTAAAAAACTCTTAAACAAAGAAAAAATCTTCTCTTCTTTCTTTTTTTCTCTTTTCTCTTCTCTTTCTTTTTCAAAATAAACTAAAACAATAATTGCAAATATCAGAGAGAAAGATTGCGTTATGGATTTCAGTAGAAGAAAGACGCACAAGTACACCTTCAAGGCTCTGAAACTAGAGGATTTAAGAAGGCTGGCAAGGATGATTACCAACCCTGATGCTTTCAGAGCTAAGCATGGAGGACTGTTGTCTCTGTTAAAGGTCCATGTAGTTGAAGGAATTTTGTCTACACTGATTCGGTTTTATGATCCGGTTTATCACTGTTTTACATTCTCGGATTATCAGCTAGCACTAATGCTAGAGGAGTACTCTCATCTGACTGATTTACCTATCACTGACCAATCTCCCTTTTATGGACTAGAAGAAATTCCCAAGGAACAAACCATTGCAAGAGCAATCTATTTGGATGAGTCAGAAGTCAGGACACACATGACCACTAAGGATGGAATCCAAGGTTTACCAGCTAAGTTTTTGGTAGAGAAAGCCCTGTACTTTGCCAGTATAGGAAACGTTACTGCTTTCGAAGACATCTTTGTCCTACTTACATACAGGTTTTTCCTCTTTCCCAACATTGACAACTTCGTTGATATCAACACTGTAAAGATATTTCTGATTGGAAACCCCGTACCAACCTTGCTCGCAGATGCTTATCATTCTGTGCATTTAAGGAATTTATACAGTGGAGGAATGATCACATGCTATGTACCCCTGCTTTACAAATGGTTTACTTCCCATTTACCCAAGTCGACTACTTTTTGGGACCATAAGAGTACTCTACGTTGGTCACAAAGAATCATGTCTCTTACCAACTCTGACATAGATTGGTATAATAGGATTTATGAGGGGATAAAGATCATCAACAAATGTGGAAACTTCCCTAATGTACCCCTCATAGGAACTAAAGGAGAAATCAACTATCATCCAATTTTAGTTCGCCGTCAACTCGGATGCCCGATGAAGCATATCCTGCATAATGTTCATTTGGAAGGTCTTTTCTTCAAGGAAGGGGAAAATGACAGGGCACTAAAGAAGGAAATAGTGCATGCATGGCAACATGTTCATAGGAAAAGAAGAGCCCTCAAGCTAAGGATGTCTTACCCTCGTCAAGAAGTTCTTCTGTTAAAGGAATCTGTCCTTTATTTTATGTTTGATACGGAAAAACTCCAGGTCGCTATCTACAAAGTTCAACGGGAGAAAAGCTCTTGGAAAAACAAGTACCGAATCCTCACTGTGGAGTGTACTAAAATTCAGGAACTGTTAAAGGAAAAGGATGCTCTGATTAAGATACTAGAGCAACATGTTTTGGAGAATCAAGAAGACCGAAGAAATATGCTCGCTCCTTTCACTTGGTAAAGGACTGACAACCCCGACAACGACTGAAGAACCCCGATCAAAGAAAAGGAAAGTACCAAAACCAGCATCTGAGCTCTCCTTAGAGAGAACTCAGGATCCATAAGCTTAGACATTTTCTTTTACAGCACTTTGTAAAATACTGTATTTTTCCTTTCTGCAATCTTTTGAATTCAATAAAAAAAAGGGTCTCCCCACTGTATGATATTTGCAATCTATTTGTTGAAATTTATTTTTTATTAAAACAAAAAACAAAAAAAAAATATATATATCATTGCATTCATCATTCTTGCATAACGCGTTCTTCTTATCTTCGAGTCTCACGTATGTGTCACAATTCTAGAGTCAAGCTGTCTCATTCGTACAATACTCGGGCCAATCGAAAAAAGAAAATGGACGATCTCGAGGAAGAGAACAGAGAGCTGAGAGAAGAAATCGACGCTTTGAAGGAAGATCTAAAAAAACTTCACAATGACATGCAATCTCTGACAGCAGCTCAGAGGCAACAACAAAGGACTGTGATCTCAGAGATCACATCTACGCCCATAGTGGAGACTTTTGATCCTCGGTACAACATGCCTAAAGATCGTCCATGGGACATGCCTCTCAACTTTGTCCCTGAGGGATACATCCCTCCAGTTACTAAAGACCCAAAAACTATAGCAGGAACCGCTGGGCCTGAAGGTTATAAACTTCGGGAAAGCGAGGATGGAAGAGTCATGACAGTAACTCCTGAAGGTTACAAACTTCGGGGCATGGAAGCACCAAGAGTCACCGCCGTAATGACTATACCACAACCAGTGGTACACACTGTCCCTGAAGGACAGATTCCATAAGTAATCCCAGGTGAAAATGAAGACATGTATGAAAGGATGAATGAGTTCCAGGAACAATTCCTGGAGATGCAGAAGGAACTGTATGCCATTCGCAGTCAGGATTTATTCGGAAAGGACGCCGCAGACCTATGTCTGGTCCCTAATGTGAGAATCCCACACAAATTCAAGGTGCCTAACTTTGAAAAATACAAGGACAACTCTTGCCCTCAAATTCATTTGGCGATGTACGCTCGAAACATGCCAACTCAGACAAAAATCAACAACTACTGATCCATTATTTTCAAGACAATTTAACCGGTGCCGCACTCAAATGGCACATGGGTTTAAACCGCACCAAGATCGTTACTTTCAGAGATCTTGGCGCAACTTTTGTTCAGTAGTATAAGTATAACCTGGACATGGCACCAGATAGAGATCAACTTAGAGCAATGTCGCAAAAGGACAAAGAAACTTTTAAGGAATATGCTCAGAGATGGCGTGAAATTGCCGCCCAGATCTGTCCCCCTCTTGAGGAAAAATAGATGACCAATATATTTTTGAAAACCTTGAGTTCATTCTATTACGACCGAATGGTTGCCAGTGCGCCCAGTGACTTCACTGAAATGGTGAATATCGAGGTACGCCTTGAAGAAGCAGTTCGAGAAGGACGATTGGTCAAAGATGAAGAGCCATCTAGCAGTACCAAAAGATACGGTAATGCTTTCCCAAAGAAAAAAGAGCAAGATATTAGTAATATCTCTCTAGGAAAGTAAAGGCGAAGGTATCAACCAGTAGCGGCAATAACTCCTGCTATTAACCCTATGCCAACTCCAACGTATCAACCTCAGGTTGCTCAGAGCCAACCAAGTCAACAACAGTATCAGCAAAGGACACAACAACCTCTTCAGCAGGCTCGTCCACAGTACACTAGCAATAATCGTGCGACACGACCACCAGGGTTTGACACTATACCAATGTTGTACGTAGAACTGTTTCCACTACTACTAGTCAAGTGGCATGTCCAAACCAGGTCTCCTCTTACAGTACCAGAAAATCTGCCTTTTTGGTTCAAAGCTGATTAAACTTGCCCTTACCACCAAGGAGGACCGGGGCACAACATCGAGAACTGTCTCAGCTTCAAATATGATGTACAGAAGCTTGTCAAGAACGGGGTCTTATCTTTCAAAGATACTAATCCAAATGTTCAGACGAACCCGTTGCCTCAACATGAAAAGACTGCAGTAAATTTGATAGAGGAAGAGGTTAGCCGCAGTTATCAAATTCTCGATGTACTCCTATTGGGAACTAATCTGGTCAGGATGCATTGTAGAAAGAGCGGGTACGATCATGTACCGTCTCACAATTATCACCAGTGTGATATTTGCTCAAAGAATAATCAAGGGTGTTCTGTAGTGCAATCAGCTCTACAAGAACAAATAGATCTTGGATGGATCCAAGATCATCAAATCTGTGAGGTCAATATGGCTCACGCAAATCCCAACATTGTCCAGAACCACAACATTCTGACGATGAACGTCAACTTGGTGGCAATGCACTCAAGGCAAAGTTAATACCATGATCTGCCATGGCACGATTACAATTGATGTCCGATCTGCTCAATAAGCAATCAGGGATGCTCTTTTGTACAAGAGGCCCTCCAGCGTCAGATGGATCTTGGATGGATCCAGGACTATCAGGAGAAAAATAACCATCAAGTCAATATGATTCATATCTTTGACATATGCTTGATGAATACCAGTCTGGTAGAATTACATGCTAAGCAAGTCAGGCTCGACTTTCTGGCTTCACACAATTATCAGGACTGTGAACAATGCCATGAAGATGATCAAGGATGTGCACTTGTTCAAAGAACACTTCAACACTTGTTGGACCACCGGTGGCTTCCAATCTACATGGATGAAGCTACACAATAGATCAATATGACTGACAAGAATCTTGATAGGCATCAAAGTCAGGATGTCCGCTCGATGAAAATAGATCTAGTAAAGTTACACTACATACAAAGCGGACGTGGCCAGGTGCCACCACATAATTATGAGCGCTGTAGAGTTTGCTCAGAAAATAACCAAGGATGTTATCTTGTACGGGCAGCTCTTCAAAATCAGTTGGACCGAAAAGAGATATGACCATGTTCAAGTTCTAGGTCGATCAACATAATGCAAGACTATCCTACTGATCAAAGCAAAGACGTTGTCATAATCTCCGATCATGGAAGGACCAAAGACGTTTGTGCCATAATCCCTCTACTCGATGAATCAAGAGTTCCTCTTGATAGTAGAATGATCCTTAACCTGGAACCAATTAAAGCTGCCTACGATGGTCAAAAAAATCAAAAGGTTCCCGTGATTATCTATCTGCCGAGACCAATACCGTACAAATCGGATAAGGCTATCCCTTACAAATACGGTGCAACAACAATCGAAAATGGAAAGGAAACTTCATTACCCTCCATCGTAAACATCACCGACATCAGTCGAGTAACACGGAGCGGCCGAATCTTCAACGGAGGAGTGGTTAGAACTCGCCAAAGAAAAGGAACCTCAAACAGAAGTTCCAAATTAACCAGTTGGGCAATCTAGTAATCCCGAACTTTCAAAGAACAACGATGAGATGCTGAAGCTCATCCAAAAAATTGAGTACAACATTGTAGTCCAATTGTTGCAAACTCCTTCGAGAATCTCTGTGCTATCTCTCTTACCCAGTTTCGAAGCTCACAGGGAAGCTCTGCAGAAAGTCTTGGAGCAAGCTTTCGTAGAACAAGATGTGACAATAAGATAGTTTGACAACATCCTTTCCAACATCACTTCCTGCAATAATTTAGGATTCAGTGATGAAGAACTGCCGGAAGAAGGAAAAAATCACAACATGGTGCTTAATATTATAGTCAATTTCCAGAATGATGCTCTAGTCAGCGTATTGGTAGACACAAGATCAGCTCTGAATGTTATGCCAAAATCTACTCTAATGCGACTATCATTTCAAGGATCTCCGATGAGAGGCAGTGAGGTCATCGTCAAAGCCTTTGATGGATCCAGTAAAATGATTATCGGCAAAGTTGATATTCCCATAACCATCGATCCTCACACTTTCCAAGTCACTTTCCAGGTCATGGACATCCAGGCAGCATACAGCTGTTTATTAGGAAGACCTTGGATATACGAAGCTGGGGCAGTCACTTCGACACTTCACCAGAAGCTGAAGTTCGTCAAGAATGACAAGTTAGTCACCGTATGCAGAGAGCAGGCCTTAATTGTGAACAATTTATCATCAATTTCTTGTGTAGAACCCGAGGAGGTTGTTGGAACTCAGTTCCAAGCACTTTCGGTGAGCAATGAGAATCGATCATAGAAAGGGACATCAATTTCCTCATACAAAGACACTCTCAAAGCAATCAAGAGTAATAACACTAAAGGATGGGGGCAGCTCTAATTCCTACGGATAAAAAGACAAAGAAAGGTCTTGGTTTCGCCTCAGCCTGTACCCATACTTCTACTAAATATGAAAGTTTTCATCCTATTCAGGACTTCTTCAACAGTGGAGGCTTTGTCCACCCAATGTCTCAAGAAGTACACACCATCAATGAGGGTGACTCCTCCGATACAAATGAAGAGCGGAAGTCCTATCTCAACGAGGGCGGTTATATGTCTCAGGGAGAGACGCATACGCCATTTTGTTTTCCCACGCAGAGTCTGAGATATATACCAAGATCAGACGTCCAAATGATCTACGGAGATTGTGATCTTGAGGGATGTCGGGCTCCACCAAACTCATGGGAAGATGATCCGATGAAAGACAACTTCGAGCATGACTATTTTGATCCCCTGGATGACTTGCCTATGTGGCAGCCATACCCAGAAGACTCAGGACAAAAGAGTCAGCCAAACGACGCTTATCAGCTAAGCGTCATTGAAAAGAATACCTGCGTCCCCACCAAATCATGGGATCATTACTTAGGAATTTCCAAAAATATCCATCACAACGATGAATCTGCAAAGATTATAGGACAAGAGTTCATCAAATATGCTTTCCCTGAGGTCAACGTCATCGAGAAGGACGACTCTTCTATTCCCACAGAAATATGGGACACCTTAGGGCAGCCGAGTGGCAAGTACGACTTCTTGGTCAAGTACACCGCTCCTGAAAGCTCTCGCATTAGGCTCGAGGACATCCAACCAACTGGATGGGGAGATCCGCCTGAGAATGAAAACACTGTGCTAGATACAACAGAAGAGTTCTTTTATGATAACTCTGCCTGGGAGGAGACTCCAATGATCCTGCTCCGCCAGAAATCAGCGCCATTTCTGAGGACAAACCAAGAAAGAAGGTACCAGACTTTGTGATTCACCGAGGAGTTTGTCGCCAATGGGTTACTGTCGATGTCCCGAAAGACCTCCATAAGTCTAAGTAATTGTCGTCTTTGTTTTGACCTTTCACCCCGCCCAGGTGAAACAGATGTTTTTATAGGGCTCACTTTTTGTAAATGTCCCTCTTCGCTTCGTCCAAAGCGATAGAGTTTTGTTTTATAGGGTTGTAGTTTCAAGAATCGACTAAATCATAAATAAATAACGTCGTTCTGTAATTCCCGCATTTATTGCTGCTTTCACTTTTCATTTTTTCAGAAAATGGTAATCCTAAAACAGCCCAAAAATAAATAAAAAAACAAGCATTTTTCAGAAAAATACACTGCACACACTCTTGCATTCTCTCTATCTCTTCTAAAAAACGAATCATCACGTCTTGCAGATTGCTTGTTTTAAGCCCCATTGAAACACACGATCCAATGCCTTCTCCTAACTTTGAATTCTCGGTATTTGAAGCTGAAGAAGAAGACGAAGAAATTCCAGAAGAGTTCTCCCGATTACTCAGACAAGAGGAAAGGTCCATTGAACCTCACAAGGAGCCATTGGAAACAGTTAATTTGGGCTCAGAAGAAGAGAGAAAAGAAGTCAAGATTGAGGCACTGCTCAGTCCGACTGTCAGAAAGGCTTGGTAAGACTTCTCAAAGAGTTTCTCGATGTGTTTGCTTGGTCCTATCTAGACATGCCAGGGTTGGATACCAACATTGTGGAACATCATTTACCATTAAAATCAGAATGTCCGTCGGTGAAACAAAAGCTGAGGAGGACTCATCCGGACATGGCTATCAAAATCAAATAGGAAGTGTAGAAATAGATTGATGCAGGTTTCCTCGCCACCTCGGAATATCCTCAATGGTTGGCCAACATAGTACCAGTTCCGAAAAAGGACAAAAAAGTCAGAATGTGCGTGGACTGCAGGGATCTGAACAAAGCCAGTCTGAAGGATGAATTTCCCTTACCGCACATAGACATGCTGATAGACAGTACAACAAAGTTCAAAGTCTTCTCCTTCATGGATGGATTCTCAGGCTATAATCAAATAAAAATGGCGCCGGAAGATATGGAGAAAACTTCATTCATCACCCCATGGGGAACCTTTTGTTACAAGGTAATGTCGTTCGGTTTGAAGAACGCCGGGGCAACCTATCAAAGGGCCATGACTGTAACACCCCAAATCTGTAAGAATATTTATTTAATCTATTTAAATATAATATTCGTGAATTTTTATGAATTTTGGTGGTTTGTGTTGTTGTTGGTATTTTTGTGGAGTTTTGGTTATTTATTTAAATAATAGTATATAATATATAATATATTGTATTATTATTTATTTTAATAATATTAGAGGAATTAAGGGTAAGATGGACTTTTGAGGAGGATTAGTGAGGGTATTATTGGGAAAGCCCATTTTAGAAGCCCAAAGGTTTAACAAAAAGGGGAATTTAGAGGAATAGGATTCATTTGTTAGATCGTGAAAAGAAGGAGAAGGCGAGAGCTCTGAGGAAAAAGGGAAAAGCAAGGATTCGAGAAGGTTTCCAAAGACTCAATAGAGAAAACTCTGAATTGATAATCCAAGGTATGAGGAGTATTGCCTTTCATTGTTTTCAATATAGGAATTTGATGTGTTTAAAGCTGATTTTTGAGGTTTATGTGGGTTTGTGGGTTTATGAATAAATTGATGATTTAAGGGTATTATTGTGGATCGATTATTAAGGGTTGAATTGAATCGGATAAAAGTACACCTTCAAGGCTAATTTATCTGTTGATGTTGTTTTGACCTTGAAGGGAAAGGATTTATGGGGTTTATGAGAATCTTTGGGGTTTTGAAGGTTTAGGTGATTTTGAGGTCCAGATAGTATAAGTAATCGACCTAATAGTTGTAGGTTTTATGTGCTTGATTGCCATAATGCCTTAGGAATGTTGTAGGGATGTTTTTGGGGTAATTGGGGTTGAAATCGTAAGAGCTTTTGAGTATGATGTGCTACTGATGCGTAGCAGCGATTTCCTGAAATCGCAGGTTTGCAAAGCGAACGTTTCCTTCATAAGGCGAACACTCGCCCCAGACTCGCAAAGCGAGCAGCGCAGTGAATGCGCGATAATTGGTTTGATGATACTGGAATGAATTATGGGATGTGACTTTTAGCTCGCAAAGCGAACGTCCCAGCGAAGGGCTTCGCAAAGCGAATGAAGGTGGCGAGGAGAGACTATCATAACCTGTGAAAAAATAACCGGCGAGAAAGCTAAAACAGAAGAGTCACCACCGAACGTTATTTATCCCAACGTAGGGAAAGGAAACGATCGAAGAAAACCTGAAGAAATGGGAAAGACATGGTCATCGCAACCATAGTCCGGGTTCGGGAGTCGGTTACGTGAGGGGAAGGTATTAGCACCCCCACGCGTCCATCGTACTCGATGGGATCCACGCTTGTTGTCTAAACAAAGGGTGAGTTATCCTAAAGTCTATGGCTAAACAGAAAATGGGGAAAAGAAAAGAAAAACTGACTCGATAGGACATTGTCGTCCTAGGCCTCCGTATTCCCTTGTGCAATGGGAAAGTCAGAGTTAACGTAGTTCGGTGGACTACGGGGGGAGGTTGCTCACCAAGACATCGCCGTCTTGTGCCTATGTATCCTCAATCTAACCAGAATGAGCAAATCAGAGCATTCGTAGTTTGACCTACGGGTCGAAAAGGGGGAAAAAGTGCTCGCCAAGACATCGCCGTCTTGTGCCTACGCATCCTCTATCTAACCAGAGAGAGGAAATCAGAGCAGTCGTAGTTCGACCTAACGGTCGAAAAGGGGGAAAAAGTGCTCGCCAAGACATCGTCGTCTTATGCCTACGTATCCTCAATCTAACCAGAGAGAGGAAATCAGCACAGTCGTAGTTCGACCTAACGAGGTCTTAGTGTTTTTTATGAGCGACGTTAAGTTCGCGTCCGGCAGTTAGAGTCGATGCCTGTTTGTGACAAAACGGAAAATAACGTGCTCTTTTCTGAAAATGATTTGAAACTTAACAATCCTAAAGGATGAAAAAGACTTTGAATTTGTTTTTGTGTTTTTTAGACAGAAGTGGATGAAGTTATTTCGTAACTTGCATTGCACCGAAGTCTATGACATAGGAACGAATGCTTAGCAAATCGTTCCAAGATGGAACGTCCACCAAACACTCTAGAAAAATGAGAGGAAACCCCTCATTCCTCAGTTCCCACATGCAAGGGTCATGCGCAATACACGTTAATTTTATTAAGTGTTTTAGAATTGTTATGAGATGAGAAGAGAAGACTCAAGGAAAAGAAAACACTAAGGGGAATTTTATCCAAATGGTGTCATGCAAAGATGGCCCTAAGGTTGAGGTAAAGGGGGAAGAATCTACCTAATGTTAGCATGCATGGTTTGAATCCTAATGTCTACCCTATTCTAAGGTTAATCAAATATTAAGTTGGACTAGAAACCCTAAGGGAGCATACAAAAGTGAATCCAAGACTTGAACAAGTCTTAAGATCCAAAGGGGAAGGAAAGAAGTGAAATAGATGAAGAAGAAGATGAAACAAGTGAGAGAGAAGAACAATGAGGTTCAAACAATAATACATAAGCATCAAGCAATGTGCACATATTTCAAACCAAGTCCAAAGATTGGAAATCAAAACAATTAGACAAAACAATGCACCAATGCAAACACAATTGACTTAAGATCAACCAAGAAGCATTATCTATCATCAAGCAAAGTGAAATGAAGTCAAATGATGTGAGAACCAAAGTAGGGCGGTAGCTATGTCAAGATGCATTCAACTCATGCTATGGATCAGAAGAAAAGCACAAAAGTTCAAATCATACACCAAATCCAAACTCCATCAATTGTCAAACATATAATCATGTGAAACACGCCTCAAAGAAGTAATCATGTAAGATCAAGGTATGAATTCAAATAGGGGCAGTAGTGTGTGTGTGAAGATCAATTCAAACTCAAGTTCAACATGTCAAGCAAGAAACGTGAACATCACATCACAACAAGTTCACACAAACAAGCATGTATGCACCACAAAATCCAAGCACTTCCGAGCAAGTTAACATACATTGCATCACACATGAAAAATGGCTAAGAGTGTTTAAAAATCATGGAATAATGATCAAGGTATCTAGAAGGAAGTAGCTCAATGTGCTCTAAAAGATTGCCCAAGAATGTGTGCAAAGGATGCTCAAACCACCTCAAACATTAGGCAAATACACAATTAATTGATCAAACAAGTTAGGCATGAAAAGAAATCCCAACATGAACCCAAAGTGCATGATTAAGACATCAAATGAACACTCAAATGCCCTACATACATGTGCCTAAGTGTGTGCAAAAGGAGGGATCAAGAATCAATTGGAAAGATCATGAATCAAGGAAAAAGTTCAAAGACTAGGTCAAATAAACACATCACACAATTAAATCAAAATAAAATATCAAAAAGAAAATAAAAATAAAATAGAAATCATGGAAAATAAGTCAACACATTTATTGACCAGAAAAACATTTTTTGGTATTTTTATCATGATTATAACACTTAGAAATAAAATCAAATTGAAAAGAAAATGAAAATAAAAAAAGAAATAATCCAAACATAACATGGGGGTGCAAAAGCAATACTGGTCCAAACAGGAACAAGCCAGCACGCCATTGGGCCCTAAATGGCAGTGTGTAAATAGCAAATGGATGCCAAGCCCAGATCAAATCACCAAAAAAGAACAAAAAAAAAGAAATCAGCACGAATGAAACGTTGCGTTTCATTAAACGGGTCAACCAAGTCCACGACCACGCAAGCAGGTCAGCTGAAACACGTCAGCGTATTTGACCTTGACCTCAGACACGGGAGCTAGGGCTCCGGTCGTCTTCTCCGGCAACGTCCCCGGAGTTGCAGGTTTTCCAACCTACACCAAACAACACAAACCGGCCATCATTCTGCATGGATTTTCATGCCGGTTTCATATTCACCATCAAAAATTGTTTTAAACCACGTTATCACCATGAATTGAAGCAAATAAGAAAATATGTCACGACTGAAACTTCATCAAACAAAGCCATAAACACCACAAACAATGCCTACCACCTGGTAGGACTTCAGAGGAGCTCACAACATACTTGAATGCTTGACAAAATTTGAGAAAAAGAGTTTAAGGATGTTACCTCCAATGAACTTCAAACACTTCCCTTCTACGTAAGAACCGGATCTGCAGCTCCTTCTTTAGCCTTTATGACGCCTCAGAAGCAAGAATTCAGTAAGAGAAATAGAGGAGGAGTCTTTGAAATTCAAACCCGATGGTGAACAATTTTTTAGAGGGAATGGAAATTTTTTATCTGAACCTACCCATTGCAGCCTTGTCTACACGTTTTAGGGTTTGCTGAGTTTATATATGGTGGATTGGGATTAGTTTTGGGCCTGAAAATGGGATGGAGAGTTTGTTTGGGAATTTTGCCAAAAAAAGGAAAATGAGAGTGTGGTACGGTTTGTATCACATGGAGGTGGTTTTTTTGTGTGATTTTTTAGTGTAAAATGGATCATGAAATGAGGGGTGGTGTACATAGCACGTGAGAGGAAAGAATGGTCAGAATGTGAAAAAAGTTCTTTTCCATTTTAGTGCAAAATGTGCATGGGTGGTACACATCTCACATGGCTTGGTTTAGCCCATTTTGGCAAAGGAAATGACACAAAAAGAAATTATGATTCGTATGGCAATAGATATATCATCACGCTACAAGAAAAATTTCACAATATGTCACCAACCAATGCCTTAAAATCAACCTAAACACCTCACTTTGTATGAACATATTTTGAAGAATATGGCATCATTTGAGGCAACCTTGAGATCAATTGAAAATAGGAAGATGATAGAACAAAATTCATGTTGAAAATAGGTTGAAACAAAGCCTTGAACCATGTGAAAACTTGCCATGAACTTGTGACTTCAAATCTGCCAAAAAGGACTTAGAAAAAATTCTAAGTTTTCCAATTTTCCAACTTGAAACCTCCATCTTTAAAACACCATAACTCTCTCAAAAATGATCCAAATGGGACAAACTCTACATGGTTGGAAAGATTGGAACAAGCTCTATAACTTTCATGTTCGAGGAAAATTGAGATGGAGCTTGGGTCATGAAGAAATATGGCCTTGAAAGTAACCCCTAAACCATGAAAACTTGCCAAAAATAGTAAGTTCTAAAACCCTATTTTTGCCAAAAATGGAAACCTTCACAAATTCTTGATTTTTGACGAATCCTTGACCATTTCTTGACCAAATATCATCCATTGATCCTATTTGACTTGAGAATCATGATATTGACCTTAAAAAGTCAGGAGTTGACTTTGTTCCCAATTCTCCTGATTTTCAATTTTCTGATCAATTGAAATCCTTCTGAACCATATTGATGAACAATCCTCCATTCCTAGACACTTGGGGACATGAGGAATACCATAGAATCAAGTCTTGCCTAGAAAATCAAAAATAAATTGATTTTATGGCAAACCCTAGTTTTGGTGCCCTCAGTCTAGGAGGAATCGACCCATGCTTCAAATCTAAAGTCCTCTGAGTATGATGTGTATCCTCTCAAACAATGATGAGGTGTGCCATTTGGTGATGAAAATAACTCAAAGATCTTGCCCATTGAGGTATTAAACTCAAGAAACCCAAAAACCCTAATTTTAAAAAAAATCAGGTTAGGAGGGTGTGATCCACTTGAAATCTCTTGCCAAGTTTGAGGTGATGGACCAATTGGGATACCCAGAGATCTAGGGCTTCCTTGTGGCTTGAGTAACAAGGACATCAAGAACCCTCTCTCCTCTTAGCCCCTTGGACAATACACATGAACTTTTGCTTGAAGTTCTGAAAAACTTCTTCCTCTTAATTAACCTAGATACCTTGATCCCATGCTAAGAACCAATGATATGCACAAATGATAATGCAAAAAAAAAGAGATGAAACATAAGCCAGTTAGTGTTAAAAGGATGGCAAATTTTGGGGTGCTACAGAGACAGAATGGGAACTCTCTGGTTTTTGTATGGGATTTTGAGGTTCGCTGGCAGCTCGTAAAGCGAATGCTAAAGTGAACAGGTTCGCACGGCAAACTCAGTAGCGAACGTCTACTGTTCGCGAAATGTTTTGTGATGCTTGTGTTGTCTTGATGTTTTAATGCTGTGATTTTTATGATGATTTACCATGACGTTCTTGATGACTTTGATGATGTTGTTTTCATGATGTTTTGACAATTATGATTAACATGAGATTTTTGATGAATGATGATGCACGTGATGACTTTTATTGATGATTATGATTATGACGTTGTGTATCATGCATTCATAGCATTTAGACTCCGGTCTATTGACGATGTTAGGACTTTGGTCCAGTGATGATGTTAGGACTTCGGTCCAGTGATGATGTTAGGACTTTGATCCAGTGGTGGCTCTAATCCCATTGTGTGGATTAGGGTGTATGACATGCTCCGGTTCTTGTGTAGAATCGATCCTATTTAACGGGGATCTTTGGAGAGTGATAGCCTAGTGTCCATCGATTTGTGACGGTTGGTACCACATGCATGAGTCTTGTTGTGCATTGCATTTATTTGGCATTGATGTAATTTATGATGTCGTGATCTTTGATGTTTACCTCGTGGTTACCCTGATGATGTTGTATATGATGATGACGTCAATTTTATGCATATCTTGTTTTTATATTGATTATAATGAATTGTGATTACTCACCCTGCCTGTTTGAATGTTGCCTCCACGTGGGTAATGTGCAGGTGATTAGGTTTAGCTGGATGCCTTCGAGGACATTTTTGGAGTTTTCGTGCTTTTGGTCGACTTAGAGGGTCATTGCTCTGATAGTGTAACATCGGGTCGGGGTCGTTGAGTCGAACCATGTTGAACTTATTATTTGTTGTTATTATTTTTGAAGATTATGGTTTTTATTATAAACCCTTTTGTTTTGGGTTAGTGTGGTTATGGTGGTTCCGCTGCTATAATTGATGGCTTTTGAATATTTTGATGACCTTTGAGTATTTTGAGGAAAACCCGTGTTTACGGAGTAAATATGTTATTTTGAGTTTTATTGAGAAATGTGCACCCTTATGAGGTGGTTCAAATGTTTATTTTGTTAAATTGTGTATTTTTGCAGTGTTTATTCTTGGGGTAGAAAAGGGTGTTACATTAGTGGTATCAGAGCAGGTCGGTTCGTCCGGCCAGGTTTTTACGTGATGTCAGTCCCCTGTCAGTTGACGAGTGTGTGTACACTGTCGATATTTTGGTTCTTCTAACCCTGTTGGTGGTATGCAGGATGGCTGGAAGAAATGATCGTGCTATTGCTGATGCGTTGGAATCGGTTGCTCAAGTAGTGGCGCAGCTCAATCCAAATGGTGGAGTTCAGGACGAGTTTCGTGCTTTGGGGAAGTTTCAAAGGAACAATCCACCGACTTTTGTGGGTGCTCATGATCCAGAAAGTGCACACAAGTGGATGAAGGCGATCGAGAAGATCTTCCGAGTGATGGGGTGTACTGACGAGCAACAAGTTCAGTTTGGAACGCATATGCTGGAAGAAGAGGCTGAGGATTAGTGGAATAACACCCGTCAGAGACTCGCAGATGTTGGCACTGTGATAACCTGGGCTGTGTTCAAGCAGGAGTTTCTAGGAAAGTATTTTCCAGAGGATGCTCGTGGCAAGAGAGAAGTAGAGTTCCTTGAGCTGAAGCAAGGAGACATGATTGTGGCGGAGTATGCTGCGAAGTTCGAGATGCTGGTGAAGTTCTGTCTGCACTACAACCATACTGATGCTGAGATGTCCAAGTGTCTCAAGTTCGAGAATAGGCTGAGACCGGAAATTAAGCAGGGTATTGGGTACCAACAAATTCACAGGTTTGCTAAGCTGGTGGATAAGACTAGGATCTACGATGAGGATAGCCGAGCTCGATCTGCTTACTTCAAGCAATTGAGTGAGAAGAAAGGGCGGTATAGGGGTAAGCCTTATACGACTTCAGTTGACAAAGGGAAGCAGAAGGCTTCAGATGGAAAAAAGACAAGTGGGGGAGCAGCTCCCGCTTCTGGGAAGTGTTATAAGTGTGACGAGCAAGGCCACAGTGCTAATGTGTGTACCAATAATGTGGTGAGGTGCTACAAGTGTGGTAAGAAGGGGCATAGAGCTACTGATTGCAAAGATGAAGGTCCAACCTATTTCAATTGTGGAGAGAAAGGTCATATCAGTACCCAGTGTCAGAAGCCGAAGAAGACTGCCACTGCTGCTCAGACCAGTGGAAGAGTGTTTGCTTTGAGTGGTGTAGAGGTGCCGGAGAAGGACAACCTGATTCGAGGTACTTGTTTTATTAATAATATCGAGTTGATTGCTATTATTGATACTGGTGCTACTCATTCTTTTATCTCGCTTGAATGTGCTAATAGATTGGGTTTGAAGTTGTCTGATATGAATAGTAATATGGTAATAGAAACTCCAGCTAATGGTTCTGTTACTACTACCTTTGTGTGTTTGAGATGTCCTGTAACGATTCTTGAGAAGAGTTTTGTGATGGTTTGGTGTGCTTACCCTTGCACCAAATCGATGTAATCCTTGGAATGAAATGGTTGGAGTTCAACCGTGTTCATATCAATTATTATAACAAGACTGTTGAGTTTCCTGAGTTTGGTGATGCTAGAGAGTTGATGTTCTTGTCTGCTAAGCAAAGGGATGAACTGGTGGAAGACGAAGGCCTGGTGTTTGCAATGTTTGCATCATTGCAGATTGATCGTGAAGCTGCAAGTGTCGACTTAATTGTTGTATGTAAATTTCCAGACGTGTTTCCGAATGACATTAGTGATTTGCCTCCAGAACAGGAAGTAGAGTTTGCAGTGGACTTAATACCAGGTACGAGTCCAGTGTCAATGGCTCCTTATCGGATGTCAGCTTCTGAGCTAAGTGAATTGAAGAAACAATTGGAAGAGTTGCTTGAGAAGAGGTTTGTTCGACCAAGTGTTTCTCCGTGGGGTGCTCCTGTGCTGTTAGTGAAGAAGAAAGATGGTAGTATGAGGTTGTGTGTTGATTATCGACAGTTGAATAAAGTGACTATCAAGAATAAATATCCACTTCTGAGAATCGACGATTTGATGGATCAGCTAGTAGGTGTCTGTGTGTTTAGCAAGATTGATTTGAGTCTGGTATGTGAAGCGACCTCTGATAGTGTGAAGTTGGGAATGTTGAAGTTGACTAGTGGTATTCTGGAAGAAATCAGAGTGGGACAACAATCTGACTTAAAGTTGGTTGACCAGTTGACATTGATCAACCAAGGTAACGGAGGTGAATTCTGGACTGGTGAGAAGGGTATAATGATGTTCAGAGATAGGGTGTGTGTCCCAGATGTTCCAGAAATCAAGAAGAGTATTCTAGAAGAAGGACACCGAAGTGGGTTGAGTATTCATCCCTGTGCTACGAAGATGTACCAGGATTTGAAAAAGTTGTTTTGGTGGTCGGGTATGAAAAAGGATATCGCAGAGTTTGTTTATGCGTACTTGACGTGTCAGAAGTCAAAGATTGAGCATCAGAAGCCTTTAGGTATGATGCAGCCATTGAATATTCCAGAGTGGAAACGGGATAGCATTTCCATGGATTTTGTGCCAGGATTACTGAGAACTGCTAAGGGAAATGATTCCATTTGGGTGATCGGGGATAGATTAACAAAATCGGCTCATTTCTTGCCGATGAAGATTAATCATTCTATGCAGGAGCTAGCCGAGATGTATATTGAGGAGATTATGAAGTTACATGGTATACCTTCGAGTATTGTGTCGGATAGAGACCCAAGATTTACATCGAGGTTCTGGAAGAGTTTGCAGGATGCTTTGGGTACTAAGTTGAGGATGAGTTCTGCCTATCATCCGTAGACGGACCAACAGACAGAAAGGACTATCCAATCATTAGAGGATTTGCTGAGGGCTTGTGTATTGGATCACGGAGGATCTTGGGATAGCCATTTACCATTGATTGAGTTCACGTACAATAACAGTTTTCATGCTAGTATTGGAATGACACCCTATGAAGCTTTGTATGGGAGAAGGTGTAGGACTCCTTTGTGTTGGTATGAGTCGGGCAAGAGTATTGTACTCGGACCTGAGATTGTTCAAGAGACGACTGAGAAGATTAAAATGATCCAAGCAAGGATGAGAGCGTCGCAGAGTCGCCAGAAGAGCTACTATGATAAGAGAAGGAAGACAGTTGAATTCCAAGAGGGAGATCACGTGTTTTTGAGGGCAACGCCAGTGACTGGTGTGGATCGAGCTTTGAAGTCTAGAAAGCTTACTCCACGTTTTGTTGGTCCATATCAAATTTTGTAGAGGGTGGGAGAAGTAGCCTATCAGATTGCTTTACCGCCGTTGCTTGCGAATTTGCATGACGTGTACCATGTGCCTCAGTTGAGGAAGTACATTCCGGATACGTCGCACGTGATTCAGATGGATGATGTACAAGTGGGGGATAACCTGAAAATGGAAGCATTGCCTGTGCGGATTGATGGTCGAGAGATGAAGCAACTGCGAGGTAGAGAGATAACCTTGGTGAAGGTGTTGTGGGGTGGACCAGTTGGCAAAAGTTAGACTTGGGAACGTGAAGATCAGATAAGGGAGTCGTATCCGACTCTATTTCCTTGAGGTAATTTTCGAGGGCAAAAATTCTTAAAGTGGGGGAGAGTTGTAACACCCCAAATCTGTAAGAATATTTATTTAATCTATTTAAATATAATATTCGTGTATTTTTATGAATTTTGGTGGTTTGTGTTGGTGTCGGTATTTTTGTGGGGTTTTGGTTATTTATTTAAATAATAGTATATAATATATAATATATTGTTTTATTATTTATTTAAATAATATTAGAGGAATTAAGGGTAAGACGGACTTTTGAGGAGGATTAGTGAGGGTATTATTCGGAAAGCCCATTTTAAAAGCCCAAAGGTTTAACAAAAAGGGGAATTGAGAGGAATAAGATTCATTTGTTAGATCGTGAAAAGAAGGAGAAGGCGAGAGCTCTGAGGAAAAAGGGAAAGGCGAGGATTCGAGAAGGTTTCCAAAGACTCAATAGAGAAAACTCTGAATCGACAATCTAAGGTATGGGGAGTATTGCCTTTCATTATTTTCAATATAGGAATTCGATGTGTTTAAAGCTAATTTTTGAGGTTTATGTGGGTTTGTGGGTTTATGAGTAAATTGATGATTTAAGGGTATTTTTGTGGATCGATTATTAAGGGTTGAATTGAATCGGATGAAAGTACGCCTTCGAGGCTAATTTCTCTGTTGATGTTGTTTTGACCTTGAAGGGAAAGGATTTATGGGGTTTATGAGAATCTTTGGGGTTGTGAAGGTTTAGGTGATTTTGAGGTCCAGATAGTATAATTAGTCGACCTAATAGTTGTAGGTTTTTTGTTCTTGATTGCCATAATGCCTTAGGAATGTTGTAGGGATGTTTTTGGGGTAATTGGGGTTGAAATCATAAGAGCTTTTGAGTCTGATGTGCTATTGATGCATAGCAGCGATTTCCTGAAATCGCAGGTTCGCAAACCGAACGTTTCCTTCGCAAGCCGAACACTAGCCCCAGACTCGCAAAGCGAGCAGCGCAACAAATGCGTGATAATTGGTTTGATGATACTGGAATGAATTCTGTGATGTGACTTTTAGCTCGCAAAGTGAACGTCCCAGCGAAGGGCTTCGCAAAGCGAATGAATGTGGCGAGGAGAGACAGAATGGGAACTCTCTGGTTTTTGTATGGGATTTTGAGGTTCGTTGGCAGCTCGCAAAGCAAACGCCAAAGTGAACAGGTTCGCACGGCGAACTCAGTAGCGAACGTCTGCTGTTCGCGAAATGTTTTGTGATGCTTGTGCTGTCTTGATGTTTTGATGCTATGATTTTTCTGATGATTTACCATGATGTTCTTGATGACTATGATGATGATGTTTTCATGATGTTTTAACGATTATGATTAACATGAGATTTTTGATGAATGATGATGCACATGATGACTTTTATTGATGATGATGATTATGACGTTGTGTATCATGCATTCATAGCATTTAGACTCCGGTCTATTGACGATGTTAAGACTTCGGTCCAGTGATGATGTTAGGACTTCAGTCCAATGATGATGTTAAAACTTCGGTCCAGTGGTGGCTCTAATCCCATTGTGTGGATTGGGGTATATGACGTACTCCGGTTCTTGTGTAGAATCGATCCTATTTGATGGGGATCTTTGGAGGGTGATGTCCTAGTGTCCATCGATTTGTGAGGATTGGTACCACATGCATGAGTCTTGTTGTGCATTGCATTTATTTGGCATTGATGTAATTTATGATGTGTTATCTTTGATGTTTACCTTGTGATGACCCTAATGATGTTGTATATGATGATGACGTCAATTGTATGCATATCGTGTTTTTATATTGATTATAATGAATTGTGATTACTCACCCTGCCTGTTTGAATGTTGCCTCCATGTGGGTAACATGCAGGTGATCAGGTTTAGCTGGATGCCTTCGAGGACATTTTTGGAGTTTTAGTGCTTTTGGTCGACTTAGAGGGTCATTGCTCTGATAGTGTAACATCGGGTCGGGGTCGTTGAGTCAAACCATGTTGAACTTATCATTTGTTGTTATTATTTTTGAAGATTATGGTTTTTATTATAAACCCTTTTGTTTTGGGTTAGTGTGGTTATGGTGGTTCCGCTGCTATAATTTATGGCTTTTGAATATTTTGACGACCTTTGAGTATTTTGAGGAAAACCCGTGTTTATGGAGTAAATGTGTTATTTTGAGTTTTATTGAGAAATGTGCACCCTTCTGAGGTGGTTTAAATGTTTATTTTGTTAAATTGTGCATTTTTGCCGTGTTTATTCTTGGGGTAGAAAAGGGTGTTACAATGACTACTCTATTTCACGACATGATGCACAAAGAAATCGAAGTGTATGTCGTTGATATGATTGCCAAATATAAAATAGAAGAGGAGCATGTGACCCACCTGTCAAAGTTATTCGAGCGTCTGAGAAAGTACAAACTCCGCTTGAATCCCAACAAATTCACATTCGGTGTTCGCTCAAGGAAACTTTTAGGGTTCATCGTCAACCAGAAAGGAATTGAGGTTGATCCTGACAAGGTCAAGGCCATTCAAGAAATTCCTTCGCCAAAGACTAAAAAAAAAGTCAGAGGATTCCTGGACGTCTGAATTACATCTCAAGGTTTATATCCCTCATGACTGCGACGTGCGCGCCAATCTTCAAACTACTCAGAAAGAATCAAAGCTGAATATGGACAGAAGACTGCCAAACAGCCTTCGACAGTATCAAAGAGTATATGTTGAATCCAACTATTCTGTCTCCTCTAGTAGAGGGAAGACCACTGATCATATACTTAACAGGCTTGGAAGACTCAATGGGTTGTGTACTTGGCCAACAAGACGAAACCAAAAGAAAAGAGTCTGCCATCTACTATTTGAGCAAGAAATTTACTGACTGTGAAACTCGTTACACTATGCTCGAGAAAACTTGCTGTGCTCTGGCTTGGGAAGCCAAACGTCTTCGCTAGTATATGATTTATCACACTACTTGGTTAATCTCCGAAATGGATCCGATAAAGTATGTCTTTGAAAAGCCTGCTCTCACAGGCAGGATCGCCCGTTGGCAGATGTTGTTATCAGAATACGACATCGAGTACCATGCTCAGAAAGCCGTCAAAGGGAGCATTTTAGCCGATCATTTGGCTCATCAACCGATTTACGATCAAGAATAAGTCGGATTTGACTTCCTAGACGAAGATGTCATGTACTTTAAAATGAAAGATTGTGATGAACCGCTACCCAGTGAAGGGCCAGAACATGATTCCCAATGGGGACTAATTTTTGACAGAGCTGTCAATAATTATGGAAATGAAATTGGGGTAATCATCATAACACCTCAGGGTACCTACATTCCTTTCACTACCATACTAACATTCAAGTGTACGAACAACGAGGCCGAATACGAAGCTTGTATCATGGGTCTCGAAGAAGCTATTGACTTAAGAATTAAGAACTTGGATGTGTATGGAGACTCAACCCTGGTTATCAATCAGATCAAAGGAGATTGGAACACATACCAATCAGGACTGATTCCTTACAATGATTACGCGAGAAGGTTGTTACCATTCTTCAATAGAATCGAGTTTCATCATATCCCTCGTGAAGAGAATCACCTGGCTGATGCATTAGCCACTCCCTCTTCCATAATTAGTGTAGGTCAATGGAACGACGTACCTAAGATTGACATAATGCGCCTAGAACGGCCCGTTTACATCTTCACGATCGAAGCAGTCATAGATGACAAACCTTGGTATCACGATATCAAATGCTTCCTTCAGAAACAAGAGTACCCACCTGGGGCATCAAGAAAGGACAGGAAGACTCTCAGATGACTGGCTGGAAGCTTCTTCCTAAGCGGTGATACACTCTATAAGGGAAACTTTGACATGGTCTTGCTCCGATGCGTAGACAGACCAGAAGCAAACATGCTGATAAAAGAAATTCACGAAGGATCCTTTGGCACTCATGCCAACAAACACACAATGGCGAGAAAAATTCTGAGAGTAGGGTACTATTGGTTGACAATGGAATTCGATTGCTACAAGTACATGAGAAGGTGTCACAAGTGTCAGATACGCTGACAAAATCCATGTACCGCCAACACATCTCAAAGTTCTTTCTTCTCCATGGTCCTTTTCCATATGGGGAATCGACATGATTGGCATGATCGAACCCAAGGCTTCGAACGGACATCGGTTCATCCTGGTGGCCATTGACTACTTCACCAAATGGGTCGAAGCAGTGTCATACACCAATGTAACCCGACAAGTGGTGGCCCGCTTTATCAAAAACAATTTCATCTATCGTTATGGTGTTCCAAGCCAGATCATTACTGATAATGGATCTAACTTGAACAACAAGATGATGAAAGAGTTATGCGCTGAGTTCAAAATCGAACACCATAACTCATCTCCCTATTGACCTAAGATGAACGGAGCGGTAGAAGCAGCTAAAAGAACATTAAGAAGATTGTTCAAAAGATGGTTGTAACCTACAAAGACTGGCACGAGATGCTACCATTTGCTCTTCACGGTTATCGCACATCTGTCCGCACTTCAACAGGAATAACCCCTTTCTCTCTAGTATATGGCATGGAAGCAGTGCTTCCCATAAAAGTAGAGATACCATCAATCAGGGTATTGATGGAAGTTAAGCTAACAGAAGCTGAATGGTGTCAGATCCGACACGATGAGCTGAATCTGATCGAAGAAAAACAAATAATGACTCTATGCCATGGTCAGTTGTATCAACAAAGAATGAAGAAGGAGTTTGACAAAAAGGTCCGACCCCATGTCTTCAGGAAAGGAGACCTTGTGCTAAAAAATATACAATCATTCCTCACTGATTCCCAGGGCAAATGGACTCCGAACTATGACAACCCTTATGTGGTCAAGAAAGCCTTCTCAGGCGGCGCCTTGAGACTCGCAACCATGGATGGATAGGAGTTTTCCTACCCCACGAATGTTGACGTAGTCAAGAAATACTGCGCCTAAATAAAAAAAAAGAACGTCTCGGTGGATTGAAAACCCGAAAGGGCGGTCTAGGAAAAAATTAGAGACATAAGTAAAAAAAAATCATCCCGATGGATTGGAAATCTGAAAGTACAATCCAGGTAAAAGTAAGGATTAATGGCAAGTAACTACGTCTTATCAGTTCAACTCCTCAGCAGTCATGCCATCCATCAAGAAAATTCCAGTCATGGTCATCTTCGACAGAAGCTCAGGATATCCAGAATTCAAAGTTGGTGGGAGGATAACGGTCGTTATATTTTGATGTAGCCCTTTTTTCCAAAAATTACCATTTTCTAACCTTTGTAAATGCTCCATGGGATCACGCGCTTGGCTGATTACCATTCATAAATAAAATTTGAGCCCTAGTGCTTTTGTTTGCAATTCTCATTTGTTTTAGCTTTACAGGATGACATTTTTAACATGATCAACGATTCTTGAAATAAAACAAAAATGAATTTACTTGTCAAATTTTTCTGCTTTTAAAATAAAAATGGCAATTCCTTTTGACTTTTAACGTCAAAAATAACATCGATAGTTTCTCCGAAGGTGATTGAACCTCAGAGTGCAGAATCAAAGTACTCCTTCTAAATCAGTGCACCTGGATGAAGGATCAAATGTTTCAGATGCCATGTTTCATCTGATATCCCCGGAAGAGTTCTTACCTCTTAAGACCAATTGAACGATTATTTCTCCCCCGCAGGGACTACCTCTTCTAAGCAAGGCAGAATTGCTATCTTGGACCAATGGTACTTTTCATACCCCGTAGTGGCCGAGTATCTAGTCATGTTCATTAACCATTCTGTATGTCGCGTCAGTTTTGTCTGCATAAACATACATACATCATGCATATTTAATTCACATTCATAATCATATTGCATTATTATCACTCTGGCCATCCTCATTTCCCCAAGTGATAAAACCCTATTACCAATCGAGTTGTCAGTTATTTCCTCGTCAAGGAATGTTTTGTCTGCACAATCTCTCCCCCCAGTTTATTTCTGGATTGGAGACGGTCCTCGACCACTTTGATAACTTTAACCCCTGAAAAAAAAAGAAGACAGTCGACCGACACTTTTTGGAACATCACTCTTCACTGTTGAAGATGATATCTTTGCTTTCTCGGATTAAGGAAAATCCCCAGAGAAACCCTCTTAACTGAAGACTCTCGGTGATACATCGGTTTTTCTCAAAAGAAAGTCAATGTTAATGAAGTCATCAACACCTCAAAATTGGATCACATCGCATGGCATTTCTCCGAAAAAGATCTCGAAGAAAAGTATGATGTAATATCCCCAAGCGAAAAAGCAGTCTATCAAGAGACTCATTTTTCCCAGTAGAGTCAAATGGCATCTCCCACAGAGAAGTTTGCACACCTCTACAGCTCAGACAAATGGGTACCCCCAACAAGTCTGACGTCAAATTTTTCAATCAAATGGCATCTCCCCAGTAAAACTCGGTGAGAAGTTTGATGAAAACCGCTACACATAGCGTTCCTTGTCAAGAAAAGAAACTCGACAAGAAGAAACTTAGACCAGTTCTGTGGCCGAAAACCAAGATCAAGGGGAAGTTTATTTCAGAAACTTATACCAGTTCTGTGGCCGAAGACTAGGATCGAGGGGAAGTTTATTTCAGAAACTAAGACCAGTCCGTGGCCGAAAAACAGGATCGAGGGGAAGTTTATTTCAGAAACTAAGACCAGTTCCGTGGCCGAAAACCAAGATCGAGGGGAAGTTTATTTTAGAAAAACTGAGACCAGTTCCGTGGCCGAAAACCAGGATCGAGGGGAAGTTTTACCCTTTTCTAAGTAACATTGCTTAGAAAAATATGATGGATGAGCAAATTGCCATTCATAACCACCGTCAAAATTTTGGGTATTCCAATATTTAATCCTCTTGCACCCCGAATGCCCGAATACCTTCGCCATTCACACCTTCGGGTCCAAGAAGATTAAATAGGGGCATTTGTCATACCCCAAATTTTGACCACCAAGATTTCCCATTATTGTGAGAATCATCACCACAATATGGATGTACTTCCATGCCTCATCAATCTCCTCAAAGATGGGTGAGCATTCACTACAATCAAAACTTAGGGTTTCAAGCCCTCTCAGAGCACTTAGACAAAGGATCAATCAAGAGATGACATGGTCTTCAACTTGTCTAACATCTCAAACACCTATAAAGGATCAAGACGACTCCCACACCAAGAATTAAGCACAAGATTGCAACATTCCAAGTGGATCAAGCCTCAAGATCGCCAATATCACCAAATTAGGGTTTTGGTCGACCAAGGCCTCCAGATGAAAATTTTCTTTTGGGCATGAGCCAATGCTTCAAAACATAACCCAAAATGCTCCAAGGGACCTCATGGACCCAATCATCAAGTCAATTTAGCCTTAGGGGATGCATTCATCAAAAATCAGGAATTAGGGTTTCTTGACCTAATTCACCCCTAAGTTGACTTTTGAGGCAAGATATGAGCCAAGACCTCAAGACATGATTTGAGGGCCTCAAATACACCACATTGATCCATTTTCAACACTGGATTGATCCAAGAATCTTGATTCACAAGTTTCAATTTCATCTGGACCACAATTAAGGTTTTGAAGGAAAAGTCAACTGTATCTTTGACTTTTGATCAAGACGTGCTCCCAAACCTTGGGACATGATTCAATACACCCTATAACACCTATTAAATCCATCCATTAGGTTTGAATTAGGTCAAGAACTTGATTGCACAAAGGATCGCACAGTTTGGATTTCATCTGACAAAAAGTCCACTGTGCAAAAAATAAAGTTTGACTTTTTGGAATTTTTCACAAATATGGTTCCCCTAAGTCAACAATAATGTTAATGTATGGTATTGATCATCATTCATTAAAAAAAATCAAGAAAAGTGAGGTTTCTTGCAAAAGGGGCAACCATGAGAAACCAAATATTTTCTAAGTTATGGAACAAAAGTGATTTTGGTACCAACTTTGTAAGGTCATAACTCCTAAACCACAAGGTCTTTTTCTCCCATTCAAAGCTCAAATGAAAGTCCATCTGACATACTTTAAAAGTGTTAACTACAAGAGATTCCAAATCCTCATGGATTTTGAGTTATGGATTGATCAAAATCACAAAAACATGAAAATTACCACTTTTCCAACACTTGGTGAAATTTTCAATAAGTCTGAATCTGCCTTACTGTTTTCAAAATGTAGGGGCATTTTTCACCTTGATCCAAGTTGAACTAGGTCCATTGGTGAACATCAAAGTTAAAGTATGTCATGAGGGCTTTCCAACAAGTACCAGATCATCTCCAAATTCAATTTGAGTAGGAAGTTACAACCCTTGGAACATGGCATCATGAACTGATTCTTACAAGGCAAAATTTTGCACGTTTGCTCGATTTGGAAAAATAAGATAAATGCAACCCTTGTCATCCATTTGGACACATCAGAGGATAACATCCAAGAGAAAAAATCTGATCCACAAGCCTCCTAAGTCCAAGGAACTACATGTAGCCATGAGTGCCCTAAAAAGGCTAAAAAGGTGCCAAGAGTCCAATTTTGTTTCCAAGCATTCAATGGATGCATCAAGGTGGCATGGACTGAGACATTTCTAACTGAATTAGTGAAGATTCAGCTCTGAATCAAAGGACTATAGGCCTGTGCCCTAACCTCAAGTCAATGGCTAGAGGAGACTTGAGATTCCATTTGATCCACATTGGCCAAAGGCCTGCTGCAGCTACCATTCATTATTGCTGCCAAAACAAACTTGCTCTACTATAAACAGAGCTCATTTGTGCTCAATTTGAGTATACCAAAGCACTACAACACTTGCTTTCCTCAAAATCTCTCTCATTTGGCCAAAATGCCTTCTTTTGCAAGTCATCTCTGAATTTTTGAGTTAGAGAGCAATTCTACCATAACTCATGATCCAAACACATCCAATTTATCATATCTAAGCTGTTCAAACACTCACCTTTGATCTGAAACATCAAAATCAGAAAGTCAACCTCCAAAACCTCAAATTTTGACTTTTCTGCATTTTTTAAGCCATGTCTTGATTCAGTCACTTCCAAAACCAAACCAGGCCTCAAACACACTCCAAATATCATCCTCAAACTGTCCTAATTGGTTTCCCTCATCTGGAACACCATTTGAGGGAGTTACTATTTTGGTTACTTTTGCCACTTTTGCAAGAAAGTGCCTACACTTGTTCCTGAGGATTCCAACTGGTATTGAACATCCTAAAAGCTTCTAAGGGATCACTCAAGAGTGTCAAAAGCATTGGATTACTTCTGGAACAAGGAACTTGACAGTTAACACAAGGAGCTTCAAGAGGTAAGTGCATCACAACTTGAACTCTCTAAATCATGCATTGGTTTTAGGTCCATTGATCATGGAACTCTCATATATATTATATGTGTTGTGTTTGAACCAATTTATCATGCTATAGCTGCCTGTATGATGAGATAGCATAGAACATGCAAATATAGGCATATTTTGAAACCACTATCGGGTTTTAAAATAGGGACATCTTCTGAAAAATCTAAAAGCACCATTGGATTCTTCATGAAATTCTAGGCAGGATACACCTAAAATTTGTCCCAATCCATGGAGAAATGAGAAAGTTAGAGTCTTCACGTAAGATGCCTAAAATCAGGCCTTGCCTTGGGCAAGGGCCAGGCATGGTGCCTTGGTCAAGCCTAAAAACAAGGTCCTCATATATGTTTATGGGGTGGTTTTGATACACGGATGTATCACCACCCCAGTGGTAGCGTGCATGTGTGTTTGGCTGAGAGGTCGTGGGTTCAACACCCACCAAGACCATTTTTTCATTTTTACCATATTTTGATATTTTTCATCATTTTGTGGTTTTTATTAATTAATTCCAAAATTAATTTCTCTCTCAATTTTAATTATTTTTTATTGGTTCTTTTTTTGAAAATTCCCAAAAATGTTAAAATATTTTATTCCATAAAAATTTCACAAAAATATTATTTATTCCATATATTTAGTATTTTTGTAAAGAATTATGTTTCATTTGTTTTTAAACATTTAAAAATATTTCTTTCTCTTGATTTTTCAACTTCAAATGGTTTTCAAATCATTTTATGAATAAAACATGATTTTTCAAAAATTAATCCAAGATCACAACTTGTTTTTCACACATGTTTAAGAATTTTGATCATTTTAATTGAATTTTTATTTAATTAAAATATATTCTTGAAAACAAATTAGGGTTTTGTTGATTTTCACCCTCACAAATCTTTTTCAAAACACTTTGGGCCTCTAATAGAGTGTAAGACCCAACCCTTGTTAAAAACCAAACTATTTTGGGCCTCAGACATTGTATAAGTCCCTCTGCGATTTTCAAAACGACGGTGCAATCACTGTCTATCACATGGGCCTCTCCTTGAGTTGTAAGCCCCATATTTTGTATAAAATAAACTCTTGGTCCTCTAATAGAGTGTAAGACCCATCCCTTGTAAATATAAAACCATTTTGGGCCTCAGTCGTTGTATAAGTCCCACTGTGTTTCTAAAAACACGGCGCGATCGTCGCCTTTTAAACAAAAATCATTTGAGCCTACCCTTGTATTGTAAGTCCAATTTCTTTTCTTTTTTCAAACACTTTGGGCCTCTAATAGAGTGTAAGACCCAACACTCTTTTGTGCATAAATAATTTTGGGCCTCAGTCATTGTATAAGCCCCAGTACAGTTTTCAAAAAAGACGGTGCAATCACTGTCTTTCCATGGGCCTCTCCTTGAGGATAAGCCCTAATCTTTTCTTTTAAAAACAACTTTCCCTTTTTGATTTAGGTTCAAATTCATAGTTGTTATCAAAACTTTCTTTAATTTCTTGAACAACTAACCATACAGCTGTTACCATGGAAGCTTGCTCACCTGTAAGTTTTAAACAACTTTCTTTTACATACTTGCACATATATATATATTTGTTTGTCATCTGTATATATATGCTCGTATATTATCTACTTAGAGTTTTCCCCGACAATTAGCTCTAGAACTAGATAAAGCCAGTGGTCACTCTTTTAAACAGTCAAAACTAGTTCCCCATAGGAATTCCAGATACAGTCTTGCCTTCTCTTGGGCTTATACAATATGGAACAAAGAGAAAGGCATTATTCCCGGTGAAACTTTTCTCAGACTGTCACTATTATAAAATTCTCAAAGAAATTCATTTCCCCTAGAGAGGATTAATTCTCGGTGAAACCTCTCATGAATTTCTTCAAACCCTAGGACTGTTCACTAAAGAAAAGATTATTCCCGGTGAAACTTTTCTTGAACTCTTCTTAAGTTTGGACCACAGGCTTCCTAAAAGCATCCCCGCCTCCTCTTAGGCTTTGTACAAGGACCTCCGGCTTCTTAGAAGTTCTCATGCCTTCTCTTGGGCTTAATACAAGGACCCTGAAGACCTCTTAAAGGTATAAGACAGAACTTAGTCATCCTTTATTAGAGCAGTCTTTCCGAAGAGTCAAAACCTTAGACCAATTTAAGGGTTGATTCTCATCCCTTAAAGCATCAGCCGCCTCTTGGACATCATACAAAGATAAACTCTTCCATACCAGTAGAATTGGACAATCTAATCTCCTCTTGGGTCTCAAAGACATTCTCAAGTTCCCTACAAGCACAGGATAAAACCTGGTCATCTCATCAATCACCAGCAGTGTTAAAACCTCCATAGGTTTTAAAACTCCATCTTTAAAATCTCCATTTGATTTTCCCTAGCTAGGGTCAAATCACTATCAATAAACCCTTATCATAACCTCAAGGCATCTGATATTCCAACTCTTCTGTAATCCTCAGTAAAAGTTGATTCCCCAATTTAGACCTGCCTCTGGATCTCACTAATCCTCAGCAGAAGCTAGCCTCCTCTTGGGATTTGTACAAGACATCATAAAAACACTCTCTTGTTGAGTCAATTATACCTTTTAGCCTCCTCTTGGGCTTTATACAAGACATCACAAAGACACTCTCTTGTTGAGTCAATCACCTTAAAACACTCTCTTGTTAAGTGAATCACCTCCCAGCCTCCTCTTAAGATTTGTATAATGATCCTTCTTTTCTTCAGCAAAAGTCAGCCTCAATCTTGGGCTTTGTACAAGACACACAAAAACACTCTCTTGTTGAGTCAAATACTTTTTCAGCCTCAATCTTGGGCTTTATACAAGATACCTGAAATATCCTCAGCTGAGTCAATCATCTCCCTTCAATCTCAATCTTGGCTTGTGTACAAGAAACATAAATTTCCCTAAGTAGAGTCAATCTTCTTCAGCCTCAAACTTGGGCTTTGTACAAGACAAATCATACTCTCCAGCAGAGTCAATCTTCTTTTAGCCATAATCTTGGGCTTTGTACAAGACAGATAAAACCTCTCACCAGTAGAGTCAGTTTCCCCTTTTAGCCTCAATCTTGGGCTTTGTACAAGACACATACAAATATTCCCCAGTGGAATCAAAAAACCTTTTTAGCCTCAATCTTGGGCTTTGTACAAGACATGCAAAATATTTCCCCGAAAAAGTCAACTTTCAGCCTCCTCTTAGGCTTTGTATAATGATATCCCCCGAAGAGTCAGTCTCTTTTTTGCCTCAATCTTGGGCTTTGTATAAGATAGATAATAAACTCCCCAGTGGAGTCAATCAACCTTTTAGCTTCAACCTTGGGCTTTGATCAAGGCACACAAAAATCAACATTCCCTTCAGAGGAAATCAAAAGCTCTCTGTAGGAAGATACTTCTCTGTATATCACACAGAAAATCAAAACAAACCTTGTTCCCAGATAACTGCTGTAAGCGGCACACTTGTTGATTCAAATATCCAAGCTGTAATCCATCTTTTATCCTGGTAAATCCCTTCTTTCATATAATTACTGTAAGCGGCATGCCTCTGGATTATTTACATCCAAGCCAATGTCCCTCTCTTAACATGAAAGTTTCCTAAGAAAAAATGGCATTGCTCAACACTGAGTTAAAGTTTCATCCTTCAGGACAAATCCCTTATAAAGGAATTATGGCATTGCAGGATTCACATATCCCAGTTAAAGTAATTATCCTTTATAATCAGTCACCTAACAGTTGTGATAAACAGACGAGATGTCCCCCTTTAGAGATGACAAATTCTCTCTCAGTCAAACCTTTAGCTTCAATCTTGGGCTTTGAACAAGACACAAATCACCTTTTAACTTCAATCTTGGGCTTTGAACAAGACACCAAAACATCTTTTTCCTCCCATAGAATAGGAGGAACTACGATTGCTCTGATTTCCCTGTTATCATTACGGGAATACGTAGGCATAAGATTGCGAAATCTTAGCGAGCATACCAATCAAAAACTTTAGGTCCAGTACCTTCATACAAATCAAAAACCTTAGGTCCATTACCTTCCTAAAAACATCAAAAAACCCAACATCAACAAAAATACTCTCTCTCAACACTCCCAACGGAGAAACTTTCCCGACCCACAACAGATAAACACCATCAAGTATAAAGCAGAACCTAATGCTAATCAACCCATGGATAACCATGTATAGGATGGTTAATTGACAACTCCCCATTGTATAACCTGACCCCGAACTCCCCAATCTCTCTCAGCGACTGTTCAGTTAAACATTCGCGTGCAAGGTTAGTTTTAGATAGCTTCCCTTTCCCTTTCAGCTTCACGGGATAAATAAGAAATCAGAAAGTAGCACCCACGTTCCTCCCATAGAGGTGAGGAAATCTCCATGGCGATAAGGTGGTCGCGTCACTGACAAAAATCACATGCTACACACACATAGCTTCTTCTTGAGCTACTTCACAATGAGCTTCTTTATTTCTCGCATTGATCATCCCCTGTAAATTTCCATGTATCCCACCCCCATGTGATGTACTTTGTTATTTTTGTCTTCCTTTGTTCTAGTTTCTGCTAGTTAGACATCTTAGGAATTAGGAACGAACCTAAAAGCATTCTTGATCCGCATATCAAGCCATACCCCAACTTGAAAGTCGATTGCGTCGCGCATCGCCATCAACCTCGTCCGCATCACTTCAAACATTTTCTTAATAAGCAATAAGACCCTTGATCCAACGTCAAGCGACACTTTTCTTAATAAAATTCAAAACACTTAATAAACACGATGCGTGTAGTACGTGGTGGAGAAGGAGTGAGAATGGAGCTTCCCTATACTCACTCCGAGTAATTTGAATACAAGACGCTCGGCTTGGTCGTTCGAAATATTTACCTCTACCCATAAACCTTAGTGCAACATACATCTCAAACTTCTTTCCAAAAACCTAACAAAAACACTCCCACAAATCCAAATCTTTTCATCCTTCGGGATTCGTTAAAAAAACTTTTCAAGAAGGACATGTTACGTCCATTCTACCACAAACAGGTAATGCCTAAGACTCCACGAGCGAGCTGCAAAACACCTAACTTCTAGAACCCGCACGTTAGCATCATCCATAAAAAACACCAACCAACCGTAGGCCAAACTACGGCTGCTCTGATTTCTCATCCCAATGAGAATACGTAGGCATAGGATTGCGATGATCCTAGCGAGCAAACTTCCCATTTTTTCACCGTTGTCCCACAAACTACGGACGCTCTGATTCTTCACTTCTTTTAAGTGAAGGTACGTAGGCACAAGGGCCCCAATCCTTGGCGAGCATTCTAATAAAAAACAACCATCTTCCCCTTAAGCAAGTATACTTTTAGAATAAAGCACCCATTCAAGCTAGACAACTTAAATGGTTCCCATCGAGTACGATGGATGTGAGGGGTGCTAATACCTTCCCCTCACATAACCGACTTTTGAACCCAAAAACTTGGTTGCGATGACCATGTTCTTTCCCTAAAGGTTTTCTCGATATTTCCCTTTCCCTCTTTGGGATAAATAAAATTCGGCGGCGACTCTATTTCTTCCTCCTTCGCCTCCTCCGTCGTCTATTTTTCGAGTAACGACAATTAGTATCTTCATTTTTAGGGGAATCTCCCCATCCAGTGGATTGGGTGTCTTCATATCTGATATGAGAACTTTCTGGAGCAGTGTACTTCACTAGAAAGTCGTATTCGCCACTTCGCTGCCCCAAAGTATCCCAAGTTTCTGAGGGGATAGGTGAATCATCTTTTTCAATGACATTGACTTCAGGAAATGTAAAGTTGATAAATTATTGTCCAGCGATTCTTTCAACTTCATCAACATGATGTTGGACATCTTCATTATTTTCTTGGTAAAGTTTCCACGACTCTGGGAGAACAGGTGGATTTTTCTCAAGGTCATTCAACAGATATGCATTCTCTGGAGGATTCTTATGCCCTGAATCTTTCATGTAAGGCTTCTAAATGGGCAAATCATCCATGGGATCATATGAGTTGTAATCGAAGTTGTCTTTCATCAGAGTATCTTCTTCCAATGAGTTTGGAGGAGCACAACATCCTTCGGGATCACAATCTTCGTAGATCATTTTGACATCTGATATTGGTATATATCTGGGACTTTTCTTCGGATAGCAAAATGGCTCGTATGTTTCTTCCTGAGATATATAACCTTCATCGTTGAAATAGGATTTTCATTCTTCATCTATATCAGAAGAACCATTTTCCTCGATGGTGTGGACGTCTTGAGAAATTGGGTGGAGGAAGCCTTCACTATGAAAGAAATCTTGAATAGGTCGAGTGGCCTCATCCTTTTTTGTAGTCTTGGTAAATGTCGGAGAAAAACCAAGACCTTTTATTGTCTTGTTATCAACAGGAATCACAACCGGCCCTCATCCTTTTATGTTACCGTTTCTCATTATTTAGAGAGCGTCTTTGTATGAGGAAATTGATATTCTTTTTTCTTGATGATTCTCATTGCTCACAGAGAGTGCTTGAAATTGAGTTCCAATGACTTCTTCTGGCTCTAAATATGAGAATTACAATAGATTGCTTACAATTAAAGCCTGTTCTCTGCATACTGTGACCAACTTGTTGTTCTTTACAAATTTCAGCTTTTGGTGAAGTGTTAAAGTAAATGCTCCTACTTCGTGTATCCAAGGTCATCCCAATAAACAATTGTATGCTGCTTGGATGTCCATGACTTGGAAGGTGACTTGGAAAGTGTGGGGACCAATGGTTATGGGAAGGTCAACTTCGCCGATAACTGTCTTCCTGGATCCGTCAAAAGCTTTGACTATGATTTCACTGCCTCTCATAGGGGTGCCTTGAAAAGATAATCATACCAGAGTTGACCTTGGCATGACGTTCAGGGATGAATCTGTGTCTACGAGCACACTGTCTAAAGTATCGTCCTGGCAATTGACTGTGATATTGAGTGCCGTGTTATGATTCTTGCCTTCCTCTGGAAGTTCTTCATCACTGAAACCCAAATTGTTGCAAGAAGTGATGTTGGAAATAATGTTGTCAAACTTACCCACTGTTACATCTTGTTCTACAAAGGATTGTTCCAAGACTTTCTGTAAAGCTTCTCTATGAGCTTCTGAACTTAGCAGGAGAGATAACACGGATATCCGAGTAGGGGTTTGTAATAGTTAATCCACAATGTTGTATTCACTTCTCTGGATGAGTTTTAAAATTTCATCGTTATTTTTCACAGGCTCTGTGTTACTTGATTGACTAGCTTGCTGGTTAGGAATTTCACTTTGAGAATACTTTTCTTTTACAGGCTCTCCAACTCCTCTGTTGAAGATTCGACCACTTTGGGTGACCCGACTGACATCAGCAATGTTGACAATGGATGGCAGTGGAACTTTATTTCCATCTTCTATTATGGTTGCATCATACTTACACGGAATAGCTTTCTCCGACTCGTATGGCACTGAGCCTAGCAAGTAGATGACCAAAGGGGTTATTTGGGTCTTTCGACTGTCATAAGTAACCTCAATCGGTTCCATCTCGGGGATGTTGGAAATTTTTCCACTTTCGAAAGGGATTTTCAAGTGCTTTGGCTCATTGAGCAGAGGAATTATGGTGAAAACATCCTTGTTAATTCCCTAATTAACATGATCTCTTTCATTGAGAACTGTGATGGTTCTTTTGTCCAAAAGTTCTTGAATCTCATTTTGGACAAGGAGGCAACCATGTCGGGTTCTGCGACATTTTCTGCAAGATGAATGATTGTGGTAACTTGGACTAAAATAGTCAAGCCTGCACAAGCATTTGTGAATTTTGACCAATGATGTTTCAATGTTTTTAATGGAATAAACTGTATGCTGCCCTGGGCAACCTTATACCATATTGATTGACTGAGAATTTAGGCATAGTTAGGTTTCCCCTTGGTCTACTTGATTTTGGAGAGCTGCTCGCACGATGTAGCACCCTTGGCTATTTTTTGAACATATTTGGCATCGTTCATAATTGTGAGGTGGCACACGGCCATATCCACTCTGTATGTAGTGCATCTTTACCAAATCTGTTTCCAGCAAGCAGATGTCACAACTTTGGTGATTATCCGAATTTCCATTGGTTATGCTTACTTGATGTGTGTTTTCATCCGGTAGATTGGAAGCCACCATTGGTCCAACAGATGTTGAAGAGTTCTTTGTACAAGTGTACAACCTTGATTATTTTTTGAGTAATCTTTGTAGTCCTAATAATTAACCGAGGACAGAAAATCGAGTTTGACTTGTTTGGCATGCAATTCTACTAAGCCGATATTCATTAAACGAATGTCGAAAATCTGAATCATGTTAACCTGGTAATTTTCCCTTCCATGGTAGTCTTGGATCCATCCTAGATCCATTTGACGCTGGAGGGCTTCTTGTACAAAAGAACATCCTTGATTGTCTTTTGAGCTAATCGGGCAAGCATTGTAGTCGTGCAGCGGTAAATTATGTTACTGACTTTGTCTTGAGTGTATTGCCACTAGATTGACATTCATTGCGCGGATGTCATGATTTTGAATAATGCTTGGACGTCCATAAACCACATTTATTCCATGAATCCTATGATCTTGGATCCAGCCTAGATCCATCTGTTCTTGAAGAGCTGCTTGTACAATGATGCACCCTTGATTTTTCCTGGAACAAATGTCGTATTGATGATAGTTGTGAGATGGCACATGGCTATACCCGCTTTGCTTGCAATGCATTTTTACCAGATTTGTTCCTAGTAGGTGTACATTGTGAATTTGATAACTGTTGTCAGGTCCTTCATCTATCAAGTTTACTGAAGCTTTTTCATGTTATGGCAACGGGTTTGTTTGAACATTCGGATTCGTATCTTTGAGAGATAAAACTTCGTTTTTGACGAGCCTTTGTACATCAGATTTAAAGCTGAGGTAGTTGTCAATACTATGCCCCCGTCCTCCTTGATGATAAGTGCGAGATTGATCAGCTTTGAACCAATAAGGGGGATTGTCTGGCACTGTGAGAGGAGTCCTAGTTTGAACGTGCCCCTTTGCTAGCAAAAGTAGGAATAACTCTGCATATAACATTGGTATGGGGTCAAATCCTGGCGATCGGGGAAAACGATTGTTGTTATTGTATTGCGGGCGAGCCTACTGAAGAGGTTGTTGATGCCTTTGCTGATATGGTTGTTGATTTGGCTGTCTCTGAGTAATCTGTGGTTAACATGTTGGGACCGGCGTTGGGTTGATAACAGGAGATATCATTGTTACTTGTCGAGGTTGATACCGTCGCCTTTGCTTACCCTGCGAGATATTACTGATATCTTGTTCTTTCTTCTTTTGGAAAGCACTCGCATATTTCTTACTACTACTGGATGGTTCTGAGTCCTTAACCAATCGACCTTCTCGGACTGCTTCCTCAAGGCATACCCATATGTTTACCATCTCGGTAAAGTCACTAGGTGCACTGGCGACCATTCGGTCATAATAAAGTGAGCTTAATCTTTTCAAGAAGATTTTCGTCATTTCTTTTTCCTCAAGAGGAGGACAAATCTGGGCTGTGATTTCACGCCATCTTTGAGCGTACTCCTTGAAGGTTTCTTTATCTTTTTGGGACATAGCTCTGAGTTGATCTCTGTCGGGTGCCATCTCCAAATTGTACTTGTATTGTTGAACAAAAGCTGCCCCAAGATCTCTGAAGGTACTGATTTTTATAGGGTTTAACCCCATGTACCATTTGAGCGCGACAATGGTTAAACTTTCTTGAAAGTAGTGGATTAGTAACTTTTGGTTTTCTGTCTGGGTAGACATCTTCCGGGTGTACATTACCAAGTGACTTTGAGGGCAAGAGTTGCATTTGTACTTCTCAAAGTTGGGCACCTTAAACTTGTGCGGTATTTTGATGTTTGGGACCAAACAGAGGTCAGCGGCATATTTTCCAAACAAGTCATGTCCGCGAATGGCATGCAGTTCTTTCCGCATTTCCAAGAACCGTTCTTGGAATTCATTAATTATTTTGTATACTTCTTCATATTTTCCAGGGGTGGTATGAAGAATCTGTTCCTATGGGATATTAAATATCACAGGTGGTGGTATAGACATTACTGTGGTAAGTCTTGGTGCTTCGGTGACCTGAAGTCTGTAACCTTCAGGTACAAGAGTCTCTGTCGTAGCCCTTGCATCTTCGTTCACCTGAAGTTTGTAACCTTCTGGACTGGAGGTTCTGGTTGTGGCCCCTAGAACTTCAGTGACCGGTGGTATATATCCCTCAGGTATGAAATTGAAAGGCATGCTTGTCGCGGTGAGAATCGGATACCAAGCTATTGGATTAACTTGAATCACAATTTTTTGAAATTCACCACCGGTCTTTATTTTATCCAAAGGAAAGGGTTAAAAATCGAAAAACCTAATAAGAGATCTAAGGTTCGGGGGGTTGGTTACGATTAGGGAAGGTGTTAGCATCCTAAACGTCCGTAGTACTCTACGGGAACCTCTTGTTATTATTTATGTTATCTATTGCTTGCTTGCAAAGGGTATATGGGAAGGGAAAGACCTAGAGGTTGCATCGATAAAGAAGCTAACTAATGAAAATAGAAGTAATTAATTTTTAGATGAAAAGATTAATAATAAAAATCTTTAAAGACAATATTTTTGAGATTTTTGTATTTTTATTAATTGAAAACCATAAATTCTAAAAAATAATAGTAATTAAGTAAGAAAACTGAATGATAAATTAACTAATTAAAATAACTAAATTTTAATAAAAAAAAAACTAAGTTAAATTGATTTCTAAAATTAATTAAATAAGAATCTAAAAAATCTACTTAACCTAAGTTCTAACAAAATTAATTAAATTAAAAAAAAATCTAAAAATCTAATTAAAAGGAAAATGGGTCGGTGGAATGCAAGAGATAGGGGTGCCATAAGATTAATCAAGAAGATTTGAACTAATCAAACTAAATCAACTAAAGCCTTATTAGAAAGAAAAAAAAATCGAGCAATCACAATAATTAAAAAAAATATTATAATAATAAAACAATTAACAATTACAAATTAATTCTAAAAATTTATGAAATCTAAAAAAACGTTCTAAGTCCTTAATCACCGCTAACTAATGTTTATTGAAGTTAGTTTTTTTTTTTTTTAAACTGGAACTAAAATGGTATAATATTAGTTTTTCATAAAACTATGGATTAACCTACAGTAAACTAAATTTGAAATAAAAACTTAAAATGACTCACAGTAACTAATAAAAATGGGCTAGTTATCTTAATAATAAAATGCTAACAGTCAATGGTATAGTAGTAGCAATACAAAGTAAATGAACAGCTGCCACACAAACTTATATTATCATACGCATAAGTTACGAGGGTGTGTCGGTGAAGCAAACGGTGGATAGGTAAAGCCAATGGGCCTAAACCCCACTGAAAAGATCCAAATGATATCATCATTTAGAAACTTGGACCCATTTCAAACTGTAAGTCATACACATGAATAATTTGGTGATATATAATACAGAACAAAAGGATAAAGATGTGGTACTAGAATCAAAACACAGCCGACAGTAAACACACATAAGCAAATGATTCAGAATTCATTACCTCAAACGACATGCACGTTCCTCGATCTCGTATGCTTTCTCCTTTTCGCCTTGTCTTCGATTTCCTCTTGCGATCTTCTCTGTGCGTCGCTCGAACTTGTCGGAGGAAGCACCGACAGTAGGCCTTGTGGTTCGGTTTGCGGTAAAGAGCTGTGGTTCGTGGCGGTTGCTCCGTGGGGTCGCGAAGGCTCTTCGTGGGGTCGCGACGGCGTATCCTCGTGTAGCGGTCAGACGAATCGTCGATGGAGATACCCGATGGTGGTGCGTGATGCTGTTGGTGAAACCACTTCGAAGTTAACTCAGGTTCCTCTTTCTTGTTCTCTCTGTGTATGAATTCTGTTAGGAGAATTTGTGAATGTTGTGGTTCTCTATGAGATTCGTATGGTGATTTGGTGTGAGTTTGTACTTGTGAGTTTTCCGATATACTTCTTCACTGTGTGTATGTGATTTTGGTTCTTGTAATGTGTGAGTAAGTGAATTTACTGATATGAGGTTTTTTTTTAGTGTGAACTTCTCCTCTCTCTCTCTCTGTGTATCGCTTCTGTTATGTGTGTATGCTTTTGAAAAATTTCTCTCTGGTGGTTTTGTGGCTCTGTTGCCCCCCGCCGTATGTGTATCAGAGTGAACCTTGTGAATTTTTTTGGGTGAAGATGGTTTTTTTTTGCTCAATGATAATGTTTTTCCCCCCTGTGTCTATGAAATTCTGCTCCTTTTATAATCTTACGAAGTAAAAATGAATTGAATGCTGGTCAAGATTTGATTTACTTGTCGGTTTTGATTTCGGAAAGAAAATATCATAGCTGTGATTTGTTGATTGATGAGGATGATTCCTTGTTGTTTCTGTTCGACAAGCTTGTGTGTGTTTTGGAAAGAAACTAAAAACCATGTCTTTATGTTTTGAAATTGTCTGATCATACTTGAATAATTTCCATTATTTTCTGATCTTGTGTCCGTGTGAAATAACGGCCATTAACTTTTGTTCTATTCACTATGTGCACTAAATTGGAGAGCTGCTTGGAACATAGATGGGATTGGCGGAGCTTGCACGGTTTTGGAAATATATTGGCCTGCGTATTGTCCGTAGCCTGTAAAGCTAGCTTGTGCTTGTGAAACATGGGATGACTGCCAATTGCTCAAGTAGATGTGGGCCGGGTTGTGTCTTCATGACCCCTTTTTTTGTAATAATTTTTGGTAACATGATAGAATTGACATAGGCCCAAAAATGAATTTTTTGCGCCTTGTACAAGTTTGGAAAAAAAATTTTTATTGAATTTGACTTATCACTTGGAATCCTTGAATTTCTTTGAGCTTTAACATCTTCAACAAGGAATTTGTAACCTTGAAAAGTTTTTGATGAAATTTGTATGAATATGTTGAAAATGGGCCTTGCTTTTATTTGAATTTTATTCTCGGCTTCTTTTGCAAAGATAACTTGGGATGATCTCTTGAAACGAATTCTAAACCTCATAACTTGGCATGAAAGTCGCTTAACAATGGCCAAAACTTTATAAAACCATAATGCATCAAAGTCCAACGATTATCAAGACCCCCAATGAGAAAACCATTTTGAGAAAATTGTCCAAGAATAACTTTAAACAGTATCCAAACTTTAAGGAGATATAGTCCCAAAATCTATTCGTAATGACACTTGAGAAATGAGGTACTAAAATCCAAAGGTTATCTTGAGGTAAATCTTAAAACCAATCTCGGATTATTTTTAAAGCAGTGATCCAAACACCAATAAGACACCACTCTCGGCCCAAAGTCATCTCAAGAAAAGCTTTGTAAATATTTTAAAAATATGGCCCTAAAGCTTTCTGAAATCTGGGGACCCTCATCAATTAACTATGCCCCTGAAGTACTTGACAGAGAAGATGAACACATATCCCACTTAAAAATCAATATTCTTGCACAACCTTGTTAGTAATAAAGCATGCATACAAGACCTACGACCTAAAGATGTTATGCAAGACAATGCACAAAGAGGTGGAATCTTATGGTAAAAAATTAGGGTATGACAGATGCCCCTATTTAAGTTTCTTCTATCTGGAGATATGAAGATTGAAATCTTCGTCTCGACGTGATAGGAGAGACTTATATACAAACATGCACAATTTTTGGCCCTAAGATGCCACAAATGCATATGATATGACATGAAATGGTATGAATGTAAAGACAAGGATCCTATGGGGAATGGCACCACAGGGGAAAAGTGTTATAGTTATGTCAGAAACCAATGAAACAAAGCAAAGTATCTGGAAAACATCATCCAAGAATGGCATTGGATGAAAAAAACACCAAACATCCAATAACGGCTTTGGATGAAAGGTAAACTCACAATATCTAAGAAGGCAACAGATGATAATGAGACAAAATAATGTAATCCGAAAAGGCATCGGACACAAAGAAACCAGTCGTCCAATAATGGCTTTGAACGAAAGGTACACTCACAATATCTGATAATGGCTTCAGATGAAAGTGAACAAGGTAAAGAAACCAGACATCCAATAATGGCTTTGAATGAAAGGTATAACCACAGTATCTAATAATGGCTTTAGATGACTGTGAACAAAGACTCGATCTGGAAGAACATCAGAAAGACGGACTCATCCGGAAGAACATCAGATGGTAAAGAAACCAGACATCCAATAATGGCTTTGAATGAAAGGTAAAATCACAATATCTAATAATGGCTTTAGATAAGTGAACAAAGACTCGATCTGGAAGAACATCAGAAAGAGGGACTCATCCGGAAGAACATCAGATGGTAAAGAAACCAAACATCCAATAATGACTTTGAATGAAAGGCGCACTCACAATATCTGATAATGGCTTCAGATGAAAGTGAACAAGGTAAAGAAACCAGACATCCAATAATGGCTTTGGATGAAAGGTATAATCACAATATCTAATAATGGCTTTAGATGATTGTGAACAAAGATGACATTCAAGAATGGCATTGAGTGCAAAGGAACCGATCATCCAATAATGGCTTCGAATGAAAGGTGTAATCACGATATCTAATAATGGCTTTAGATAAAGTAAACAAGGTAAAGAAACCTATCATCCAATAATGGCTCTGAATGAAGGGTACGACTCAAAATCTGAGAAGGCATCAGATGCAAATGAGACAAAAGGTGAAATCCAAGAAGGCATTGGATGTAAAGAAAACCACAACGTCCAGGAAAGCAGTGAACGACTATGAACAAGGAGATACCCAAAAAAGCATTGGATAAAAGCGACAATATTTGTTTGGTAGGCGCCAAGTAAGTTGGACTTTGACCACAAGGTAAGACATGGATAACAACACGACCTATGGAGAAATATAAATGAGGATGAATCACTCATGCTATGTATATGTATATGAGTTATGCCATGATATATGATCAAGTGCAAATGTAAATGCAGATGTCGATGACATGGCTCGACTCTTTTGTGGAGAAGACAAGATTGGAAGACTGATTCCTCAACACGGAGATCACTGCCATTCTGCTTTGGGACTAAAGATGCTACTGAGCACAACTTTGCCACACTGGTAAACTGTATCAAGTTGATGATCCTTGTAGGAAGGATAGAGAGCTTCTCGGGAATTCTTCAAGTAAACTGCCCTAGATTAGCTGACTGTTGTAGGCAAACTAATCATTGCTTTAACCGGATTGATGCTGGAAATGACTGGATTACTATGTGCTTGGAAAGCTTGCCCCAGTCTGAGTCTTGAAAAATATTCTGGATAAACCAATTCTGGGAAGGACTTGCACTGAACAAATCTTGAGTTGATTCTCAACAGGATATGGAAGGAACTTGCCCCTGATTGGACCACTGACCAAGTTTCTCAAATGTTTGAAAATTCCTTAAGCGGAAGCCAGATTGCAAACAAAAGTGTTCATACAAACATAGTAAATGCAAAGTTCATGCAACTTTTGAAATCAAAATCATTTTTGGAAAGAGGTAAAATAATAGGGTCACTGGTCAGAACACGGTGGTTCAAGACGTTTAAAAGTGAAAGATAAAGCAAATAGGCGTGATGCCAACAAAAAATGATCTGCAAAGATCTTTAGGAGTCAGTTTACACAACCTCGTTGTAGTATGCTTTCAAAATAATCTTGCTTCAATTAGGTCTTTTGAGGGTTATAACGTGGCCTGGTTCACGGTTTAAGAAACAAAGGATATAAGCTCAAAGTTTATTTGTACCCACCCAACCTTCGTGATGAACTTCAGTCCTACAATCAGTTAACTCTGACTATGCGCTCAAATTCCCATAGGTTAGGAATTGTACTGATGATAGTGATGTTGATGGTTCAAAAGTCAAGGGATTCTTGAGATGGCAGTCACTACTTCCTTATAACTCTTGGTTGTTTTTTCATTGAGGATTTCATGGTAAGGATTTAAAGATTTCTCCTTTTTATTATCCTTAACTTTTGCCTGAACTGTTTCTCGTGAATCTTACAGTAAGCGAGATGCCCCAGTTTTTTGTCTGCCTAAGTCTCCTTCGCAGGTTTCGACTTAGCGGGCTTTTTTCTTTTTTGAATTTTTTTATCTTTTTTTTGAAAGAAAATGACTGCTTGACTTATTGATTACGACGAACCATCATCGACTTTTGACTTGAAGGACATCTTCGACACTTGCTTGTTGCGTGCGAAGGAAAATTTGAGAATGCCACCTTTATATGAAAGGTGTCTTGAATGAAACTCTTGTATTTGAATGCACAATCCAGTTAACTGAGAACTACCCTGCCCCAGGTTAAGATTACGGGTTTTTATTTGTAAAGAAAAGAAACTCCTACTTCAAGGCTCAAAGGGGTTGACGAGGGGTTATCTTCCTTATTTCTCCAGTGTTTAGGAATCGAAACAATGCCTTACATCCTCAGCAAAGTTTTGATTTGAAAGCATACCGACAACAATTATGAGTATTACGTTTTCATCATCCTCCCTCCCATCTTAGCATAATCAAAAGGAAAGTGGAAAAAAGATTATTTTTTGTTTTTGTTTTTGTTTTTTTGTTTTTGTTTTTATTTTTTTGAAAAGGAAAGCATAAAGATGTAAATAGCAAACACAAATGAATTGAATCCAAAAGTTGCAATGCTCATTTTATTAATTATGAAAGTACAAACATAAATCGAAAGCAAACAGCTAATACAAATAAGAAAAATGCAAACAACAAGAAACAAAAGTCTAGTGACTAGTTAGAAACAAGAGTGAGCTGTCCTGTCTGAAACACTAAAGTCTGTTGAAGTCAACTGAAGCTTCACTTAGCGTGCTCTGGCAAAGGATTGTTCTTGACATTTGGATTGGTGTCACGAAAGGAGAGAATACCAATTCTGATCAACTCTTGTACTCTAGCCTTCAATGCAAAGCAATGTTCCAAGTCATGGCCTGCGCCACCTTGATGGTATTCACAATGAAGATCGGCCCTATAACCGGCTGGAAGAGGATTTAGAGGAGGAGGCAAAGGCCTTGTGGTAATCAAACCTTTCTGTACTAGCCCAGGATAAAGTTCAGTGTATGTCATTGGAATAGGATCAAAATTATTCCTATTACGGTACTGATTCTGTCCAACAGCTGGACATTGAGGAGCTTGAGCTGGTCGTGGAGCAGCAACAACAGGAGTAACAGCAGCAATATCAGGGTGGTTAGCATACTGTGGTCGAGGACGAGGCCTTCCGGTTTCAAACATAACAGCATTGGTCTGATCTTCTCTTTTCTTCTGGAAGTTCCCATAGGATTTCTTCGCTCCATTAGAAGATTCACCAGCTTTGGATACTTTACCATTCTTAAGTCCTTCCTCGAGTCTTTGACCAATAGTAACCAAATCAGTGAAGCTGGAGGAAACACTACCAATCATCTTTTCCCAGTAGAATGGAGACAATGTGTCCATAAACAATCCAGTTAATTCTTTCTCTGCTAAAGGAGGTTCAACTTGAGAAGCCAACTCCCTCCAGCGCTGAGCATATTCCTTGAAAGATTCTTTATCCTTCTGAGACATGTTTTGAAGCTGACGGCGGTCAGGAGCCATATCAAGGTTATACTTATATTGCTTCATGAAGGCATTAATAAGATCCTGGAAACAGTGAATGCTGTTCTGTTCAAGATTCATATACCATTTGAGAGAAGCTCCACTCAGACTATCTTGAAAATAGTGGATAAGCAACTTCTGATTCTTGGCATGAGCAGCCATCTTTCGGGTATACATGACTAAATGAGCTCTTGGACAAGAATCACCTTTGTACTTCACAAAATCGATAGCCTTGAACTTAGCAGGCATAACAAGGTCAGAAACCAAACCCATGTTTTCTGCATCAATGTTGAAGAAATAAGTACCCTCTACGGCTTTGAGTCTCTTGTCTATGGTCTGAAACTGTTCACGGACAACCTCAGGTTCAACAAAGCCTTCACGGTCTTCACCCTGAGCACGGGCAGCATTGTACTCGTAGAGAGGGTTCTCAAAAGGAGCTCGAGTAGACTGGACTATAGGTTGAGGCTCGGCAAAAATAGGAGCTTGAAACACTGGTCTAGAAGTCTGACCAATCATACCAGTAGATGCAAGAGGTGGTGAGTAGTTGGAAGGTAAACCAAACTCTGGCCAAGTTGAAGGTTGCACCTGAACAGGATGAGGATCTGCATTTGAAACTTCCTGAATGAAAGTCCTTTGAGGTGGTTCTCCTCTAGCAATCAAAACTTGGAGCATTTCAGTGAGCTTTGCCATGCTTGACTTAAGGTCGTCGATCTCCATTCGCATCTCAGCATTGTGTGCTTCTTGCTCTGCCATTATGCGTTTGTAGTTAGCTCTAGTCTGGTATCGATGTCGAGGAATCAGCTTGACGACTCACAGGTGACACTGAAGATAAAGATAGCTGGAAATGAGCTGCTGGACAAACGGATGTATGCAATGATATGTAATGTAATGCAATGGTTTCAAGGAACTCAACAGTAGGTTGCAAACGTTTTGGAAAGACTGAAAAAAAGTTTCATTTTATAATCCAGGATTTTTTATTGATTTTGCAAATGAAAGAACAATTGAGTTTCTTGAAACCGAATGGTTATGCATGAATGCATGAATGGATGCATAAACACAAGCAAAGCACACAGGCAAAGGGCCCTAGGTTTGAAAGGTCACGGCATGGAGCCAAGGTCTACCCTTCCCAATAGGTGTGTACTATGGTTTCAAATGTACCTGCCGAACGGGTTCTACAAAGTTCCCAGAGTCTACAATCCATCTTTTGGATATTATCGATTTCCCAAATCACTTGGTAGTCAATAAAATTCTCAAGAGAATCTCGTCTGAGTGTAGTATCGCGTAACAACTATTGCAGAAATAGACTCCCGCATAGTCCCCGCACTACATCCTAATAGGCCAACTTGGGTTAAAGGTAACTACGGTCCCCAGTCCCGACGGCCTTTAGATCGAAACCATATCGTCTTCACGAATGAACTCGTTGGATAAATATTTTATTCGAGAGGGCCTAGACTGAGTGGTGAAGTCTCAATTCACTTTTTCAGGAATCGACTCCCTCAAAGTATCCTTGAATTCTCACCGTTCCTATCATAATTTTCACTCTAGTCCGGGTGTAGGACTTTGTCTCACCACACAAATAGTAACCCTGCACACAGAAAACCCAAGCAGAACATGTATATATATAGATAGGCAAACAAGAAAATAAATAACATAGATATAAACAAGTTAGGGGAAACCCTCGAAAAATCCCCAGTGAAGTCGCCATTTCTGTCGCGGTGAGAATCGGATACCAAGCTATTGGATTAACTTGAATCACAATTTTTTGAAATTCACCACCGGTCTTTATTTTATCCAAAGGAAAGGGTTAAAGATCGAAAAACCTAATAAGAGATCTAAGGTTCGGGGGTTGGTTACGATTAGGGAAGGTGTTAGCATCCTAAACGTCCGTAGTACTCTACGGGAACCTCTTGTTATTATTTATGTTATCTATTGCTTGCTTGCAAAGGGTATATGCGAAGGGAAAGACCTAGAGGTTGCATCGATAAAGAAGCTAACTAATGAAAATAGAAGTAATTAATTTTTAGATGAAAAGATTAATAATAAAAATCTTTAAAGACAATATTTTTGAGATTTTTATATTTTTATTAATTGAAAACCATAAATTCTAAAAAATAATAGTAATTAAGTAAGAAAACTGAATGATAAATTAACTAATTAAAATAACTAAATTTTAATTAAAAAAAAAACTAAATTAAATTGATTTCTAAAATTAATTAAATAAGAATCTAAAAAATCTACTTAACCTAAGTTCTAACAAAATTAATTAAATTAAAAAAATCTAAAAATCTAATTAAAAGGAAAATGGGTCGGTGGAATGCAAGAGATAGGGGTGCCATAAGATTAATCAAGAAGATTTGAACTAATCAAACTAAATCAACTAAAGCCTTATTAGAAAGAAAAAAAAAATCGAGCAATCACAATAATTAAAAAAAATATTATAATAATAAAACAATTAACAATTACAAATAAATTCTAAAAATTTATGAAATCTAAAAAAACGTTCTAAGTCCTTAATCACCGCTAACTAATGTTTATTGAAGTTAGTTTTTTTTTTAAAAACTGGAACTAAAATGGTATAATATTAGTTTTTCATAAAACTATGGATTAACCTACAGTAAACTAAATTTGAAATAAAAACTTAAAATGACTCACAGTAACTAATAAAAATGGGCTAGTTATCTTAATAATAAAATGCTAACAGTCAATGGTATAGTAGTAGCAATACAAAGTAAATGAACAGCTGCCACACAAACTTATATTATCATACACATAAGTTACGAGGGTGTGTCGGTGAAGCAAACGGTGGATAGGTAAAGCCAATGGGCCTAAACCCCACTGAAAAGATCTAAATGATATCATCATTTAGAAACTTGGACCCATTTCAAACTGTAAGTCATACACATGAATAATTTGGTGATATATAATACAGAACAAAAGGATAAAGATGTGGTACTAGAATCAAAACATAGCCGACAGTAAACACACATAAGCAAACGATTCAGAATTCATTACCTCAAACGACATGCACGTTCCTCGATCTCGTATGCTTTCTCCTTTTCGCCTTGTCTTCGATTTCCTCTTGCGATCTTCTCTGTGCGTCGCTCGAACTTGTCGGAGGAAGCACCGACGGTAGGCCTTGTGGTTCGGTTTGCGGTAAAGAGCTGTGGTTCGTGGCGGTTGCTCCGTGGGGTCGCGATGGTGTATCCTCGTGTAGCGGTCAGACGAATCGTCGATGGAGATACCCGATGGTGGTGCGTGATGCTGTTGGTGAAACCACTTCGAAGTTAACTCAGGTTCCTCTTTCTTGTTCTCTCTGTGTATGAATTCTGTTTGGAGATTTTGTGAATGTTGTGGTTCTCTGTGAGATTCGTATGGTGATTTGGTGTGAGTTTGTACTTGTGAGTTTTTCGATATACTTCTTCACTGTGTGTATGTGATTTTGGTTTTTGTAATGTGTGAGTAAGTGAATTTACTGATATGAGGTTTTTTTTTAGTGTGAACTTCTCCTCTCTCTCTGTGTATCGCTTCTGTTATGTGTGTATGCTTTTGAAAAATTTCTCTCTGGTGGTTTTGTGGCTCTGTTGCCCCCCGCCGTATGTGTATCAGAGTGAACCTTGTGAATTTTTCTGGGTGAAGATGGTTTTTTTTTGCTCAATGATAATGTTTTTTCCCCCCTGTGTCTATGAAATTCTGCTCCTTTTATAATCTTACGAAGTAAAAATGAATTGAATGCTGGTCAAGATTTGATTTACTTGTCGGTTTCAATTTCGGAAAGAAAATATCATAGCTATGATTTGTTGATTGATGAGGATGATTCCTTGTTGTTTCTGTTCGACAAGCTTGTGTGTGTTTTGGAAAGAAACTAAAAACCATGTCTTTATGTTTTGAAATTGTCTGATCATACTTGAATAATTTCCATTATTTTCTGATCTTGTGTCCGTGTGAAATAACGGCCATTAACTTTTGTTCTATTCACTATGTGCACTAAATTGGAGAGCTGCTTGGAACATAGATGGCATTGGCGGAGCTTGCACGGTTTTGGAAATATATTGGCCCGCGTATTGTCCGTAGCCTGTAAAGCTAGCTTGTGCTTGTGAAACATGGGATGACTGCCAATTGCTCAAGTAGATGTGGGCCGGGTTGTGTCTTCATGACCCCTTTTTTTGTAATAATTTTTGGTAACATGATAGAATTGACATAGCCCAAAAATGAATTTTTTGCGCTTTGTACAAGTTTGGAAAATTTTTTTTTATTGAATTTGACTTGTCACTTGGAATCCTTGAATTTCTTTGAGCTTTAACATCTTCAACAAGGAATTTGTTACCTTGAAAAGTTTTTGATGAAATTTGTATGAATATGTTGAAAATGGGCCTTGCTTTTATTTGAATTTTATTCTCGGCTTCTTTTGCAAAGATAACTTGGGATGATCTCTTGAAACAAATTCTCAGTCTCATAACTTGGCATGAAAGTCGCTTAACAATGGCCAAAACTTTATAAAACCATAATGCATCAAAGTCCAACGATTATCAAGACCTCCAATGAGAAAACCATTTTGAGAAAATTGTCCAAGAATAACTTTAAATAGTATCCAAGCTTTAAGGAGATATAGTCCCAAAATCTATTCGTAATGACACTTGAGAAATGAGGTACTAAAATCCAAAGGTTATCTTGAGGTAAATCTTAAAACCAATCTTGGATTATTTTTAAAGCAGTGATCCAAACACCAATAAGACACCACTCTCGGGCCAAAGTCATCTCAAGAAAAGCTTTGCAAATATTTTAAAAATATGGCCCTAAAGCTTTCTGAAATCTGGGGACCCTCATCAATTAACTATTCCCCTGAAGTACTTGACAGAGAGGATGAACACATATCCCACTTAAAAATCAATATTCTTGCACAACCTTGTTAGTAATAAAGCATGCATACAAGACCTACGACCTAAAAATGTTATGCAAGACAATGCACAAAGAGGTGGAATCTTATGGTTAAAAATTAGGGTATGACAATGCCCCAGGGAAAATTGTCGGGTATCTCAAAATGTTGGTGTAGACACAATTTCTGAGATCGCAGTCCTTTGAGGTGGTTGATCCTGAGCTGCTGCCAGGGATTCAATCATGCCGTAGAGTCTTTCCATACTTTCCTTTAGAGTGTTAACTTCCTCTCTTAGCTCTCTATTTTCCTCCTCAATATCGTCCATTCTCTTTTGCCGATTGGCCCGAGTATTGTACGAATGAGACAGTTTGACTCTAAAGTGCGACACATGTGTGAGACTTTATGACAAAGATGTGTAACGCAAGAATGATGAATGATGTGCAAAGAATGAGAATGATCTTTTTGTTTTGATTTCAAAAAGGACCTTGAACAATTGTGTTGCAAATATCTTACAGCGGCAAAAACTTTTTATTGAATTCAAAGGATTTCAATATCTTACAGGGAAATGTACATTATTTTACAAAGTGCAGGAAGGAAAACTAGGCCTATAATCCTAAGGAATTTCTGACAAAGGTCCAGATGCTGGCTGCTGACTCCCTTTTCTCTTCTTTGATCGGGCCTCCTAAATTGTTGTCGGGTCGATGATCCTTTACCAGGTGAAAGGAGAGAGTAAACTCCTCTGTTCCTCTTGACTTTCTACTATATGCTGCTCTAGTATTTCAATCAGAGCATCTTTCTCTTTTAGTAACTCTTGAATCTTTGTGCACTCCAAGCTGACAATCTGATACTTGTTTCTCCAAGAGTTCTTTTCACGTTGAGTTTTGTTGAAAGCGACTTGCAGTTTCTCTGTGTCATTCATGAAGTAGATGATATATTCTTTTAAGGGAAATACTTCTTAATGAGGGAAATGCATTTTTAACTTGATGGCTCTAGTTTGTACGCATTGGAGATATGGCTCTGCGGAGATGCAGTTTAGTTTTCCCAAAGACTCTCTTCCTTTCCCATGAACATGATGCCAGGCATGCACAGTTTCTTCCTTGAGTGCTCTGTCATTTACTCCTTCCTTGAAGAAAAAACCTTCCAGATGAATGTTGTAAGGTATATCCCTCATCGGGTATCCAAGCTGACGACGAGCTAAAACTGGGTGATAATTGATCCCTTCTTTAGTACCAATGAGGGGTACATTGGGGAAACTTCCACATTTGTCAATGATCTTTATCCCGTCATAGACCCGATTGTACCAATCTATGTCGGAATGAGTGAGAGACATAATCTTTTGTGACCATCGCATACCACTTTTGAGATCCCTAAATGCAGCAAATTTGGATAAGTAGGAAATAAACCATTTGTAGAGTAATGTTACACAGCATGTAATCATCCATCCATTGTACAAGTTCCTTTAATGCACTAAGTGGTAAGCATCGTCCAGCAAAGTTGGGACTGGGTTCCCAATTAAGAATATCTTGATAGCGTTTATGTCGACGAAATTGTCAATGTTGGGGAAAAGGAATAATCCATAAGTGAGTAGAACAAAGTTATCCTCAAAAGCAACTATGTTTCCTATGCTAGCAAAGTATAAGGCATTTTCCAATAGAAACCTAGCTGGTAGACCTTGAATTCCTCCCTTGGTGGTCATGTAAGTTTTGATATCTGATATTTCCAAAAGGTGGCTCTTGCAATGATTTGATCTTTAGGAATTTCGTCCAGTCCAGAGAATGGATCCTAATCAGTGATGGGTAAATCAATCAAATGAGAGTATTTTTCCAATGTTGGTGTGAGCTGATAATCTAGAAACGTGAAGTAATGGTACACTGGATCATAAAACTGAACCAATGTGGATAGGACTCCTTCCACCTTGTTGACCTTTAAAAAGGGATAAGAGTCCCCCATACTTAGCTCTGAAAGCTTCTGGATTAGTAATCAACCTTCCCAATCTTCTCAGGTCTTCAAGTTTTGGATTTCTGAAGGTGTACTTCTAAGTTTTTATTCTACCAAAATCCATAACGCGATTTCTGATATTTGCAACACCCTGTTTTTTAGTTCTTTTTGAAAGTTTTTGAGAAATTTTTTTTTGGAAAGTTTTTTATGGATGCATGAATGCATGATTGCAGCAAACACAAATATATGAAAACACGGGTTTTAAGTGTTTATTGTTAGAGCATGGAGCCACTGATCTACCCTCCCATAGGTATGTACTAGTGGTTATTTTTGTACTTGTAGTGTTCTAACAAGGTTTCCAAAATCATTGACCCCTCTTAAGAATATTACCAGCAAACCGACTGACTCATGAGAGCTGTAATATCCCTAAGACGGATCTCATTCGAGTGTAGTATAGCGTATCGACTATTCCCGATAGTTACCGCACTACGTCCTGAAATGGTCGAATGGTTAAATGTTTACTAATTCTCAATTTCACATGTGCCCAGTGGAAAAAGTAATGTTTTCACGACTTGCTCGCTTAACATCTGTAATTCCAAAAGGGTACCTCTACTGATTTGGTCGAATTTCAAGTTAGCTTGGTCAGGATTCACTCCCTATAAGCCTTCTTGAGTCTGCCACCTCCTATCTTAAAATATGCTCTCAAGCCCATTGAGGACTTTTTGACTCACCACATGTGTATTAATCACATTCCCAGATAAGAAACAAATTAAACAAATATGGCAGATAAGCAGGTAGTATGATGGAAAACAAAAAAAAAATGAGAAATCAAATAAAATAGCAAAAATATGCAATGTATGGCTTAACCCTCTTAAGAGGAAATTAATTTTAATCCCCAGCAGAGTCGCCATTTTTCTGTAGCTCCTGTTTTGTGTGAAGCGACCACTACCGCTTTTAGTGTTACTTTCTAATTTCTATATTTATCCCATGAAGCTTAAAAGGAAGAGGAAGATATCTTAAACTAACCCTGTGCGCAAGTGTTTTCTTTTACAAATGCGAAGAGATATGGATTCGGGGGTTGGTTATACAAGGGGAAGCTATTAACAACCAGAGTATCTATAGTAATCTATAGAAACCTTTATTTGCATATGTTTCTACTGTTGAATTGCTCGGTTGCTTAAATCCATTTGTTGTTGAATAGGTAAAGTTTCTCCTTTGGGAAGGTTGAGGAGATGTTTTTGTTGTTTTTATGGTTTTCTATTTGTTTTAGGGAAGGTACTTGACCTAAGATTTTTTATTAGTGCGCTCGCTAAGATTTCTCAATCTTCTGCCTACGTATTCCTATAAAGAGATTTGGGGAAGTCAAAGCGTTTGTAGTCCCTCCTATTCTATGGGAGGAAATTGTTTGGTGTCTTATTCAAAGTCCAATATTGAAGCTAAAAGAGTATTTATGTCTTGTTTAAAGCCCAAGATTGAAGCTAAAAGTATATTTGTGTCTTGTTCAAAGCCCAAGATTGAAGCTAAAAGTATATTTGTGTCTTGTTCAAAGCCCAAGATTGAAGCTAAAAGAAAAAAGTGACTGAGAGAGAATTTTTCATGTCTAAAGGGAGATATCACACCATCACAAATATTGAAGAATTGATTTATAAGGGATGTTGCTTTAACTGTGATGTGTGGAATCCAACAATGCCACATCGTCCTTTATAGGAGAATTAAAATGTCATGAAGGAAGAAGCTTTATCTCAGTGTAGAGCAATCCCACTTTTTCCTTTATGAATATTTTCATGCTAAGAGAGGGACATTGACTTGGATGTGTAGAATCCAGAGGTTTGCCACTTACATCACTTAGATGAAAGAGAACTTTAGCCATTATAAGGGAGGGACTCCAACTCGGATTTTGAATCAACAAGTGTGCCACTTACATTAATTATCTGGAAAAAAAGTCTTAATTGTTTGTTTTGAAATGTGATGTATAGAGGAAATATCCTTCTATAGAGAGGACTCAAGGTCTCATCTGTGGGGATGTTCAATTTTGTGCCTTGATCAAATCCCAAGGTTGAAGCTGGAAAAAAAAGTTAAAACCTGACTCAACTGGGGGAGTATTATATGTGTCTTGTACAAAGCCCAAGATTGAGGCTGGCTAGGGAAATCATTATATGAAGCCTAAGAGGAGGCTGAGGGAATTTAAGTGGAGACTTACTCTTGCTGAGGAAATTTAAATTTCAAGAGAAGGTTCAAACTGTTCTGAGGAATCAAAAGGGAAACTAACTCTTGCTTAAGAGAGTTGAATTATTAAATGCCATAAAGGGTTTGATTCTTTTGGGATTTATTGATTGTAACCTGACCCTGACTGGGGATTTTAAAATGAAAATCAAACCTTGTTGAGGATCAAAAGAGACTTAAAGTATGGGTTTGAATGTCTTAGAGGTTTTGACTCTCTTGGGAATTGGTGTATTGATAAAGATGACTAGGATTCCTGAGGGTCATATGCTTTTAGGAAGCCTGAGGGTCCTTGTATGAAGCCCAAGAGGAGGCTAGGGATGCTTCTTGGAAGCATGTGGGTCCTTGTATGAAGCCCAAGAGGAGGCTAGGTGTTGAGACTTTCCAAGTCTAGGATGAGTTCAAGAAAGGTTTCACCGGGAAATAATTTTTTCTTTGTTGAACTGTTCTAGGGTTAAGGGGGTTAAAGAAGAGGCATCACCGGGAAATAATCCTCTCTTTATTGAACTGTTTCAAGGTTGAATAATTTGAACAAAGCCCAAGAGGAGGCTGATTGTATTGGGAAGAAGAATTCCTTTGTACAAGAGGGAACTAGTTGTTTGAACTAAGTTATACTGATTGAAAGGATCCTATTGTTTGAACTAATCTAAACCGAGGATAATTTAAATGCTAAGAGAAACATAACAAAATATGTACAAGTATATATACAGACATATGAACAAGTATATAAACAAGTATGAATTGAATTGAGAAAGGTGGTGGATTTTATTTTCTAGATAGAGGCCCAAGTATATTGTGATTGATTAGATGTTTTCTTCTAGATTGGATGGGATTAGGGTTTTGAGAAATTGAAGAAAGTTTTGAAATGATTTTGAATTTGAAGATGACTTGATCTTTAAGTAAAAGAGGAGCAAACGTGTTGGGTCTTACACTCTAAATAGAGGCCCAGATGTTCGTTTGTATCTTGTACAAAGCCCAGGATGAACGAGGCTAAAAGTTTTTTTATTTACAAAAAGGGGTGTTGGGTCTTACACTCTATCAGATGCCCAGATGGTTGTTTAAAACAAAGTTTATGTACAAAGGGATGGGACTTACACTCCTAACAGAGGCCCAGATGGTTATTTAAAAAAAAGTTTATGTACAAAGGGAAGGGACTTACACTCCTAACAGAGGCCAAAAGATTGTTGTGAAAACAATGATCACACCGTGATTTTGAAATGCGCGATGGGACTTATACTGTAGCAGAGGCCCATGAAGTGGTTTATTTACAAAGAGGGTTGGGTCTTACACTCTAATAGAGCCCCAAATTGTATTGAAATGAAGTTTGAAAGATAGAATCAAAGTAAAACCCTAATTTCATTTTTTAAGTACATTTTTCAAAGAAAAATCAATAAAAAAAATGTATAATTTATCAAATGAATCCATTAATCATGTCATAAACAATGATTAAGGTTTATGAAAAAGATATCTTATCCACATGAATATTTAAAATCTGTTTGGTTTAAGAAAAATCAAGAAAAGAAATCATTTAAAAATATTTAAAATAATTTAAAATAATACTTTTAATATATTAAAAATATATCAAAAAAAATTATTTTTATGATTTTTTTGTGGATTAAAATAATAGGGTATTTAAATGATATGTGTGAAAAAATTGGGATTAAAAATAATTAATTTGATAGGAGAAAATAATTTTTGAAGTTGTGAAGAAAAGTGAAAAAAATTAGTGGTAAAAAAATAGGATGACCCTCCCAAGGATTGATCTCACGCCCTTGGGGTGGAGGGTTCAAAATTTACCAACTGAGCCATGTGCGTGTGGTGATAGCACGATGGAAGGAGTGAATAATATATGAAAAATCCTTTTTGAAAATAGTTTAAAAAAATAAAATCAAAAGGTATGGGGCGAGGGGGATTCGAACCCCAGACCTATGGGACAAACTCACTCAAAACGTGCACTCTCTACCACTGGGGTGGTGATACATCCATTTATTTAAATGAAATGATAAAATAAAATATTAAGATTGGGTTTTATGTTTGAAAAATGGCGCCATGGCCATCTTCTTCCTCGATCCAGCATCAGAGTTGCAAGAGCAACTCTATCTCTCTCAATTCGTAACCATTTGACATGATGTAAACACCAAAGTTGTGTGTTTTTTAATAAGGAATTAAATGGTTCTTTTTAATTTTATTTAAATTAAGTGTAGCACGAGTTATTTAGTATGAACCTGATGAACCCTAATTTTTACAAGAACACTATGTAATCTTATATAGACATGATTAATAGCAATTAAATGATGTCAAATGATCACATCAATATAACCAACATATCTGGGCTTTGAAAATTGAAAAATGATGCATGGATCATGAAGATTGAAAGTTCAAGGCTTACCTCTGCAAGAAGGAATCGAATTCTACCTTGGAGGTGTTACAGATGCAAGGTGATAATCCAGATAGCTTCCTTGACCCTCAAGGAATGTGTTGATGTGCTTGGAATGGTTTGAAAACTCCTGGATTGAGTAGCTCGAATCCAACTGCAACTTGATCAAGTGAACTATGGAGATGATGATTTGGATGTTACAGATTGGATATAAGTGTTTGGATCACTTCCACTTAGAGTATGTGAAGTGTTTGAATGCTTGGTTTGGATAGAATTGCTCTGGTTTGAGAAATTCATTTCTCCCACTCTTGGTGTTTTAAAGTTTGAGACAAAGATGAATTTGGAGAAAACAAGTATTGAAGTTATTTTTGTGTGTTTTGAATGATCATAAATAAGTTCTATTTATAGGTGAATGAGTTTGTCTTGGCCGAATAGTGATAACTCGAAGGATAAGAGCTCAATCAATGTTTTTGACAAGATACCATTACTTCCATGCCAAGGTACATTGTCACTTCTAAGTAGCATAGATAACTTTTGACCAATTCCACATTCCTCAGATGTTTTTATTGTTGTTTATGCTTGAATCTTGACTGAAAATAGTACCTTTGTTGACTGTGCAATATTGCACATAAATGCATTTTGAATTAAAGGCATATGTGACAAAGCTTCATCATTCCAAATGTGATTCTTCTTTACTTATCACTTGATCTTGCAGGATTATGGTGACTCATTCTGATCCATGTTGAATTGGTATGATCATGATCATTGCACTTGACTTCAAAATCGTGTATGCAATAAATGATCAAAACTGATTTTGTAAAATAGTTTGCAGCAAGGTGTATTGAGACCTCCATAAACCTTTGCTCAAGTGGAGTTATCTCATGCTCTTAGGCTCTTTGGAAAGCTGGGATGATGTACTTCAACTTTGAGGTTCACCATTTTACTTGATTCATCTTGGATCATGGTGAAAAATCCCTCCACATTTTGATGTTTTGACTGATCTTATCTTTGGCAGAATTTCACTAAGTGTTCAAGTTCATTTCATACTTTTCTTGATTTTGATCACTTCATAACTTAAAATCCAATCATTTTTCTGTAGCTCCTGTTTTTTGTGAAGCGACCACTACCGCTTTTAGTGTTACTTTCTAATTTCTATATTTATCCTTTGAAGCTTAAAAGGAAGAGGAAGTTATCTTAAACTAACCCTGTGCGCAAGTGTTTTCTTTTACAAATGCGAAGAGATCTGGATTCGGGGGTTGGTTATACAAGGGGAAGCTATTAACAACCAGAGTATCTATAGTAATCTATAGGAACCTTTATTTGCATATGTTTCTACTGTTGAATTGCTCGGTTGCTTAAATCCAATTGTTGTTGAATAGGGAAAGTTTCTCCTTTGAGAATGTTGAGGAGATGTTTTTGTTGTTTTTATGGTTTTCTATTTGTTTTAGGGAAGGTACTTGACCTAAGATTTTTTATTAGTGCGCTCGCTAAGATTTCTCAATCTTATGCCTACGTATTCCTGTAAAGAGATTTGGGGAATCAGAGCGTTTGTAGTCCCTCCTATTCTATGGGAGGAAATTGTTTGGTGTATTATTCAAAGTCTAAGAATAAAGCTAAAAGAGTATTTATGTCTTGTTTAAAGCCTAAGATTGAAGCTAAAAGTATATCTGTGTCTTGTTCAAAGCCCAAGATTGAAGCTAAAAGTATATTTGTGTCTTGTTCAAAACCAAAGATTGAAGCTAAAAGAAAAAAGTGACTGAGAGAGAATTTTTCATATCTAAAGGGAGATATCACACCATCACAAACATTGAAGAATTGATTTATAAGGGAAGTTGCTTTAATTGTGATGTGTGGAATCCAACAATGCCACATCGTCCTTTATAGGAGAATTAAAATGTCATGAAGGAAGAAGCTTTAACTCAGTGTAGAGCAATCCCACTTTTTCCTTTATGAATATTTTCATGCTAAGAGAGGGACATTGACTTGGATGTGTAGAATCCAGAGGTTTGCCACTTACATCACTTAGATGAAAGAGAACTTTAGCCATTATAAGGGAGGGACTCCAACTCAGATTTTGAATCAACAAGTGTGCCACTTACATCAATTATCTGGAAAAAAGTCTTAATTGTTTGTTTTGAAATGTGATGTATAGAGGAAATATCCTTCTATAGAGAGGACTCAAGGTCTCATCTGTGGGGATGTTCAATTTTGTGCCTTGATCAAATCCCAAGGTTGAAGCTGGAAAAAAAAGTTAAAAACTGACTCAACTGGGGGAGTATTATATGTGTCTTGTACAAAGCCCAAGATTGAGGCTGGCTGGGAAAATCATTATATGAAGCCTAAGAGGAGGCTGAGGGAATTTAAGTGGAGACTTACTCTTGCTGAGAAAATTTAAATTTCAAGAGAAGGTTCAAACTGTTCTGAGGAATCAAAAGGGAAACTAACTCTTGCTTAAGAGAGTTGAATTATTAAATGCCATAAAGGGTTTGATTCTTTTGGGATTTACTGATTGTTACCTGACCCTGACTGGGGATTTTAAAATGAAAATCAAACCTTGTTGAGGATCAAAAGATACTTAAAGTATGATTTTGAATGTCTTAGAGGTTTTGACTCTCTTGGGAATTGGTGTATTGATAAAGATGACTAGGATGCCTGAGGGTCCTATGCTTTTAGGAAGCCTGAGGGTCCTTGTATGAAGCCCAAGAGGAGCCTAGGGATGCTTCTTGGAAGCATGTGGGTTCTTGTATGAAGCCCAAGAGGAGGCTAGGTGTTGAGACTTTCCAAGTCTAGGATGAGTTCAAGAAAGGTTTCACCGGGAAATAATTTTTTCTTTGTTGAACTGTTCTAGGGTTAAGGGGGTTAAAGAAGAGGCTTCACCGGGAAATAATCCTCTCTTTATTGAACTGTTTCAAGGTTGAATAATTTGAACAAAGTCCAAGAGGAGGCTGATTGTATTGGGAAGAAGAATTCCTTTGTACAAGAGGGAACTAGTTGTTTGAACAAAGTTATACTGATTGAAAGGATCCTATTGTTTGAACTAGTCTAAACCGAGGATGATTTAAATGCTAAGAGAAACATAACAAAATATGTACAAGTATATATACAAACATATGAACAAGTATATAAACAAGTATGAATTGAATTGAGAAAGGTGGTGGATTTTATTTTCTAGATAGAGGCCCAAGTGTATTGTGATTGATTAGATGTTTTCTTCTAGATTTGATGGGATTAGGGTTTTGAGAAATTGAAGAAAGTTTTGAAATGATTTTGAATTTGAAGATGACTTGATCTTTAAGTAAGAGAGTAGCAAAGGTGTTGGGTCTTACACTCTAAATAGATGCCCAAATGTTTGTTTGTATCTTGTACAAAGCCCAGGATGAACGAGGCTAAAAGTCTTTTTATTTACAAAAAGGGGTGTTGGGTCTTACACTCTATCAGATGCCCAGATGGTTGTTTAAAACAAAGTTTATGTACAAAGGGATGGGACTTACACTCCTAACAGAGGCCCAGATGGTTATTCAAAAAAAAGTTTATGTACAAAGGGATGGGACTTACACTCCTAAGAGAGGCCAAAAGATTGTTGTGAAAACAATGATCACATCGTGATTTTGAAAAGCGCGATGGGACTTATACTATAGCAGAGGCCCATGAAGTGGTTTATTTACAAAGAGGGTTGGGTCTTACACTCTAATAGAGCCCCAAATTGTATTGAAATGAAGTTTGAAAGATAGAATCAAAGTAAAACCCTAATTTCATTTTTTAAAGATATTTTTCAAAGAAAAATCAATAAAAAAAATGTATAATTTATCAAATGAATCCATTAATCATGTCATAAACAATGCTTAAGGTTTATGAAAAAGATATCTTATCCACATGAATATTTAAAATCTGTTTGGTTTAAGAAAAATCAAGAAAAGAAATCATTTAAAAATATTTAAAACAATTTAAAATAATATTTTTAATATATTAAAAATATATCAAAAAAATTATTTTTATGATTTTTTTGTGGATTAAAATAATAGGGTATTTAAATGATATGTGTGAAAAAATTGGGATTAAAAATAATTAATTTGATAGGAGAAAATAATTTTTGAAGTTGTGAAGAAAAGTGAAAAAAATTAGGGGTAAAAAAATAGGATGACCCTCCCAAGGATTGATCTCACGCCCTTGGGGTGGAGGGTTCAAAATTTACCTACTGAGCCATGTGCGTGTGGTGATAGCATGATGGAAGGAGTGAATAATATATGAAAAATTCTTTTTGAAAATAGTTTAAAAAATAAAATCAAAAGGTCTGGGGCGAGGGGGATTCGAACCCCAGACCTAAGGGACAAACTCACTCAAAACATGCACTCTCTACCACTGGGGTGGTGATACATCCGTTGATTTAAATGAAATGATAAAATAAAATATTAATATTGGGTTTTATGTTTGAAAAATGGAGCCATGGCCATCTTCTTCCTCGATCCAGCATCAGAGTTGCAGGAGCAACTCTATCTCTCTCAATTCGTAACCATTTGACATGATGTAAACACCAAAGTTGTGTGTTTTTTAACAAGGAATTGAATGGTTCTTTTTAATATTATTTAAATTAAGTATAACACGAGTTATTTAGTATGAACCTGATGAACCCTAATTTTTGCAAGAACACTATGTAATCTTATATAGACATGATTAATAGCAATTAAATGATGGGAAATGATCACATCAATATAACCAACATATATGGGCTTTGAAAATTGAAAAATGATTCATGGATCATGAAGATTGAAAGTTCAAGGCATACCTCTGCAAGAAGGAATCGAATTCTACCTTGGAGGTGTTACAGATGCAAGGTGATAATCCAGATAGCTTCCTTGGCCCTCAAGGAATGTGTTGATGTGCTTGGAATGGTTTGAAAACTCCTGGATTGAGTAGCTCGAATCCAACTGCAACTTGATCAAGTGAACTATGGATATGATGATTTGGATGTTACAGATGGGATATAAGTGTTTGGATCACTTCCGCATAGAGTATGTGAAGTGTTTGAATGCTTGGTTTGGATAGAATTGCTCTGGTTTGAGAAATTCGATTTCTCCCTCTCTTGGTGTTTTAAAATTTGAGACAAATATGAATTTGGAGAAAACAAGTATTGAAGTTGTTTTTGTGTGTTTTGAATGATCATAAATAAGTTCTATTTATAGGTGAATGAGTTTGTCTTGGCTGAATAGTGATAGCTAGAAGGATAAGAGCTCATTCAATGTTTTTGACAAGATACCATTACTTCCATGCCAAGGTACATTGTCACTTCTAAGTAGCATAGATAACTTTTGACCAATTCCACATTCCTCAGATGTTTTTATTGTTGTTTATGCTTTAATCTTGACTGAAAAGAGTACCTTTGTTGACTGTGCACTATTGCACATAAATGCATTTTGAATTAAAGGCATATGTGACAAAGCTTCATCATTCCAAATGTGATTCTTCTTGACTTATCACTTGATCTTGCAGGATTATGGTGACTCATTCTGATCCATGTTGAATTGGTATGATCATGATCATTGCACTTGACTTCAAAATCGTGTATGCAAGAAATGATCAAAACTGATTTTGCAAAACAGTTTGCAGCAAGGTGTATTGAGACCTCCATAAACCTTTGCTCAAGTGGAGTTATCTCATGCTCTTAGGCTCTTTGGAAAGCTGGGATGATGTACTTCAACTTTGAGGTTCACCATTGTACTTGATTCATCTTGGATCATGGTGAAAAATCCCTCCACATTTTGATGTTTTGACTGATCTTACCTTAGGCAGAATTTCACTAAGTGTTGAAGTTCATTTCATACTTTTCTTGATTTTGATCACTTCATAACTTAAAATCCAATCATTTTTTTTACCATGGCTCAGTTTTGCACTTTTGTAGTACGTGATGAGATCTATCATTTGAGCTTTGGATCCAAAAAATGGTTGCTTAGTTTGGAAGTTATGGCTTTTGGAAGTTTGGTACTTAAACACATTTTTCCATACCCTAGTGAAATTTTCACTTTCTCAACATTGCCCCTTTTACAAGTTACCTTGATTTCTTGATCAAATCTTATTTAAATGCAACAATGGATAATTTTTTCTTGTATAATGGTTCATGATGAACATTTTTGGCCAAAAAGTCAAACTTTAACTTTGGGTCTCAGATGAATTTGTGCAAAGAAACCCTAATTCCTGATTTTCATTGAATGGGTGTCCCAAGGTGATTTTAAACTTATGAATGGACATCAAGGGTACATTTTAGTGTCTTGAATCATATCCCAAGGTTTGAGATCTTGTCTGGGCCAAAAGTCAAAGGTATGGTTGACTTTTCATCAAAACCCTAGTCTGTGGCTCAGATGGATTTGAATTCTTGCATTGTTTGTGAATCAAGTTCTTTGAATCAATCCAATCATATAAATGGACTAATATGATGTATTTGAGGTACTCGAAACATATCTTGAGGTATTGGCTCATACCCAGATGAAAATTTCCCTCTAGAAGCCTTGGTCGACCAAAACCCTAATTTGGTGACACTAATGGTCTTGAGGCTTGATCAACTTGAAATGATGCAATCTTGTGCTAGATTCTTGATGTTGAGGACCTATTGTCATTCATGAATGATTGAGAGGCTTGATAAGTTAAAGATCATGTCAATTCTTGATTGATCCTTTGCTTAAATCTTCTGTAGGATTTAAAAAACCCTAATTCTTGGTCAAAGTGAACACTCAACAATCTTTGAAAGGATTAGTGAGGTATGAAAGTACATCCATATTGTGGTGATTATTTACAAAATGATGTGAAGTCTTAGGGTTAAAATTTAGGGTATGACATTGGGGATCAGAGGGCAAACATGTCCCTGCTTGGGGACCAATCATGGTTCTGCTAGGGAAATGGAGGATGAGCAAAAACTTCCAAAGAACCAAACGGGGCTCGCCCGGGATCGAGCTTGCAAATGGAAATTATCGATCATTCCTTAGGGATTTCCAGTAAGGCATGCAATTCATAATACTTTTTTGTTGATTTAGATTTTTATTATTCTCAACGCTTTATAGTATTATAAGATCACAAATAATCGTTAATTTTGAAAACAAAATATTAAAAAGAGATAATTGAGAAATCAAATGATGAATTTTATTAAGAATGAAAATGTTTGTACATAAAGTGTGTACAAGGATGCAAAAATCCTTAATGAGGAAATTTGTAATAAAATTGAAAAAAAAGGTAAATGGCAATGGGAAATTATGTTTTGCATTGATTCCAACGCCTTGCACTGGTTGATGATGACTCGACTACTTCGTTACCGTCTGAGGTCCAGCTATGGTGAAGATAGGCTCAAGTGTTCACAGTCAAATGCCTTTATCCCTAATTTTTTACTGAACACTTTTCTTCTTTTTTTTTCGTCCACCGGGATACCCATTTTTGCCTAAGTCGCCCTTTTAGGTTTTCAACTTAGCCGCCTATTTTTATTTTTTGCTTTGTCCCTAACTTTTGCATGGACATTTCTTTTTCTTCTCCATCGGGACACCCATTTTTTCCTAGATTTTCCTTGCGGATGTCAATCTAGTGGGCTCTTTATTCATCCTTTTTTTTCCAGGCATAATATTTTTTGACTACGTCGGAGTTCGCGGGTAGTGGCAACTCCTCCCCATCCATGGTGGTGACGACTAGGGCTCTGCCTGTCTTGGCAACAAATGGGTCCTTCGTAGTTGTGATTCCACTTGCCGCGTGGATCCGAGTGAACAGGAGAATACCTCTTGAGCACGAGTTCTCCTTCTTGGAACGCTTGAGGGAGAACTTTCTTGTCAATAGCTCGCTTAAGGCATCCCTGATACAATTGACCATGGCAAACGATGGTTAGGCGCTTCTCTTCAATGAGATTCACCTGGTTGTATCTGGATTGGACCCATTCAACTTCATCAAGATCTGCTTCCATGATGACTCTGAGTGATGGAATTTTGACTTCAGTGGATAGAACAACCTTCATACCATACACAAGCGAATACAAAGTTGCCCCAATGGAAGTACGAACTGAAGTTCTGTAGCCATGCAATGCAAAGGGAAGCATTTCATGCTAATCCTTGTAAGTTTTGACCATTTTCTAGACAATCCTCTTGATGTTTTTGTTTGCTGCTTCGACGACACCCTTCATCTTGGGCCGATATAGTGAAGAGTTATGGTGCTCAATCTTGAATTCTTGACACAACTCCTTCATCATCTTGTTGTTCAGGTTGTTGGCATTATCAGTGGTAATACTGCTAGGAATACCATAGTGACAAATTATCCTTAATAAATCTGGCAACCACTTGTCGTGTGACATTTGGGTAAGAAGCAGCTTCAACCCATTTAGTGAAATAATCAATATCAACTAGGATGAAGCGATGACCGTTGGAAGCTTTCTGTTCGATCATCCCAATCATATCGATACCCCACATAGAGAAGGGCCACATAGAAGTTATGACATTCAAGGGAGTTGGAGGCACATGAATCTTGTCACCATAGATTTGGCATTTGTGACATCTTTTGGCAAAGTTGTAACAATCTACCTCCATTGTTGTCTAGTAATAACCAGCCCGAAGGATCTTCTTAGCCATAGCAAGACATTTTGCACGTACACCCTCATAACCCTCATGTATAGACCTTATGATCGTGTTTGCTTCGTGTCTATCCACGCATCTGAGCAACACGAAGTCATAATTCCTTTTGTATAGTACACCACCACTCAAGAAGAATTTGGTGCATAGCTGTATAAGAGCCTTCTTGTTTGTGATACTGATACCCTCAGGATATTCCTATTTTTCCAGATATCTCTTGATGTCGTAGAACCAAGGCTTGTCATCAGACTTGTCCTCGATTGCTAAACAATGTGCTGGTTCATTCAATTGATCAATGTGGATAGTAGGAGCTTCATTCTTCAACTTGACTTTGAACATGGATGCCAGGTTGGCAAGGGCATCAGCTAGTTGATTTTCTTCCCTAGGAATATAATGAAAAGAGTTTCATCAAAATAGGGAATCAATTTTGCGATGTGCTTTTGGTACGGAACCAGTTTGGAACCCCGAGTTACAAAGTTCCCCCTGACTTGGCCAATAACCAAAGAAGGATCTCCATAGACCTCAAGAATCTTGATTCTCATGTCGATCACCACTTCAATTCCATAGATACATGCTTCGTACTCAGCCATATTGTTGGTCCATGCAAAGCATAATCTGCTGGTGAAGGGAAGATGAAAACTTGTCGGAGAGATGAGGATATCACCAATTCCAAGATCTTTAGCATTGGAGGCACCATTAAACACGAGCGTCCATCGCGCCCTTGGTTCAGGTCCTATGTCAGGGTCTGGAGTTTTATAATCTCTAATAAACAGAACATCCTCATCTGGAAAGTCAAACTTCATCTGTTGATAACCCTCCACAGGTTGACGGGCAAGGTAATCAAACAAGATGCTGGATATCATACTAAGTTAACAATATTTTCCACCGCGCAATTCATCCAGAGACAGCAGGCTTTTCGAATATGTACTTTATCGTATCCATTTTGGATATCAATAAAGTAGTATGGCAAATCATGTATTGTCTTAGGCGTCGAGTGGCCCAAACCAAAGCGCAATAAGTTTTCTCCAAGAGTGAGTATCTGGTCTCACAATCTGTGAACTTCTTGCTTAGATAGTAAATTGCATGATCTTTTCTGCTAGTTTCATCATGTTGACCCAATACACAACCCATAAATTCACCGAGTACCGTGAGATACATGATTAAAGGCCTACCAGGAACCGGAAGTACTAAGATCAGTGGTTCTTGCAAATATTTTTTTATTTTGTCAAAAGCTTCTTGACAATCATCGTTCCATTCAACCGATTGATTTTTTCTCAGCAATTTGAATATCGGTTCACAGGTAGCCGTCAAGTGAGAAATGAATCTTGATATGTAATTAAGTCTGCCCAGAAAGTTACATACTTCTTTTTCAATTTTGGGAGTCGGCATGTTTTGAATTGCTCAAACCTTGTCAGAATTAACCTCAATGCCTTTCTGACTCACAATAAAACCCAATAGTTTACCAGATCAGACTCCAAAGGTACATTTTGCAGGATCAATCGCAGTCTGAATTTTTGGAGTCTGTCAAACAGTTTCTTCAGATGGTATAAGTGATCTTCTTCAGTCTTGGACTTGGAAATCATATCGTCCACGTAAACCTCAATCTATTTATGGATCATATTGTGAAAGAGGGTTGTCATGGCATATTGGTATGTTGCCCCTGCATTTTTCAAACCGAATGGCATGACTTTGTATCAGTATCTACCCCAAGGTGTGATGAAAGTGGTCTTCTCCATATCATTTGGGGACATCTTAATCTGATTATACCCTGAGAAACCGTCCATGAATTAAAAGACAGAGAACTGCGCAATATTGTCTACCAAGACATCAATATGAGGCAAAGGAAAATCATCTTTTGGGCTCGCCTTATTGAGATCTCGATAATCCACACACATTCTGACTTTCCCATCTTTCTTAGGGACCTGGACGATGTTAGCAACCCATTCAGGATATTCGGAAGTGGCTAGGAACCCAACGCCAAACTGTTTCTTTACCTCTTCTCTGATTTCAAGTGCCATGTCGAGTTTGGTCCTTCTGAGTTTCTGCTTGACAGGAGGACATTCGAGCTTGAGTGGCAAGTGATGTTCAACGATGTTGGTATCCAACCTAGGCATATCTTGATATGACCTGGCAAAGCTATCAACAGACTCTTGCAATAACTTGACCAATTCGGAGTGTACATGCTTAGCGAGGGATGCTCCAACCTTGACTCATTTTCTGACTTTATCAGTGCCAAGATTGACAACTTTCACTGGCTCTTTGTGTGGCTGAATCTCTTTCTACTCGTGCTCAAGGAGCCTTGCTAGTTCAGTTGGTAACTCACAATCTTCCTCACCATCTTCTTCGGCTTGGTTAATTGGAATCTTAGAATTACAATGGATGTTTGCCATGTTGTTATCAATGCATTTATTGGTTCTGCATGTTTATGAATTTGTTTAGAATGAGCTACTTTGAAAGCTGAAAATAAAAGAAACTTTTAGCATTTATTATTTGTGAAAAAGTAAAATAAAGAAAGAAAATAGAGCATGATTTGAATGAAAAAAACTTTTATTTATTGATCACATAATATTTCAAAACCGCGAGGCCCTTTACAAGCTATCCACTCGTCTAGGGCGAGGACGAGGGAACGAGAAATCAAAATGCATTACATGCTTGTAGGAAAAACCACGGGAACTACAATAAATGTCCAATTGTTGAGCATGAAGCCAGGCGGGCACTTGCGTACCAAAATTGCACTCTGGTTGCTAGGACCAACATCATCGATGGTTGCCACGATGTCACCCTTCTGAAAACCCGCACTATTGAACTTGATCAAGTTACACTGCTTATATCCTCATGAGCTAGCCTATTGACTAGGACGGTAACCCAGTCCAAAACGATCATGCTTCTCTACCACATCCAATACATGCCCCCAGCCAGGCAAGACACCTTTCTCAACACTCTCTTTAGCTCTCTTGGCAGATGACAAGGCCATTTTCGGTGATCTACTTTGACTAGTTGAAGCGGAGCTGACATCTTCAAACTCAAGACATTGCAACGGCACCTCGGCTATGCCTTCATCATTCTCGACGTATCAGAAGCATGATAACTTTCTTACTATTAAATCCTCTTCACCACAAACGATGACTAGTTGATCGTTAATCATGAATTTCAGTTTCTGATGCAATGTGGAAGTAACTACCCTTGCGGCATGGATCCAGGGTCGACCCAATAAGCAACTATATGCAGGATTGATATCCATCACTTGAAAAGTAATGGTAAACAAATGTGCTCCGATCTTAATGGACAGATCCACCTCGCCAATAACTTACCTTCTGGAACCGTCAAAAGCTCTGACAATTAAAGCACTCGGCTTCATATCGCTCCTTTCCAACAATAGTTGACTCAATGTGCCATTAGGCATCATGTTGAGAGAAGAACTGGTATCCACAAGGACACGAGATAGCAATACATCCATACAGGTCACTGATATATGCAAGGCTCGATTGTGGGCAGTTCCTTCAGGAGGCAACTCTGACTGGTTGAAACCCAAATATCGGCTTGCCATTATGTTTGCGACCACGTCATTAAACTGCTCTATGGGGATGTCGTGCATTACATGGGCAGCATTTAAAACTTTCAGGAAAGCTAACCTATGCGCATACAAGCTCATGAGCAAGGAAAAGATTGAAATATTTGAGGGTGTTTGTCCCAGCTGATCCACAATCTTAAAATCACTCTTCTTGATCAGCTTGAGAAATTCTTGATCATCAATTTCCTATTTACTTTTAGTAACCTCCTCAAACTGAACGACTGGCATGGACGCAGCAGTAAATGCCCCTTGTTGCACAACAGGGGTTGTTGAAGTATATTTCTCCTTGAGAGGAACAGTGGTTGGAATTTGAACTGGCCTAGATGTGACCTTTGGAGCAAACACACGCCCACTACGAGTCATACCTCCAGCGGTGGTTACATTCAAAATCTCGGATTCAAAGAACTCAATTTTTTGACCCCCAAAAAATACGGTAGAACCATACTTCCAAGGTACCTCTTTTGAATTCTAATATGGGAAAGGCTTTGGAACACAAACAATGATGGGCTGTATTTTCTTCTTAGGAGCTTCCGTGGGGACTTTCCTATATATGATCATGAATGGTTCAATGGTAGCTACCTCTTCCACAGACTTGGCTTTAGCAAACTGAACCACACCTCTGTTCATTAAGATCTGAACATAATCTTTCAACCTTCGGCACTGATTGGGATTTTCACCACAAATCTGGCAGTTACCATGAAGACCTTTCAGTAACCCTTGCTCGCTCAAATTCTTGAGCACAACAGTCATCAGAGTTCTCACTTTGTCGACATCTCTGATTAACTCAACCCTTTGATTTTCTTCGATCATGTTAACCCCCGGTCCACCATGAGTAGGAAGAGGATTAATCTATATGTTAGGTTGATCTTCAGCGAATGTCAGAATTTTCCAATCAATAAGCTCTTGAACTTTGGTCTCTAAAATAATGCAATCATCCGTGGCATGTCCCATGTACCTCGAATGGTAAGCACATGATGCATTCAGATTATGTTTTGGGTTGAACAGAGGAATTGCAGGTTCGATCTCTTTTAGAATAGTTGCCCCCTGATGAACCAGAAAAGGAAACAACTCTGTATATAGTACGAGAATTTTATCAAAATTCAGACGCTTGCGATTGTTCTGATTGTTGTTGTTCTGTCTGTTCTGCTGATTACCATTATTTTGTTGAGATTGTTGATGTTGTGGCTATTGATTCTGAGAATTCTGAGCTTGTTGTTGTGGATGATATTGATATGGTGGTTGTTGATACTGGGCAGCAGTAATATAAGGATACAAATAGTATGGCATGGGAGCCACAAGAGCCTGATACTAAGGAATGCCATTTTCCATCACAACATTCGCCTCGCCTTCTTTCTTCTTCGAATGATTGCCCTGAGGTTTCTTATTGGTTGACTGTTGACTCGCGGAACTAGAAATCTTACTAATTTTCAAACCATTCTCAATTCTTTCACCAATAGTCACAACATCAGCGAAGTTTGAAGAAGAACTTCCCACCATTTTCTCATAGTGCAGCCCTTGCAAAGTGCCCATAAAGGTATCAACCAACTCAGTGTCAGAAAGAGAAGGTTGCACACAAGAGGCCACCTCGTGCCACCTCTACGCATATTCTTTAAAGGTTTCCGTTGTATGTTGATACTGATTCTGTAGTTGTAATCTGGTAGGATCCAAATCGAGGTTATATTTGTATTGCTTCAAGAATACTTTGGATAAGTCTCTCCATGAGTGAATCTTGCTACGGTCTAAACCCATATACCAATCTAAAGAAGCTCCATACAAGCTATCTTGAAAGGAATGCACTAGCAATTCATCATTGTCAATGTAGGACGCCATCTTCCTACAATACATCATCGCATGACTGCGTGGACAACTCAGCCCTTTGTACTTTTGAAGCTCTGGAATCTTGAACTTTTGTGGCAACACAACATTGGGAACCAAACACAAGTCTTTGGCGTCTGTGCCAAAAGCGGAATATCCTTCGATAGCTCTGATTGTTTCATCTTACAGCTTATAATCAGTAGGTCTATTATGATCAGCAGGTATGACAAGAGTCTGCGGATTTGGAAGTTTTGACGCGGCCGGAGCAGGCACCTGTTGGGAAGCAAACTGAGACGGATATACCAACCCATAATTTACCATCTGACCAGAGTTCTGACCCATCCGAAAACCATACTAGTAACTAGGAGGAGGTACCACGGCGACTGAGGATGCCCTAGGATAAGGCATTCCAGAATGCACATTCTGAACAGCAGTTTGGGCAGACTGAGACAAAACTGAAACATGAATCGGAGGACCTCTATACACATGTTCATCTTTATCAGGGGTCCTAACATCAGTAGACACAGGACTCTGGTGAGTCTGTGCTTGAGGAATTTCATGATCATCACGGTTCAACACAGGAGGCAGAATCGAAGTAGGCATGTCCTATGGGTAAGCAACAGAATTCCCATTAGGCATAGGTGCAACAAAAGGTTGATAGGGCACAAAGGTACTACCACCGTCAATCTGAGGAGTGAAATTTGGGGGCATTTCCCAAGGAGAAGCAACAGGAATACGATTCGGACTAGGCTGAGAGCTTTGCAAGTTGACAGTAGGTTGAACAACAGTATTAATCGACGCTTCAACATCAGGAGAAGAAGTAACAACAAGAGGAGAAATCACCACAGGGGTAACAACAGTTGCATCAGTAGCAGTTGCAACAATAAAAGTAGCGAAAACAACGTCATTTTGAGTGCGAAGGAGCTCCATGATAACATCCATGTTGGTTTGGAACTGATCCATCCAAACATGAAACTGAGCCAAGGTCTCCTTGTAGGCAGCATTCTCTGCTTCGAAATCTGCTATGATCTTAGATTTGCTTGAGCGAGTGAAATAGCGATGCCAAGTCGTCGTCTTGCTACAAGGAGGAGACGGACAATGTAAGCATCTTGTTTTTCTGGATGAGGGACGTGCATATGTGTGCATGAATGAATATAATGCATGCAAAAATAAAGTTTTAAATTCCAGGAATTCGTAAGCTTATTTTTGTTAACAATAATCATAAAGCATACAAGTTAAGGTGCAAAGATAAAACTCGCAAGAAAAACTTCTTCATTCATTAAACAGTGGAAACGAAGTACAAGTCAAGTACAAATCAAATATCTGCCTTTTGGGATACAACAAGATCAGCCTCGATCCTATCAAAGACTATCCTACAAACAGATAAGAAGTGAAAAACAGCCCAAGGAGTCTTGTGCGGCACCACATCAGCTTATACATCTTTCAACAACCCTGGAAAGTCCTCCAGTGCATGCTCGGAAAATCTGACTAGACATCCGTGTCTCTCACTCCAATACTTCGCATCCTTCATGAGGTTGCGCAACAGAGAATGATTAGCTCCCTGAAGAAGATCCTATAGAAATTCCTCTTTCTGATCCAAAATGACTTGCAGATGGAGGCTTTGGTGCTCCCACTGAGTACTCTCCAAGTTGAGTTGGTTGATCTCCTCTCGGCTCTAATGTTCTTGATCTTGCAGCTTCTGAATCACAACAAAGGGTTTGTCAAGCTTAGCTTGAAATTGAGAAAAGTCCTTTGCCAACTGGTCAGCACGGTCTTGCTCACTCTACAGCTTTATCTTGTACTCTGATAACTTTTCTCGAAGTTCGCCAAGTTGTTTCTTGTAGCTCAACACATCCTTGTAGGCTTGATACTGGGTGTCAGCGAGTTATCTCTTCTTTGATGTAAGGCCATCATAAGTACTCTTCAAAGCATGACCCACCTTTCTCCGCTTGTTCTGTTCAACTTCCACCTCTTTGAGCATGCGCTCTCTCTTCTGATGGAGCTCAATCTGTAAGCTTTCCTTCTCGGATGTAACTCTATCAAGGTTGAGACAAAGATCAACATTCTCCTTCTTCAACATCTCAGTAGTCCGCTTGAGTTGGTCAACTTCAGATGGAGGAACAATGGAAAGTTCAGGAAGCTTGACATTCGTGGAAGGCTCTGAAGGAAATGGCAGCAAGGTCCCCTTGACTCGTTCTTTAACCCATTGTGTGTAGGCTTCTCTGGCTATGCAATTCTTCCTACCGAATTCAACTCTTCCTTCACTATCTGAGTCCAGGCAGCACTAAACCTCTTCAGTAATCCCATGTCATCAATCCCTTCATGAAAGATGAACTCTCCCACTACCTCATGATCTGGGTTGTCAACCATAGGATACCCCAACTAACGGAAGGCTAGTCTCGGATTGTAGTTAATTCCACCCTTTGTACCCAAGAGAGTCACATTGGAGAATTTTCCACAATGAAGAATGGTCCTAGTGTTGTTGTAGACTCGAAAATACCAAGAAATGTCATCAGCAGTAAGAGACATGATTCTTTGAGACCATTTGAGATTTCCCTTATTCTCAACGAAGGGACTCTTCTGCGGAAGTAGAGACATGAACCAACGATATAACATATAAGCACAATAGACAATAGTTCCTTTCTTCTTTTCATTCCTCGAATGACTAGAATAATAGGTATCAACAAGAATCGTAGAAACAGGGTTCTTGGACAAGAAGATACTGATGGCGGCTTGATCCACAAAATCCTCCATGTTTGGAAACAAAACAATCCAATATATCAGCAAAGCAAGCGCGACGTTGAAAACCTTCCAGCTTCCAGCTTCGGCAAAAGAGATGGCCTTGTCTACTAGAAACTTTGAAGCAATCCCTCGAATACCATTCCCTTTAGTCTTGAGATTAACTTCCACATCCTTCTTACTAATGCAAAGAGCTTCAGCAATAAGGGGAAACTTCGGACAACTAATGGTCTAGACAAAAGGAACTTGATCCTTGACCTCAACCCCCAAGATATGGGAATACTCCTCATGTGTAGGTGCTAACTGATAATCCTGAAATGTGAAGCACCTAAGTGGCGGGTCGTAGAACTGAACAAGTGTATGAATGACAGTGATGTTGACTTCAGTGTTGAGGATGGCCAACAGATTACCATAATCATCTTTGAAAACCCCTCTGTTATCTTCAACCACACGGGATGTTAAACCTTTAAAAGTCTTCAGCTTAGGCTCCACAAACTTGTAGCTAAAGATACCTCTGCAACCGGTACTCATCTCTATGATTATGTCAACAAAGAATAATCCTTCGAATAACCTGGAAATGCACATGCAAAGATTAATTTACATGATGAAATGATATGCAACACAAGAATCAAGAAGCCAAGCACAGTCTGAATAATCAAATCTGAAAAATCTGAATATCTGCATATAATTCTGTGTCGGTGCAAAAATATGACGTGCGTGAGAGAACAAAGGTATGAAGAGTCTTGGTTTCCTGCAAAAACCCAATATCCCCTCATAGGTGTGATTTAGACTCAATAAGGTGGTTCCTAGAAAGGTCTACCAGAGTCACAGAATCAAGTGAAAATACCCAGCAGTAGCGAATTCTCGCAGGACGAAGGTATTCTCAAGTGAGACATAGTCTGGGTGTGGTTCTCGTGATAACCCAACGCGCAAAACGCAGGCGTCATGACTATCTACGTTCTATCCTGTGTGCATGCTCAAGCCTGATTATAGAGCTTATCTCTCCAATAACATCTACCCATCCCAACAGCAGTAGAAAATATAGCAGATATCCAGAATAGGCAGCATATGAATATTCAAAGCAATAAAGAAATGCAGTAAATAACATAAAGATAAAGCAAAGTAAAGTATAAAGATAAACACCCAAACAAACAAGAAAGCAAACAAAACTAGGCGAGACCCCAACTTGCAAGAGCAACGAATCCCTAGCAGAGTCGCCAGCTGAAGCTAGAGGGATTATACCTGAGTGAATCGCACACTTAAAGACACAACAGAGTCGCCACCGAACTTTATTTAGTTTTGAAGAACAGGGAAAATATTGATAAAACCCAAGGGGAAGAGAAATGGGTAAGGAGGTCAGTTATGCAAAAGGAATGTACTAGCACCTTACGCATCCGTCGTACCCGACGTGAACCATTTCGCTTGCTTCTAGGCTTGGATGGGTTATATATCTAAAATCTTCTATCTAAAAGAGGAAAAGAAAAGAGAAAAAGAAAATGCTCGCGGAGGATTGAGGCCCTCGTACCTATATACCCTCATAGTACAATGAGGAAATTAGAGCGTCGTAGTCCAAGGAACCAAGGAAGAGAGAAGGGAAGGTGGCTCGCCAAGATTTTTCAATCTCGTGCCTACGTATCCTCAAAGACAGGAAAAGAAAGGAAAACGGTGTCAGAACCAAGAGCAAAGAGAGGTAAGAAGATTCCATTAGGGAATGCAAAGGAATGGTGTCAAAACCGACAAAGAAAAAAACGAAATAGTGGCAACTCTACTAAGGGGAATACGAAGGAATGGTGTTGAAACCAAGAGGATAAAGGGAGCAAAAGAATATTGGTGACTTTTCTAGGGAACAAAGGGATGGTGTCGAAACCAAGAGAATAAGGGAGCAAGGAATACTGAATCGAGACAAAGTAAGATTCACTGAGTATTCAGTATATTAACTGACTGGAAGGGGTTAACAGAAGAAAGAGATAGTACGATTCTGTGAGGAAAAAGAATTAGTGTCAACAGACAGGTTGTGATGAACCAAAAGGAGAGAGTACTGAACCAAGAGGAGGTGTTTGACTCTGAGGGGATTTGGTATATTAATTGATAAACAATCGTTAACCAAAAGAACGCGTGTGGAACCAAGCGAAGGTTGTGACCCAAAGGACGGGTGTGGAACCAAGTGAAGGTTGTGACCCAAAGGACGGGTGTGGAACCAAACGAAGGTTGTGACCCAAATGTGTGAGTATTTGAACCAAAAGAAGGTTACTAACTCAAAGGGGTATTGGTTTTAATAGAAAGACTATGATTAACCAAAAAGAAATGAATGATTGTCCATGAAAAGGTGATTAACTCAAAAGAAGCTTAGTATGCTAACAGACAGACTGTGGTTAACTGAGAAAGGGTGCAAATTGGTGGTTTAACTGATAGGTAGTGGTTAACCAATCAAAAAGGGAGAGAGGACCAAGAGAAGGTTGTGAACTCCGATAGATATTCGGTGTTTAATAGTGAGACTGTGATTAACCGAAGAAAAGAAATGAGACTTCATTGGGGGAAGTAAAAGAATTTGGTTATTTACATCTTGATTGTGATCAACCAAAGAAAGAATGATTACAACTCTAATGGGGAATAAACAAGTAATGATTGACAAAAAGGAAAGGATTTTGAACAAACGATTGCTTATCCAAAAGACATCGATTTTGAACAAAGGAAACAGTGATTGATCAAAAGAGAGATTGAAAGGGGCAAGAGTGATCAAGGATCGACTCGGCTGGGGATTGAGATACACTACAGTATAGAGATAGAGATGATTAATTCAGGCACAGTGTCATTCACCCCTACCCAAGATAATCAGAATGAGTGTAGGAATTCTCCACTCTCATCCCTTCTCTAGCACTCAGAGGATAGTGCGGAAATTGAAACCGACTCAAAGTGATTGGGAGTAATCACATAAAAGGACGCAGACAGATTATAACTCCTATGGATAACAAGACAAGCAAAGGTCTTGGTTTCTCTCCGACTTGTACCCAGACTACAAAGAAGGATGAAAGTTTTCGTCCCATTCAGGATTTCTTCCACAGTGGAGACTTCCTCCACCCGGTGTCTCAAGAAGTACACACCATCAATGGGAATTACTCCTCCGACACGTATGAAGAGTGGAAATCTTACCTTAACCATGACGGTTATATGTCTCAGGAAGAAGTGCACATGCCATTCTATTTTCCAAAGCAGAGCCCAAGATATATACCGAGATCAGATGTCAGAATGATCTATGGAGATTGTGATCCAGAAGGATGTCGTGCTCCACCCAATTCATTAGAGAAAGACACTCCGATGAAAGACAACTTTGACTATGATTATTTTAATCCTCTGGATGACTTGCCTATCTGGAAGCCATACACGGAAGACTTGGGGCAAAAAAGTCAGCCGGACGATGCCTATCAGCTGAGTAATATTTAAAAGAATACCCATGTCCCGGCCAAGTCATGGAATCATTACTCGGGACATTCCGAAGATATCCAGCAACCATGATGATGAATCTGCAAAGTGTGGTGCATTAAGTATGCACATGCCTTCGAAATGGATTCCATATTCATAACAAGCATCTTGGAAGGGCTTTGTTTCATAATTGGTTTCCTATCTTTACCCGACTGAGCTAACAAGTCCTGGATCTCATTATATGGCCAGCCGACTTGAGAAGATGAATCGTCATCAGGGGCTCTGTAGGCATTAGCATAGAATTCAAGAACAAGTTCGCGCGCTACAGGCTGAATCTATTGATTTAGATATGTGAGTTTGTACTTTTTGAGCACTTCATTAACCTCTAGCAATTAGTCCAGTTGTAGATTCTAGGCCCTCTCCTCAATTATTTTGCGCTCTGAGAGTATCCTAAATTGTTCAACATGTATAACAGATATGAATCTCTGAGAATCATAAGATGAAGAAGACATGTTTTGAGCAAGCTTAGAGATCAGTGATGAACTTGTAAAACAATCTGGAAAAACCATGGAAAATGCAGAGAAGACAAGTGATATGAAGAAATTGCGTACGGGAAGAGTTGGAAAATGACTGAAATTGTACGAAAAAATAATATAAACGTGGTGTAAAACATGATACGCGTATGATACAAATTTCCAAAGGGCAATACGCGTACCATGAGACCCTTATACGTATGGTACGAAGAAATTTTTAGTTAAAAATTTCTAGATCACGTATGATACGTGTAACATACGCATTTACCCTTTTGGTACGCGTAAAGCCTGTCCTCATTCGCGTGTGATACGTGTTACATTAGTGAGGGGCCATTTTTGTATTCCCATACGCGTATGGCAAAGACCCATGCGCATATGGACAGAACATGATTTTTTTCAAAAATTTTCAATTTCTCTTTTTTTTTCTCTATGTCCTGTTTATCTACAAACCTAGTATGCCTCTGACACAACATGAGTAAAATAAAAGAAATAAACACCAAACTGAAATAAAGTTAACTAATACTCCCTTGGGTTGCCTCCCAAGAAGCGGTTATTTACGTCCATAGCTCGACAGCTTACCATTCTATCCTTCGAGTCGAACATCTTCTACTAGGCCAATTCCTTGTCCTTATTGGTAAGGTTTCAATCCCTGCCCGTTAACCTTAAAATTGTCCCTATTTTTTGGATTTTTCAGTTCTATTGCTCCATGAGGGAACATTTTGTTAACAATAAACGGGCCAGGCCATCTAGACTTCAACTTTCCAAGAAACAACTTCAACTTGGAATTAAACAGCAAACCAACTGTCCTTCCCAAAATTCTTTTTTCTGAATCTTTTGATCATGCCATGTTTTGGTTTGTTCTTTACAAATTTTGGAATTCTCATAAGCTCGATTCCTAAATTCTTGTAGATTATGAGGTTGATGAATTCAGGATTCGCCAGCTTTTGTAAGATCATAGTTCAAGAATTTGGAAGCCCAAAATGTGTTGTGCTTTAACTCAAGTGGTAAATGACAGGCTTTTCCATAAATTGACTGATAGGGAGACATACCTATGGGTGTTTTGAACGCAGTTCTGCACGCCCACAATGCATCCTCCAATTTGGTTGACCAGTCTTTTTGAGAAGCACTGACCGTCTTATCAAGAATTTGCTTAATTTTTGTTAGATCTGTGATTTTGGGATTGACATCAATTTTTTTAAAGCATGTATCACATCAAGATGTTGGGCAAGATATATTGACATGTCGGTCAGATATCATTGTAGAGATGTTAAGCAAGATGTCGTGACATGTTTGTTAGACATCAGTGCAGGTTTTAGGTTTTACTTCATGGAAGATTTGTGTTTTAAATGTGAGATTCCTTTTGGTTTTAGCTCACATATTGTCATAGCCCAAGAAGGGTATTTTAAGAACACCTGTTTTGTTCCAGATATGCACTTGTTTCATAAACAGAAACCTTGAGACATTTTTGGAATCTTGTGATGTAGTTCCTATTTTTGTGCAGAAGATTCTACATAATTTATGCAACAAGCGTTTTGGATAAGCGTTACATTTGTTTGAAGAGCCCGAAGCCCATGCTTACCAAAGGCTATTTAAAGGACGTTTCTAAACCTAGAGAAAGCAAATAAGCTGTGTGTGTGCAAAGAGATTTTAGGGTTTAGTTTGTTATTTGTGATCCACTCTTATATAACTTTGATATCAGAGTTGGACCGTGTTTTTGAATTGTTCTTGGTGAGCCATTCATGCATCACTCAGATGCTTGAAGTGGACTGAGTTTATTGAGTTGTAATTGTGAATCACTCATGAGCTTTTAAGCAAGAGTGGATTTTGTGTCATTTGAAGTGTGTCTTCTATTGTTCATTGTTATAAGTTTTTATCAATGTTGTGTAATTAAAGGGAAGTGAGAAGGGTTTCATATCTAGACGTGTCTTAGATAAAAATAGCACGAGTAGTGATTAGGTGCGAGGATTGTAAACCGGAGGTTTTTTACTTGGGCTTCAAACTAATACTATTATAGTGGATTTTCTTCCTGGCTTGGATGCCCCCAGATGTAGGTGATGTTTCACCAAACTAGGTTAATAATTAACTGTGTTATTTACTTCCAGCAATTTACTTTAATTGCATAATTGTTTGTGGTGTGTTATTGTCCTGATCCCAATGTTGTGAAATATTATACGACATCTGGTTTCTGATTACTAGAATTTCAATTGCTATCAAAGCAGGAATCCTGCTCTATTTCTCGGTAAGATCCGGGGAAGATACTTTCTGGTACTATGGAAAAGGAAGGAGGAGGAAATGTTAACAGATCCTCCATCTTAGATGGAAATAACTAGGACTATTGGAAGGAACGCATGGTGGATTTCCTAAAATCTATGGATAGCAAAACCTGGAAAGCTATCATCAAGGGTTGGGAACATCCTATTTTTAAGGATAAAGATAGGAAGGAGACTTTGAAGCCAAAAGTGAACTGGTCTAAGGAAGAAGATGAAACTTCCATTGAAAACTCCAAAGCTTTGAATGCCCTATTCAATGGAGTTGACAAAAACATGTACAGATTAGTAAACACATGTATTGTGACCAAAGATGCTAGGGAAATTCTCAAAACCACTCATGAAGGCACATCTAAGGTGAAGATGTCTAGACTTCAGCTGCTCACTACCAGATTTGAAAATCTAAAGATGAAAGACGACGATAGCATTCATGACTTCCACATCAATATTCTTGAAATAGTAAATTCTTTTAGTGCTCCAGGAGAAAAGATGTCAGAAGAAAAGTTGGTTAGGAAGATTCTCAGGTCCCTACCCAAGAAATTTGACATGAAGGTCACAACCATTGAAGAAGCCCAAGACATAAGCAAACTGAGAGTGGATGAACTTGTTGGGTCACTTCAAACTTTTAAACTGGCTATTAGTGATAGATCTGAAAAGAACAAAAACATAGCTCTTACTTCCAACATCAATGATGAAGAGGATCAATTTGACTTTAACACTGATGAAGGAATCTCTAATTCTATTGTGCTTCTTGGGAAACAATTCAATAAGGTACTGAAAAGTATGGATGGGAAGTCAAGACGAAATCTCAAGAACATCCCATCTAAAATTAACAAGAACAATGACTTTCAGACAAAAACAAGAACAGAGGAGAAGCCAAATCAAGTTAGAAGCATTCAATGTCATGAATGTGAGGGTTTTGTCACATTATACCAAAATGTCTAACATTCCTCAAGAAACAGAAGAAGGGCTTGACTGATTCTTGGACTGATGAGTCTGAAGGTGAAACTGATGATGAAACTGCTAAGCACGTTACAGCATTAACTGGTAGATGTGATTCTGACGAAGAATCTTGTAATGAAGATGTCACTTATGAAGAATTAGCGGCTTACTACAAGGAACTTTGTATCAGAAGTGAAGAAGTGTGTAAGTTACGAGAAGAGCAGAAAGGGCTTATAGCTCTACTTCAGGATGAAAAAGAGAAACTTCTATCTACCATCTCTGAACTTCAAGGTGAAGTAGTCCTATTGACCTCAAAGCTAGAAACTATGACCAAATCCACAAGGATGTTGAACAATGGATCTGATGTGTTGGATGAGATTCTTCAAATTGGGAAAGAAGTTAACATATTTACTAGTATATGGTTTAATTATCAGTCTTTAAATAATCAAAGAAAAACCCCTATGATAATTTCTTTTCCTGTTGATGTAAAGGGTGGGCTCATAATGTCTGACCAAATGTTACAACATCCTGCCAGACTTCAGAAAACTCATACTAGAGGCAAGTTCCAGCCTTGGAAATGTCATTATTGTGGTAAATATGGTTACATAAAACCATTCAGCTACAGATTGTATGGTTATCCAAAAAATTCACCTCAACCTAGGGCTAATCATTTAAGGATTAAAACTAGAAAGGAGTGGAAAGGTAAGGATGTTGTCACTAGTCTCATAGCACATACCTCTTTTAGAACCTTATCTAGAGAGGACTGGTACCTTGACAATGGATGTTCTAGACATATGACAGGTGTTGAGAACTATTTAGTATATTTCAAGTCTTATCCTACCAGTTTTGTCACACTTGGTGATGGGGCTAGAGGTGAAATTAAGGGAGTGGGAAGGTTAGCTTGTACTAGACTTCCTAGTCTAGATGATGTACTTCTTGTAAAAAAATGACTGCCAATCTGATCATTATCGGTTAGGTATGTGATCAAGGTCTAAATGTGAATTTCACCAAGTCTGAATGCTTGGTTACAAATGAGAAGAATGATGTTTTGATGAAAGGAGTTAGGACTAAAGACAATTGCTATTTGTGGGTTCCTCAAGAAACTACATGCTCTTCCACTTGCTTATTTCTCAAGAAAGATAAAGTCGAGTTATGGTCTCAAAAGCTTGAACAGCTGAATCTCAAAGGTATGAAAACAATTGTGTCTGAAGAGGCCTTTGGAGGTATTCCTAAGCTCAAAATTGAGGAAGGCAAAATATGTAGTAATTATAAAATTGAGAAGCAATTTAGGATTTCACACCAGAAGTTCCAACATCTTAACACAGGTCAATTTGAGAAATTAAGGGGCAAATTTGGAATTTGCCTTTCAGCGAAATTATGGCAATTACTGTTGTGTAAGCGTGAAACTGAATTTTTCTCTCTCCATTTAATATTGCACGATATCCCTTGCAAATCATTACAACCTTACCAAATTTTTTTTCAAATTCTCAAGAAACCACTATAAACCTACTTTGATGCTTCTAATCTCTTTTGCTTCAGAAAACTGTTCATCTCGGGTATCTCCTAAAACATTCCTCTCAACATGCAACCTGAATCCAAGATGTCTAACACTAACGTCTTAACACCCGGTAAGTGCTATGAAGAGAAAATTGTTATTACCCCAACGGAGACTAGGGTTTCACATTCAAAAATCAAGGATTTTTCTCCATAAGTGATCACTAATGGTGTTATAATCTCCATTGTTGTTCCACAAGCTTCATCGATGGGAAAAGCCAAAATTTCTATTGCAAAGGAGGCTAACTCCTCAAATGTTAGTAAAGACTCTTCTCCTTCTAAGAGTGTTCAAAAACCTCACAGTAATAGGAAATCTGCATCATCTGTTGTCAAGAAACCTCTATCTATGAGGAGTCTATATCTTGATCCTCTCTCAACTCCTAAGGAACCTTCTGTTTCGAATGTTGATTCATCTTATGTAGAACACACTACTATGAAAAACCCATTTAACAACGGTTGGGAATGACATATAATGACGCGGGCGAAGGCGTTGTTATGTAGTTTGTCGTTGTAAGTTCGCTATTTCTACAACGGTCTGGAAACCGTTATTGAAGGCAGGACGTGCGCCATATATCACAACGGTTATAATAATAAACCATTGTGATACATACACTTCGGTACTGGGTTCGAAACCCATCAGCAGCGAATTATGTAAAACATAAATTACCTATGATCTCGGTTACAATAGATAACCGTTGTTGTAAGTACCCTGAGTTTATTATATTAAATGTAGATTGCTTATTTTCCAAACACCTCACTAAAGAAATATACATGGAATCAATTTGATGAAGAAGTTTATAATCTGCAAATTAAATTGTTCTTGAAAACCAACTTAAACAAACCAATGTTTTCTGATTGCATTCGTCTCATCGTGCATTTTACACTATTTTACATATATATTATGGTTTATTGATCTGACTCCTTCGATATATCGCTATCTTCGATTATAGTTAAATTTCCATAAGAACAAGACATTGGATAATCTGCCTCATCATCATCACTTATCATCATAATTTTTATAATCAGAAGTTTTACGATTATAAGTGTTGATGGAGAGGCAGATTAACTAATAATTTATTGTTAATGAAATTTAACTATAATGGAAGATGGCGATGCATCTAAGGGGCCAGATCATTATACCATAATATATATATTAAACATCGTGAGATGAACGATGAGAGGGATGCAATTCGAAAACATTGATTCATATAAGTTGGTTTTCAAATACAACTTAATTTGCAGATTATAAGTATCTATGTCAAATTAAATGAATGTATTTTAAGTGAGGGCTGGTGAAACAAAATATCTACATAGAATATAATAAACTCAAACAACATTCTATACTAGATCCAGATTTTATAAACTCATATAATACGCTTGCTATCACCAGCAAACTTTAAGTGAGGGTTAGTGAAAGAAACAATCTAAATAGAATATAATAAACTCAAACAACATTCTATACCAGATCCAGATATTATAAACTCATATAATACGCTTGCTACCACCAGCATCATCACCCTGTATCATCCCCTTAACCTGTAAGGAAACACAACAAACTTCAAAAATGAGCATCCTCAGTTGAAAACAAACCCTAAAACCATAATCCAGTGAAGAGTAAAGAGAGGAACAGGAATAACGCACCTTTTAATGAAACTAATCATGGAACAGGAATCAATTATGATGTTCAACAAGTTTGGGAATCAATGACGAAGAAATATAAGGAGGAAGAAGCTTACACAAAAGCTTCATACTTCTTATATTTCTTTTCATTGTTTCTAAAACTAGATGAAGTTTACTTACACTGTTGTTTCTTCATTTACTAACATCTTGTTCGTGAAGCTATGAAAAAAAAGTATAAGGCGGATGAAGTTTCCATCATAGCTTCATGCTTCTTATACATTTTTCCATAGCTACACAAACATTATGAAGTTTCCAAAGTATGGTCTTTGTTAAGGTAGTGAAAACGAATCTGAAAAAATGAGAACAATCAACAAAAACAACATGCAACAAACAAGATAATGGGAAATATCTAACAATAGATGGAAGAATAAGAATAACTTAACGTATGAAGCACAAGATTCACGACTAATGGTGAAAACGAAGAGAAAAAATGGGTTCTAGGGTTTCACTTTGAAGGCAACGGCGCTACTGTCAATAAGTGAAAGTTATTTCGCTTATATATGGGTAAACTATTTCACAACGGTTAACAATACCAACCGTATAGATAGGTATTTATTTATTATAAATATATCACTACGATTAAACAGAAGAACCATAGTGATAACCCTTAACGTTAAAGGAATAAAATATTTTATGGCGTTGAGGTTCGAACCGACGAAAGTTTGAGTATATCACAACGGTTGGTTATGTAATTTTATTAGTTGCATTCCTGTCTTCATAATGTAATTCAAACATCAACAATGTAATTCACAATGCATCTGCAGTTTAAACATCAACAATGTAATTCAAACCCTAATTCAACTATTACATTTCATAACAAAGTAAACATTAAACATAAAGGAGACAAGAAAACATAATATCTTGAGATTTCCAGAAAATATCTCTGATTTCAGTTTGTTCTTCAAATTCTTGTTCTTTTTCTTTAAATCCTCATACATAACATTAAAATAGCCCACAACTTCCAACTCTGACTTCATAATTCTCTCATCTTCATTTCCATCTCGTTCTCCCACGCCTTCATCCCATATGAACAAATTACATGTTTCATCGCTCCTCCAAAATGGACATCTCCAAAAAAGCCTTCCTTTATTTTGTCCCTTCTTTCATTGGTACGAAACCATACGACCATCACAACCACAAAATTTTCCAGATCGAGATTTTACAGCGGAAGAAGACATAGAAACACCTTTGGATGATTTTGTCTTCAAATGCAACATTGCAACACCTTAAAGTAGAACACTTTCTTGTTTTTGTTGTCTTCATCCCGACAATGGTGACGGCGTTGGTGTTAGGGTTGTTTCATCTTGTTTCTTTTTTCACTGGATAAATTGATATATACTTGGTGTTTAAAATACATAAAAAGAAGCTTCAGTTTGTAACAACGGTTTTAAGAAATTACCGTAGTGATATCCTTATTATTTTTTAGTTAAATATAAATAAAACTTAAAAAGGGCGCATTTATGTCAAAGGAATAAACTATTTGAGGGCGATGAGGTTCGAACCCATGAAAGCTTGATTGTATCACCACGGTGTTCACAACAACCGTTATTATACCCTTGAAATTTCTAATTAAAATAATGCGCGCGCATCTAGTACGCACTATAACAACGGTGTATAGAATGCCATTGTAAACCTGGCGTTGTTGTTTGGGCATTTTGTAGTGGTGACATAATGTTGAACCTGCTATTGCTAAGGTTGATGTGAGTGTTACTAAGTATGTTAGTATAGAAAACCCTAGTGCTGAAACAAACCTAGGTCAATCTGAGTTGAATATCATTGTTAAAGATACTATCGATAAGAGTGTCCTTGTCTCACCCCCTAAAGCTATGACTACTGACCCTATTTCCAGTGTTATTCCTGATGTCAAGACATCATTGGCCCAAACTGCTCAACTTATGGAAACTTCACAAGAAAACCCTAATTTGAGTGAGCCTGAAAATTTTCCATTGATAGAAATACTCGCATGTTAGTTTCTAGTGTTCAAAAGGAAGCTAGATCTGTTGTTGTGCTAGATTTTACAACATCCTTGGCTCAAACTGCTCAACGGGTTGAAACCCTTCAAGAAGACCCTCGCAGTGAGGCTGTTACTAAATCCGTTTCTATTGAGTCCTCTGAGAAAAATGTCTAGAAAGAAGAGGTTAAAGATAACTTGGTTGATAATGAGAAAAAGGATCCTGATGAAGAAGGAATGTTGATTGATAATGAGAAGAAGACTATTGAAGCTGTCAATATTGTTGTAGCGAAGAAAAATTGAGATTAAGCTATTAAATAACTTAACTCATAAAACAAGAGTCGCCACGACACTTTTATTTTTCCAAAGGAATGGGAAAAAGAGAGAACAAACCCCACATAAGTTTTAAAATAAAACAGAGAGACAACGGGTAATGGGTTGGTTATGCAATGGGAAGGTGTCAACACCCAAAACATCGATAGTACTATATAGGAACCCCTTAAAAATCTAAGTTTGGCTTAAAAGGAGTTGTTTGTGAAAGATTGGGGAGATGAGAAGAGAAATAGTTTTGTAGGGTTTTTGGTGTTTGACAAGACTTCCTAAGTCTCATGCCTACGTACCCACAAAGTGCAATGGAGGATCAAAACCTTGTAGTTCATGGCAAAAATAACAAAAGAGTTTGTTTTGAATGATTTTAAATGGAAATACAAGTTGTCGTTTTAAGGAGAAAACTCAATTAATCCCCTACAAGTATATGAAAATGGACCTTTGCATCACTATTGAGAGGGGCTCCAACTTGGATAGAAATCAACAAGTATGCAACTAACTTTCTTTAGTGGAAAAGAATCACCATCAAACATCACTATGGGGATAGGAGAATTACATCTCAACTATGAAAATGACTCATGTCTAATCCTTGAGAAAAAAGCTTTAAAAGAGAAACGTGCACAAAGGGAACAAAATAGTTTGAATGAGTTGTGTATTTTTTAAGTCTTTTGAAATGGTTTTGATATGCTTAAGATGAATTAGCATTTATTTAAGAAAAATAGTTTGGAAATCACTTGATAAAAGTCAAGGTATATTGGGAAAGTGGTTTAAGTTTGAAAAGAAGAAGGTTTTGATAAAATGAAAAGATTTTGAAATTTTAAGAAGGGGAGGAGATGAAGAGGCCACCCTAATAAAAGCAATAAAGTGTAAGTGTGTGCAAGTGAACTAAGCAGAACTTGACAAGAGTCAAGGCCAAAGCCTCATTCCTTTGGAGTAAGCCACACGTAAGAAAAGCACAAACCAATTTATCAGATAAAAGAAGAACCCATGCCAAAAGGTCAAAACCAAAATATCAGAGTCAAGTCTTTAAGAAATGAACCCAAGGTCAAAGGTACCAGATGAATTACAAGGTCTCAAATCACAACTCCAAAGCAAAGGACCAAGAACCCAAATCTAAGTCCAAAAGTTCAACATCCAAGCATGGGATAGTAACCAATAGTCCAAGGAAGCAATTAAGTCTTTTAGGGGGTTTTCCTTTATTAATGTCTTTAAAAGAAAAAAGAAAAGTCCAAATGGACAAAGGAAAAAAAGAAGCATAAGCATAAACAATATGAAATGTAAATGATGAAATAAAAGCATAATATAAGGAGCAAGAAGTATAGAACATAAAAGTAAAGGTGCAAGAAAAGTAAATGGAATAAATTTAAAGTTAGCACAATAATACTGTTAGTGTTAATGCTAGAATTAATAATTCGATTTGAGACATTTTTAGCGCTATGTTAAGCAATCGTAGCACAATCTATAAGGAAGATCATACTATGGGAGGCTGGTCAATAACAATTTATGTACCATACATGTTAGAGATATGATAGAAATCATACTCCTAAAACATGTAGCACAAGTAAAAACCAAGGAGGGATCAAACACTAAGGCAAGGAGATTGGTCCATTACATCAATCATTCATGACAACTTAGGACAAACGTATGCATCAATCCAAAGTACCTCCAATGATTATTGATCAATTGAATGGTAGATTTGAAATGATGAGAGCTCTTCAAGCATCAATCCAAACATCATGAACAAGATGGACAACAAATTGTTGCACCCCAAAATTTGCCCTCTGTTTTCTAATCTTATATGGCTCGTGTTTCACATTCATATGCATCTCCATTAGGTCATAACTTTGCATTCATTCATTTGCATTGAACTCCTTAAGACATTGATCAAGGCATTTTTCCTATGATTTAAGTTTTCCCTATTCAGAGGTGATTTATCTGGCTATCACACCCAGATTGAGACCAAGGTTTGAGCTCACACCATCATGAGTATCTTTCTATCAAAGTTCATCCAGCTACAAGGCTTTCCTCTACCAAGATTCATCAAGTTTATCTTCTTCAAGATTTCTCAAGAGTATCAAGTGTTTGGGTTTCATCTTTGATTTTAATTGAGAAGTTTGTGGATTAGGGTTTTGGGTTCTGTCATACCCAAAATTTTGACCACCAAGATTTCCCATCATTGTACAAATCATCACCACAATATGGATGTACCTTCATGCCTCATCAATCTCCTCAAAGATGATTGAGCATTCACTGCAATCAAGACTTAGGGTTTTAAGCCCTCTCAAAGCACTTAGACAAAGGATCAATCAAGAAATGACATGATATTCAACTTGTCTAACCTCTCAAACATCCTTAAATGATCAATATGACTCCCACATCAAGAATCAAGCACAAATATTGCAACATTCCAAGTGGATTAAGCCTCAAGATCGCCAGTGTCACCAAATTAGGGTTTCGGACGACCAAGGCCTCTAGATGGAAATTATCCTATGAGAATGAGCCAATGATTTAAAGCACAACCCAAGATACTCCAAAGGACCTTATGGACCCAATCATCAAGTCAATTTAGCTTCAGGGGATGCATTCATAAAAAAAATCAGGAATTAGGGTTTCTTGACCTAATTCACCCCTAAGTTGACTTTTGGAGCAAAGCTTGAGCCAAGACCTCAAGAAATAATTTTGGGACCTCAAATACACCACATTGATCCATTTGCAACAATGAATTGACCCAAGAAGCTTGATTCACAAGTTTCAATTTCATCTGGACCACAATTAGGGTTTTGAGGAAAAAATCAATTGTATCTTTGACTTTTGACCAAGACATGCTCCCAAACTTTGGGACATGATTCAATACACCTTATAACACCTATGGAGTCCATCCATTAAGTTTTAATTAGGTCAAGAACTTGATTTCACAAAGGATAGCACAGTTTGGATTTCATCTGATAAAAAGTCAACTGTGCACAAAATCAAGTTTGACTTTTTGGAATTTTTCACAAATATGGTTCCCCTAAGTCAAAAATAATGTTAATGTATGGTATTGATCATCATTCATTAAGAAAAATCAAGAAAAGTGAGATTTCTTGCAAAAGGGGCAACCATAAGAAACCAAAATTTTTCTAAGTTATGGAACAAAAGTGATTTTGGTACCAACTTCCAAGGATCATAACTTGAGATCCAAACTGCCATTTTGGATGATCCAAAGCCTGATTTGTAGGTCTTCCTACATTCTACAAAAGCTTCAACTACAAGAAACTCCAATTCTTCATGGATTTTAAGTTATGGAGTGATCAAAATGACAAAAAGGAAGAAAATGACACTTTTCCAACACTTAGTGAAAATCTTCCTAAGTTACCAGCCTTGGACATCAATGTTCTTGAGTATTTTTCAGTTGGATTCGAATAGTTTCAAGAAAAACTATGATCACACATGTATTGTATCATATGAGGGCTTTCTAAAAAGCACAAGAGCCTCCCATAACTCAACCAGAGCAGGGAGATATGATCCCCTCAAAATCATCATTTCCATCTGTCCTAAGCAAGGCAGAATTTGGTGTTTTGCTCGATTTGGCAAAATTGGACAACTCCAAGCCTTGTCATTAATTTGGACACATCAGAGGACAAAATCCAAGGGGGATGATCTGATCCCCAAGCCTCCAAAGTCCAAGAATCTACATATAGCCATAACAAACCTAAAAATGCTAAAAAGTGCAAAAGATTCCAATTTTGTTTCCAAGCATTCAATGGATGCACCAAGGTGGCATGGATTGAGACATTCCTAACTAAATGAGTCAAGATTAAGCTCTAAATTAAAGGACCATAGGCTTGTGCCCTAACCTCAAGTCAATGACTATAGGAGACTAAAGATTCCATTTGATCCACATTGGCCAAAGGCCTGCTGCAGTTGCCACACACTATTGCTGCAAAAAAAAACTTGTTGCACTATAAATAGACCTTAATTCTGATCAGTTTAAGTACACCAAAGCACTACAAAACTTGATTTCCTCGAAATACCTTCTTAGGCCAAAATACCTTCTTTTGCAAGTAATCTCTGAGTTTTTGAGTTAGAGAGCAATTTCACCATATCTCATGATCCAAACACATCCAATATGTCATATCTAAGTTGTTCAAACACTCACTTGTGATCTGAAGCACCAAAATCAGAAAGTCAACCTCCAAAACCTCAAAATTTGACTTTTTTGCATTTTTCAAGCCATGTCTTGATTCAGTCACTTCCAAAACCAAATCAGGCCTCAAACACACTCCTAATATCATCCTCAAACTGTCCCAATTGGTTTCCCTCATCTAGAACACCACTTAACAGAGTTACTATCTTGGTCACTTTTGCCTCTTTTGCAAGAAAAGGCATATACTTGTTCCTGAGGATTCCAGCTGGTTCTGATCATCCTAAAAGCTTCTAAGGGGTCAATTGAGAGTGTTCAAAACATTGAATTACTTCTGGCACAAGGAACTTGGCAGATAGCACAAGAAGCTCCAAGAGGTAAGTCTATCACAACTTGAACTCTTTGAATCATGCATTGCTTTGAGGTTCATTGATCATGGACCTCTCATACATATCATATGTGTTGTGTTTGAACCAATTCAACATGCTATTATTGCCTGTACCATGAGATAGCATAAAACATGCAAAATTTAGGCCTATTTTGAAATCACTATCAGATTTTGAGATAGAGATATTTTCTAAAAATTCCAAGGGCACCATTGGATTCCTCATGAAATTCTGGGTCAGATGCACCTAAATTTTGTCCTAATCCATGGAGAAATGAGAAAGTTAGAGGCTTCACGCAAATTGCCAAAACCAGGCCTTGCCTTGGGCAAGGGCCAGGCCACGGCGCCTTGGCCAGGCCTAGAAACAAGCATCCCATATGTATTTATGGGGTGGTTTTGATACACGGATGTATCACCACCCCAGTGATAGTGCGCATGTGTGTTTGGCTTGATGGTCGCGGATTCAACACCCACCCATACCATTTTATCACGTTGCCATTTTTTTTTGCTATTTTTCATATTTTTATGGTTTTTGTTAATTAATTCCAAAATTAATTTCTCTCTCAATTTTAATTATTTTTTATTGATTCTTTTTGAAAAAAATCACAAAAATGTTAAAATATTTTATTCCACAAAAAAAATCAAATTTATATTATTTATTTAATATAGTTGATATTTTTGTAAATAAACTCATTTTTTATTGTTTTTAAACATTTCAAAAATGAGTTTTCATCTTGAAAATCAAAACCAAATGAGTTTTAATTCATCTTGTGATTAAAACATCATTTTTCAAACCTTAATAAAAAAATCACAAGTTGTTTATTCAAACTTATTTGGTGTTTTTCTTAATTAATTTTCTTTGAAAAATTACTTTAAAAATAAAATTAGGGTTTCTTGATTTTGATCTTTCACAAATCTTTTTCAAAACATTTTGGGCCTCTAATAGAGTGTAAGACCCAACCCCTTTTAAAACCTAAAATAATTTGGGCCTCAGTCATTGTATAAGACCCACTGAATTTTCAAAAATCTCGGCGCGATCGCCATTTCAAAACAAAAACCATCTGGGCCTGCCCTTGTGTTGTAAGTCCCATTTCTTTTCTTTAAAACACTTTTGGGCCTCTAATAGAGTGTAAGACCCATCCCTTGTAAATAGAAACCTAATATGGGCCTCAGTCATTGTATAAGCCCCAGTACAATTTTCAGATCAACGGTATGATTACTGTTTTTCATCTGGGCCTCTCCTTGAGTTGTAAGCCCCATCACTTGTACAAAATCATTTGGGCCTCTCCTTAAGTTGTAAGACCCCTCCCTTTGTAAATAAAACCTAATTTGGGCCTCAGTCATTGTATAAGCCCCAGTATAATTTTTAGATCAACGATGTGATTATTGTTTTTCATCCGGGCCTCTCCTTGAGTATAAGCCCCAACAATCTTTTCAAAAACAACTTCCTTTTTGATTTAGGTTCAAATTCATAGTTGTTACAATGGAAGCTTGCTCGCTTGTAAGTTTTAAACAACTTTCTTTTACATACTTGCACACACACACACACACACACACACATATATATATATATATTTGTTTGTGCTGGAAGCTTGCTCACCTGTAAGTCCTCCTACCCTATTTTACATACTTGTCTATATATATTTGTATATATATGCCTGTATATATCTGCTTAGAGTTTTCCCCAACAATTAGGTCTAGAACTAGATAAAGCCAGTGGTTGCTCTTTCAAAACAGTCAAAACTAGTTCCCTATAGGAATTCTAGATACATTTTTGCCTTCTCTTGGGCTTAAAAAATATGGAACAAAGAGAAAGGCATTATTCCTGGTGAAACTTTTCTCAGACTGTCACTATTAGAAAATTGTCAAAGAAGTTCATTTCCCCCAGAGAGGATTAATTCTCGGTGAAACCTCTCTTGAATTTCTTCAAACCCTAGAACAGTTCACTAAAGAAAAGATTATTCTCGGTGAAACTTTTCTTGAACTCTTATTAGGTTTGGACCCACAGGCTTCCTAAAAGCCTCCCTGCCTCCTCTTGGGCTTTGTACAAGGACCCTCCGGCTTCTTAGAAGTTCTCATGCCTTCTCTTGGGCTTAATACAAGGACCCTGAAGACCTCTTAAAGGTATAGGACAAAACTTAGTCATCCTTTGTTATAGCAGTCTTTCTAAAAAGTAAAAACCTCAAACCAATTTAAGGGTTGAGTCTCATCCCTTAAAACACCAGCCTCCTCTTGGGCATCATACAAAGACAAACTCTTCCATATCAGTAGACTTGGACAGTCTAATCTCCTCTTGGATCTCAAAGATATTCTCAACTTCCCTATAAACATAGGAAAAACCCTAGTCATTTAATCAATCTCCAGTAGAGTTAAAACACCCACAGGATCTAAAACTCAATATTTATCCTAATATCCCCCAGCTAGGGTCATCATCATCAATACCATACTCACGGCGATAAGGAGGTCGTCCAACTCCTACCATTTCGGTGAGGAGAAACCCATGGCAATAAGGTGATCGGGTCACCGATAAAAATCGCACGCTACAGGTTCTCATCAACTTCCTAAGTCATCATTGCATTAGTGTGCACTCAAGGTAGGAAGATTAGGGTTTCTCACCCTTTATGTATAAGAAGGGAAAGTGTCATTCAGTTGAGTTTCACTTGAGGCTAGCAGGTTTAGCGTATGTGCATTGATGTTATCAGTTCAGTGGATTTAACCCAGTCTTAGTCAAGCTGGAATTTGTTTCATGATTAAGGCCAGGGTATGCAGGATTTATGTGGCTTGTAGTTTCAGTTAGGGTTTTGCACTCAGTCAGGACAGTTGTGAATTAATCAAGTTCTTAGATTGTAACAAAGCAGGAGTTTCATGATTGAAGATCATCAGAGATTAATACATTTGTAGTCAGGGATTTGGGTAATACATTTGTAATTCATATTTCAAGTCACGTTCCTCTGATTTCAAGGCATTTTCTATCTCACTTGGTTCATTGTTAAGGATTTGGTTTATTAGACTTCAAGTGGCCAAGTTAAGATGGATTTACTGATTCGAGGATTGATTCAAAGTTACATTAACTTTAAGTGAAAATTCAACAAATGTGTATTTTAGCTCATGAAGATTTTTGGATCACACACGGAGTTCAAGTTATGATGGTCATGTTAATTAATAATCGAGGTTTCAAAATTCTCATGGCTAAATTTGGTTGCATGATTCAATAATCGAAGTAAAGGTGCAAAATATTATCAAGTCAAAATCCATGTTCTTTTACAATTGTAAAGTCCATATTCACACAAGAAAAAAGGTCCAAAGTCTATTACATTAAATAAAAGGCCATTACATGATAAACCCAAGTCTTTTTACAAGTCTTACAACCAAATTTCATGAATTACAAAGGGAGAAGCCCATACCGTTACAAAGAATGAACAAGCCTTTGCCATTCCTCTTGCACATGATTCACACCACAACTTACCATGACTCAATTCACTACACCAACCAACACGCATATGAGCTGCTGTAAGCCAACAAACCAATGAACCAAGCCACAATCTCACACCATATTACACTATCTCCATTGAAATAAAAGCCAAACCAAATTCAAGTGTCACAAACCAATGTTGCAAATGAGGCCCAGTATAAAACCTGCAGTTTTCTCGTACAAAAACCATTACACATCTTGCAACCATCACCATTCACTAACACATACACACAATACACCACAAAACTTGACCCCCACAATACACAAAAGGTTTCCATGAAATCCGTTTCGCATCAGCCACACAAAAGAAGTCGCACAACATCCTACAACACAATACGCATGATTCACGCACCCTCAGATGCCTTCAGCAACAAAACCAAGCACACAATGAAACCGTTACGCAAAATTTGCCAGCTCACAAATTTTTCATGCCTCAAATACCCTCCTCTTCTCCTATAAAATATACCATATTCATTCTCTTTTCTCAACTTCAGTGGGAACCAACAATACTTTTCCAAAATCCTTCCCCAAACCTTCATCTCCTCATTCTCAAACATTCCTTCTTCCTTGAATTCACCTTCTGAACCTCACTCTCTCCCTCGAAACCATATTTTTCCTTCTTTGAGCCTTACGTAATCTTCTTTAAACCTTACAAAACCTTCTTCAATTCCTTCATTCTTCCCTTGCTTCTCCTTCCATCTTCTAACCACAAACTTTAAGCTACCCACAAACCTTAAATCCACCATCCCTCATAACCAACAACTCCTTCAAACCTGAAACACATTGAATAAGAAAGGAGAAGAGAGTTTAAGAGAAAATCGAAACCGATTCAAATCAAAGACAAACCTGGAAACAAAATTAAACCTGATTTGTGAAGAAATTATGAACGAGAAAGAGAAAGACGGAAACGAGATTCAGAGAAAAAGGTTGAAATTCGATTGGATGCGTTTCTCTTTTCAGCGTCTTGATTCTCCGTCTTGTTAAAATGACGAATTCGATGATGTTGTTTTTATTTTAAGAGAAAATTGTGTGTTGTGCATTTTGTTAATTTTGAAGATAGGCCAGTGTTTTTTTAACTTGATGAAGTTCTGTTGCTTTTTGCTTTTTTCATGAGGATGATTCTGGTAAACCATGTTGTTGTGTTTGGGCTTAGATAAGCTCCTGTTGATTTTACCTCATATCTCCCTTGTTTTTTTTTAAACACAACCGTGTCTTGGAGGATGATGGGCTCATGAACCCACTTGATTCCACCATACATAACCATAAGTCCAACGTTACACTCCCTTCCCCTTTTTATTTTATTTTGTTTTTTCTAAATTACTTTAACATTATTTCTCTAACTTTATTTTTCTTCTAAATTTTCAAACACTAGTTGTTAGTATTTTGCTTTGATCTCTTTTGTATTTTTCCGCATTAATTTCTATCTTGTTCATTTCAATTTTACTACCTATTTTTATTATTTTTATTTCGATTCTTGGTCGATGAAGTCTTTAGAATCACGAATGTTGATTGTTGAGGTTGTTTAACCTTCATTATTTCAAATCTGTAGTGAATGATCATTGAGATCATTTTCTATACTTTGGGATCGTGATAGGTTACCTTCGATTAATCGATGAAAGTTTGTGATTAAGACGAGACCATTCTTCTTTTCTTTTCGTGTGGAACGATTCTTTGAGAATGATCTACATATCATTTCTCTATCATGTTTTAGCACAAACATTGTTACTTGAGCGACCTCCTATAGCATGATCTTCATAGATCGTGCTACGATGGCTTAGTGCTAAAGTGGACCTGATTCCTCCGATCAATGATAATTAACAACTAACCACTGATTTTAATTTTTGTTTAATATTATCTTTTTGTCAATATATCACTGTTATATTATTGTTCGTATTATCATATTCATCTTATCATCTTGTCATATTATCCCTATCTCACCTCTTCATCTCATTTCCTTTTCTTTGAGTCTTGAACTACTTGGTGTTGTTTATGATTGAGTTGTTTAATGTTTACTTGTGCTTTGTTCACATGTTCCATTAAAGCTCATAGTCCAACTTAATTTCTGATTAAGTTTGGAGTAGGATAGACATTAGGCTCTCAATCCTTTGCATGACAACATTAGGTTAACCCCCTTCTGACTTTAATCTTAGGTCCATATTTGTATGATAACATTAGGTAGACTTCCCTTTCTAATCCTCAACTATAGGACCATTTGACATGATAGCATCTAGGTGTGAGATCCCTTAGATTTTTCTTTTCCTTTTGAATGTCTCTCTTCTCTCTCAAATCAAATCAAAACACGTAACAAATACGATGAGTATTGTGCGCCACGAGCCTTAAGCACATGGAAAATGATGAGTGGGGAGTCTCTCCTTACTTATTCTAGAGTGCTTATCATATGTCCTGTTTGGGGCGATCTTACAAAGCATTCGCTCATACGTCATAGACTTTAGTGCAATACGCATCTCAAACAAAGTCAATTCACTTCTGTTAAAAAATCTTAAACAAACTGCAAATCATTTTGTCCTTCGGGATTTTCCGTCAAACCTTTTTCAGAAAGGGCATGTTATTTCCTTTCTAGCACAAACAGGCATCGACCCTAACTGCTGGAACGCGAACTTAGCATCGCTAATAAAAGACACTTAAAAATCGGTCGGCCAAACTATGAACGTTCTGATTTCTTCATTCTCGTGCGAATGAGGATACATAGGCACAAGACGGCAAAGTCTTGGTGAACACCCTTCCCTCTTTTTCGTCCGTAGTCCCACAAACTATGAACGCTCTTATTATTTCATTCTCGTCCTAATAAGGATACGTATGCACAAGAGGGCGAAGTCTTGACGAGCACCCTTCCCTCATTTTCGTCCGTAGTCCCACAAACTACGAATGCACTGACTTCCTCATTCTCGTCCGAATGAAGATACGTAGGCACAAGACAACGAAGTTTTGGCGAGTAACCTTCCCCCATCACCTGTAATACTCCGAACTATGTTGACTCTGACTTTCCCATTGCACGAGGGAATACGTAGGCATAGGATGGCGAAGTCCTATCGAGTCTCCTTTTGTTTTCCCCTTTTCGTTTCTTTTCGTATTCGTTAGCAAGTAGGATTTAGATAAATGCACCCTTTGATTAGAACATCATGAGTGGATCCCGTTGAATACAATGGACGCGAGGGGTGCTAAAACCTTCCTCTCACGTAATCGACTCCCGAACCCGAGATTTGGTTACGAGACCATGTTATTTCCCTTTTTGAGGTTTCACGATCATTTCCTTTCCCCTGTCAGGATAAATAACGTTCGGTGGCGACTCTGTTTTTCCGCCGGTAGTTTTTCGCATAAGACAGTTGGCGACTCTACTGGGGACTCTGGTTCCCTATGTGAGTTAATCCTAGCGCTTGTTTGTTTCTTGTCATTGGGTATTTATCTTTATGCTTTTATTTGCTTTATTTGTTGTATATTATTGCATTTTCTTGCATTTTATATTTGTTGTCATATTGTTCTGGCCTGCTGCTGTGTTAATGGGTAGGATTGTTCCATGAGAGATAAACCCACTATCCAGGCTTAAGTACATATATAGGATTAGAGTGGATAGTCGTATGGCTTGTGTGGCGTCTGGCCAAGTTTAGTTGACACGAGATCCATATTCAGATGAGGTTTTCTTTGGAGATATTCTATCATGTGTGTCTGATGCAGATGATAGGGTGTTCCCATAGAGAGCTTATGACTCTGGAGACCGTTCATGGGAAATCAGTTGAGGCCTCGTTGGGGGTGATAATGCCAAACCAGAAATGGTAAACGTATTATCATTTCTCGACCTAAGAGCCCGTGAGACTGAGGACCTACTAGGATACCTTTGTCCAAGACTAGAACCCGCATGTGAGAAGGGATGGGTTTTTGCAGGAAACTGTGACTTTCATCATACTCGGTATTCTGGTTGTCTTGTCAGTATGAACTTTTGAACCTAGTATTCTAGTATTCTCATCAGAGCAGACTTTTGAACTTATTCTACCAGCAGCGCAACAGTTATCCAGAATAATTGGAAGCTTTGATCCCATGTCTATTGCATTCATAACATTGCATAACATAAACATTTATGCATAATTTTGCATATAATTCTTCAACCAGCCAGAACTCTCATCCCGCCTTTGTTCATGACTAACCAGTTGATTCCCAAGTACTAATTCTGAACAAGTGGCGACTGTTGAAAGACAACAAAGTGTTTGAAGCAAGATCAAGCAGTGTCAAGAAGTAAGGTCAAGTTGGATGTTATGGGTAGCTATGTCAAGGAATAACTTCCTGAATGTTGATCCCCCACCAGGCTTTACTGTGACGACTAACCCACTGTACGGTTTTCTGCCTGATGAGGATCCTTCACAAGTGAACAATCTTACTCAAGCTCAGTCTATGCAGATCTATGTTGAGAATAAGGATATACATAAGCACTCTGTTGTCCAAAGTGAACATTCCTCTTCTCTTGATACTACAGACTATCGTGGTTTTGCATTCTCTGTGTCGAATTCCCAAAGGTAGGTCTCGATGATGAAAACCAAGGATGATCGCTCTATTTAGTGTACCTAAATAAATCTAACTGCAAGTATACAGTCGTATCGCGTAGTTTTAAAAGATTATCGATCCCACAGAGACTAGAAATCGAACGCACCGTTATTTATCGTTACTATGTTTATCTAAGGCTAATCAGAATTGGTTTTTTAGTCCAAACGAGAAATTAAAGGGAAATTAAAATTCGGGAATACTAGTTATGAATAAGTTATCGGTATATAATTTAGTAAACCTACGTGGAATTAATTAAACCTAAGCGTATAAAGATTTATCACCCTATGCATCTGTAGGAAAACCCAGTTTAAAAGCCCTCACCTCACACTCCCGTGGTTATTGCTTCAGACTATACTTCTAAGTCAATACGTCTGCTCTCGCTAGCCCGTATGAGGTTAAAAATACTTTTTGAAAACTAGTTAAACCTAATTAACTTTAAAGCGCTTCCGCTGTTTTTAAAACTAATGCCCGATTTCAGCTATCCGGGTAAAGCCTCACACTCCCGTGGTCTTGACCTTAACCTTTGTTACTTTTTTTTTACTCTCGTAATAAAAGTTGGGTTTAAAATTAAGAAATCGAAGCCAGAAGAAGAATTGATTATTGATTTTAGCTTAGAGAAATTAGATCCATTTTAGTTACTTCATTACGTACCGATAAGATCGGTTTAGCTAGACATAATAATGAAATTAAACGTAAAGGAAAAGAGATAAATAGACATAGACATAATTAAGAAGGAAATAAACAATGCTTTGAATTAAATAATGGAAACCTGGTAATTCGTAATAACATCAATAGCAATCCCTCCACAAGCTGGTAGGTTCTTGCTTGAATAAAGTAATTGGCAAATGATGAAGGTAATGAAACAAAAACTAAAACTAAGTTGTAATAGTTCCTCAATGTGAGAAACTATTACTTTGTTTGGTAATAGGTAACAAGGAATGGAAATGTAAACAAAGCAAAGCAAAATCTGGAAATAATTTGGCAGCAAAACGGTACTTCAGAATGCAGAAAATAGGCCACCATTTGTTCTTCGAAAACTCTCGTATTTATAGACTGAATTTAGGTGGAGGTTGGAGAGAATGTAGGCACTCCTCTTGACAGTTACGTGACTTTGACCCTAGTATTCTTCGGAGGAAAATGTGATCGTGTAACAAACTGGCTCTCTGAAACCTCGTAATCACGTTTCTGCTTCAACGTGTAAAATTGAGCGCATGACGATCGTGAGGCATTGTGACGGTCGTGATGTATTTTGAAGCTGCCACGGTCGTGGTGTACCTGTGACGATTGTCACATCAGCAAAGTTTGGTTTCTGCAATTTTTCTTCTCTTTTCTGCTCTTTTCTTGCATGTTTTGGTTCTTTTCCACACTTAGCATACTTTGACTTGCAAAATGGGATTACCTGCAAAAACACTTAAATAATCTCGAGAATATCGGATATTAGACGAAAAACAGAATAAGAAACTAACATAAATCGAAGTAAAAACATGATAATTTTTGTGTTATCAAACTCTCCCACACTTGAATCTTTGCTTGTCCTCAAGCAATCAATCTATTAAAACGGACAAACTTCATCAAATGCACATACCTGGTATACCAATGGATTTGAAAAAGAGTTTCTTGTTAGTAAGACAGGTACTAGTGTAAAACACTAAGGATACAATAATGACACAAAGCAACAAGCTTGTCATAGACCTCTCTTTTATACAATCCAGTTCTAATCATTATATTATAGTTCAACCATAAGTTTTCGTATCTATTTCACCCAGTTTCATTCTAACGCAATCACATTAAGCCCTTTGCCTTATTCACGCACGTAGTGGAGTAACCGGTTAGTGACTTTGATCCCTTTTTCTCACGGGGCCTGATACACAAGTTTGGTAACCCTTTATACATCCCATTCGTAGATTGCGGGGGATCGAACCGTAGTTCGCCCTACCAAGTCCAGAATCAGGTACCTCTGAACCAATCAACAACGGATTTTCTTTCTTTTCTTGTAAATTTTCAGAACTGTGCAAGTTGTTGCATATTCTATTTTTCTCGGCATATAGATAAGAAAGATTTTTTTCTCATATCATGATCTGGGCATTAAACACTTATATTCATCGGCTCCCTACGTGGTTTGTGATTTAGACGGTGCTGACTGCTGATATAAACTACTAGGGGTTACTTTAGGACTGAACTCAAGGTATCGTATAATAAGTATCGAAACTGATATCGCATACGCAAGAGGTCTAACGTGTCAAGACGATATCGATCTTGTTAGCAGTTTCCCAGCTTCCTAACATAGTTTAAAGCTTGATATGTCACGATGTGCATTAATCGTTAAAAAATTTTTTTCGTTATGGCAGAATAAAATGGGGAAATCGGAATACTGGACGAAAATACTCATATATTAACTTTGATAAGGAAAAATAAAATACAAGAAAGGGAAATAAAACGGAAATAAACTGACTCTCCCACACTATATCGGACAGTGTCCTCAATGTTGCGATATAAAGGGGATTAACAAGAAAAACTAAAAAAGACAAACAAAATAAAATCAAGGAGCTCCACGTCCTCTACCTCTAGAGCGTCCTCTTCCATGCTGCGCGACGTGATCAGGAATGCCCACGTGATGGATGTACTCATGTAGGCTCTACACTCGCAGTGTCAATGCACCCATCTCATCCATGAAACCGTCAAGCCTCTGACCTTGGTCAACTTTTCCTTGCTGGATTTGACGCATAAGAGTCATCATTTCATTGTGTTGCTGGTTTTGTTGCCATATAGCCCTCAAGATTTCTTCATTAGTAACGGGGTCTTGGTCAGGGCGGCAATGACGTCTGGAGGTAGAAGGAGCATCATTGGCAGGCGGTGGTTGGTTTTCTGGGGCGTTATCCATCTCTTGCTCCATCTCGTCAACAGGTCCATGTTCTTGATCATCAGGAGCAGGCACATTTTTCTCAGGAGCATTCAGATCAAAAAGCCAATTGGCCATATTCTGAGGGTCAATGCGGCTCCTGCATGCCATGATGATAGTTCTTATGGTTTTGGCGTGGACCATAGGATGGTATTTCCCATCTCGTCGTAACTTGATGAGCTGAGAGTTTTGGCAATAGTCTATGTCAAGGAACACTGGAGGTATGGAGGGTAGTCTAGCAAGGTCATTTTCCAAATTCAAACCAAGTGCAATAGAGGTGACAATCCCTCCAAAATAGAAGGGTTTGGAGCCTCTAGCACAGTTTGATTGTATGTGTGCTAGTAAAAATGGTGCGGCATTGATTAACTCTGAATGAAACATACAATGGAGGAAAAACAGCTCCTTAGAGTTTACCTTGTGGTTACTATCACGTGCAAAGATGGTGCTTCCCAATGTACGGTGAACATATCTGATGGCTGGGTTGTGGATATATGTTGCGTTAAGGCTATCCCAGCTATCGACTGTTGTTCCTGTCAACTGATTCCATAATTGATATGCTGCTTGAAAGAAAGTTTCCTGTGGTACTCGGCGGTGCACATCCTCACCATGGTGGAAACCAATCATTCCGGCCAGTTGCTCTTGGCCGATTGAGTACTCGGTACCAAACATGCAGAATTTAGCGATACCGGTTAATTGATTCGTCTCGCCCGAAGGAGTAATGTAAGTGAATGAATTGAGAAATTCGAGCGTTAGGGCTTCGTAAGTAGGCCGAATCTGAGTGCAGAGCTGCCATAGACCGGCATTTTGTAACATCCATTTAACTCCCTCAAGCATTCCGAGTTCTTCTAGACATGCAACATCTACGTAGCGAGTTGGTTGTACGGAACGTTGGTAGTAATCGATGTACCTATCCCTTTGACGCTCTCCTGGTTGGCCATCTCTGAAGTTCAATGTTGATAGGTCCGGAATTTGTCGTGCCATTGTTTGGTTACAGAGAAATTAGGGAAGAAAATGGGTTGTGGAGAATTGAGGGTTTGTGAAAAGAAATGGTGCACGGTATGAATATATATATATTGAATGGGGAAGACGAATGGTTAAGGAAAATGATTAATTGGGTCAAATGGTAATGGTGGGACGGTTATGGAATTGGAAAAGAAAGTGGGGCGGCTGGGTTTTGAATGAGGGAAAGAAGAGGGAGACGAATGAAGCAGTTCTGTTTTAACGCAGAACCTGTTCCAAACCCGCGTGACGGTCGTCACGGGGTTGTCACGATCGTGACGCTCACAATTTCTGGGTGGTGAAATAGTTTATGACAGAAACAATTCCAAACATAATATTTTAGTAACAGGCAATGGTAAGCATATAGAAACAACATTATATCGCATACACAGAGATAAGTAACATGACAACATAAATTAAAACAGAATTAAAAGTATGAACAGGAATGAAATTGAAATCATAAAGAGTCAACATTAGCAGCAAATGAAATTATCCTTTAAAACCAAAGAGGTGCTAGTAAAATACTAGCAATGTATCAAATCTGTATGAAGATCAAATTATTCCCGACATGAAAAAATGAAAACTGAAATAATGTAAAATTGTTCTAAAGTAAATGCATAAAAATCTTGAAAATAAAGTGCTTCATAAATCTAGCCAAGGCGTTTCTTCAAAGATGCGATGGCTTGATTTAAATGATCAAATTGTTCAATGGTCAAATCCATGAGTCCAACAATGTTTTGTCGCAGTGTTTAGCTCATCCTTTACTGAAGTGATTTCTTTATGATACTCATCCATAGTCTTTAGAATAGAATTCAGATTAGCAGCATAATTAGTGGTATCAACTTTAGGAATGTCAATGTTTTCTTGGAATTCCATATAATCAAGGTCATGATAATGAGGGGGTGTTTTTGGATCGATTTCAGGTTCATGAAAGGTTTCTTCTGGTTCAGGTACAGGCTCATCAAGGTCATATAGCCAATTATGTTGATTGTACACACTTGTGCGTTCATGATTTGGAAGTGTAAAGTGTGGTACGACAACATTGTTAATCAGAAGCTGAAAATGGTTCGGACCTTGGTTCCTAATCATAGCCCTATTGAAACAAAAAGTGATATTCATGGGTCTGAATTCTCCAAAGGGGTTAATCTTAGAAAGTCGGGTTCTGAATCCCATAGCATCAGCTATTTTTATAACTAGGCTACCTATCAGAATTGGACTATTATCATTATTAATAAGTTTGCAAAAGTTGTTCAGCATAAAAGTGAGTCCATTAACCTCTCTCGACTAAGAAGCACAAAACATAATGAAAAGCTCATCCCTCGAGACAGTGTTATCATTCTCAGGTTTACCAAATAAAGTATAGGCCAGGATCATATGAAAGTAATGGAAAGCGGGGTTATGTATTTCTGTTGAAAGCATAGGGTCCATGTCAAAATCAGGTTTTCCTGAAATTCTACCCCAAAAATCACTCAGCTCTCCTACCAACACTAAGTCCTCTTGAACCACAGAGAAAACATTAGGTCCTTCAGGAAATCCTAAAAGATCCGACAGTTCCTTTATGGTGAACTGGCAGCTGTATCCAAATAGTCTAAAGGTAATTCTTCCCCTGGTTAAACCTTTTCCACAGTGAGGGTTATAGCTTAAAGAGCTCAGGAATTCTAAAGTCAACCTATGGTAGCATTTATGTTTCTTGTTGGCAAAACCCTCCCAACCTAATTGGCTAAACAAAAAGTCTACGCTCTCACCTACACCTAAGGCTGTCATGGTGGGTCTGTGGGCAAATTTTGTCAAGGCAAAAGGTATAAGAGACCAAGCCTCATAGCAATGCCACTGTGCTCCATCTCTGAATTCTACTAACAAGTTATCCTCGTTTGCCATTAATTAGTACTTTTTGCAAAAAAATGTAAGCAGAAGAGGAGAACAGAAAGAGTAGAGAGACTTTATAATCCTGTAGTTTTTCAATTTTAAGATCAGCACAACATTTTCAAATTGAATTTAAAATGATATAAATGAAACTAAAAATTTGTAAAATAAAAATAAAACATAGGAAACGTGAAGAAATAATAAATATAAAGCAAGAAAAACAAAAATCATGGGTTGCCTCCCATTAAGCGTTGTTTTTAACGTCGAAAGCCTGACGAATTCAATTAGATGCTTAGTTAGGGGGTTCGGTGGGCAACTCTAAAAGTCTTAGGCAGTTCAAATAATCTCTATATTCAATGCTGTGATAGTGTTTTAGACGTTGTCCATTAACTAAAAATGGATTACTATTCCTCCCCTTTATTTCTATCGCTCCACTTTGTAGAATTTTTGTAATCTCAAAAGGACCGGACCATCTAGACCTTAATTTCCCAGGAAAGAGTTTTAATCTTGAGTTAAATAGGAGTACAACGTCTCCCACACTAAATTCTTTTCTAGATAAGCGCTTATCGTGCCATCTTTTAGTTCGTTCTTTATATATTTTAGCATTTTCGTAAGCGTCTAATCTTAACTCTTCTAGTTCATGCAGATCTAGGATACGTTTTTCACCTGCGGAATCATACCTTAAGTTCAATGTTTTAATAGCCCAATAGGCTTTATGTTCTAGTTCTACTGGTAGATGGCAAGATTTACCATAGACCAGCTTGAAAGGTGTAGTTCCGATTGGTGTTTTGTAAGATGTCCTATATGCCCATAAAGCTTCGTTGAGTTTAGATGACCAGTCTTTCCTAGAGGTGGCTACGGTCTTTTCTAGAATTTGTTTTATTTCTCGATTCGAGACCTCAACCTGTCCACTTGTTTGTGGATGATATGGTGTTGCTACGCGGTGTCTTACTCCATACTTTGATAGTAATTTGTCAAATACTTTTGATATGAAATGAGAGCCACCGTCACTTATGACAAGTCTCAGCACACCAAATCTGGGAAAGATTGTGTTTTTGAAAAGCTTTATGACTACTCGTGCGTCATTTGTAGGAGAAGCTATTGCCTCAATCCATTTTGAAACATAATCGACAGCTACGAGTATATATTTATTTCCAAAGGATGATGGGAAAGGTCCCATAAAATCAATCCCCCATACATCAAAGACTTCTACTTCTAATACACCTTTTTGAGGCATCTCATCGCGTTTCGATATGTTACCGGTGCGTTGGCACCGGTCGCAGTTTAGTATTGCAATGTGGACATCCTTCCAAAGGTTGGGCCAGAATAGGCCGGATTGCAAGATCTTAGCACATGTCTTTGAGGTACTAGCATGTCCTCCGTAAGGAGCAGAATGACATTGAGAGATGATGTTTTCTATTTCTTCTTCGGGGACGCAACGATGAAAGATACCGTTGGCTCCTCGCTTAAACAGCAAAGGTTCATCCCAATAATAATGTTTTAAATCATGAAAGAATTTTTTCTTTTGTTGATAAGATAAGTCTGGTGGAAGTACTCCAGTTGCTAAGTAGTTGACTATGTCAGCATACCATGGCAGGGTTTTGTGTGTGTTAATTTCTTCCACGACTTCTTCCATCTTTGGGTCATTCAACTGTAGAGTAGACATATCACTTTCTAGTTGGGCTATGAGTCGTTCATATGGGAAATCCTCATTAATGGGTACTGGCTCTGGTTTAATGCCCTCTAATCGGGATAAGTGGTCTGCTACTACGTTTTCAGTTCCTTTCTTATCTTTTATCTCTAAATCAAATTCTTGTAAAAGTAGGATCCACCTTAGCAGTCTAGGTTTTGCATCCTTTTTGTTAAGTATATATCTAATAGCTGTGTGGTCTGTATAAATGATGATCTTAGCTCCCACTAGGTAGGAACGGAATTTGTCAAGGGCAAAGATCACGGCTAAAAGTTCTTTTTCTATGGTAGCGTAGTTCATTTGGGCAGAATCTAAGGTTCTACTTGCATAGTAAATGGCATGAAGTTTTCTATCCCTCCTCTGTCCTAAGACTGCACCTACAGCATAATCACTTGCATCACACATGATTTCGAAAGGTAATCTCCAATCTGGTGGTTGCATGATAGGTGCGGTAATAAGATCTGTTTTCAGCTGTTCAAACGCTTTTAGACACTTCTCATCAAAGATAAATTCAGCGTCTTTCATCAATAGACCGGTAAGAGGTTTAGTGATTTTCGAGAAATCCTTTATGAATCGTCGGTAGAAACCGGCGTGTCCTAAGAAACTTCGTATTTCTCGTATGGTTTTTGGAGGTTGAAGATTTTTTATAATTTCTATCTTAGCTTTATCAACTTCGATTCCTCTATCGGACACAACGTGTCTAAGTACGATTCCTTGATTTACCATAAAATTGCATTTCTCCCAGTTTAATACGAGATTAACTTTTATGCATCTTTCCAGTACCATTTCTAGGTTCGATAGACATCCTTCAAAGCTCTGCCCACAAACAGAGAAGTCATCCATAAACACTTCCATAATGTCATCTATAAAATCAGCAAAGATTGACATCATGCATCTTTGGAATGTGGCAGGTGCATTACATAGTCCAAACGACATTTGTCGATAGGCGAATGTTCCATAGGGACATGTGAAGGTTGTCTTTTCTTGGTCATCAGGATGAATAGGAATTTGAAAGAATCCTGAATAACCGTCTAGATAGCAGAAATATGAGTGTTTAGCCAATCTTTCCAACATTTGGTCAATAAAAGGCAATGGGAAATGGTCTTTACGAGTGGCCTTATTTAACTTTCTATAATCGATGCACATTCTACTTCCAGTTACAACCCTTTTTGTTATAGATTCACATTTTTCGTTCTTAACAACTGTAACACCTCCCTTCTTTGGAACGACATGTATTGGGCTAACCCATTTACTGTCTGATATCGGGTATATAATTCCTGCTTCTAAAAGTTTTTTCACTTCGTCTTTGACTACAGTACTCAAGATCGGGTTGATCCTTCTCTGATGTTCCCTAGAGGATTTACAGTCTTTCTCCAGCATAATGCGATGCATACAAATAGAAGGACTTATTCCTTTAAGGTCTACGATGTTATAGCCTAATGCAGTTGGGTATTTTCTTAAGACATCTAATAGTTTCTTGGTTTCGGTCTGTCCTAAGTCTGCATCGACTATTACAGGTCGTTCGAGAGCTTCGTCTAGGAATCCATACCTTAAATTTTTGGGTAATGTTTTCAGTTCTAGGGCTGGTTTCTTCGAGCAAGGTAGATGATCTGGTGTAAGTGCTAAGCTTTCGCTTAGGCTATCGTCTTGATAAGGTTCACGCCAGTTATCATCATTGAAAATCGGAGGTATTGGAATTTTTAGAATATCTAAATATGTGGTCGGTTCCATCTCTATTTCTCTTACGCACTCATCTATGACATCTAGTAGATAGCATGTGTCGTCTATAGTTGGAGCTTGTAAGAATTGTGTCAAAATGAATTCAACCTTCTCTTCACAAACTTCAAAAGTTAGCCTGCCTCTCTTTACATCTATAATTGCTCCAGCAGTAGCTAGGAATGGTCTTCCTAATATGATAGGAGTAGTGGAGTCTTCTGTAATATCCATGATTATAAAATCGGTAGGGATATAGAATTGTCCTATACGAACTGGAACATTTTCTAGTATACCAACTGGGTATTTAACAGAGCGGTCAGCTAATTGAACATACATCTTAGTTGGTCTTAATTCTCCCATATCAAGCTTCTTGCATATGGATAAGGGCATAACACTAATACTGGCTCCTAAGTCGCATAGAGCTTTGTCTATTACGAACTTCCCAATTACACAAGGTATGGAGAAACTACCTGGGTCTTTCAGCTTAGGAGGCATTTTGTTTTGAATTATTGCGCTACACTCAGCAGTAAGTGTAACTGTTTCGTTTTCCTCAATCTTTTTCTTATTGGATAAGATTTCTTTTAGGAACTTAGCATACGAGGGCATCTGAGTGATGGCTTCTGTAAAAGGTATAGTGATATTCAATTATTTCAGAAGTTCGACAAATTTCTTAAATTGCCCTGCAGTTTTGGAATTTTTCAATCTTTGAGGATACGGAATAGGTGGTTTATAAGGTGGTGGAGGCACATAAGGTTTTTCTTTGTTTACGGCCTCTTGGTCATTATCTTCCTTTTCCTTGGGTTCATTCTCCTTCTCAGTTGTTGGGTCGTTAGCAGATTTTTGGTACATGGCTGGATTTTGAAGTCTTGGATCAATGGGTTCATCTAATTCTTTTCCACTTCTCAGTATAACAACATTTGCATGCCCTTTAGGATTAGGTTGTGGCTGTCCAGGAAATGTTCTAGCAGGAGCAGCAGTAGGTGCTTGTTGTTGAGCCACTTGGGAAATTTGTGTTTCAAGCATTTTGTTGTGAGTGGCCAAAGCGTCTACTTTGTTTGCTAACTGCTTAATCTGTTCACTAGTGTGTACGTTTTGATTCAGGAACTCTTTGTTTGTTTGAGTCGAGTAGCTATGAAGTTTTCTATCATCAGTTCAAGGTTAGACTTCCTGGAACATTTGGAGTAGCTGTTGCAGCCTTTTGATAACCTGGTGGTGCAGCAGGTGATTGACATTCAGAGGCAGCATGTCCAGCTATTCCACATAATTCGCAGTTTGGTGCTACAGCAGCCACGGTGGCTGTGGGTGTTATGGTCAAATTGTCTATCTTTTGCGCGATTGCATCTACCTTAGCACAGACATGATCTAGGCTAGAAACTTCGTGCATTCCTCCTTTTGGTTGGGATTTCTCCACTTGAGTTCTTTCACCTCCCCATTGGTAGTGATTCTGAGCCATGCTCTCGATGAGTTGCTGGGCTTCATCATAGGGTTTATCCATGAGTGTACCACCAGCGGCGGCATCTATTGTCAATCTTGTATTGTACAAGAGACCATTGTAAAATGTGTGGATAATTAACCAATCCTCAAAACCATGATGCGGGCATATCCTCCTCATATCTTTGTATCTTTCCCAAGCATCATATAAAGACTCGTTGTCTTTTTGTCTGAAGCTGTTGATTTGGGCTCTCAGCATAACTGTTTTGCTTGGCGGAAAATATCGTGCCAGAAAAACCTTCTTTAAATCCTCCCAAGAAGTAATAGAATTTGATGGCAAGGATTGCAACCAAGCCCAAGCTCAATCTCTTAATGAGAAAGGAAAAAGACGTAGTCTTATGGCGTCTGCGGTTACACCATTTGCTTTCACTGTGTCTGCGTACTGCACAAACTTGGTCAGATGTTCGTCCGGATCTTCTGTTGGGTTTCCAGAAATTTGATTTTGTTGCACAGCAGATAACAGCGAGGGTTTCAACTCGAAATCGTTTTGGTTGATAGCTGGAGCGACAATGCTGTTGTGAGGTTCTTGTTGAGATGCGACAGCATAATACTTAAGAGGTCGGTTTTGTGGTGGGTCGGCCATGTCTGTTTCTGATTCGGAATCTAATTCGGATTCAAGTTCAGGATCTGATTGAGATTCAGGTTCTGATAAAGGAAAAGGGATATCGTGAGCTAAGCAGTATTCTTGGATACGTCTTTTTACGGTAAGAAGACGTTCAGGTTCGTCTGTTGGTCGTATGAGGTCTTCGCCAGAAAAGCGAGTACTTGGCATACAATCGACAGAAAGGGAATTTTGGTTTTTGCCTTAGTCTATACGACGTAACAAAGGAATTACGATGTCGACTTAATTAGTCCCCGGCAACGGTGCCAAAAACTTGATCGCTCTATTTAGTGTGCCTAAATAAATCTAACTATAAGTATACAGTCGTATCGCGTAGTTTTAAAAGATTATCGATCCCACAGAGACTAGAAATCGAATGCACCATTATCTATCGTTACTATGTTTATCTAAGGCTAATCAAAATTGGTTTTTAACTTCAAACGGGAAATTAAAGGGAAATTAAAATTTGGGAATACTAGTTATGAATAAGTTATTGGTATATAATTTAGTAAACCTACGTGGAATTAATTAAACCTAAGCGTATAAAGATTTATCACCCTATGCATCTGTAGGAAAAACCAGTTTAAAAGCCCTCACCTCACACTCCCGTGGTTATTGCTTCGGACTATACTTCTAAGTCAATACGTCTGCTCTCCCTAGCCCGTATGAGGTTAAAAATACTTTTTGAAAACTGGTTAAACCTAATTAACTTTAAAGCGCTTCCACTGTTTTTAAAACTAATGCCCGATTTCAGCTATCCGGGTAAAGCCTCACACTCCCGTGGTCTTGACCTTAACCTTTGTTACATTTTTTTTTACTCTCGTAATAAAAGTTGGGTTTAAAATTAAGAAATCGAACCCAGAAGAAGAATTGATTATTGATTTTAGCTTAGAGAAATTAGATCTATTTTAGTTACTTCATTACATACCGATAAGATCAGTTTAGCTAGACATAATAATGAAATTAAACTTAAAGGCAAAGAGATAAATAGACATAGACATAATTAAGAAGGAAATAAACAATGCTTTGAATTAAATAATGGAAACCTGGTAATTCGTAATAACAGCAATAGCAATCCCTCCACAAGCTGGTAGGTTCTTGCTTGAATAAAGTAATTGGCAAATGATGAAGGTAATGAAACAAAAACTAAAACTAAGTTGTAATAGTTCCTCAACGTGAGAAACTATTACTTTGTTCGGTAATAGGTAACAAGGAATGGAAATGTAAACAAAGCAAAGCAAAATCTGGAAATAATTTGGCAGCAAAACGGTACTTCAAAATGCAGAAAATAGGCCACCCTTTGTTCTTCGAAAACTCTCGTATTTATAGACTGAATTTAGGTGGAGGTTGGAGAGAATGTAGGCACTCCTCTTGACAGTTACGTGACTTTGACCCTAGTATTCTTCGGAGGAAAATGTGATCGTGTAACAAACTGGCTCTCTGAAACCTCGTAATCACGTTTCTGCTTCAACGTGTAAAATTGAGCGCATGACGATCGTGAGGCATTGTGACGGTCGTGATGTATTTTGAAGCTGCCACGGTCGTGGTGTACCTGTGACGATCGTCACATCAGCAAAGTTTGGTTTATGCAAATTTTCTTCTCTTTTCTGCTCTTTTCTTGCATGTTTTGGTTCTTTTCCACACTTAGCATACTTTGACTTGGAAAATGGGATTACCTTCAAAAACACTTAAATAATCTCGAGAAAATCGGATATTAGACGAAAAACAGAATAAGAAACTAACCAAAAATCTAAGTAAAAACATGATATATTTTCGTGTTATCAAAGGACCCGGGAGCTCTTGAGTTTGCTGAAAGATATTTTGTGTTGGATGAGAAACTCAAAGCCATGGAAGGTCAGGATGCTTTTGGTATTGATGCTTCAAACATGTGCCTGGTACCCGACCTAGTGTTACCTCCAAGTTTCAAAGCACCGAAGTTTGATAAGTACAAGGGGGTAGTTGCCCAAGGCAGCATTTGGTGAAGTTTTGTAGAAGAATGACTTCGTATGTTCACAACGATAAGCTAATGATCCGCTGTTTTTAGGATAATCTGAGTGGGACATCATTGAGTTGGTACATGCAGTTAAAGAGTGGCCACATCCAATCATATTTGGGCTTATCTAAAGCTTTTCTAAAGCAATATCAATACAATCTTGACATGGCTTCCAGCAGCATGCGGTTGCAAGGCTTGTCTCAAGAGAACAACGAATCCTTCAGAGGGTATGCTCAGCGATGGAGAGAGTTGGCTTCCCGAGTACAACCACCACTTCTAGACAGCGAATTGGTTGACCTATTCATCGATACTTTGCAAGGCCCGTACTTGGATAAAATGATTAGCAGTGAGACATCAAACTTCTTTGACCTGGTAATAGCTGGAGAACACATTGAGAGCGGCCTAAAGAGTGGAAAAATCCAAGATGCCTCATGTAGCCAGGCTGGTGAGACTGAATCCCTCAGCAACTCCCAGGAGGAAGAAGAGGATGTAACAAATGCAGCCATGGCAGATGTTGAGTAATCTCAAGATGCACCGGTTAAATCTTTTGGTCCTTCATTTTCTCAGCAGTCATTATTTCCAGGGCCATGTTATCCTTATGGGAAACCAACCATGCCTAGGGCACCATGTCAGAAACCTTGGATCGCTCCTCACGCAAATCAATGAGCCCATGGCCGAGGATATCAGAATCAGCGGCATAATCAGAATAGGCCTCGTAACAACTTGGAAAGAAGGAATGCTCCTCTTCATCCAGTTCTTGTGTCATACAACCAACTTCTGCCACATCTGGTTCGAAACTCATTGGTAGAGCCTAAGACTCTCAAGTCGTTGCCAGAACCATACTTTCCTAGGGACGATTCAAATGTGAAATGTGGATATCATTCTAGATCAATAGGGCACTCAGCTGAAGATTGAAAAGCCTTTCATGCCAAGGTACAACATTTGATTGATAAAGAGTACATATCCTTTCCAGAAGGAAATTTGGTTGGGCATGTCAACCTCTCATCTATTTGAGCTCGAAGACTTCAAGGGTCATCTCCTAAAGCCAGTGGTCTAGACAGGAAGACATCCTCAACATTGGCAATCCTTGGGCCCTTTTATCATTTGCATTTCTAGTTTGTTTCCTGTTAAATGCTACTTGTTTTTAAACATTGTTGTTTTGAATGGTAATATTAATGAAGTGATCATGCATAAATTAATCATGTAGCATTCATTTTTTTTTCTTTCTCTTATATCGAAAAGAAAAATATATCCATATACCTCTTGTCCACTTTCATTATAAAATTATTGTTTTAGCAAATATTGGAGGGAGGATGATGAAAACGAGATACCCATAATTGCTGCTGGTATGTTTTTAGATAAAACCCTGCTAATGATGTACAGACATTTTTTCAAATCCCCTAAACACCGAAGAGATAAGGAGTTAGTTCCTAGTTAGCCACTTCGAGCCTAGAAGTAGGAGTTTGCTTAGGACTTTTAAACCCTCACATTTAACCCTGGGGCAGGGTAGTTGTCAGTTAATTTGGCCATGCGTTCGGATTTCAAAAAGAAAAAGAGGAGTGTCTCATTCGAGGACCAATCACATCCCAAGAGGTCATACGTCACCAACCACAATGGTTATCCCTCACCGCGAAGAGTGAGGTTGTTACAACCCTTTCGGAGAAATCAAGATAGCCAGTGTCACACGACGTGTTTCAAAGAGAAAAAGAAAAGGAAAAAAAGAAAGAAAGCCCGCTAAGTCAAAAACTTGAAAACGAGTGACTTAGGCAAAAATTAGGGCATCCCGCTGGACATTCAAAATCAAAAAAGTAGTCCAGGAAACAATTAGGGAACAAAGAATAAAAAGAGAAAAAGAAAAGGATCAAAAGGAAAATCCTCGAGCAAGAACAAAGTCGTGTAACTACAGACACCAAAGACAAGAGGGGTAATTGTCACTCTGAAAACCTTGTGGATTCATTAACCATCACTCCTACCATTCAATAAAAATTTTGAGAGATTTGGTTGCGAGACCATGCTCTTTCCCTTTTTGAGGTTTCTACGATCGTTTCCTTTCCCCCGTCCGGATAAATAACCTTGTGTGGCGACTCTGTTTTTCCGCCGGTTGTTTTTCGCGTTGCGACACAAATCATCCAATTGATCAAGAGAAAGAAAAAGAAAAGGAATGAGAAGGAGAGATGAAGAGATAACCAAATTGAATCAAAACTCAAGATCCATTCATCATCAATTTCAATCACCTTTCTTGGTGGATTAAGGCACTAAACGTATAATCAACTCAAAGCACTAAAATGAATCAAATGATTCATTTAATGATAGATTTGAATTGACGAAGGTTCATCTAACCTCATCAACACCCAAAGTCCATTGAAATTGAGGAGAAACTTGATCAAGAAGTTATGATCCAAGACAACAGCCAGCAAACAAACTAAAATGAAAAAATACACAATTAAAAATGCATGAAAAATAATTTAAAATGATTTTTAAAATTAAAATAAGATAGAAAATCAAGATGAAGTCTCTAAACAAATATTAAATGCTCAAGAAAATAAAGACAAGTCAGAAAATAGTCAAGGATCACATAATAATTTTTGGAGAATTTAAAAATGCATAAAAATATTTTTTAACAAATTAAAATTCATGAAAAAAGTGAAAAATGATGAAAAATATCAAATCAAGGAATAAAAATACGGAAAAATGGTCATAAAATAGAAATTATTTTTAGAAAATTATGAAAAAGATTTGGGGTGAAAAATATGAAAGGAGATATTCTTTAATGATTTTTTTGAAATAAAATGAGAAAATAAAACAATTAAAATGAAATGAAAATGCTGGAAAAAACCACTACCATTAGATCTGATCTAAGGATGAGAATCAGAACGTGTGCAACCATCAGATTTCATTTAAAATAGATCCAAAGGCTCAGATCAAGAGAGACACGGTGAAATTTAAATGAAATAATGCACATGATCTATTTTAAATCAAAACAACTCAGGCCATCATGTGAGCTTCTCCGGTCATCTTCTCCGGTGAGTTGCTCACCGGATTTTAGCAAATGGCAAAACTAGATCATGAGACCAGTGCCATTGTGACTGTCTCATTGAAGCGAACTCAACCATGTGCTTCACTTTCATTGATTGAAAGTGAACATGGAGAATTTAAGGGAAATGCAGTGAATCAAGAAAACACGAAAATAAAAATTAAATGACTAATATGAACAATCAACACAAGGTAAGTGACGGTAAATGATCAGAAGAAAATAGGCTACATCGTGGTAACTTGTTTGAGTCCAAAAGATGCTCAGAACTAGCTTTTCCAAATGATGATCAGAGGTGTTGAAAGATAGATTTGGTTAGACTAATTCAGTGAGCCTTAGAGCTTGATTCTTGTTGCAGAAGCTTCAGAGAAGAATGATGGAGCTAATGGAATCAAGAAATAAGGTTGAAAGAGCTTAGAATTTGAAAACGAAATCACAAATTTTTAAGGCAAGGTGGTGTAGCGTGCGATTTTTGTCGGTGGGGCGACCACCTTATCGCCATGGTTGGAATTGGGTGCTACTTTCTGATTTCTTATTTATCCTATGAAGCTGAAAAGGAAAGGGAAGCTATCTAAAACTAACCTTGCACGCAAATGTTTTCTTTAAAAAATGCTTAAGAGATTGAGGGGTCCGGGGTCAGGTTATACAATGGGGAGTTGTCAATTACCCATCCTATATGTGGTTTTCCACAGGTTGTTAGCAAATTCCTTCTGCTTATTCTAATTACTGGTGTTTGTCTGTTGTGGGTTGGGAAAGTTTCTCCTTTGGGAGTGTTGAGAGAGAGTATTTTTGTTGATTTCGTGTTTTTTCGATGTTTTTGGTAAGGTACGGGACCTAAAGTTTTTGTTTAGTGTGCGAAGGTACTGGACCTAAGGTTTTTTATTAGTGTGCTCGCTAAGATTTCGCAATCTTATGCCTACATATTCCCGTTAAAGAAAACAGGGAAATCAGAGAAATCATAGTTCCTCCTATTCTATGGGAGGAAAAGATGTCTGGTGTCTTGTTCAAAGCCCAAGATTGAAGCTAAAGGGTTATTTGTGTCTTGTTCAAAGCCCAAGAGTGAAGCTAAAGGTTTGACTGAGAGAGAATTTGTCACCTCTGAAGGTAACTATCTCATCTATTTATCACAACTGTTGGGTGATTGATTATAAAGGAGAATTACTTTAACTAGGATATGAGAATCCAGCAATGCCACAATTTCCTTTATGAGGGATTTGTCCTAAAGGAGAAAACTTTAACTTAGTGTGGATCAATGCCATTTTTCCTTAGGAATCTTTCATGCTAAAAGAGGGACATGGGTGTGGATGTAAATAATCCAGAGGCTTGCCACTTATAGCTATTAGATGAAAGAGGAAATTTACCAGGACAAGAGATGGACTACAGCTTGGATATTTGAATCAACAAGTGTGCCACTTACAACAATTATCTGGGGTTAAGGTTTATTTTATTGTCTGATTTGATGTGTGATGTACAGAGAAATGTCTTCCTACAGAGAGCTTTTTTATTTCCTCTGTGGGGATATTTGATTTGTTTTGGTATACCTTGATCAAAGCCCAAGGTTGAAGCTAAAATGATTGACTATGTTTAGGGAGTTTTATATCTGTCTTGTACAAAGCCCAAGATTGAGGCTGAAAAGGGACTGACTCTTTCGTGAGATCATTATACAAAGCCTAAGAGGAGGCTGGAAGGAATTGATTTCTTCCGGGGAATATTTTGTCTGTCTTGTACAAAGCCCAAGATTGAGGCTTAAAAAGAGAAGAAACTGACTCTGCTTAGGGAGATCAAAGCCTAAGAGGAGGCTAGATTTGACTCCACCGGGGAGATTTTATATGTGTCTTGTACAAAGCCCAAGATTGAGGCTAAAAGATATTTGACTGACTCAGCTGAAGATATTTATAGGTGTCTTGTACAAATCCCAAGATTGAGGCTGAAAAAGAAAGATGACTCCACTGGGGAATTTTTATTTGGTGTCTTGTACAAAGCCCAAGATTGAGGTTGAAAGAAAGTTTTGACTAACTCAACAATAGAGTGTTTTTATTTGTACAAAGCCCAAGAGTGAGGCTAAAAGAAAGTTTGACTGACTCAACAAGAGAGTGTTTTTATCTGTCTTGTACAAAGCCCAAGATTTAGGCTAAAAGAAAGTTTTGACTGACTCAACAAGAGAGTGTTTGTATCTGTCTTGTACAAAGCCCAAGATTGAGGCTAAAAGAGGCTGAGGAATGATCATTATACAAAGCCTAAGAGGAGGCTGGTTGGGGAATTCCTTATATAAAGCCTAAGAGGAGGCTAACTTATGCTGAGGATTATTGAGATCCAGAGATAAGTCCAAATTGGGGAATCAACTCTTGCTGAGGATTGAAGAAGAGTTGAGATATCAGATGCCTTGAGGTTATAATTTTGGAAGATGTTGTATTGATGATAAGATGACCCTTAGTTGGGAAATTTTAGGATGAAAGATTGAGACTGAGTTTTCAAACCTATGGAGGTTCTAACTCTGCTGGAGATTGATTAAGTCATCAGGGTTTTTCCTGTGCTTTTGGGGGACTTGAGGGTTTCTTTGAAATCCAAAATTGGGGTGAGACTGTCCAAGTCTATTGTTATTAAAAGGGTTTATCTTTGTATGAGAATCAACCCTAAGTTGGTCTGAGGCTTTGACTCTTAGAAAGACTACTCTAGCAAAGGATGACTAGGTTCTGTCCTATACCTGTAAGAGGTCTCGAGTCCTTGTACTAAGCCCAAGAGAAGGCATGAGAACTTTTAAGAAGCCTGAGGGTCATTGTACAAAGCCCAAGAGGAGGCTGGGGATGCTTTTAGGAAGCCTGTGGGTCCAAACTTAAGAAAAGTTCCAGAAAGGTTTCACCGGGAATTAATCCTTTCTGTAGTGAACAGTTCTAGGGTTTGAAGAAATTCAAGAGTGGTTTCACCGGGAATTAATCCTCTCTGGGGGAAATGAATTTCTTTGACAATTTTCTAATAGTGACAGTCTTGAGAAAAGTTTCACTGGGAATAATGCCTTTCTCTGTTCCATATTGTATAAGCCCAAGAGGAGGCAAGACTGTATCTGGAAATTCCTATGGGGAACTAGTTTTGACCTTGTTGAAAGAGTGACCACTGGTTTTATCTAAATTCTAGACCTAATTGCCGGGGAAAACTCTAAGTAGATAATATACATGTATATATATACAGATGAAATATATACAAGTATGTAAAAGAGGGTATGAGGACTTACAGGTGAGCAAGCTTCCAGCATTATAAACAAGATATATATATATATATATATATATATATATATATATATATATATATATATATATATATATATATATATACATATATATACAAGTATGTAAAAGAAAGCTGATAAAACTTACAGGTGAGCAAACTTCCATTGTAACAGTTGTATGGTTAGTTATTCAAGAAATTGAAGAAAGTTTTGATAACAACTATAAATTTGAATCTAAATCAAAAGGGAAAGTTGTTTAAAAGAAGATTGGGGCTTATACTCAAGGAGAGGCCCAAAGTGTTGAAAAAGAATAAAGATGGGCCTAACACAAAGGTAAGCCCAGATGGAGAACAATGATCGCACCGTCATTTTGAAAATCACAGAGGGACTTACACAATGAATGAGGCCCAAAAAGGTTTGTGTGACAAGGGATGGGACTTACAATCTATCAAGAGGGCCAAATTTTTTTGAAAGAAGGATAAAGATGGGTCTTATAACACAAGGGTAGGCCCAGATGAAAATTGTTTGAAAAACGGCGATCGCGCCGAGATATTTGAAATCGTATTGGGACTTATACAACGGCTGAGGCCCAAAATGATTTATTTACAAAGGGGTGGGACTTACACTCTATCAAGAGGCCTAAAAGTGTTATTTTATACAAGAATTGGGGCTTACAACTCAAGTAGAGGCCCAACAAAAGAAAGTGATCGCACCGTTGTTTTTGAAAATTCTGTCGGGACTTATACAATATCTGAGGCCCAAAATTATTTGTATGTGATAAGTGGTGGGTCTTACACTCTATTAGAGGCCCAAAAGGTTTTTAAAAAGATTTGAAAGATCAAAATCAAAAGAAAACCCTAATGTTTGTATAATTTTCAAAGGAAATTAAATAAAACTGATATAAAATATCAAATATATTCAAGAATAATGTGTCAACTTTGAAAAATATTTTAAAAACTCATGCTTAATCACATGAAAGCTTGAAGTTCATTTGAAGTTGAAAAATCAAGAGAAAGAATTATTTTTAAATGCTTAAAAATAAATAAAAACATAATTCTTTAGGAAAATATTAAATATGAAATAAGTAATATTTTTTTTGTGAAATTTTTATGGAATAAAATATTGTAATATTTTTGTGAATTTTCAAAAAAAGAACCAATAAAAATAGTTAAAATTGAGAGTGAAATTAATTAATAAAAACCATGAAAAATGTGAAAAATAGCAAAATGAGAGAAATAACAAAAATGGTCTGGTGGGTCTTCAACCCACGACCTCCCATCCAAACACACATGCGCGCTACCACTGGGGTGATGATACATCTGTGTATCAAAACCACCCCATTAATACATAAGGGTGACTTGGTTTTAGGCCCGACCAAGGCAAAAAACCAAGTTTTGGCGGATTTGCATGAAGGCTCTAACTTCCTCAATTCTCCATGGATTTGGACAAAATTTAAGTGTATCCTGCCTAGAATTTCACGAGGAATCCAATGATGCTTTTAGATTTTTCTAAAGATGTCCCTATTTTAAAACCCGATAGTGGTACCTAGATTTGCATGTTCTATGCTATCTCATCATACAAGCAGTAATAGCAGGGCAAATTGGTTCAAACACAACATATATGATATGTATGAGATGTCCATGGTCAATGGACATCAAATCAATGCATAATTTAAAGAGTTCAAGTTGTGATGCACTTACCTCTTGAAGCTCCTTGTGCTAACTGTCAAGATCCTTGTGCCAGAAGTGATCCAATGCTTTAGACACACTTGATTGATCCCTTAGAAACTTTTAGGATGATCAAAACCAGCTGGAATCCTCAGGAACAAGAATTGGCTCTTTCTTGCAAAAGGGGCAAAAGTGACCAAAATGGCCACTCACTCAAATGGTGTTCCAGTTGAGGGAAACCAGTTGGGACAGTTTGAGGATGACATTTGGAGTGTATTTGAGGCTTTGTTTAGTTTTGGAAGAGACTGAATCAAGACATGGCTTGAAAAATGCAAAAAAAGTCAAAATTTGAGGTTTTAGAGGTTGACTTTCTGATTTTGGTGTTTCAGATCAAGGGTGAGTGTTTGAATAGCTTATATATGATACATTGGATGTGTTTGGATCACGAGCTATGGTGGAATTGCTCTCTAACTCGAAAACTCAGTGATGACTTGCAAAAGAAGGCATTTCTGCAAAAAGAGAGAGATTTTGAGGAAAACAATTGTTGTTGTGCTTTGGTGTACTTAAACTGACCACAAATGAGCTCTATTTATAGTGTGTCAAGTTTTTTTTTGGCAGCAATAGTGTTTGGCAGATGGTACAGGCCTTTGGCCAATGTTGATCAAAAGGAATTCTAGTCTTCCATAATCATTGACTTGAGATTAGAGCACATGCCCGTGGTCTTCTGGTTCAGAGCTGAATCTTGACTAAATTCAGTTAGCAATGTCTTGATGCTTGACACCTTGTGAATCCATTGAATGCATTAAAACAAAATTGGAGTCTTTGAGCTTTTTAGCCTTTTTAGGGCATTTATGGCTATATGTAGATCCTTGGACTTGGGAGGCTTGTGGATCAGATCATTTCTCTTTGATGTTATCCCTTGAGGTGTCCAAATGGATGACAAGGCTTGCACTTGTGTAATTTTTCCAAATCGAGCAAAAATGGAAATTCTGTCTTGTACAAGACAATTGGAAATGGTGATTTTGAGGGAGTCATATCTCCTTGCTCAAATGGAGTTATGAAAAGCTCTTGTGCTTTTTAGAGAGCCCTCATATGGTACAATCCATGTGTGATCATAGTTGGTCTTGAAACTATCTTAATCCAACTGAAAAAACCTCATGAACTTTGATGCCCAAAGCTGACACTTACACAGTTTTGCACTAAGTGTTATGTTCTTGATTTTTTACCATTTTGATCCATCCATAACTAAAAATCCATGAAGAATCAGAGTTTCATGTAGTTGAAGCTTTTTTAGAATGTAGGGTGGCCTACAAATCAGGCTTTGGATCATTCAATATGGCTGCTTGGATCAAAAGTTATGGCCTTTGGAAGTTGGTACCAAAACCATTCAAATTTAGTAACTTAGAAAATTTTCAATTTTCTCAAGATTACCCCTTTTACAAGTTATCTTGGTTTCTTGATCAGTTCTTGTTCAAATGACATTATAAGTTATATTTTATGAAAATATGAGTCATAAGGATCATTTTTGCCAAAAAAAGCCATGTTTTGACTTTTGGCTCCGGAGCGGTTCGGCGCGTAAAAGCCGTAATTCCCAAATTTTGAGGAATGCATCCTATGAGGGCAATTTAACTCTGCAAATGGATTACTAGGGTTATTTTGAGCATATTGAGTCATGTTTTGAAGTATTGGCTCATCCCCTTGTGAAAATCTCACTCTAGAGGTCCCAGTTGTCCAAAACCCTAATTTGGTGATATCGGGCGATCTTGAGGCTTGATTCACTTGGAATGTAGAAATTTTGTGCTTGATTTTTGATGTAAGAGAGCTCTTGATCCTTTGTGGATGTTTAAGAGGTTAAACAAGTTGAAGATCATGTTAATTCTTGATTGATCCTTTGTCTAAAAGCTCAGAGAGGGCTTGAAACCCTAGTTCTTGATTGTAGTGAAGGCTCAACAATCCTTGAGGAGATTGATGAGGCATGATGTCCCATCCATATTGTGGTAATGATCTTCACAGTGATAGGAAATCTTGGTGGTCAAAATTTGGGGTATGACAGATGCCCCTATTTAATCTTCTTGGACTCGAAGGTGTGAATGGCGAAGATATTCGGACATTCAGGGTGCAAGAGGATTAAATATCGAAATACCCGAAATTTTTATTGTGGTTATGAATAGAAGTTTGCTCATCCATCTTATTTTGCTAAGCAATGGTACTTAGAAAAGGGTAAAACTTCCCCTCAATCCTGGTCTTCAGCCACGGAACTGGTCTCAGTTTCTTTCGAAATAAACTTCCCCTCGATCCTGGTCTTCAGCCATGGAACTGGTCTCAATTTCTGAAATAAACTTCCTCTCGATCCTGGTCTTCAGCCATGGAACTGGTCTCGGTTTCTTCTTGTCGAGTTCCTTCCCCAACAAGGAACACTATGTGTAGCAGTCTTCATCAAACTTCTCACCGAGCTTTACTGGGGAGACGCCATTTGATGGTAAAAGATTTGAGGTCAGACTTGCTGGGGGTACCCATTTGTCTGAGCTGTAGAGGTGTCCAAACTTCTCTGTCGGAGATGCCATTTGTTGACTCTACTAGGAAAAACGAGTCTCTTGAGAAACTGCTTTTTGCTTGGGGATATTACATCATACTTTTCTTCGAGATCTTCTTGGAGAAATGCCATGTGATGTGATCCAATTTTAAGGTACTGATGACTTCATTAACATCGACTTTCTTGGGAGAAAAACCAATGTATTGCTGAGAGTCTTGGGTTGAAAGGCTTTCTCTGGGGATTTTCCTTAATCCGAGAAAGCGAAAATACCATCTTCAATGGTGAAAAGTGAAGTTCCAAAAAGTGTTTGTTGACTGTCTTCTTGTTTTTCAGAGGTTCAAGTTATCAAAGAGGTCGAGGACAAGCTCCAATCTAGAAATAAACTGGGGGAGAGGTTGCTCAGACGATACATTTCCTGACGACGAAAGGATTAACAACTTGGATGATAAGAGGACTTTATCACTTGGGAATGACTAGAGTCATAGTGATGAAATATGAATATGAATGTGAATCAATTATACATGATGTATGTATGTTTATGCTGACAAAACTGACGCGACATAGAGACTAGTGGATGGACATGACTGGATACTCGGTCACTGCAGGGGATAAAAAGTATCATTGGTCCAAGATAGTAATCCTGCCTTGTTTAGGAAAGACGGTTCCTGTGGGGAGAATGGATGGTTCAATCAGTCTTAAGTGGTAAGAACTCGGCCGGGAGCATCAGATGGGACATTCGCATCTGAAACAGTCGATCCTTTATTCAGGTGTACTGGTTTAGAAGGAGTACTTTAATTTTTCACTTTGAGGTTTAATCACCTTCGGAAAAGCTATCGATGTTCTTTTATATGTTCAAAGTCAAAAGGAATTTCCATCTTTATTTTAAAAGCAGAAGAAAAATTTGACAATTAAATTCATTTTTGTTTTATTTCAAGAATCGTTGATCATGTTTAAAATGTCATTATGTAAAGCTAAAACAAATGAGAATTGCAAACAAAAGCACTAATGCTCAAATTTTATTGATAGGATGGTAATCAGCCAAACGCGTGATACCGTAGAGTATTTACAAAGTTTAGAAAATGGTAATTTACGGGAAAAGGGGCTACATTGAAACATAACGACCACTATCCTTCTACCAACTTTGAATTCTGGACATCCTGAGCTTTTGTTGAAGATGACCTTGATTTGAAGTTTTCCTGATGGATGGCATTACTGATGAGGAGTCAACTGATCACACGTAGTTACTTGCCACTAATCCCTAACTTTTGCCTGGATTGTCTTTTGAAATTTTCAATCCATCGGGATGATTTTTGCTTATGTCTCTAATTTTTTCCTGGACCGCCCTTTTGGGTTTTCAATCCACCGAGACGTTTTTTTTTTATTTAGGCGAAGTATTTCTTGACTACACCAATATTCGTGGGGTAGGCAAACTCTTCTCCATCCATGGTTGCGAGTCTCAAGTCACCGCTTGAGAAGGCTTTCTTGACCACATAGGGGCCATCATAATTCGGAGTCCATTTTCCCCGAGAATCAGTGAGGAATAATTGTATCTTCTTGAGCAAGAGGTTTCATTTCCTGAAGACGCGGGGTAGGACCTTTTTGTCGAACGCTCTCTTCATTCTTTACTAATACAACTGACCATGACATAGAGCTGTCATTCTTTGCTGAAACTGGGTAGTTCACTTGTGTACGTGGCATCGGATTTGGACCATCATGCTAGTACTACCAGACATGTATAATGTTGCATTATCATTATTGTGCATGAGATGGGTGAGTTATCCTTCTCTGTTGGATGTGGTATAACGTTGGCTCCAATCTCAGTGTAGAATTCTGAATTGGTACTAGTAAGGTGCGGATCTGAATTCTCATAAGGCATGTGGAATAACGATCTATAGGTCGTGCTTGATGATTGAGGATTATGCGAGCGGGCGACAATGAGATAGATTGGATTCTAATGCTACGCTTATAAGGAGACCTTGGGTGGTTGGGACCGTGTGAGAATTTTAGATTCAACATCGTAGATGCTTATTGTTGCGTTGGAGTTAGTGAACCTTTATGTGTAGTGTCCGAGATGGAGTGTTGTGTGTAATCATCATATCCCGACTAGCACGTTATGTGATTGTTCTTTAACATTGGCGATCAGTGTTAAAATAGATGAAGTATACCTTGGATTAGCTCCATGTGAGATATCTAGAGGAGTAACGGTAGATCCTCAGAAGTGAAGAAATACCACTCTCAGTAAAGTCAAGACGCACCCAGTTTTGGAGTGTCGTGGAATTCCAAAGAAGGATGTTTAAGATATTAAGTATGATTTGTGTTATTGTGGTTGTTCTGGAGATGTTGGAAGCATTATCCTAAGATGTACCCTCGAAGAGATTAGTATAGTGACAACTTTATGAGCGAAGGGTATTGGACGACCGTGTATCCAGGATGTGACTGTGAGAGGTATTGAAACCCTAAGAGTATGGGGCCGGATGATTGGGAAGAAGTATGGAAAAGTTGGCAGAGTTATCATAGTAGCCGTATGATGTGAGAGTCGGTAGGGTAAGACGAACTCCTATTCATTGAGTATTCGAATCTAGACGTTCTAGAACCGAAGCGTGTGACCAAGTTGTGTTCAAATGGACCTAACCCATAATGATGGAATAATTAGTGCCCTAATCTTGTAAATGAATCAACCTTGAAGAGTAATTGTTGATGAGTGTGTTTACAATTCTAGCCTGTATCGTAATTGGATGAATGTCGAGAAGGCACCGTTGTTATTAAGGGAATAAGTGTAGTAGAGTAATGGAACTAAGTGGATAGTGGACGTAGTATGATTTAGAGGGTTTCAAGAAGTGTGTGATCGGTTGAGATCAGAGTAGCGTAATGGATAAAAAGAGGAACCCGATAGTCCTGTAGTAGGTGTGAGAAGACTACTTGTACGATAGTGTTGGAGTGGAGATATTTTCCTAAGAGCAACTCGTCGAAGAAATGTTTTGTTCGTCTTAGTCTCTCAAAGATCAACCTTAATCTAGAGAGGTACGGTCGATGGACCAGCTTAGAGGAGACTCCATGGTTGATATGTGATCAGATGTTCATGGGTCGACGGTTGAGCTTGTGAGTATCAAGGGTTAGACAGAGTATCGTGACCATTTGAATAATGAAGGCGAGTAAGGAATTTTAATGGATGTAGACTTATGGTGGCTATGTCCTGTGCACTTATGAGCGTGCATGAAGACTTGGAAGATAGTTGCAAGTTAACTATTAGAGTTCACCCTTCGTCGGTGGAACTTTGTGTGAAGTTGTTGGATATCAAGGTTATAGTTGTGGAATTGTACACCCTTGTGGCTTGTGATGGAAGTTATGTTGTCTAAGACTGAAGGAAGGATCGAAGTAAGAAACTTGGTTGTACGGAGGAGGTAGAATTGGAAATCATGACATAAGGACTTAGCAAGCACGTGTATGACTCCGTATAGACTTGTGTAGAAGTAAATTTGAAACGTCATCACTGAAGCGAAAGGTTGTAGCATGAATTCCTTGGGATAAAAGTACTTCCAAAAACCAAGGAAAAGAGTGGAAAATCAGTGGCATGTGTTGAGAAAGGACGAACTTGGCAAACATTGAGGATGGGAAATATCTAACTAGAGTGGATTTCCAGGAAATCTGAAGCTACAAAGATTCTGTGCGAAGAAGTATAGGTCGGGGACCTTGGATGTCGAGACAGAGTATCAGAAGAGACGTGTTGTGTGAGAACTAAGGTTTTCAGTCAAAGATGTCTGGACACAAGTGTATTGGCGGATTGCGTTTCCTTAGATGGAACAACCTTCAGACGGAATCGCAAGGTTCATCCAAAGGAGGAATGTAAGGAACATTTCATCCCCTCATTGGAAGAGATATGAAGAGCTTGTTTTCATGGTGATTGGAAGGAATTCGAGGACGAATTCTATTTAGGGGGGGGGGGGGGGGAGAATGTAATATCCCATATTTGTCTAAGCACGAGTGTGAAAGATTAAGAGATAAATCTCTAATGTCCAAACCTAATGGTACAAAAGGAGAATAATGGGATATCATGAGAAGCTAGTTAGAATCCAAGTATTTGGTTAGAAACTAACTAAATGGCAAACTTGTAAATATACTTAGTTAAGGGGCATCTTGGTCATTTTATGTTAAATAAGTGGCATAAGGCTTTGTTGGATGTACAAGTTTCTTATATTTCCCAATCAGATTTTAAGGAGAAGAATGAAGAAGCATAGAGCAAGAGAGAAGAGGAGGGGTTCAAATTCATCATCTTCATGTTCCATTTTCGCACTCTTGGTACAACCTTCACAAAACAGGTAATAACTTTTCACTTGTAACTCCGATTGAAGTGATTCTGGACTTTTTGGAAAGAGCACGAAATTCCCTTCAGTTTGCATATAAATTTGTTGCTTGCGTGTCTATATTGAAGGAGATAAATGTGTTTGAAGTTGAGCAATTCTTGTTGGAAATGGGTATAAGAGGAGCTACGGGTTTGATGATCATGGAAGTGGAATTTTGACCAAGAAATGACCTTAAAGGCACCATTACCATCCTCTACACCTCTTCAACTCAGAATCTTCAAGCTTGAGGTGAGTTTCATAGTTAGAACTTGGGGTAGTAGAATTGGGAATAAATGCATGTTGGGGTTTTGGGTGAGATGAAATGTTTGCATGCTTAATCAATTGATGAGATTGTGTTCCCATGATGATAATATATGTATTGGATCATTATTACATGTTTGGGTATGGTTGAATTGAGCTTGGATTTTCATGTTTGATAACATTATTATTAATTTGGTAAATATGTTGGAAGTCCTTTTAATTGTAAAAATATCCTAGTATGTTGAATTCTGAGACCGGGGCTTTTTACGGAATCGGAGGTCCGGAAGGTATTTAACGATCGAAAACTGTTTTTTGGCAAAAACAGTACAGTTGCGTCGACCTCAGGATTTTGCATCGGTGCAAGGGTCGATGCATGCAAGGCAGCGTATGGTAGAATTTCCCCAACAGTATGCGTCAGCGCATACCCTCGCTATGAGTCGACGCATAGCCTTCAAATGTCAAATTTGTTTTCTTCATAACTTTTGATCTGTAAGTCCGTTTGGGTCCCCGTTCGAAGCGTTGGAAAGGTCTTTCAATGCTCTAAATGATAGTGAGGTAGAAGCCTAAGTATGACCCAATAATGAATAGGTTAAATATGATACACTCATATGTATATCATAAGGATTAGAAGAAATCATGTTTGTGTTAAGATTATGGGTGAGTAATTGTTATGGAATGAGTTTAGGCCAATGAGTAAGGGCACTAGTAATGTGCTAATATGTATGGCATGATATAAACATTGCATATGTGATTAATGTGATGTATATTGGATTGACTCATGGCTTAATATGATCATTTATGCTACATGTATGTGTGTATGCTTAATAAATGCATTATGTTGACAAATTACCTGGTTATGATCATTTATGCAATTGTTGTAACACTTAATAGATTGCATTATGTTGGATGTGCTATGAGGTGATCATCTGATGGTTGATCCCGTTCATTTTAGTTGAACGTTCGGAGGTGTTTGCTTGTGTGGCTTGATGTCCATGTGATTATGATATATGCTTGAATCGGAGTAGGCCTATGCTTCTAGGTAGTAAATTACTATGACAACAAATACTGCTATGTGATCTCTAGTCGGTACCCTGCTGTGTGATCTCGGTACGTCATACACACCTAAGCTACCATTACGAGGCTCTAAGTGGGTCTGAAAAGGGCGTTTCTACGGCAGATAAACCTCGGCGTGCTTGGTATGGTGGGGTCGTGATGCCATGTAGGCAATATCACTTCAGATAAACCCATCTCTAGTGATGCCACGTAGGCAATATCACTAGGCTATTGCCCGGTGTGCTTGTGTAGTCATTAGGCGTATTTGCACTAGCTGTTAACACATCTGCATATGAGTGATTGGTGGGGTTGTGACGCCACATAGGCAACATCACTTCAAATAAACTCATCACGAATGGGATGCCATGTAGGATCCATCTGACTCACCTTGCGGTGTGCATGTGCAAGTCTTTTGACGATTAGACACAAGAGATAACCCACTGAGGGTGTGATTGTGTAGCCTAGGTAGATAGGTAGAACTTACTTCTGGATTCCCCGTACACGGGTACGGGTCTGCATACTGGTTTGTGATTGATTGTGAATTCGTTGTTACCTCATTGGCGAGTCAAGGGACTACTAATGACAATATTACCCATTGTTGTGTATTTGCACCAGACCGTGAGAAAACCCCGGATCCATGGTGGATTCGCTCTATTGTATGCACCCTGTAGAATTGAGTGAACCCCTAGGATAGGGGGACTCACTGAGATTTAGTAATCTCACCCCATTCCAATTATAATTTTTCAGGTTGTTCGAGGCAGGACAAAGGGAAAGGTAAGATGGCTTAGCGTGGTGGCGATGTTTCTTGGCCATGTTCTGTGATCTCTTCTTTGGATCTTTCAGCTTATGTATTTTGGATTATGTATTAGTACACTTTGGGATTGTATCTATTGGTCATGATATGTACGGCTTTTGTACCTTGTACTCATACTTATCCAGATCCGCTGCTTATGTATGATGTTTCACGTACCTTTGATAATACTACATGCATATTATCCTAGGCATATATGTGTGGGGTGTTACAACTTTCCCATATGTTTTTTTGGTTGAATTCTATTTTCAAGAAATTTAAAGTAAATTTGGCTAGAGAAAAGAAAATTCCAATGTACACGAAACATGAGATTACTCTAAAGAAAGTGTGCAACACATGGACATGGGTCAAATATGATGCAATGGAAAAAATTATCACCTATATCAATCCTTCTCAACAAATCAACCAAGAAGATTCCAAAGTGTTTGATTACATGTGCTATATGCCCCCATAACTTAAGCAACCAAATTACCCACCAAAATACTCACATGAACATTCCTCCTTATGCGGTCCAACCATATCATTACCCTTTTCTCCATCAAAATGAAGGTCAATTCCAATATGAGAATGATGATATGAATCAAGATTAGGGTTTCATGTTGCTTTTGGTTATTATGTACTTTTGGTTTCATGTTGCTTTTAATTACGTACTTTGTTGTTTTGCTAGACAATCATGTTATGTTATGATTTTCTGTACCCTTAGCGTGGATGGATTAACTTTCATATATGTTTTATGCCTTCCCTTTATTATCATGTTTTTCCTCCTTCTTTTAGAAATATGCCAAAGGGGGGAGAAATATGTCTATTATTGTTGTATGATTGGTTTCTTGTGTTCACTAATTTTTACAGCAAAGCATGAAAAGAAATGTCAAGCTTAGGGGGAGATTATCAAGCATATGGATGTTGTTAGAGTAAGGGGGAGCTTTGTGATATATTAGTAAAATTTTTGAAGATATCAAATGTCAAAGCTTCTTAAGTCTTCATAGTTGTCATCATCAAAAGGGGGGAAATGTGAAGTCAAACTTCCAACTTGTTTTGATGAAGACTTTAGCTCAAGATAATTTCATATAAAAAAGAAGAAGAAGTAAAGAAGATCATTGCTTGGAAATTTTCAAGATTTTCATGATCAAGCTTCAAGGTATATGAAAAATCTTAACATATGCAATCTTAGTGCTCAAAGAATTTTTATCACGCATTTAAAAAAAGTTTTCTCATTATTTGATCCATAGTAATTATTTTTCAAAGATGATCTATTGTCTTGGTTGTTTCAATAGATTTTGTTTAGTGTAAAAAACTTAGAAAAATTTTCAATAAACAATTTTTTATTAATTGGTTGTAACACCCATTGCTACTTAAAAAAAACAATTTTTTTAATAATGACAATCAGTTGTCACTTTTCCAAATCGATTGTCCCTGTTGTGGTTTTCCAAAATTTTAATGTTTTGAACTAGGACAATCGGTTGTCCTTTAGGTACAATCAATTGTACCTGAGTTTCTTCATAAAAATTGCCTTATTTCAAAGTACCTTTTCATGATACCTCTTGCATGCATTTCTTCCATTCAAGTATTATCTTTTTCAGAAGTTATTTCAAGCATTGCCTTGATTATTGAATGGTTGCATGCACACTATATTGATTTTAAATTTTCATTTTGAATTCACCTCTTTCAAAATTTTAACAACATCTATCTACATTATTCTTTCCAAAAACAAAACCTTCATATTTGTATGTTTTTTGAGAAAAACTTTCATATCATTTTAAAAGAATCATTGAGAACCTAGAGAGTTTATGTTTTAGATATTTCATATTTGAAAGAGAAGAAGACTTTAGTCATTTGATTAAATCTTATCCATTATACAAACCTTCTTCTTATGCAAATTATTGTTTTGTTATAAATTCCTAAGTATCAAGGATTGTTTGATATTAGGCGTGGTTGCTTATCATACATGATTGTTGGAGATAAGGTTACAAGAAAAGGGAGGATTATTTTATTTTCTTATGTAACAAATTTCAAGAGGATTGCTCTAGATAACTTAGTTAGACTATTGTTTAGGAAGATCTAACTATAATGAAATCTCTTACATGTTGTAAGGGGACTGGAGTACTCTTGGATTGTGAGGGGGATCGGGATAATTCTAGATGTTCTTTATTTTCTGCCTTTTACCACTTTCACCACATAACCTAACTAGAAAATATATAACCAATATTCATAAAAATTGGATAAATTTTTAAAAGTCCTAATTCACCCCCCCTCTCTTAGGCGTACTCACTACTTACAACAATTTTATCTGCAAGCTGGCACTTAGCATCAAGGGAATTCCAATAATATGCAGTCAGTTGAAGAACTTAAACATGTGAAAGAAGTTCAATCAGGAGAAAATCACTCTGAGAATCGGTCAGTACGAGCCAACAACTCCAAGATTCGGTTAGTCAAGGGAAAATCTGTTTAATACCCATACTGTTGTGGCAAGTCACCTTAAAGAGCACAGTGAGTTCAACTCTCAAAAGGTCGGTCAATCAGAAGTCTACCATTCCAAGAATTGGTTAATCAGGTGAAGACCACTGCAAGATTCAAACATTGGGGCAAACCATCTCAATGTCATATTATGACAAGCTGCTTCCAAACTCCTTTCGAGGTAAGTTTCTTCAAAGACCCGACATACTATGTCAAGATGAGCCATAGAGGGGTAAGTCCTCTGGATACTTTCTTGCTGCTCAAGCAAACTCTGTTGTACATCAGCAATCATTGAGATTGAAACAAATGTCAGGGAATCTTGCTAACACCCAATCAAATAACCTTTTTCCTTTCAACATAAGCTTTGCTGCAAAAGAACCCTTACATCCATTACCCACCGCATGGGAACTTTGGAAACCCTCAAGTCATTGTATAAATCATTCTCATGCATTAATCATGTCGTTTCGCTCTAGCATTAAGCCATGCATCTCATCTCATTCATCTGGCATATGCCTATAGCATGAATCTGACATCATCAAAAAAGTCTTGTACACAAGCATGAAAGATCAAACATCAAAAATCAGTTCTCGTCTAGTAGACTATTTGAAAGTCAGTTCCTGTCTGGTAGTTATATTTTCAAATTCAGTTCCTGTCTGACATTAAGTCAAAACCAGTTCTCATCTAGCAGTCTATTTCAAGACCAGTTTTCGTCTAGTAGTTAGTTTTTCAAACCAGTTCCTGTCTGGTGGCCGATCATAAAACCAGATCTCGTCTGGTAGTCCATTTTAAAGTCAATTACCGTCTGAAAAACCAATCAAAAACTAGTTCCCGTCTGATAGTCCATTTTAAAGTCAGTTCCCGTATGACAAACCAATCAAAAACCAATTCCCGTCTGGCGACTTGATTTTTTTTACCAGTTCCTATCTGGTAGACTATCTGAAAGTCAGTTATTGTATGACAAACAAAAAACAAAACACATGTTCCTGTATGGTAATTTATCCTTCAAACCTAGTTTTCATCTAGCAGTTCACCTTAAAAGTCCAACTTTTATTGGCATCTTAAAAACCAAAGTCTGGTTGTTACCGGCGTCCGTCTTTAAAGTCCATTTGTCACTGGCATCATCCGTTAGAAGTTTGGTTGTTATCGATGTCTACAGTCAAAGTCCAACTTTATTTGACAAATACAAAGATTTTATATCTATTTACTCCATTTGTTCTGATGTTTCCTAGAAATTGGTTTGTATGACTCTTCGTTTTAAGGAATCTCTAGAAGATTGGATGATTTTCTAGTTGGAAAACTTTAATATTTTGTCTTGGATGAATTATTTATCAAGAATCTCCACACAAAAATTGCGTGGATGATTTTTTTGTTATAAAACTCCTAATTTTTGTCTCGGATGAATTCCTTGTTAGGGATAATCATATTTTGATTGCCTGATTTTCTTGTTAGAAAACTCCAGAACATTGTGTTGGATGAATACCATCTTAGGAATCTCCAAAATTTTTGATTGGATGAATTTCATGTCAGAAATCTCTAGAACCTCTCAGATATATTCTAAAGTGTCTATTTTTCATCTCTAACCATTTGATAAAACCCTTTTTTTGAATATTCCCCTGTGAATTTCTCTTGCTGGATTGTTATCCCCAACGACTCTTTCACCCTGTTATCCTTTCATTTCTTGTGGACCATCATTACCACATATCTCCATTATTTCCCATAGGCCCAGTTCTCATTCTGCATCCGTCATAAGACATTTTTCTAGGGTTCATCTCATATCACATCATATCCCTAGCAAAAAAAAGTCCTTCATACATAACATAACATCTCATATCATTTCATTTCATTTCATCAAGGGACAAAATTTGGGTCCTTTAGTATTTAACTATCTCCCACGGGGATCATATGAAGAGTGACCTTCTTCACATTCTCTAGTCGAAGATATTTAAATAGGGGCAGCTGTCATACTCTAATTTTGCCTCTGAATCAATAAATTCATTCATTCATCATGAGATTTGCATCATCTGCATATCATGGGGTGCATTTCTTTCAACATAATGCTTAAAAAGTAAACTAGAATAAAATTTTGGTTTTACAAACAAACCGGTTGAATCCATTTTCAATTAAGCGTAAAACTAGAGGGCGGAAAATTTCAAGTTTGAGTCTGCATCTATCCGTTATTCATATAAGATTCTTTTAGTTCAACCTGACGTGCTCGTTTATTTTTTCGATTCCCATTTAAGTTCGTATTTTGATCAGTTTGAGCCTTTTCAACCAGGCATTTTTTACCGCGAGATTTGATATGCGTCTATCTGTTTTCCAGAACTTCTTTTAGTGTAGATCATTTTAGCGCATTCCTTATATTTTTTTTCGTGCATTTTTGCGCGTTCGATGTATTCATTTTAATTCCTTTTATTTTCTTTTTTTATCAAAATGTCAAGAAAAATAAATAGAAATAAATAAATTTTCAATTTAATTTAATTTTTGTTTTATCAAAGAATTTGAATTTTATTTTCATGATTTTTTAAAACTCATTTTGATCCCCCAAAATATCTAAGGGGGCATTATTGGAAAAATCAAATTTTAAACCCTATCCTTACTCTCTCTGTCTCCCCCCCATATATATATATATATATATATATATATAGACACACACACACACACACTAGTGGTTTGGGATTGAGAAGAAAAATAACACACTAATGACACAACAGTGGTGTACCCCAATTCCATAACTTCCTCTATCTCATTGATTTCAACGTACATCTTTCTCACTCTATTAAAAATCAAAAGAAAACAAGTTTCAGAAATGGAAAAAAAGTGAAACCTCATGCAACTTCATCCTCTTACATCATGCAACTTTCATCTTCTTCTCCTCACCAAAACAAAAACTAAACCTTCATCCACAAGAAGGATATCTTACAACCTGCTATTTTCTATCACTATATATACTTCCTTATATATCACACCCTCCCTTTTTCGTACATCAATAAGAACACCAAAAACTCATGGCATATTGTTCATCCATCACCACCTTTTCATTCTATCTTCAACATAACAAAATCCACCACATAACACACATAACCACAACTCACATTTTCAACCATCCACATACAAACTGTCCTCCATCTCACAACACTCATACCTCTCTCTCAAATCCAAATATAAAAAAAGAGGTGCAAGGAGAAATCGAGGAACTCATTCTTCTTAAAGAAGATGCAATACACTCACGCCGCACCACCCTCACTACTAGCATCGGTCGCCCCTAACTCACCACCTTTAACCATATAGTTTCGGCCGCGACTCCTTTTCAAACCACATTGAACAACACCATTTAACTTCCACTTTGTTTCACGTTAAAATTTTCAACACACATCCTCCCAACACCAAAGCATCCATCTTATCCCACACTCAAATGATGTAACTTCATCAATACATCACAATCCTTCATAACTTCATCAAAAACCTCACACCACCAACTTCATCCACCAAAACAACCCTGCAACTTCACTATTCATGTGCGTTAACTCCTCCTCTCAACGCCGATAACCACCACCGCACTCCTTTACTTCCTGCGACCATTGACGTCACATCTACTATCGTCGTTCGCTTCCAACTGCCCCTCGACCACCACCATCATAACAGATTTGCGCCGTCTTAACCACTAGTTATTCCCTATGCTACTTTTTCGCGTAAATCCTTTTCCTTTCCTTTTCTTTATTTTTGTTGTATTGTTCCCTTTATTTGCTTGTTTATTTTTAACGTGTGTTGTTCCAAATTGGACTCTAATCATTTTGATTTTAATATTTCCTTTTCTTATTATATTAATTTTTTCAACTGACACATGTCAGTTTGCAGTTGTCCTTTTCGTTTTCTCTTATTTATTTGTTTGTTAATATTTATTCACTCTTTTAAAGTGTGTGTGTGTATATATATATATATATATATATATATATATATATATATATATAGTTTTAGTGTTTTACTTTGGGTTGGGCCCAAGTTATTATTTATGTTTGCACCACATATTCATGCATGTACCCTTCTTGTTTTATTTCTTTTTTTTATTATCTTTTCTTGATTACTTATTTAAATTAGTAACTAATTAATTTAATAAATGTTTAATCGATTAGTTGATTAGTTTTAATTCATAATTTTTTTTATTGCTAAGTAGATTATTTTATTATTTGTTTAGTCGATTTCACCGTGTTTAGTTATTTAATTAAGTAATTTCTCTATCTATGTCCATATCCCTGCACATGTAAATAATCATATTAAATGATTCACGCAAATTCAATTTCGCCACATTCTCATTTTGCTTAGCTTAGGCCGATACCACATTTTCAAACCATTTCAAAATCATTATGAAAACCAATTTAACAAACCATTTTCACTTACACGAATAAACACTCGATCAACAACGAGTATCTTTTTCTCTTATTTGAAGCATTTAAAATCTTTCTCTTAATTAAACCGTTTGAAAAAGGAATGGGGGTTTACACTTCCTGCTCCTCAAATGGTGTAATCTTTTACGTACACCATATTGCTCGATCTTTCGTCATCCGAATAAAATATTTTAATCAAACTTGGTTGAAAAAGGAATGGGGGTTTACACTTTCCTACTCCTCAAATAATTGAATGGTTGGCGTATGCCATATTGCTCGAGAATTCATCTTCCGCTGATAATTTTCTCAAATAACTTGGACGAAAAAGGAATGAAGAGTTTACACTTTCCTGCTCCTCGAATAATCAAATGTATGGTGCACGTTTCATTGCTCGATTATTCGTTGTTCGCTTAAAAACAGTCTTAACCAATCAAACTTCATTTTTCGCCTTAGCGTGATCTCAAATTATTTTTAAATGAAAGATGTTTTGTCTCAAGATGATGCAAAACAACGCTTCGTTCACAAATGTGTGAGTGAGATAAGCAACATTTTCCCGCGAATGTTGATTGTAAATCCATTATGTCGTGATGAAAATGCCATATCCTCCACTATTTTGGGTAAGCAATGTTTTGCGTTCGATTGCAAAAAAATAACTTTCGCTAAAATTGACCCACAAACAAACATTTTCTACCTAGAAAAATGTCGCCTTGAGTTCTCCATTGCACCTGAAGATACGTAGGAGCGAGATTTAAAGTCTCGTCATGCACCCTAATAAAAATCTTACTTTTTAGTCCTTATCCTTTTTCTCTCAAACTTTTAATAATTAGAAGAAAGTCAAAGATTTTTTAAACTTTTTAGTCCTTGTCCTTTTTCTCTCAAACTTTTAAATAAATGGTTCCGATTAAGTACAACAGATGTGAGGGATGCTAATAAATTCCCCTTGTATAATTGACTCACGAGCCCTATTTGGTTGTGACGACCATATTTTTTCGTTTTCTGGGAGTTTTATCGATATTTTCTCTTTCCTTTTTGGAATAAATAAAGTTCGTTGGTGACTTTGTTAGTCATCTGCGAGCGTTCGATTCACTTGTATGGTTGTATTTTTTGAGATACGACACACTTGACACGGGAATGCCATGTTGGACCCCCTAGTCCTCGTTTCCTGTTGTTTTCCCCTTGTTATGTCGATGTTTAGGTCCAATCGCAATTATGTTTTAAGAAGATGTTTAAATGTGTAAAGGATGTCATGAATATGGTAATGGTTTTTATGATATCTCAACGCATGAATGAGGTGGAAAAAGAGTAATTACGTAAGTGATGTAAAGTTTTAGGACATGAGTCTAATGTCTTGACGAAATGTTTATGTGAATCAAGTTGTTAATGTTTTAGGACATTAGTCCAGTGTTGCGATAATGGTTATGCAAATCAAGTTGTCAATATTTAGGACTTTAGTTCAATGTCTTGATAATATGTATATGAGTTAAGTTGTTAAAGTTAGGACGTAAGTTTGGTGTTGATGTGATATAATGGTGTATTGTGAATGACCACGTTGATAGCCTGAGGTTCGACAAGAACAAGTGCTGATTATATTTAGTTTTTGAAGGTCAAGTATTTAGCCTAATTAGTTGTGTTATTAGGTTCACAAGAACCAGTGTTTATTATGTTTAGGTTTACAAGAGTCGTTATTTAGTCTAATTGGCGATGTTATTCGATTTGCAAGAACCAATGTTAGCCTTAACCGGCGGTGTTAAATTTTTGTGTTGGAGGTTCGGGTGGAAGATTGCATTTGATTGAAGCACCATGCATCAAATATTTTGGAGTTAGCTTAGGACTTTGGTTCAGTGTTAGAACTTCGGTCCGGTTTTTTAGGACTTCAGTCCAGTGTTTTAGGATTTCAGTAAAATAATTCTGAATTTGGTGATGGTACCACATGCATGGGAGTAAAGTAGACGAGCATTACATATTATTCTTGTATGTGTTCAAAATATAGTGTGATTGTGAATTGATGTTACATGTAAGTTGTGAGATGTTAGTCAATGTTATATGTATCTATGTGAAATGTGAATCAATGTTATGTGTGTTAGATTAATTATTTAATTAATCAAATATGGATTGACATAATTAATTATTAATGAATTATATTATTATCAATTCTTATAAAACACTAATTATTGATAGAATTACTTGATTGAGTTTGTGCCTGAATGGACCGTCATGGGCTAAACCATTCAGTTAAGGCTAATGAGAGGTCTCTGTCCTCAGTCATTTAGCTATTTATGTGTCGCCCCATTAGACAATTAACATACTCTGAAAACCCTAAACGATAATGAGAGTAGTAATTCTCTCATACTCACTCTTCCGACAGACGTCTCTCAAATCCTACAAGGTACACCATTATTATCATTGTCGATTATCCTTTAATATAACAATATGTTATTACTATAATTTGTGTTTATCCGATTCTTTTAAATCTAACAATTGGTATCAGAACCTTTTAGATATATTTTGTAGCTATTGTATGAATTATACAAAACATATTCAAAACTTAAATTATATTATTAAACAAAATCATAAAAGTTTCGATTTGTGATTTATGTGCACTTTATCATGCTTTGTGTCATTGATCACTTTTTTAGTTCAATTGTTGCATCCTTTCATACAATATATGAAAAAAATTCATTATTATTATCTAAATTAATTTTCAGGGTGTTGGTCTAACGCCATATAAAATATGTTTTTGGTTTCATAAACGAAATTATCTAATACATCTATTCATTTTGATTTTGAGATAAACCCTCATTTTTAATTAATTGGATATTATAATGTGATTGGATCTTATCTTATTGATCCTAATTTTGATAATTGAATTATTTTATTAAGGTGTGACTAGTTTATATGCGCCTGATTGATATCTATATATATTATGTGATCTTATTTGTAACTTTAAATAGCAAAAGAAAAGTTTATTTTCAAGACAATTTATTTTTCTAGAAAATCTTTAATTATGTTTATTAATATGCGAGAATAATCCAATGCGAGAATAATCCTATGCATAATACCCCTAACATGTTTAAAATTCTATTTTTCTGTTTAATAAAAATTATTATCATTATTATTATTATTATCATTATTATTATTATTATTATTATTATTATTATTATTATTATTATTATTATTATTATTATTATTATTATTATTATTATTTATGTTTATTGAAATATATTCTTTTAATTTTGGCATATTTTCTTTTGAAAAGTAGAAATGTTAGACATTAAAAAAATTGTAACTTTAAATCATTCTTAAAATATTGTGTCTAAGATTTATATGCATATTTATTATATGTTTTAATGATAGTTAGATATATCTTTATATTTTATTTTATTTATAGAATGAGATTATTATTTTATTTATAGTCATACTTTCATTTTATATTTCACTTGAAAATATTTGGTCAATTATAAATTTGATTTCTTGATTTTTGAAATTTGAATTATTTTATCAAATATGTAAATATTTGATTATTAATCAATTTGAGAATCATGTACTACCTTAAATAACACATTCTTAAATTTTGCGTTAAAATAATATTTATGTGATTTTTATTTTTTTAAAGAAGTAACCCTACTGTGAAATATTTTATTTATGTGTGATGATTAAAAAATTATTTTATGCTCAATTGGATGATTCTTCCATCAAATATTAAATTCTAAATTTATAATTGTTATTAAATTGTCTCATCCTTAAAATGTGTTGATCAATTATTAGAGTCTTTTATTATATTATGATGATTTCTATTGCTAAAAGACACTTTGAGATGACATTGTAAGTTCTAAAGTAATCAATACTCATTAACTCTATTTGCAAAGATGAATGTGATACTCTCAGAAGTTAGTCATAATTTATTTTTAATCTCTTATGACTAATTATATAATTGCGTATAAGGAGAAATTGTTTATAATATTATCTACTCTTTTTGAAAAAAAGATATAAAATAGACATTTATATAAAATTATAATTTTTCAAAATATTTTCAAAATTAAAACTCTATAATTGTCATAAATTGATTTCATGTTATATACTCAAATAAATAAATAAAAATATAGTTTTATGAGTATATTACAAATTTTATTATTTTATGAATTTTATTCTAGAAATTAAGTAATCACAATTAATTTGTATAATTGTAATCTCATCTATCGAGGATACAATTATATATGTTTTTGTATTTTGAAAAAAATATAAGCATTCTTAATTTGTATGATTGTAATTCACCTATCGTGGGTACAATCATACAAATTTTGTTTAATAAAATAATTAAATTTATTTTAATTATAATATATATTATATTGATAATATTTATATCCTATCGGTATGTTATTGTTAATATAATTCGTTTTGTTCAATGTACTTATGATTTATGATTATATAAATTATAGTTCGAGTATCCTATCGGTATTAGAATTTTTTGGTGACATAATATTTGTACATTGTTATACTAGTATTTCTTATTTAATATTTTTGAAACTATTATTTGATAAATAATAAATTAATTTAAAGACATGTAATACTTTATGAAATTCAACCATTTATTTTAAATTTTTTTATTAAAATGGATTTCATTTTTGTAAGTATCATTAAACTGATAGACATACCCTATTGAGGTGATGTTACTTGACATGATCATTCAATGATAGAGAAAATAATTGAATATTTATTTAAAATATTTTTTAAAACTATTAATCTTAATTCAATTATTATTCTCTATCAAGTGGAAGAATTTAACAAGGCAATTATATTAGAAACAAATATTATTTATTTCATATAATATTATTATAGAGAATTATGTTGAGGTTATTATAGTCTTATGTTGTTATGAAAGTTTACGACTACTTTTGTTATATCCTCGATATTAAATAAATTAAAGTCTCATATTTTTTAGCTGCATATAACATAAAATTTTCTCAAATGTGTATAGTATATTTGTAGCATTTGAGTTTTGAGCGAGTTATTAAAATGTTGTATATAATCCTATATTATATTTAAAATTATAGGGATTAGATCTCACTCAAATGATGGTAAATCTTTTATATGACCATCATACTCTTTCATGTGAAATTATCTAAATACTGACATATTCTATTTACGTGCAAAATATGTGGTTGAGTTTATAAAACTCTAATGCTGATATATTATAGAATCACTTATTTGTATAGTTTTTCACAAAAAATAAAATTAGTATCCCATTGTATATCAGAGTATTTAATACTAGTGAACTCTGATAAATTTGTATTCTATTGGATCAGTGGGAGTGCATGTGTACTTAATTATATAACCTAAATTTTTTTCATTGTTATTATCATATTGTCATATATTCTTGCACGCATTATAAAATATGACATGTTCTAAGAGGACTTCAAAATATACAATAACTCTAAGAAGTCTTATTATATTATACTGAGATATATTATTCTTTTAATCTCAAGAAACAACATAATTTGATGTTTAGGTTGATATTGAAAAGATAGAATAATTATTTAGCATCAATAATATTGTGTTATTTTATGTTCAATAGTCCACATTTGGCAGGTCATAATATGAAAGTACAAGTAAATATCAATACTCTATTGAATATGATATTGTGTTATGAATGTACTTATTATTAAATGTAATTACTGTCTTAATAGGGTATGCCTATATGTAATTAGTATTGTTAGACCGATGTGGATATTCTATGATCTATAATTTAAAACTCATTAGTATAATCACTAACTATAGACTTATATACATGAGTAAGTCTTATGATATTTGGGGTTAGTGGGAGTTTAATCACTAACTAATTAGTCATATGCTTGGTTCATTCTTAATAACATATATCTCTTAACTTAAATATTTACTCTAAATTCATCATTATTTATATAAGTTGCGAGTCTTTAACATGTATGATTTGTTTTTCTTGTCGGATATAATTTCTGCAATGTTGAAACTTACTTCTCTTTTGATTGATTAGTGTTTTGACCATTATTGATATTTTAATATTAAATTAATATTTTTAATAATTAATTATTGTCATCCAAGTGGGAGATTGTTAGATTAATTATTTAATTAATCAAATGTGGATTGACATAATTAATTATTAATAAATTATATTATGGTCAATTCTTATAAAACACAAATTATTGATAAAATTATTTGATTGGCTTTCTTCCTTAATGGACCATGATGAGTTGGACGATTCAGTTAAGCCCAATGAGAGGTCTTTGCCCTCGACCATTTAGTTATTTAAGTGTCTCCCCATTAGACAATTAACATACTCTAAAAATCCTAAACACCAATGAGGGTAGTAATTCTCTCATACTCACTCTTTCGACAGCCGCCGCTCAAATCCTACAAGGTACACCGTTATTATCATTGTCGATTATTCTTTAATATAACAATATGTTATAATTTGTGTCTACCCGATTCTTTTAAATCTAAAAATATGTACATATGTGAAATGTGACTTGATGTTATATGCCTATTGTAAAATGTCAAATGATGTTATATGTGTTTCTTGCGAAATATGCATTGATGTTAGGTATATGTTGGAAAAGGCCACCTAATGCTAATTGTATGTGGTGAAAGGTTACGTGATGACATGAGTATGATGTGAAATGTTATGTGATAGTAAATGTTGTCACGATAATTGTGTCTCCCACGTCTTTGATATCCTTACTGTTATCAAACCACATACTTTAATGAAATTTATTCTCACCTCTTTTGTTTCTATGTTTTCCCCACGTGAACCTTCATGTAGAGTATTCTCAGGTTGAGACTGAGGAGTGGTCGTTGTCGTTTGATTATGGAAAATGGTGTAGATAACTACTATGACTTCTTGCTTTAATTGTATTTTTTACCGGACCTTAAGCCGACTATTAGTTTATTTTGGAATAATAACTCTGATATCGTAACACCGGGGTTGTAATTATTTTGCTATGTTATCTACATTATCTTAAACTGAATAATCATACCTTATTGTTATGTTTTGAACTTCAATTTCTATTTTGAAATAAAAAGTTGAGTATGATGTTGTGTGATACCCTTGTCTTATATTCTCATATTCCGCAATGTTTTTATAAAGAAATATTTTTTTATCGTGGGTTTAGGGTGTTACAAATATCCTTGTTTGCTTTCATGACTCTTTTTGATATGACAGAGCAAGTCAATATGGCCGTCTTTATTACAGTAATTGCATTTTATTTTTTTGTATTCAGATGTTGGTTGGGCATTTCAAATATTACTAAATCTTTTACTGTTGTTTATAGGTTCATAACCAAGACCAACATTATTATAAGACACTCTTTGGTTGCCTAACAAAACAGACAAGTTGTATATTTCTTTAGTGAGTTTATCAAGTATATTTTGAAGATCATCAATTTTATTTTTCAAAATGTCACATTGATCACACTTGATATATTCATCTAAGACTTCGTAAAAAGAGAAGGAGTTTTGAATTAGATTATCATATCTCTCTTTAAGTCGTTTTATTTCTTCCAATAAGTTTTTATTTTTCAATTAGAGGGAAGAAATAATGTCTTTGGAGATAGAGAAAAAATTGTTCTATTTTACTTGTTTCTTTAGTTAGCTTTTAACATTTGTGAAACAAGTCTTGATAAGAAAATAAGAGGTTACCTGATCGTTTCATGGTTTTCCATGAGACGGTTGTTTGCTTCTTCCTTCTTAGAGGATTCCACATCATTTTCATCCTAAGATAGGTAGCCTCTCTTAACTTTTCTTTGTGATTTCTTGGATCTTATCTTATTCTTGTTTCTTCTCTATTTTAAGGGAAGTTTGTTCTTATGCACCCTTATTTTCCGCATTGGTGGCAAGCGGGAATAAAAGAGGATATTTCTTCATTTTGCTCTTCTATATTTGAAATTTTTTCTTCGTGCAGTAGGAACTACTTGGATTTTTGAAACATGAGTTTCTTGCATTTATTAATCTTGCTTTGACAGTCTTCATCTTCTGATTTCATATCTTTGAAGTTAGTAGCATTTAGTGCAATACTTTTCCTCTTCTTCTTATCACCTTCTGCATCATCAAGTCTTTTTAGCTTCATCTCGTGCTCATGCAATTTTTCAAAAACGATGTGTGTGTACATAGTTGCTAAATCCTTAGATTCATAAATTATAGTGACTTTAGGTTGTCAATTACTGTTTGTGCGTCTAAGAATTTTTACAACTAGCTCCTCAATTGAAAATGTTTTTCCTAGAGTTCTTATATGACTCACGATATGTGTAAATCGTGTTTGCATATTGTGGACCGATTTCCGTGACCCCGCCCATCCTGGGATGGTGAGTTCCTCGTGAATCGTGCTTGTGCCACTTTCGAATTTCTAATATTTATCCTATGATGCTTAAAAGGAAGGGGAAGGGATCTAAACTAACCCTGTGTGCAAATGTTTTTCTCCAAATGCGAAGAGATCTGGAATCGGGGGTTGGTTATACAAAGGGAAGCTATTAACACCCTGAGTATCTATAGTAATCTATAGGAACCTTTTTGTATACATTTCTACTATTAAATTACTTGCTTGCTTAAGTTTGTTTGCTGTTTTAATTGGGAAAGTTTCTCCTTTGTGAAAATTGAGGAAATGTTTTTGTTGTTTTTCTAGTTTTCCATTGTTTTTGGGAAAGTACCTAGACCAAAGGTTTTTTATTAGTGTGCTTGCTAAGATCTTGCAATTTTATGCCTACGTATTCCTGAAAAGAGGTTTTGGGAAATCAGAGCGTTCGTAGTTCCTCCTAATCTATGGGAGGAAAAAGTTTGTTTTTTATCTTGTTTAAAGACCAAAATGATGAAGCTAAAAGAATGTTTGAAAGATTTGACAAATTGTCATCTTCAAGGGAGATATCTCACCTATTCACTACAATCATTTGAGAATGATGTCATAAGGGAAAAAGCTTTAAACTTAATGTGTTTAAGCAATGCCATTCTTTCCTTTATGAGTTCTTTAACTTGGATTTAGAATCAACAAGTGTTCCACTTATATGAGTTAGATGAAAGAAAAGTTTGAACCATGATAAAGAAGGGACTCCAACTTGGATTTGGAATCAATAAGAGTGCCACTTACATCAATTATCTGAAAAAAGTTTTGATTGTTTGATTTAAATTGTAGTGATTAGAAGAGATATCTTCCTACAGAGATGATTCAAAGTCTCATCTGTGAGGAGATGGATTTATTTAGGTATCTTGATTGAAGCCCAAGATATGAAGCTAAAAAAGATTGAAAACTGACTCAACTGGGGAGTTTTATCTGTCTTGTACAAAGCCCAAGATTGAGGCTGATTGACTGGGGAAAATTATCTATATAAAAGCCTGAAAGAAGGCTAAAGACTGTTGAGGAAGTTTGAAGAGACTGGCTCAATACTGAGGATTTGACTGACTCTTTTTGGTGATTTTTATTTGTATCATGTACAAAGCCCAGGATGAATGAGGCTAAAAGATTTTATTTGTATCGTGTACAAAGCCCAGGATGAATGAGGCTAAAAGATTTATTGTATAGATGACTTAAGACCTGACTTATGCTTTTAGGAAGCTTGAGGGTCCTTATATGAAGCCCAAGAGGAGGCTGGGGGATTGAATGAGACTTCCCAAGTCTCCTTGTATGAAGCCCAAGGGGAGGCTATATTCTGGGGAGATTCTTTATATGATGCCCAAGAGGAGGCAAAGATGCTTATATAAGGCCCAAGAGGAGGCCAGGGAACTAGTTGTTTGAACTAAGTTGTGATTGAAGATTTTAACAAGTATAGACATTGATATGACAAGTTTGAATTCATGGAAGATTTTGGCATCTTTAGGGTTTTTGAATGTTGGGTGTTTTATTCTATTCACAAAAATGTTGGGTCTTACACTCTAAGCAGAGGCCCAAGATTTATTGAAAATAAAAGAAAAGGTGGTGGGTCTTACACTCTTGACAGAGGCCCAAGATTTATGATTTGAAAATTAAAAGGGGTTGGGACTTACACTCTAGTATAGGCTCAAAGTTATAGCTTGAAAAAGGTGTTGGGTATTACACTCTAATAGAGGTCCAAAAGTTTTGAAAATGTGATGGGTATTACACTCTAATAGAGGCCCAAGAGTTTTTATTCTTGTTTTAAAAACATAAGATAATTTTAAAAGAGAAGGATGGGACTTACACTCTGAATAGAAGCCCAAGAGTTTAAGTTTGAAAAGATGATGTGCATTTCAAAGAGATGTATTTATCACGGTAAGAGTTTATGAAGGAAATATTTGAACATTGAAGCAAGGATACAAGTTGAACATGTTAATGATAAGTTGATAACAACCAAACATGGATACTTGCAAGATGAGATCGAATCCTCGGTTGTAGGTGTTACAGAAGTGAAATAATGATCTAGACAACTTCCCTACACCTCAAGGAATGTGTTAATATGCTTGGAATGGACATAAACCTTATGGATTAATGAGCTCAAATCCAACTGCTGCTTGGTTGGGATGAGCTATGATCTTGGTGAATTTGATGTTATAGAAGATGTTTAGGTGTTTGGATCACTCATACATGATGTATGTGAGGTGTGTGGATGAATGCCAAATGACAAACTTGAATTCATGGACTTGCAATGATGATTCTCATATGTTAAGAGATAGAATCCTTGACTTATGGTTCAAAGTTGAAGATATTATGTGATTCAACAAGATTCCTTCTGATCTTGGAGGATGACAAGGTTTGCAAAGTCACTAAATCTGTTTTGAAAAATCATGTGATGCAAGTAAAATGGAAATTCTCTTGAAATCAGTTTGATCATGGTAGGTTGTGAGGATCACATCTCCTTGCTCAAGTAGAATCAATGGATGTTCTTGTACTTTTTGGAAAGTTGAGATATCCTACTTTAACTTTAATGTTTGCATTTGGTCTTGATTCATCTTGGATTTTGGAGAAAAATGGCCTCAAAGTTGGCTAAAATACAAAACAGATTCTGCCTAAAAATATTTCTAAGTGTCAAGATTCAAAAAGTCTTGAAACCCTAACTTCATGGCTTCATATCTCAAAATCTATGCATTTTTTTTGGGAATTCATCCTCATTGACAAAGTTGTAGTGTGTAACAAGCTCTTAAATTTGGTCTTTGGATCCAAGAAAATGGTTACTTTGTTTGTAAGTTATGACCTTGCAAAGTAGGGTAAAAATCATTGTTTTTCAAGACTTAGAAAAATTTCTAAGTTTCCTAAGGTTGCCATTTTTACAAGTAACCTCACTTTTCTTGATTTTTCTTGATCAATCATGATTCAAATCACATATTAACATTGTCCTTGTCTTGAAGAGGCCATGTTTGACAAAAAAACTCCAAAAGTCAAACTTGATTTTGGCACAGTTGACTTTTGTATCAGATGAACTTTGATTTTGTGATCCTTTATGAAATTAAACCTTTGGGCAATTTTAAACATCACAGATGGATTCCTAGGGTGTTTTTGAGTGTCTTGAATCATGTTCAAAGGTTTGAGATCATGTCTTGGTCAAAAGTCAAACGTATGGTTGACTTTGGTATCAGATGAACTTTAGTTTGTGGTCCAGATGATTTTGAATCCTTGTATAGCTAATGAATTAAGTCCTTTGGGTTAATTCAATCATATTAAGGGATTAATATAAGGCATTTGAGGTCCTTGAAACATATTTGGAGATTTGGGAGTATGTCTTACTTCAAAAGTCAACTCATGGATTGAATTAGGTCAAAACCCTAATTATGGTGTACTGAGGGTCTTGAGGCATGATGAGCTTGACATGATGCAATTTTGCACTTGATTATTAATGAGTGAAAGTTATTGATCTTCATGGATGATATAGAGACTTGTGGTGTTGAATATGATGCTTATCCCTTGATAATTCATCTGCTTGAGCTTTAGGGGGATCACCTAACCTGTGAAGCAAGTAAGCACACATATCTTGTACCTATAGGTTAGTGATGCATGAAAGTATATTCATATGATATGCATGTGGAATCTTAGGGTCAAAATTTAGGGTATGACAGATGCCCCTATTTAATCTTCTTGGACCTGAATGATGAATGATGCAAATATTCAGACATTCAAGGTAAAAGAGGATTAAATATCAAAATACCTAGAATTTTGACTGTGAATGTAGATGATATGATAACTTGAATAATGACAAATTTCCAATGCTGGAACATGTTTATCCATCTTCTTTTACTAAGTAACCCTACTTAGAAAAGGATAAAACTTCCCCTCGATCTTGGTCTCCAGCCATGGAACTGGTCTTAGAAAGTCTTTCTTTTGACAAGGTTTAGACAGACAAGCTTCTGAAAAGATGATCACTTGCTGGATTAATAACTTTGTCGGCAATCTTCGTGGAGATGCGGGCTAATTATCTTATAGGATAGATTTCGAAATCTGTGAGGGTCTTCATCAAACTTCTTGCTGGAATTCAGTTGAGGAGATCCCATTTGATAGAAGTAGGCTCCATCATACTTCTCTTTGAGACTTCATCAGAGAGATGCCATAGGATGAGCAAAGATCTGATAGCAGACTTAATGGGGAATGCCACAGACTATAATGTAGAGGTTTGTAAACTTCTCTGTTGAGATGCCATTTACTTAGAGAGATTTCATCATACTTCCCTTCGAGACTTCTTCGGAGAGATGCCATGTGATGCAGGACAATTTTGAGGTGTTGATGACATTGTTGAAAGAAGGACAAACTTCTCGGGAAGAGATTGCCATTTGTCGATCTATCAGGAATTTCTGGGACAAAAACAAGCTTCTTAAGAGACTGCCACTTGTATTTTCAGGCGTAGATTCCAACGAGGAATAAACTTATCTTTAATGGAGATTGAAAAACTATTTTGAAAGAGACTGCCATTTGTCGATTGGTAGATATTTCTTGAGAGATGTGATGTCATTGCTACCAAGAGATTTTGCTGAAAAGCTTTCACTGGGGATTTTTCTTTATCTGTGAAAGAAAACTGTGTCTTTGATGGGGAAGGGTATGATTCCATTGGGCGTCCTTCTCCCTTAGAGGTTCAAGTTATCAAAATGGTCAAGGACCGATTTCAATCCCGAGAGACTGTGTAAAGGAAGATATTTCCATACGAGGAATGAACTCAAACTGGGAATTTTATCCTATCTAAGTGTGGAAAGGAGAACTGAAGTGAAACTTCCACGAGAATCAAACTCAGTGGGGGATTTAGAAGGAATGTACATTTCTGCTTAAAGTTGACACCTCTAATGGAGAGGGGAAATCACTTGGAGATAAACACAACCAAAGTGAATAACGCAACTTATGCATTATGAATATGAATATGAATTGATGATGTATAAATGAATGTTATGTTTATGCTGACAAAACAAACACGACACACAAACTGGTGACGAACAAAACTGGGTACTCGGCCATTTTGGGGAATAGAGGCATCACTGGTGTTTTTAATGGTAAAACCCTGTCAAGGAAAAGGACCATATCTTGTCTTTAGGTAATGATCCGCCACTCGGGGATATCTATGAGTTTGATCGCAGGAGCATTGGATGTTGTATTTCGAGGTTTTAATCACTCTTGGAGAAACTGTTGTTATTCCTTATTATGTTCATAAATCAAAGGAAATTGCCACCTTTATTTTAAAAGCAAAAGTAAATTCATTTTTCTTTGTTTCAAGCATAAAAATCAGATAAAAATGTCATTTTGCAAGGAAGAATAAAAGTGAGAATTGCAACTAAAAGGCATAAAGGCTCAAAGTTTCATTAATAGGATGGTAATCAGCCAAATGAGTGATTCCATGGAGCATTACAAAGTTAGAAAATGGTAATTTAAAGGGAAAAGGCTATATTGAAACATAATGACCACTATCCTTTTAACAACTTTGAATTCCAAGTATTCTTGAGCTTCTGTTGAAAGTGACTTGCTTGAAAATTCTTTGATAGATGACGTTCGCCTGAGATGATCCAATCTTTTTGGATGCAATTACTTGCCATAAATCCCTAACTTTTGCCTAGATTGCCTTTTCAGGTTTTCATTCTATCGGGATGATTATTTTCTATTTATGTCTCTAATTTTTGCCTGGACCGCCCTTTCAGGTTTTCAATCCACCGAGACGCTCTTTTTTGCCTAAGTCTCCCTTTCGGGTTTTCAACTTAGCGAACTATTTTTATTTTATTTTTTAGGCGAAGTATTTCTTGACTGCATCGACATTTGTAAGTCGAGTGAACTCTTCACCATCCATAGTTGTGAGTTTTAAAGCACCACTTGAGAAGGCTTTCTTAACAACATATTGGCTATCATAATTTGGAGTCCATTTGCCCCTGGAGTCGGTGAGGAAAGATTGGATCTTTTTGAGTACGAGGTCGCCTTCTCGGAATACCTGAGGTCGAACCTTTTTGCCAAAAGCTTTCTTCATCCTTTGTTGATATAACTGACCATGGCATAAAGCCGTCATCCTCTTTTCTTCGATTAGATTTAGTTCGTCATATCTACTTTGACACCATTCAACTTCTATTAGCTTGGCTTTCATCAAGACTCTTATTGATGGGATTTCAACCTCTATGGGGAGCAGTGCTTACATGCCATATACTAGAGAGAAAGGGATTTCCCCTGTTGAAGTGCGGACGGATCCACGATAACCGTTCAGAGCAAATGGGAGCATTTCGTGCCAATCCTTGTAAGTCACGGCCATCTTTTGAATGATTTTCTTAATATTCTTGTTAGTTGTTTCAACTGCTCCATTCATCTTTGGCCGGTAGGGCGATGAGTTATTGTGTTTAATCTTGAATTTAGAACATAATTATTTTAGCACTTTGTTGTTCAGGTTCGATCCATTATCAGTAATGATCTGGCTTGGAACACCATAACAGCAGATGAGATTGTTCTTGATAAACCGGACCACCACTTGTCTGGTCACATTGGCATATGATATTGCTTCGACCCACTTGGTGAAATAATCAATGGCCACCAGGATGAAACAATGTCCATTTGAAGCTTTGGGTTCAATCATGCCAATCATGTTGATTCCCCATATGGAAAAAGGCCATGGAGAAGAAAGAACTTTGAGAAGAGTCAGAGGCACATGAATCTTGTCGGCATAAATCTGACATTTATGATATTTCCTCGTGTATTTGTTGCAATCGAATTCCATTGTCAGCCAATAATATCCTTCTCTTAGAATTTTTCTTGACATTGTATGTCCATTGGCATGAGTGCCAAAGGATCCTTCGTGAATCTCTTTCATTAGCATGTTTGCTTCGTGTCCATTCACGCATCTGAGAAAAACCATGTCAAAGTTTCTTTTGTAGAGTACATCATTGTTCAGGAAGAAGTTGCCAGCCAGTCTTCTGAGAGTCTTCCTATCTTTTCTTGATGCCCCAGGTGGGTATTCTTGTCTTTGAAGGAAGTGTTTGACATCATGATACCATGGTTTGTCATCGATGACTACTTCAACTCAAATATGTAAGCGGGCCTGTCAAGGCGCATTATGTCAATCTTGGGCACGTCATTCCATCAATTCACAATAATCATGGAGGATAGAGTAGCTAGTGCGTAAGCCATATTGTTTTCTTCGCGAGGAATGTGATGAAAATCAATTTTGTTGAAGAAAGGTAACAACCTTCTTACGTAGTCTTTGTAAGGAATCAATTCAGTCTGGTGTGTGTCCCATTCTCCTTTGATCTGATTTATAACCAAAGTTGAGTCTCCATACACGTCAAAGTTCTTTATCCTTAAGTCAATGGCTTATTCGAGACCCATGATGCAAGCTTCATATTCGGCCTCATTGTTCGTACATTTAAATGCCAATCTGGCGGTGAAAGGAATAGGGTACCATGAGGTGTATCAATGATTGCCCCAATTCCTTTTCCATAAGCGTTGACAGCTCCGTCGATTATTAATTCCCATCAAAATCCTGGCTCGGGCCCTTCGTCTAGTAACGGTTCATCACAGTCTTTCATCTTTAGGCACATCACATCCTCGTCTGGGAAGTCAAATCTAATTGATTCATTATCGTCAATTGGTTGGGGAGCGAGACGATCGGCGTGAATACTTCCTTTGATGGCTTTCTGAGCATGGTACTCGATGTCGTATTCTGACAGCAAAACGGGAAATTCTTCCAGTTAAAGCATGCTTTTCGAAGACATACTTGATCGCATCCATTTCGAAGATTAACAAATTGGAATAACAAATCATATACTGGCGAAGACGTTTAGCAGTCCAAGCTAAAGCGCAACAAGTTTTTTCGAGCATAGTGTATCGAGTTTCACAGTCCGTGAATTTCTTGCTCAAGTAGTAAATGGTGTATTCTTTTCTTCTTGTCTCATCTTGTTGACCCAGTACACAGCCCATGGAATCTTCTAGGACTGTTAAGTAGATGATCAGGGGTTTTCCTTTCATTAGAGGAGATAGAATAGGTGGATTCAGCAGATATCCTTTGATACTTTCAAAGGCTTTTTGGCAATCTTTTGTCCATACGCATCCTTGGTCTTTTCGAATGAGCTTGAAAATCGTTGCGCAAGTCGCTGTCATGAGAAATATGAATCTTGAGATGTAATTTAGACGTCCCAAAAATCCTCTTACTTGCTTTTCTGTTTTGGGTGAAGGCATTTCTTGAATGGCCTTGACTTTGCCGGGATCGACTTCAATTCCTTTTTGGCTAACAATAAAACCTAGGAGTTTTCCTAAAAGAACACTAAAAGTACATTTGTTATGATACAAGAGGAGTTTGTATTTTCTCAAACGCTCGAATAGTTTTGACAAAATTTCCACATGTTCTTCTTCTCTTTCAGGCTTAGCAATCATATAATCCACATACACTTCAATTTTTTTGTGTATCATGTCATGAAATAGAGTTGTCATTGCCCTTTGATAAGTTGCGCCTGTATTCTTTAATCCAAACGACATCACTTTGTAGCAAACGACTCCCCATAGTGTAATGAATGAAGTTTCCGCCATCTCTTCTGGCGCCATTTTGATTTGATTATAGCCTGAAAACCCATCCATGAAGGAAAAGACTTTGAATTTTGCAGTGCTATCAACTAACATGTCAATGTATGGTAGGGGGAAGTCATCTTTCGGACTTGCTTTGTCCTGTAGTCCACACACATTCTGATTTTTTCGTCCTTCTTAGGAACTGGTACTATGTTAGCTAGCCACTGAGGATATTCTGACGTGGCAAGGAAGCTTGCATCGATCTTCTTTTGGACTTCTTCTTTGATCTTGATGGCCATATCTGGATGGGTTTTACTTAATTTTTGTTTGACTGGCGGACATTCTGGCTTTAATGGCAAGTGATGTTCCAAAATGTTGGTATCTGTAGCGGTAAAAATTGTGAGTGTAAGCTATTGATTAACTTAACTCGAAATCGCAAGAGTCGCCACCGCACTTTTATTTTTATCCAAAAAGGAACGGAAAAAGAGCGAACAAAACCTAAACAAGTTCTAAACAAGAACAAACAGAGAATAGGTAAGGGGTTGGTTACATAAAGGGAAGGTGTTAGCACCCAAAACGTCTATAGTACTCTATAGGAACCCTTTGAAATATCTACGCTTTTTGGTTTGAAAATGTTTGTTTGAAAAGAGATTGGGGAGGTGAGAAGAGAAGTATTTTTTAAGATTTTTATGTTTGGAGAGACTTATCGCCTCATGCCTACGTACCCACAAAGTGCAATATAGGATCAAAACCTCGTAGTTCATGGTACAAATAACAAAATATGTTTGTTATGATTCATTTTATCTTGAAAAGACAACTTGTCATTCTCAAGAGAGAATACTCAACTAATTACCCAAAGGTAAGGGAAAGAGGCATTTGCATCACATTAAGATGGAGGATTTGCTTGGATTAAAAATCAACAAGACTATCACTTCAACATCTAATTGGAAAATGACCATACTTTACACAAAATACCATGTTTAGGAGCTTTACATCTCGTCAATGAAGATGACTCGTGTCTAATCTTTTTGAATAGTTTAAAAGAAAAAGGTGCATAAAAGCACAAAAACTTTGAATGAGTTTTGTAATTTTTAAGTCTTTTTGAAATTAGTCAAAGTATGATTAACATAGATTGACATTTATTAAAGAAAACAATAAAGTTTGAAAATCACTTGACCAAAGTCATGGTTTTATTATGAAAGTGGTTTTGAGTTTGAAAACAAGAAGGTTTTGAAAAAAGGGAGAAGATTTTGAAAATTTAAGAAGGGGTGGAGAAGAAGAGACTATCCTAGTGCATAAAATAAAAGCTAAGGTAAGAAAGATCTAACCACATGGAGACACTCTTCAAAGCATAATAAGAAAGAAATTCCATCCTCTTGAGCCAATAAGCAAGCCAAATAAAGGCTAGAATACCAAACTCCATAATGATCCAAAACGTAAGGGAGAGAATCCTAATTCTAACTCCATAAGTCCATAGTCAAGCTAAGAAGTCTTAGAGTAGAGATACTTCAATGCAAGGGATAGTGACCATAGTCCAAAAATTAAGAGCACAGGTATTTTAGTGGTTTCAGCCTTTATTAATCTTTTTGGGTCCGAATGGACAAAAGAAAAGTAAAAGCACAAGATAAATGGTCCAAGTGGACAAAAGAAAAATGACATAAACATAAACATGATATGATATAATGAGTAATGAGCAATAAAAAATAAAGAGAGATAGGGAGCAAGAAAGAAACATAAACAATATATCACAATAACATCACAAAAGTATCAATGCCATAAGCCTTCATAAGGTAACCGATTTGAATATTTTCCGTCTCGCGTCATGAACTATAATGGATGAACAATGTACTTAAGCCAAGTTTAATGAAGACTTGTTAGAAGATTGATAGAATCAAAGCCTCTACGCAGCAGGCTTCATAGATTTAGAACCTAATATAAAAGATCAACCATTCTTGGGCTTACAATCATAAGTTTGGGCCACGAAAGTTCATGTTTTGATTCAGAGAGGGACAAATGTAGCGCTATGTTAAGCAATTGCCAAGTGACTTATATAGAAGTCACCCTACTCGAGGTCGGTCAATAACAATGTTAGTGCTAACACATGTTAGAGAAGTGATATGTAAATCACTCTCCTAAAATATGTCACACAAAAAGAAAAAAAAGGGAACAGTCTAATCATAATTGAGATTTCACATTGATTTATCAAAGGAAATCTATCACGATTCCAAAGTATGGAGAATGATCCAAATGATCATTCACTCATAGATCTGAAATAATGAAGATTAAACATCTTCAAAAATCAACAATCATTGATTTGGAGATCTCATCGACCAACACATCTCTTGGGGGATTTGGATCATAGAAACTGAACTCAATTTGACAACTCATGAAGCAACTTACGAACCAATGCTTTGACAGACTTCTGCTCCTCGGGATGACTATAGGAAGTTAAATGCTCGAATATTAAGTACATGGAGAGGACAAGGGCAACGAGCACAAATATACTTGCACTGAAGACTCTCCAGCTAACAGTTCTTGTAGACTCCATACCTATATCGGGCCACATACTCCCAGACCTGCTAGTGGACTCAACAACAGTAAAAGGAAATATGCAGGAACATAGAACACCCAACAAAGCCATTCGCCATTTCCTTAGTTTTTTAAAGGATAGGAAGACTTCTTCACCATAGAGATTAATGAACTCGTTATAGATAGCATGTTTGCCAAGCTCTCCTGCGATACATGAGAAGCAACTACCTTGTTTGTAGACATTTCTTTTGTGATGTTCCCACTTGCAGTTTCAGACTTACACTTTGTAACGTCTATGTCATTATTCGAAGTATATTTACTTTGTACCAAGTTATGCTTCAACAAACAGCAACTATATACCACTCCATGTTTATATGATTCGACTGTCCAAAATGCAATTTGGTCACTATCACAGTCTGTAGCAGCAAAAGGCGGGTTGGAAATTACTACTTTCAGAATTCCAGATGAACTCAGAACATCTTCTGAATTAGATCTACTACAAGGAAGTTCATGTAGAGGAAACTTCATACAAGTTAAACTCTCAGGTAAACACCCCAGGGTGGTCTCATTGGAAAGCTGAAATTGTTTTTGTTGATTTTGATAGCAGCAAAGAAAATTACATCCTGGTCCTTCTTCCCAAAAATTCCAGCATCATGATATTGGTTCCAAGTTCAATTTTTTTAGCAACAACATAAAGTTCAGGATTCATACAAGCAACGATCAATGGTGTTTTTCCTTCCCTGTCCATATACTCAAGGCCTGCACTAGTACTGCCGATAGAATTTCTGTAACATACTTACTCAAATCAAGGTTAACCGACTTCAAAAGAATTCCAACAGACTCCAATATAATCTTCGGGTTGCACTTAAGCATTTTAACAGTGGCCGGCAAAATAATAATTCCAAAATCATCATGTGATATTTGCAAATACAGTGGATGAAATGCTTCGGTGAGACTTTTTTCAGGGTTTTCTTTTGTACTCAATATTGCATTAACATAAATATCAAGAAATGTGGGCTTTGAGTTTTTTTCTATCATTTTTGTTCTATCAGCAGGATGACCATCTTGAAGACGACGAGAGACTGAATAGATCTTCCAAACTATTCTTAAGCGATGTTCCAGTTAGACCTCAGCGGTAGTGTAATGACAGGGCAATAGTAGTCTGGCTCAGTTCAACGTGAAGCTTGACGTGTATTGCTCGTGGTGGTATGGTTCCAACTTATTCATGACATTTTGACAAAACTTCAACAGGCACACATTGTCCCTGCTTGTTTCTGATGCAATGGGATTTCTTAAACAGCAAGTATACTTCTAAATTATGTAAACACCAGCTATACCAATTTCCAATCATTATCCTTGAATGCATTAAGTTCCAAATTCTCAAGTGATTCTTCTAAAATGGACACTATCACTGTTAGTTACTGCAGACTTCAAATCCCATAAATACTTCAACTGCTGAGATACATCTGTAGTAATTCAACCGAATGCCAAAACTACATGACAACCTTTGCCATGGAGCGAGACAACATTTCATCTCCAAATTCTTGTTTTACTTTGAAGATCTGCTTTCCACTTGTTTCAAGGATTCCGTCAAAGAAAACCTGGAATTTTGATTACGAGATCTGGTATCCAATTTATCATCTTTGCCAATAGACTCAAGTGACCCTTGATCGATACTTCCTCTCCAGCTAATAGAAGACTGAGATGAACTGGTCGTTTTTGTAGTTTTCTTTATTTTGTTAAAACAGTTATCGCAAAACGGGAAATTCTTCGAGTTAAAGCATGCTTTTCGAAGACATACTTGATCGCATCCATTTCAGAGATTAACAAAGTGGAATAACAAATCATATACTGGCGAAGACGTTTAGCAGTCCAAGCTAAAGCGCAACAAGTTTTCTCGAGCATAGCGTATCGAGTTTCACAGTTCGAGAATTTCTTGCTCAAGTAGTAAATGATGTATTCTTTTCTTCTTGTCTCATCTTGTTGACCCAGTACACAGCCCATGGAATCTCCTAGGACTGTTAAGTAGATGATCAAGGGTTTTCCTTCCATTGGAGGAGACAGAATAGGTGGATTCAGCAGATATCCTGTGATACTTTCAAAGGCTTTTTAGCAATCTTTTGTCCATACGCATCTTTGGTGTTTTCGGATGAGCTTGAAAATCGTTGCGCAAGTTGCTGTCATGAGAAATATGAATCTTGAGATGTAATTTAGAAGTCCCAAAAATCCTCTTACTTGCTTTTCTGTTTTGGGTGAAGGCATTTCTTGAATGGCCTTGACTTTGCCGGGATCGACTTCAATTCCTTTTTGGCTAACAATAAAACCTAGGAGTTTTCCTAAAAGAACACTAAAAGAACATTTGTTAGGATTCAAGCGGAGTTTGTATTTTCTCAAACGCTCGAATAGTTTTGACAGAATTTCCACATGTTCTTCTTCTCTTTCAGACTTAACAATCATATAATCCACATACACTTCAATTTCTTTGTGTATCATGTCATGAAATAGAGTTGTCATTGCCCTTTGATAAGTTGCGCCTGTATTCTTTAATCCAAACGACATCACTTTGTAGCAAACGGCTCCCTATAGTGTAATGAATGAAGTTTTCTCCATCTCTTCTGGCGCCATTTTGATTTGATTATAGCCTGAAAACCCATCCTTGAAGGAAAAGACTTTGAATTTTGCAGTGCTATCAACTAACATGTCAATGTATGGTAGGGGGAAGTCATCTTTCGGACTTGCTTTGTCCTGTAGTCCACACACATTCTGATTTTTTCGTCCTTCTTAGGAACTGGTACTATGTTAGCTAGCCACTGAGGATATTCTGACGTGGCAAGGAAGCTTGCATCGATCTTCTTTTGGACTTCTTCTTTGATCTTGATGGCCATATCTGGATGGGTTCTACTTAATTTTTGTTTGACTGGCCGACATTCTGGCTTTAATGGCAAGTGATGTTCCAAAATGTTGGTATCTGTAGCGGTAAAGATTGTGTGTGTAAGCTATTGATTAACTTAACTTGAAATCCCAAGAGTCGCCACCGCACTTTTATTTTTATCCAAAAAGAAACGGAAAAAGAGCGAACAAAACCTAAACAAGTTCTAAACAAGAACAAACAGAGAATGGGTAAGGGGTTGGTTACGTAAAGGGAAGGTGTTAGCACCCAAAACGTCTATAGTACTCTATAGGAACCATTTGAAATATCTACACTTTTTGGTTTGAAAATGTTTGTTTGAAAAGTGATTGGGGAGGTGAGAAGAGAAGTATTTTTTAAGATTTTTGTGTTTGGAGAGACTTATCGCCTCATGCCTACGTACCCACAAAGTGCAATATAGGATCAAAACCTCATAGTTCATGGTACAAATAACTAAATATGTTTGTTATGATTCATTTTATCTTGAAAAGACAACTTGTCATTCTCAAGAGAGATTACTCAACTAATTACCCAAAGGTAAGGGAAAGAGGCATTTGCATCACATTAAGATGGAGGATTTTCTTGGATTAAAAATCAACAAGACTATCACTTCAACGTCTAAGTGGAAAATGACCATACTTTACACAAAATACCATGGTTAGGAGCTTTACATCTCATCAATGAAGATGACTCGTGTCTAATCTTTTTGAATAGTTTAAAAGAAAAAAGTGCATAAAAGCACAAAAACTTTGAATGAGTTTTGTAATTTTTAAGTCTTTTTGAAATTAGTCAAAGTATGATTAACATAGATTGACATTTATTAAAGAAAACAACAAAGTTTGAAAATCACTTGACCAAAGTCAAGGTTTTATTATGAAAGTGGTTTTGAGTTTGAAAACAAGAAAGTTTTGAAAAAAGGGAGAAGATTTTGAAAATTTAAGAAGGGGTGGAGAAGAAGAGACTATCCTAGTGCATAAAATAAAAGCTAAGGTAAGAAAGATCTAACCACATGGAGACACTCTTCAAAGCATAATAAGAAAGAAATTTCATCCTCTTGAGCCAATAAGCAAGCCAAATAAAGGCTAGAATACCAAACTCCATAATGATCCAAAACGTAAGGGAGAGAATCCTAATTCTAACTCCATAAGTCCATAGTCAAGCTAAGAAGTCTTAGAGTAGAGATACTTCAATGCAAGGGATAGTGACCATAGTCCAAAAATTAAGAGCACAAGTATTTTAGTGGTTTCAGCCTTTATTAATCTTTTTGGGTCCGAATGGACAAAAGAAAAGCAAAAGCACAAGATAAATGGTCCAAGTGGACAAAAGAAAAATGACATAAACATGAACATGATATGATATAATGAGTAATGAGCAATAAAAAATAAAGAGAGATAGGGAGCAAGAAAGAAACTTAAACAATATATCACAATAACATCACAAAAGTATCAATGCCATAAGCCTTCAAAAGGTAACCGATTTGAATATTTTTCGTCTCGCGTCATGAACTATAATGGATGAACAATGTACTTAAGCCAAGTTTAATGAAGACTTGTTAGAAGATTGATAGAATCAAAGCCTCTACGCAACAAGCTTCATAGATGTAGAACCTAATATAAAAGATCAACCATTCTTGGGCTTACAATCATAAATTTGGGCCACGAAAGTTCATGTTTCGATTCAGAGAGGGATAAATGTAGCGCTATGTTAAGTAATTGCCAAGTGACTTATATAGAAGTCACCCTACTCGAGGCCGGTCAATAACAATGTTAGTGCTAACACATGTTAGAGAAGTGATATGTAAATCACTCTCCTAAAATATGTCACACAAAAAGAAAAAAAAGGGAACGGTCTAATCATAATTGAGATTTCACATTGATTTATCAAAGGAAATCTATCACGATTCCAAAGTATGGAGAATGATCCAAATGATCATTCACTCATAGATTTGAAATAATGAAGATTAAACATCTTCGAAAATCAACAATCATCGATTTGGAGATATCATCGACCAACACGTCTCTTGGGGGATTTGGATCATAGAAATTGAACTCAATTTGACAACTCATGAAGCAACTTACGAACTAATGCTTTGACAGACTTCTGCTCCTCGGGATGACTATAGGAAGTTAAATGCTCGAATATTAAGTACATGGAGAGGACAAGGGCAACGAGCACAAATATACTTGCACTGAAGACTCTCCAGCTAACAGTTCTTATAGACTCCATACCTATATCGGGCCACATACTCCCAGACCTGCTAGTGGACTCAACAACAGTAAAAGGAAATATGCAGGAACATAGAACACCCAACAAACCCATTCGCCATTTCCTTCTTATTTTAAAGGATAGGAAGACTTCTTCACCATAGAGATTAATGAACTCGTTATAGCTAGCATGTTTGCCAAGCTCTCCTGCGATACATGAGAAGAAACTACCTTGTTTGCAGACATTTCTTTTGTGATGTTCCCACTTGCAGTTTCAGACTTACACTTTGTAACGTCTACGTCATTATTCGAAGTATATTTACTTTGTACCAAGTTATGCTTCAACAAACAGCAACTATATACCCCTCCATGTTTATATGTTTCGACTGTCCAAAATGCAATTTGGTCACTATCACAGTCTGTAGCAGCAAAAGGCGGGTTGGAAATTACTACTTTCGGAATTCCAGATGAACTCAGAACATCTTCTGAATTAGATCTACTACAAGGAAGTTCATGTAGAGGAAACTTCATACAAGTTAAACTCTCAGGTAAACACCCTAGGGTGGTCTCATTGGAAAGCTAAAATTGTTTTTGTTGATTTTGATAGCAGCAAAGAAAATTACATCCTGGTCCTTCTTCCCAAAAATTCCAGTATCATGATATTGGTTCCAAGTTCAATTTTTTTAGCAACAACATAAAGTTCAGGATTCATACAAGCAACAATTAATGGTGTTTTTCCTTCCCTGTCCATATACTCAAGGCCTGCACTAGTACTGCCGATAGAATTTCTGCAACATACTTACTCAAATCAAGGTTAACCGACTTCAAAAGAATTCCAACAGACTCCAATATAATCTTCGGTTTGCGCTTAAGCATTTTAACAGTGGCCGGCAAAACAATAATTCCAAAATCATGTGATATTTGCAAATACAGTGGATGAAATGCTTCGGTGAGACTCTTTTCAGGGTTTTCTTTTGTACTCAATATTGCATTAACATAAATATCAAGAAATGTGGGCTTTGAGTTTTTTTTCTGTCATTTTTGTTCTATCAGCATGATGACCATCTTGAAGACGATGAGAGACTGAATAGATCTTCCAAACTATTCTGAAGCGATGTTCCAGTTAGACCTCAGCGGTAGTGCAATGACAGGGCAATAGTAGTCTGGCTCAGTTCAACGTGAAGTTTGACGTGTATTGCTCGTGGTGGTATGGTTCCAACTCATTCATGACATTTTGACAAAACTTCAACAGGCACACATTGTCCCTGCTTGTTTCTAATGCAATGAGATTTCTTAAACAGCAAGTATACTTCTAAATTATGTAAACACCAACTATACCAATTTCCAATCATTATCCTTGAATGCATTAAGTTCCAAATTCTCAAGTGATTCTTCTAAAATGGACACTATCACTGTTAGTTACTGCAGACTTCAAATCCCATAAATACTTCAACTGCTGAGATACATCGGTAGTAATTCAACCGAATGCCAAAACTACATGACAACCTTTGCCATGGAGCGAGACAACATTTCATCTCCAAATTCTTGTTTTTCTTTGAAGATCTGCTTTCCACTTGTTTCAAGGATTCCGTCAAAGAAAACCTGGAATTTTGATTACGAGATCTGGCATCCAATTTATCATCTTTGCCAATAGACTCAAGTGACCCTTGATCGATACTTCCTCTCCTGCTAATAGAAGACTGAGATGACCTGGTCGTTTCTGTAGTTTTCTTTATTTTGTTAAAACAGTTATCGCAGAGACAATAAGGTTTGTTGGGATTTGGTGACATTGAAGCCTTAACAGACTTCTTACTGCTACACGAATGGCAAAAAAAAAAGAGTCCACAATTATAACAATTGTGGAACTTCCTTTTGAAAATGAATGGCACACGACAATCAGAACATATGGATTAGTCAACACCAAATACCCACTTATGCAGGCATATGGAAGCAGTGAAATTTGCTCCACACGTAATAATTTTTACACATTTGCTTTCAGAGTATCCACTAGTGTTGGATTGTTTTTACCACTTGTATCCCCATGGCCTAAACGTCTATTTGCAGCTTTTCTTCAAGTGTAAATTCCACTCCTTAAAGGTTTAACTGCAACATGATATGCCCCACAAGATATCTCCTCAACAAAACTCTTCGACAGTTTTCCTTTTGAGCTTCCATACCCCTCTTTCAAATCCCCGCCTTCTTCATGAAATAGTACATTTTACAATGTGATATCTTCGCGACAACATGATAGATTATGTTGAAAAGCTTTGATAAAATGAATGAACAAATCTTAGACCATTGAATAGCTTGCAGTTGAAACAAACTGTCATTTAAATCCACTTGAACTTTTCCACAATTCTTTGAATTTCTGATTAAAATGAAATAAGTTTTTTTTAATCACTTTGAATTTGTCCTGAATCAATTTCTGAAAAGATAAATCCACAGATGAACCAACTAACGGACTAATGATAACTTGGAACAAACTTCACATAGATTGCTTCTTGGTAATCTGATGAATTCCAGCACAAGACAACTTGACTATAGACAGTCACTGCTTGAGAAATAGCCTACTGACACAGATACTTGCAATTGAAGCAACCTTGATAGTTTGACCAAGATTAGGTCACACTTCAATCTAATCTTATCCTAAACTAAATAGCCACACAATCTCCAAGTCATACCCTTGTCGTTAATCTCCCTGCAAAACCTTAAGCACACAGAGAAGAAGAAACAAGCCAAAAATTGTAAAATATTTTTGGTGTTTTGGTTAAAGGTCAGTAAATAGAAACAAACATAAAACAATTAAGAAAAACACAGGTGCTTGGTGATCTCCCTTAAAAACAAATCCAACGAGGAGGGCAGGAGAACCAAAGTTTGTGATCTTGTTTGTGGTATGCAAAAAATGCAAATGATATGTGGGATCTTAGGGGTAAAAATTCGGGTATTACGGCTGCCCCTATTTAAGTTTCTTCTATCCGGAGATATGAAGATTGACATCTTTGTCTCGATGAGATAGAAGAGACTTAAATATAACAATAAACCTAATTTTTGGCCCTAAGAAACCAAAAAACGATATGATTATGCGAATGATATGCAGACACGAGACCTCTGTGGGGAGAAAACGCCACAGAAGACAAACAAAAGTTGGGGAGCAAAGAGAAAAGACTCCACGGGATATGAGAAATATTACCTACTACCAACAAAGGGCAGGACGACAAAGGTAATTGTTCTGGACTGGACCAATGGCTAGACATGGCCCAATCCGCTTCTACTCCAAAGCGGCCCAAATTGCCCAAGTCCAATCCACAAAGAGGCAAAAGTTACCTTTCTGCCCCTCCAACCGGGCAGGGACTGCATCGCTCCTCCCCGGAAACGATGCCCGTTACGTACGACTCATCCACTCCCCGAACAGCTATGGGCAGGTGCCCAAAACTATGCCTATGCCCGACATAACGGCTAGTTTTGGGCACCCTGCCTGACATAACGGCTAGTTTGGGTAGTTACCTATTCTTCGGGAAAACAGTTATTTCGCCCCGAAAATAGGACCGTTGGCCATGCACTGGGGGCTCTATATAAATCCCCTCGCTTGAGAGGGTCAGGTATCCAATATTCACCCTACGAACTAATACTTTGTACTTGCCCCTTTTCTCTGACCCTTTCTTACTTGAGCGTCGGAGTACCTTGCAGGTACACTCCCCTCATCTCCATACGACCAGCATCCCAGACGCACTTGGTGGCCCACTTCTACAGGATCTGATCCAGCCTTCACAATCAGTGGCACCGTCTGTGGGAAACATTGTTCTCCCCATCTTTCTTTCCTCAGAAACTGAAGATCAAAACAATTTTCAAAGATCATCATCATCATGGCCTCTCAAGATCGTGCCAAGGATGCTCTCCAAACCACCATCCTCCCCATCAACAAATCTGACGTTGACGGCCAACCATCTCTCCTCAAAGATGCCCATTTTCTAAGGGACGGAGCCACTGCTTCTCCTTCCCCTACCCCCGCTGATCGTAACAACGATCAGTCTTCACTTGACGTCCAGCCCGTTCATGTTCAGCCCAACGCCGACCTGGCCGTGGCAGCCCTCCTGGAAGCGATCAAAAAAACCAACACCCCGATCCTACAGCAGAACGAGAGGATTAGGACGTTAGAAGAGTCCAACCGTCCAAGATCCCCTCCTCCGCGGAGGAGCCAGTGATGATCAAGGAGATCTTGGCTACCCGTCTCCCCAAAGGCCTGGAGAAGCCCCCGTCACTCGGCACGTACGACGGGACCACTGACCCCGACGAGCACATCGAGAACATCGATGCGCTCCTGGACTACCACGGCGTACGAGGCACCATCAAATTCCGACTATTTCCTACCACGCTCCAAAAGGGAGCGATGACATGGTACAAGCAGCTGCCCGAGGAGTCCATTACCTCGTGGAGACAACTGGGCAGGATGTTCTCGTGACATTTCATAGTATCTTGCCGTCACCCCAAGACCGAGGCCTCCCTTGGGGCCATAATCCAAGGAAAAGATGAGCCTCTCCGCACATATATCGAGAGGTTTAACAAGGAAGCAGTACAGGTCCCTACAACAGAAGAAATAAAGAAGTTTCTGCTCGAGCAAGGGCTCTGCCCGGGCTCTGAGTTTTCTAAAGCCATTGGCCTCGCACCACCGAGGAACATAGACGCCCTCCTCCTCAAAGCCCAATCGCACATTCAGTACGAAGAGAAGGTTGTGGCCAGCAATGTTCGAGCATCACGCCATCAGGAGAATGCTCGGACCTCCAGAGGAGAGGAAGCCTCGACATCTCGTCGGGGTGAACGGAGGCGCGAGGACCGTCCCTGGGACTCCCGCGACAGCAAGGGACCCTTCGGGCGTTTCCATGACTACACCCCCCTGACCATCTCCAGGGAGAAAATGTTATCCGAATGTGCCAATTCAGAGTTTAAGCAGGCAGGGGTCCGCTTCCCCAAACAACTGCTGGCTAGATCAAACGTGGACAAGTCAAAATACTGTCGTTTCCACAATAGTCACGACCACACTACAGAGGACTGCATCCACCTGAAGGATGCCATTGAGATACTGATCAGGGACGGCCACCTGAAATAGTTTGCAAAGAAGAAGGACACTCCTCGGCAGGACGCCCAGGAGTCTAAGAAGATAGAGGAGGAAGTACCCTCCTCGGAAGACGCCAACATACAGGTCGCTATGTCCATATCGCGACCTGAGAACCTCTACGTCCCAGACGGGCCCAGCGCCCCTGCTTATTTCGCAGCCCACAGCCCGTGGGAGACTTTTCCCTCCACCATGGTCATCTCTGGTGGGGGCTTTAACAAAGTCACAATGGGCTCTGTGAAACGCAAATTCGAGATTCTGATCAACACGAGCTCCAATAAAGTGACCACCCTTGACCAGACCCAGAAGGGCTCCGTCCCCATCTCCTTCTGCCGGGAAGAGCTCCTTGGCAGATCCCCGAACTCGAGCACACCTTTGCTCGTCAGAGCCCGAATGGCAAACTTCGACGTTCGCAGAATCCTCGTCGACCAGGGCAGCTCGGTCGACATCATGTACTCCTTGCTATTTTCAACACTTCAGCTGAACGAATCACACCTTACCCCATATTTAGGGTCTGATTTATAGGGATTCAACGGATTAGTGACCAAGCCATGGGGCTACGTCGAACTGATCATAAACTTCGGATCAGCTGAGACGGCCAGATCTGTCAAGGTATAATTTCTGGTGATCGACTGCCCGTCGCTTTACTAGTGCATATTCGGAAGGCCAACTCTGGCCGAGTTGGTAGCAGTGCCTTCAATAGTCCACCTGAAGATGAAGTATTACACTTCAAGAGGGATGGTCGCCACCCTCCACGGCGACATCGAAGCTGCACGATGGTGTTTCGAGGTAGCTACAAAAGGGCTCAACGCCATTGTGTCCAATCCAAAAGCATCGAGCAAGCCAGCATTGCCAAGCAACTTCGAGGAGGCCAAGTCTCTTCCCCAGGTCGACTCCATCGACCTCGACAGTCGCTTCCAAGAAGAAGACCAGTAGGAGGAATGAGCAGCTTCAGCCAACCCATCCACATCGTCCAGCAACAGCTCCCATCCGATGCGCCCAATCCTAGATGGCAACTTCGAGATCGTTCTGTTCGGCGATGATCCTCAGCGGGGAGTGAAGATTAGAGCAGACCTGACCGACATCGCGAGGAAGAAGCTCAAATTATGCCTCCGTGAGAATGTCAACCTCTTCGCATGGAGCACCGCTGAAATGCCCGACTTGGGTTTGTGCGTCGCCTGCCACCAGCTGACAATTGACCCGGCCGTCAAGGCCGTAGCACAACGTAGGAGAAAGCAGTCTCCGGAGAAAACGGAGGCTGCTGAAAAAGTTGTAAAGGACCTCCTCGAGGCCAAATTTATTTTGGAGGCCAAGTACACCACTTGGCTGTCCAACGTTGTACTAGTTAAAAAATCTAAGAGAAAATGGCGCATGTGCATTGATTACACCGATCTCAATAAGGCATGCCCGAAGGATGCCTACCCCCTCCCCAATATTGATAAACTTGTTGATAATTCTGCCGGTTTTAAACTTTTATCGTTCATGGACGCCTACTCGGGCTATAATCAAATTCCAATGGCAATGGCCGACAAAAAATACACGGCCTTCATGACCAAATCGGGCAACTATTACTACAACGTAATGCCCTTCGGCTTGAAGAACGCCGGAGCAACCTACCAAAGAATGATGAACAAAGTATTTCAGGGAGAAATCGGCGACATGCTCGAAGTCTACATGGACTACATGATCGTGAAATCCCACGAGGAAACCGATCATACTGCCCATTTGAGAAAGGTCTTCGAACAGGCCAGGAAATACAAAATGCATTTTAACCCGGAGAAGTGCACGTTCGGTGTCCGAGCGGGCAAATTCCTCGGCTTCTACTTAACGGAACGAGGAATCGAAGCCAATCCCGATAAGTGCTGAGGAATCTCTGAGTTACCTACGCCCAAGTCCAAAAAATCCATCCAGTCCCTCAACGGGATGCTCGCGTCACTATCTCGTTTCGTGGCTAAGTCCGCCCAGCACACCCTACCATTCTTCAAACTCCCCCGCAAAGAGGCAGCATTCGAATAGACTGAGGAGTGTGATAAGGCCCTTCTCCATCTAAAATGAGCACTCTCAGAGCCACCGGTCCTCTCTCGCCCGGAAAATGGCGAAACGTTGTACTTGTACCTCGCCATAGCAACTGAAGCAGTGAGCGCCGCTCTCATCCGTGAGACACCTGACGGGCAGAAGCCCATATATTTCATGAGCAAAGCGCTGCAAGGACCAGAGTTAAGATACCAACAGATAGAGAAAGTCGCACTGATCCTCATCAACGCAGCCAGAAGATTAAGACACTACTTCCTAGCTCACACGATCGTGATTCGAACAGATCAACCAATAAAGCAGCTACTAGGACGACTAGACATGGCCGGTCGAATGCTCAAATGGTCGCTAGAACTGTCTGAATTTGACATCCAATACAAAAGCAGGAAAGCTCTCAAAGCCCAGGCTCTGGTAGACTTCGTCGCAGAAATGACGTTAGCAGACTCCCCCGCGAGCGAAGCACGCAAATGGACCATTTTTATGGACGGTGCCTCCAGCTCGGCAGGAAACGGTGCGGGCATCATACTAGAAAGCAACGAAGGAATCATTGTTGAAGTATCGCTCACCCTGTCCTTCCCAACCTCCAACAACCAGGCCGAATACGAAGCCTTCCTCGCTGGGCTACGCCTGGACGAGGACCTGGGCACAGAAGAAGTCGTCATCTGCACAGACTCACAACTCGTGGCCCTCCAGGTCCGGGGAGAATATCAAGCCAAAAACGACAACCTGACTGAATACTTGGCCCTGGTTAAGAAGGAGATGGCAAAGTTCACAACAGTGGAAGTGAAACATGTTCCCCGCGAACATAACGTGCGAGCAGACGTGCTATCCAAACTAGCCAGCACAAAGAAGAAAGGCAGAAACAAATCCGTCATACAGGAAGCACTTCCTCGACCCAGCATCGAGAAGGCCTCCTTGACACTCGACGTGCAGGTGATCAGTGACAACAACTGCTGGATGACCCCCGTCAATAACTATCTCGCCAAAGACGAACTTCCGTCTGATCCAAAGGAGGCCAGCACAGTCAGGCGAAGAGCCTGCTCTTACGTCTTGGTCGAAGATAAACTCTACAGGCGGGGATTCTCCATTCCGCTGCTCAAATGTGTCGAGGAGGAAATGGTTGCGCACATCCTGCGTGAATTCCACGAGGGAATCAATGCCAAACATCTCAGCGGAAGATCCCTTGCACGAAAGGCTCTCCGAACAGGATACTACTGGCCGACCATGTAAAACGACGCAAAAGAACACGTGAAAAAATGCGATAAATGCCAACGACATGGGGACATGCACCTGGGTCCGCCTAACGAGCTCAAGGCTATGTCCTCCCCGTGGCCATTTGCCTGGTGGGGCATAGACATCCTAGGACCCTTCGTGGTAGGATCAAGTCAGAACAAATACCTAATAGTGGGCGTAGACTACGTCACAAAATGGATAGAAGCGGAGGCTCTAGCCAAGATTACTACCCTCAACATCCTGCATTTCTACAAACGAAACATCCTTGCACGTTTCGGCATCCCCTAAGCGATAGTAACGAACAATGGGATGCAATTCACGGACAGGAAGTTCCAAGACTTCGTCACCCAACTGGGCGCGAAGTAGAACTTCGCATCCGTAGAGCACCCTCAAACAAACAGACAGGCTGAAGCAGCCAACCGAGTCATCCTTCGAGGCCTCAAGCGAAGGTTGGACGAAACAAAGAAGGCATGGATCAAGGAACTGCACAGCGTACTATGGGTATACCGCACAACTTCACACTCAACGACCGGGGAAACACCTTTCCGTCTAGCATATGGGACCGAGGCTGTAATCCCCATCGAAGTTCACGTGCCCTCCAGGCGGACAGAGTCGCCCCTAGACGAGGAGATGAATGACGAATCATTGAGAGAAGAACTCGACCTCATCGAGGAAATCCGAACTGGGGAAGCCCTCCGCGAAGCCTCACTAAAACAAAAAATTACCATCAGGCACAACGCCAAGGTGATACGACGAGAGTTCGATGTGGGAAGCCTTGTTCTAAGAAAAAACCACAAAGACTCTCGCGAAGGCAAACTAGCAGCCAACTGGGAAGGACCCTATCGCATCCGAGCAAAAACGGAAAATGGGGCCTACTACCTAGAACATCTCACCGGGGAAGAACTTGCTCGACCATGGAATGCTGAAAAGCTAAAACAATGCTACAACTAAATTCTCGGTTTGACCCGTCGTGACGACGAACGTCAGCTACCGACCACTATGCACGTCTAGGTACAAGCGTCGCTTACTAATAAAGCAGAACCTCGCTCAGTAACGAGCCGGGTAACTGCTCGACAACGATCCTCGATCGAGCACTGCTGTCATCAAAGTACCATGATTGGCAGTACCCCAGCTCGTGATGGGACGTTCACGCTGCAAACTCAGGCCTCAAACGCGACCTGAGCTCCGCACCCCCGCCAGGATATTCCCCGGTCGTTCGACCAGTTCCCCTCACTGCCGAACACATCTACAACGAGCAATCCCCCTTAAATATTTATACAAGTCAAATACTCCCAATCACGGGCAGACATACATTCACAACGAGCATGAGTACAACACTTAGCAAAAAATAAAAGCAAGTAAATTCACGCAGATAACAGAATCAAACATATAATAATTTACCATAATAAGTGGCCACAAGGACCACGATTGTACTGAGTTACATCAAAAGGGGGCCATGCCCCCCAAAAAATAAATTACAAGCAATTACTCGGCACGCAGGCCAGATAGATTACAAAAACATCAAAAACACAAACTCCTCACTCATCCACGTGCTCGGTAGGCTCGGTTCTGAGGCCCCTGGTCCTCTGCGGGCTGATCCTCGTTATTCCCTTCAAGGAGAACATCGGGCATAACGATTCGTCCATCCTCAACGTGCGCCAGATAGTGGGTACCCTTGACAGAAAAGTCAAGCTCAGGGTTCACCACCCGCAGTTGAGCCACGGCGTTCCTGAAAGACTCCTCCACGACGGCAATACCATCATCCTTGGCCGTCAGCAAACGGGCAACCAGCTCGGATCTCGTCTTCAATTCTTTCACATCTTCCGGCTCATCGTCACCCGGAGCATTGGCCGCCCTCAGCCGCTGGACCAGCTCCTCAACAACTTTCTTCTCCGCCGCCATCGTGGAGTTCTCCTTCTTCAACCGAGCTACCTCCTCCTCGGCCTTCTTTCGAGCGTCATCGGCACCCTTGACGTCTTCCTTGAGGGACGCCATGGTAGCACGGGCAGCATTAAGTTCGGCCTCAGTTGCAGAGTCCCCTTCAGCTTAAACGGCTGCCATCTCCAACATCCTGACCAAGGCAGAAGCGTCTTGAGCCACCAACGCCCTCTTGCTCGGGCGATCCATACTTTCCAAGCGAAGAGATTCTGCCCGGGGCACGACCAAAGAGTTTCCCTCAAAAAACCTCCTATCGAGGATACAAGGAAGAAGCTCGAACTTCCCTTTCTCAGCCATCCGAGTGAGGTCCACAACGTCGGTAACCCTTGGCCGCTTGAATCGATCGGTCAAAGGAAGAGGAGACCCCTAGGGAGTAGGAGTAGGAGAGGAAGAGGTCCCCGCAGAGGACTGCGCCGGAGGAGGAACACGAGCGCCAGCAAACTGAGACTTCGGAGGAACTGCTCCAGCCTTGTTCCTCGCAAGAGCGTTCCTCACAACCCTGCATGGGCCTGAGGCATCTCACCTGCACAAACAAAATACGAGCATGTTAGATACGAGGAAAAGAAATAGCGCAAACAAATCTAAATAACTAAGACTACCAAGCAGCTTCTCGATATCCTCGGGAGTCTTGCACTCCAACAACGCCTTAATGTTGATAAATCGATGCTCAACCCTCTGACTCCCGTCCTCCTCGAAGACCGGATTACCCTTGCTCGTCCAGCACTTAGCAAGCCGGAAGGAGTTGACCCACTTCACCAGCACATCGTACGCCACAGCGTCCTGCCCGTGTAGTTCGCTCGGTTGGAGAACATAGGCATTGGGCCTCTTAGAGAAATGATCGGGCGCCCAATGGATAGGGAACTTATAGATTCTCCGCCCAATAAACTTCCCATCCACGTCGCACAGGTCATTCCCGTTCTCATCAACTTCGATCTCCCAGACGTATATGCTATCCTGGGCAGCTTCGGACAAGGGCTCAATGACATAATACCGCTCTTTGAACGTCCGTATCGACTCCGAGAATGGCTTAAACAACTTGCGGGGCTGCTTCTAAGACACCTAGCCGTACTTCCTCCCCGATAGCTGCCTTTGAAGATGGAAGACAGTGAAGAACAGAGGGAGAGTAGCCCCTATGGAGAGATGCTCGCATACCAGCTCAAACGCCCGGATGAAGGCCAACGAGTTAGGATGCAGTTGCGTGGGGGCCAATTTCAAATGCACGAACACTGACTGCTAAAAATCAGTGAACGGAAACCTCAGGCCCAACTCCTTAAAATCATATTCATACATCGTGAAACGGTCCCCGAAGTTCGTGCAGACCCGCTCACCCACGGAAGGGAAGTGCACCTTCCACTCTCCCTCTGGTCCGACCTCCGTAAAAACGTCCCCCAAATACTTCACAAAAGTAGACACGTGCTCAGTGGGTTCGGCCACCTCCCACTCCTCGGCGGAGTCCACGGCGACGTCTTCGTCCATGTCATCCAGCTCCTCTTCCTCCCCGACATCACTGGAGGAACTCGAAGCCATCGAACTACTATTTTCCTCGGAGTCTGTTTCTTCCTCGGACGTATCTATGATAACCTCTCTATCTAGCCACGTCGCCATAACAATCACCTGAAAAGCAGAGAAGAAAGTGAATTCGACAACAAATCAAATCCACCCTTCCACCGCTAAGTCAAGTGAAAGGGCGTGCAAAGAGCTAAAGACAACGTCCCCGGCCTAAGCCCTAACATCAAAAGGAAAACTAAAACCTCCCCGCGAGGAGACGCTCAAAACAAACCATCCCCAAGCGAGGAGCTTCCTCGCACTCGTACCTAGATTCCGTTCGAAGCTTCGCCAGAAGTCGCAAAGCTCCACCAGAATCTGGGAGTGTTCTACTGGAAAACTCATCACCCACTCAGAAGAATGATAGACACGACGGTCGCGCATGCATAGCTGTCATGACGACGCCATGAACCGCCCTCCTCGCTAGAACATACTAACACGTCCGGCGACATGTCAGAAGTGGAAAAATGGGACAACCACCGTCCACCACCAACAATCGCCAGAAATCCACCTATTTCGTCCTCTAAACCTAGCCCTAACCACATGCAATCTACCATTGACAACAAAAAGGAGTAAAACAAGCACAGGATCAGAAAACTTACTTGATTTAAGAAGATGAAAGTGGCTGCTCGAAGCTTGGAGCGGTGGTCGGAGTAAGCAGACGATGGTAACGGGCAGGAATGCTGAAGGAAACGAAGAGAAATCAGAGCAAAAAGTCCCAAATGGAACGATTTTCCCTTTTTTATACAAAGGGGCACGTGCGAACACGCGCTCGTAGGCCATGATGGCTATCCACTAGCCATCATTTCCTAGTAACTGCTACACGGAGCTCTACGCACACGTGGCGTCCCAACGTTTCCAATTTTGTCTGACCATTAGTCTCCCCGAACACCGGGCAACAAGGTCACGATGACGAATCTCACGGACACCAGGGGTCACAAGCACATTGAGACAATCCTCCTCGTCTTCAAACGACGACTCCATGCTAGCTCCCCGGAGCAACGAACTGCCTTTAAGTCATCACTCCCATGCTCGGGAGCAACGACTTGGGGGACTCCTGTTCTGGACTGGACCAATGGCTAGACATGGCCCAATCCGCTTCTACTCCAAAGCGGCCCAAATTGCCTAAGTCCAATCCACAAAGGGGAAAAAGTTACCGTTCTGCCCCTCCAACCGGGCAAGGACTGCATCGCTCCTCCCCAGAAACGATGCCCATTACGCACGGCTCATCCACTCCCCGAACACCTATGGGCAGGTGCCCGAAACTATGCCTATGCCCGACATAACGGCTAGTTTTGGGCACCCTGCCCGACATAACGGCTAGTTTGGGTAGTTACCTATTCTTCGGGAAAACGGTTATTTCGCCCCGAAAATAGGACCGTTGGCCACGCGCTGGGGGCTCTATATAAACCCCCTCGCTTGAGAGGGTCAGGTATCCAATATTCACCCTACGAACCAATACTTTATACTTGCCCCTTTTCTCTGAACCTTTCTTACTTGAGCGTCGGAGTACCTTGCAGGTACACCCCCTCATCTCCATACAACCAGCATCCCAGACGCACTTGGTGGCCCACTTCTACAGGATCTGATCCAGCCTTCAAGATCAGTAATAATCTCAAAATATACGAGAAATATCACCTACTACCAACTAAGGGCAGGACGACAAAGGTGATAAACTCGAACAGGGAGAGATTACCAACCATCAACCAAGTGATAGCTACGACAAGGTAACCAAACCCAGCACATTACCTACTACCAACTAAATGGGCAAGACGACAAAGGTAATAAGCCAGCTACATCACCTACTACCAACTAAATGGGCAGGACGACAAAGGTGATTAGCTCAAAAAGAGAGATTACCAACTATCAACCAAGTGATAGTTACGACGAGGTAATCAACCAAAAAGGGGTACGAGAAATATTACCTACTACCAAAAGAGGGCAGGACAACAAAGGTAATAAACCCGAAAAGAAAGGAGAGATTACCAACTATCAAACAAATGATAGCTACAACATGGTAATCAAACCCCGCTATATTACCTACTACCAACTAAATGAGCAGTACGACAAAGGTAATAATCTAACTATATCACCTACTACCAACTAAATGGGTAGGACGACAAAGGTGATAAGCTCAAAAAGAGGGATTACCAACTATTAACCAAGTGACAGTTACGACAAGGTAATCAACCAAAAAGGTAACAAGCCTCAGTTATCAAAGAAAAGGACCAAAGTTCAATCCAGGAACAAACTAGAGAGAAACGGTCAAACAAGACTCATCTCGAGGAGGAAATATCTCAACTGGGGATTAATTCCATCCAGACAAATGAACTGGGGAGGAAGGCTAAAACAAATATCTTCAACGAGGCATAAACTCAATGGGGAATTAACAAAGATTGGCATTTTCTGCTTATGGGTTGACACTCTAAATGGAGAGAAGACATACATGCTCTGCGGAGACAACAACACCAGAGAGCAAAGAAGCACCAACACAAATGCAAGATGCATAATGCAACAACAATATGCTATGCACAATAAATGAATGTGCATGCAATGCATATGAGTATGAATATGCTGACAAAACAGACATAAAGATAAACAGAGGGTGAATAAACATCACAACATCACTAAATACTCGGCTAATCTCAACAAGATGGAGATATCATCAAAAGCTCTGCTAGGGATTCAACTGAAGAAATCCTGCAAGAGATAAACAAAAGCCATCAAAGGATAATAAATCCTACTACAAGGCTTAAATCTTGCAGGAGAGGAAGATACTTCTTGGGGAGAAACCCAAATATCAATCTTCTAACAGCCATAATCCACAAAGAGGATAACAACATAAACTCTTCTTTGAGGATAGAAGGAAAGTTATTATGGAATCCGAACAACTCAAACCTTATGACTCTTCCTGGGGATAATAAAAAAATTCACAGGAACTTCCATTTCAAAAGGATGAAGAGATCTGCTGCAAAAAAATAATGGATCCATTGGGGATTGTATAAACATTTACACAAAATCCACTGGGAAAACAGGGAAGATCAGTTGGAAATACAAGAGAAAAGCTTTCTGAGGATTAACCAATTCTGAGCACAACATCCTAGACTTACTAGGAAGACAACAAAAGGTCAAATTGTGGGGGATTTTAGATCAATACTCATCATAAATGAGAGAAAACCCAACAGGTGACTAATATATCAGTACTCCTTAAATAGAGATATCATTAACAACTTCACTAAGGAATAGCCGCAATAGTGATGCATAATTTTCACTAGGAGGAATCTCTGAATAAAACAATCTGGAGAGAAGTGCACCCTGGACTTGTCGGGGAAATGAGAAATTAATATCACTGCTCTATGATTGGAAATATTTGAAACAACCATGAGAGAACAACCATGAGAGAAAACATCCACAAGACAAGATAACACCTGACAAGCGGCCAATATGTCAATGTTTCTTGGTGGGAAATAACATTGTTCTCTGTTTGGGGACATCCAAAGCAACAACAACAGGTCTAGAGGGTAGAAATCTGAGTGAGGATTCTTCATATGACTTATACTAGGGACAACAAAAATGAATCTCTGTATGAGGACTACCATCAAGGATAGGTGGACCTCAAAACTGCTCAACTACCTAACCATAACATAATCAGCTGGGGAAGATTCGGATCAAGACCTAGCTAGCGAAAAACCAAACAGCATTGGACCTTATGAATTCAACACATCATAACAAACCTTTGAAGGAACCCATCATCCTGTCAACAACTAGTTATATGAACAAACTCTGCTGAGGAAATATCAACAAACTCTATTGGGGATCTGTCAATAAATTCTGCCAAAGGAACGAGAACGAACCCTGCTGAGGAAAACATTGATCTTACCATTCTTGGAATAACTGTTGACATTCTTTTTTTTTTTGTATTCACAAATCAAAGGAAAATGTTTTTATAAGTTTTAAAAAATTTAAATCAATTATTCACATTTTGTTTCAAAAATCATCATCAACAATAAATGAAATTTTGCAAACAGAAACAAACTAAGAATTGCAAATAAAGCAACAAAAGCCAAAATTTTATTAATAGAATGGTAGTCCGCAAATGGCGTAACTCCGTGGATCATTACAAAGTTTGAAAAATGGTAAATACATGGAAAGAGTTACATTGAAATACAATGACCACTATTCTCCCTAACAACTTTGAATTCCACTGTGCTTAAAACTTCAGTTGAGGATGATTGAAGCAGAATCCTTGATAGAAGATGTTGCTTTCAATCTATCGGGATGATTATTTATGTTTTTGTCTCTAATTTTTTCCTGGACCGCCCTTTTGGGTTTTCAATCCACCGAGACGCTCATTTTTGCCTAAGCTGCCCTTTCGGGTTTTCAACTTAGCGAGTTGTTTTTTTATTTTTAGGCGAAGTATTTCTTGACTGCATCGGCATTCACAGGACGAGTGAACTCTCACCATCCATAGTTGTAAGAAGTAATACACCACCAGAGAAGGTTCTCTTAACAACATATGGGTCTTCATAATTAGGAGTCCATTTGCCCCTAAAATCAGTGGTAGAAGTCGAGATCTTTTTGAGCACGAGGTCGCCTTCTCTGAACCCACGAGGTTTAACCTTATTATCAAAAGCTTTCTTCATTCTCTGTTGATATAGATGGCATGACACAAGGCCGTCATTATTTTCTCTTCAATCAAATTCAACTGATCGTATCTGCTCTGACACCATTCAGCCTCAGACAATTCAGCTTCCATCAAAACTCTCATAGAAGGGATTTCAACTTCTACCGGGAGCAGTGCTTCCATACCATAAACAAGAGAGAAAGGAGTTGCCCCTGTTGAAGTGCGGACGGATGTACGATACCCATGCAAAGCACAAGGGAGCATCTCATGTCAATCCTTGTATGTAACAACCATCTTCTGAATGATCCTCTTAATATTCTTATTAGCAGCTTCAACAACCCCATTCATCTTAGGTCTGGAAGGAGAAGAATTATGATGCTCAATCTTAAACTCATCGTATAATTCCTTCATCATCCTATTATTCCGATTCGACCCATTTTCAGTGATAATCTTGCTCGAAACACCATACCGACAAATGATTTGGTTCTTGATAAACCAGACCACTACTTGCTTTGTTAGATTGGCATATGATGCTGCTTCAACCCACTTGGTAAAATAGTCAATAGCCACCAATATGAAACGGTGTCCGTGTTGCTTTTTTTTCTCTAGTGCTTTCTTTTTATATGGTTTTAAAGAAAGGGTGTCACATGCAAGTATACATGCTTGATAATGCAGCAAGTGATAAAGTAAAGGTCGAACCCACAGAAAGTGATGCAAGCTTTGAACTATAAGTATTAATTTTTTTGTTTAAGAGAAAGTATGAGCAAGGTAACAAAATAATAATAATAATAATAAATGGCAGGAGCAACACACAATTAACTAAGATAGAGATGATAAATAAAAGGAGTAAAAATATCAGAGAGAGCAGTTGATGAGCTAAAATCCGTTAGTATAGTTGTTGCTAAAATGCTTCCATGATGTGAATAGTTGTGCCTCAAAAGTTCAGAACGCGATCTAGTGGTGTATCTCTACAACATCAAAAACATGCATAACTAGGGCAAGGGAACAAATCTCTAAGCCTTACTTGTAACCCTAAAATACGACTGGTTTTAATTCTGAAATTCTTTATGGTCTCAACTTCTTATCTCTAAGCAAGTTGAATTAAGTGAATATCTCTATCCTACTTTATTAACCACTTTTGTTATGAAATCCACTTGTTTGTTGGATCTCTCTCAACAATAAGCTTTTACCTTTTCCCTAGTTGATCACTCTAAGAATCAAGTGTATAGCATAAAACACATAACAAAATAAGACACTAAACATCACATCATTTCAACATAAAAACAACTTGTATACTAACTTCATTAAGCTCATCAAACAAGGGTTTAGCTCATAGTGAACTGAGTACAAACTACTAAGTGAAACTAAGAGGAGACATGTTCTTACAAAGACAAGTAAAGAAATGCAACCTAATAGTAACTTGGAGATCTCTTGCGTTGGGTAAACACGACAGCTTTCAGCAGAATGCACAAGACTGGATGAGAGGAGAAGACCTCTAAAATTACTCTAACCCATAAATAAACTAAAACTGAAATAAAAAATGTTTGTTGTGTGTAAAATCTCCTCTCCCCCCCCTCTTTTCTTCAAGGCGCAAGTATTCTTTATATAGAGGTGAATGGGAGTAAGAGTTGCTACTTCCTTGGATCACGGGCTTCTTGATAAAATTAAGGTTAGGCCCATATCAAATCCGAAAGTGGACCAGTTGTCCCTCAACCATTCCTTTGCAAGTTATCTGGTACAGATGTTGGAGGGAGGCAAAGTTACTTTTGCAGGCATCTTGGCAGAGTAGTGGTGGAGTGCGGGCGGCAGGTGGCTTGGTGTTGGGCACTCTTTTGCAGCGTGGTCCACACCGTACTACCATTTGTCTTCTAGCTTCCTTGATCTTATCCAATTTCTCTTGCTCTATTGCTCTTCAAAATAGTACCATGTGAGCCCTACTAACCTTCTTCTCCAATCCTCTTGATGAAATAATTGATTAGTTTATCATCCACTTCCTTTGCTTCAGCTTCCCATTTGCTCCAGAATCCGTCTCTCAGGGTCACACCTCAACTCGCCATTAACTGGCTTCCTTTTTAGACAAAAACACATTGAAAACCAAAAAGGAAGCACCTCGTGTTCTTAAAGTTGAAACATACTGAAATAAGCTGAATTCACATTAAATCACCACATCCGAAACTAAAATGCCACATAAAAATGGGTGAAAGTAACACTCTAAAATATTGTTATCACTCCCCCAAACTTGAATGATCACCTGTCCTCAGGTGATGTGACAGTGAATAACTAGGGTAATGAATTTGGAGAACAACAGTTTTAGTCAGGTTAGAGAGATGAAGTGGCTTTAGGTTTGGAGGGGTAGTAAAACTATATTAAGTGAAACTTGCTCAGCTTTACAATTAGTCAAAGTGGTGTCAAGTGCAAGAGAGAACTGACATCTCTTGTCACGACTCTACTCTTCTAAAAAACAAGCCAAAATTTCTCTCTTTTGATCCCTTTTTTGTGTACTCTTGTGAGTGCGGTCTCTTCCTTTAGTTTCACTATGGAATTCTTTTCTGACTCTCAAATGGTATTTTTGACTTTCACAATTGGGATCACACTTTTCCACTTATTTTTGTATTTTTGTTCTTTTTCTTTTTCTTTTTTTTTGGAAAAGCATCCCATCTCAAAAGGATATCACTTGTGATGAGTCCAACTGAATATTATGATGAGATGCTTGTTGTTTCTCCAGTTTCGGGCACAGGAACTTTATTGTTGGTGGTCTTTGCCACTTTTGCACACTTTTGTGTGTTTTCATGTGGAGTGTGCCTCTTTCATAATCATCTCAACCATCATTCGAGTATTTTTGTCCTTCCCTTTATGATTCTTAAGGTTTTAACCTTCCTCTTTATTTCCAACAAATCAGTTCTCTCTTTGAAAAAAAAATTTAAGCTGGTTTGACAGATTAGTGGTGTCGTGACAGAGAACATCAAATTCCTTCGTCAAAACTCACTAGCTTAATCACTACACTTTGCTTTGTTCACTTCTCAATAGATTCCTTCCCCTTTTTATTCTAAAGCACAGAAATTTGAAATTTGAGATTCCTGACCTTTTGTTGTTTAAACCAAACATTCCCTTGCATATTAACTTTAAACTAAATCATACAACTAAAGCGACTAGAAATAAAACAGCTAACAACTAAATAAAACAACTAACAATTGACTGAAAATATCATGCAAATTAAACAAAATGGATCATAAAGTACTTGGGGTATCAAAACTGCCCCATAAAAGATTCAAACATCCATGGATCAAAACACGGCCATCCAAAACATAATCCAAAACATTATCCCAAAAAACAGAAACATGCAACAACAGTAGACAAAATATCCAAATTCTGTGAATAAAGGGTTAGAATGCTGAAGATAGGCTAAGCGTTAGTGTCCCCCCCCCCCCCCCCACACTTAAAGTAAGGACAGTGTCCTCACTGTTTAATGGACAGAGAAGGTATGCCACGGCTTGTCTATTTCACCTTACCATATTAGGCCCTAAGCCTGGAGCTTTTTATGCGTGCAGGCACGTCATGCTTCTTTTTCTTCCTCTTAGCCTAAACAGCCTTTCCTTCTTGCTCCTTCTTCTCTTTGTCTTGGACATTGCTTTCCTCCGTCGCAACACCAGATACCTTCTTCTCAGTGGCCTTCTTTGGACTCTTTGTCTTTTTCTTGGGCTGCTCCTCTGCTTCCTTAGGCTGCTCCTCCCCAACATGCTCTTCTGTATTGACGGCAAGTTCCATGACAGAATCTGGTTCTGGGTCAGCAACAGTTTTCTCAGGCTCCTGACTTTCAGCCTCATCTTCTTCCTTGGCATTGCCCTCCTTTTCTGCAGTTTCTGTGGAGGAACAGTATTTCCTCAATACCTCTCCTTCCACATCTTCTTCAGTTTCATCAGGTTGCATAGTTTCTTCTACTGGGTTTTCCTCTTCCGATTTCTTACTCTCCTCTTTTTCTCCAGCCACTTCCTCATTGTTCATCTCTAAATCCTTAGCATCTTTATCCACCTCTTCTAAAAAGTTCTCCAGCACCTCATCCTTGTCAGAACTTTCCTCTTGGTCGGGCTTGTTGAGATCAAATTTCTTAGCAGGACTATTCGGAGGTGTTGGGGCTATGGGGATCTCTTTTCTCTTCCACTCAGCTTTCATTTTCTTCTGCTTGGGTGGGCTGTCAGGTTCTGGAGGTGGGGACGGGTAAGCTTTTCTCAACTTTTTCTTCTTCTTAGCTTGACTTTGTGTGGTGCCCACATACACACCTTTGCTCGACTCTTCCGCTTCTTTCTTCTTTTCTTCCTTTTCCTTCTTTTTCTTCTTCACCTTTTCTTTCTTTGTAGACCTTGTTTCTTCTACTTCATCCTCAACAGCAGCAGGCTCAGTATCTCCCAGAATATGGTCAGGAAATTTTGGAGGCTTAAGCAAGTTTGAAGGGACTTGCATGGCCCACAGCTTCTCTTGCCAGATTGCCTTTGCCTTTTGAAATGTGAAATACTCCCTTTGATCCTTCTATAGATGCAGAAGGACTTCCAATGCTGGGTCTTGTTGCTCAGATAATCCAGAAGAAGACTGACTCACTCCAATTGGCCTTTTTCTAGCTCCCTTGGGCTTCATCAATGTCATAATCAAATTCTTGTCCAGAGGTTGTTGTGGAGAACCAAAAATGTCAGAGTCATACTCCGGCACGCCATGCCTTTGACAGAGAGTTGTGATGAGGCATGGAAAGTAAAGCATTCCTTCCTTCTTTTTAGAACATGCGTGGATCTCTTGGACTATAACTTTCCCAATGTTGATTTCTCTCAGTCCAGCTATAGCCCTTAAAATTGTCTCATTGTGAGCAGTTGGTCTGATGGAGTGCTTAGCGAACTGGTACCACACCTTCACATCAGGCCTCAAGTCCATCCTTCAGTCTGCTTTCTCTACCCAAGTTGTTCCAGGGATACATAATGATTCCATGTAAGCATCATGCCCATCCTTCTGCGAAGTAAGTAGTAGGTTTTGGTACTCATCTTCCTTGTTTTCCAGTTTGAAGTAAAAATTGATGTTGGATTCATTGTATACTGCCCTCCTTCCTCTAACCAGTACTTCCAACCTTTTGTGACCTGGGTTTGTTAGGTTTGAGTAAAACTCCTTGACCAATGTTGAGTTGTAGGGACCTGGTTGCTTGCAGAAGTTACTCATTTCAGTTCTGTGATAGTCACTCCTAAATCACCAGGAAGTCCAAGTTTATTGTCCTCATTGTCCATTACAAAGCCTCTCTCAGCAAAAACATTCATCTTGCTGAAATGATCCATAAATCGCTTGTGGTCTTCGACATTCACAAAGGTATCATCTTCCTCTTGGCTTGAAAGGTCAACCACGGGGATGACACTCTTCTTTACTACTGTTTTGTAGCGACGACCGGTGGCTGCATCTTTTGTCATTTTTGAGTGAAAGGAAGATGAGAGGGTTGTAGTGCGGTTTTTGTGGTTTCGAATCACTATCGCTTTGTACTACAGTTTGATTCATTTTTTATCCTATTGAAGCTGATGAAGGAAGGGAAATAGATGTCTCCAATTAACCCTGCTTGCAAACTGAGTTTAAACAGTCAAAATTGTTGGTTTACAGATGCGGCTTTAGTTCGTGGGTCTCTCTCTGCTTATTTTGTTTAGAACGAAATACCGAGATTGTTCATGGGGAATTTGTTGGGATAATGTGCTAGATTGGCTGGAGGTAGGGGACTTTGGGGTTTTTTTATTAGTGTGCTCGCTAAGATTCTTTTTTCAATCTTATGCCTACGTATTCCCGGGATAGGGAAATCAGAGAGATCGTAGTTCCTCCTATTCTATGGGAGGAAATGGTGTTTTTGTGTCTTGTTCAAAGCCCAAGACATGAAGCTAAAGGTGGTTTGTATCTTGTTCAAAGCCCAAGATGTGAAGCTGAAGGGTCTATTTGTATCTTGTTCGAAGCCCAAGATGTGAAGCTAAAAGGGTGTTGACTTTAGAGAGAATTTGTCATCTCTAAAGGGGTCTGTTTTTTACAATTGTTGGGTGACTAATTATAAAGGAGAATTACTTTAACTGGGATATGCGAATCCAGTAATGCCATAATTTCCTTTAGAGGGGATTTTTAACTTGAAGGAGAAGACTTTAACTCAGTTTAGAGCAACGCCATCTTTCCTTAGGAATTTCTCATGCTAAAAGAGGGACAGTGGCGTGGATGTAAATAATCCTGAGGCTTTCCGCTTACAGCAATTAGACGAGGGAAAAGGAGTTGTTGATGTTTGTATGGTGTGACCAAAGCATGATTTGATGCTAAAAGGTTGATTGAATCAAATGGGGATTTCTTTATACAAAGCCTAAGAGGAGGCTATTGACCCAACAAGAGGATGCTTTTGTGTCTCGTACGAAGCCCGAGATAGAGGCTAAAAGGGTTGACTCAACAAGAGAGTGTTTTTATATGTGTCTTGTACGAAGCCCAATACGGAGGCTAAAAGGGTTTGACTCAACAAGAGAGTCTTTTATACTCACCAAGAGAGTGATTTGTATCTCGTACGAAGCCCGAGATGAAGGCTAAAGGTGATCGGCTTAACAAGAGAGTCTTTTTATACTCAACAAGAGAGTGTTTTGTATCTCGTACAAAGCCCGAGATAAAGGCTAAAAGAGGATTGAATCAACAAGAGAGTCTTTTATACTCAACAAGAAAGTGTTTCTGTATCTCCTACGAAGCCCGAGATGGAGGCTAAAAGAGGATTGACTCAACAAGAGAGTCTTTTTGTATGTGTCTTGTACGAAGCCCAAGACGGAGGCTAAAGGTTTTTGACTCTACAAGAGACTCTTTTATCCTCAACAAGAGAGTGTTTTTGTATCTCATACGAAGCCCGAGATGGAGACTAAAAGAGGATTGACTCAATAAGAGAGTCTTTTTGTATGTGTCTTGTACGAAGCTCAAGACGGAGGCTAAAGGTTTTTGAATCTACAAGAGAGTCTTTTATCCTCAACAAGAGAGTGATTTGGTATCTCGTACGAAGCCCGAGATGGACGCTGCCAAGGTTAACTCTGCTGGGGAGAATCATTGTACAAAGCCCAAGAGGAGGCTAGGGTTACTGTTTCAGTTGAGTGACAGGTCCAGTATGTTGGTTAAAAGAGAAAATCAGTTCTTATATGGGTAATGTTGTACTCATGGATTTCATCTGAGGACCGGGATTATTCCCAGTTCTTTAAGGAAACGGAGAATCCGAAGGGTATTGAGACTACCCAAGTCTACGGGTGTTTTTTTCCTATTTTTGACAGGAACTTGAGAATGTCTTCGAGACTCAAGGAGATTAGACTGTCTAGGTCTACAGTTTTATCTTTTGTATTATGCTTAAGAGAAATTAAGAGACAGTACGTTCGTGGTAGAAAGATCTAGACTCTTTGAAAGACTGTTCTATTAAGATGACTAATTTATGTTCCTATACCTTTAAGAGGTCGTCGGGACAATTTGTACGAAGCCCAAGAGGAGGCGAGAAAAACTTTTAAGAAGCCGACGAGACAATTTGTATGAAGTCCAAGAGGAGGCTATCTTTTCGGAGGAAGAATCATTATACGAAGCCTAAGAGGAGGCTGCGAAAACTTCTAAGAAGCCGCCGGGTCCTTGTACAACGCCCAAGAGGAGGCGGGGATGCTTTTAGGAAGCCTGTGGGTCCTTGCCCTAAGCCCAAAAGGAGGCTGATGAATAGTTCCAGAAGGGGTTTCACTTGGAACACTGGCCTTCTGTATATGAACTGTTCAAGGGGGGAGATTTCTTAGATCTAGTTATCTAAAATTGTTGTAAAAGAAAATTCTCATGGTTTAGGTTATGGTGAAATATCCGGGAGAACATCGGATGTAAGGAGACGAGGTTTTGTCTAGTTCTAGACGTAGTTGCCGGGGAAACTCTAAATATCTATACTAGTATTACACAGTCGATATGAGTTTATGAAAGAAGACTTACAGTGAAACAGCCCCACAATACATTTATATACATATGAAAGTCGTAAATGAAAGCGGGTAAACACTTACTCGGTTGTAGAGCTTCCATGTTGTATTGTTAGTTGTTCAACAAAGAGATTGAAAATAATAGTATGTTACAAAATCAAAGGAGAAAGTGCTTTTTGAAAGGACAATTGGGGCTTATAGATCAAGGAGAGGCCCAGGGTTTTATCAGTGATCGCACTTTCGTTTTGTACAGGGACTTATACAAGTGACTGAGGCCCAAGAAAGGTTTTCTGTGTTAGTTCTTGTATTGGCTGGAATTTTGGTAAAACAAAGTTGAACAATGTTGATGTCATATGGCTGATGTCTTAACATTGGTTCGTAACATTAGTTGTTGCAGGGTTGAAGTTTTATGTGCTGATGTTATACTTGATGTCTTGACATTAGTTATCAGAACATTAGAACATCAGGTTGTGATGTTTTAGGGCTGCGCGTGTTAGTTTGTTTTGAGGAGATCTGTTAGAGAGATTGGATGTGAATATCTTGGAGAAGATATTTTCAATCAGATAATTTGCAGATCATGGAGCAGATCATGTAACTAACATTAGGGCTGATTTGAAAAGATTTAAAAAGATTTGAAGATCAAATCTATTTTAAATTCTGGTTTTAAAACAAATCAAATCAGATATTTGGAGGAGGTCCAAGCCCAAGTCAGAATTCTATAAAAGCAGCCTCAACCCTTGTTGGAAGGTAACGAAGAAAGAGAGCTAAAGACTGAGTGTCATTTGTGTCTTCGTGTGTGTTTTGTAAACCATTCATGTTTGAATTGGTGTTACTATTTTTGAGTTGTTAATTGTTCTTGATCAAAGCTGTTAAGCAGAATCTAGTTGTGTGTTTAATTTGTAATCATTTGATTTTATCACTGAGGTGATTTAGGGAGTGAGCGGTTTCTCATACCTAAGTGGTTTCTTAGGTAGAAGTGTCATTGGGTAGTGATTAAGTTATGTAGATGTCAACTGGGATTGTTGAGTCTGTAATTTAATACTACTAATAGTGAATTTCCTCCCTGGCTTGGTAGCCCCCAGACGTAGGTAGTTAGACCGAACTAGGTGAACAATTCATTGTGTTATTTACTGCTTGTTATTGCCTTGTTCATATTAGCAGAGTGTGTTGTTGTGACATCGCACTTAACATCACACATCTGATACCAGAATTTCAATTGGTGTCAGAGCAGGCATCCTGCTCTGCATTCGGGTGAGATCTAGGGCTGATACTTTCTGGTGCAATAGACAAGGAGACTGGTGGATTTGTGAATAGACCCCCTATTCTAGATGGCTCAAATTATGACTATTGGAAACCTCGTATGGTTACATTCTTGAAGTCATTAGACAGCAGAGCCTGGAAGACTATTTTGAAAGAATGGAAACATCCTGTTATTGTGGAAAAGGATGAGAATGGAAAGGAAGTAGAGGGTAGCTCAAAACTGAAACCTGAAGAAGAATGGACCAAGGAAGAAGATGAGCTTGTCCTTGGGAATTCTAAAGCCTTGATTGCCATATTCAATGGTGTTGATAAGAACATCTTCAGGTTGGTCAACACTTGTGAAGTAGCGAAGGAAGCATGGGATATCTTGAAGACTACTCATGAAGGAACCTCCAAAGTCAAGATGTCAAGACTTCGACTTTTGACAACAAAGTTTGAAAATCTGAAGATGAAGGATGATGAGACTATCCATGATTTCCACATGAACATCCTTGAGCTGTCAAATGCTTCTAGTGCCCTAGGATAGAGGATGACTGAAGAGAAGCTGGTGAGGAAAATTCTTAGATCTCTTCCCATGAGATATAAAATGAAGGTGACAGCTATAGAAGAAGCCCAAGACATCAGCAAGATGAGGGTTGATGAGTTGATAGGTTCTCTTCAAACCTTTGAATTAGGAATGGAAGAGGAACCTGAAAAGAAAACCAAAAGTATAGCTTTGGTATCTAGTTCTGAAGATTCTAAGAAAGAGAAGGGTGCTGAGTCTCAGGAGGAGCTGTCCCATGCCATTGTTTTGCTGGGAAGACAGTTTAATAAGGTTATGAAGAGGATAAATAGGAGTTATAATCCTAATGTCAAGAACATCACATCTGAGACCAACAGATCAGGAGATCAGGGGAAGACAACTAGAGATGAAGAAAAGTCCAATAATGACAAAGGAGTCCAATGTTGTGAGTGTGAAGGGTATGGTCATGTCAAGAAGGAATATCCTACTTATCTCAAAAAGCAGAAAAAGGGGTTATTTGCTTCCTGGTCTGATAGTGAGAGTGAATCTGAAGAAGAATCAGCTAAGCTTGTTAGAGCTATGATTGGGGTTTGTGAGTCAGATGATGATTCGTGTGATGATGAGGTTACTTATGAAGAGCTTGCTGCCTCGTATAAAGAAATGTGCATGAGAAGTGAACAAGTGTGTCTTAAAGGAGAGAAGCTGGAGAAAACTATAGTGCAGTTAGAGGCTGAAAAGACTGAACTTGAAAATGAAGTCAGTATGCTTAACTCTAAATTGGATTCTATGACCAAAACTGTTAGAATGTTGAACAATGGTACTAATGCTCTAGACAACATTCTGAGTATTGGGAAAATTGCTGGAGACAAAAGTGGTTTGGGATTCAACAATGTTGCAGCTTCTAATGATGTTATTACCAGTTCCAAACCAGTGATGTTAAAACAGATGTTTAAACATCCTGACAGGATTCCTTCTGGGAAGAAATTCAGGCGCTGGAGATGTCATCACTGTGGGCGTTTTGGACATATAAAGGCCTACTATTTTAAGCTACATGGGTATCCTTAGAAGGCACATCAGTTTGTTCCCAGACAGAACTTTCACAGAGGTAATCAGGTCACCAAGTCTAAGAAGCAATGGGTTCCAAAAGGCAAAATTACCAACTTAATAGCTCACACTTCTCTTAGGGTTTCTACCAAAGAAAACTGGTACTTTAATAGTGGGTGTTCAAGACACATGACAGGAGTTAAGAATTTGTTGGTAGATGTTAAGCTTCATTCTTCAGGTCATGTAACATTTGGTGATGGTGTCAAAGGAGAAATCAAGGGGATGGGAAAACTGAATTGTGCTGGTGCTCCTAGAATGGATGATGTTCTTCTTGTCAAAGGGTTGACAGCAAATTTGATCAGTATTAGTCAAATTTGTGATCAAGGATTCAAAGTAGACTTTACTAAATCTGAGTGCAATGTCACAAATGAGAAAGGAGAAGTCATCATGAAGGGTGTTAGGTCTAAGGACAACTGTTATCTATGGGTGCAACAAGACTCAAGTACCTCAACATGTGTGTTTGCTATAGATGATGAAGTCAAAATTTGGCATCAAAAGTTGGGAAATATTCATCTGAAGGGAATGAAGAGAATAATATCTTCAGAAGCTGTTAGAGGAATTCCTAAACTCAATATTGAAGAAGGAAGAGTTTGTGGAGATTGTCAAATAGGGAAGCAGACCAAGATGTCACATCAGAAGCTTCAACATAACACCACCTCCAAAGTTTTGGAACTTCTTCATATGGACTTGATGGGACCTATGCAGGTAGAAAGTCTAGGTGGGAAGAAGTATGCTTATGTTGTTGTAGATGACTATTCTAGGTACACTTGGGTGAGCTTCATTAAAGACAAATCAGAGGTGTTTGATGTTTTTAAAGATCTTTTTCAAAGACTCCAAAGGGAAAAGGAGAGTAATGTTATTAGAATAAGGAGTGATCATGGAAGAGAGTTTGAAAATAGCAAGTTTGCTTAATATTGTTCTGCTGAAGGCATAAGTCATGAGTTTTCTTCTCCAATTACTCCTCGGAAAAATGGAGTTGTTGAAAGGAAGAATATAACTATTCAAGAGTCTGCTAGGGCAATGATTCATGCCAAAAAGCTTCCTTACCATTTCTGGGCTGAAACCATGAACACTGCTTGCTATATTCACAACAGAGTTACTTTGAGAAGGGGCACTTCAGCTACTCTGTATGAACTGTGGAAAGGGAGAAAGCCAACTGTGAAGTACTTTCACGTTTTTAGAAGTAAATGTTACATTTTGTCAGATCGTGAACAGAGGAGAAAATTAGATCCTAAAAGTGATCAGGGAATCTTTCTAGGCTACTCTACATATAGCAGAGCTTACAGGGTTTTCAACTCCAGAACGAAGGTTGTGATGGAGTCTATAAATGTGGTAATTGATGACATTGATAAGCAGGAAGATGCTGATGTCCTGGATGATGTTGAAACATCAGGTGAAGAAGTCACAGTAGAAACTGAAAACAGAATTAGGTCTCCCAGTCCTGTTGATGTTGAGCCTGAACCTGAACAATCTAATAAAGAACCATCTATTAGAGTGCTAAAGGACCATCCAAGGGAACTTATCATAGGTGATCCTAAATTAGGGGTTAGCACTAGATTAAGAGAAGTTGTGTTAAATTCTTGTTTTGTTTCAAAAATTGAGCCCAAGAATGTTAAAGAAGCTTTGACTGATGAGTTTTGGATTAATTCCATGCATGAAGAGCTGGAACAATTCAAAAGGAATGAAGTGTGGGATCTTGTACCAAGGCCTGATGGAGTTAATGTGATTGGCACCAAGTGGATCTACAAGAACAAGTCTGATGAACAAGGAGTGGTCACCAGAAATAAGGCAAGATTAGTTGCTCAGGGATACACTCAGGTTGAAGGAATTGATTATGATGAAACCTTTGCTCCTGTGGCCAGAATTGAATCTATCAGATTACTCTTTGGGGTGGATTGTAATTTCAAATTCAAGCTTTTTCAGATGGACGTTAATAGTGCCTTCTTGAATGGTTACTTAAATGAAGAGGTGTATGTTGATCAACCAAAAGGATTTATTGATCCAACATTTCCTGACCATGTTTACAAACTAAGGAAAGCTCTCTATGGTTTTAAGGAAGCACCAAGAGCTTGGTATGAAAGGCTTATAGAATTCCTGGTTGTGAATGGCTACAGAAAAGGAGGGATTGACAAGACTTTGTTTGTTAAAGAGGAAGGAGGAAAACTGATGATAGCTCAAATATATGTTGATGACATAGTATTTGTTGGGATGTCAGATGCAATGGTGAAACATTTTGTGGAACAGTTGCAATCTGAGTTTGAAATGAGTCTTGTTGGAGAGCTCATCTATTTTCTTGGTCTACAAGTCAGACAAATGGAGGACTCCATATTCATTTCTCAGAGCAAGTATGCAAAGAACATAGTAAAGAAGTTTGGTCTACAGAATGCTAATCACAAGAGGACACCTGCTCCTACTCATTTAAAGTTGTCCAAGGATGAACATGGTGTTAGTGTGGATCAAAGTTTATACAGAAGCATGATTGGAAGTCTATTGTATCTCACAGCTAGCAGACCTGATATTTCTTTTGCTGTTGGAGTTTGTGCCAGATATCAATCTGAGCCTAAAGTTAGTCACTTGAATCAAGTGAAGAGGATTCTGAAATATGTGAATGGGACTAGTGACTATGGAATGCTTTACAGTCATGGATGAGGTACTGAGTGTAACACCCCAAAATTTGCCTTCTTGTTTTTGGTTAACTGGCTTATGTTTCTTTGCATTTCTTGCATTAGCATTTGTGCATATCATGGTTCTTAGCATGGGATCAAGGTAATTGGTCCATATTATCAAGTCTCAAGCCTCAAGGTGTCTCATGGGATCCATCATATCTTCATAAGGTCAAGCATGGCAAATGATTTCAAGTGAATCTTTCCCTTCTAACCAGAGGGACCAAATTGGGGTTTTTGACCCAAAGGACTTCTTGGAAGGCTTTGTGTGTTCAAGCATGGTGTCATGAGGTCTTTATGCTTGCATGTATCCATAGATGAGGGTTTGGTTAATGGTATAGGGTAAGGAATGTTCAGTGGATCAGTTGCTTGTGAACCAAGAAAAGTCAACTGTAAGGGAGAAAGTTAATAGTTCAAAAGGAAAGTCAACCATGGGTTATCAAGGATTCAAATCATGTTTCCCAAGTCCATATACCTTTATTTGGTCAAGGAATAGCAGGGATGACATCATTCTTCAAGAATCAAGAGTTTGTACAAAAGTTACTAAATTTGGAAAATGACCTATAATGAGAACTTTCCATTTTTGGCAATTTTTCCACTACATTCAACTTGACTTTTCATTATCAAGGAAGCTTCAAATGAATTTTCCTCCAACAGGAAAGTTGAACATCTTTCTCTCCCATTTCCAAAAAGTACTAGAACATCTCCATATCATTTGTGGAAATCTAGTTATGGTCAAAACAATGCAAGGTGCATTTTGATGGTTTTCCATGTACCACTTTTTCCACCTTTTGCATTTTGGTGCAAATTGACTTGTAATTGGTTCTATTGGTTCAAGTCACATTACAACATCAAATTACACCTCATGAGGATTATTTTTGGCCTTTGAATCAAGTCATTCCACGCCATATTCATCACTTATTTCACATTATGCAATTTTGCAAGATGGATTGAAACTTGCAAACCAAGACATTTCAAGGCCCAATTCTAATCCATTTGTGATCAGCAAGGAAAGTGTGAGTAATTTATCATGAAAGGCAAGGGAATGCACGTGTGGATTAGTGGTGGTATCACTAATTACATTTTTGCAAAACACTCCAAAACTCATTAATCAAGGGATTAACCAATTGCTAATTGTGATCAGTGGTCTATTGGGATGTATATAAGCTAACTCATGCCTTCACAGCTAGGTCATGCACTCCCATTTGTTCAGAATCTCTTTTTCTCACCAAAACTTTTTTCTCTTCGAAACTCTCTCATCTCAAGGGTTTCTGAAGAAATTTTGTGATATTCTTGATCTACACACTTGGTAGAGTGAGAATCCACCATTGTTTTGGGTCAATAGCAAGGTTTTCATCAAGTTCAGTTCAAGAGGATCCAAGTTCAAACCTCAAGATCTAGCACGATTCCAAGCTCTAGTTGCATTTATTTTGCAATTAGAGGTTCCAAGGAGTGGATCTGCAGCTTCCAGAGGGTTTTCTTGGTGTGATTTGAGTTCTGCACGCTTCAGGTTAGTGTGAAATTCTTGCTCATAGAACTTGTTTTTCTTGTGTGCATTTTGTTCCTTGAGTGTTGCTGAGCATGCTGATCTATTTTGTTTTGATTTTGGACGTGTAACATGCGTGTATTGTGAGTTTGAAAGTTTTGGATCTAAACTTATTTTGTTCGATTTGCACAGTGTGTTCATTGTTTGATGATTTGAATTGCATATATGAGATCCTGGTGAAATTCTGATCCGTTTGATCTACTCATGAGCCATTTCTGGAAAATTTTTGGTTGGGACTCACCGGAGAAGGTGACCGGAGCTAGGGCTCCGGCACCTGGTTTATGTTCAGTCCGGCGAAGCTTTTAGAGGAAGGAGATGCAATCATAACCGTTCATTGCTTTGATCTGATGGTCTACACGTTGCCACGCCATTTAAAATATGTTTTCATTTGGTGGTTTGTGTGTATGCCATTCCTTGATTCTTATCATGTACCTCAGATCTGATGCGTTGATCTTGTTTATTTATGTTTTGATTGATTTGATCCCATGCGTTGATTTAATCTGATGGTTTGATTCATGCCAACATATTAAAATTCTCATGTGCTCCCCACGTGTTTCTTTTTAAATTCTGAGTGGTTTGGTGTGTGCGCGTATATCTTTGCTATCATGTACTTTCAATCTGAGCCACTGATCTTGTTTACCTTGCATTTGTTTGACTTGATATCATGCGTATGATTGATCTGAGGGTCCTGATTGAGTCTGACCGTTGACTGGGTTCCATATGTTTTCTTTTGACTTCGCTGATGGGCTTTTATGATTTGGGCTTGCTATTCCCACCCCATGCGTTGATCCATTTCATTTCTCAACGTGCCATGCTTGCTGTTTGCACCCCCCATGTTTATTTATTTATTTATTTATTTTATTAACTGTTGCATTTCATTTTTATTTCTTAAAATTGGTTTAATGCATCCAAAAATTACAAAAAAAAAATCATGGATCATCTTTGGCATATTATATAATTTTTCCAAATTTTATTTTCCCTTTTTTTATATTATTTTTAGCATCTGTATTAATTGTTTAGTTAATTTCTTTTTAAATTGTTTCAATTGTGCATACTTTGCATTGTAGATTTTATTTCTCATAGCATATAAAACATTTTGAGCCCATTCTTTTTGCATTGTTTCACCAACATGTTGAAGTGCATAAAAAATTTTTTCTCATATTTTTAAACTCTTTTCATATTGCATTTTGGTCCCTCTCTTTTGCATATTAGTTCATAATTCTTATGTGACTTTGCATGGTTGATTGAAGGACTTATCTTGTGAATTTTTGCATGAGTTTTTAATATGATGTTTGCTTTTGGTTGAGGTGTTTTGAGAATTAATTTGGTAATTTTGGAAGATGATTTGCTAATTGTTTGATTGCTCTTTGTTTGAGGTCTATTTTATGCACATCTTTGATCATGTTTGATTACTTGTTTGAGGAGGCACTTGTGCCATTTGTTTAGGATTGTTTCTTTGACTTCATAAACCATGTTTGAATCATTATAAGTCATTTGATTGTAAGTATAGGTCATTGGTATGAGGTTGTTGCATATTTTGTGCACATGTTCAATGTTTGATTTACATGCCTCTTTTGACTTATCTTTTCACTTCTTCTCATCTATGCCTCTTCTTGGTTTGTGTTTGGTTTGTGTATGCCATGCCATATCTCCTTTTTCTAATGATTCGTAATGCTTGGATACTTGCTTGTGATCCTTGTGTAACACTTGTATAACATGTTTAGGCACATGTTTAGGTCATCCACATTCTGACTTGGATTTTATTTGAAGCATTCTTGCATGATCACCTTGCATATCCACTCATTCTTTTTTCTATTCCTTCTTTGAAGACTCTCTTGGATGTTTTGCCACTTGTTTGCATTTTCTTTGCTTGAGTTTGTTTGGTAAACATTATGGGTCACCTCTAAGGTGTACATTCTGACTTGGATGAGTTTCACTTGGTTTGTAACCATTTCTCTTTGGGTTGTGTCTTGTTTGGGTTTCATTTGTCTTATTGTTGCTTATGTTTGTTTTTGCTAACCATGTAGGGGCTAATGGTAAGTGAATGGGATGTGGATAGTCATCCACATTCTAACTTATCCTTTCTCTTTTAAGCTTTCATACTTGTGTTTGCTTTAGCTTTTAAGATGCTTCTTTCTTCTCTCTCACTCTTTCTCCTCCTATGAGTCTCAAGACTTGTTTAAGTCTTGGATTCTTTTCCCTTTAGAGCTACCTAGTCCAACTTAATTTTTTATTAAGCTTGGAGTAGGATTAGCATTAGGTTTTAGGTAGTCGTCTCTCCTAAGCCTCACTAACCATAGGTCATCCATGCATAATAACATTAGGACTCGTAGTTCCCCCTTAGAGTTTCCTTTGGTTCGTCTTTCTTCTCATCTCAAAACTTCTTCGAAACACATAATAAAAGTTAACGTGTATTGCGCTTGAGTCTTCTATGTGGGAAGTGGGGAGTGAGGGGCTTCCCCTCATTCTTCTAGGATACCTAGTGTACGTCCTGTTGGGGACGATGCGCAAAGTATTCGTTCCTATATTTAAGACTTGGGTTTAATGCGAGTTATGAACTAACTTAAAAAACACTTCTGTCTAAAAAACACCGAACCAATTCAAATCTTTTTATCCTTCGGGATTGTTGGGTTTCAAACTTCATTTTCAGAAAAGAGCTCGTTGCTCACGTGAAAAACACTTACCCATCCGTGGTCGTACCCACGAACTACATCAGCTTTGATTCCTCTCTCTCGTCCGATTGAGGATATGTAGGCACAAGACAGCGATTATCTTGGCGAACGATCTTCCCCCATAGGTCCCATCCGAACTACGTTGACTCTGACTTTCCCATTGCACTGAGGGAGTACGTAGGCCTAGGACAACGATAACGTCCTATCGAGTCACTTCTTTTTTTCTTTTCTTCTTCGTTTCTTCGTTCTTTCTGTTCTCGTTTCATCTCCGGTCTAGTAGCAGTGGAGCTCCAGACGACGACACCCTTTGATGCAGACAACAAGCGTGGATCCCATCGAGTACGATGGACGTGTTGGGTGCTAACACCTTCCCTTCACGTAACCGACTCCCGTACCCGTTTCTCTTGGTCGTGAGACCATGTTCTTTCCCCCTTTCTCTTCAGGTTTATGCAGTGTTTCCTTTCCCTCTCTCGGGATAATTACACATTGCTGGCAACTCTATGTTTTTCCGCGCCACTCTCGCGTTTGTACCGTTGGATGCGAATCTTTCGGGAGCGACAGCTGGCGACTCTGCTGGGGACTCTGGTTGACCTCTTGCTGGTCCATCCCCTTTAGCGAGTCAATCCTAGCGCTTGTCTGTTTCATTTCATTGGGTGTTTTTGTGGTGCTTTATTTTGTTGTATATTACTGTATTGCCGTTTTATTTGTTTTACTGTATTTACAGGTTTTATTGCATTGCATTTCATTTTATTACTGTCATACTGGATATTACTGTGCTGAGAGATAAGCCCACTACCCGGTAAGCCCACTACCCAGGCTTAAGCATACACACAGGTTTTAGAGTGGATAGTCGTGACGCTTGCATGGGGGTGGCCATGTATTGTCGTTCATGAGACCCACAACTAGACGAGGTTCTATCAGGAGCTACCTGCTACTGTGTGTTGGTACAGGCCAGTAGGTATTCTCTTGAGGGATTGTCGACTCTGGAGACCATTCCCGAGGACTCAGTTGCGGCACTCCTCTCGGGATGTGACAGTGGCAGACAACGTTCTGTGGCAAACCCATTGCACATTCTCAACCCGACGACCCAATGCTGGGAACTTGCTATAGGATTTCCTTTTGAGGTGAATCAACGGACGACCTCTTTGATTGGCGGTAGCATTGTATCCTTCGGGCTGAATGTGCTATTGCTTCTCAAACCTCCGAAGCTGAGGATCTTTCATTTTTGTGAATCAGTTGAGGCCTCCTCGATTGGTGATGATGCCAAACCAGAAGTGGTGAACGTATCATCATTTCCTGACCTGAGAGCCAGGGATGCTAAGGGTCTTAGTACCCACATGTGAGAGGGGCGGGTTGTTTACAAGTTTACAGGTAACCGTGACCTTCTACCTACCCGGAGTTTCTGGATTCTTTGTCTCTACAGCCGTATCAGTGTGGTTATTCTGTTATCTCGGTTTGACTCAAGAGTTTGTACAGAGTCTCAAGATTGTCCAGCCAGTTCAGCACAGATGCTTGATGCCTTGATCCCATGTTTTGCATTGCATTTCATTTTTTTCTCTGACATTCATATTTTTGCATTTCCAGGTTGTATCCGAATCTGTGATTCCAGTCAGAGGGCAGTATTAGGGATGGATGTTCCAAGAGGTAAGAAGGATATTATTATCTACAAGTTTCTCAAGCCAGCAATAGGTCATCTCACTATCCTGAAGGGAATGGCAAGTCCTGAAGTATTGAATGCTTTTGCGGAAAAGTATGGGTGGATTCTGTCTTTTGTTCGCAACATCGACAATTATGAGTTTTGGGGTCTTCATACGCTGATGCAGTTCTATGACCCTCCGCTGAGATGTTTTTTGTTCTCAGATTATTTGTTGGTGCCTACTTTGGAGGAATATTCTAACCTGCTAGGGATTGCTGTCAAGGAAGTTCCTCCCTTCTTTGGTTCAAAAGGAGATCTGGATTGTGGGAAATTGGCCAGTGCTCTTTATTTGAGCAAGCCAGAGATAGAAGCCAACATTTCTAACAAAGGAAAGATCCGTGGTTTCAAGTTGGCGTATCTAACGAAGAAGGCTAAAAAAGCAGGAGAAGATAAAGAATGGATTATTTTCAACGCACTGCTAGCTCTTTGTGTTTATGGTATTGTGTTGTTCCCCAATGAGCCTGATTTTGTTGATGAAGATGCTATCGGGATATTCATGATGAGGAATCTTGTGCCAACCCTATTGGGAGATCTCCGTTATGCCTTATACAATAGGAATGAAAAGAAGTGAGGAAGGATGGTTCATTACTGCGCTCCATTATTTTATAAATGGTTCGCAAGTCGTCTACCTCAATCTAGTGCTTTCGTTGATTCTAAGGATTCTCTAGAGTGGAGTCAGCGCCTGATGGGATTGGTCAGTAAAAACATCGTGTGGATAAATCATGGATTGCTTGGCAAAGATATCATTCACAGTTGTGGTAAGTACCCTAATGTTCCATTGATAGGGAGGAAGGGAGGAATTAACTATAACCCTTCTTTGGCCGTCAGACAGTTTGGGTATGCTCTTGTAGGTCCGCCTGTTAAGAGAGATGTGGAAGAATCATTGTATTTCCACTCGTCTGAAGGTTTGGAGGTGGTGCAGAGAGCTTCTAAAGCTTGGGGTAGTATACTGAAGAAAGGAAAGGTCGTTCTGGGTAAACCTAACAATCAGGCTTTCCTTCCTTATGTGGATTGGATAAAACAGAGAGTTGAGGAGTGCTACTTGCCTTTTGACCGAGCACCTATGCCGTACCCAGAAAGTGTGGAAGAAAGACTTACTGTGCCTATTGAAGAGTTCAACAAGCAATAGAAGTTGGTGCGCAAATTGAGAGCAGAGAATTCTGGTATGAGTAGTCAGTTGCAAGAAGTTTTGCAGGACAACTTAGAGCTGAAGTGGCAAGTTAAAGAGTCGACTGAGCGTTTGAAGAAGGTAGAAAATGATATGGATAGCAGAATTCAGCATTTCAAGAAGCTTAGCATGGCAGCAGAGACATCAAGCAAAACCACCAGGACGACTAAGAAGCTTTTGGCCAAGTCGAAAACGAGGAATTAAACAAAGAGCTGCAAAAGGCGAAAGAAAAAATAAAGCATTTCTTCAACAAGTGGAAGAAATCCCAAAAGGAGATTGAAGAGCTCAAATTACAAGCTGGAATCAAGAAGGTGAGACATGAAGGTAGCAGCGCTGAAGAGCAGATTGCAATGCTGAACCAAGAGATTACGAAGAGAAACAGGTTAATCAAAGGGATGATCACACGACCGACACATCCTGACACTTTGAATCTTCTGGAAGAAGTGGAGGCTAGTCTGTTTGGGGTAGAATTGTAGTTGTTGGGTATCTGTTTTTTTTTTGTGTGGTTACCATCAAGATTGTTGATGGAATCACCGTTGGTTACAATTGACTTTGTTTGTATGAATTCTTCCATCTTGATAATAGAATGTTTGATTCAGATATTTGCGCCTTTGTGGTTTTTATTTGAATTGTGGTTTGTTTCCTTAGTTTAGTGTTGCGGTATTGCTGAGTTCAGATTTATTTTCTGATGAGGTGTCCAATCCCTGGCCCGGTTTCAAAGATTGGAATAAAAGGATATACCTTGGAAATGTTTAAATATGTTTGTTTGCATTTGCATCTCATAATCATCTCATGTTGCATAGCAGGTTATCTTGGGTTCTTTGGTTTTCTTATGCTCTCTCTTTTTGGCAGTCAGGATTGATCAACCAACTAATCGATATTCTACCAGGCTTAATCAAAGCAGAGTAATGGACAAAGTTCAGGCAGACATGGCAGCTATGCAAGCTCGCATCGATCAATTCATGGAGATGATGCAGGGTGTGGTGCAAAGTCAGAATGAGTTCAGAACTCTAGTTCAGCCATTGGTGTCACAGGTTGATGAAAATGGTATCATACAAGGTGGTTTTCTTAATCATGTTATTCCTCCAGGAAGAGGTGGTGCTGGTATCAATATTCCTATCACTGGTGCTAGAGGACGGGGTGGGATTCCTTCAGTTATTAGAGAAGGAAGTACTGTTCGAGCTATGCATGGCCCTCGTATTGATGATCAACAGGATGATGTTTTTTCAGTCAGAAGCTTGGACGCTGGTCTACCTGTGGTCAGTGATGAGAGGATCCGTTTAATTAAGGGTCAACTGAAAGGGGTCGTGAAACAGGATGATTTGGGAATAGATTTGGACGACCTAGGGTTGGTCCCTGATATTGTCATTCCACACAAGATTCAGATTCCTACATTGGAGAAGTATAATGGTTCTACCTGCCCGAGAACTCATATAAAGGCTTATACCAGGAAGATGGCTGTTCACGCCAAGGATGAAAAACTAATGATGCACTTTTTCCAAGACAGCCTGTCTGGCGCGTCTTTGGAATGGTACATGGTGCTGGAGAGTAGCGATGTTCATACTTGGAGAGAGCTAGCTGTAGCTTTTATCAAGCATTACCAGTACAACACAGACATGGCTCCCAATAGAACTCAGCTGTTGAGCATGTCCCAGAAACATGATGAAGGTTTCAAAGAATACGTGCAAAGGTGGCGTGAATTGGCGGCTAGGGTACAGCCACCAATGCTAGAAAAAGAGATGTTGGATATGTTTATGGACACACTGCCTAAGTACTATTATGAGAAGCTATTGCCTTGTTCTCTAGGCAAGTTTGCAGATGTGATTGCTATCGGACAGAAGGTAGAGATCAGAATTAAGGCTGGAAAATTTTCTAGTGGTGACGGATCGTCCTCTAGGCATGGAAAGAAGTCGTTTGATGGTTATAAGAAGAAAGGAGAGACTAACGCTGTATCATCTCATAGGGGAAAAGGGAAACAGCGCCAGGGCAATAATCAACAAGTAGCATCGGTAACTATCCCAGCAACATTACCTCCACCATAGCAACAGAGGAATAATACTAATTAGAATAGGCAGCAGGGCCAGTATCAGAACAGACAAAGGAATGCAGAGAGGCATTTTGATCAACCACCAATGTCGTATGCACAGTTGTTGCAACATTTGCTGCAGTTGCATCTAGTTGAGCTCCGTACTCTGGCTCCACCAATAGGGGAACTCCCACGAGGCTACGATGCTAACGCACACTGCAATTTTCATTCTGGTGCTCCGGGGCACACTGTGGAGAAGTGTAGGGCGTTTCATCACAAGGTGCAAGACCTTGTTGACTCCAAGGCTATCAATTTCTCGAATGTTGGGCCCAATGTTATTCAAAACCCTATGCCTGATCATAATGGGCCGAGGGTGAATGCGATAATTAAGGAATGTGAAGCTCTGAATTTGATCATGGATGTTGAGGAGCTGAAGACTCCGTTGGCTGTGGTTAAAAACAGGTTGTTGAAGGGTGGCGTCTATCCGGGTTGTGATGAGAACTGCTCTGATTGTTTGACGAAGGTTAATGGTTGTAATTCGTTGAAGATGGGTATTCAGAGTATGATTAATGAGGGCTGTTTATAGTTTGACAGAGGTAATCAGCAAGAAGAGGTTGTTAGTGAGAAGGTTGCTACTATCACCATTCCGTTCAAAACGATTACTATTTTTGGTCCGGCAAGGCCACCTCCAGTCATTATCACAAGGGCTGGACCCATTCCGTACGAGAGCACTAAGGCTATTCCTTGGAATTACGATGCAGAGGTGTTTGTCAATGGACAAAAGCAGGAATTAATGAATACTTCACCAGTGAGTTCTATTTCAAAGGTTAAAGTTGAGACTGATGTTATAACCAGAAGTGGTAGAGTGCTTACTCCTGTTAATGATCAACCCAGTACTTCTAGGCAAGATAGGGGAAAACAGGCAGTGGATGTTTCCGTTCAGCCTCCAGTGGTTACTGATTCTACGGTAAAGCTTGTTGATGATGCTTTTTCTAAAAATGTTGAGAAATTTATGAGACTCATCCGAAAAAGTGATTATAAGATCGTGGACCAGTTACATCAGACCCCATCCAAGATCTCTATTCTGTCTTTGTTATTATGCTCTGAAGCTCATAGGAATGCTCTTCTGAAGGTTTTGAATGCAGCCTATGTTCCTCAAGAGATTTCTGTTAACCAGCTGGAAGGGGTTGTAGCGCACGTGAATGCGGGTAATGGCTTGGGTTTTACAGATCTTGACTTGACTCCTGCTGGCAGGAATCATAACAATACCCTGCATATTTTGATTGAGTGTCGTGGTTCATTGATGTCACATGTATTGGTTGATACCGGATCATCGTTGAATGTATTTCCCAAGAAAGCGTTAATGAAGTTAGATACCAGGGGACTTATTTGTACACCAAGTGACTTGGTGGTGCGAGCTTTTGATGGCTCGAAGAGATCTGTCTTTGGTGAGATTGTGCTTTCGATCAAGGTTGGGCCGAAAATCTTTGATGCAACATTTTATATAATGGATATTCAGCCAGCGTACAGTTGTTTATTGGGTCGTCCTTGGATCCATGGTGCAGGCGATGTAACCTCCACTTTGCATCAAAAGCTGAAATACATGGTTGATGGTCATGTAGTAACGGTGTGCGGAGAAGAAGACATAATGATTAGTCAGCTGTCAACCTTCAAATACGTGGAAGTGGATGGTGAAATCCATGAGACGTTGTGTCAGGGGTTTGAAAAGGTGAAGGTTTCTAAAGAGGTTGTCTAGTCTGAGACTATAGAGCAACCTGCAGTGGCAGATCAGCCTGAAGTTTCCATGTCTTCGTTTAAAGACGCCAAAGCTGTGGTGGAAGCTGGTAGCTCACAGAGGTGGGGCCAGGTGGTTGAAGTCCAGGAGAAGAGGGATACTTATGGATTGGGATACAAGCCATCCAGGAGAGACGGGGATCCTCCCAAATTCTATGGCCCAGTCCGTTTCACTAGTGCCGGTGTTTTCTTCGACAGGGTTAATGCCATTGAGGAAGAAAGGGACAGTGATTGTGACATGGATAGCTGGATCCGCCCTTGCGTTCCAGGAGAAAGTCTGTGCAACTGGTCTTCCGAGAAAGTCATTCAAGTGACAGACTTCGAGTAATTGCTTTGTTTTCCTATTATGTTAATCCTGCGTTCTGCCCAAGATGTAGTGATTTTATTTGTAGGGCTTTTAACTGTTGCATGTTTTGCTTTATCATCAATAAAGGACTTTTCACACTCAAATATTTTGATCTATGTCTTTCTGTTTTTTTTATGCATTAAAAACCCATATCAAAATGGCAATGTGTTTCTTTTGTTGCATACATAATAAAACATACCTCATCAATCATGCAGGTCTTTTTGTTCAGATGACACCGATCATGACTCAGTTATAGCTCGGTATGACTTTGACAATCCAATCTATCAGGCTGAAGAAGAGACTGACGGAGATTGTGAACTGCCCAAAGAGTTGGCCAGATTATTGAAGCAAGAGGAGAGAGTCATCCTACCTCATCAGGAGGAAATTGAGATTGTGAATCTGGGAACCGAGGACGCCAGAAAGGAAGTAAAGATAGGGGCTGCATTGGAAGATGGTATCAAGGGAAGATTGATTGAAATACTCCGTGAGTATGTGGATATCTTCGCCTAGTCTTACCAAGACATGCCTGGTCTTGATACTGGTATTGTTGTACACCGGTTACCACTTAAAGAAGGTTGTACTCCGGTCAAGCAAAAGTTGAGAAGAACTAAACCGGAGATGTCGGTCAAAATCAAGGAAAAGGTTCAGAAACAGCTAGATGTCGGTTTTCTTGTCGTGACAAATTATCCTCCAGGGGTTGCTAACATCGTGCCTGTACCTAAGAAGGATGGGAAGGTCAGGATGTGTGTTGATTATAGGGATTTGAACAGAGCAAGCCCAAAGGATGATTTCCCGCTCCCTCATATTGACGTGTTAGTTGACAATACTGCTCAGTATTCTGTGTTTTCCTTCATGGATGGCTTCTCTGGGTATAACCAAATCAAGATGGCCCCAGAGGACATGGAGAAGACAACATTCATAACACCGTGGGGAACTTTCTGCTACAAAGTGATGCCCTTTAGATTGAAAAATGCAGGGGCAACTTATCAGCGGGCGATGGTGACTCTCTTTCATGATATGATTCACAGAGAGATTGAAGTCTATGTTGATGACATGATTGCGAAGTCACAAACGAAAGAGGAACATCTAGTGAATCTTTAGAAGTTATTTGAAAGGTTAAGGAAATTCAGACTGAGGTTGAATCCTAACAAATGCACCTTCAGGGTGAGGTTAGGAAAATTGCTAGGGTTCATTATTAGTGAAAAGGGTATTGAGGTCGATCTTGCAAAGGTAAAAGCCAAACAAGAAATGCCTGTGCCGAAAACAGAAAAAGAGGTTTGTGGTTTCTTGGGGAGATTAAACTACATTGCTAGGTTCATCTCGCATCTTACAGCCACGTGTGAACCAATCTTCAAGTTGCTAAGAAAAGATCAAGCGGTCAGGTGGAATGAAAATTGTCAAAAGGCGTTTGAAAAGATAAAAGAATATTTGCAGGAACCTCTGGTCCTTATGCCACCAGTGCCAGGAAGGCCTTTGATTATGTATCTCACGGTTCTTGAGAATTTAATGGGTTGTGTGCTCGGTCAACAAGACGAGTCAGGTAGAAAAGAGCACGCCATCTACTACTTAAGTAAGAAGTTTACTGATTGCGAGTCAAGGTACTCGATGCTGGAAAAAATATGTTGTGCACTCGCTTGGGCAGCTAAGCGTTTGAGGCAGTATATGTTAAACCATACAACCCTCTTGATTTCGAAGATGGATCCGATCAAGTATGTGTTTGAGAAGCAGGCACTTTCTGGTAGAATAACCCGTTGGCAGATGGTTCTGACAGAATACGATATTCAGTATGTTTCCCAAAAATTCATTAAGGGAAGTGTTTTGTCAAAATATCTTGCCGAACAGCCAATTGAGGATTATCAACCGATGAAGTTTGAATTCCTGGATGAGCATATCATGTATCTGAAGATGAAGGATTGTGAAGAACCTTTGCCTGATGAAGGACCCGAGATTGGATCTCAGTGGAAAATGGTTTTTGATGGAGCTGTTAATTCATATGGTAACGGAATCAGGATAATCATTACGACTCCACAGGGTTCTCATATACCCTTCACTGCCCTATTGGCATTCATATGCACCAACAATGAGGCAGAGTATGAAGCATGCATCATGGGGTTAGAAGAAGCGATTGATTTGAGAATCAAGAACCTCGATGTTTATGGTGATTCTGCGTTGGTGGTTGATCAGATTACAGGTGAATGGGAGACTCGTCAAGCAATCTTGTCCCGTATAACAACTATGATAGAAGGTTGTTACCTTTCTTTGACAGAGTGGACTTCCATCACATTCCCCGGATAAAGAATCAAATGGCTGATGCGTTGGCAACGTTGTCGTCCATGTATCATGTGAATCGTTGGAATGAAACTCCTTCAATCAGAATCATGCGCTTAGACATGCCTGCTTTTGTATTTACAGTTGAAGGGGTATCAGATGGCAAGCCTTGGTATCACGACATTAAGGTCTTTTTGAAGAGTCAGGAATACCCAGCTGGGGCATCTTCAAAGGATAAAAAGACGTTGAGGAGGTTATCAGGAAACTTCTTCTTGAACAAGGATGATGTGTTGTACAAGAGAAACTTTGACATGGTCTTGCTACGTTGTGTTGATGAACACGAGGCAGGCCTGTTAATGGAAGAAGTTCAAGAAGGTTCCTTCGGTACTCATGCCAATGGGCATGCTATGGAAAGAAAATTGTTGAGAGCGGGGTATTACTAGATTACTATGGAGTCTGATTGTTTTAAATACGCCCGAAAATGTCATAAATGCCAGATTTATGCTGACAAGGTGCACGTACCACCTACTCCTCTGAATGTTTTGTCATCACCTTGGCCTTTTGCCATGTGGGGCATTGACATGATTGGAAAGATCAAGCCGACTGCTTCGAATGGACATCGTTTTATCCTGGTGGCTATTGATTATTTCACGAAGTGGGTAGAAGCAGCATCGTATGCCAACGTCACCAGACAAGTGGTAGCCCGATTTATTAAGAAGGACATCATCTGCCAGTATGGAGTCCCGGAGAGAATCATTACTGATAATGGTTCAAATCTGAATAATAAGATGATGAAGGAGCTATGTCAGAGCTTTAAAATCGAACATCATAATTCTTCTCCCTATCGCCCGAAGATGAATGGGGCTGTTGAAGCGGCTAATAAGAACATAAACAAGATTGTGCAGAAGATGGTAGTGACATACAAAGATTAGCATGAGATGTTGTCGTACGCTTTGCATGGATATCGTACTTCGGTACGCACATCAACTGGGGCAACTCCTTTCTCACTGGTGTATGGTATGGAAGCAGTTATGCCATTAGAAGTTGAGATTTCTTCTTTGAGAATCCTGACAGACGTAAAGCTTGATGAAGTTGAGTGGGTGCGTTCCCAGCTGAATGAACTGAACCTCATTGAAGAGAAGAGATTGAAAGCCATTACGCATGTCCAGTTGTATTAGAGCAGGATGAAGAAAGCATTTGATCAGAAAGTGCGTTCTCGGTGTTTTCAAACTGGTGAATTAGTTCTGAAAAGGATCACTCCTCCTCAAACAGATCACAGGGGCAAGTGGACTCCGAATTACGAAGGGCCGTATGTAGTAAGACAGTTTTCTCTGGTGGAGCCTTATTACTTTCAACTATGGATGGCGAAGATTTTACGTCCCCTGTGAACGCGGATGTAGTAAAAAAATAGTTTGCATAAAAGAGACCCGCTGAACATAAAAAGAAGGTTCAGGCTAAAATGGGGCATCCTGGAGAACCATAAAAAGAAAAGGTTCGGGAAAAAATTAGGGATAAAAAGAAAAGAGAATAAACCCGCAAGGTTGAAAACCTGAAAAGGCAACTTTGGCAAAAATGGGTATCCCAGTGGATTGAAAACCCGAAAAGGGCAATCCAGGCAAAAGTTAGGGATTTAAAAGCAAATACTACGATCCGCGTTCGATCTGTGATTACTATTCACACTTGGAAAATTCGAAGGAAAGGAATCAGTCCAGTCAGTCATCTTCAAAGGCCAAAGTATATGCGGATAAACAAGTCATATGGGTTATAGATGAGTCGAGTCATGGTGGATGTCTGTTCCCCACATTGCCGACATTTGTATTTTCTTTTGCTTTTTGTGCAATTACCTCTTTTCAGGAATTGCTTCCAGATGTAAATGCCTATTTACAGGCCAATTCATTCAATAAAGTTTGCATTTCAGTCCAAGAGCTTTTGTTTTTGTTTTACCTGTTTTGTTTGTGAAAATGTCCGATATTTTTGATAAAAACATTACATGCTAAAATGTTGAGCTCTGTGAAACAAGTGGGAAAACAGTGGCAATTTCTTAGGCGACAGTCACTATGATGATAATCAAAGTAATCATTTTTGCATGTAGACCTTTCTGTTGGTTTTGCAGGATGACAGGTGTACCTCCCCAGTAGAGTTTTGCTCTCCCCAACTTTGAAGTTTGATCGTCCTCAGCAGTTTATTACTCTTCCCCATCAGAGTATCGAGGGTCATCTTCCTTAGTAGAGTATAGAGAAGTGATTCCCCAAGCGGAGTCGTTGAAGATCGTCCCCCTCAGCAGGATATAAGAGGTTCACCCCAGCCAGAGTTGTGATTTGGCTCACCTTTCCTCGGCAGGTAGCCAGAAATTTTCATTTTTGCAGCCTCTCCAGCAAGAGATTGATGGAGTGTCTTCTTTGATCAAAGATGGTGTTTCCCCACGGAATATGGGGCAGTCATTTTTTCCTCAGCTAGTCAGGAAACAGTGTGTTTATCCCCTAGCAGAGTGGATGTTGACAACTACTTTTTCTGCCAAGCGGAATCGTTGAGGATCGTCCTCCTCAGCAGAGTACAGAGGATTGTATACCCAGCCGAAGTTGTGTTTGGATTACTATTCCTCAGCAAGCGTTCAGAAGTTGATTGCTCTAGGGTGGATGTTGTGGCATCTCCAGTAGGAGTTCGTGGACAAAGATGTTATTATCCCCGGCTGTGTAAGGGTAAAGTTATTTCCCTAGCAATAGGATAAAGGTGCTCATATCCCCAAGCAGAGTCCGGTGGTGAGTGGTATCCCCAGCAGGTCTTAAGTCTAATCATTTTTGGAAGGCGTCAAATCCATGTTCTGAAACAGTTGGTCACCCCCAGCGGAGGAGTTTCCATCTTCAGTATTCATCTCCCTCCCCAGCTGAGTGGTATTCTCTTGGAGTTTTGTCCATCTCCAGCAGAGTTGTTGATCTTGATATTCCCCAACGGAGCGGGTATTCTATCGGAGTTTTGTCCATCTCCAGCAGAATTGGTGATTGTGATCTTTCCTAGCAGGGTGAAGTTTTCCTCAGCAGGATCTCTTATTTCGGAGGAAAATTTATTTTGTCATCCCCAGTGGATTTTGCCTTCACTTTCAGCATTTATTTTGCTGAGGCACCTCTGTTGCATTGCATAAGCATCTGTTTTGCATGGCATCCTCCTAAATGTGTAGCATTTCCACTTCGTGTGGAGCATTACGGCAAAATTCAAATATATGCATCTGAAGCATAAGCCAGGTTTGAGTTTTCCTTCGTCAGGAAGGCCGGATTTCAGGAGATATCATTTGACTTTACTCCACAAGTGTTGGGTTAGTCACTCAAAGCAATATTTGACATTCCCTAGCAGATTGTTTTTCTAGGATCATGAACCTGTGATTTCATTTTTTATCCCTTCGTCCAGGTGGTCCTTTGGTTTATCCCCTCAAGGTTTTTACCGTCTGACACTCGTCCGTGTTTCCTTCGGCACCCGTCCGTGTTTGAACCTTTGATTTCTATACCCGTCCGTATTGACCTTTTGATGACACTCGTCCGTGTTGCCCTCCATTCCCCAGCGAGATTAATCCCCGATAAAAGTTGCTTTACTATCTTTTCAGTACCCGTCCGTATTGAATCTTTTTACACCCGTCCGTGTACCTTTTCAGTACCCGTCCGTATTGAAACTTTTTACACCCGTCTGTGTACCTTTTCAGTACCTGTCCGTATTGAATCCTTCTACACCCGTCCGTGTACCTTTTCAGTACTCGTCCGTATTGAATACTTATTACACCCGTCCGTGTACCTTTTCGATACCCGTCCGTATTGAACCTTTCTACACCCATCCGTGTACCTTTTCAGTACCCGTCTGTATTGAATCTTTTTACACCCATCCGTGTACCTTTTCAGTACCCGTCCGTATGGAACCTTTTACACCCGTCCGTGTTCTTTCAGTACCCATCCATATTGAACTCTTTACACCCGTCCGTGTACCTTCTCGATACCCATCTGTATCTGATATCTTTGATTCCTTGACACCCGTCTGTGTTTATCCCCAGCATAACTAACACTTGTCTGTGTTTATTTCAAGACTTTTCAATACATTGTTTGTATTGGTGTCTAACACTCGTACGTGTTGTGACAGTGCATCATCTATTGCTTGTTCCCCAGTGGAGTCGTCTCTCCTTTGAGGATTGCAAATTTCAGGTTTTTTTTGGTATTCAATCTCCATGAATCCTTTGAATGCATGATAGCCGTCACTATCATACCTTCAGGACCAAGTTGATTGAATAGGGGCAGCTGTAACACCCCAAAATTTGCCTTCTTGTTTTTGGTTAACTGGCTTATGTTTCTTTGCATTTCTTGCATTAGCATTTGTGCATAGCATGGTTCTTAGCATGGGATCAAGGTACTTGGTCCATATTCTCAAGTATCAAGCCTCAAGGTGTCTCATGGGATCCATCATATCTTCATAAGGTCAAGCATGGCGAAGGATTTCAAGTGAATCTTTCCCTCCTAACCAGAGGGACCAAATTGGGGTTTTTGACCCAAAGGACTTATTGGAGGGCTTTGTGTGTTCAAGCATGGTGTCATGAGGTCTTTATGCTTGCATGTATCCATAGATGAGGGTTTGGTTGATGGTTTAGGGTAAGGAATGTTCAGTGGATCAGTTGCTTGTGAACCAAGAAAAGTCAACTGTAAGGGAGAAAGTCAACAGTTCAAAAGGAAAGTCAACCATGGGTTATCAAGGATTCAAATCATGTTTCCCAAGTCCATATACCTTTATTTGGTCAAGGAATAACATGGATGACATCATTCTTCAAGAATCAAGAGTTTGTGCAAAAGTTACTAAATTTGGAAAATGACCTATAATGAGATCTTTCCATTTTTGTCAATTTTTTCACTACATTCAACTTGAATTTTCATCATCAAGGAAGCTTCAAATGAATTTTCCTCCAACATGAAAGTTGAAGATCTTTCTCTCCTATTTCCAAAAAGTACTAGAACATCTCCATATCATTTGTGGAACTCTAGTTATGGTCAAAACAATGCAAGGTGCATTTTGATGGTTTTCCATGTACCACTTTTTCCACCTTTTGCATTTTGGTGCAAATTGACTTGTAATTGGTTCTATTGGTTCATGTCACATTACAACATCAAAGTACACCTCATGAGGATTATTTTTGGCCTTTGAATCAAGTCATTCCATGCCATATTCATCACTTATTTCACATTATGCAATTTTGCAAGATGGATTGAAACTTGCAAACCAAGACATTTCAAGGCCCAATTCCAATCCATTTGTGATCAGCAAGGAAAGTGTGAGTGATTTATCATGAAAGGCAAGGGAATGCACGTGTGGATTAGTGGTGGTATCACTAATTGCATTTTTGCAAAACACTCTAAAACTCATTAATCAAGGGATTAACCAATTGCTAATTGTGATCAGTGGTCTAATGGGATGTATATAAGCTAACTCATGCCTTCACAGCTAGGTCATGCACTCCCATTTGTTCAGAATCTCTTTTTCTCACCAAAACTTTTTTCTCTTCGAAACTCTCTCATCTCAAGGGTTTCTGAAGAAATTTTGTGATATTCTTGATCTACACACTTGGTAGAGTGAGAATCCACCATTGTTTTAGGCCAATAGCAAGGTTTTCATCAAGTTCAATTCAAGAGGATCCAAGTTCAAACCTCAAGATCTAGCACGATTCCAAGCTCTAGTTGCATTTATTTTGCAATTAGAGGTTCCAAGGAGTAGATCTGCAGCTTCCAGAGGGTTTTCTTGGTGTGATTTAAGTTCTGCGCGCTTCAGGTTAGTGTGAAATTCTTGCTCATAGAACTTGTTTTTCTTGTGTGCATTTTGTTCCTTGAGTGTTACTGAGCATGGTGATCTATTTTGTTTTGATTTTGGACGTTTAACATGCGTGTATTGTGAGTTTGAAAGTTTTGGATCTAAACTTATTTTGTTCGATTTGCATTGTGTGTTCATTGTTTGATGACTTGAATTGCATATATGAGATCTTGGTGAAATTCTGATCAGTTTGATGTACTCATGAGCCATTTCTGGAAAATTTTTGGTTGGGAATCACCAGAGAAGGTGACCGGAGCTAGGGCTCCGGCACCTGGTTTATGTTCAGTCCGGCGAAGCTTTTAGAGGAAGGAGATGCAATCACAGCCGTTCATTGCTTTGATCTGATGGTCTACACGTTGCCACGCCATTTAAAATATGTTTTCATTTGGTCGTTTGTGTGTATGCCATTCCTTGATTCTTATCATGTACCTCAGATCTGATGCGTTGATCTTGTTTATTTATGTTTTGATTGATTTGAACCCATGCGTTGATTTAATCTGATGGTTTGATGCATGCCAACACATTAAAATTCTCATGTGCTCCCCACGTGTTTCTTTTTAAATTCTGAGTGGTTTGGTGTGCGCGTGTATATCCTTGCTATCATGTACTTTCAATCTGAGCCACTGATCTTGTTTACCTTGCATTTGTTTGACTTGATATCATGCGTATGATTGATTTGAGGGTCCTGATTGAGTCTGACCGTTGACTGGGTTCCATATGTTTTCTTTTGACTTCACTGATGGACTTTTATGATTTGGGCTTGCTATTCCCACCCCATGCTTTGATCCATTTCATTTCTCAATGTGCCATGCTTGCTGTTTGCATTCCCCATGTTTATTTCTTTTTTTATTTTTTTTTATTAATTGTTGCATTTCATTTTTATTTCTTAAAATTGGTTTAATGCATCCAAAAATTGCAAAAAAAATCATGGATCATCTTTGGCATATTATAAAATTTTTCCAAATTTTATTTTCCTTTTTTCTTTTATTTTTAGCATCTGAATTAATTGTTTAATTAATTTCTTTTTAAATTGTTTCAATTGTGCATACTTTGCATTGTAGATTTTATTTCTCATAGCATATAAAACATTTTGAGCCCATTTTTTTTGCATTGTTTCACCAACATGTTGACGCGCATAAAAACATTTTTCTAATATTTTTAAACTCTTTTCATATTGAATTTTGGTCCCTCTCTTTTGCATATTAGTTCATAATTCCTATGTGACTTTGCATGGTTGATTGAAGGACTTATCTTGTGAATTTTTGCATGAGTTTTTAATATGATGTTTGCTTCTGGATGAGGTGTTTTGAGAATTAATTTGGTAATTTTGGAAGATTATTTTCTAATTGTTTGATTGCTCTTTGTTTGAGGTCTATTTTATGCACATCTTTGATCATGTTTGATTACTTGTTTGAGGAGGCACTTGTGCCATTTGTTTGGGATTATTTATTTGACTTCATAAACCATGTTTGAATCATTATAAGTCATTTGATTTTAAGTATAGGTAATTGGTATGAGGTTGTTGCATATTTTGTGCACATGTTCAATGTTTGATTTACATGCCTCTTTTGACTTATCTTTTCACTTCTTCTCATCTATGCCTCTTCTTGGTTTGTGTTTGGTTTGTGTATGCCATGCCATATCTCTTCTTTGCATCTCATATGATGTATGTTTCTGACCTTGAAGCTTTGTATTCATGTCATATGCTATTCATGTTTCATTTGGCATCCTTTAACATGTTTCATTTACATGCTTACTTCTCCTTCTTCTAATGATTCTTAATGCTTGGATACTTACTTGTGTGCCTTGTGTAACACTTGTATAACATGTTTAGGTCATCTACATTCTGACTTGGATTTTATTTGAAGCATTCTTGCATGATCACCTTGCATATCCACTCATTCTTTTTTCTATTCCTTCTTTGAAGACTCTCTTGGATGTTTTGCCACTTGTTTGCATTTTCTTTGATTGAGTTTGTTTGGTAAACATTATGGGTCCTATAAGGTGTACATTCTGACTTGGATGAGTTTCACTTGGTTTGTAACCATTTCTCTTTGGGTTGTGACTTGTTTGGGTTTCATTTGTCTTATTGTTGCTTATGTATGTTTTTGCTAACCATGTAGGGGCTAATGGTAAGTGAATGGGATGTGGATAGTCATCCACATTCTAACTTCTCCTTTCTCTTTTAAGCTTTCATACTTGTGTTTGCTTTATCATTTAAGATGCTTCTTTCTTCTCTCTCACTCTTTCTCCTCCCATGAGTCTCAAGACTTGTTTAAGTCTTGGATTCTTTTCCCTTTAGAGCTACCTAGTCCAACTTAATTTTTGATTAAGCTTGGAGTAGGATTAGCTTTAGGTTTTAGGTAGTCGTCTCTCCTAAGCCTCACTAACCATAGGTCATCCATGCATGATAACATTAGGACTCGTAGTTCCCCCTTAGAGTTTCCTTTGGTTCGTCTTTCTTCTCATCTCAAAACTTCTTCGAAACACGTAATAAAAGTTAACGTGTATTGCCCTTGAAACTTCTATGTGGGAAGTGGGGAGTGAGGGGCTTCCCCTCATTCTTCTAGGATACCTAGTGTACGTCCTGTTGGGGATGATGCGCGAAGTATTCGTTCCTATATTTAAGACTTGGGTTCAATGCGTGTTATGAACTAACTTAAAAAACACTTCTGTCTAAAAAACACCGAACCAATTCAAATATTTTTATCCTTCGGGATTGTTGGGTTTTAAACTTCATTTTCAGAAAAGAGCTCATTGCTCACGTAAAAAACACTTACCCATTCGTGGTCGTACCCACGAACTACATCAGCTCTGATTCCTCTCTCTCGTCCGATTGAGGATATGTAGGCACAAGACAGCGATTGTCTTGGCGAGCAATCTTCCCCCATAGTTCCCGTCTAAACTACGTTGACTCTGACTTTCCCATTGCACTGAGGGAGTACGTAGGCCTAGGACAACGATAACGTCCTATCGAGTCACTTATTTTTTTCTTTTCTTCTTCGTTTCTCCGTTCTTTCCGTTCTCGTTTCTTCTCCGATCCAGTAGCAGTGGGCTCCAGATGACGACACCCTTTGATGCAAACAACAAGCATGGATCCCATCGAGTAAGATGGACGTGTTGGGTGCTAACACCTTCCCTTCGCGTAACCTACTCCCGTACCCGTTTCTCTTGGTCGTGAGACCATGTTCTTTCCCCCTTTCTCTTCAGGTTTATGCAGTGTTTCGTTTCCCTCTCTCGGGATAAATACACATTGCTGGCGACTTTGTGTTTTCCCGCGCCACTCTCGTGTTTATACTGTTGGATGCAAATCTTTCGGGAGCGACAATGAGTTATGTGGTTTTTGTGATGCTGATTGGGCAGGGAGTGCTGATGATAGAAAAAGTACTTCAGGAGGTTGCTTCTTCTTAGGGAATAATTTGATATCATGGTTTAGTAAAAAGCAGAACTGTGTGTCTCTTTCTACTGCTGAAGTTGAGTACATAGCAGCAGGGAGTAGTTGTTCTCAACTTGTTTGGATGAAGCAGATGTTAACAGAATACAATGTCAAGCAAGATGTCATGACATTGTACTGTGATAATCTGAGTGCTATCAATATCTCTAAAAACCCTATTCAACATAGCAGAACTAAGCATATTGATATAAGGCATCATTTTATAAGAGATTTGGTTGAAGACAAAGTAGTTTCTTTGGAACATGTTGCTACAGATAAACAATTAGCTGACATTTTTACTAAAGCCTTAGATGCAAATCAATTTGAAAGTTTAAGAAGCAAACTGGGAATTTGCATTTATGAGGATTAGGTGTGCTGGAAGGAGTATTTGTGCAGTTGTGATTTTGCATTTGTTTAAAGGAAAAAACATTTTATTCAACTGCTGAAAGCATACAAAATTGGATTTTAGTATATCAAAAGCAACATATATAGGGTCTAAAGATTATCCCAGCCCCCTGCAACAAGAAAAGTTTTCCAATCTTCATCCAATTCATCATCAGAAGTATGAAGTTGCACTGGAGGTTTTTTGATGTTTGTCATCCTTGTCTCTGATGTTTTTCTTGTTCTTGTTGCTCCTGAAGAAGTCCCAGCTGCTGTCATTGTTTTGTTCTTATTCTTCAGTGGATCTGGTTTCTTGACGTCCTGCATGTGTTTCTTCCCTGCATCTTTGTTAGACTGACTCATACTTGTTTGGTGTCTGGTGCTGTTAGAAGGAATAAGGCTTGGATTTTATAGTTCTATAAGAATCCATTGGTTGTATCGCCTGACCAGTCAAAGTTTTTGGATATTGTGTTCCTTGGGAAGCCTGCTTTTCACCATGTCTTAATGGATGTCAGATCTTTGTGTTTGATGTAGATGTTGTCCAATTGTGGCTAAAAAGGGGGAGAGTTAGCCTATGTGTTGCCTAGTTGTCTGATGTGGCTCTAGGCTTGAGGGGGAGTGTGCAGTTTGAACAGCTGGTATGCTGGTTCTTGGGAATAGCTGGTATGCTGGTTCTTGTTTTGAGGGGGAGTTTAGCTTTGTGCAATTTGTTTTGTGATTGCTGCTGGTATGAAGTTTTTCCGCTGCAGGTACCTCTGATGTTGGCAGAGATTGTTTTAGCCAAAATTAGCCAAAGGGGGAGATTGTTAGTTCTTGTATTGGCTGGAATTTTGGTAAAACAAAGTTGAACAATGTTGATGTCATATGGCTGATGTCTTAACATTGGTTCCTAACATTAGTTGTTGTAGGGTTGAAGTTTTATGTGCTGATGTTATACTTGATGTCTTGACATCAGTTATCAGAACATCAGAACATCAGGTTGTGATGTTTTAGGGTTGTGCGTGTTAGTTTGTTTTGAGGAGATCTGTTAGAGAGATTGGATGCGAATATCTTGGAGAAGATATTTTCAATCAGATAATTTGCAGATCATGGAGCAGATCATGTAACTAACATTAGGGCTGATTTGAAAAGATTTAAAAAGATTTGAAGATCAAATCTGTTTTAAATTTTGGTTTTAAAACAAATCAAATCAGATATTTGGAGGAGGTCCAAGCTCAAGTCAGAATTCTATAAAAGCAGCCACAACCCTTGTTGTAAGGTAACGAAGAAAGAGAGCTAAAGACTGAGTGTCATTTGTGTCTTCGTGTGTGTTTTGTAAACCATTCATGTTTGAATTGGTGTTACTATTTTTGAGTTGTTAATTGTTCTTAATCAAAGCTGTTAAGCAGAATCAAGTTGTGTGATTAATTTGTAATCATTGGATTGTATCACTGAGGTGATTTAGGGAGTGAGTGGTTTCTCATACCTAAGTGGTTTCTTAGGTAGAAGTGTCATTGGGTAGTGATTAAGTTAGGTAGATGTCAACTGGGATTGTTGAGTCTGTAATTTAATACTACTAATAGTGAATTTCCTCCCTGGCTTGGTAGCCCCCAGACGTAGGTAGTTAGACCAAACTGGGTGAACAATTCATTGTGTTATTTACTGCTTGTTATTGCCTTGTTCATATTAGAAGAGTGTGTTGCTGTGACATCGCACTTAACATCACACATCTGATACCAGAATTTCATTCTGTACAAGGGGATGGGTCTGACACTTTCTCAAGAGGCCCAAAAATGATTGAAAGTGGACAAAGATGGGTCTTATAGCTCAAGGAGAAGCCCAAATGGTTTGTCTTAATTGGACGATCGCGCCGGGATTTTTGAAAGCGCAGCGGATCTTATACAATGAATGAGGCCCAAAAATGGTTTTGGTTTTCAAAGGGGTTGGGTCTTACACTCTAATAGAGGCCCAAAGTTTGAAAATGTTTTGTGAGGGTGAAAATCAAAGAAACCCTAATTTTGCTTTTCTTTAAAAGTAAATATTTAAAGAAAATCAAATAAAATGATAAAAATGCCAAATAAGTTTGAATTAACCATTTGTGATTTTTGTTTAAGGTTTGAAAAATGAGGGATTAGTCACAAGATGAATTAAAACTCATTTGGTTTTGATTTTCAAAGTAAATATTCACTTTTAAATGTTTAAAAAAACAATTAAAAAGGAATTTATTCACAAAAATACTAATTATATTAAATAAATAATATAAATCTGATTTTTTTGTGGAATAAAATATTTCAATATTTTTGTGATTTTTTACAAAAAGAAATAATAAAAAATAATTAAAATTGAAGGAGTTATTAATTTTCCAATTAATTAATAAAACATGAAAATATTGGAAAAAATAGCAAAAATGTGAGAAAACACAAAATGGTCTGGGTGGGGTTTGAACCAAATGAAACAAACTGGGGTGGTGATACATCCGTTGATTGAAACAAACCAACAAATACACAAGGCTTGCCTTGTTTTCTAGGTCTGGCCAAGGCAAGGCAAGGCAAGTTTTGGCTCAAAAACGTGAAGGCCATAACTTTCTCATTTCTCCGTGGATTGAGACAAAATTTAGGTCTATCCTGCCTAGAATTTCACAAGGAATCCAATAGTGGTGGTAGTTTTTCAAGATCATGACCCCATTTTAAAACCCGATAGTGGTTTTGAAATAGACCTCCAATTGCATTTTCTGTGCTATCTCATGATACGGGCAAGAATTGCATGGAAATTTTGTGCAAACACAACACATATAACATGTAAAAGATGTGCATGATCAGTGGACCTCAAAGTAATGCATATTTTGGAAAGTTCAAGTCATGATGCTTACCTCTTTTTGAGCTTTTGGAGTTTTTTGTGCAATCTGCCAAGTTTCTTGTTCCAGAAATGGTCTGATGCTTTGGACACTCTCAAATGATCTTTTAGAAGCTTTTAGGATGGCTAGAATCAGCTGGAAACCTCAGGGATGAGTTTGAGCTCTTTCTTGCAAAAGGGGAAATAGTGGCCAAAATAGCAACTCCCTCAAATGGTGTTCCAGATGGGGGGAACCATTTGGGACAGCTAAAGGATGATATTTGGAGTGTGTTTGAGGTTTTATCTGGTTTGGAAAGTGACTGATTCAAGGCATAGCTTGAAAAATGCACAAAAAGGCCTATTTTGAGGTTTTGAGATGTGACTTTGAGATTTAAGGATTACAGGTCACTTGTGTGAGTTTGGACAGCTTAGATATGACATATTGGATGTGTTTGGATCATAAGCTATGGTGGAATTGCTCTCTAACTCAAAAACTCAGAGTTACCTTGCTAAAGAAGGTATTTTTGCCTAGAGAAAGAGATTTTGAGGAAAGCATCTGTTTGATGGCTTTGGTGTACTCAAACTGAGCACAAACGAGCTTTATTTATAGTAGAGCAAGTTTGTTTTGGGATCAATAGTGAATGGCAACTGCAGCAGAGGTTTGGCCAATGTTGATCAATAGGAATCCAAGTCTCCTCTAGCCATTGACTAGAGGTTAGAGCATAGAGTTGTGGTACCCTAGTTGTTGGACCATTCTTGACTGAATTTAGTTGTAAATGTGTCAGTCCATGCCACCTTGGTGCATCCATTAAATGCTCCAATCCAAAATTAGAGTCTTGTCCCTCTTTTAGGGATTTCTAGGTTTGGCATGCTACTTCTTGTTCCAAAGACTTTGGTGGCTTAGATCAGTGTTTGTTCCCTTTAGATTTGATCCTCAGATGTGTCCAAAGTGATGACAAGGCTTGGAATTATCTGATTTTGCCAAATCGAGCAAAAGTGCAAAATTCTGCCTAGCCTTGGCAGTTTTCAGCAAGGCATATTGCCATTGTCATATCTCATGGCTCAAGTGGAATTTGATGGAGTTCTTGGCTATTTTGGAAATCCCTCATATGATACAATAACTATTTGATCATAATTGGTTTTGATACTTTTTGGATCCAAGTGAAAAATGCCCCTACATTTGGAAAAAAGTGAAGGCAGATTCTGACTTAGTGAAAATTTCACTAAGTGTTGGAAAAAGTGGCATTTCATGTTTTCAGCCACTTTGATCATTCCATAACTCAAAATCCATAATGGATTGGAATGAGGTGTAGTTGAAGCTTTTGTAGAGGGCCATGAGGGCTACAATCCAGCTTTGGATGGGAAAAAATGGCCTTATGGTTTAGGAGTTATGATCCTCCAAAGTTGGTACCCTAGCCACTTTGTTCCATAACTTAGAAAATTTTCTAAGTTTTTTATTGTTACCCCTTTTACAAGTTATCCCACTTTTCTTGATTTTTCTTGATGAATGATGATCCAAATCACACATTAACATCATTTTAGGGTCAAAGAACCATGTTTGTGAAAAATCTCAAAAAGTCAAAGTTGACTTTTATGCATAGTTGACTTTTTGTCAGATGAATTCCAAACTGTGCGATCCTCTATGAAATCAAGTCCTTGACCTAAATCAAACTTGATGGATTGATTTCATAGGTGTTATAGGGTGTATTTAATCATGTCCTAGGGTTTGGGAGCATGTCCTGGTCAAAAGTCAAAGATACAGTTGACTTTTTCCGCGAAACCCTAACTGTGGTTCTGATGAAATTGAAACTTGTTGCTCAAGCTTCTTGGATTAATCCATTGTTGAAAATGGATCAATGTGATGTATTTGAGACCCTCAAATCCCCTCTTGAGGTCTTGGCTCATGTTTTGTCCCAAAAGTCAACTTAGGGGTGAATTAGGTCAAGAAACCCTAATTCCTGATTTTTTGATGAATGCATCCCCTGAGGCTAAATTGACTTGATGATTGGGTTCATGATGTCCCTTAGAGCATCATAGGTTATACTTTAAAGCATTGGCTCATGCCCAAAGGAAAATTTCCATTTGGAGGCCCTGGTCGACAAAACCCTAATTTGGTGACACTGGCGATCGTGAGGCTTGATCCACTCAGAATGTTGCAACCTTGTGCTTAATCCTTGAAGTGGGAGTCCTCTTGATCCATTGTGGATGTTTGAGAGGTTTAGACAAGTTGAAGATCATGTCAATTCTTGATTGATCCTTTGTCTAAAAGCTCTGAGAGGGCTTGAAACCCTAAGTTTGATAGTAGTGAATGTTCACCCATCTTTGGGGAGACTAATGACACTATGCCAAACAAGGGCTACGACTGCTCTTTTTTTGGCCTTTAACAGTGCTTAAAAGCGCTGCCTAAGGTGGCGCTATCGTAGGTAAAGACAACGCTTTTTTTTATGACAAAGCGCTGCTAAAGGCCTACTTTAGGCAGTGCTTTACCTTTAAAAGCGCTTTCTAAAGTAGGCCTTTAGCAACACTTTTCCCTTTAAAAGCGCTCTCTAAAGTGAGCCTTTAGACTGTGCTTTTGAAAGCGCTGTCTAATGTATACGTATAAAATTTTAATGAATTTTTTTATATACCTTTAGAGAGAACTTTTACAGGAAAAAGCGCTTTCTTTTTTCCCCCTTTAGACAGCGCTTTTTAAAGCGCTCTCTAATGTATACCTATAATTTTAATGAATTTTTTTCTATACCTTTAGAGAGCGCTTCTTAGAAAAAGCGCTTTCTTTTGTGAACTATAGCCAGCGCTTTTTCTAGAAAGCGCTGTCTTTTCTATACGTATAATTTTAATGAATTTTTTTAAAATTTCCATTTTAACCTTTTTTTATGCAGAAACCTGTATAATTCAAGCCATTTCAATAAACCTGTATAATTCACATTTCCATTAACAATTTCTAGTATGATTCATTAACCATTTCCACTAATCCCATAAATCACATAAACCACATAAACCATTTCCATTATAATTCAAGTCATTTACATTAACCATTCACAAAACTATACAATTACAATCCAAAATCACATAAATAACATAAACCATTCACAAAACTATACAATCTCATAAAATAAACCATTCACAAAACTATACATTCACATAATCCCATAATCCTATACCTTATATGATTCTTTTTCCAATAAGGTATTCGCACAATTCCTCCTTAATTTATTGCAATTTATCCTTCGTGTAATGAGAACACGCGTATTCATCAAAGTACTACATAACAAAACAAAATATGCATTATTTAGTTTAAAATAATAAATTATATGACATATCCGATAAATATTAAAATAAATCCTAAGTTATAAATCCATGCATACCATGATAGGAATCTCTAATCGATCCATTTGAAGGATTTCTCTCATAAACCTCAAAACGAAATGCCCGCAGTCTATGCCATTACGCTGACGAGGACACTACACATAGACAAACAAATAAGAATTAATATATAGTTGTTTTGTGTTATCAAGTAGCATCACTAATAAGCAACATTGTGAAAATTAATATACCTCCACTTTGACCCATGTAACGCTGGTTGCTTTAGCCCGTGCTACTCAAGCTTCTCTTTGTGCTCGGTATACTAGTATTACTCTATAAAAGAAAAACATAAATTTAGAACAATCTCACAGAAATAATTAAATATACAAATACACACGAATATTTTGAACAATCTTACTTATGTATCAACCACATCCTTCATACTCTCATATGTTAACCAATCATGATCTAATGAATTCAGATGATAGACCACTTCTCTTGTAGGATTAATGGTAACCAACAACCAGTGTCCACTGTAAAATATAACAAAAGTTTAGATGGATAATTTCTATGCAAAAGATACAAAGATTAGAATGAAATTAGAATGAAAATCTTACCCGTTTCCAGTATTATACGATAAAAGAAACAAACTTTCTGTCTTGCTGGCCATAAATCTCTCAATTAAGTGGTCTCTTACTGAAAGTGGATTCATACTAATTGCCGGTGCATTGACACAGGTGCAAGACAAGAAACGGAATCTGTTTGACAATTGTGTCCCGCGCATCAATTTTTCATACAAGCACCTTAAATAAAAACATAATAAACATTAGACTATTTTCATTGAAATGTGTAAATAAAATGTTCAACTAAATAAATAATAGATTGATCGGAGTACCAGATGTATGAACGCATAACACCGATGCCTAACTCAAGATGCTTGAAAATCTGCTCCATGTCCTCTTTTCCCATTATCTCGGAATGAGGAAAACCAAAAACACCTTCATCCATGTTTATTTGATGAATAGCACCATCCATCACATCTGATGTTGCCACAAGTGTTTCAAGACACGACTGAAAGCGAGGAGGAGCTCTTTTTGCCTGCACGGTCCTATTAGGAGCTTTTTTCTTGCTGGCCTGGTGTGGAGCTTGAGCAGGAACCTAACAATCATATTAGTTCGGTAAAGTAGAAAATCATGAAACTTTTGAATTCGGATAATAGAATAACACTTAAAATGTACCTCTCTTTGTGATGAAACATACTCGTTTTGCCGCAAAACCCCTTTATCATTAGCTGCGGGTTTTGTAGGAGTCTAACATTACCATGTAAAAAAAATGTACGTAATGGTTCAGAATGATTTTCATAATGGTTCAGAATTGACATTTGAATACTAAGAGATTCGTAATGGTTTTCAACATACCTCATCATCTATGGAAATGAGGTCTAACGGCCATGCAACAAACGAACCTATTGCATCTCGCAACAATGTAACCTCTGAAACCGAGTCAGGCATAGGTAGTACCGCATCCATATCTAAAGCGATATCAACCGACACTTTCAAATATCCATAAGGGAGCGGTTTATGGTGAAGTAACTCTCCCACTTTGTTATGCACTTTTCCCTTGTCAACCATGCGATAAGTCAGTAACGACAAATACAGCTGACAAGATGAAATGCCCTGAAGCAATAATAAATATGTAACTGTTAATGTGTATAAAGGTCAATTAAAATAAATGTGTTAATTTAATTAAAATAAATATGTGCTAATTACCTCGAGAATTTTATTTTGACAATTGATACTAGCTTTGTCACTAGTATCTTTCAACCCGGAACCGCGTTTTTCCGCCTCATATCTCTCTTTATCCTTTTGCAATTCACGGACTTGCGCTTTTAGTTCCTCCAATGATTGCATGACTTCTTGGTTGCTGGGATTTTTTCTCTTTTGTTGCTTATACAAGGAAGATGGAGTCACACCAAATCCTTTACCTCTCACCCGACCGGAATACTCAGGAACATTTAGTACTCGACTAAGAATGCTCATGCAATCCTCCTCACCTGTGGTTAAGGATTTAGATAGAGTCTCCTGAAATTCATTGACATATCGAAAATTATTAGTGGGGATTAAAAATTAATTATATTTTAATAAAATTTCGATTAACTTAAAGACATAATGTTATACTTACACATTCGTCATAAACATGCTGAACATCTTCCCTAACAACTCCATCCTTACCCACACGAGCTTCCTTCCACAAAACATGATCCGGAAGTGATGATTCTTCGCTTTTCGTCTCTTCTAACTACACATTTAGTTAAATAATAAGTTCATCAATTATAACACAATAATACAATTAATAAAATCATAGCATTAATATATACTTACCAATTTTTGTTGTAACCGTGCATATCCCGTTCGACCTTTTCTGTACGGATATGCGGGTTTTGATGCTCTTTGGCGATTAATGGCACTCAATTCCTGGATAAACAAGTTTAAGTCATATCAGAACAAACTAATGCAACAAGTATATAATACAATTAATAGACATGACAAGATAACATTACATTGAATTTTTTGGTTTTTCGTTTGGCTACAAAAATGCCCTATTCTTCCGGTGTAATCAAGTCCGCATACAACTGTGGAAGTTCTGCTTCTACAAAATTGTTTTCCTCATCCTTAAGATATTTGTTTGATAATAAGGCTCGAAACCCTCTGTGTCTCTTTCCGACCAATTGAAGACAATACTTTTGTCGGCTTTCATCAATATTAAAGGACCTCTACAAAAAAACATACACATATAAACATAAAGTGTGTTAGTATAAGTAAATTAAAGACTTAATCGTCAACAAAAATCTAATAACATCAATCATATTTGGTAAGTACTTGTATCTCAATCCATATCTTATCTTTACCAGCTTGCAACAATGGATTCCTCCAATTATCATTGGTAATTGGAATATGCTGACGGACAAGTGAACCAATGTATGAAGACAACATTGAACCGTTAGGCTCAATTAGTTGGTTCTAATCACTCCAATGTACATCAAATTTGATCCCATTATCTCTAGCATGGATGATTGACTTCATAATAGTTATTCCTCATTTTATTTCACTTTCTACATTCGAAGCTTCATTCTGAGCTTCATTTGTATCATGTGTCTTGTGTGTGTCTTCCTGGTCACTAGCCATTTGACCTGTAAGAAAGAAAAAAACAAAAATTAAATGGCAAATATAAAAAACCATAATCCATAATCCATTGAATGATATAAGCTATATATAACATGACAACTAATTAATATTATTGAATGATATAAGCTATAATTTTATAACTAGTACCTTTTTCACTAACGTCTCTTTCTTTTCTTGGTTGGAATATGTTCTACCCATCTCTTAACAACACGAACGGTTGGATTGATCCAAATACCCTCATTATGATCATTTCTAGTATATGATTCATTCACTATAATATTTTCATCTTGATCATTTCTAGTAAATGATTCAATATCAACATCAATATCAGCTTGATCTCCAATGTTTTCATCAATTACTTTGTTAGATAAAAGCACCATAGACCATTTTGTACTTGTCGGATCAGTGACATAAAACACTTGTTTAGCTTGAGAGGCTAGAATAAAAGGTTTATCTTTGTACCCCACCCTATTAAGATCCACTTGCAAAAATCCTGACTTATCCATTCGTACGCCATTATTATTTTCAACCCACTTGCAACGAAATATAGGAATCTGAAACTTCTCATAATCAAACACCCAAATGCGCTCGATAACCCCAAAATATGACAGATTTGCAAATTTGGGGTTTAAGTCTTTCACACTTGAAATGTGCATTGCTTCAGCTACCACGGTGACACCACTATTTTGCATAGTACTTTTATCATCTTGTTCTTTGGTATAAAATGTGTATCCATTAATTGCGTATGCGCTATAAGAAAACACAACCAAACTTGGACCATATGCTAAACATCTCAACCTTTCTGTTATTGAAGTGGGATCTGAATAATACTTTGAATAAATATGATCCTTAAACCAAGGTATGAAACTTCGATTGTGCTCTCGTACTATCCAATTCTCATTTCTATTCGGATTTAAACCTCGGAGAACATCCTTGTGCATTTCACCATACGACTCAACCTCATTCTCATTGTGCAGAACATACAAATGCACTTGATCTCTGCATCGCTTACCAACCTCTCAAACATTTTGGGACAATCCTTAAGATCTTCTTCAAGTGCTTCTGCAATCTCTTCGACTCGATCAGAATCGTATGTATCTGTGCCATTGTCGTTTGAAGCATAGGTCTTATTATCCCCCGGTTCAACATTCTTGTTAATCTTCTCACCATGCAAATTCCAACATGTATAACTTCTATCAATTCCACGCCTCATTAAATGCAATGCCAATTGAACCGCGTCAACCCGACTCCCAAAACAGCAACCCGAACAAGTACATATCATTCGACTGGGGTCTTTGGCGTGCGCAACAGCAAACTTAACGAATTCTGATACCCCATTCTCGTACTCTTTCGACAATCGACTTGAAGACATCCATTTCTTATCCATAGTTATACTAATTAAACTAAACAAAAACAAAAATAAAAAATCTTTACCTGTAGGGAAACGATCCGACTTTCACACTTTGATCACAAGTAACCCCTATATATAGCAAATTCAATAAGTTAGTAACCCCATCATATCAGTTCATTCAAAGCACTACTAATTACAGTGGCGAGAGAGAACAACTAATTACCTATAGAGATGTAAACAACTTCTAGACCCACACAGTGTCCAGATAGGTTAGAATTACCAAGATCCCCCTGTACACGTATCATAAAATGAAATATCATTAATTGACCAATTATGAGTCATAACTTGGTAAGTGGCAACATGTAATCACAAACAAGCAACAATTAGAGGTAAACACCTACATATCCCAAGTACTTGACCAAATACTCAAGAGCAAGCATACTTAAACAAATAACCAAGCATTAGAGCAATCGTCCTAAACCTAATGCAAGTTATCACTTATAAATATAATCAAACTTAAATTTAGAAACAAATCCAACTTTTGTTTGAAAGCTACCCAACACTTTAAACTAAAATTAGAGATATAATCAACTCTAATACTTTGAATACTGAAACTAGACTCAAACCTATAATAACAACTGCATTGATGTGATATTTTATATAATTATTCCTACAAATATTCAAGTCCAAATACTAAACACATTAGACCAAAAATATTTTGATCAACTCCATATGCAGCCAGAGGTTAGGGACAAGTCTTGTAAGCTACGATCTAACGAGTCAGCAAATAGAGACATGGTTGAATGTTCTTATATGTAACAGTAACTTTTAATGCCTAAGTTCATTTGATTAATGAGCGCATTAGGCATAAACAAAGATGTCAACTTAATATGCTGCTTCTGCGAAGGTACTCACATTAGGCATAAACAAAGTCTTGTAAGCTACGACAACAACAACTAGAACGACCTAACTATAACAGAACGACGACAACAACAACAACAACAGAACGACGACAAGAATGAAAGAAACAAGAACAATGTAAGAAACAAAAACAATGTAAGAAGCAAGAACAACAACAACAATGTACCTCTTCTTCATTTTCGTCTTCTTTATTACGACGGCAATGGACGACGGCAATGGAAATGACAAGGGTTTCAGAACGACGACAATGGTAATGGCAAGGGTTTCAGAAGGACGGTAATGGCAATGGCAAGGGTTTTAGAACGAAAGCAAGAATGAATGAAAGCAAGGGTTTCAGAAAGAAACGGTCGAGAGAAGAAAATGAAAAGAAGTTTCTGAAAATGATTAGAAATGTGTTTTATATTTTAATTCATAATTGACCGTAGAGAGCGCTTTTCAAAAAGCGCTTTCTTAAGTGCTACCTCTAAGAGCGCTTTCCTTAGAAAGCGCTTTCTTCAGTGGGGAGAATTTAAGACCTATAGCAGCGCTTTCTAAAGTTAACCTATAGCAGTGCTTTCTTAAAGCGCTTTCTAAGGTAATACCTATAGCAGCTCTTTTCAAAAAGCGCTTTCTAAGGTGGCTTCAATTTAGGGCATTTAGCAGCGCTTTTAAAAAGCGCTTTCTAAAGGATGTCTTTTGCAGGGCTTTTTTTAGCGAAATTTTTTAAAGACTTATAGCAGCGCTTTTTGCAAAAAGCGTTGTCTTTGTGGCGATGCGAAAAGCCAATTTTGGCGTAGTGTGAGGCATGATGGTTCATCCACATTGTGATGACGATTTACACAATGATGGGAAATCTTAGTGGTCAAAATTTGGGGTATGACAGATGCCCCTATTTAATCTTCTTGGACCCGAAGGTGTGAATGGCGAAGGTATTCGGGCATTCGGGGTGCAAGAGGATTAAATATCGGAATACCCAAAATTTTGATGGTGGTTATGAATGGCAGTTCGCGCATCCTTCCTCTTTTGCTAAGCAATGATGCTTAGAAAAGGTAAACTTCCCCTCGATCCTGGTTTCCTACCAAGGAACTGGTCTCAGTTTCTGAAATAAACTTCCCCTCGATCCTGGCTTCCTACCAAGGAACTGGTCTCAGTTTCCGAATTAAACTTCCCCTCGATCCTGGTTTCCTACCAATGAACTGGTCTAAGTTTCTAAAATAAACTTCCCCTCGATCCTGGTTTCCTACCAAGGAACTGGTCTAAGTTTCCGAAATAAACTTCCCCTCGATCCTGGTTTCCTACCAAGGAACTGGTCTAAGTTTCTTTCGTCAATAAAATTTATTGACGAGGGACGCTATGTGTAGTGGTTTTCCTCAAACTTCTCGACGAATTTTCCTGGGGAGATTCCATTTGATGGGAAAAATTTTTGATGTCAGACTTGCTGGGGAACCCATCTGTCTGAATTGTAGAGGTGTACAAACTTCTCTGTTTGGAGACGCCATTTGTCGACTCTACTGGGGAAAATGAGCCTCTTTGAGAGACTATTTCTTGCTTGGGGATATTGCATCATACTTTTCTCGGAGATCTTCTCGGAGAAATGCCATATGATGTGATCCAATTTTGAGGTGCCGATGACTTTGTTGACATTGACGTTCTGGAGAGAAGGACCAACGTGTTGCCGAAATCTTTAGTTGAGAGGCTTTCTCGAGGGATTTTTCTTAATCCGGGAAAGCGAAGACATCATCTTCAATGGCGAAGACTGATGCTGGCTGAGGGTTCTCTGGTTTTTCAGAGGTTCAAGTTATCAAAGTGGTCAAGGGCCGACTTCATCCCAGAAATAAACTGGAGGAGAGAGGTAGTGCAGACACAATATTTCCTGACGAGGAAAGAACTGACAACTCGATTGAGAGGACTGTTATCACTAGGGGATAAGACCGACGAGAGTGATAGTGACGCAATATAATTATGCATGTGAATCAATAATGCACGGTGTATGTATGTATATGCTGACAAAACTGATGCGACATACAGACTAGTAGATAAACACGGCTCGATACTCGGTCACAGTGGGGGATGAAAAGTCTCACTGGTTCATGATAGCAATTCTGCCTTGCTTAGGATAAGTATTCCTCGTGGGGAGCTACGTTGGTCGGGCTTAGGTGATAAGAACTCTACCGGGGGTGTTAGATGAAACACGGTCTCTGACACAGCTGATCCTTCATTCAGGTGCACTGGTTTAGAACGAGTACTTTGATTCTGCACTTTGAAGCTCGCTTACTTCTGGAGAAGCGATCGATGTTCTTTCGATGTTCAACAGTCAAAAGAAATTGCCATCTTTATTTTAAAAGCAGAAAAATTTTTACAAGTAAATTCATTTTTGTTTTATTTCAAGAATCGTTGATCATACTAAAACGTCGTTCTGTAAAGCTAAGACAAATAAGAATTGCAAACAAAAGCACAAGGGCTCAAATTTTATTGATAGGATGGAAATCAGTCAAACTCGTGATTCCATAGAGTATTTACAAAGTTAGAAAATGGTAATTTAAGGGAAAAGGGCTACATCGAAACATAACGACCAATATCCTTCTACCAAATTTGACTTCGGGGCATCCTGGGCTTCTGTCGAAGATGACCTTGACCAGAGCTTTCCTGAGGAATGATGTAACTGCTGCCGAGGGACTTGCCCTTTTGTCGAACGTAGTTACTTGCCATTATCCCTAATTTTTGCCTGGATTGTACTTTGAGGTTTCCAATCCACCGGGATGATTTTTTATCATGCCTCTAATTTTCGCCTGGACCGCCCTTTTGGGTTTTCAATCCACCGAGACTTTTTTTTTAGTTTAGGCGAAGTATTTCTTGACTACATCAACATTTGTGGGGTAGGAAAATTCCTCTCCGTCCATGGTTGTAAGTCTTAGGGCACCGCCTGAGAAAGCTTTCTTGACCACATAGGGGCCATCATAATTCGGAGTCCATTTGCCCTGGGAATCAGTGAGAAATGATTGTATCTTTTTTAGCACAAGGTCTCCATTCCTGAAGACGCGAGGTCGAACTTTTTTGTCGAATGCCCTCTTCATTCTTTGCTAATACAACTGACCATGGCATAGTGCTGTGATTCTCTTTTCTTCAATCAGGTTCAGTTCGTCGTGTCGACTTTGACACCATTCAGCTTCTGTTAGCTTAGCTTCCATCAATACTCAGATTGATGGGATCTCTACTTCGATGGGGAGAACTGCTTCCATGCCATATACTAGAGAGAAAGGTGTTGCCCCTATTGAAGTGCGAACAGATGTGCGATAACCGTGAAGAGCAAAGGGTAGCATCGTGTGCCAATCGTTGTAGGTTACGACCATCTTTTGAACAATATTCTTGATGTTCTTGTTAGCCGCTTCTACCGCATCGTTCATCTTGGGTCGGTAGGGAGATGAGTTATGGTGTTCGATCTTGAACTCTATGCACAACTCTTTCATCATCTTGTTGTTCAAGTAAGATCCATTATCAGTAATGATCTGGCTTGGAACACCATAACAGCAAATGATATTGTTTTTGATAAATCAGACTACCACTTGTCGGGTTACATTAGCGTATGACGCTGCTTTGACCCACTTGGTGAAGTAATCAATGGCTACCAGGATGAACCGATGTCCGTTTGAATCTTTGGGCTCAATCATGCTGATCATGTCAATTCCCCATATGGAAAAGGCCATGGAGAAGAGAGAATTTTGAGAAGCATTGGCGGTAAATGGATTTTGTCGGAGTATATCTGACACTTGTGACACCTCCTCATGTACTTGTAGCAATTGGATTCCATTGTCAACCAATAGTACCCTGCTCTTATAATTTTTCTCGCCATTGTATGTCCGTTGGCATGAGTGCCAAAGGACCCTTTGTGAATTTCCTTTATCAGCATGTCTGCTTCTGGTCTGTCGATGCATCGGAGCAAGACCATGTCAAATTTCCTCTTATAGAGTGTATCACCGCTCAGTAAGAAACTGCCAGCCAGCCTTCTAAGAGTTTTTCTGTCTTTCCTTAGTGCCCCAGGTGGGTACTCTTGTTTCTGAAGGAAGCATTTGATATCATGATACCAAGGTTTGTGGTCTATGACTGCTTCAATCGTGAAGACGTAAGCGGGCCGTTCAAGGCGCATTATGTCAATCTTAGGTAAGTCATTCCATTGACTTACACTAATCATGGAAGAGAGGGTGGCTAATGCATCAGCCATGTGATTCTCCTCACGAGGGATATGATGAAACTCGACTCAGTTGAAGAAGGGTAACAAACTTCTTGCGTAATCTTTGTAAGGAATCAATCCTGATTGGTATGTGTTCCAATCTTGACTTCTTTTCTCTCTTCTTCCGATCCTAAGTTGACTGTTTCCAATAACTCTTTGTAAGGCTCAATGGACCTTTCCTCTTGTCTGAGTAATCGGGAGATCTCCTCTGGAATTTCTTTGTCATCTTCTTCTTCAACCTCAAATACCGGGAATTCAAAGTTGGGAGAAGGCATTGGATCGTATGTTTCAACAGGGTTTAAAACAAGCAATTTGCATAACGTGATGATTTGTGTTTAAAAGAGATAAAGGGAAAATGCAAAAGTGTGTGCAGTGTATTTCTTTTACTGCTTGTTTTTATTATTGAGTTGTTTTTTAGGATTACCATTATCTGAAAAACGAAAAGAGAAAACAGCAATTAATGAGGAAATTACAGAACGACGTTATTTTATTAATGAACAAGTCGATTCTTGAAACTAAAGCCCTATAAAACAAAACTTTGTCGCTTTGGCCGAAGCGAAAAGGGAAATTTACAGAAAGTGAGCCCTATCAAAACATCTGTTTCACCTGGGCAGGGTGAAAGGTTAAAGTAAAGATGGCAATTACTTAGACTTATGAACAGTCTTTGGAACATCGACAGCGACCCATTGGCGGCGAACTCCTCGGTGAATCACAAAGTCTGGTACCTTCCTTGATTTGTCTTCAGAAATGACGATGATTTCTGGTGGAGCTGGATCATTGGAATCTGTCTCCCAGGCAGAGTTGTCGTAGGAGGATTCCTCAGTTGTATTTTGCATAGTATTTGTACTCTCAGCTGTATCTCCCCATCCAGTTGGCTGGATGTCTTCGAGCCTGATACGAGAGCTTTCAGGAGCGGTGTACTTGACCTTGAAGTCTTATTTTCCACTCGGCTGTCCCAGGGTGTCCCACACTTCTTTGGAATTGGAGGAGTCATCCCTCTCGATGACGTTGACCTCAAGAAAAGCATAGTTGATGAATTCTAGTCTGGCAAATGTTGCGAATTCATCGTCGTGCTGGGTATTTTCAGGATAACCTGGGTGTTGATCCCATGACATGGTGGGGATGCAGGTATTCTTTTCAATGATGCTCAGCTAATTTTCATTGTTCGGCTGACTTTCTTGCCCCAAGTCTCCTGGGTGAGGCTGCCACATTGGCAGGCCATCCATCGGGCCATAGTAGTCATGGTCAAAGTTGTATTTCATCAGAGTGTCTTCCTCTAATGAATTTGGCAGAGCACGTCATCCTTCCAGATCATAATCTCCATATATCATTTCGACATCTGACCTCGGTATAAATCTCGTACTCTGTGCGGGATAGCAAAAGGGAGCCTGTGTTTCGCCCTGAGACGTATAACCGTCCTTGTTGAGATAGGACTTCCATTCTTCATCCGTATCGGAGGAATCATCTTTATTGATGGTATGCACTTCTTGAGTCACTGGATGAAGGAAACCTCCACTATGGAAGAAGTCTTGAATGGGACGAAGACTTTCATCGTTAGCAGTTGTTTAGGTGTAGGTTGCAGAAAAACCAAGACCCTTCTTTGTTTTGTTATTAGTATGAATGACAAGCTGTCCCCATCCTTTTGCATTGTTATTTTCGATCACTTCGAGAGCATCTCTGTATGAGGAAATTGAGGTTCCTTTCTGTGATTGATTCTCATTGCTCACCGAAAGTGCTTGGAACAGAGTTCCAACAACCTCCTCGGGTTCTACACAAGTAGATAATGACATGTTGCTCACGAGCAAGGCTTGTTCTCCACAGACTGTGACGAGTTGGCCGTTCTGGATGAACTTTAGCTTTTGGTGGAGGGTCGAAGTGACCGCCCCAGCCTGATGTATCCAAGGTCTTCCTAATAAACAACTGTATGTTGCCCAGATGTTCATGACCTGGAAAGTGACTTGAAAAGTGTGAGGACCAATAGTTATGGGAAGGTCGACTTCGCCGATAACTATTTTTTTGGATCCATCAAATGCTTTGACGACGACCTCGCTGGTTCTCATCGGGCGTTCTTTGAATGATAATTGCATCAAAGTGGACTTCGGCATAACATTCAGGGTTTACCCTGTGTCTACCAGTACGTTGGCTAAAGCATCGTCCTGGCAGTTGACTGTAATGTTGAGCGCCATGTTATGACGGCGACCTTCTTCAGGTAATTCCTCATCACTAAATCCCAAGTTATTGCAGAAAGTGATGTTAGAGACAATGCTATTGAACTGTCTGATTGTTACATCCTATTCCATAAAGGCTTGCTCCAAGACTTTCTGTAGAGCCTCTCTGTGGGCTTCTGAACTAAGTAATAGTGATAATACCGAGATCTTTGAAGGAGTTTGTAACAGTTGGTCAACAATGTTGTATTCACTCCTTTAGATGAGCTTCAGCATCTCATCATTGTTTTTTGAAAGGTCGGGATTACTGGATTGACCGACTGGTAGATCGGGAACTTCTGTCTGAGGTTCCTTTTCTTTGCTGGGTTCTCCAACTCCTCTGTTGAAGATTCTACCACTCCGTGTTACTCGACTGATGTCTGCAATATTCACGACGGAGGGTAACAGAACTTCCTTTCCATTCTCAATTGTTGTTGCACCATATTTATAAGGGATAACCTTAGCTGATTCATACGGTAGCGGTCCCGGTAGATAGATGACTATGGGAGCCTTCTGATTTTTCTGACCATCGTAAGTAATTTCAATACATTCCCGGTTGGGAACTTTTGATTCGTCAAGTAGAGGGATAATGGTACAAACATCCCTAGCCCTCTAATGATCAGAGATTACGACAACGTCTTCGATTTGATCAGCGAAGTAGTTAAATGATCCGGAACTTGCCCATGGTTGAATCTCTTTGCGGTCCAACTGACTTTGAAGGGCTGCTCGCACGAGGTAGCATCCTTGATTATCCACTGAGCAAACTCCACACCGCTCATAGTTGTGTAGTGGCACCTGGCCACGTCCGCTTTGAATACAGTGTAACCTTACTAGATCTGTTTCCATCGACCGACATCCTGACTTTGAATCTAGTAGGATTCCCGTTAGTGATACTGATTTGCTGGGTGTCTTCATCCATATAGATTGGAAGCCACCAGTGGTTTAACAAGTGCTGAAGTGTTTCCTGGACAAGGGCACAACCCTGGTCGTCTTCGCAACCCGCTTTATAGCCCTGATAGTCATGTCATACCAGGAACCCGATCCGGACCTGTTTAGCATGTAACTCCACCAGGCTGGTATTCATCAAGAGAATATCGAAGATTTGAATCATGTTGAGTTAATAATGATTCCTATCATGGTAGTCTTGAATCCATCCAAGATCTATTTGACGCTGGAGGGCCTCTTGTACAAAAGAGCATCCCTATTTGTTTACCGAGCAAGCCAGACAGGAATTTTAATCGTGTCGTGGCTGATTATGATATTGCCTTTGCCTTGAGTGCATTGCCACCAGGTTGACATTCATCGCACGGATATAGTGGTTTTGAATGGTTGGAATTCGTATAAACCATGTTAACTCCACGAACTCGGTGCTCCTGGATCCATCCGAGATCCATCTATTCCTGTAGAGCTGATTGCACCATAGAACATCCTTGATTGCTTTTAGAGCAGATATCACACTGGTGATAATCATGAGGTGGCACATGGCCATATCCACTCTGTCTACAATGCATCTTGACCAAGTTGGCCCTCAATAAGAGTACATCGTGAATTTGATAGGTGTTGTTAGACTCTCCCTCTATCAAATTGACTGTAGCCTTCTCGTGTTGAGGCAGCGGGTTCATGAGAACATTCAGATTCGTATCTTTGAAAGATAAGACCCTGCTCCTAACAAGCTTTTGCACGTCGGATTTGAAACTGAGACAGTTTTCTATGTTATGCCCTAGTCCTCCTTGATGGTAAGGTCAAGTCTGATCCACCTTAAACCAAAAAGGCCGATTTTCCGGTATTGTAAGAGGAGACTTAGTCTGGACATGCCCCTTGGCTAATAGTAATGGAAATAGTTCTACGTATGATACGGGTATAGGATCAAATCCTGGTGACCGCATTGTACGGTTGTTGTTGTATTGAGAACGAGCCTGCTGAAGAGGCTGTTGTGTCCATTGCTAAAATTGCTGCGAATGTGGATGTCTTTGAGCAACCTGAGGTTGATATGTAGAAACAGGCGCAGGGCTGATAGCAGGAGTTACAGCTACTACTGGTTGGTACCATTGCCTTTGCTTTCCGAGGGAGATATTCCCAATATCTTGCTCCTTTTTCTTAGGGAGAGCACTACCGTATCGTTTTGTACTACTTGATGATCCAACGTCTTTTACTAAACGTCCTTCCCGGATGGCCTCCTCAAGAGAAACTCCCATGCCCACCATCTCAGTGAAGTCACTAGGCGCACTGGTGACCATTCTGTCGTAGTAAAATGAGCTTAAGGTCTTTAAGAAGATCTTTGTCATCTCTTTTTCCTCAAGAGCTGGACAAATTTGGGCGGCAATTTCACGCCATCTCTGAGCGTATTCCTTAAAGGTTTCCTTTTCCTTTTTCTACATTGATCTGAGTTGATCTTTGTCTGGTGCCATGTTCAAATTGTATTTATATTGTTGGACGAAGGCAGTGCCAAGATCTCTGAATGTGCTAATCATATTGCGGTTTAAACCCATGTACCATTTTAATGCGGCACCGGTTAAACTATCTTGAAAGTAGTGAATCAGTAGATCCTGGTTCTCTGTCTGAGCTGACATTCGCCGGGCGTACATCACCAGATGACTCTGAGGGCACGAATTACCCTTGTATTTTTCAAAGTCGGGCACTTGGAATTTGTGCGGGACTTTCACATTGGGGACCAAACAAAGGTCTGCGGCGTCTTTTCCAAATAAATCCTGATCATGAATAGCTTGCAGTTCCTTCTGCATTTCCAGGAACTGCTCCTAGAATTCATCCATTCTATCGAACATACTTTCCTTTCTACCAGAGGTATCTGTGGAATCTGTCCTTCCGAGACAGTGTGCACCACAGGGGGTGGTACCGTTACTACGGCAGTGAATCTTGGCATTTCCTGAAGTTTGTAACCTTTACGAGTCCTCATTATGCTTCTGGCATCCTCGCTTTCCCGAAGTTTGTAACCTTCAAGCCCAGCAGCTTCTGCTATGATTCCCTGATCTTTAGTGATCGGCGGAACATATCATTCCGGGATATAGTTAACAGGCATGCCCCAGGGACGATCTTTCGGCATTTGATACCTAGGATCATACTTCTCCACTATGGGCATTGAGGTAATCTCTGAGATCACAGTTCTTTGTAGCTGAGCTTCTGCCATGGCTTGCATGTCGTTACGAAGCTTTCTCATATCCTCTCTCAGAGCGTCGATCTCTTCTTTCAACTCTCTGTTCTCTTCCTCGAGATCATCCATCTTTTTCTGACGATTGGCCCGAGTATTGTACAAATGAGACAGTTTGACTCTAGACCCGAGACACAAACGTGAGATTCGTAGGTAAGAAGAATACGTGATGTGAGAATGATGAATGCAATGATTATATTAATTGTTTTTTCGGTTTAATCAAAATAAACTTTGACAATTAGATTGCAAATATCAAACAGTGGGGACACCCCCGTTTTATTGAATTCAAAGGATTGCGGAAATGGAAATACAGTAAATTACAAGGTGCGGAAACAGAAACCTAAGCTAATGGGTCCTGAGTCCTCTCTGAGGAGAACTCGGGTGCTGATTCTGGTACTTTCCTTTTCTTGGACCGGGGCTCTTGGGCCGTTGTCGGGTTGTCATTCCTTTGCCAAGTGAAAGGAGCGAGCAAATTCCTTTGGTCATCCTGATTTTCTACAGCATGTTGTTCCAAAATCTTAATTAGAGCATCCTTATCTTTCAGCAGTTGCTGTATTTTGGTACACTCCACATTGAGAATGCGGTATTTGTTCTTCCAAGACCTCCTCTCCTGTTGAACTTTATTGAGAGTAACCTGAAGTTTTTCCGTTTCAGTCATGAAGTACATGATAGATTCCCTTGTTGGAAGAACTTCATGATGAGGATAAGGCATCTTTAGCTTGAGAGCTCTAGTTTGTACCCAGTGGAGATAAGGCTCCACCGAGACACAGTCCGATTTTCCTAGAGACTCCCGTCCTTTCTTATGAACATGTTTCCAAGCGTGCACTATTTCCATCTTTAATGCCCTGTCATTTTCTCCTTCCTTGAAGAAAAGACCTTCCAGATGAGCATTACGCGGGATATGCCTCATCGGGTATCCAAATTGACGACGAACTAAAACTGGATAATAATTGATTCCTCCCTTAGTTCCTATGAGGGGGTACGTTGGGGAAATTTCCACAACGATCAATGATTATGATCCCGTCATAAATCCTATTGTACCAATCTATATCAGAGTTGGTAAGAGACATGATTTTCTGCGACCAACGTAAGGTACTCTTATGATCCCAAAAAGTAGCAGACTTAGGCAAATGGGAGGCAAACCACTTATATAGCAGGGGTACACAGCACGTGATCATTCCTCCGCTGTATATATTCCTTAAGTGTACAGAATGATACGCATCTGCGAGTAAGGTTGGTACAGCGTTTCCAATGAGAAAAACCTTAATGGCGTTGATATCGACGAAGTTATCAATGTTGGGAAACAAAAATAACCCGTAGGTGAGCAAAACAAAGATGCTCTCGAAAGCAGTCATGTTCCCTATACTAGCAAAGTACAAAGCCTTCTTTACCAGAAACTTGGCTGGTAAACCCGGGATTCCTCCCTTGGTGGTCAGGTGAGTCCTGACTTCTGACTCATCCAAATAAATTGCTCTTACAATGATTTGATCCTTTGGAATTTCTTCCAGTCTAGAAAAGGGAGCTTGATCAGTAATGGGTAGATCAGTCAGATGAGAATACTCCTCCAGCGTTGGTGCAAGCTGGTAATCCGGGAATGTGAAACAGTGATAGACCGGATCGTAAAACTGAACGAGTGCCTCCAGGATTCCCTCAATTACATAGACCCTTAACAGAGGTAGCAGACCGCCGTACTTGGCTCTGAAAGCGTCAGGGTTGGTGATCATCCTTGCTAATCCTCTCAAATCCCCTAGTTTTGGAACCTTGAAGGTATACTTGAGAGTTTTTCTTCTACCAAAATCCATTAGCGCAATCCTTTTCTCTCTGACATTTGCAATCATTGTCTTAGTTTAATTTGAAAAAGAGAGACTAGAAGAGAAAATTTTTCTTTGCTTAATTTTTTTTTAAAATGAATACATGAATGCAGCACACAAAAACATAGTAAAACCATGGGGTTAAAGGGTCGGTGTCATGAATTCAAGGCTCTACCCATCCCAAAGGTTTATACTAGTGATTTTTGTACCTGTCTCTCAAAATCATTGATTTTTGTCGAGATAACATCAGCGGCCGGGAACCGTGCTAGGTGATGTATTTCAAAGAATCTTCGAAGAGGGTAGTATCGCGTGACAACTATTTTCGATAGCTTCCGCACTACTGAAAGAGGTTTTTCCTAGGTGTATACTCAATCTTTCCACATGCGGCATCACACGCATTCCCATTAGCAGAAAAATAAACACAGATATGAATTAGGAAAAGTAGTATATATATTTGTCCTAATGTCCTAGACTTTTTAAGAGCTATGAATCCTATGATCCTAATAGAAAATGGCTCCCCGACGGAGTTGCCATTCTGTGGTACCTTCCCAACTTAAAGGTTTTTGACCTAAGATCCTAGTGAGGGCCGATCCTAGCAATAATGACATTCCCCAATGGAACCGTCATTCAGTGATACCTTGTGAACCCAAGGACTCGTCCTAAGAGAAGGTTTCAACTAGAGAGATAAGAGAGACAAGATTCCTTTGTTTGGCCCCACGGTGGGCGCCATTTTTCCTGTGAAATTGTCTAAACTTAAAGTTTCCTCCTAAGAGATGGGAGAAGAACAAGTCTCTCCCACTGTGGTCGCCATTCTTCTGTAGCGCGGTTTTTGTGGTTTCGAATCATTATCGCTTTCTAACTACAGTTTGATTCATTTTTTATCCTATTGAAGCTGATGAAGGAAGGGAAATAGATGTCTTCAATCAACCCTGCTTATAAACTGAGTTTAAACAGTCAAAACTGTTGGTTTATAGATGCGGCTTTAGTTCGTGGGTCTCTCTCTGCTTACTTTGTTCAGAACGAAATACCGGGATTGTTCATGGGGAATTTGTTGGGATGCTGTGCTAGATTGGCTTGAGGTAGGGGACTTTGGGGTTTTTTGATTAGTGTGCTCGCTAAGATTCTTTTTTCAATCTTATGCCTACGTATTCCCGGGATAGGGAAATCAGAGCGATCGTAGTTCCTCCTATTCTATGGGAGGAAATGGTGTTTTGGTGTCTTGATCAAAGCCCAAGACATGAAGCTAAAGGTGGTGTGTATCTTGTTCAAAGCCCAAGATGTGAAGCTGAAGGGTCTATTTGTATCTTTAAGAAGCCCAAGATGTGAAGCTAAAAGGGTGTTGACTTTAGAGAGAATTTGTCATCTCTAAAAGGGGATATTTGGTCTGTTTGTCACAATTGTTGGGTGACTGATTATAAAGGAGAATTACTTTAACTAGGATATGCGAATCCAACAATGCCATAATTTCCTTTAGAAGGGATTTTCAACCTGAAGGAGAAAACTTCAACTCAGTTTAGAGCAACGCCATCTTTCCTTAGGAATTTCTCATGCTAAAAGAGGGACAGTGGCGTGGATGTAAATAATCCAGAGGCTTGCCGCTTACAGCAATTAGACGAGGGAAAAGGAGTTGTTGATGTTTGTATGTTGTGACTAAAGCATGATTTGAGGCTAAAAGGTTGATTGAATCAAACAGGGATTTCTTTATACAAAGCCTAAGAGGAGGCTATTGACCCAACAAGAGGATGCTTTTGTGTCTCGTACGAAGCCCGAGATAGAGGCTAAAAGGGTTGACTCAACAAGAGAGTGTTTTTATATGTGTCTTGTATGAAGCCCAAGACGGAGGCTAAAAGGGTCTGACTCAACAAGAGATTCTTTTATACTCACCAAGAGAGTGATTTGTATCTCGTATGAAGCCCGAGATGGAGGCTAAACGTGATCGACTTAACAACAGAGTCTTTTTATACTTAACAAGAGAGTGTTTTGTATCTCGTACAAAGCCCGAGATGAAGGCTAAAAGAGGATTGAATCAATAAGAGAGTCTTTTATACTCAACAAGAGAGTGATTTTGTATCTCGTACGAAGCCCGAGATAGAGGCTAAAATAGGATTGACTCAACAAGAGAGCCTTTTTGTATGTGTCTTGTACGAAGCCCAAGACGGAGGCTAAAGGTTTTTGACTCTACAAGAGAGTCTTTTATCCTCAACAAGAGAGTGTTTTGTATCTCGTACGAAGCCCTAGATGGAGGCTAAAAGAGGATTGACTCAACAGGAGAGTCTTTTTGTATGTGTCTTGTACGAAGCCCAAGACGGAGGCTAAAGGTTTTTGACTCTACAAGAGAGTCTTTTATCCTCAACAAGAGAGTGATTTGGTATCTCGTATGAAGCCCGAGATGGAGGTTGCCAAGGTTAACTCTGCTGGGGAGAATCATTGTACAAAGCCCAAAAGGAGGCTATGGTTACTGTTTTAGTTGAGTGACAGGTCAAGTATGTTGGTTAAAAGAGAAAATCAGTTCTTATATGGGTAATGTTGTACTCATGGATTTGATCTGAGGACGGAGATTATTTCCTGTTCATTAAGGAAATGGAGTATCCGAAGGGTATTGAGACTGCCCAAGTCTACGGGTGTTTTTTTCCTATTTTTGACAGGAACTTGAGAATGTCTTCGAGACTCAAGGAGATTAGAGTGTCCAGGTCTAGAGTTTTATCTTTTGTATTATGCTTAAGAGAAATTAAGAGACAGTACGTTCGTGGTAGAAAGATCTAGACTCTTTGAAAGACTGTTCTATTAAGATGACTAATTTTTGTTCCTATACCTTTAAGAGGTCGTCGGGACAATATGTACGAAGCCCAAGAGGAGGCAAGAAAAACTTTTAAGAATCCGACGAGACAATTTGTACGAAGCCCAAGAGGAGGCTATCTTCCCGGAGGAAGAATCATTATACGAAGCCTAAGAGGAGGTTGTGAGAAGTTCTAAGAAGCCAACGAGTCCTTGTACAATGCCCAAGAGGAGGCGGGGATGCTTTTAGGAAGCCTGTGGGTCCTTGTACTAAGCCCAAGAGGAGGCTGATGTACAGTTCCATAAGGGGTTTCACTTGGAACATTGGCCTTCTATATATGAACTGTTCAAGGGGGGGATTTCTTAGATCTAGTTATCTAAAATTGTTGTAAAAGAAAATTCTCATGGTTTAGGTTATGGTGAAATATCCGGGAGAACATCGGATGTAAGGAGACGAGGTTTTGTCTAGTTCTAGATGTAGTTGCCGGGGAAACTCTAAATATCTATACTAGTATTACACAGTCGATATGAGTTTATGAAAGTAGACTTACAGTGAAACAACCCCACAATACAGTTATATACATATAAAAGCGGTAAATGAAAGCGGGTAAACACTTACTCGGTTGTAGAGCTTCCATGATGTATTGTTAGTTGTTCAACAAAGAGATTGAAATAACAGTATGTTACAAAATCAAAGGAGAAAGTGCTTTTTGAAAGGAAAATTGGGGCTTATAGCTCAAGGAGAGGCCCAGAGTTTTATCAGTGATCGCAATGTCGTTTTGTACAGGGACTTATACAAGTGACTGAGGCCTAAGAAAGGTTTTCTGTAAAAGGGGATGGGTCTTACACTCTCTCAAGAGGCCCAAAAATGATTGAAAGTGAACAAAGATGGGTCTTATAGCTCAAGGAGAAGCCCAAATGGTTTGTCTTAATCGGACGATCGCGCTGGGATTTTTGAAAGCGCAGCGGGTCTCATACAATGACTGAGGCCCAAAAATGGTTTTGTTTTTCAAAGGGGGTTGGGTCTTACACTCTAATAGAGGCCCAAAGTTTGAAAATGTTTTGTGAGGGTGAAAATCAAAGAAACCCTAATTTTGCTTTTCTTTAAAAGTAAATATTTAAAGAAAATCAAATAAAAATGATAAAAATGCCAAATAAGTTTGAATAAACCATTTGTGATTTTTGTTTAAGGTTTGAAAAATGAAGGATTAATCACAAGATGAATTAAAACTCATTTGGTTTTGATTTTCAAAGTAAATATTTACTTTTAAATGTTAAAAAAAATAATTAAAAAGGAATTTATTCACAAAATTACTAATTATATTAAAAAATAATATAAATCTGATTTTTTTGTGGAATAAAATATTTCAATATTTTTGTGATTTTATGCAAAAAGAAACAATCAAAAGTAATTAAAATTGAAGGAGTTATTAATTTTCCAATTAATTAATAAAACATGAAAATATTGGAAAAAATAGCAAAAATGTGAGAAAACACAAAATGGTCTGGGTGGGGTTTGAACCCACGACCTCAAGGTTATAGGGCGCGCGCCTTACATCTGGGGTGGTGATATATCCATTGATTAAAACAAACCAACAAATACACAAGGCTTGCCTTGTTTTCTAGGCCTGGCCAAGGCAAGGCAAGGCAAGTTTTGCCTCAAAAACGTGAAGGCCATAACTTTCTCATTTCTCCATGGATTGAGACAAAATTTAGGTCTATCCTGCCTAGAATTTCACAAGGAATCCAATGGAGGTGGTAGTTTTTCACGATCATGTCTCCATTTTAAAACCCGATAGTGGTTTTGAAATAGGCATCCAATTGCATTTTCTGTGCTATCTCATGATACAGGCAAGAATTGCATGGAAATTTGGTGCAAACACAACACATATAACATGTACAAGATGTGCATGATCAGTGGACCTCAAAGCAATGCATATTTTGGAAAGTTCAAGTCATGATGCTTACCTCTTTTTGAGCTTTTGGAGTTTTTTGTGCAATCTGCCAAGTTTCTTGTTCCAGAAATGGTTTGATGCTTTGGACACTCTCAAATGATCTTTTAGAAGCTTTTAGGATGGTTGGAATCAGCTAGAAACCTCAGGGATGAGTTTGAGCTCTTTCTTGCAAAAGGGGCAAAAGTGGCCAAAATAGCAACTCCCTCAAATGGTGTTCCAGATGGGGGGAACCATTTGGGATAGCTCAAAGATGATATTTGGAGTGTGTTTGAGGCTTTATCTGGTTTGGAAAGTGACTGATTCAAGGCATGGCTTGAAAAATGCACAAAAAGGCCTATTTTGAGGTTTTGAGGGGTGACTTTGAGATTTAAGGATTACAAGTCACTTGTGTGAGTTTGGACAGCTTAGATATGACATATTGGATGTGTTTGGATCATAAGCTATGGTGAAATTGCTCTCTAACTCAAAAACTCAGAGTTACCTTGCTAAAGAAGGTATTTTTGCTTAGAGAAAGAGATTTTTAGGAAAGCATTTGTTTGATGGCTTTGGTGTACTCAAACTGAGCACAAACGAGCTCTATTTATAGTAGAGCAAGTTTGTTTTGGGATCAATAGTGAATGGAAACTGCAGCCGAGGTTTGGCCAAAGTTGATCAATAGGAATCCAAGTCTCCTCTAGCCATTGACTAGAGGTTAGAGCACAGAGCTATGGTTCCCTAGTTGTTGGATCATTCTTGACTGAATTCAGTTGCAAATGTGTCAGTCCATGCCACCTTGGTGTATCCATTAAATGCTCCAATCCAAAATTGGAGTCTTGTCCCTCTTTTAGGGATTTCTAGGTTTGGTATGCTACTTCTTGTTCCAAAGACTTTGGAGGCTTGGATCAGTGTTTGTTCCCTTTAGATTTGATCCTCATATGTGTCCAAAGTGATGACAAGGCTTGGAATTATCTGATTTTGCCAAATCGAGCAAAAGTGCAAAATTCTGCCTAGCCTTGACAGTTTTCAGCAAGGCATATTGCCATTGTCATATCTCATGGCTCAAGTGGAATTTGATGGAGTTCTTGGCTATTTTGGAAAGCCCTCATATGATACAATAACTGTTTGATCATAATTGGTTTTGATACTTTTTGGATCCAAGTGAAAAATGTCCCTACATTTGGAAAAAAGTGAAGGCAGATTCTGACTTAGTGAAAATTTCACTAAGTGTTGGAAAAAGTGGCATTTCATGTTTTTCAGCCACTTTGATCATTCCATAACTCAAAATCCATAATGAATTGGAATGAGGTGTAGTTGAAGCTTTTGTAAAGGGCCATGAGGGCTACAAATCCAGGTTTGGATGGAAAAAAATGGCCTTATGGTTTAGGAGTTATGATCCTCCAAAGTTGGTACCCTAGCCACTTTGTTCCATAACTTAGAAAATTTTCTAAGTTTTTTATGGTTACCCCTTTTACAAGTTATGCCACTTTTCTTGAATTTTCTTGATGAATGATGATCCAAATCACACATTAACATCATTTTAGGGTCAAAGAACCATGTTTGTGAAAAATCTCAAAAAGTCAAAGTTGACTTTTGTGCACAGTTAACTTTTTGTCAGATGAATTCCAAACTGTGTGAGCCTCTATGAAATCAAGTCCTTGAGCTAAATCAAACTTGATGGATTGATTTCATACGTGTTATAGGGTGAATTGAATCATATCCTAGGGTTTGGGAGCATGTCCTGGTCAAAATTCAAAGATACAGTTGACTTTTTCCGCGAAACCCTAACTGTGGTTCTGATGAAATTGAAACTTGTTGCTCAAGCTTCTTGGATCAATCCATTGTTGCAAATGGATCAATGTGATGTATTTGAGACCCTCAAATCCCCTCTTGAGGTCTTGGCTCATGTTTTGTCCCAAAAGTCAACTTAGGGGTGAATTAGGTCAAGAAACCCTAATTCTTGATTTTTTGATGAATGCATCCCCTGAGGCTAAATTGACTTGATGATTGGGTTCATGATGTCCCTTAGAGCATCATAGGTTATGCTTTAAAGCATTGGCTCATACCTAGAGGAAAATTTCCATCTGGAGGCCCTGGTCGACCAAACCCTAATTTGGTGACACTGGCGATCGTGAGGCTTGATCCACTCAGAATGTTGCAACCTTGTGCTTAACCCTTGAAGTGGGAGTCCTCTTGATCCATTGTGGATGTTTGAGAGGTTTAGACAAGTTGAAGATCATGTCAATTCTTGATTGATCCTTTGTCTAAAAGCTTTGAGAGGGCTTGAAACCCTAAGTTTGATAGTAGTGAATGCTCACCCATCTTTGGGGAGACTAATGAGGCATGGTAGTTCATCCACATTGTGATGATAATTTGCACAATGATGGGAAATCTTAGTGGTCAAAATTTGGGGTATGACAAGGGTTTGTGAGAAATTAGGGTTCTGGGAAGTAAAAGTAGAGAACGAGGAATAAAACGGTTGTTTTGAATTTTTGGAGAGAGAGAAAAGTGATGGTATAATTATGGAGGGAAGTTGAAAAAGGTATTTGAAAAGTGGAGAGAGGAAAATACAGTTTTGGGAAGATGGAGAAAGAAAAATTCCTCTTTTTGTGATAATTCGGGCAAGAGGCGAAAAGACTTGAAACTGACCAAGGAAAAGACACCAGTAGTGGCCTTAGCGTGCTTTGATAGACAAGGCAGTCTGGCGTGGCAGATTGCACTATAATTGCTTTGCAGCTACGCATGGTCCAAGGCACGTGATCCCAATGCCAATTCTTCATTCTCTCTCTTTCTTTTGAAACAAAATGCTTCGTTTGCTTCCTTGTGTCCAAGAGAAAATAATTAATGCCAGATCAGCATTAATCACTTCCTTATGGACTTAGCATAATTAATTCTTACACATCTTCCCATATTTCTTCTCCACTCTTCCCCTGTCCTTTTCTGGCGGGTCACGTCTTGCCATGGGCTGATACCACAAAAACTTAAATGATCCTGCAAAAATAAAAATAACAGAGATTGCATAAAGCGGGGCTTCCTCCCAGTAGCGCTATTTTAAGGTCTTATCGCCTGACCAAAACAAGTATCCATTAATCAATAAAATGAAGGGAACCCTTGTGTTATGTGAGGTTTCTCCAAAATAAGTCTTGACCCTTTGGCCATTAACCTTGAATCTTTCTCCATTTTTCTCATTCAACAACTCTACAGCACCATGGGGGTAAATCTCTTCCAGAATAAAGGGTCCAGACCATCTTGATTTTAATTTTCTAGGAAATAACTTCATCCTTGAGTTAAAAAGTAGAACTTTTTGGCCTTTTAGCAATTCCCTCTTTTGGCATTTCCTGTCGTGCCACTTCTTGGTCTTTTCTTTATACAACTCAGCATTCTCGTATGAGAATAGCCTATGTTCATCCAACTCATTCAATTGGAGCATTCTAGCTTGGCCAGTATTTTTAAGATTAAAGTTTAGTTGCTTCACAACCCAAAATGGCTTATGCTCCAATTCAATGGGTAGGTGACACGCCTTTCCATAGATAAGTCTATAAGGAGACATGTCTATGGGAGTCTTATAGGCAGTCCTATACGCCCATAGTGCTTCGTCCAAGTGCTTAGACCAATCCTTCCTTGTGGGGCTAACCACCTTTTCCAAAATTCTCTTGATTTCTCTATTGGAAAGCTCCACTTGCCCACTAGTCTGTGGATGATAGGCGGTAACAACCTTGTGCTTTATCCCATATTTTTCCATTAAGTTTTCAAAAATTTTGTTGCAAAAATGGGATCCACCGTCACTAATGATGGCTCTAGGCGTGCCATGTCTTGTCAAGATGTTCTTGAGCAAGAACTTAGTCACCACCTTAGCATCATTGGATGGTGTTGCTACTGCTTCAATCCACTTTGATACGTAATCCACAGCTACAAGGATGTAAAGATTGTCGAAGGATGGAGGGAAAGGTCCCATGAAATCAATGCCTCACACATCAAAGATTTCTATTTCAAGAATGCTTGTGAGTGGCATTTCTTGTCTCATGGATACATTCCTAACCCTCTGGCATCTATCACACCTTTTGATTAAGTCATGAGCATCCTTAAAAATAGAAGGCCAGAAATAACCTGATTGCAGCACTTTTGTTGCAGTTCTGACTCCTCCCAAGTGTCAACCGTAGGGGGCTTTGTGGCAGGTTGACAAGATCTGTCGTGCCTCCTCATAGTCAATGTATCTCCTCAATAACTGATCAGCACACTTCTGGTACAGGTATGGCTCGTCCCAAAAATAGCTCTTGATAGTGTGGAAGAACCTCTTTCTTTGTTGGAAGTTGAATTCTGGTGGTATGACTCTGCTGACCAAGTAGTTAACAATGTCAGCGTACCAAGGAGTCGTTCCATCAGTAATCAACAACAGCTTCTCATCCGGAAAACTTTCTTTAATGTCCCCACTATTTTGGGGTTGAACTTCTTCAGGTTTCCTTGAGAGATGATCAGCAACTGAGTTTTCAATTCTTTTCTTGTCCCTTATTTCTAGGTCAAGCTCTTGTAATAAGAGAACCCATCTTATGAGTCATGGCTTTGTATCTTTTTTGGCAATCAAATACTTGATTGTTGCATGATCAGTGTACACAATGATTTTAGTTCCTACCAAATAAGGTATGAACTTATCAAAGGCAAACACTAGTGCCAGCAGCTCCTTCTCTGTGGTTGTGTAGTTTATTTGTGCTGCTATCAAAGTCTTGCTTGCATAGTAGATGGTGTGAAAAACTTTGTTGTGCCTTTGGCCTAACACAGCACTAATGGCAAAGTCACTGGCATCGTACATTAATTCAAATGGCTTGGACCAATCAGGCGTTTTGACTACAGGTGTAGAAATGAGAGCCTCCTTCAAAAGATTGAAATATTCAAGGCACTCCTTACTGAAAACAAAAGGTGTGTCATGCTGCAGCAGCTGGCATAATGGTTTTGTTATTTTTGAGAAATCTTTTATGAACCTCCTATAAAATCCAGCATTCCCCAAGAAACTCATAAAGCCCTTGATATTGACTGGTGGGGGTAACTTTTTAATCACCTCTACATTTTCTTGATCCACCTCTAATCCTTTTTTTGAAATTCTATGACCAAGAACAATCCCTTCTTTTACCATGAAATGACATTTTTCCCAATTAAGAACCAGGTTGTTCTCTTCATATCTTGTCAGCACCAACTCTAGATTCTTTAGACAATCCTTAAATGACTCTCCAAAAACCGAAAAGTCATCCATGAAGACTTCCATGGAATTCTCTATGATATCTGAAAAGATGGCCATCATGCAATGTTGGAAGGTGGCTGGTGCATTGCACAGTCCAAATGGCATCCTTCTAAAGGCAAAGGTGCCATAAGAGCAAGTGAATGTTGTTTTCTCTTGATCTTCCGGGGCTATTACAATTTGGTTGTAGCCTAAATATCTATCTAAGAAGCAATAGTACTCCTTTCCAGCTAGCCTATCCAACATTTGATCAATGAAAGGTAAAGGGAAGTGATTCTTCCTAGTTGCCTTGTTCAGCTTCCTATAATCCATGCAAATCCTCCAACAAAAAATAGTTCTAGTGGGGATAAGCTCATCCTTCTCATAGATTATCATTGTCATGCCCCCTTCTTTGATACACACTGGATAGGACTCACCCACACACTATCAGAGATAGGGTAAATAATTCCTGCATCCAGCTACTTGATAATTTCTTTCTTTACAACCTTCTTCATGATTGGGTTCAGCCTTTTTTGACTTTCAATGTTATTCTTAGCATTTTCTTCCAACAAGATTCTGTGCATGCAAATTGCTGGGCTGATTCCCTTAATATCAAAAATCTTCCATGCAATTTCCTTCTTGTGTCTATTCAGTAGTGAAATTAGTTACTCCGTCTGCTCTTCTTGCAGATCTGTAGCATTGATAACTGGCAGCTTCTGTCCTGCCTCCAGATATGCATACTGTAAATGCTTCGGTAGCTGCTTGAGCTCCAATTCAGGAGGTTCCTCTATGGAAGGTAGCTGCTGCTTGTGAGCAACAGTGGTAGATTATATCACTTCCACAGCTTCTTCCTCTTGCTTCTTCATTGGACCATAAATGATTCCATCTTCTAGTTCTTCATCTTCCAATTTGCCTAGCTCAATTTTCAACACATCACTAGCTTTTAGGAGGTTTTTATGAATTAAACCTTCCCAACTAGATATCATGGAACAGTCAGCTAACTTTTCTTCTGGGTATTGCAAGGCATTGAGTATGTTGAACACTACGTGCTGTCGTTCACTCTCATAGTGAGTTCTCCTCTTTCTACATCAATTAAGGTTCTACCCGTTGCTAGGAATGGCCTTCCCAACAATATGGGTGTTTCCTCATCAGCCTCAAAGTCCATAATAATGAAATCAGCAGGGAAGACAAATTTGTCAACCCTTACCAGCACATCTTCTATCTTTCCTTATGGGTAGCAAATACTTCTATCTACCAGCTGCAAGGTGATAGTTATAGGCCTGGCAGCGCCTATCCCTGGCTTCTTGAAAATGGATAGGGGCATGAGATTTATGCTAGCCCCTAAATCACAAAGTGCCTTTCCACAAAAGGTATCTCCAATGGTGCATGGAATAGTGAAACTTCCAGGATCCTTCAGTTTGGGAGGGAGTTTGCCTTGAACCAATTGACTACACTCTTGTGTGAGTGCAACCGTAGCAAATTCTCCTACCCTTTTTCTCTTGGTGAGCACATCTTTCATGAACTTTGAGTAGTTTGGCATCTGTTGAATAGCCTCAATCAATGGTATATTGATGTGAAGCTGCTTTAAGATCTCCATAAACTTTGCAAACTGTTGATCTTCCTTGGCCTTTTTGATCTTTTGTGGAAAAGGAGGTGGTGGCCTTTCTTCAACAAACTTTTGCTTTCTGTTGGATTCAGTAATGACTTCTTGATTCTCTTGAGGAATGAGGTCTGCAGTAGGTACGTCGTCTTTGTGCTTTTGTTGCCCAGATGAAGATGGTTCTTCATCAACTTAGTTACTTGCTCCAGAACTGCCTGGCGTAGACAGATCAGTGCTTGACTCTTTGCTCTTTGTAGCGGCCTCTTCAATTTATTTACCATTTCTGAGTTTGAGGACTTGGGATGTTTCAACATTCTTCACTCCAGCTTGATTATTTGAAGTCTCAGTAGAGCTAGGGAGAGTTCCCAAGTTTCTTAAGCTCAAAGCAGTGGCAATTTGCCCTACTTGATTTTCCAAGTTCTTGATACTCACCCCTTGTAATTGAAATTGATTCTTTGCTTCTTGAATAAAGGACTTGAGAACATTATCTAGATGGTTGTTCCCTTGATTAACCCCAACATAGTTAGGGTTAGAAAAACCAGGTGGGACTTGTGGTGTTGTTGCTTGTGGCTTCGGTTGACTTTGATTGTTACTCCATGAAAAATTGGGATGGTTGCGCCATCCCGGGTTGTAAGTGTTGCTGTATGGATTATTGTATCTGTTGTTTTTGTTGGGATTGCCAACATAGTTAACAGAAATAGGATTTACAGAACACTCTTCAAACAAATGTGGTCCTCCACAGTAGACACAGGCAACCTCAGTAGCGTCAGTAACCACCTAAACTGGTTCAGGCTTTGTCACTTCAGGACTCATCAGATTCTTCATCATCTGGTGGATCTAAGCCACTTGAGCAGCAAGAGCTGTGGTCTCAGTGACTTCATGCACTCCAGCTAGTTTCTTTTGAGTTGAACTTGCAGTGGCCCTAGTGACTGGCCATTGATAAGTGTTGGCAGTAATGCTCTCAATTAACTTGCAACCATCATCATAACATTTAGACAAAAGAGCTCCACCACTGGATGCATCTAACATATTCCTTGAGGATGGAATTAATCCATTGTAAAAAGTCTCAAGTTGTATGCAGATGGGAATCCCGTGACGAGGGCATTGTCTCAACAGTTCCTTAAATCTTTCCCATGCATCAAACAACAATTCATCATCTCCTTGCCTAAATGAAGTGTTCTCATTTCTCATCTTTGCATTCTTGGAAGGAGGAAAATACTTGGCCAGAAACTTTTCTGCCAAAGCGTTCCATGTAGTAATGGAATATGGTTCCAAAGAATTGAGCCAGCTCTTGGCTCTATCCCTTAGAGAGTATGGAAACAGCCTTAACCTAAAGGTATCGACAGAACCGTCAAGGATCTTAAAGTTGTCAGCAACATCCAGAAATTATTTTAAATGTAGGTGTGGATCCTCATGGGGAGAGCCTGAATATTGACCTGCAGCTTGCAACATTTGGAACATCATAGGCTTGAACTCAAACTGTGGTGTTGTGATGGCTGGTCTAGCAATGCTAGTATTCATAGCATTAGGATCAAAGACAGCGTAGTCCCTGATGCTGCACACTCGGTCATTGGCAATACCAATGATGTTTGGCTCCGCTATGTCTGCTTCTTACAGTGACTCGTTTGATGATGACGATGTACTTTCTTCGTCTGTGTCCAAGCTATGCACTACTCCTTCAGGTTCAGCCACGGCTGAGGTTGAGGAATCTCCAGATATTTGCTGAGAACGTAAAAATCTCCTTCGTGCGTTGAGAATTCTTTCAGGTTCAGGATAACCACTGTAAATTGGTTGTAATGACCTGCGCATGCAACAACTTAAGCCTGTCGTGACACCAAATCACAGCAAACGTTAAAGGCTCAAATACAATCTTTCTTAAACAAAAAATAAATACAATAATTCAAACTTTTATACACTTCCCCGGCAACGGCGCCAAAAACTTGTTGCGCTTTTTCTCTAGCGCTTTCTTTTTATATGGTTTTAAAGCAAGGGTGTCATATGCAAGTATACATGCTTGATAATGCAGCAAGTGATAAAGTAAAGGTCGAACCCACAGGAAGTGATGAAAGCTTTGAACTATAAGTATTAATTTCTTTGTTTAAGAGAAAGTATGAGCAAGGTAACAAAATAATAATAATAATAAATAGCAGGAGCAACACACAATTAACTAAGATAGAGATGATAAATAAAAAGGAGTTAAAATATCAGAGAGAGCAGTTGATGAGCTAAAATCCATTAGTATAGTTGTTGCTAAAATGCTTCCATAATGGGAAGTGTCGTGCCTCAAAAGGTCAGAACGCGATCTAGTGGTGTATCTCTATAACATCAAAAATATGCATAACTAGGGCAAGGGAACAAATCTCTAAGCCTCACTTGTAACCCTAAAATACGTCTGGTTTTAATTGTGAAATTCTTTATGGTCTCAACTTCTTATCTCTAAGCAAGTTGAATTAAGTTAATATATCTATCCTACTTTATTAACCACTTTTGTTATGAAATCCACTTGTTTGTTGGATCTCTCTCAACAACTAGCTTTTACCTTTTCCCTAGTTGATCACTCTAAGAATCAAGTGTATAGCATAAAAACACATAACAAAATAATACACTAAACATCACATCATTCAACATAAAAACAACTTGTATATTAATTTGATTAAGCTCATCAAACAAGGGTTTAGCTCATAGTGAATTGAGTACAAACTACTGAAGTGAAACTAAGAGGAGATATGTTCTTACAAAGACAAGTAAAGAAATGCAACCTAATAGTAACTTGGAGATCTCTTGCGTTGGGTAAACAGTAACAGCTCTCTTCAGTCACGACAGCTTTCAGCAGAATGCACAAGACTAGATAAGAGGAGAAGACCCTCTAAAATTACTCTAACCCTTAAATAAACTAAAACTGAAATAAAAAATGTTTGTTGTGTGTAAAATCCCCCCCCCCCCCCCCCCCTCTTTTCTTCAAGGCGCAAGTCTTCTTTATATAGAGGTGAATGGGAATGAGAGTTGCTACTTCCTTGGATCATGGGCTTCTTGATAAAATTAAGGTTAAGCCCATATCAAACCGAAATTGGATCAGTTGTCCCTCAACCCTTCCTTTGCAAGTTATCTGGTACAAATATTGGAGGGAGACAAAGTTTCTTTTGCAGGCTGCTGTTGTAGAGTAGTGGTGCAGTACGGGCGGTTGATGGCTTGGTGTTGGGCGCTCTTTTGCAGCGTGGTACCCACCGTACTACCACTTGTCTTATAACTTCCTTGATCTTATCCAACTTCTCTTGCTCTATTGCTCTTCAAAATAGTGCCACGTGAGCCCTACTAACTTTCTTCTCCAATCCTCTTGATGAAATAATTGATTAGTTTATCATCCACTTCCTTTGTTTCAGCTTCCCATTCTGCACCAGAATCTGTCTCTCAGGGTCACACCTCAACTTGCCATCAACTAACTTCCTTTTTAGACAAAAACATATTAAAAAACCATAAAGGAAGCACCTCGTGTGCTTAAAGCTGAAACATACTGAAATAAGCTGAATTCACATTAAATCACCACATCCTAAACTAAAATGCCACATAAAAATGGGTCAAAGTAACACACTAAAATAGTGTTATTAGTCCGTTCGACACTTTGGGATCAATCATTCCAATCATATCAATTCCCCACATGGAGAAAGGCCATGGAGAAGATATAACATTGAGAGGAGTTGGAGGCACATGAATTTTGTCAGCATAAACCTGGCATTTATGACATTTCTTCACATATTTGCTATAGTCAGATTCCATTGTCAGCCAATAGTAACCTGCCCTCAACATTTTCTTAGCCATTGCATGCCCATTGGAATGGGTACCAAAAGATCCTTCGTGAATTTCTTTCAGTAACATGTCTTCTTCGTGTCTATCCACATATCTGAACAAGACCATATCATAATTTATTTTATACAGCACATCATCATTCAAGAAGAAACTACCAGCCAATCTTCTCAAAGTTTTCTTATCCTTCTTCGATGCCCTAACTCTTGATTCTGAAGAAAGCATTTGATATCATAATACCAAGGTTTATCATCAACGACCTCTTCAACCGCAAACACATGAGCTGGTCTATTAAGACGCATAACATCGATTTTCGGCACATCATTCCACTGATTCACTATAATCATGGAGAATATAGTTGCTAAAGCATCTGCCATTCGATTCTCTACTCTGGGTATATGGTGAAACTCAACCTTATTAAAGAAAGTTGACAACCTTCTTGCATAATCTCGATAAGGAATCAAATCAGGTTGACGTGTCTCCCACTCCCCTTTAATCTGATTAATTACCAGGGCTGAATCTCCGTATACATCAAGAATCTTGATTCTTAAATCAATAGCTTCTTCAAAGCCCATAATACACGCTTCATACTCAGCCGCAATATTTGTGCAAGTGAACATCAACCTTGCAGTGAAAGGAATATTAGAACTATGAGGAGTAACAATTATTGCTCCAATACCATTGCCATACTCATTAACAGCTCCGTCAAAAATCAAACCCCAACAGGATCCAGGCTCAGGCCCTTCATCAAGTAATGGTTCTTCACAATCTTTAACCTTCAGGTACATCACATCTTCATCAGGAAAATTAAAACTGATAGGCTGATAATCATCAATTGGCTGGTGTGCCAAATGGTCAGCCAAAACAATTCCTTTTATCACTTTTTAAGTTCGGTACTCGATATCATATTCTGACAACAACATTTGCCAACGAGCAATCCTCCTAGTTAAAGCAGGCTTTTCAAAGATATACTTGATTGGATCCATTTTGGATATCAACCAAGTTATATGATTCAAGATATACTGGTGAAGGCGCTTGGCAGCCCAAGCTAAAGCACAACATGTCTTTTCAAGCATTGAATACCGAGACTCACAATTGGTGAACTTCTTGCTTAAATAATAAATGGAAAATTCTTTTCGACCAGATTCATCTTGTTTTTTTGTTTTAGGTGCAGGCATTTCTTGAATAGCTTTAACTTTACCAGGATCAACTTCAATGCCTTTTCTGCTGACAATAAAGCCCAACAACTTTCCAGAACGGACACCAAAAGTGCATTTATTAGGATTAAGATGGAGCTTAAACTTTGTCAAACGTTTAAACAACTTCAGCAAGTACTCAATATGATCTTCTTCAGTCTTCGACTTACAAATCATATCATCCACATAGACCTCAATTTCTCTATGCATTATATCATGGAACAGAGTGGTCATAGCTCTCTGGTACGTTGCACTAGCATTTTTCAAACCGAAGGGCATCACTCTGTAACAGAATGTTCCCCAGGGTGTAATGAATGTTGTTTTCTCCATATCCTCGGGTGCCATCTTTATCTTATTATAACCGAAAAATCCATCCATAAATGAAAAGATATTGAACTTAGCAGTATTATCTACCAGCATATCAATGTGTGGCAGTGAAAAATCATCTTTCGGACTTGCTTTATTCAAATCTCTATATTCAATGCACATCCGGACTTTTCCGTCTTTCTTTGGAACAGGCACAATATTGGCCACCCATTGAGGATGCTTAGAAGTCACAAGAAAACCAGCATCAATCTGCTTTTGAACCTCCTCTTTGATCTTCACAGCCATGTCGGGATGAGTTCTTCAATGGAAAATGGTGCTCCACAATATCAGTATCAAGACCAGGCATGTCTTGATAGGACCAAGCAAACACGTCAACATATTCTCTAAGAAGCTCTACTATCCTCTTCTTAACATCTGACTGAAGCAGTTCCCCAATCTTGACTTCTTTTATATCATCCTCTGAACCCAGATTAACCAATCCTACCGGCTCTTCATGAGGCTGAATGGCTTTTTCCTCGTGCTCAAGCAACCGAGAAATTTCATCTGGAATCTCCTCAATATCATCTTCTTCAGCTCCAAACACAGGGAAGTCAAAGTTGGGAGAGGACATAGGGTCATTGTTTTCAATGAGTTTAACAATCAATCTGCACAATGATTTATGTTTGATTTTAGAATATGAACAAGAAGTGCAAGTATTATGCAAATAAAATTGATTATCACATAATTATTTTTTTTTTTTTTTGCTTTTTTATGTTACCATTTTTCAAAAATAAAGCAAGAAGTGAAAACATAATATGGATAAACAAAATAACATTTTATTGATGATGATAAAGATTGAAACAAAGCCCTCACAAATTCACTTTCACCTTGGGCAGAGTGAAAGGATTTTTGAAAGAAACAAAAACAAATTACTTTGAAATACGAATAACAGTGGGAACATCAACAGCTATCCAATTCTGGCAGATCTATCCATGTGTCACGAAATTGGGAAGTTCTTCCTGTTCATCATCTTCAATGATGGCAGCAGTACAGTGATCTTTGTTGATGAATCCGACATTGTGAAAGGCCTCATTGATATGCTTCAAATATCTTCTCATCGTACCAGGCACAAAGCCTAAGCCAGTTTTGCCTTGGTTATCAACCACATCAATAACTCGGCCCCAACCGTCAGACCGACCAATCTCTAATACATGCAGAGCATCTTTCAAAGAAGATGTCGTACCCCAAATTTTGACCATCTTTCTTTTCTATTTTTTCACCTTTTAATTACTTATATAAATAAAAAATAATGATAATAAGTAGTTTGTATTTCTAATTTTTCTTTTTTAAGAAATGCTAATATTATTTCTATGTATTAAAAAAAAGAAATAAAAAAAATATAGTAAAGGAGTGCAAATTAGAAATTAGATTTTTATTAGTATGTTACACTTTGGATGTAACTTCATTTTGAATAAACATTGTAATCCATTTGGTAGAGGGGAGGGTCTAAGGTTTGTAAGGGAGAGTGCATGAGTTCAAATCCTACATCCTCCAGTTTTAGTTATTTTTTCCTTTACTACTAACTTTTTTTATTTAACTTTTAAATCTTAAAAAATAGTATTATTTTTATTATTATAATATAAATTTTCGGATTTTATTTAATGAATATTTTAAAATATTGATTTTTTTCATTAAAATCATGTTTTTAGGAAAAAATATCAAACAAATCATATAAATCAAAATAAATCAAAAACTTTTTCATTATCATTATATTCCTATTATTGTTATTCAAATTTTTATTTTATATTATTATTATTAATTATTTAAATTCACCAAGCCATGAATCCATCCAGATTCATTGGCTTGGACTTTAAGAAATAAAATAAATCTGGTTGATTGAATCACATTTAATTTCTTTTTTGACCTGATTTCACCCTATAAATAGAGTCTTTTGTCTCTTCTATTTTAGGGGACCCACAATTTACAAACCTACTATCTCTTAAGTTGTTGTTCTTCACACATCGAAGAACAACAACACTAAAACTATAAACCCTCAACAACACTAAAACCTTAAACCTTCAACAACCCTAAACCATCAACATCCCTCTGAGTCAAAAAGGAAAATGCTTAACCTTCAACACCCTAAACCATCAACATCCCTCCGAGTCAAAAAGGATAATCCTTAACCTTCAACATCCCTCCAAGCCAAAAAGGAACAGGAGATCTCACACCAAAGGAGAAGGGAATAAAAGCACAAATGGAAGGAAGGGGAGAAGAAAAAATACAAAGGAAAAAAAGCACAAAGGGAAGGGAGGGGAGAAGGAAAAAAGCACAAAGGTAAGGGAAAGAAAAAGAGTGGGAAGCAGCTTAAATCGGTCACGGCACCACAGGTTGGTACCTTCAAACTATTAATATGAATTTCTGGTTGGATTGCGATTTGGTATATCTTTTATTCTAAGATGACCCTGTATGTGTATAATCTAATATTTAGTTTTGTTTTTTTTTTACGATTAACTTTAGTTAGGTTTTATTAGGGTATTATTATTATTGACACAAAAGGGAAATTTTTTGTAATCAAAATCGTAAACCCTTTTTATATCATAAATTATAAATCGTTTAAAAATTAAAAGTCTTTTTACGGTAATATCTAAATCACACCAACATAATTTGTTACTGCTATTTTCATATATTGTAACTAACAACACTATACAAATAACAAAAATAATAAGATAATTACAACAAAAAGTGGATAAAAATACAATATAATTGGAGGGTTTTAAATAAGGGTTAGGGTTAATTTCACAATTTCATATAATAATGGGATTTATACAAAAATATTATAATAATAATTAGGATTATAATTTTAAATAATTAAAATATTTTAATTAGGGATTAAAGGATTAATATATGTATATAGATAATTAGGATTTAATAGTTTAGAGATCGATAATATTAAAATACTTTATTTATTAAGTTAGGATTTAGTATATTAAAACTTATGGATTAATAGGGTTAAGTTAGTGTTTTCTTAAATTTTTGGGTTTTATTAATTTTATAATAAATTTGGATTATTTGTAATTTTGGGGTTTATTTAACTTATTTTTATAATAAAATAATGAGGGTTTATCACCTTGGCTGCATAAAAATAAATGTGGGTTTATTTATTTTATAAATGGAGGATTTATTCATTTGCGTTTATTTATAATAATTGCAGGTTTAATTTATATTTGTGGGTATTATAATTTAATTGTTTTTACAATTAATATCTTTGGGATTAACTTATAATTTTGGGTTTATAATCTAATTGTTTTTACAATTAATATCTTTGGGATTAACTTATAATTTTGGGTTTATAATCTAATTGTTTTTACAATTAATATCTTTGGGTTTAACTTATAATTTTGGTGTTTATTATAAAAGTTTAGATTTAATTTATAATTTGGGGTTTATTATAATAAATTGGGGTTTATTTATAGGGTTAAATAAGTTTTTGGTCCCTCTAAAATTTTTCATTAAGAATTGATCCCTATAAAATTTTCCGTCTCAATTATGAGTCCCTGACGTTAAATAATAGTAACGGAAGCTGACGTGTCTATATCCACTCATTCCACTCGTACATTCACACACACAAACACATGCTAACAATGACGACAATACCCTTTGACAAACTTACACCACACACAAAGAGCCACCTGCATTTTTTCGTAAAAAATCATCCTCTTCACTTTACCCGAAACAACACCCAACTGATTCATACTATGTAACCAAGTTTCCACAGTGTTCAAATCACTTTCATTTAACCTCCATTCTCTTCAAACAACTGCACAAAGACATACTCGCCATTACAAACTCCCAAACACCGTTGTTGTGTTGTTGTTCCAACCATATTACCACTGTTCCACCATGTAAATCACTCTTTACTAGTGCTAATAAATGCTGGCAACTACTGCAGAAGTTTCAATTTTGTGAGAGCAATCAATGCTGGCAACTATCTATCTAGATCTACCTGTTAATTTTGTAGATGTCTAATCTGGTGGTTGTATTGTGTGCATTCGTTATTTGCAGTTCACAGCATAGATAATGAACTGGAAGATCCCTCATGGATGCAGGGGGTTGTGCGCACTTCCCTTACTCTATGATCTTCAGTGTACTCACTCACAAGCTTCTTTGGATTCCTCCTATTTGGTGACAATACTCTCGACGACGTGCTTGCCAATTTCGATACTAATCTTGGAATTCCTTTCGGTTCAGCTCTCAATGACGCTGTTCGTTTTAGCTATGCTGCGCATCTTGTGCTTGAATAAATTTACAAGATGCTATAAATTCAGTAACCAAACTCACCTGAGAGTGATTGCAGCTGGAAATATAAATGCTAGACAAACAGTAGCAGTTGCTCCGGTGAACTGGAAAATATCTCAAATGCTGGGTATGAAGTTTGCTCCGATGAAGATAATGCCAACAAGGGAAATAGTAATCGAAGCAAATCTGAAGTTATCAACAACCAAAGGCCTTCAACTAACTTACTTTTCTAACGAAGTTATTCCTAGTATATGTAACAAGTTGATTTTCTAAACATTATGCCTGATGTATCAGTCTTGTATCTAATGTGTCTCTTCATGAAGCAAGTATCATCGGTACTTCATGGTGTGAGTTATGTGCTTATACAATTTCCTTTGATGTGTTTGGTTTGGTTGAGCAATGGTTACCTCCAACTACTTTTTGCATCTAAGTGTTTTTTTAATCTTTATTCTCGCTTATGTTGTTCTGATGTGAATTAGAAAATGGTGTGCGTTGTTGTATTAGAAGAAAGTGAACTGTGATGGTTCAGAAGTGATGTCTTAAGTTGAACATGTGAAGGTTGAAGGAGTGTCGTGGAGTGTTTAATGACGAAGAAGAAGGTGATCTGAATTGTTTGTCTTTACGATCATGGAGGTTTGAATTGTGATTGTTGTGAGATAACGTGGAGGTTATGGAAGATGGAGGTAAGGAAAGAAATGAAGGGAAGTTTGTATGGTTTTGTTTTAGTGAGAATGAGAGTTGATTTGATGAAAGTAACGAGATGAATTGAGGAGAAGAAGATTTTGTATTCTCTTTATGATTAGAAATGAATGAGTTTTCATGGAGAGGAAAGAGATTATGGAGAAGCTCACATGGTTATGGAGTTGGAGGAAGACACAGTTTATTGGAAAATGGTGGTAAGTTGGAGAAGTGGAGTAAGGCTGATGGTGTTTAAAAAAGTAAGGAAAATGAACAGTGGCTGATGGTGTTTAAAAAAGTAAGAAAAATGAACAGTGGCAAAAAGTTTCACGCCACATCAGCTTCCGTTACTATTATTTAACGTCAGGGACTCATAATTGAGACGGAAAATTTTATAGGGATCAATTCTTAATGAAAAATTTTAGAGGGACCAAAATTAAAAATCGCTATATTTAGAAGGACCTAAAACTTATTTAACCCTTATTTATATAAATTTGGATTTAATTTATAATTTGGGGTTATTATAATCTTTTTAATTAATAAATATGGGGTTGATTTAAAATTGTGATCTATTTATTTTTTTTATAATTAATAAATATGGATTTATTATAGTAATTAAATACTTGGGATTTTATTTTATTTATTTTACTTTGATAATTAACTATTTGGGGTTTAACTTGGTTAATTAATTTTATAATTAAATGTATTTAATTAATTTTTATAATTGACTAAATTAGGATTGGGGAATAACTTACTGGGATAAAAGGGGTTAATTAAAGTTTAAAGTAACTTTACCTTTATTTAAGAGTTCCTCTTTAATATAAATATTATAAGGAATAAAAATAGGGATGGAATAATAATCAATTTGGGAGATTGGAGTTAATTCTTTGGGATAATTATGTGATAGTAATTAGATTGGGAAATAGGGTTAATTATTTGGGATAATTTTGGGATAGTTTTAGGGACAATCCTTGGGATAATTAAGGGATATAATTTGTAATAAATAAATAAGGGATAAAGGATAATAAATTTAAGGGTTCCTTATATAATATAATTATATAATTGATTTATTTTTATAAATAAATTAAAAGGGATAATTTTACAAATAAAATAGGATGTAAGCTTAGGGATATTTATAGGGATAAATCAAGGGATAAATCAAGGGATATTTAATTGGGATAAAGTTTTGTGACAAAACTCTTAGGATCCAAAGAGTATAAAAATTAGGATTGGGATAAGGAATATTTTCCGAAATAAATTAAAAAAGGGATATTATTTTCATAAAATTAAATGGGATAATTAGGGGTAATTATGGAATAAACCTCTAGGGAAATTCTACGGTTTTAGGGATACAAAATCGGGGATAAGGGGTGAGGGATAAATTATGGTGTTTTTTTTATAAATTATTACTATTAATTTATTTTCTAAATAAATTAAAGGAACATAATTTTAATAAAATCAAGGGATATTTAAATGGGATAAAGATTTGAGATAAAACTCTTAGGTCCAGAGAGTATAAACTTAGCATTAGGGATAAGGGATATTAAATTTGGGATTTTCTTTATATAATTTTATATTATATAATTAATTTATTTTGTTAAATAATTTAAAAATGGATATATGGGATATCAAGGGATAATTTATGGGATAAAAATGGGATAAAGTTTTGGGATAAAACTCTTAAGATCCAAGAGTATAAATATAGGACTAGAGATATGAGATAAAACTCTTAAGATCCAAGAGTATAAATATAGGAATAGGGATATGGGATAAAACTCTTAAGATCCAGGAGTATAAATAAAAGACTAGGGATATGGGATAAAACTCTTTAGATCCAAGAGTATAAATATAAGACTAGGGATATGGGATAAAACTCTTAAGATCCGAGAGTATAAATATAGGACTAGGGATAGAAACTTTGGGATAAAACTCTTAAGATCCAAGAGTATAAACATAGGATTAGGGATAAGGGATAAAAAGATAAAAAACATCTAACTCACTTCTTTTCAAGGGATAGAATTGGGATAGAAACTTTGGGATAAAACTCTAAAAATCTGAGAGTATAAATAAAGGATTAGGGATAAGGGATAAGGGATAAGGGATAACTACAACTTAAACATAAAGGGGTAAGGGATAAAATAAACAACCAACAAAATTAGGGAGATGAACTACGGAAACTCTGATCCTTTAAATTTGAGGGTACGTAGGTATAGGGTTGTAAATCCTAGCGAGTACAATAATAATAAAAAACTTAGGGTCCCTTCTTATATAAAAGCCATCTTCTTTGGATAATAATAAGGATTTTTGTAAACAATTAGTAAGCAAACATACCCTAGAACGTAAGGAGGGTCCCATTGAGTACAATGGAGGTGAGAGGGGCCTAACACCTTCCCTCCGCTTAACCGACTCCCGAACCTTAGCGTCTCTCCCTTAGGGATTAGGTTTTCTCACTATTTTCCTGTCTATTAGGATGAATAAAGGTTGATTGCGACTCTTTCATTTTGCCGGCCACGATAGCTGGCGACTCTGCTGGGGAGTGTAGCGAGTGATTTTTGGATGTGGTTGCGAAGCACAATCGCTCTAGTATTACAGTTCAATTCATTTTTTATCCTATTAAAGCTGATGAAGGAAGGGAAATAAATGTCTCCAATTAACCCTGCTTGCATACTGAGGTTAAACAGTCAAAACTGTTGGTTTACAGATGCTATCCAAAGATTCAGGGTCTTTCCTAGGTTATTTTGTTGAAAGGGGGTGTTTTAGGCTATCGGTTGAAATGTTAGGACGGATATATATGAAAGTATGGGATTTTGGGTTTTTGTTTAGTGTGCTCGCTAAGATTTTTCTTTCAATCCTATGCCTATGTATTCCCGTTTACCAAAACAGTGAAATCAGAGCGATCTTAGTTCCTCCTATTCTATGGGAGGAAATGATTGTTTTGGTGTCTTGCTCAAAGCCCAAGACGTGAAGCTGAAGGTGGTTTGTATCTTGTTCAAAGCCCAAGATATGAAGCTAAAGAGTCTATTTGTATCTTGTTCAAAGCCCAAGATATGAAGCTAAAAGGGTTTGACTTTAGAGAGAATTTGTCATCTCTAAAGAGGGGTTTGTATGTCACAACTGTTTATAAAGGAGAATTACTTTAACCGGGATTTGTGAATCCGACAATGCCATAAGAGGAGGCTGTGAACGAGGCACAACTTTGATGCTAAAAGGTTGATTGGATCAACCAGTGGTTTTCTTATACAAAGCCTAAGAGGAGGCTGTTATGTGTCTCGTACAAAGCCCGAGAGAAATGCTAAAAGGTTTTGACTCAACGAGGGAGTCTTTTGGTATCTCGTATAAAGCCTGAGATGGAGGCTTTTTGACTCAACAAGAGAGTTTTTTGTATCTCGTACGAAGCCCGAGATGGAGGCTAAAATTGTTTGCTCCGTTGGGGAGAATCATTGTACAAAGCCCAAGAGAAGGCTATTGTGACTGTTTCAGTTGAGTGACAAATCCAATATGCTGATTTAAAGAGAAAATCAGTTCTTATATAGGTAATGTTTGCACTCAGGGATTTGATTCGAGGATCAGGGTTATTTCCTGCTCTTTAAGGAAATAGGAAATCAAGGGGTATTGAGACTGTCCGAGTCTACGGGTTTCATCTCCTAGTTTTTGGAAGGAGCTTGAGAATGTCTTTTGAGACTCAAGGTAATTAGACTGTCCAAGTCTAGAGTTTCATCTTTTGTACTATGCTTTGAGAAAAAGTAGTAGACTCTTGGAAAGACTGCTCTATTAAGATGACTGATTTCTGTTCCTATACCTCTAGGAGGTCGTCGAGACAATTTGTACGAAGCCCAAGAGGAGGCTGGAAACTTTTAAGAAGCTGAGTGGTCCTTGTATGAAGCCCAAGAGGAGGCTATCATTCCCGGGGGGAAGAATCATTATATGAAGCCTAAGAGGAGGTTGTGAATACTTCTAAGAAGCCGACGGGTCCTTGTACAACGCCCAAGAGGAGGCGGGGATGCTTTTAGGAAGCCTGTGGGTCCCCAAACCCCGAGAAGTTCAAGACAGGCTATTCACGAAGAATAGATCAAGCCAGGAAAGTTCGAGAATTTGGAAGAAACTCAAGAGATGCCATTCACGAAGAAAATATCATCTCTGGGGAGTAGAGTTTCTTGACAAGTGCTTTTAAGAAGCCTGTGGGTCCCCAAACCCCGAGAAATTCAAGACAGGCTATTCACAAAGAATAGATCAAGCCAGGAAAGTTCGAGAATTTGGAATAAACTCAAGAGATGCAATTCACGGAGAAAAGATCATCTCTGGGGAATAGAGTTTCTTTGACAACTTCTATGAGTGACAGTCTATGAAAGGGTTCACCGAGAATGCTGCCTTTCATGTCTCCATATTGTTTAACCCCAAGAGGAGGGAAGACTGTGTCTGGTAATCTTATGGGGATCTAGTTTTGACTATTTCTAAGAGTGATCAACGGGCTTAATCCTAGACGTAGTTGCCGGGGAAACTCTAAATATCTATACTATTATTACACAGTTGATATGAGTTTATGAAAGAAGACTTACAGCGAAACAGCTCCACAATACAGTTATATGTATATGAAAGTGGTAAATGAAAGCGTATAAACACTTACTCGGTTGTAGAGCGTCCATGCTGTTTGGTTAGTTGTTCAACAAAGAAAGATTGAAAACAACAGTATATTTCAAAATCAAAGGAGAAAGTGCTTTGAAAAAGATAGATTTGGGGCTTACAGCTCAAGGAGAGGCCCAGGGTTTTATCAATGAGCGCACTGTTTGAATTTGTACAGAGGGACTTATACAAGTGACTGAGGCCCAAAAAAAGGTTTTCTGTACAAAGGGGATGGGTCTTACACTCTAATAGAAGCCCAAAAGGTTTAAATAAAAAGAGTGGGGCTTATAACACGAGGGTAGGCCCAGATGATTTTTCGTTTTAAAATGGCGATCGCACCGAGATTTTCTTTTAACGCGAAGGGGCTTATATAATATCTGAGGCCCAAATTTGTTTTTGGTTAAAAGGGGATTGGGTCTTACACTTTATTAGAGGCCTAAAAGTTTTGAAATGGGTCTTACTACTCGAGGGTAGGCCCAAAGTTTGTTTTTCAACGGATGATGATCGCGTCGAACTTTTTGAAATACAACGGGACTTATACAATAAGTGAGGCCCAAAATAGGTTGTATTTACAAAGGGTTTGGATCTTACACTCTATTAGAGGCCCAAAGTGTTTTGAAAATGATTTATGAGGGTTGAATTAATCAAAAACCATAATTTGTTTTCAAAATGTGTTTTAATTGAGTAAAAATTCAATTAAAATGATCAAAATTGTTAAACATATGGAAAAAAAATTGTGATCTTGGATTAATGCTTCAAAAATTAAGTATTGACCTACAAAATAATTAGAAGGCATTAAAAGTTGCAAAATCAAGGTGGAAAAAATAATCAAAATGTCAAAAACAATTAAAATATTAATTCTTTGCAAAAATATCAATTATATGAAATAAATAATATTTTTGGGATTTTTTGGGAAAATAAAATATTTTACCATTTTTGTGAATTATTAAAAAAAGAATCAACTCAAAATCATTAAAACTCAGAGAGAAATTAATTTTTGAATCAATTAAATAAAATCACAAAATTCAAATATTTGAATTTGAGAGAAATGGCGCCAAGAACAGCTGAAGAACACGCGCGTTTTTCAGGTTTGCCCAGATTTGCATTTTCTATCCAATCTCACTGAATACTTAATCATATCATGCAATCCACATACCAATCAACTCGTTTCAACCTCACGATCATGTCTATGGCAATTAATTTCATTTAAATTAAGCATAAAATAAGAAATCACGAAAAATCCTCAAGAACCCTAAATTCTGCATGAAGGCTGGGATTTTTGATACACGATTCAAACAAAGCAATTACTTGAGGGGAAACATTCCATGCATGATTATGAACATTTGGCAAAAGTATTGTGCGAGGAAATATGCGTAGATCGAGAGATGACCAAGTTTAGGCTTACCTCTAGGTCGTGACAGCAAGAGCAAATTGATTTCTGAGTAGGAGGTGTTACAGATGAATTGTGATGATCTGAACAGCTTCCCTACACCCTATGGAGTGTGTTTGAATGCTTGGACTTGATGAAAATTGGTTGGATCACTTCATGGCATCTCAACTGCAACTTGGTTAAAACCTTGAGCAATTGACTGGTGATTCTGAGAAATCAGTGTTCCAGATGTTGTTGAAGTGTTTGATCAGCTCACATATGATGTATATGAGGTGTGTGTCTGATTGGTTTGAGTGGAATTACTCTCTAATGAAAAACCCGATAGTGACTTGCTAAGAAACGCATTTTTGAGAGTGAGAAGTGGATTTTGAGAAAGGCAAGTGTTGTAGGCCTTTAGTGTACTTAAAATGATCATAGTTGAGCTCTATTTATAGTAGAGCAAGTTTGTTTTGCAAGGAATAGTGAATGGCAACTACTGAGTAGGTTTGGCCAATGTTGGCAAATGAAAATCCAAGTCTCCTCTAGCCATTGACTAGAGGTTAGGAGACAGGCTGCTGGTCCCCTGGGTCTTGGATAAGTCTTGACTGAATTCAGTTGCTAATGGCTCAGTCCATGTCACCTTGATGCTTCCATTGAATGCTCTAATCCAAAATTGGAGTCTTGTCCCTATTTTGGGCAATTCTAGGTTTAACATGCTATTTCTTGTTCCAAGGACTTTTGAGGCTTGGCTCAGTGATTGTCCCCTTTAGATTCAATTCTCAGATGTGTCCAAGGTGATGACAAGGCTTGGAATTGGCTGATTTTGGCAAATCGACCAAAAGTGCAAAAATCTGCCTTGCCTTGGCAGATTTCAGCAAGGCAACTTGCCAATGTCATATCTCATGGCTCAAGTTGAATTTGGTGACGTTCTTGGCCATTTTGGAAAGCTCTTATATGATACAACAACTGTTTGATCATATTTGGTTTTGATACTTTTTGGATCCAAGTGAAAAATGTCCCTACATTTGGAAAAAAGTAAGGAAAAATCTGACTTAGTGAAATTTTCACTAAGTGTTGGAACAAAGTGACTTTTCTTGATTTTGATCACTAAATAACTCAAAATCAATGAGGAATTTGGACATAGGTCAGTATGAAGCTTTTGTAGAGGGCAATGAGATCTACAAATCAAGCTTTGGATGAAAAAAATGACCTTGTGGTTTAGGAGTTATGATCCTCCAAAGTTGGTACCTTTGTCACTTTTTTTCATAACTTAGAAAATTTTCTAAGTTTTTATGGTTACCCCTTTTACAAGTTATCCCATTTTCTTTGATTTTTCTTGATGAATGATGATTCAAATCATACATAAACATCATTTTAGGGTTAAAAATCCATTTTTGTGAAAAATATCAAAAAGTCAAAGTTGACTTTTGTGCACAGTTGACTTTTTGTCAGATGAATTCCAAACTGTGCAATTCTTCAGGAAATCATCTCCTTGACCTAAATCAAACTTGATGGATATGTTCCATGGGTGGTATAGGGTATATTGAATCATGTCTTAGGGCTTGAGAGCATGTCCTGGTCAAAAGTCAAAGTTACAGTTGACTTTTCCCGCGAAACCCTAACTGTGGTTCAGATGAAATTGAAACTTGTTGCTCAAGCTTCTTGGATCAATCCATTGTCCCAAATGGATCAATATGGTATATTAGAGACCCTCAAATCATGTCTTTAGGTCTTGGCTGATGATTTGTCCCAAAAGTCAACTTAGGGGTGAATTAGGTCAAGAAACCCTAATTCCTGATTTTTTATGTTTGCATCCCCTGAGGCAAAATTGACTTAATGATTGGGTTTATGAGGTTCCATGGAGCATATTAGGTTATGTTTTGGATCTTTGGCTCATGCCCAGATGAAAATTTCCATCTGGAGGCCCTGGTCGACCAAAACCCTAATTTGGTGTCACTGGCGATCTTGAGGCTTGATCCACCTAGAAGGGAGCATCCTTGTGCTTAATCCTTGAAGTGAGAGTCCTCTTGATACATTGTGGATGTTTTAGAGGTTTAGACAAGTTGAAGATCATGTCATTCCTTGATTGATCCTTTGCCTAAACACTCAGAGAGGGATTAAAAGCTTAATCTTGATTGCAGTGAATGCTCAACAATTCCTTGAGGAGATTGATGGGCATAAAGGTACATCCATATTGTGATGATGATTTGCACAATAATGGGGAATATTAGTGGTCAAAATTTGGGGTATGACAGATGCCCCTATTTAATCTTCTTGGACCCGAAGGTGTGAATGACGAAGGTATTCGGGCATTCGAGGTGCAAGAGGATTAAATATCGGAATATCCGAAATTTTGACGGTGTCTATGAATGGTAATTCACGCATTCATCTTCTTTCGCTAAGAAATGATACTTAGAAAAGGTAAACCTCCCCTCGATCTTGGTCTTCGGCCAAGGAACTGGTCTCAGTTTTCTTTTGAAATAAACCTCCCCTCGATCCTGGTTTCCTACCAAGGAACTGGTCTTAGTTTCTGATTTTAAACTTCCCCTCGATCCTGGTTTCCTACCGAGGAACTGGTCTTAGTTTTTGATTTAAACTTCCCCTCGATCCTGGTTTCCTACCGAAGAACTGGTCTTAGTTTCTTTTGTCAATAAACTTTATTGACAAGGGACGCTATTCGTAGCGGTTTTCCTCAAACTTCTCGCCGAATTTTCCTGGGGAAATGCCATTTGACGGAAAAAGTTTTGATGCCAGACTTGTTGGGGAACCCAGTAGTCTGAGTTGTAGAGGTGTACAAACTTCTCTGTTGGAGATGCTATTTGTTGACTCTATTTGGGGAGAGCAAGTCTCTTGAGAGACTACTGTCTGCTTGGGGAACATTACACCACACTTTTCTCGAGATCTTCTCAGAGAAATGCCATATGATGTACCCCAATTTTGAGGTGTCAATGACCTTTTCATCAGTGGTCTTTTCGGAGAAAAACTGTTGTACCACCGAATCTCTGATTAGGAGGTTTTCTCTAGGGATTTTCCTTAATCCGGGAAAGCAAGGATATCATCTTCAATGGCGAAGAGTGATGTTGACTAAAGGTTCTCTGGTTTTTCAGAGGTTCAAGTTATCAAAGTGGTCGAGGAGCCAATCTTCCATCCAGAAATAAACTGGAGGAGAGAGATTGTTCAGACGCAACATTTCCCGACGAGGAAAGAACTGACAACTCGATTGAGAGGACTTTTTATCACCAGGGGATAAGACCGACTAGAGTGATAGTGATGCAATATGAATGCGAATGCAAATCAATAATGCATGATGTATGTATGTATATGCTGACAAAACTGACGCGACATACAGACTAATAGATGAACATGACTGTATACTCGGCCACAGTGGGAGATGTAACGTATCACTTATTCACGATAGCAATTCTGCCTTGCTTAGGAGAAGTAGTCCTCGTGGGGAATACGATTAATCGGGCTTAGGAGATAAAGACTTTGCCGAAGCGTGTCAGACGAAATAAGGTCTATGACACACTTGATCCCTTCATTTAGGCGTATTGGGTTAGAAAGAGTACTTTGATTCTGCACTTTGAAGTTCGCTTACTTCTGGAGAAGCGGTTGATGCTCTTTTGATGTTCAACAGTCAAAAGAAATTGCCATCTTTATTTTAAAAGCAGAAAAAGTTTTACAAGTAAATTCATTTTTGTTTTATTTCAAGAATTGTTGAGCATGTTAAAATGTCATTCTGTAAAGCTAAAACAAGTAAGAATTACAAACAAAAGCACAAGGGCTCAAATTTTATTGATAGGATGGAAATCAGCCGAACGCGTGATTCCAAAGAGTATTTACAAAGTTTGAAAATGGTAATTTACAGGGAAAAGGGCTACATTGAAACATAACGACCGTTATCCTTCTACCAACTTTGAATTCTAGGCATCCTGAGCTTCTGTCGAAGATGACCTTGACTGGAGTTTTCCTCCGATGGATGGTGTAACTGCTGCTGAGGGACTTGCCTCTTTGTCGAACATAGTTACTTGCCATTATCCCTAATTTTTTCCTGGATTGTACTGTGATGTTTCCAATCCACCGGGATGATTTTTTTTTATTTTGTCTCTAACTTTTGCCTGGACCGCCCTTTCGGGTTTTCAATCCACCGAGATGTTTTTTTAGGCTAAGTATTTCTTGACTACATCAACATTTGTGGGGTAGGCAAATTCCTCTCCGTCCATGGTTGCAAGTCTTAAGGCGCCGCCTGAGAAAGCTTTCGTGACCACATAGGGGCCGTCATAATTCGTAGTCCATTTACCTCGCGAATCAGTGAGAAATGATTGTATCTTTTTTAGCACAAGGTCTCCTTTCCTGAAGACGCGAGGTCGAACGTTTTTGTCGAACGCCTTCTTCATTCTTTGCTGATACAACTGACCGTGGCATAGTGCCGTGATTCTCTTTTCTTAGATCAAATTGAGTTCGTCATGTCTGCTTTGACACCACTCAGCTTCGGTGAGCTTAGCTTCCATCAATACTCAGATTGATGGGATCTCTACTTCTATGGGGAGCACTGCTTCCATGCCATATACTAGAGAGAAAGGGGTTGCCCCTGTTGAAGTGTGGACAGATGTGTGATAACCATGAAGAGCAAAGGGTAGCATCTCATGCCAATCTTTGTAGGTTACAACCATCTTTTGAATAATCCTCTTGATGTTCTTGTTAGCCGCTTCTACCGCTCCGTTCATCTTGGGTCGGTAGGGAGATGAGTTATGGTGTTAAATCTTGAACTCTGCGCACAACTCTTTCATCATCTTATTGTTCAAGTTAGATCCATTATCAGTAATGATTTGGTTTGGAACACCATAACGGCACATGATATTGTTTTTGATAAATCGGACCACCACTTGTCGGGTTACATTAGCGTACGACGCTGCTTCGACCCACTTGGTGAAGTAGTCAATGGTTACCAGGATGAAGCGATGTCCGTTTGAAGCCTTGGGCTCAATCAAGCCAATAATGTCGATTCCCCATATGGAAAAAGGCCATGGGGAAGAAAGAACTTTGAGATGCGTTGGTGGTACATGAATTTTGTCGGAGTATATCTGACACTTGTGACACCTCCTCATGTACTTGTAGCAGTCGGATTCCATTGTCAACCAATAGTACCCTGCTCTTAGAATTTTTGTCGCCATTGTGTGTCCATTGGCATGAGTGCCAAAGGATCCTTCATGAATTTCTTTCATCAACATGTCTGCTTCTGGTCTGTCGACGCATTGAAGCAAAACCAAGTAAAAATTCCTCTTATAGAGGGTATCACCACTCAGGAAGAAACTGCCAGCCAGTCTTCTGAGGGTTTTTCTATCCTTCCTTAGTTCCCCAGGTGGGTACTCTTGTTTTTGAAGGAAGCATTTGATATCGTGATACCAAGGTTTGTCGTCTATGACTGCTTCAATCGTGAAGATGTAAGCGGGCCGCTCAAGGCGTATTATGTCGATCTTAGGTAGGTCAGTCCATTGACCTACGCTAATCATGGAAGAGAGTGTGGCTAATGCATCAGCCATGTGATTCTCATCACGGGGGATATGATGAAACTCGATTCTGTTGAAGAAAGGCAACAACCTTCTTGCATAGTCTTTGTAAGGAATCAATCCTGATTGGTATATGTTCCAAACTCCTTTTATTTGATTGATAACCAGGGATGAGTCACCGTATACGTCCAAGTTCTTAATCCTCAAATCAATCGCTTCTTCGGGACCCATAATACAAGCTTCGTATTCGGCCTCGTTGTTTGTACATTTGAACGTAAGTCGAGCGGTGAAAGGAATGTGGGTACCCTGAGGGGTAACAATTACTGCCCCAATTCTGTTTCCATAATGGTTAACTGCTCCATCAAAGATTAATCCCCACTGGGAATCTGGTTCTGGCCCTTCACTGGGTAGCGGTTCATCGCAGTCTTTCATTTTTAGATACATGACATCTTCGTCTGGGAAGTCAAACCCGATTGATTCTTGATCGTCAATCAGTTGATGAGCCAAATGATCGGCCATAATACTTCCTTTAACGGCTTTCTGAGCATGGTACTCTATGTCATATTCTGATAGCAACATCTGCCAACGGGCAATCCTTCCCGTGAGAGCAGGATTTTCAAATACATACTTGATTGGATCCATTTCTGAGATTAACCAAGTAGTGTGACGAATCATGTACTGACGAAGACGTTTGGCTGCCCAAGCCAAAGCACATCAAGTTTTCTCGAGCATCGTGTACCGAGTTTCATAGTCGGTGAACTTCTTGCTTAGATAGTAAATGGCAGACTCTTTTCATTTGGTTTCGTCCTGTTGGCCAAGTACACACCCCATTGAGTCTTCCAAGACTGTGAGGTAGATGATCAGTGGTCTTCCTTCCACTGGAGGTGATAGAATCGAAGGATTCAACAGGTATTCCTTGATACTGTCGAAGGCAGTTTGGCAGCCTTCTGTCCAAACGCAGTCGTGGTTCTTTTTGAGTAATTTGAAAATCGGCGCACATGTCGCGGTCATGAGGAATATGAATCTGGAGATGTAGTTCAAACGTCCCAAGAATCCTCTGACTTGTTTTTCAGTTTTCGGAGAAGGCATTTCTTGAATGGCCTTGACCTTGTCAGGATCAACCTCAATTCCTTTCTGGCTGACGATGAACCCTAAGAGTTTCCCTGAACGGACACCGAATGTGCATTTGTTGGGATTCAAGCGGAGTTTGTACTTTCTCAGACGCTCGAATAATTTTGACAGGTGGGTCACATGCTCCTCCTCTATCTTAGATTTTGTAATCATATCATCGACATACACTTCGATTTCTTTGTGTATCATGTCATGAAACAGAGTAGTCATGGCCCTTTGATAAGTTTCCCTGGCGTTCTTCAGACCAACGGCATTACCTTGTAACAAAAGGTACCCCATGGGGTAATGAACGAAGTTTTCTCCATGTCTTTCGGCGCCATTTTGATTTGATTATAGCCCGAGAATCCATCCATGAAGTAGAAAACTTTGAACTTTGTTGTACTGTCTACCAGCATGTCAATGTGTGGTAAGGGAAAGTCGTCCTTTGGACTTGCCTTGTTTAGATCTTGGTAATCGACACACATTCTGACCTTTCCGTCCTTTTTTAGAACGGGTACGATATTGGCTAACCATTGAGGATATTTTGATGTGGCAAGGAACCCCACGTCAATCTGTTTCTGTACCTCCTCTTTGATTTTGATGGCCATGTCCGGGTGAGTGCGTCTCAACCTCTGCTTTACTGGCGGACATTCCGACCTTAACGGTAAGTGATGTTCCACGATGCTGGTATCCAACCCTGGCATATCCTGATAGGACCAAGCGAATACATCGGGGAATTCTTTTAGAAGCTTTATCAAACTCTCTTTGGCAGTTGGACTGAGCAGTGCCCCAATCCTGATTTCTTTTCTCTCTTTTTTTGAACCCAAATTTACCATTTCCAACGGCTCTTTGTGAGGTTCAATAGACCTTTCCTCTTGTCTGAGTAATCGGGAGATCTCTTCTGGAATTTCGTTGTCAACTTCTTCTTCAGCCCCAAATACCGGGAACTCAAAGTTGGGAGAAGGCATCGGATCGTATGTTTCAACAGGGTTTAAAACAAGCAATCTGCATGACGTGATGATTCGTGTTTAGAAGAGATAGAGAGAATGCAAAAGTGTGTGCAGTATTTTTATTTATTACTGCTTGTTTTTATTTGAATTGTTTTTTAGGATTGCCATTTTTTGAGAAAAAGCAAAAAGAGAAAACAGCAATAAATGCGGAAATTACAGAACGACGTTATTTTATTAATGAACAAGTCGATTCTTAAAACTACAGCCCTATAAAACAAAACTCTGTCGCTTTGGGCGAAGCGAAGAGGGAAAATTTTACAGAAACCGAGCCCTATCAAAACATCCGTTTCACCGGGGCAGGGTGAAAGGTTAAAGACGACAATTACTTTGATTGACGAACGACCTTCGGAGCATCAACAGCGACCCATTAGTGGCAAACTCCTCGGTGTATTACAAAGTCTGGCATCTTCCTTGATTTGTCTTCAGAAATAACGCTGATTTCTGGCAGAGCAGGATCATTGGAATCTGTCTCCCAGGCAGAATTGTCGTAGGAGGATTCCTCAGTTGTATTTTGCAGAGTATTTGTGCTCTCAGTTGTATCTCCCTATCCAGTTGGCTGGATATCTTCGAGCCTGATACGAGAGCTTTCGGGAGCGGTGTACTTGACCATATAGTCGTATTTTCCACTCGGTTGTCCCAAGGTGTCCCATACTTCTTTGGAACTGGAGGGGTCATCCCTCTCGATGACGTTGACCTCAGGAAAAGCATAATTAATGAACTCTAGTCCTGCAAATGTCGCAAATTCATCGTCACGTTGCGTAGTTTCTGAATGACCTGAGTGTTGATCCCATGACATGGTGGGGACACAGGTATTCTGTTCAATGATGCTCAACTGAGTTTCATTACTCAGCTGACTTTCTTGCCTCAAGTCTCCTGGGTAAGGCTGCCACATTGGCAGGCCATCCATCGGGCCATAGTAATTGTGGTCAAAGTTATCTTTCATCAGAGTGTCTTCCTCCAATGAATTTGGCGGACCACAACATCCTTCTGGATCACAACCTCCGTATATCATTTCGACATCTGACCGTGGTATAAATCTCGGACTCTGTGCGGGATAGTAAAATGGCGTAGGCACCTCTTCCTGAGACATATAACCGTCCTCGTTAAGATATGACTTCCACTCTTCATCTGTGTCAGAGGAATCCTCCTTATTGATAGCATGGACTATTTGAGACACTGGGTGAAGGAAACCTCCACTGTGGAAGAAGTCCTGAATGGGATAAAGACTTTCATCGCTAGCAGCTGTCCGGGTACAGGTTGCAGAAAAACCAAGACCCTTCTTTGTTGTATTGCTAGTAGGAATGACGAGTTGTCCCCATCCTATTGTATCGATACTCTCGACCGCTTTAATAGAATCTTTGTATGAGGAAATCGAAGTTCCTCCTTCGGATTGATCGTCTTTGTGTAGTGAAAGCGCTTGGAACTAGGTTCCGATTATCCCTTCAGGTTCCACATAAGTGGATGATGATAAGTTTCTGACGAGCAAGGCCTGTTCCCCACAGACTGTGATGAGTTGGCCGTTCTGGACGAACTTTAACTTTTGGTGGAGGGTCGAGGTGACCGCTCCAGCCTGATGTATCCAAGGTCTTCCTAATAAACAATTGTATGTTACTCGGATGTCCATGACCTAGAAAGTGACTTAGAAAGTGTGAGGACCAATAGTTATGGGAAGGTTAACTTCGCCGATAACCATTTTTCTGGATCCGTCGAACGCTTTAACGACGACCTTGCTGGTTCTCATCGAGGGGCATTTGAATGATAATTGAGTCAAAGTGGACTTCGGCATAACATTCAGGGCTGACGCTGTGTCTACCAGTATGCTGGCTAAAGCATCATCCTAGCAGTTGACTGTGATATTGAGCGCCATGTTATGACGGCGACCCTCTTCGGGTAATTCTTCATCACTAAATCCCAAATTATTGCAAGAAGTGATGTTAGAGACAATACTATCAAACTGTCTGATTGTTACATCCTGTTCCACAAAGGCTTGCTCCAAAACTTTCTGTAGAGCCTCCTTGTGTGCTTTTGAACTGAGTAACAGTGATAATACCGAGATCTTTGAAGGAGTCTGTAACAGTTGATCGACAATGTTGTATTCACTCCTTTGGATGAGCTTCAGCATCTCATCATCGTTCTTTGAAAGGTCGGGATTACTAGATTGGCCGACTGGTGGATCGGGAGCTTCCGTCTGAAGTTCCTTTTCTTTGTTGGATTCTCCAACTCATATTCACTACGGAGGGTAATGGAATTTTCTTTCCATTTTTAATTATCGTTGCATCGTATTTGTAAGGGATTGCCTTAGCTGATTCATACGGTAGTGGTCCTGGTAGATAGATGACTATGGGAACCTTCTGGTTCTTCTGACCATCGTACGTAATCTCGATCCGTTCCCGGTTAGGAATTCTTGATTCGTCAAGCAGAGGGGTAATGGAAAAAACATTCTTGGTCCTCTGATGATCAGAGATGACGACAACTTCCTCAATTTGATTGGCAAGGTAGTTCGGCGACCAATTGATGGGTCCGGAACCTGGATATGGGAGAATCTCTCCATGATCCACCTGCCCCTGGAGAGCTGCTCGCACAAGGTAGCACCCTTGGTTACTTTCCGAACAGACTCCACAATGTTCATAATTGTGTGGTGGCACCTGGCCACGCCCACTTTGAATATAATGTAGCCTCACTAAGTTAGCTTCCATGAGTCAGACATCCTGACTTTGACGCCGAGTGGGGTTTCTGTTATTGATACTAATTTTCTAAGTATCTTCATCCATATAGATTGGCATCCACCAATGATTTAACAAGTGCTGAAGTACCTCCTGGATAAGGGCACATCCCTGATCGTTTTCGCAACCCGCTTTACAGCTATGATAATTATGTGATATCAGGAATCCGAGTCGGACCTGCTCAGCATGCAGCTCTACCAAGTTGGTATTCATCAAGCGAATATCGAAAATTTGAATCATGTTGATCTGATAGGGATTCCTATCATGGTAGTCCTGGATCCATCCAAGATCCATCTGACGCTGGAGGGCCTCTTGTACAAAAGAGCATCCTTGTTTGTTTACCGAGCAAGTCAGACAAGAACTGTAATCATGCCGCAGAAGATTATGATACTGGCTTTGCCTTGAATACATTGCCACCAGGTTGACATTCATTGCACGAATGTCGTGGTCCTGAATGATGTTAGAATTCGTATAGACCATGTTAACTCCACGTACTCGGTGCTCTTGGATCCATCTGAGATCCATCTGTTCCTGTAGAGCTGCTTGCACCACAGAACATCCTTGATTGTTTTTAGAACAGATATCACACTGATGATAATTATGAGGTGGCACATGGCTGTACCCACTCTGTCTACAATGCATCTTGACCAGATTGGCCCTCAACAAGAGTACATGGTGAATTTGATAGACATTGTTAAATTCTTTCTCAATCAGGTTGACTACAACTTTCTCATGTTAAGGCAGCAGGTTCGTGAGAACATTGGGATTCGTATCTTTGAAAGATAAGAGCCCGCTCCTAACAAGCTTTTGCACGTCGGATTTGAAATTGAGACAGTTCTCTATGTTATGCCCTGGTCCTCCTTGATGATAAGGGCATGTCTGATCCGCTTTGAACCAAAAAGGCGGATTTTTCGGTACTATAAGAGGAGACTTAGTCTGGATGTGCCCCTTAGCCAGTAGTAACGGAAATAGTTCTGCGTACAACATGGGTATAGGATCACACCCTGATGGCCGTGTTGTACGGTTGTTATTATATGGAGGACGAGCCTGCTGAAGAGGCTGTTGTGTCCTTTGCTGATTAGGTTGGCTCTGTGCAACCTGAGGTTGGTACGTAGGAATAGGCGCAGGGCTGATAGCAGGAGTTACAGCTGCTACCGGTTGGTAATGTCGCCTTTGCTTTCCGAGGGAGATATTCCCAGTATCTTGCTCTTTTTCCTTAGGGAGAGCACTACCGTATCATTTTGTATTACTCGATGATCCGACATCTTTTATCAAACGTCCTTCTCGGACGGCTTCCTCAAGACGAACTCCCATGCCCACCATCTCGGTGAAATCACTAGGTGCACTGGAAACCATTCTGCCGTAATAAAATGAGCTTAAGGTCTTTAAGAAGATCTTTGTAATCTCTTTTTCCTCAAGAGGTGGACAAATCTGAGCGGTAATTTCGCGCCATCTCTGAGCGTACTCCTTAAAGGTTTCCTTGTCCTTTTGTGACATTGATCTGAGTTGATCTCTGTCCAGTGCCATGTCCAAATTGAATTTGTATTGTTGGACGAAGGCAGTACCAAGATCTCTGAATGTACTGATCGTAGTACGGTTTAAACCCATGTACCATTTGAGTGCGGCACCGGTTAAACTATCCTGAAAGTAGTGGATCAGTAGGTCCTGATTCTCCGTCCGAGCTGACATTCGCCGAGCGTACATCACCAGATGGCTCTGAGGGCAAGAGTTACCCTTGTATTTTTCAAAGTCGGGCACTTGAAATTTGTGCGGAACTTTCACATTGGGGACCAAGCAGAGGTTTGCGGCGTCCTTTCCAAATAGATCCTGACTGCGGATGGCTTGCAGTTCTCTCTGCATTTCCAGGAACTGTTCCTGGAATTCATCCATTCTATCAAGCATAGTTTCCTTCTTACCAGAAGGTATCAGCGGAATCCGTCCTTCTGGGACAGTGTGCACCACAGGGGGTGGTACCGTGACTACGGCAGTGAATCTTGGCATTTCCCGAAGTTTGAAACCTTCAGGAGTCTTCAGTATGCCCCTGGCATCTTCGCTTTCCCGAAGTTTGTAACCTTCTGGCCCAGCGACTTCTGTTATGATTCCCTGATCTTCAGTGATCGGCAGAACATATCCTTCCGGGATATAGTTAACAGGCATGCCCCAAGGACGATCTTTTGGCATTTGATACCTAGGATCATACTTCTCCACTATGGGCGTTGAGGTGATCTCTGAGATCACAGTCCTTTGTAGCTGAGCTTCTGCCATGGCTTGCATGTCGTTACGAAGCTTTCTCATATCCTCTCTCAGAGCGTCGATCTCTTCTTTCAACTCTCTGTTTTCTTCCTCAAGATCATCCATCTTTTTCTGACGATTGGCCCGAGTATTGTACGAATGAGATAGTTTTACTCTAGAACCGAGACACAAACGTGAGATTCGTAGGTAAGAAGAATACTTGATGTGAGAATGATGAATGCAATGATTATATTAATTGTTTTTTGGTTTAATCAAAATAAACTTCGACAATTAGATTGCAAATATCAAATAGTGGGGAAACCCCTTTTTATTGAATTCAGAGGATTACAGAAATGGAAATACAGTAGATTACAATGTGCAAAAGAAGAAACCTAAGCTAATGGGTCCCGAATCCTCTCTGAAGAGAAATCGGGTGCTGACTCTGGTACTTTCCTTTTCTTTGACCGGGGCTCTTGGGCCGTTGTCGGGTTGTCATTCCTTTTCTAGGTGAAAGGAGTGAGCAAATTCCTTTGGTCATCTTGATTCTCTACAGCATGTTGCTCCAAAATTTCAATCAGAGCATCCTTTTCTTTCAGTAGTTGCTGTATTTTGATGTACTCCATGTTGAGGGTGCGGTACTTGTTCTTCCAAGACCTCCTCTCCCGTTGAACTTTGTTGAGAGTAACCTGGAGCTTTTCAGTCTCAGTCATGAAGTACATGACAGACTCCCTCGGTGGAAGAACTCCGTGACGAGGATAAAGCATCTTTAGCTTGAGAGCTCTAGTTTGTACCCAGTGGAGATAAGGCTCCACCGAGACACAGTCTAGTTTTCCTAGAGACTCCCATCCTTTCTTATGAACATGTTTCCAAGCGTGCACTATTTCTGTTTTTAGTGCTCTGTCACTTTCTCCTTCCTTGAAGAAAAGACCTTCCAGATGAACACCCCGTGGGATGTGCCTCATTGGGTATCCAAATTGACGACGAACGAGAACTGGATGGTAATTGATTCCTCCCTTAGTTCCTATTAGGGTTACGTTAGGGAAGTTTCCACAACGGTCAATGATCCTGATTCCATCATAAATCCTATTACACCAGTCAATGTCAGAGTTGGTGAGAGACATGATTTTCTGCGACCAACGTAAGGCACTCTTGTGATCCCAAAAAGCAGCAGACTTAGGCAAATGAGAGATAAACCATTTATAAAGCAGAGGTACACAGCATGTGATCTCCCCTCTACTGTACAAATTTCCCAAGTGTACAGAATGATACGCATCTGTGAGCAAAGTCGGCACACGGTTTCCAATGAGAAAAACCTTAATGGAGTTGATATCGACGAAGTTATTAATGTTGGGCAACAAAAATAACCCGTAGGTGAGTAAAACAAAGATGCTTTCAAAAGCAGTCACGTTCCCGATACTAGCGAAGTACAAGGCTTTCTTTGTCAAGAACTGGGCTGGCAAACCTTGTATGCCACCCTTAGTGGTCATGTGAGTCCTGACCTCAGACTCGTCCAAATGAATTGCTCTTGCAATGGTCTGATTCTTTGGAATTTCTTCCATTCCAGAAAATGGAGCTTGATCTGTAGTGTAGATCAATCAGATGAGAATATTCCTCCAGCGTTGGTGCTAGCTGGTAATCCGGGAATGTAAAACAATGATAGACCGGATCATAGAACTGAATGAGCGCATCCATGATTCCCTCAATCACATGGACTCTTAGCAGAGATAGCAAACCTCCGTACTTGGCTCTGAAAGCCTCTTGGTTTGTAATCATCCTCGCCAAACCTCTTAAATCCTCTAGTTTTGGAATCCTGAAGGTGTACTTATGAGTCCTCCTTCTACCGAAATCAATTAGCGCAATCCTTTTTTCTAATATTTGCAATCACAGTCTTAGTTTATTTTGAAAAGACAGAGAGACTAGAAGAGAAATTTTTTGAATGTTTTAATGTTTTTTAAATGAATGCATGAATGCAGCACACAAAAACATAGAAAAAACATGGGGTCAAAGGGTCGTTGTCATGGAGTCAAGGCTCTACCCATCCCTAAAGGTTTATACTAGGGTGATTTTTTGTACCTGTACTCAAAATCATCAGCTCCTCCTAGGATAACAAACAGCAACCGAATCGCCAGCGAGCTGTATGAAATCTTAGAGTAAATGCTATTCACCGAGAATAGATCATCAGCCTCAAATGAGGGTAGTATCGCGTGACAACTCTTTCCGATAGTTTCCGCACTACAAAAGGGTTGGCTCCTCAACTTCTCAGACGTCACAATTGGCCTATTGCCTATGAGAGGGAATGGGTTGCATTGGGAAGCCTCCACTGAGGCTGATGGTCGACCTCGTCGCCATCACTTATCTTAAGTGTATACTCAATCTTTCCACATGCGGCATCAGACGCATTCCCGTTAGCAGAAAGATAAACACAGATACCAATTAGGAAAAGCAGTATATATATTTGTCCTAATGTCCTAGACTTTTCAGAAGCTAAGAATCTTATGTTCCTGACAGAAAATGGTTTCTCGGCGGAGTCACCATCCTGTGGTTTCATTCCAAATTAACGGCGTTTTGACCTAAGATCCTAGTGAAGTCAACAAAAAGTCCCATCCCAGAAAAGAAAGAAAGAAAGGAAGAGAATTTTTTAAGGTTTCTACCTAAGAGATGTGAAGAGAACAAGATCTCATTTTCCCCAGCAGAGTGCCATTTTTCTGTAGCGAGTGATTTTTGGATGTGGTTGCGAAGCACAATCGCTCTAGTACTACAATTCGATTCATTTTTTATCCTATTAAAGCTGATGAAGGAAGGGAAATAGATGTCTCCAATTAACCCTGCTTGCATAGTGACGTTAAACAGTCAAAACTGTTGGTTTACAGATGATATCCAAAGATTCGAGGTTTCTCCTAGGTTATTTTGTTGAAAGGGGGTGTTTTAGGCTATCGGTTGAAATGTTAGGACGGATATATGAAAGTATGGGATTTTGGGTTTTTGTTTAGTGTGCTCGCTAAGATTTTTCTCTCAATCTTATGCCTACGTATTCCCGTTTACCGAAACAGGGAAATCAGAGCGATCGTAGCTCCTCCTATTCTATGGGAGGAAATGGTTGTTTTGGTGTCTTGTTCAAAGCCCAAGACGTGAAGCTGGAGGTGGTTTGTATCTTGTTCAAAGCCCAAGATATGAAGCTAAGGAGTCTATTTGTATCTTGTTCAAAGGCCAAGACAGGAAGCTAAAAAGGTTTGACTTTAGAGAGAATTTACCATCTCTAAAGAGGGGTTTGTATGTCACAACTGTTTATAAAGGAGAATTACTTTAACCGGGATTTGTGAATCCGACAATGCCATACTTTCCTTTATAGGGTATTTCCAACCTGAAGGAGAAGACTTTAACTCAGTTTAGAGCAATGCCATCTTTCCTTAGGAATTTCTCATGCTAAAAGAGGGACAGTGGTATGGATGTAGATGATCCAGAGGCTTGCCGCTTACAGCGATTAGATGAATGGGAAGGAGTTGTTGATGTTTGTGTACTGTGAACGAGACACAACTTTGATGCTAAAAGGTTGATTGGATCAACCAGTGGTTTTCTTATACAAAGCCTAAGAGGAGGCTGTTATGTGTCTCGTATAAAGCCCGAGAGAAAGGTTAAAAGGTTTTGACTCAACGAGGGAGTCTTTTGGTATCTCGTATAAAGCCCGAGATGGAGGCTTTTTGACTCAACAAGAGAGTTTTTTGTATCTCGTACGAAGCCTGAGATGGAGGCTAAAATTGTTTGCTCCTCTAGGGAGAATCATTGTACAAAGCCCAAGAGGAGGTTATTATGACTGTTTCAGTTGAGTGACAGATCCAATATGCTGATTTAAAGAGAAAATCAGTTCTTATATGAGTAATGTTTGCACTCAGGGATTTGATTCGAGGATCAGGGTTATTTCCTGTTCTTTAAGGAAATGGGAAATCAAAGGGTATTGAGACTGTCCGAGTCTACGGGTTTCATCTCCTAGTTTTTGGAAGGAGCTTGAGAATGTCTTTTGAGACTCAAGGTAATTAGACTGTCCAAGTCTAGAGTTTCATCTTTTGTACTATGCTTTGAGAAACAGTAGTAGACTCTTGGAAAGACTGCTCTATTAAGATGACTGATTTCTGTTCCTATACCTCTAGGAGGTCGTCGGGACAATTTGTACGAAGCCCAAGAGGAGGCTGGAAACTTTTAAGAAGCCGAGTGGTCCTTGTATGAAGCCCAAGAGGAGGCTATCATTCCCGGGGGAAGAATCATTATATGAAGCCTAAGAGGAGGCTGTGAATACTTCTAAGAAGCCAACGGGTCCTTCTACAACGCCCAAGAGGAGTCGGGGATGCTTTTAGGAAGCCTGTGGGTCCCCAAACCCCGAGAAGTTCAAGACAGGCTATTCACGAAGAATAGATCAAGCCAGGAAAGTTCGAGAATTTGGAAGAAACTCAAGAGATGCCATTCACGGAGATAAGATCTTCTCTGGGGAGTAGAGTTTCTTGACAAGTGCTTTTAAGAAGTCTGTGGGTCCCCAAACCCCGAGAAATTCAAGACAGGTTATTCACAAAGAATAGATTAAGCCAGGAAAGTTCGAGAATTTGGAAGAAACTCAAGAGATGCAATTCACGGAGAAAAGATCATCTCTGGGGAATAGAGTTTCTTTGACAACTTCTATGAGTGACAGTCTATGAAAGGGTTCACCGAGAATGCTACCTTTCATGTCTCCATATTGTTTAACCCCAAGAGGAGGGAAGACTGTGTCTGGTAATCATATGGGGATCTAGTTTTGACTATTTCTAAGAGTGATCAACGGGCTTAATGCTAGACGTAGTTGCCGGGGAAACTCTAAATATCTATACTATTATTACACAGTTGATATGAGTTTATGAAAGAAGACTTACAGCGAAACAACCCCACAATACAATTATATGCATATGAAAGCGGTAAATGAAAGCGTATAAACACTTACTCGGTTGTAGAGCTTCCATGCTCTTTGATTAGTTGTTCAACAAAGAAAGATTGAAAACAACAGTATATTTCAAAATCAAAGGAGAAAGTGCTTTGAAAAAGAAAGATTTGGGGCTTACAGCTCAAGGAGAGGCCCAGGCTTTTATCAGTGAGCGCACTGTTTGAATTTGTACAGAGGGACTTATACAAGTGACTGAGGCCCAAAAAAAGGTTTTCTGTACAAAGGGGATGGGTCTTACACTCTAATAGAGGCCCAAAAGGTTTAAAGAAAAAGAATGGGGCTTATAACACGAGGGTAGGCCCAGATGATTTTTCGTTTTAAAATGGCGATCACGCCGAGATTTTCTTTTAACGCGAAGGGGCTTATACAATATCTGAGGCACAAATTTGTTTTTGGTTAAAAGGGGATTGGGTCTTACACTCTATTAGAGGCCCAAAAGTTTTGAAATGGGTCTTACTACTCAAGGGTAGACCCAAAGTTTGTTTTTCAACGGATGATGATCGCGTCGAACTTTTTGAAATACAACGGGACTTATACAATAAGTGAGGCCCAAAATAGGTTGTATTTACAAAGGGTTGGGTCTTACACTCTATTAGAGGCCCAAAGTGTTTTGAAAATGATTTATGAGGGTTGAATTAATCAAAAACCCTAATTTGTTTTCAAAATGTGTTTTAATTGAATAAAAATTCAATTAAAATGATCAAAATTGTTTAACATATGGAAAACAAATTGTGATCTTGGATTAATGCTTCAAAAATTAAGTATTAACCTACAAAATAATTAGAAGGCATTAAAAGTTGCAAAATCAAGGTGGAAAAAATATTCAAAATGTCAAAAACAATTAAAATATTAATTCTTTGAAAAAATATCAATTATATGAAATAAATAATATTTTTGGGATTTTTTGGGAAAATACAATATTTTAACATTTTTGTGAATTATTAAAAAAAGAATCAACTCAAAATCATTAAAACTCAGAGAGAAATTAATTTTTGAATCAATTAAATAAAATCACAAAATTCAAATATTTGAATTTGAGAGAAATGGCGCCAAGAACAGCTGAAGAACACGCGCGTTTTTCAGGTTTGCCCAGATTTGCATTTTCTATCCAATCTCACTGAATACTTAATCATATCATGCAATCCACATACCAATCAACTCGTTTCAACCTCACGATCATGTCTATGGCAATTAATTTCATTTAAATTAAGCATAAAATAAGAAATCACGAAAAATCCTCAAGAACCCTAAATTCTGCATGAAGGCTGGGATTTTTTATACACGATTCAAACAGAGCAATTACTTGAGGGGAAACATTCCATGCATGATTATGAACATTTGGCAAAAGTATTGTGCGAGGAAATATGCGTAGATCGAGAGATGACCAAGTTTAGGCTTACCTCTAGGTCGTGACAGCAAGAGAAAATTGATTTCTGAGTAGGAGGTGTTACAGATGAATTGTGATGATCTAAACAGCTTCCCTACACCCTATGGAGTGTGTTTGAATGCTTGGACTTGATGAAAATTGGCTGGATCACTTCATGGCATCTCAACTGCAACTTAGTTAAAACCTTGAGTAATTGACTGGTGATTCTGAGAAATCAGTGTTCCAGATGTTGTTTAAGTGTTTGATCAGCTCGCATATGATGTATATGAGGTGTGTGTGTGTGTGTGATTGGTTTGAGTGGAATTGCTCTCTAATGAAAAACCCGATAGTGACTTGCTAAGAAAGGCATTTTTTAGAGTGAGAAGTGGATTTTGAGAAAGGCAAGTGTTGTAGGCCTTTGGTGTACTTAAACTGATCACAATTGAGCTCTATTTATAGTAGAGCAAGTTTGTTTTGCAAGGAATAGTGGATGGCAACTGCTGAATTGTTTTGGCCAATGTTGGCAAATGAAAATCCAAATCTCCTTTAGCCATAAACTAGAGGTTAGGACACAGGCTGCTGGTCCCCTTGGTCTTGGATAAGTCTTGACTGAATTCAGTTGCTAATGGCTCAGTCCATGCCACCTTGATGCTTCCATTGAATGCTCCAATCCAAAATTGGAGTCTTGTCCCTATTTTGGGCAATTCTAGGTTTAGCATGCTATTTCTTGTTCCAAGGACTTTGGAGGCTTGGCTCAGTGATTGTCCCCTTTAGATTCAATCCTCAGATGTGTCCAAGGTGATGAAAAGGCTTGGAATTGGCTGATTTTGGAAAATCGACCAAAAGTGCAAAAATCTGCCTTGCCTTGGCAGATTTCAGCAAGGCAACTTGCCAATGTCATATCTCATGGCTCAAGTTGAATTTGGTGATGTTCTTGGCCATTTTGGAAAGCTCTTATTGATACAACAACTGTTTGATCATATTTGGTTTTGATACTTTTTGGATCCAAGTGAAAAATGTCCCTACATTTGGAAAAAAGTAAGGCAAAATCTGACTTAGTGAAATTTTCACTAAGTGTTGGAACAAAGTGACTTTTCTTGATTTTGATCACTCAATAACTCAAAATCAATGAGGAATTTGGACATAGGTCAGTATGAAGCTTTTATAGAGGGCAATGAGATCTACAAATCAAGCTTTGGATGGAAAAAAAATGGCCTTGTGGTTTAGGAGTTATGATCCTCCAAAGTTGGTACCTTGTCACTTTTTTTCATAACTTAGAAAATTTTCTAAGTTTTTATGGTTACCCCTTTTACAAGTTATCCCATTTTCTTTGATTTTTTTTTATGAATGATGATTCAAATCATACATAAACATCATTTTAGGGTTAAAAATCCATTTTTGTGAAAAATCTCAAAAAGTCAAAGTTGGCTTTTGTGCACAGTTGACTTTTTGTCAGATGAATTCCAAACTGTGCAATTCTTCAGGAAATCATGTCCTTGACTTGAATCAAACTTGATGGATATGTTCCATGGGTGGTATAGGGTATATTGAATCATGTCTTAGGGCTTGATAGCATGTCCTGGTCAAAAGTCAAAGTTACAGTTGACTTTTCCCGCGAAACCCTAACTGTGGTTCAGATGAAATTGAAACTTGTTGCTCAAGCTTCTTGGATCAATCCATTGTCCTAAATGGATCAATATGGTATATTAGAGACCCTCAAATCATGTCTTGAGGTCTTGGCTCATGATTTGTCCCAAAAGTCAACTTAGGGGTGAATTAGGTCAAGAAACCCTAATTCCTGATTTTTGATGTATGCATCCTCTGAGGCAAAATTGACTTAATGATTGGGTTTATGAGGTTCCATGGAGCATATTAGGTTATGTTTTGGATCTTTGGCTCATGCCCAGATGAAAATTTCCATCTGGAGGCCCTGGTCGACCAAAACCCTAATTTGGTGTCACTGGCGATCTTGAGGCTTGATCCACCTAGAAGGGAGCATCCTTGTGCTTAATCTTTGAAGTGGGAGTCCTCTTGATACATTGTGGATTTTTGAGAGGTTTAGAAAAGTTGAAGATCATGTCATTCCTTGATTGATCCTTTGCCTAAACACTCAGAGAGGGATTGAAACCCTAATCTTGATTGCAGTGCATGCTCAACAATTCCTTGAGGAGATTGATGGGCATAAAGGTACATCCATATTGTGATGATGATTTGCACAATAATGGGAAATCTTAGTGGTCAAAATTTGGGGTAAGACAGGGAGTTCTTATACTTCCCTAAAAAGAGAGTCCATCCTTACCTTGGGTTCTAGGGTTCTTGTTTGTTTTTCTTGTTTATTTACTGTTTTTAAATATATATCTTCCATGTTTTTATATATATTTTTGTTTATTTTGTTATATATATATATATATATATATATATATATATATATATTTTTTTTTAATTTTTATTATATATTTATATTATATATTATTGTCATCATACATTGGTTGGGATATGATTATGTGTGAAGCTAAAACCCAAACTTGGAGTACAACCCTAAATTAGGACATAGAACGAAAATGTTTTGGGGGGATGTGACATCCCAACAATTCATTGATGCTACACTCAGAAGAGATCCTCCAAAGGTGTCTTCATGGTAGGGCTGGCTCCTAACATAGATGATGATTTGGATGTGGTTCATGACTCAGGGAACCTTTATCCTACCCTTATCAACTCATGGGGACCTTAAGTATTCAACCCGCGAGGGTTGTTACTAGGGTCCCGCCCAGATGAGACTTATCCCGAAGGATTACCGTAGGAAGGCTTGCTCCTTCTCATGGTAAAACAAGGGTATAGTCTGTAAATTTAGGGTTGTTATGCTGTCAAAACTGTATATCCTACATGTGAGGGGATTGGGTAGACAAAATTTAGATCTAGCCAAATTATAAGAAGCCTACCTAAGCTAGGTCATGCTTACATTTTAACTTACACATTCTAAACCTAGGGAACCTTCCCAAATAAGGGTTCCCTATGTACATAACTACCTCTAAACCCGTAAGGGATTCCTTTCATCTGTCACTATCCTAATGTGACTCTTGCATCTCAAAATTTTTAGCATACCTAAAAAAAACTCTTTTTGCATACCCCGTGCATTTTCATGCATTTTGCATACATACACATACATTTGCATATCCTTTCCGCTTTTGCCCTTATCCAACTACCAAGAGGTAAGAGGTTTCCTGATACTCACAAACGAACTTAAAGGATATCTCAAGAAGCTATGGTAGAACTTAAGAGGGGAAAGTACCATTGAAAAAAGAGGTAACCCTTCACTATGCCATCCAGAGCCCTACCTAGAGCCTCAAATACAATAACCCTTGATGATGCCTCTATAACAGAGTCTGTAACATATTTACTTCAGCCTCATGTATTTCATTAATCATAACAAAGAAAGCTTATAAAGGAAACTGGATCCTATACTAAGGTCTCATGACTTACTAAAAAGTGTCCTAGTAAAGCTACAGCCCCTTTGATCTCCCTTCTCGTCTGTATCCTCCCAGTCATGACGAGAATGCCCGGTACAAATACAAAGTTCAAGACCTGATCGACAATAAACAATTGACTTTCAAAGGAGGAGTCTCATTGGTGAACGGTCACTCTTACTTTATGAGTACAAGAACTTCAAGATTACTCCCCTAAAGATGGTGGATCTATAATAAAGCTCATCTCTGGGAACATTAGGCATTTATCATTTCTAGTTGTATTTTCTTTTTTGCTAAGTGTTGTTTGTAGTTAAAAGATATACTTTTTGGGAAATAATTTTAATAAGATGAGCATGCATGTTTTTGGAATTCATCCATTCGTTTTCACTCTTTCTTATGTCATCATGGAAATAAAAATAAAAATAAAACACACCTTTTATTTTCAATTCTCACGTATTGACAAATTTAGGAGGAGAATGAGTTAAATTAAAACAATCGAATTTGCTGATGTATGCTTTTAATAGTAAGACCTGGCTGACGATGTAAGACATTGTTTCACTCCCTAAACAGTGGAGAAATAAGGAGATAATCTGTAGTCAACCCCCTCGAGCCAGAAGTTGGTGTTCTTTTTATTTATAAAAAAACCTTAATCTTAATCAGGGGCAGGGTACACTTCAATTAATTCAATGATGCATTCTGATCTCAAGAGAATCTGTCAATCCAAGCAAAAGGCTTAAAGCAAATCTTCTCCCTCACAACATTCAACATTGAGGAAGCAAAAGGGATAATAGCTCATAATATCTAATATGGAAGTCACACCCTTTCTAAGTCAAAAGCAAGATCACTCAAGAATTGTTCCAAAAAAAAGAAAGGAAAAAGCCCGCTAAGTAAAAAAAAATTGAAAAAAGTTGACTTTGACTTAGGCAAAAATTAGGGATGGACCACAAACTCAAAAGAATTGGTCCATGCAAAAATAAGGGATTAAAAGCAAAGAAAAAGGTAAAAATGGAACAATCTTATAAACGGGAGTGGGTGATTACCACCTTAAAGATCTCATCAAGTGCTTAAACCATTATCACCATGACTGAATAAATTCTCTTGCAGGATGAACGCATCTATTGGGTTATTTGGATTTAGGAATAGAGAACATCAAGGAGAATGAGGTGGGTTAATTTTAATTTTTGAGCCCTGTATCCTTTGTTTCTTAAACCGTGAACCAGGCCATGTTATAATGTTTAAAAGTCCTAATTGAAGCTAGGGGAACTATAAAAGCATACTCGGCAAAGTCGTTGTTAAACTGACTCCGAATCTGAATGTTTGTTGGAACATCACTAACCATATTATCACATATTCATTTGTGCCAACCTCATGGCCGAATATCATCAATCATACACCTCATCTAAATTTTTGATTTCAAAATTTGCATGAACATGGCGTTATAATTACTTTTCAAAGGAACATTTTTCTCACAAATCAATACTTAGCATCAGGGAAATATCAGCAATGGTCTGATCAGGGGCATACTGACTCAAGACACTTCTAGTTATGGGGAAAATTACCAAGGAATCCTTCCAATTAAGGGGAAAATTACCAAAGAATCCTTCCAATTAAGGGTAAAACATTTCAAGATTTGACACATCGATGCCAAAATACCTCCATGACTCTAATAATATGTGGTAGACCTTTCAAGAGGCTCATACTGGGGCAGGCCACCTCAAGAGCACATCTAAACGAACCACTCCAAGAGTCAATCTAATTATGCATACCTTTTAAAGATTCAAACATTGTGACACATTTTTCAAGATTCAAATATTGGGGCAGTCCATATCAGGGTCATATCATAGCATGGTGGAACAAGTTCCTTCTCAAGACACTCCTCCAGACCCTAATAATCAAGGGCATACTTTTCAAGATTCATATACTGGGGTAGTCCATGTCAATATCATACCTCGGTGTGGTGGGATGCAAGTTCCTTTTCAGGCATACCTTTCAAAGCTCAATCAATAAAGGGAAATACCCTATGAAGCTCAATCAATCTAGGGCAAAGCGCTGCAAGGCTTGATCAAACGAAACTACTTCAAGAAAACAGTTCATCTGGGGTATATCATTCCTAGGGTTGGTTATTCGAGGACGAATCTCTCCAAGACTAATACAATGGCAAGGCGTCTTAAGTTCATGGTATAGTTAAGTTGCTTCAAAATGCATATTGAGGCAAATCACTTCAAAGACTCAACAAACTGGGGCAAAGATAAGATATTGAAGAGGAAATCCCTCTCGATACTTTTTAGATACACATACAAGCTCTGCCATATATCAACAATCATCAAGTTCGAAATGAGTATCGGGAAGTCATGATACCCTACCTTCTTTGACAAATAACCTTGTAAGCAACCTCTCCAAGCCTTAACAATCCACGACCCACCCCATAGGGGCATTTGTTGAAACATTTAAATCATTGTCATGCATTAATCATATCGCTACGCTCTAGCATCTAATTATGCATATCATCTCATATATAGCATGAATCTAACATCTACAAAAGCCCAATCTTACTCAGAGCCACACAAAAGCCCAATCCTACTTGGCACCTCATAAAAGCCCAACCTTGCTTGGCACTCAATACCTACAAATGGCCCAATCTTCACCGGTGCGGCTCAAGATCAATACATTGTGTGCATCATACATTGCATTCATACATCGTATCACGTGTAGCATATCCATGAATGTGGATCATTATGCCATACAAAACTCTAAACATGCATCCACATGAACATGCATACATAACATATGACTCGTGACCGCTCTTAGAGGTCCAATCCCCAGCTATACCAGTACAGCTCCTAGGTAGGAATGCTTATTGGCCTTCCCTAGTAAGTAACATTCTCACAAAGCCTTTTAATAGAGGACTTCCCCGTTATACTCACTATGAGTCTTCAAAGGGATTTATCCAGCGATTGATCATCCTGAATGGTCGTTATCAACTAGTGAGCAGGTCCTTACCTCTCACATCCCCAACTTAGTAACCTATCCATACGAGGGATAAGTTCCATCAAATATCTAAAGATTTTATCAAGGGTTCCATTAGGGTTTTTTTAACTTTTCTTAGAAGGGTTATATCCAGGGTTTCATTTAAAGGATTCATCTAAGGGTTTCATTTAAAGGATTCATCTAAGAGTTTCATTCAAAGATTTCATCTAAGGGTTTATCAAGGGTTGTTAAAGAATTTTAAGGGGTTTCATCAAAGGGATTTTATCAAAGGGGTTCTATCAAGGGATTTTCATCCAGATAAGGGGTTCCATCAAGGGGTTTTACTAGAACTTTATCACGGGGGTTTCACCAGGGTTTTAGCAAAGGGGTTTCATCCAGAGTGATCAAGGTATCACTAAAAGTCCTACCTGATTCCAGTAGCATGGTCGGAGGGTCATAGGAATCATAGGCAAGATCCACCCGGAATGGTTAAAATGGATCATCAGGGTTAATCATGGGGTTCCATCAGGGTTTGTCAGACATTTTTGTCAGGACTTTTATTATCAGGGGTTCCACTAAAAGATGTCACAGGAGTTTTATCAAGATATTACCAAGTGTTTTATCAGGGGTTCTACCAGGGTTTACCAAAACAGAATCAGGGGATCACCAGAATCCCACCTGACTTCTGTAAATAAGGATATTATACAAGGGATATTGGGAAATTAATGAAGCATCAGGGATTGGTCCACACTAACTCTAAACCTATTAACTCCGCGGTCAAAATTAGGGTTCCTCTTGTATTTAATCGTCTCCTCTTCACAAAGAGGAAGGCTTATCGACATCATCTTTCTGATTCAAAGCCGATTAAATAGGGGCAACTGTCGTACCCCAAATTTTGACCATCTTTCTTTTCATTTTTTTTCACCTTTTAATTACTTATATAAAGAAAAAATAATGATAATAAGTAGTTTGTATTTCTAATTTTTCTTTTTTAAGAAATGCTAATATTATTTCTATGTATTAAAAAAAAAGAAATAAAAAAAATATAGTAAAGGAGTGCAAATTAGAAATTAGATTTTTATTAGTATGTTACACTTTGGATGTAACTTCATTTTGAATAAACATTGAAGTCCATTTGGTAGAGGGGAGGGTCTAAGGTTTGTAAGGGAGATTGCATGAGTTCAAATCCTACCTCCTCCAGTTTTAGTTATTTTTTCCTTTACTACTAACTTTTTTTATTTAACTTTTAAATCTTAAAAAATAGTATTATTTTTATTATTTTAATATAAATTTTTGGATTTTATTTAATGAATATTTTAAAATATTGATTTTTTTCATTAAAATCATGTTTTTATGAAAAAATCTCAAACAAATCATATAAATCAAAATAAATCAAAAAAATTTTCATTATCATTATATGCCTATTATTGTTATTCAAATTTTTATTTTATATTATTATTATTAATTATTTAAATTCACCAAGCCATGAATCCATCCAGATTCATTGGCTTGGACTTTAAGAAATAAAATAAATCCGGTTGATTCAATCAAATTTAATTTCTTTTTTGACCTGATTTCACCCTATAAATAGAGTCTTTTGTCTCTCCTATTTTGGGGGACCCACAATTTACAAACCTACTATCTCTTAAGTTGTTGTTCTTCACACATCGAAGAACAACAACACTAAAACTGTAAACCCTCAACAACACTAAAACCTTTAACCTTCAACAACCCTAAACCTTCAACAACCCTAAACCTTCAACATCCCTCCGAGTCAAAAACGAAAATACTAAACCTTCAACATTCCTCCAAGCCAAAAAGGAAAAGGAGACCTCACACCAAAGGAGAAGGGAAAAAAAGCACAAAAAGGGAAGGAAGAGGAGAAGAAAAAAAACACAAAGGAAAAAAAACACAAAGGGAAGGGAGGGGAGAAGGAAAAAAGCACAAAGGTAAGGGAAAGAAAAAGAGTGGGAAGCAGCTTAAATCGGTCACGGCACCCCAGGTTGGTACCTTCAAACTATTAATATGAATTTCTGGTTGGATTGCGATTTGGTATATCTTTTATTCTAAGATGACCCTGTATGTGTATAATCTGATATTTAGTTTTGTTTTTTTACGATTAACTTTAGTTAGGTTTTATTAGGTTATTATTATTATTCACACAAAAGGGAAACCTTTTGTAATCAAAATCGTAAACCCTTTTTATATCATAAATTATAAAAATAATAAGATAATTACAACAAAAATGGGATAAAAATACAATATAATTAGAGGGTTTTAAATAAGGGTTAGGGTTAATTTCACAATTTCATATAATAATGGGATTTATACAAAAATATTATAATAATAATTAGGATTATAATTTTAAATAATTAAAATATTTTAATTAGGGATTAAAGGATTAATATATGTATATAGATAATTAGGATTTAATAGTTTAGAGATCGATAATATTAAAATACTTTATTTATTAAGTTAGGATTTAGTATATTAAAACTTATGGATTAATAGGGTTAAGCTAGTGTTTTCTTAAATTTTGGGGTTTTATTAATTTTATAATAAATTTGGATTATTTGTAATTTTGGGGTTTATTTAACTTATTTTTATAATAAAATAATGAGGGTTTATCACCTTGGCTGCATAAAAATAAATGTGGGTTTATTTATTTTATAAATGGGGGATTTATTCATTTGTGTTTATTTATAATAGTTGGAGGTTTAATTTATATTTGTGGGTATTATAATTTAATTGTTTTTACAATTAATATCTTTGGGATTAACTTATAATTTTGGGTTTATAATCTAATTGTTTTTACAATTAATATCTTTGGGATCAACTTATAATTTTGGGTTTATAATCTAATTGTTTTTACAATTAATATCTTTGGGTTTAACTTATAATTTTGGGGTTTATTATAAAATTTTGGGTTTAATTTATAATTTGGGGTTTATTATAATAAATTGAGGTTTATTTATATAAATTTGGATTTAATTTATAATTTGGGGTTATTATAATCTTAATAATTAATAAATATGGGGTTAATTTAAAATTGTGATCTATTTATTTTTTTTATAATTAATAAATATGGATTTATTATTGTAATTAAATACTTGGGGTTTTGTTTTATTTATTTTACTCTGATAATTAACTATTTGGGGTTTAACTTGGTTAATTAATTTTATAATTAAATTCATTTAATTAATTTTTATAATTGACTAAATTAGGATTAGGGAATAACTTACTGGGGATAAAAGGGTTAATTAAAGTTTAAAGTAACTTTACCTTTAATTAAGAGTTCCTCTTTAATATAAATATTATAAGTGTTCTGGACTGGGTCGGAGCCTGCCCTTCAGACGGGCAGACCCAACCCACACGGCCTAGGGCGGCCCAACAAGGCCCGTATGCAATACATACGTCGAGCACGTGCCAACCTTCAGAAGTGTCGGGCACGTGCAGCAGAGACCGTCGAACAGAGACGTCAAGCCTTACAGGGCACGTCTCCCCCCGACGCACCAGGGCTCCTCCCCGCGAGGCATGTTCTCTTGTAACCTCCCACTTCCGAAGGATTTGGTCTGCCCACCTTCCGGAGATCTCGAGACCGTTACCCCAGGAAGAAGACCACGCGTTGGTCTTCACTACGCCACGTAAGCCCTGGCAGTTACTTGGATTGGGCCCTACAATCCAACCCAGTGCAAGTAACCATTGGCCCCGCACTGGGGGCTCTTTATAAATACCCTCTACTCTCTCTTGAGAGGGTCAGGTTACATCACATTCTAACTTACATCTGCTTTCTGTACTTGCCCTTTTCTCTGACCTTTCCTGACTTGAGCGTCGGAGTACCTTGCAGGTACACCCCCCCGCCGTATCATCATCACCGGAGCTGAAGATTTCATGACGCTGTTAGCCACGGTCATACTGTCTGATCTAGGTTCGATTAGTGGCACCGTCTGTGGGAACCCTGCTGCTTCCCCATTTTTCCTTCATCGTTAAACCAAAGCAATCTCTCCGTTCATAACTACCATGGCCAACACCAGCACCCAACATGGGAACAACTCTCTGGGCTCCGCCTTCACGCAGCTCGACAACGAAAACCACCATGAGTACAACGCTATTGTCCACGTCGAAGAAGGCGACGTAAGGGACGGGCAGGTCGCATCTCCTTTTTCCGAAGACGCGGCATATGACGCCGCCCAACAGGCCACCCCGCTGGTTTTCTATCAGCCAGTCGCTCCACCACCAAACGCCGACCCCGGCACGGTGGCCCTGTTCGCCTTGGTCAACCAGACCAACCAATTGATCGTCCAGCATAATCTCAGGATCGAAGCGCTTGAGAGAGGGCGACCGCGACGCTCTTCCCCGCGAAGACATCGCCACCTGCCATCTCCCAACCGTTCTCTTTCCCCGCGAAGGAATCCCCTGGCGAACTCTTGTAGCCCTTCCTCGCAGCGTGAGGGCCGCCGACCGCGCCTGGAACGACCCCAACAAGTGGTCGCCCAAAAGCTCCCACGTTCCCATCCACGGAACGAACCACGATATTCCCCGACCAAGAAGAGGCACACAACCGATGACGAAAGGCCGAAGGACCACCCCAGAAACTCTCCTCGACGATATGGACATGGTCGAGGTAATCGCTCCCCTTCACGGTCGCCAGTTAGAAGTGATGAGGATGACCAGAGGACCCCTCTATCCCGGGAGATCATGGACACTCCCATCCCGGCGGGCATGGAGAAACCTCCACCGCTAGGGACCTACGACGGCACAGCTGACCCCAACGACCACGTCGAGAGCTTCGAAGCCATGTTAGACTACAGGAATGTCGGGGGAGCTATCAAGTGCAGGCTCTTCCCGACCACTCTTCGGAAGGGCGCCATGACTTGGTACAAAAGTCTCTCCCCTGAATCAATCACATCTTGGAGGCAACTGAAGGGACGTTTCTCTAAACATTTCACTGCATCTCGCCGACATCCGAAGATGGTGGCCTTGTTGGAAGGCATCTTCTAGAGAAAGAGCGAATCTCTTAAAGACTACATTGAGAGATTCAACCGAGAGGCTGTCGAGGTCCACACGACCGACGACATGAAGAGGTTCCTGATCATGCAGGGACTACACATTGGAACCGAGTTTGCCAAGTCTGTGGGCATCCACCGGCCTTGTAACTTGGAAGACCTACTCCACCGGGCTCAATCGTACATCGAGTTCGAGGAGTCAGAAGCAGCCCATATCGCCCTCGACTCGAGGCGACGAGAAGGCCCCTGCGGCCACAAAGACGAAGGCTCCCCTCCCCCCGGCGAGGGGGAGAGAAGGCGAGAAGGCCGGTCCAGGGAGTCTCGCGAATTGAGAGGACCAGCTGGTCGGTTCATGGAGTATACTCCACTCAACGCTCCCCGCGAGTGAATTCTCAACGAATGCGCCAACTCAGAGTTTCAGAAAGGGGGTGTCCGCTTTCCTAAGCCGACAACCCCCAAGGCTAACACCGACAGATCCAAGTACTACAGGTTCCACCGGAGCCATGGATATGTCACAGAAGATTGCGTCCACCTCACGGACGTAATAGAGATTCTGATCAAGGAAGAGCACCTAAAAAAGTATGTCCAGAAGAACGACGCTCCTCGTCCCAGTGCCCGGGAAGCCTAAAGTGTCGAAGAGACGACACCCCCTCCCGATGAGAGCCGGCTGCAAGTCGCCCTCAGCGTCACTCGACCCGAGGACTTTATCGTCCCTGAGGGAATCGAGGGCCTAGAGGCAGTTCGTAGCATGTGGGCAAACTTCCCCCACGAACACCCCGTTGCTGCCCGCAGCACGTGGGAAGGTTTCCCCAAGACGATGGTCATATCCGGAGGTGGTTACGAGAAGGTGTCCATCGGGTCGATCAAGCGGAAATTTGACGAACTGGAGTCCGCAACCTCGGCAAAGACCACCACTCTCGAGAAGGTGCAAGGAAAATTAAACCCCATCACCTTCTATCTTAAGGAGCTGTCGGGCGGAGCGCCAAACTCCACTATCCCCCTCTTGGTCAGAGCACAGATGGCAAATTTTGACGTTCGCAGGATCCTTGTCGACTAGGGAAGTTCGGTCGACATCATGTACGCTCACCTGTTCGGGACTCTCTAGATCCACGAGAGACACCTGACCCCTTACGTGGGTTCAGATCTGCAAGGGTTCAACGACACCACCACCAGGCCGTGGGGCTATGTTGAACTGATGGTCACATTCGGGACCGAAGACACTGCCCGACAAGTCAAGACCCGCTTCCTGGTGGTCGAATGCTCGTCCGTCTACAACTTCATCCTCGTGAGAACCACCCTGGCCGAACTCACAGCAGTGCCATCAACAGTCCATCTCAAGATGAAGTACTACACGGCCAGGGGCCGGGTCGTTACGATGCACAGGGACATAGACGCAGCCAGGAGATACTTCGACGCTGCAATCAAAGGCATGAGTTCCATCAGAACCAAGCCCAAGACTGGAGTGAAGTCATCCCAGGACGCTATGCAAAAGTCACTCCCGCGCGTCAACACGGTCGACCTCGACAGCAGGTTCCTTAGCGAGCATGAAGAAGGCGGAGAAGCTAACCTCGGCTTCCAGGAAGAAAGCAACGGGCAACCTCTCCACCCAACGCACCCCGTCCCGGACGGTGACTTCGAGCTCGTCGCCCTCGGACACGACCCGGACCGAAGCATGAAGATTGCCACCGGGATCCCCGACCTGACGAAGAAGCAGCTGAAGGCATGTCTCTGGGAGAACGCTGACCTGTTTACATGGAACGCCTCCGAGATGCCTGACCCCGAGGTGGCTTGCCATCAACTCACAGTAGATCCGGCCACTAGGACCATAGTTTAACGTAGGCATTCTCTCGAAAAAGCGGAGGCTGCTGAAAAAGCTGTAAAAGACCTCTTAGAGGCAAATTTTATTTCGGATGCCAGGTACACAACCTGGCTGTCCAATGTTGTACTTGTCAAAAAAAGTAATGGAAAATAGAGGATGTGCGTTGACTACACCGATCTAAACCGGGCATGCCCGAGAGACTCTTACCCTTTGCCTAACATTGACCAGCTAGTCAACAATTCCGTAGGTTTCAAATTATTGTCCTTCATGGACGCCTACTCGGGGTACAACCAGATCCCCATGGATAAGGCCGACAAGCAGCATACTACCTTCATGACCAAGTCTGGCAATTACTACTACAACGTGATGCCTTTCGGCCTGAAGAACGCCGACGCGACCTACCAACGGATGATGAACAAAGTCTTCTGGGCAGAGATCGACGACATGCTCGAGGTCTACATGGACGACATGATCGTTAAATCTACAGAGGAGGTCGACCACGCTGTCCATCTCAAGAAGGTATTCGACACGGTGAGGAGATGTCGTATGAGGTTCAATCCCGACAAATGCACCTTCGGCATTCGGGCGGGCAAGTTCCTCGGTTTCTACCTCACAGAGTGAGGAATCGAGGCGAACCCTGACAAATGTAGGGCCTTCTTAGAGATCCCAACCCTGAACTCGAAGAAGTCGATACAATCACTGAACGGGATGCTAACCGCCCTCTCCCGTTTCGTCGCCAAATCTGCTCAATACGCACTCCCATTTTTCAAGCTTCTTCGACAAAAGGCCATGTTTGAATGGAGTGAGGAATGCGAGCAGGCGTTCCTCTATCTCAAATAAGTCCATTCACAACCCCCGGTCCTCTCACGGCTAGAGAACGGGGAGACACTCTTCTTGTATCTCGCCATCACGGACGAAGCGGTCAGCGCTGTCCTCATTCGGGAAACCCCTGACGGACAGAAACCGGTTTACTTCACCAGCAAGGCCCTCCAAGGCCCCGAACTCAGGTACCAGTAGATCGAGAAAGTCGCCCTGGCCCTCGTCACCGCGGCCAGAAGGTTGCGCCATTACTTCCTGGCCCAACAGTCGTGGTAAGAACCGAGCAGCCGATAAGACAGCTCCTCGGTCGACCATACATGGCAGGGAGGATGCTCAGATAGTCATTAGAGCTCGCCGAATTCGACATCTAGTACGAGGGAAGGAAACCCCTGAAGGCTCAGGTGTTGGCCAACTTCATGGCGGGGATGACCATCCCGGAAGCCTCTACCAACGGATCCCATAAATGGACAATCTACGTCGACGGGGCATCCAATTCGAAAGGGAGCGGGGCAGGCACCATCCTCGAAAATGGGGACGACATCCTGATCGAGGTCTCCCTCGAATTTTCCTTCCCAACATCAAATAACCAGGCAGAATATAAGGATTTCCTCGTCGGTCTACGGTTGGCCAAAGACCTTGGCGCCAAAGAGGTCAAAATTTTCACCGACTCCCAGCTCGTGGCCTGACAAGTCCGAGGAGAGTATCAGGCCAAGAACGACTGCCTCATCGAACACTTAACTTTGATGAAGGAAAAAATGAAGAATTTCACCTCCGCGGAAGTGACCCACATCCCGCGCGAGCACAATACACGAGCAGACATTTTGTCCAAATTGGCGAGCACAAAGAAGAAAGGCGGGAACAAGTCCGTCATTCAGGAAGTACTTTCTCACCCGAGCATCGACAAACCCGCTCCGACGACCGATGTGAACACCATCGGGGACAATAATTGTTGGATGACCCCGGTATACGAATACCTCACGACAGGCAAACTGCCCGAGGATCCCAAGGAAGCGGGGATGGTCAAGAGGGGAGCGTGCTCATACATAATAGTCGAGGACAAGCTATATCGCCGCGGGTTTTCTATCCCCCTCCTAAGATGCGTCGAAGAGACCAGGGTCCCCGATATACTCCAAGAAATCCACGAGGGGATCAACTCCCAACACTTGGGTGGGCGATCCTTAGCCCGCAAGGCACTTCGGGCAGGGTATTACTGGCCCACCATGCAATAGGACGCCAAGGAGAACGTCAAAAAGTGTGACAGATGCCAGCGACACGGGGACATGCACATCGCTCCCCCTAACGAGCTCAAAATACTATCGTCCCCGTGGCCATTTGCGTGGTGGGGAATGGATATCCTTGGACCTTTCATTGTGGGGTCATAACAAAACAAATACCTCATCGTCGGCGGGGATTATTTCACGAAGTGGATCAAGGCGGAAGCATTGGCCAAAATCACGGCCTTCAACATACTCCACTTTTACAAGAGGAACATCCTCGCCCGATTTGGCGTACCCCAAGCAATTGTCACTGACAACGGGACACAGTTCACCGACAGGAACTTCCAAGACTTCGTCACCAAACTGGGCACGAAGCAGCACTTCATGTCGGTCGACACCCTCAAACGAACGGGCAAGTCGAAGCAGCGAATAGAGTGATCCTCTGAGGATTGAAGCGAAGACTCGGCGATGCCAAATAACGGTGGGTCGAGGAACTACACATTGTCCTCTAGGCCTACAGAACAACCCCACATTCCACAACCGGAGAAACCCCCTTTCGTCTGACCTACAAAACAGAAGCGGTGATCCCCGTGGAGATCAGGGAACCCTCGAGGAGGACGGAGGCCCCACTCGAAGAGGACGCGAACAACGAGGTCCTGAGAGAAGAGCTCGACTTCGTCGAGGAAATAAGGACAGGCGCATCCTTCCAGGAAGCCTCACTTAAGCAGAAAATAACTCTACGTTATAACGACAAAGTTATTAAACTAGATTTTCAAGTAGGCACCCTCGTCCTGAGAAGGAACCAGAAAGATTGGCAAGAAGGCAAGCTCGCCGCGAACTGGGAGGGCCCGTACCGCGTCCGCGCAAAAACGGGGACAGGAGCCTACTACCTCGAAAATCTACACGGGGAGGAACTTGCTCGACCATGGAACGCTGAGAAACTTAAGCAATACTACAGTTAGACACTGCCCGCAACACGACAACTTCGCGATTATGGGGGCGCGCTAGGGTACAAGCGTGACACTTCTATATGAAACATGATGGTCAAAGGGCGCGTTGTGCGTGCGCGAGGACTTTTGATCCGGCGAGGATACCTCGATCGAGCTCCGTCGTCGCCATACCAATTAGCCAGAACACCCAGCTCGTTGAAGGTCGGAATACACCTCTGACCACTCGACCAGCTCTCCACGCAGTTGAGGATCATCAAAGTCGAGCAAACTCCCAAAATCACCAAATTACTTAGACAAAAACAAGTAAAGTATAGAAAATATACAAGCATCACACACATATAAGGAAAAGGAAAAGTATTAAAACGGGGCAAAACCCCATTGTACAAATGTTACAAACATGTCAAAAAGCCCCAGGCACGTAGGCCGGGCAAAAGTCATTACAAAAAATAGCGCACAGGCCAGACAAACTGAGATCAAAAGGAAGTGACTCGTAGGCCAAGCATAATGAACAGGTAAACACCTAGCCAACCATGTCCTCTTCTTGCTGCTCGTTTCCTGTAGCCCCTCCATCGACCTCCGTTTCCTGCATTGGCTGCACGATCTGACCCTCGACCACTTCGTAGTCAGGGTCAGCCCCTTCAGTAATTAGACCAGGGTTAAGGACCCGAAGCTGCTGCACGGTGTTGTTGAAACCAATGTCGGCCGCCACGAGGTTATCCTGCTCGGCTTTCCTGAGCTTCGCTATCAGAGATGCTCGGGAGATCAACAACTTATCTTCCTCGGTTTCCTCCTCGGCTGGGCAAACGGCGTCCTCTAACTCAGCGATCCTCGCTAAGAGGCCCTTCCTCTCCTCGACAGCTTTCTTTAGCCTCTCCTCTAACTTCTCCTGAAGCTCGACCTGTGCCTTGTTTTGGTTTTTGCACTCAGACAGCTCCTTGCTCGCTTTCTCCATCTCAGCACTTATACACTTGAAGTTTTCCTGCAGCCTGGTCAGTTTGGCCACTGGATAGGTCTCGTCGTTCAAGATCAATGCTGTCGAGTAGACTCACATCACAGCAGACAGGTCCTCGAGCAAAGTCTTCCTCCTCGAAGCCTGAGTAGCACCCAGGATGGCCTGAACCTCAGCAGCAGCGATGCCTGGAGAGTTGGCATTCGAAAAGAAATGAGGTTTCGAGTGACAAGGCAGAAGCACGAACTTCTCTGAGGGAGGACTGCCGGTCACTGTCAAGTCGACCAACCCGTCCAAGCGCTGTCTCTTTGGGGACCCTTGAATGTCGGGAGACTGACTACCTTGGGGAGAGCTGGAAGAACCCCCGGGCGCTGGAGCGGGGCCGGGGTACTATGAACGGATTTGCTCAATACGGCCTTTGCCACTTTTCTTCAAATTATGGACAACCACCAGCTTCTTGATGCGCTCCTCCGCACTCGACATATTACCTACAAAAAGAAAGAAATGTGTCAGTAAATTGAGCCCAGAACACAAGGGAAAGAGTAAGTCGAGGAAGATTCCACCACCTAACAGCTCAATGGCATCCTCGTCAGAAAATGTCTCGAGGAGGGCCTTCGTATTGATCAGTCGGGTTTTCGTCGAGACTTTCCCACCGTCTCCCCGGATAAATTTCCCATCCGGTGGCACGAGCTTGGCTTTGGAAAACCCAGGGACGAAGTTGACTATTGCCTCGTACGCCAGACGGCCCCCCTTGCAAAGTTGACCAGGACTGACGATGTAGCTGTCCGTACCCCTTTTGAAATGCTCCTCCGTCCAGAATAAGGGGAATCTTGGTTCGAGGGCTTCTTCCTGCTGCCCGTCTACTTCTCAGAAGACCCGACGATACACCGAATTCACAGCCTCGAGCGAAACCGGCCTCACGGTGTAGTATCGGTATTTAAAGTTGTAAACAGAGTCCATATAGGTTTGGAACAGTCTGCTCACCTGTTTGAAAGACACCCAACCATGTCTGCCATCAGTTGCTTGTCGCTGCAGGTGGAAAATGCGGAAGAAGAGGGGTACAGTCGCCCCGATCTTGAGATATTTTTAGACGAGCTCAAAGGCACGGATAAAAGTGAGGGAGTTGGGACGAAGCTGCGAGGGCTCCAATCGCAGCCAAACGAACACCGATTGCTGAAAATCAGTGAAAGGAATGCGCCACCCCGCCTCGTCGAACATAAATTCATACAGGGGAAACCGCATCCCTCGGTACGTTGAGCAGATACAATGGTGCACCTGAGGCTGAAACACCATCCATGTCTTCGCAGAGCCCACCAGGCGATGCTCGATGGTACAGAAGATATCGTCCTCCTCCCCGTCGACGAACTGGGAAACCATATTTAGAGGCTCGTCGCTGACCCACTCCTCGGGCGGACATTCCTCGACACTGTTGATCGGCGCCATCGGGGAGTCAGGTTGGTCGTCAACGTCCAAAGATCCCACAGCCACGGCCAAGGCTTCCGTTTACCTAAAAAGCAGAAGGAAACAGTGAATTCGATGATCCATATCAAATTCACCCCTCCACTGCTGATCAAGTGAAAGGGCGAAGAGGGAGCGTCCCCGGGACCATCCTCAGGTCGCCGGTACGTCACCCCCGGGTAATTCGTCCCACAGCTCAGGGTATAAGTGAGAGCCTCGAGTAATTCATCTCGTGTCCTCGGGATATTCTTCTTGTCCCCATGGGACTCATCCAAACACGCCGCGAGATTCAACAAGAACATAAAGAAATTCCGTTGTTTTCACCGGAAACTTCATGGTTTCTCCGAGAACTTCAGCAGTTCACCGGATGAACACCATATAAAACACCTTAAAGAGGGAAAGGATCAAGAAACTTACTTGAAAAATGGTTGTTACAAAGTTCCGGCGTGGCGGTAGGTGGTGGAGAACGGCGGTGAAGACAGAGAAGGAAAAGAGAGAGTATCTAGGAAAGGGAGAGCGAAAAGTACAAATGAGGCAGGTGACCCCTATTTATAAGTCCCCTCACGGGACTCGAGGAGTTCCTAGGCACTCGATTACGCTACCCTAGCCTAGCCTCCCTAGGTAATGATGGCGCGTGACACGTGGCACACGCTTCCCCACGTGTGCCCTTTCGTTCTCTCACACGCGTCCTTTCACAAGGTCTGGTGAGTTATTCATCTCGTGTCCTTGGGATATTCTTCTTGTCCCCGTGGGACTCATCATAACTCCCCACGAGATTCAACAAGAACATAAAGAAATTCCTCCGTTTTCGCCGGAAACTTCATGGTTTCTCCGAGAAATTCAGCAGTTCACCGGATGAACACCATATAAAACACCTTAAAGAGGGAAAGGATTAAGAAACTTACTTGAAAAATGGCTGTTACGGAGTTCCGACGCGGTGGTAGGTGGTGGAGAATGGCGGTGAAGATAGAGAAGTAAAAGAGAGAGTTCTGGGCAATGGAGAGTGAAAAGTACAAATGAGGCGGGCTGACCCCTATTTATAAGACCCCTCACGGGATTCGAGGAGTTCCTAGGCACTCGATTACGCTACCCTAGCCTAGCCGCCCTAGGTAATGATGGCCAGTGACATGTGGTACACGCTTCCCCACGTGCGCCCTTTCGTTCTCCCACACGCGTCCTTTCACAAGGTCTGGTGAGTTATTCATCTCGTGTCCTTGGGATATTCTTCTTGTCCCCGTGGGACTCATCCAAACTCCCCGCGAGATTCAACAAGAACATAAAGAAATTCCTCCGTTTTCGCCGGAAACTTCATGGTTTCTCCGAGAACTTCAGCAGTTCACCGGATGAACACCATATAAAACACCTTAAATAGGGAAAGGATCAAGAAACTTACTTGAAAAATGGCTGTTACGGAGTTCCGGCGTGGCGGTAGGTGGTGGAGAATGGTGATGAAGATAGAGAAGGAAAAGAGAGAGTATCTGGGCAAGGGAGAGAGAAAAGTACAAATGAGGCGGACTGACCCCTATTTATAAGGCCCCTCACGGGACTCGAGGAGTTCCTAGGCACTTGATTACGCTACCCTAGCCTAGCCGCCCTAGGTAATGATGGCGCGTGACATGTGGCACACGCTTCCCCACGTGCGCCCTTTCGTTCTCCCACACGCGTCCTTTCACATGGTCTGGTGAGTTATTCATCTCGTGTCCTTGGGATATTCTTCTTGTCCCCGTGGGACTCATCCAAACTCCCCGCGAGATTCAACAAGAACATAAAGAAATTCCTCCGTTTTCGCCGGAAACTTCATGGTTTCTCCGAGAACTTCAGTAGTTCACCGGATGAACACCATATAAAACACCTTAAATAGGGAAAGGATCAAGAAACTTACTTGAAAAATGGCTGTTACAGAGTTCTGGCGCGGCAGTAGGTGGTGGAGAACGGCGGTGAAGACAGAGAAGGAAAATAGAGAGTATCTGGGTAAGGGAGAGCGAAAAGTGCAAATGAGACGGGCTGGCCCCTATTTATAAGGCCCCTCACGGGACTCGAGGAGTTTCTAGGCACTCGATTACGCTACCCTAGCCTAGCCGCCCTAGGTAATGATGGTGCGTGACATGTGGGACAAGCTTCCCCACGTGCGCCCTTTCGTTCTCCCACACGTGTCCTTTCACAAGGTCTGGTGCTCGACTCCACAACTTCTCGTATCCCCGCGGAGCCGCCCAGTAATGGCCTATCAAACCCGAGTAGACGTCAAGGTTTCTGCCACATTTGACATTCCTCGCTCGTAGTATGAGCCCGTCTGAAGCGAAGAGGTCCCCGCGATCGAGTCTGATACGTCATGGACACGATTGCTGACCCTTAAGTCATTGCTTCGGCACCTTAGAGCAACGACTTGGGGGGTCCTGTTCTGGACTGGGCCAGAGCCTGCCCTTCAGACGGGCAGGCCCAACCCACATGACCTAGGACGACCCAACAAGGCCCGTATGCAATACCTGCGTCGAGCACGTGCCAGCCTTCAGCAGTGTCGGGCACGTGCAGCAGAGACCATCGAGCTGAGACGTCAAGCCTTGCAGGGCATGTCTCTCCCCGACGCACCAAGGCTCCTCCCTGCGAGGACATGTTCTCTTGTAACCTCCCACTTCCGAAGGATTCAGTCTGCCCACCTTCCAGAGATCTCGGGACCGTTACCCCAGGGCGAAGACCACGCGCTGGTCTTCACTATGCCACGTAAGCCCTGGCAGTTACTTGGATTGGGCCCTGCAATCCAGCCTAGTTCAAGTAACCGTTGGCTCGGCGCTGGAGGCTCTCTATAAATACCCTCTCTCTTGAGAGGGTCAGGTTACATCACATTCTAACTTACACCTGCTTTCTGTACTTTCCCTTTTCTCTGACCTTTCCTGACTTGAGCGTCGGAGTACCTTGCAGGTACATCCCCCCCCCGGTCGTATCATCATCACCAGAGCTAAAGATTTCACGACGCTATTGGCAACAGTCATACTGTCTTATCCAGGAACGATCAATAAGGAATAAAAATAGGGATTAATTAGGGAATAATAATCAATTTGGGAGATTGGAGTTAATTCTTTGGGATAATTATGTGATAGTATTTAAATTGGGAAATAGGGTTAATTCTTTGGGATAATTTTGGGATAGTTTTAGGGACAATCCTTGGGATAATTAAGGGATATAATTTGTAATAAATAAATAAGGGGTAAAGGATAATAAATTTAAGGGTTAATTGTGATTTACCCCCCCTGACATATGAGCGAATTTTGATTTACCCCCCTACATGCCTTTAGGCAACGGTTTTTTTGAAAAAATCGTTGCCAAAACCTGCCTATGGCAACGGTGGGGGGGTAAACCAAAACACTCTCATATGTCAGGGGGGTAAATCATAATTAACCCTAAATTTAAGGGTTCTTTATATAATATAATTATATAATTGATTTATTTTTATAAATAATTTAAAAGGGATAATTTTACAAATAAAATAGGATGTAAGCTTAGGGATATTTATAGGGATAAAATGGGATAAATCAAGGGATATTTAATTGGGAAAAAGTTTTGTGACAAAACTCTTAGGATCCAAAGAGTATAAATATTAGGATTGAGATAAGGAATAAAACATGAGTTTTTTTATAAATTATATAATCAATTTATTTTCCGAAATAAATTAAAAAAGGGATATTATTTTCATAAAATGAAATGGGATAATTAGGGGTAATTATGGAATAAACCTCTAGGGAAATTCTACGGTTTTAGGGATACAAAATCGGGGCTAAGGGATAAGGGATAAAATATGGTGTTTTTTTTATAAATTATTACAATTAATTTATTTTCTAAATAAATTAAAGGGATATTATTTTAATAAAATCAAGGGATATTTAAATGGGATAAAGATTTGAGATAAAACTCTTAGGTCCAGAGAGTATAAACTTAGGATTAGGGATAAGGGATATTAAATTTGGGATTTTCTTTATATAATTTTATATCATATAATTAATTTATTTTGTTAAATAAATTAAAAAGGGATATATGGGATATCAAGGGATAATTCATGGGATAAAAATGGGATAAAGTTTTGGGATAAAACTCTTAAGATCCAAGAGTATAAATATAGGACTAGGGATACGGGATAAAACTCTTAAGATCCAAGAGTATAAATATAGGAATATGGATATGGGATAAAACTCTTAAGATCCAAGAGTATAAATATAGGACTAGGGATATGAGATAAAACTCTTAAGATCCAAGAGTATAAATATAGGACTAGAGATATGGGATAAAACTCTTAAGATCCAATAGTATAAATAAAGGACTAGGGATATGGGATAAAACTCTTAAGATCCAAGAGTATAAATATAGGACTAGGGATATGGGATAAAACTCTTAAGATCTGAGAGTATAAACATAGGACTAGGGATATAAACTTTGGGATAAAACTCTTAAGATCCAAGAGTATAAACATAGGATTAGGGATAAGGGATAAAAAGATAAAAAACATCTAACTCACTTCTTTTCAAGGGATAGAATTGGGATAGAAACTTTGGGATAAAACTCTAAAAATCTGAGAGTATAAATAAAGGATTAGGGATAAGGGATAACGACAACTTAAACATAAAGGGGTAGGAGATCAAATAACCAATCAACAAAATTAGGGAGGTGAACTACGGAAACTCTGATCCTTCAAATTTGAGGGTACGTAGGCATAGAGTTGTAAATCCTAGCGAGTACAATAATAATAAAAAACTTTGGGTCCCCTCTTATATCAAAGTCGTCTTCTTTGGATAATAATAAGGATTTTTGTAAACAATTAGTAAGCTAACATACCCTAGAACGTAAGGAGGGTCTAATTGAGTACAATGGAGGTGAGGGGTGCCTGACACCTTCCCTCCGCTTAACCGACTCCCGAACCTTAGCATCTCTCCCTTAGGGATTAGGTTTTCTCATTATTTTCATGTCTATTAGGACGAATAAAGGATGATGGCGACTCTGTCATTTTTTTGGCCGCGATAGAAGACATGGGCAACCCATTCTTCTTAACAGTTTTATCATCAACGGAAAGAGCTTGGAACAGAGTCCCAACAGTTTCGTCGGCATCAACATACGAAAAGGATGAAAGATGGCTCACCAGCATCGCTTGCTCGCCTCCAACAATTACCAGCTTGTCATTCTTAACAAATTTCAATTTCTGATGAAGAGTCAAAGTCACTGCCCCATCTTCATGAATTTAGGGTCAGCCAAGCAGACAACTATAAGCAGGACGAATATCCATTACTTGAAAAGTAATTTGGAAGAAACACGATCCTATCTTGATTGGAAGATCAACCTCTCCAATCACAGTTTTTCTAGATCCATCAAAACTTTAACCACAACCCCATTATACCTCATGGGAGCACCTTGGTACGAAAGCCTCAACAAAGTAGATTTTGGAAACACTTTCAAAGAAGAGCCAGTATCAACTAACACATTAGAAAGTGCATATTCTTAACAGTTCATAGAGATATATAAAGCCAAATTGTGATTTCTCCCCTCCTCGGGTAACTCCTCATCACAGAAACTCAAATTATTGCATGCTGTGAGGTTGGCAATAATGTCATCAAACTGATTAACAATCACATCATGTTTAACATATGCTTGTTCCAATACCTTATGCAAAGATTCCCTATGAGCCTCATAATTCATCAGTAGGGACAACACTGAAATCTTGGACGGGGTCTGCAAGAGTTTATCTTCCACACTATACTCGCTCTTCTTGATCAATTTCAAAACCTCATCCTTATAAACCTTCTTATTCAAACCACTGGACTGACCGGAAGTATCGACATTACTCTCACCTTGAGGTTGTTTTCCAGCAACAACATTCTCCGCAATCTTTGGAGGCTCAGAAGCAAAAACTCTACCACTCCGAGTCACTTTACTAACATCAGCGATGCTTACACAGAAGACAAAGAAGGAATGGGCACTTCCTTACCATCTTCTACCATGGTAGCATTGTACTTATACGGAACAACCTTGTCAGATTCATAGGGTACTGGACCGGGCAACCGAATAACCAAAGGTGTAACAGCGGTCTTCCGACAGTCATAAGAGATAACAACTCGTTCAGGAATATTAAAGTGTGGCATAATAACATTCACCTCATTCTGATATTCATCTCTTTTAGCAGTGACCTCAATCAAATTTTGATCCATCATCCCTTGAATATCCCTCTTTACTATCACACAACCACGTAGATTCAAGGAACAGATGCAACAAGGTGCATAATCATGATCAATATCATGGTATTCACTCAAAAGTGCATGCATTTCCACAAGAGATCTTCGAATCCAGCGGATATAAAATATTTTGAATGTACCAGGACAACCATAAACCATATTGACAAACGCCTTACCATGATTGGGCAACGAATTTGACTATACATTAGGATTGGTGTCTTCGAAAGACAAAATACCACTTCTAACCAACCTTTGCACTTCCATCTTCAATGAATAATAGTTCTCAGTATCATGCCCAGCTCCTCCTTGATGGAAAGCACAATGAGCTTCGCGCTTATACCACCACGACAAATCTTTTGGAGCAGCAGGCGGTGCACAGGTCTAAACAAGATTCTTGTGAATTAAACCAGGAAGCAATTCTGTGTAGGTCATCGGAATTAGATCAAAGTCCTTCTGAAAACGGCCATGTTGATTATTCTGTTGGTGAGAGCGTTGTTGGGCAGGAGCTGCCTGAACAACAGGAGTTGAATAGATAACAGGAGTAACAAATGCAACATGTTGCTGATGACTGTTTCTATTGCGAGGTCTTCTATACTTCTCTTGAGAAACAACATTGGTTTCTCCTTCTTTCTTCTTGGCAAATCCATCAACATATTTCTTGGAACTACCGGCAGAATTACCATCTTTTGACAAACGTCCTTCACGGACACCCTCTTCCAATCTCATCCCCATATTAACCATCTCAGTGAAATCACTCAGAGAACTAGCAATCATACGCTCATAATAGAAAGGACTCAGAGTTTTCAAAAAGATCTTAGTCATCTATTTTTCTTCCAAAGGCGGATTGATCTGAGCATCAATCTCGTGCCAACTCTGTGCATATTCTTTGAATGTCTCCTTATCTTTCTTAGCCATTGCTCGAAGCTGGTCACGATCGGGACCCATATCCACATTATATTTATACTGCTTTACAAAAGCCTCACCCAAATCTTTGAAAGTGCGAATTCGAGTACGGTCGAGTCCCATATACCATTTCAAGGCTGCACCAGACAAACTGTCTTGAAAATAGTGAATGAGAAGCTGATTATTATCGGTCTGAGTCGACATCTTGCGAGCATACATTGTCAAATGACTCATCAGACAAAAGTTACCCTTATACTTTTCAAAGTCAAGGACCTTGAACTTATGTGGGATCTTCACATTAGGAACTAGGAATAACTCATGGGCATTCTTCCCAAACAATTCTTTAACCCTCAAAGCTTTGATTTCTTTCTGCGTTTCAGCAAATTGATCTTGAATCTCTTCCATCTTATCATAAGCACTGACATTCTCGCTCGGAGCAGTGTGGAAAATCAGTTCTTCACCAAAAGGAATGTTATGGACCACAGGCGGTGGTACAGACATCACATGCTGAATGGTAGGAACAACTAGAAACTCAGGAGGTGGTGGTGGTGGTTGATAACCTTCAGGAACAAAGTTAAAAAGCATGCCCCATGGGAAGCCAGGAGTCATGGAGTGTTGAGGAACACTAGCAGGAGCCACGGAAATGGGCATAGAGACAATCTCAGAAATGACTGTCCTTTGCATAAGAGTTGAAAGCGGAGGAGGAGGGGGTGGCTGATTCTGAGCAGCCACCAATGCTTCCATCCTAGCAGTGAGTCTCTCTAAACTATCATTCAAAGTTGTCACTTCCTCACGAAGCTCACGGTTCTCTTGTTGCAATTAATCCATCTTTTTCTTTAGATTAGCTCGAGTATTGTACTGATGTGACATCTTGGCTGAATGAAGACCAAAGGGAAACATAAGATACCTGGAAAAGGAAAAACACAATGCACAATGATGTGAATGCAAATGCAAAATGAAAATGTTTCATTCAACTTTTAAGGATCTTTAAAATATAAATCAATTGCAAACATCGTAAAGAAATAACATTTTTTTCAAATACTGATAAACATCTCATTTTATTGAATATTGGAAAGAGCTACACTTGGAAGTTCAAGTTACAAAAGATCAAAATACAATAAGAAAAAGTTAGATCCTAAAGATCCTAAGGAGCATATGATGACGATCCAGGATGATACATCTTTTGGAGCCTCTTAATATCTATCTCATAGTTGTCCTTCATGGCGGTCTTCTCTAACACGAGCCGATCCACGATACCTTTACCAGCACCAGAAGTGGGAGGATGAGATGATGAAGTAATAGAGGAAAATAAATCCTCTACATGTCTATTCACAGCACTTCGCTCAAGCAACTCAATCAAGTCATCTTTCTCCTTCATATGCTTTTGCAACTCTAACTTCTTAAGGTTTGAAACATGAAACTTAAATTCCCAAAGATCTTTTTCTTCCTTCATCTTGGCCAAAGCATCTTGAAGAGCCTTCACATCATCAGAAGGAATAGGGAGTGGTGTAGCGACCACTGTAGACATGGGTTTCTCAAAAGAATAAGGCATTTTGAGCTCCTTAGCTCTCTCTTTCACCCAAAGCGTATAAGGCTCCAAGGAAATGCAAACTTGTCTCCCAAGTTGTCCTCTACCCATCCTATGAATCTTAGTCCAAGCATGAGTCATTCTTCCTCTCAAACCAAGAGAGTCATTCCCTTCTTGGAAAAATAAACCCTCTAAGTAAATATTTTTAGGCTCATCCTTCATCATATAACCAAGTTGACGGTGAGCTAAACTCGGGTTGTAGTTAATTCCTCCTTGTGTGCCGAGAAGAGGCACATTGGAGAATTCCCCACAACTATCAATAATCTGGGCACCATCATAAACAGAAGAAGACTAAGTAATGTCAGCATGAGTAAGGGACATAATTCTCTGAGACCACCTTAAACAACTCTTGTTCTCCTTAAAAGTCGATGACTGTGGCAAGTGCGAAATAAACCACTTGTACAGCAGAGGTGTTCAACAAATAATGGTACCATTCCCCTTAGAAGTTCTATGATGGATGGAGAAGTAAGTATCACCAAGTAAAGTCAGAACAAGGTTCCCAATCAAGAAAATCCTAATAGCGTTAAAATTCACAAAGTTGTCAACATTAGGGAATAAAACTAGTCCGTAGATAAGCAAAGCAAATATAGCCTCAAACGCTAATGTGCTACCAGCTTTAGCAAATAAAGTGGCATTCCCAATCAAGAACTTAGAAGTCAAACCCTTGATGCCTCCCTTAACCTTAAGGTTAGCATCTATATCAGACTTCGTCAAATGGGTGGCCGCATCAATTTCTTGAGGCTTAAGAGCTTCCTCCAAACTAGTATAAGGAACCTTATCAGAAACTGGTATACCCAACAGATAAGCATATTATTCCAAAGTCGGCATGAGCTGATAATCAGTAAAAATAAAGCATCGGTAGACAGGATCATAGAATCGCACTAGGGTGTTCAGAATTTCGTCTTCAATGTTGGTAGAAAGAATAGATAGAAGTCTCCCACTACGAGATCTGAAGTCTGCACGATCAACTACCAAGGACACTAGCTTTCTCAAATCTGTAAGATTGGGAGCTTTGAAATAGTACTTCTGAGTGTTTCACCTTCCAATGTCCATAATCACAATATCTACAATGTTTGCAAAGGAAAATCTCTAAGATCCTTGAAAACTGACTTAAACAAAATGTCTATGAATGCATGCGTACATGTATGCAACAACCACAAACAAGATCACACAAGGCACACGGGTTCAAGGTTCCGAGTCATGAGCATGGAGTCAAGGTTAAGAACCTCCCACAATGGTATGTACTAGGGTTTATATCCACCTGTAGAACAAGGTTCTAAAAAGTTCCCAAAGTCATAGATCCATCTTTCGGATATTCTCGGCTTAAATGACTACTTGTCATCCAATAATATTCTCAAGAGAAACTCGTCTGAGTGTGGTATTGCGTAACAACTGATTCAAGTTTACACCTGAATAGCCGCTGCACCACGTCCTAATAAGGCAAAGATGGGTTAAAGGTTCCACGGTCCACAGCTTCTCAGGCTCCCAGGTCAGAAAACGTAATGTCAAATACGACTACTCGTATGACATCAGTAATCCCAAACGAGCCTCCACTGAGCGGAGGATCTCAAGTCAGCTTAGTAAGGACTACTCTACGTAAGCCGAACAAGACTATATCACCCTCCTATCATAAGTGCACTCAAGTCCGGGTATAGGACTTATCTCACCACACAGATCACCAGGCACCCAAACAGAACAAGCAATAACAAACAAATCAAACAAAAAGCGATAAATAAGTTAATGTAGGATAAACCCACTAGGAACCAAACATCCCCAGCAGAGCCGCCACTTTTCTGTAGCGGTAAAAATTGTGAGTGTAAACTATTGATTAACTTAACTCGAAATCGCAAGAGTCGCCACCGCACTTTTATTTTTATCCAAAAAGGAACGGAAAAGGAGCGAACAAAACCTAAACAAGTTCTAAACAAGAACAAAAAGAGAATGGGTAAGGGGTTGGTTACGTAAAGGGAATGCGTTAGCACCCAAAACGTCTATAGTACTCTATAGGAATCCTTTGAAATATCTACACTTTTTGGTTTGAAAAGGTTTGTTTGAAAAGAGATTGGGGAGGTGAGAAGAGAAGTATTTTTTAAGATTTTTTTGTTTGGAGAGACTTATCGCCTCATGCCTACGTACCCACAAAGTGAAATATAGGATCAAAACCTCGTAGTTTGTGGTACAAATAAAAAAATATGTTTGTTATGATTCATTTTATCTTGAAAAGACAACCTGTCATTCTCAAGAGAGAATACTCAACTAATTACACAAAGGTATGGGAAAGAGGCATTTGCATCACATTAAGATGGAGGATTTGCTTGGATTAAAAATCAACAAGACTATCACTTCAACATCTAACTGGAAAATGACCATACTTTACACAAAATACCATGGTTAGGAGCTTTACATCTCATCAAAGAAAATGACTCATGTCTAATCTTATTGAATAGTTTAAAAGAAAAAAGTACATAAAAGCACAAAAACTTTTAACGAGTTTTGTATTTTTTAAGTCTTTTTGAAATTAGTCAAAGTAAGATTAACATTGATTGACATTTATTAAAGAAAAAACAAAGTTTGAAAATCACTTGACCAAAGTCAAGGTTTTATTATGAAAGTGGTTTTGAGTTTGAAAACAAGAAGGTTTTGAAAAAAGGGAGAAGATTTTGAAAATTTAAAAAGGGGTGGAGAAGAAGAGACTATCCTAGTGCATAAAATAAAAGTTAAGGTAAGAAAAATCTAACCACATGGAGATACTCTTCAAAGCATAATAAAAAAGGAATTCCATCCTCTTGAGCCAATAAGCAAGCCAAATAAAGGCTAGAATACCAAACTCCATAATGATCCAAAACGTAAGGGAGAGAATCCTAATTCTAAGTCCATAAGCCCATAATCAAGCTAAGAAGTCTAAGAGTAGAGATCCTCCAATGCAAGGGATAGTGACCATAGTCCAAAAATTAAGAGCACATGTCTTTTAGTGGTTTAAGCCTTTATTAATCTTTTTGGGTCCGAATGGACAAAAGAAAAGCAAAAGCACAAGATAAATGGTCCTAGTGGACAAAAGAAAAATGACATAAACATAAACATGATATGATATAATGAGTAATGAGGAATAAAAAATAAAGAGAGATAGGGAGCAAGAAAGAAACATAAACAATATATCACAATAACATCACAAAAGTATAAATGCCATAAGCCTTCAAAAGGTAACTGATTTGAATATTTTCCATCTCGCGTCATGAACTATAATGGATGAACAATGTATTTAAGCCAAGTTTAATGAAGACTTGTTAGAATATTGATAGAATCAAAGCCTCTACGCAACAAGCTTCATAGATTTTGAAGCTAATACAAAATATCAACTATCCTTGGGCCTACAATCATAAGTTTGGGCCACAAAAGTTCATGTTCTGATTCGGAGAGGAACAAATGTAGCGCTATGTTAAGCAATCGCCAAGTGACTTATATAGAAGTCACCCTACTCGAGGCCGGTCAATAACAATGTTAGTGCTAACACATGTTAGAGAAGCGTTATGTAAATCACTCTCCTAAAACATGCCACACAAAAAGAAAAAAAAATGGGAACGGTCTAATCATATTCGAGATTTCACATTGATTTATCAAAGGAAATCTATCACGTTTCCAAAGTATGGAGAATGATCCAAATGATCATTCACCCATAGATTTGAAATAATGAAGATTAAACATCTTTGAAAATCAACAATCAGCGATTTATAGATCTCATCGACCAACACGTCTCTTGGGGGATTTGGATCATAGAAACTGATCTCAATTTGACAACTCATGAAGCAACTTACGAACCAATGCTTTGACAGACTTCTGCTCCTTAGGATGACTATAGGAAGTTAAATGCTCGAATATTAAGTACATGGAGAGGACAAGGGCAACGAGCACAAATATACTTGCACTGAAGACTCTCCAGCTAACAGTTCTTGTAGACTCCATACCTATATCGGGCCACATACTCCCATACCTACTAGTGGACTCAACAACAGTAAAAGGAAATATGCAGGAACATAGAACATCCAACAAACCTATTCGCCATTTCCTCAATTTTTTAAAGGATAGGAAGACTTCTTCGACATAGAGATTAATGAACTCGTTATAGCTAGCATGCTTGCCAAGCTCTCCTGTGATACATGAGAAACAACTACCTTGTTTGCAGACATTTCTTTTGTGATGTTCCCACTTACAGTTTCAGACTTACACTTTGTAACGTCTACGTCATTATTCGAAGTATATTTATTTTGTACCAAGTTATGCTTCCACAAACAACAACTATATACCACTCCATGTTTAAATGATTTGACTGTCCAAAATGCAATTTGGTCACTATCACAGTATGTAGCAGCACAAGGCGAGTTGGAAATGACTACTTTCGGAATTCCAGATGAACTCAGAACATCTTCTGAATTAGATCTACTACAAGGAAGTTCATGTAGAGGAAACTTCATACAAGTTAAACTCTCAGGCGAACACCCCAGGGTGGTCTCATTGGAAAGCTGAAATTGTTTTGGTTGATTTTTGATAGCAGCAAAGAAAATTACATCCCGGTCCTTCTTCTCAGAAATTCCAGCATCAAGATATTGGTTCCAAGTTCAATTTTTTTAGTAACAACTTAAAGTTCAGGATTCATACAAGCAACAATCAATGGTGTTTTTCCTTACCTGACCATATACTCAAGGCATGCACTAGTACTGCCAATAGAATTTCCACAACATACTTACTCAAATCAAGGTTAATCGACTTCAAAAGAATTCCAACAGACTCCAATATAATCTCTGGGTTGTGCTTAAGCATTGTAACAATGGCCGACAAAACAATAATTCCAAAATCATCATGTGATATTTGCAAATACAGTGGATGAAATGCTTCGGTGAGACTCTTTTCAGGCTTTTCTTTTGTACTCATTATTTCATTAATATAAATATCAAGAAATGTGGGCTTTGAGTTTTTTCTGTCATCTTTGTTCTATCAGCATGATGACCATATTGAAGACGACGAGAGACTGAATAGATCTTCCAAACTATTCTAAAGCGATGTTCCAGTTAGACCTCAGCGACAGTGCAATGACAGGGCAATAGTAGTCTGGCTCGGTTTAACGTGAGGCTTGACGTGTATTGCTCGTGGTGGTATGGTTCCAACTCATTCATGACATTTTGACAAAACTTCAACAAGCACACATTGTCCCTGCTTGTTTCTGATGCAATGGGATTTCTTAAACAACAAGTATACTTCTAAATTATGTAAACACCAGCTGTACCAATTTCCAATCATTCTTCGTGAATGCATTAAGTTCCAAATTCTCAAGTGATTCCTCTAAAATTGACACTATCACTGTTAGTTACTGCAGACTTCAAATTCCATAAATACTCCAACTGCTGAGATACATTAGTAGTAACTCAACTGAACGCCAAACTACATGACAGCCTTTCCCATGGAGTGAGAAAACATTTCATCTCCAAATTCTTGCTTTTCTTTGAAGATCTGCTTTCCACTTGTTTCAAGGATTCCGTCGAAGAAAACATGGCGTTTTTATTACGAGATCTGGTATCCAATTTATCATCCTTGCCAATAGACTCAAGTGACCCTTGATCGATACTTCCTCTCCTGCTAATAGAAAACTGAGGTGAACTGGTTGTTTCTGTAGTTTTCTTTATTTTGTTAAAACAGTTATCGCAGACACAATAAGGTTTGTTGGGATTTGGTGACATTGATGCCTTAACAGACTTCTTACTGCTGCACGAATGACAAAAAAAAAAAGAGTCCACAATTATAACAATTGTGGCACTTCCTTTTGAAAATGAATGGCACACGACAAACAGAACATACGGATCAGTCAACACCAAATACCCACTTATGCAGGCATATGGAAGCAATGAAATTTGTTCCACAAGTAATACTTTTTACACGTTTGTTTTCAGAGTATCCACTAGTGTTGGATTGTTTCTATCATTTGTATCCCCATGGCCTAAACGTCTATTTGCGGCTTTTCTTCAAGTGTAAATTCCACTTCTTAAAGTTTGAACTGCAACATGATATGCCCCACAAGATATCTCCTCAACAAAACTCTTCGACAGTTTTCCTTTTGAGCTTCCATAGCCCTCTTTCAAATACCCGCCTTCTTCATGAAACAATACATTTTGCAACATGATATCTTCACGACAACATGGTTGATTATGTTGAAAAGCTTTGATAAAATGAATGAAAAAATCTTAGACCATTGAATAGCTTGCAGTTGAAATAAGCTGTCATTTAAATCCACTTGAACTTTTCCACAATTCTTTGAATTTCTGATTAAAATGAAATAAGTTTTTTTTTAATCACTTTGAATTTGTCCTGAATCAATTTCTGAAAAGATAAATCCACAGATGAACCAACTAACGAACTGATGATAACTTGGACCAAACTTCACATGGATTACTTCTTGATAATCTGATGCATTCCAGCACAAGACAACTTGACTATAGACAGTCACTGCTTGAGAAATAGCCTAATGACACAGATACTTGCAATTGAAGCAACCTTGATGGTTTGACCAAGATTAGGTCAAACTTCCATCTGATCTTGTCCTGAACTAAATAGCCACACAATCTCCAAGTCATACCCTTGTCGTTAATCTCCCTGCAAAACCGTAAGCACACAGAGAAGAAGAAACAAGCAAAAATTGTAAAATATTTTTGGTGTTTTGGTTAGAGGTCAGTAAATAGAAACAAACATAAAAAAATTAAGAAAAACACAAGTGCTTGGTGATCTCCCTTAAAAACAAATCCAAAGAGGAGGGCGGGAGAACCAAAGTTTGTGATCTTGTTTGTGGTATGCAAAAAATGCAAATGATATGTGGGATCTTAGGGGTAAAAATTAAGGTATTACAGCTGCCCCTATTTAAGTTTTTTCTATCCAAAGATATGAAGATTGACATCTTTGTCTTGACGAGATAGAAGAGACTTAAATATAACAATAAACCTAATTTTTGGCCCTAAGAAACCACAAAACGATATGATTATGCGGATGATATGCAGACACGAGACCTCTGTGGGGAGAAAACGCCACAAGAGACAAACAAAAGCCGGGGAGCAAAGAGAAAAGACTCCACAAGATATGAGAAATATTACCTACTACCAACAAAGGGCAGGACGACAAAGGTAATAATCTCAAAATATACGAGAAATATCACCTACTACCAATAAGGGCATGACGACAAAGGTGATAAACTCGAACAGGGAGAGATTACCAACCATCAACCAAGTGATAGCTACGACAAGGTAACCAAATCTGACACATTACCTACTACCAACTAAATGGGCAGGACGACAAAGGTAATAAGGCAGCTACATCACCTACTACCAACTAAATGGGCAGGACAACAAAGGTGATAAGCTCAAAAAGAGGGATTACCAACTATCAACCAAGTGATAGTTATGACGAGGTAATCAACCAAAAAGGGGTACGAGAAATATTACCTACTACCAACAGAGGGCAGGACAACAAAGGTAATAAACCCGAAAAGAAAGGAGAGATTACCAACTATCAAACAAATGATAGTTACAACGAGGTAATTAAACCTGACTATATTACCTACTACCAACTAAATGAGCAGTACGACAAAGGTAATAATCCAACTATATCACCTACTACCAACTAAATAGGCAGGACGACAAAGGTGATAAGCTCAAAAAGAGGGATTACCAACTATCAACCAAGTGACAATTACGACAAGGTAATCAACCAAAAAGGTAACAAGCCTCAGTTATCAAAGAAAAGGACTAAAGTTCAATCCAGGAATAAACCAGAAAGAAACGGTCAAACAAGACTCATCCCGAGGAGGAAATATCTCAACTGGGGATTAATTCCATCCAGCCAAATAAATTGAGGAGGAAGGCTAAAACAAATATCTTCAACGAGACATAAAATCAGTGGGGAATTAACAAAGATAGGCATTTTTTGCTTACGGGTCGACACTCTAAATAGAGAGAGGACATACATGCTTTATGGAGACAACAACACCAGAGAGCAAAGAAGCACCAACACAAATGCAAGATGTATAATGCAACAACAAAATGCTATGCACAACAAATGAATGTGCATGCAATGCATATGAGTATCAATATGCTGACGAAACAGACATAAGGATAAACAGAGGGTGAATAAACATCACAACATCATTGAATACTCGGCTAATCTCAACAAGATGGAGATATCATCAGAAGCTCTGCTAGGGATTCGGCTGAAGAAATATTGCAAGAGATAAACAAAAGCCATCAAAGGAAAATAAATCCTACTACAAGGCTTAAATCTTGCTGGAGAGGAAGATACTACTTGGGGAGAAACCCAAATATCAATCTTCTAACAACGATGATCCACAAAGAAGATAATAACATAAACTCTTCTTTAAGGATGGAAGGAAAGTTATTGGGGAATCCGAACAACTCAAACCTTAGGACTCTTCTTGGGGATAAATAAAAAAATTCACAGGAACTTCCATTTCAAAGGATGAAGAGATCTGCTGCGGAAAAATAATAGATCCGCTAGGGATTATATAAACATTTACACAAAATCCACTAGGAAAACAGGGCAGATCTGCTGGAAATACAAGAGAAAAGCTTTCTGAGGATTAACCAATTCTGAGCACAGCATCCTGGACTTGTTGGGAAAATAGTAAAAGGTCAAATTGTGGGGGATTTTAGATCAATACTCATCATAAATGAGAAAAAACCCAACAGGTGACTAATATATCAGTACTCCTTAAATAGAGATATCATCAACAACTTCACTAGGGAATAGCCGCAATAGTGATGCACAATTTTCACTGGGAGGAATCTCTGAATAAAACAATCTAGAGAGAAGTGCACCCTGGACTTGTCGGGGAAATGAGAAATTAATATCACTACTCTATGATTGGAAATATTTGAAACAATAATGCACTGCCTCCGTTTGGGAATCAGCAAGGATAAATCTCTGGATAGAATAACCAGGAAAGAAAACATCCACAAGACAAGATAACACCCAACAAGCGGCTAATATGTCAATGCTTCGTAGAGGGAAATAACATTGCTCTCTGTTTGGGGACATCCAAAGCAACAACAACACGTCTAGAGGGTAAAACTCTGAGTGAGGATTCTTCATATGACTTATACTAGGGACAGCAAAAATGAATCTCTGTATGAGGATTACCATCAAGGAGAGGTGGACCTCAAAACTACTCAACTACCTGACCATAACATAATCAGCTGGGGAAGATCCGGATCAAGACCTAGCCAGGGAAAAACCAAACAACATTGGACCTTATGAATTCAACACATCATAACAAACATTGAAGGAACCCATCATCCTGTCAATAGCTAGTTATATGAACAAACTCTGCTGAGGAAATATCAACAAACTCTACTGGGGATCTGTCAATAAATTCTGCCAAAGGAACGAGAATGAACCCAGCTAAGGAAAACATTGATCTTGCCATTCTTGGAATAACTGTTGACATTCTTTTTTTTTATTCACAAATCAAAGGAAATTTTTTTTATACTTTAAAAATAAATAAATCAATTATTCACATTTTGTTTCAAAAATCATCATCAACAATAAATGAAATTTTGCAAACAGAAACAAAGTAAGAATTGCAAATAAAGGGACAAAGGCCCAAATTTTATGAATAGAATGGTAGTCCGCAAATGGCGTAACTCCGTGGATCATTACAAAGTTTGAAAAATGGTAAATACATGGAAAGGGTTACATTGAAATACAATGACCACTATTCTCCCTAACAACTTTGAATTCCACTATGCTTAAAACTTCAATTGAGGATGATTGAAGCAGAATCCTTGATAGAAGATGTTGCTTTAAATGATCAAGACTGGCCAGATGTAGTTACTTGCCATAATACCTAACTTTCGCCTAGATTGCCCTTTCGGGTTTTCAATCTACCGGGATGATTATTTCTGTTTTTGTCTCTAATTTTTGTCTGGACAGCCCTTTCGGGTTTTCAATCCACCGAGATGCTCATTTTTGCCTAAGCCGCCCTTTTGGGGTTTCAACTTAGCGAGTTGTTCTTTTATTTTTAGGCGAAGTATTTCTTGACTGAATCGGTATTTACAAGACGAGTGAACTCTTCACCATCCATAGTTGTAAGAAGTAATTCACCGCCAGAGAAGGCTCTCTTAATAACATATGGGTCTTCATAATTTGGAGTCCATTTGCCCCTAGAATCAGTGGTAGAAGTCGAGATCTTTTTGAGCACGAGGTCTTCCTCTCTGAACACACGAGGTTTAACCTTCTTATCAAAAGCTTTCTTCATTCTCTGTTGATATAGCTGGCCATGACACAAGGTCGTCATTCTTTTCTCTTCAATCAAATTCAACTGATCGTATCTGCTCTGACACCATTCAGCCTCAGACAATCCAGCTTCCATCAAAACTCTCATAGAAGGGATTTCAACTTCTACCGGGAGCACTGCTTCTATACCATAAACAAGAGAGAAAGAAGTTTCCCCTGTTGAAGTGCGGACGGATGTACGATACCTATGCAAAGTAAAAGGGAGCATCTCATGCAAATCCTTGTATGTAACAACCATCTTCTGAATGATCTTCTTAATATTCTTATTAGAAGCTTCAACAGCTCCATTCATCTTAGGTCTGTAAGGAGAAGAATTATGATGCTCAATCTTAAACTCATCGCATAATTCCTTCATCATCCTATTATTCAGATTCGACCCATTATTAGTGATAATCTTACTCAAAACACCATATTGATAGATTATTTGGTTCTTGATAAACCAGACCACTACTTGCTTGGTCAGATTGGCATATGATGACGCTTCAACCCACTTGGTAAAATAGTCAATAGCCACCAATATAAAACGGTGTCCGTTCGACGCTTTGGGCTTAATCATTCCAATCATATCAATTCCCCACATGGAGAAAGGCCATGGAGAAGAGATAACATTGAGAGGAGTTGGAGGCACATGAATTTTGTCAGCATAAACCTGGCATTTATGACATTTCTTCACATATTTGCAACAGTCAGATTCCATTGTCAGCCAATAGTAACCTGCCCTCAACATTTTCTTAGCCATTGCATGCCCATTGGCATGGGTACCAAAAGATCCTTCGTGAATTTCTTTCATCAACATGTCTGCTTCGTGTCTATCCACACATCTGAGCAAGACCACGTCATAATTTATTTTATACAGAACATCATCATTCAAGAAGAAACTACCAGCCAATCTTCTCAAAGTTTTCTTATCCTTCTTCAATGCCCCAAGTGCGTACTCTTGATTCTGAAGAAAGCATTTGATATTATAATACCAAGGTTTATCATCAACTACCTCTTCAACCGCAAACACATGAGTTGGTCTATCAAGACGCATAACATCGATTTTCGGCACATCATTCCACTAATTCACTATAATCATGGAGGATATAACTGCTAAAGCATCTGCCATTCGATTCTCTACTTTGGGTATATGGTGAAACTCAACCTTATTGATGAAAGTTGACAACTTTCTTGCATAATCTCGATAAGGAATCAAATCAGGTTGACGTGTCTCCCACTCCCCTTTAATCTGATTAATCACCAGGGCTGAATCTTCGTATACATCAAGAATCTTGATTTTTAAATCAATAGCTTCTTCCAAGCCCATAATACACGTTTTATACTCAACTGCATTATTTGTGCAAATGAACATCAACCTTGCAGTGAAAGGAATATGAAAACCATGAGGAGTAACAATTATTGCTCCAATACCATTGCCATACTCATAAATAGCTCCGTCAAAAACAAACCCCAACGGGATCCAGGTTCAGGCCCTTCATCAGGTAATGGTTCTTCACAATCTTTAACCTTTAGGTACATCACGTCTTCATCAGGAAAATCAAACCTGATAGGTTGATAATCATCAATTGGCTGGTGTGCCAAATGGTCAGCCAAAACACTTCCTTTTATCGCTTTTTGAGTTTGGTACTCGATATCATATTCTGACAACAACATTTGCCAACGAGCAATCCTCCCAGTTAAAGCAGACTTTTCAAAGTACTTGATTGGATCCATTTTGGATATCAACCAAGTTGTATGATTCAACATATACTGGCGAAGGCACTTGGCAGCCCAAGCTAAAGCACAACATGTCTTTTCAAGCATTGAATACCGAGACTCACAATCGCTGAACTTCTTGCTTAAATAATAAATGGCAAATTCTTTTCGACCAGATTCATCTTGTTGACCCACAACCTATAGACTCTTCCAGCACAGTCAAATACATGATCAAAGGTCTTCCTTCCACGGGAGGAGACAAAATCGGAGGTTCAAGCAGATACTCTTTAATTCTTTCAGAAGCTTTCTGACAATCGTCTGTCCATACACAACCTTGATCTTTGCGGAGAAGCTTGAAGATCGGCGCACATGTGGCAGTCATATTGGATATAAATCGGGAGATATAATTCAAACGTCCCAAGAACCCTCTTACTTGTTTTTTTGTTTTGGGCACAGGAATTTCCTGAATTGCTATAACTTTACCAGGATCAACTTCAATGCCTTTTTGGCTGACAATAAAGCCCACCAACTTTCCAGAACGGGCACCAAAAGTGCATTTATTAGGATTCAGACGGAGCTTAAACTTTCTCAAACGTTGAAACAGCTTCAGCAAGTACTCAATATAATATTCTTCAGTCTTCGACTTACAAATCATATCATCCACATAGACCTCAATTTCTTTATACATCATATCATGGAACAGAGTGGTCATAGCTCTCTGGTACGTTGCACTAGCATTTTTCAAACCGAAGGGCATCACTCTGTAACAGAATGTTCCCTGGGGTGTAATGAATATTGTTTTCTCCATATCCTCGGGTGCTATCTTTATCTTATTATAACCGGAAAATCCATCCATAAATGAAAAGATATTGAACTTAGCAGTATTATCTACCAGCATATCAATGTGTTGCAGTGGAAAATCATCTTTCAGACTAACTTTATTCAAATCTCTATTCGACGCACATCCAGACTTTTTCGTCTTTCTTTGAAACAGGCACAATCTTGGCAACCCATTGAGGATACTTACAAGTCACAAGAAAACCAGCATCAGTCTGCTTTTGAACCTCCTCTTTGATCTTCACAGCCATGTCGGAAGAGTTCTTATCAATTTCTGCTCATAGGTGGACATTCAGGCTTCAATGACAAATGGTGCTCCACACTATCAGTATCTAGACCAGGCATGTCTTGATAGGACCAAGAAAACACGTCAATATATTCTCTAAGAAGCTCTGCTATCCTCTTCTTAACATCTGACTGAAGCAATTCCCCAATATTGACTTCTTTTATATCATCCTCTGAACCCAGATTAACCAATTCTACCGACTCTTCATGAGGCTGAATGGCTTTTTCCTCATGCTCAAGCAACCGACAAATTTCATCTGGAATCTCCTCAATATCCTCTTCTTTATCTCCAAACACAGGGAAGTCAAAGTTGGGAGAGGGCACAGGGTCATTGTTTTCAATGGGTTAAAAATCAATCTGCACAATGATTTATGTTTGATTTTAGAATACGAACAAGAAGTGAAAGTATTATGCAGATAAAATTGATTATCCCATTATTATTATTATTAACATTATCATTTTTTGGTTTTTTATGTTACCATTTTTCAGAAATAAAGCAAAAAGGGAAAACATAATATGGATAAACAAAATAACATTTTCTTGATGATGATAAAGATTGAAACAAAACCCTCACAAATTCACTTTCACCTTGGGCAGAGTGAAAGGATTTTTTAAAAGAAACAAAAACAAATTACTTTAAAATATGAATAACAGTGGGAACATCAACAACTATCCAATTCTGGCAGATCTGTCCATGTGTCACGAAATTCAGAAGTTCTTCCTCTTCATCATCTTCAATGATGGCAGCAGTGCAGTGATCTTTGTTGATGAATCTGGAACTGTGAAAGGCCTTATTGATATGCTTCAAATCTCTTCTCACCGTACCAGGCGCAAAGCCTAAACCAGTTTTGCCTTGGTTATCAACCACTTCAATAACTCGGCCCCAACCGTCAGACCGACCAGTCTCTAATACATGCAGAGCATCTTTCAAAGAATACATGGGCAACCCATTCTTCTTAACAGTTTTATCATCAACAGAAAGAGCTTAGAACGGAGTCCCAACAGTTTCGTCGGCATCAACATATGAAAAGGATGAAAGATGGCTCACCAGCATCGCTTGCTCGCCTCCAACAATTACCAACTTGTCATTCTTAACAAATTTCAATTTCTGATGAAGAGTCAAAGTCACTGCCCCAGCTTCATGAATTCAGGGTCGGCCAAGCAGACAACTATAAGCAGGACGAATATCCATTACTTGAAAAGTAATTTGGAAGAAACATGGTCCTATCTTGATTGGAAGATCAACCTTTCCAATCACAGTTTTTCTAGATCCATCAAAATATTTAACCACAACCCCGCTATACCTCATGGGAGCACCTTGGTATGAAAGCCTCGACAAAGTAGATTTTGGCAACACATTCAAAGAAGAGCCAGTATCAACCAACACATTGGAAAGTGCATCTTCTTGACAGTTCATAGAGATATGTAAAGCCAAATTGAGATTTCTCCCCTCCTCAGGTAACTCCTCATCACAAAAACTCAAATTATTGCATGCTGTGAGGTTGGCAACAATGCCATCAAACTGAATAACAATCACATCATGTTCAACATATGCTTATTCCAATACCTTCTGCAAGGATTCCATATGAGCCTCAGAATTCATCAGTAGGGACAACACTGAAATCTTGGACGGGGTTTGCAAGAGTTGATCTACCACACTGTACTCACTCTTCTTGATCAATTTCAAAACCTCATCCTCATAAACCTTCTTATTCAAACCACTGGACTGGCCGGAAGTATCAACATTACTCTCATCTTGAGGTTATTTGCCATCAACAACATTCTCCGCAATCTTTGGAGGCTCAGAAGCAAAAACTCGACCACTCCCAGTCACTCTACTAACATCAGCGATGCTTACCACAGAAGACAAAGAAGGAATAGGAACTTCCTTACCATCTTCTACCATGGTAGCATTGTACTTATACAGAACAACCTTGTCAGATTCATAGGGTACTGGACCGGGCAACCGAATAACCAAAGCTGTAACAGAAGTCTTCCGACTTTCATAAGAGATAACAACTCGTTCAAGAATATTAAAGTGTGGCAAAATAACATTCACCTCATTCTAATATTCATCTCTTTATCAGTGACCTCAATCAAATTCTGATCCATCATCCCTTGAATATCCCTCTTTACTATCACACAACCACGCGGATTCAATGAACAGTAGCAACAAGGTTCATAATCATGATCAATATCATGATTCACTCAAAAGTGCATGCATTTCCACAAGAGATCTTCTAATCCAACGGATATCAAAAATTTTGAATGTATCAGGACAACCATAAACCATATTCACAAACGCCTTACCATGATTGGGCAATAGATTCGATTGTACATTAGGATTGGTGTCTTCGAAAGACAAAATACTACTTTTAACCAACCTTTGCACTTCCATCTTCAATGGATAATAGTTCTCAGTATCATGCCCAACTCCTCCCTGATGGAAAACACAGTGAGCTTCGGGCTTATACCACCACGACGAATCTTTTGGAGCAGCAGGCGGTGCACGGGTCTGAACAAGATTCTTGTGATTTAAACCAGGAAGCAATTTTGTGTAGGTCATCGGAATTGGATCAAATTCCTTCTGAAAATGGCCCCGTTGATTTTTCTGTTGGTGAGAGCGTTGTTGGGAAGGAGCTTCCTGAACAACAGGAGTTGAATTGATAACAGGAGAAACAAATGCAACATGTTACTGATGACTGTTTCTATTGCGAGGTCTTCTATACTTCTCTCGAGAAACAACATTGGTCTCTCCTTCTTTCTTCTTGGCAAATCCACCAACATATTTCTTGGAACTTCCAGCAGAATTACCATCTTTTGACAAACGTCCTTCACAGACACCCTCTTCCAATCTCATCCCCATATTAACCATCTCAGTGAAATCACTCGGGGCACTAGCAATCATACGCTCATAGTAAAAAGGACTCAGAGTTTTCAAAAAGATCTTAGTCATCTCTTTTTCTTCTAAATGAGGATTGATCTGAGGAGCAATCTCGCACCATCTCTGTGCATATTCTTTTAATGTCTCCTTATCTTTCTGAGCCATTGCTCGAAGCTGGTCATGATCGGGAGCCATATCCACATTAAATTTATACTGCTTTACAAAAGCCTCACCCAAATCTTCGAAAGTACGAATTCGAGTACGGTCGAGTCCCATATACCATTTCAAGGCTGCACCAGACAAACTGTCTTGAAAGTAGTGAATGAGAAGCTGATTATTATCGGTCTGAGTCAACATTTTGCGAGCATACATAGTCAAATGACTCATCGGAAAAAAGTTACCCTTATACTTTTCAAAGTCAGGGACCTTGAACTTATGTGGGATCTTCACATTAGGAACTAGGCCTAACTCATGGGCATTCTTCCCAAACAATTCTTTACCCATCAAAGCTTTGATTTCTTTCAGCGTTTCAGAAAATTGATCTTGAATCTCTTCCATCCTATCATAAGCACTGACATTCTCGCTCGAAGCAGTGTGGAAAATTTGTTTTTCACCAAAAGGAATGGTATGGACCACAGGCGGAGGTACAGACATCACAGGCTGAATGGTAGGAACAACAAGAATCTCAGGAGGTGGTGGTGGTGGTGGTTGATAACCTTCAGGAACAAAGTTAAAAGGCATGCCCCAGGGGAAGCCAGGAGGCATGGAGTGTTTAGGAACACTAGTAGGAGCCACGAAGATGGGCGTAGAGACAATCTCAGAAATGATTGTCCTTTGCACAGGAGTTGAAAGCGGAGGAGGAAGGGGTGGCTGATTCTGAGCAGCCACCAATGCTTCCATCCTAGCAATGAGTCTCTCCAAACTATCCTTCAAAGTTGTCACTTCCTCACGAAGCTCACGGTTCTCTTGATGCAATTGATCCATCTTTTTCTTTAGATTAGCTCGAGTATTGCACTGATACGACAACTTGGCTGAATGAAGACCAAAGGGAAACATAAGATACCTAGAAAAGGCAAAACACAATGCACAATGATGCAAATGCACATGAAAAATGTAAATGTTTCATTCAACTTTCAAGGATCTTTAAAATATAAATCAATTGCAAACATCGTAAAGAAATAACACTTTTTTTCAAATACTGATAAACATCTCATTTTATTGAAGATTGGAAAGCGCTACACTTGGAAGTTCAAGTTACAAAGGATCAAAATACAATAAGAAAAAGCTAGATCCTAAAGATCCTAAGGAGCATTTGATGACGATCCAAGATGATACTTCTTCACAGCACGTCGCTCAAGCAACTCAATCAAGTCATCTTTCTCCTTCACATGCTTTTGTAACTCTAACTTCTCAAGGTTTGAAGCATGAAACTTGGATTCCCAAAGATCTTTTTCTTCCTTCATCTTGGCCAAAGCATCTTGAAGAGTCTTCACATCATCAGAAGGAATAGGGAGTGCTGTAGCGACCACTGTAGACATGGGTTTCTCAAAAGAATAAGGGATTTTAAGCTCTTAGCTCTCTCTTTCACCCAAAGCGTATAAGGCTCCAAGGCAATGTAAACTTGTCTCCCAAGTTGTCCTCTACCCATCCTATGAATCTTAGTCCAAGCATGAGCCATCCTTCCTCTCAAACCAAGAGAGTTATTCCCTTCTTGGAAAAATAAACCCTCTAAGTAAATAATTTTAGACTTATCCTTCATCATATAACCAAGCTGACGACGAGCTAAACTCGGGTTGTAGTTAATTCCTCCTTGTGTGCCAAGAAGAGGCACATTGGAGAATTTCCCACAACTATCAATAATCTAGACACCATCATAAACAGAAAAAGATCAAGTAATGTCAGCATGAGTAAGGGACATAATCCTCTGAGACCACCTTAAACAACTCTTATTCTCCTTGAAAGCCGATGATTGTGGCAAGTGCGAAATAAACCACTTGTACAACAGAGGTTGCAACAAACAATGGTACCATTCCCCTTATAAGTCCTATGATGGATGAAGAAGTAAGTATCACCAAGTAAAGTCGGAACAGGGTTCCCAATCAAGAAAATCCTAATAACGTTAACATCCACAAAGTTGTCAACATTAGGGAATAAAACTAGTCCGTAGATAAGCAAAGCAAATATAGCCTCAAACCCCAATGTGCTACCAGCTTTAGCAAATAAAGTGGCTTTCCCAATCAAGAACTTAGAAGTCAAACCCTTTATGCCTCCCTTAACCTTAAGGTTAACATCTATATCAGACTTCGTCAAATAGGTGGCCGCATCAATTTATTGAGGCTTAAGAGCTTCCTCCAAACCAGTATAAGGAACCTTATCAGAAACTGGTATACCCAACAGATAAGCATACTCTTCCAAAGTCGGCATGAGCTGATAATCATGAAAAGTAAAGCATCGGTAGACAGGATCAAAGAATTGCACTAGGGTGATGAGAATTCTATCTTCAATGTTGGTAGAAAGAATAGATAGAAGTCTCCCACGACGAGATCTGAAGCCTGCACGATCAACTACCAAAGACACTAGCTTTTTTAAATCTGTAAGATTGGGAGCTTTGAAACAGTACTTCTGAGTGTTTCTCCTTCCAATGTCCATGATCACAATATCTACAATGTTTCCAAAGGAAAATCTCTAAGATCCTTGAAAACTGACTGAAACAAAATGTCCATGAATGCATGCGTGCATGTATGCAGCAACCACAAACAAGATCACACAAGGCACACGGGTTCAAGGTTCCGAGTCACGAGCTTGGAGTCAAGGTTAAGAACCTCCCACAATGGTACGTACTAGGGTTTATATCCACATGTAGAACAAGGTTCTAAAAAGTTCTTAGAGTCATAGATCCATCTTTTGGATATTATCGGCTTAAACGACTACTCGTCAACCAACAATATTCTCAAGTGAAACTCGTCTGAGTGTGGTATCACGTAACAAATGATTCAATTCTAGACCTGAATAGCCACCGTACCACGTCCTAATGAGGCCAAGATGGGTTAAAGGTTATATGGTCCTCAGCTTCTCAGGCTCCATGGTCGGAAAAAGTAATGTCAAATACAACTACTCGTATGACATCAGTAATCCCAAACGGGCCTCCACTGAGCAGGGGATCTCAAGTCAGCTTAGTAAGGACTACTCAACGTAAGCCGAACAAAACTATACCACCCTGCTATCATAAGTGCACTCAAGTCCTGGTATAGGATGTATCTCACCACACAGGTCACCAAGCACCGAAACAGAACAAGCAATAACAAACAAATCAAATAAAAAGCGATAAATAAATCAAACTAGGCTGAACCCACTAGGAACCAGACATCCCCAGCTGAGTCGCCACTTTTCTGTAGCGGTAAAAATTGTGAGTGTAAGCTATTGATTAACTTAACTCGAAATCGCAAGGGTCGCCACCACACTTTTATTTTTATCCAAAAAGGAACAGAAAAAGAGCGAACAAAACCTAAACAAGTTCTAAACAAGAACAAACAGAGAATGGGTAAGGGGTTGGTTACGTAAAGGGAAGGTGTTAGCACCCAAAACGTCTATAGTACTCTATAGGAACCCTTTGAAATATATACACTTTTTGGTTTGAAAAGGTTTGTTTAAAAAGAGATTGGGGAGGTGAGAAGAGAAGTATTTTTTAAGATTTTTGTGTTTGGAGAGACTTGTCGCCTCATTCCTACGTACCCACAAAGTGCAATATAGGATCAAAACCTCGTAGTTCGTGGTACAAATAACAAAATATGTTTGTTATGATTCATTTTATCTTGAAAAGACAACCTGCCATTCTCAAGAGAGAATACTCAACTAATTACCCAAAGGTATGGGAAAGAGACATTTGCATCACATTAAGATGGAGGATTTGCTTGGATTAAAAATTAACAAGACTATCACTTCAACATCTAAGTGGAAAATGACCATACTTTACACAAAATACCATGGTTAGGAATTTTACATCTCATCGAAGAAGATGACTCATGTCTAATCTTTTTGAAAAGTTAAAAAGAAAAAGGTGCATAAAAGCACAAAAACTTTGAATGAGTTTTGTATTTTTTAAGTCTTTTTGAAATTAGTCAAAGTATAATTAACATTGATTGACATTTATTAAAGAAAAAAACAAAGTTTGAAAATCACTTGACCAAAGTCAAGGTTTTATTATGAATGTGGTTTTGAGTTTGAAAACAAGAAGGTTTTGAAAAAAGGGAGAAGATTTTGAAAATTTAAGAAGGGGTGGAGAAGAAGAGATTATCCTAGTGCGTAAAATAAAAGCTAAGGTAAGAAAGATATAACCACATGGAGACACTCTTCAAAGCATAATAAGAAAGGAATTCCATCCTTTTGAGCCAATAAGCAAGTCAAATAAAAGCTAGAATACCAAACTCCATAATGATCGAAAACGTAAGGGAGAGAATCCTAATTCTAAGTCCATAAGTCCATAATCAAGCTAAGAAGTCTAAGCGTAGAGATCCTCCAACGCAAGGGATAGTGACCATAGTCCAAAACTTAAGAGCACAAGCCTTTTAGTGGTTTAAGCTTTTATTAATCATTTTGGGTCCGAATGGACAAAAGAAAAGCAAAAGCACAATATAAATGGTCCAAGTGGTCAAAAGAAAAATGACATAAACATAAACATGATATGATATAATGAGTAATGAGCAATAAGAAATAAAGAGAGGTAGGGAGCAAGAAAGAAACATAAACAATATATCACAATAACATCACAAAAGTATCAATGCCATAAGCCTTCAAAAGGTAACTGATTGAGTATTTTCCGTCTCGCGTCATGAACTATAATGGATGAACAATGTATTTAAGCCAAGTTTAATGAAGACTTGTTAGAAGATTAATAGAATCAAATCCTCTACGCAACAAGCTTCATAGATTTTGAATCTAATACAAAAGATCAACTATCCTTGGGCTTACAATCATAAGTTTGGGCCACGAAAGTTCATGTTCCGATTCGGAGAGGGACAAATGTAGCGCTATGTTAACCAATCGCCAAGTGACTTATATAGAAGTCACCCTACTCGAGGTCAGTCAATAACAATGTTAGTGCTAACACATGTTAGAGAAGTGGTATGTAAATCACTCTCCTAAAACATGCCACACAAAAAGAAAAAAAAGGGAACGGTCTAATCATAATCGAGATTTCACATTGATTTATCAAAGGAAATCTATCACGATTCCAAAGTCTGGAGAATGATCCAAATAATCATTCACCCATAGATTTGAAATAATGAAGATTAAATATCTTCAAAAATAAACAATCATCGATTTGGAGATCTCATCGACCAACACGTCTCTTGGGGGATTTGGATCATAGAAACTGAACTCAATTTGACAACTCATGAAGCAACTTACAAACCAATGCTTTGACAGACTTCTGCTCCTCGGGCTGACTATAGGAAGTTAAATGCTCGAATATTAGGTACATAGAGAGAGCAAGGGCAACAAGCACAAATATACTTGCACTGAAGACTCTCCAGCTAACAGTTCTTGTAGACTCCATACCTATATCGGGCCACATACTCCCAGACGTGCTAGTGGACTCAACAACAGTAAAAGGAAATATGCAGGAACATAGAATACCCAACAAACCCATTCGCCATTTCCTCAGTTTTTTAAAGGATAGGAAGACTTCTTCGCTACAGAGATTAATGAACTCGTTACAGCTAGCATGTTTGCCAAGCTCTCCTGCGATATATGAGAAGCAACTACCTTGTTTGCAGACATTTCTTTTATGATGTTCCCACTTGCAGTTTCAGACTTACACTTTGTAACGTCTACGTCCTTATTCGAAGTATATTTATTCTGTACCAAGTTATGCTTCTACAAACATCAACTATATACCACTCCAAGTTTAGATGATTCGACTGTCCAAAATTCAATTTGGTCACTATCACAGTCTGTAGCAGCCCAAGGCGGGTTGGAATTTACTACTTTCAGAATTCCAAATGAACTCAAAACATCTTCTGAATTAGATCTATTACAAGGAAGTTCGTGTAGAGGAAACTTCATACAAGTTAAACTCTCAGGCAAACACCCCAAGGTGGTCTCATTGGAAAGTTGAAATTGTTTTGGTTGATTTTGATAGCAGCAAAGAAAATTACATCCTGATCATTCTTCTCAAAAATTCCAGCATCATGATATTGGTTCCAAGTTCAATTGTTTTAGCAACAACGTAAAGTTCAGGATTCCTACAAGCAACAATCAATGGTGTTTTTCCTTCCCTATCCATATACTCAAGGTCTTCACTAGTACTGCCGATAGAATTTTCGCAACATACTTACTCAAATCAAGCTTAACCGACTTCAAAAGAATTCCAACAGACTCCAATATAATCTTTGGGTTGAGCTTAAGCATTTTAACAGCGTCAGGCAAAACAATAATTCCAAAATCATTATGTGATATTTGCAAATACAGTGGATGAAATGCTTCGGTGAGACTCTTTTCAGGCTTTTCTTTTGTACTCAATATTGCATTAACATAAATATCAAGAAATGTGGGCTTTGAGTTTTGTTCTGTCATCTTTGGTCTATCAACATGATGACCAACTTGAAGACGACGAGAGACTGAATAGATCTTCCAAACTATTCTGAAGCGATGTTCCAGTTAGACCTCGGCGGCAGTGCGATGATAGGGCAATAGTAGTCTGGCTCAGTTCAACGTGATGCTTGACGTGTATTGCTCGTGGTGGTATGGTTCCAACTCATTCATGACATTTTGACAAAACTTCAACAGGCACACATTGTCCCTGCTAGTTTCTGATAAAATGGGATTTCTTAAACAACAAATATACTTCTAAATGATTTAAACCCCAGCTGTACCAATTTCCAATCATTCTCCTTGAATGCATTAAGTTCCAAATTCATAAGTGATTCTTCTAAAATGGACACTATCATTATTAGTTACTGCAGACTTCAAATCCCATAAATACTCAAACTGCTGAGACACATTGGTAGTAATTCAACTGAATGCCCAAACTACATGACAACCTTTGCCATGGAGTGAGAAAACATTTCATCTCCAAATTCTTGTTTTTCTTTGAAGATCTGCTTTCCACTTGTTTCAAGAATTCCGTCGAAGAAAACCTGGCGTTTTGATTACGAGATCTGGTATCCAATTTATCATCCTTTCCAATAGACTCAAGTGACCCTTGATCGATACTTCCTCTCTTGCTAATAGAAGACTGAGATGAACTGGTCGTTTTTGTAGTTTTCTTTATTTTGTTAAAATAGTTATCGCAGACACAATAAGGTTTGTTGGGATTTGGTGACATTGAAGCCTTAATAGACTTCTTACTGCGCGCACGAATGACAAAAAAAATGAGTCCACAATTATAACATTTATGGCACTTCCTTTTGAAAATGAATGGCACACGACAATCAGAACATATGGATCACTCAACACCAAATACCCACTTATGCAGGCTTTTGGAAGCAGTGAAATTTGTTCCACAAGTAATAGTTTTTACACGTTTGTCTTTCAGAGTATCCACTAGTGTTGGATTGTTTCTATCATTTGTATCCCCATGGCCTAAACGTCTATTTGCAGCTTTTCTCCAAGTGTAAATTCCACTTCTTAAAGTTTGAACTGCAACATGATATGCCCCACAAGATATCTCCTCAACAAAACTCTTCGACAGTTTTCCTTTTGAGCTTCCATAGCCCTCTTTCAAATCCCCGCCTTCATCATGAAACAGTACACTTTACAACGTGATATCTTCGCGACAACATGATTGATTATTTGAAAAGCTTTGATAAAATGAATGAACAAATCTTAGACCATTGAATAGCTTGCAGTTGAAACAAACTGTCATTTAAATCTACTTGAACTTTTCCACAATTCTTTTAATTTCTGATTAAAATGAAATAAGTTTTTTTTAATCACTTTGAATTCGTCCTGAATCAATTTCTGAAAAGATAAATCCATAGATGAACCAACTAACAAACTGATGATAATTTGGACCAAACTTCACATGGATTGCTTCTTGATAATCTGATGAATTCCAGCACAAGACTAATTGACTATAGACAGTCACTGCTTGAGAAATAGCCTACTGGCACCGATACTTGCAATTGAAGCAACCTTGATGGTTTAACAAAGATTAGGTCAAACTTCCATCTGATCTTGTTCTGAACTGAATAGCCACACAATCTCCAAGTCATACCCTTGTCATTAATCTCCCCGCAAAACCTTAAGCACACAGAGAAGAAGAATCAAGCAAAAATTGTAAAATATTTTTGGTGTTTTGGTTAGAGGTCAGTAAACAGAAACAAACATAAAACAATTAAGATAAACACAGGTGCTTGGTGATCTACCTTAAAAAAATCCAATAAGGAGGGCAGGAGAACCAAAGTTTGTGATCTTGTCTGTGGTATGAAAAAAATGAAAATGATATGTGGGATCTTATGGGTAAAAATTAGGGTATTACAGCATCCAATCCTGGCATATCTCGGTAGGACTGTAACACCCTGTATAATATTTATCTAGAATAATACCATACAAGTGTTTTATTTGGTACTGACACAATCATAAGTGTCTAATGAGATAATTCACATACTTGACTATTTCTAATACATAAACACAACCTATGGTACAAAGCATGGAAATTAGCCAAAACAAGAAAAATCTAAGAATAAGGTACAATATTCCTCATTGTACAAGAAAATAATATACAGCGAAATAAGCTTAACTAAGCTTCTCTTGAAACATCCACGCTTAGCTCCACTTGTAAATCAAACTTGCAAATAAAACCTGAAAAATAACAACAATATTGGGGTGAGATAATAATCTCAGTGAGTTCCCCTATCTTATGGGTTCCCTTGGCTCTACAGGGTACATGCAATCAAACGGATCCACCGTGGATCTGGGGTTTTCTCACGGTCTGTTGCAAATACACAATAATGGGTAATATCATCATTAGTAGTCCCTTGACTCACCAATGAGATAACAACAAGTACACAAACAACATAAACAGATCAAACAACCAGGTATGCAGACCCGTACCCACGTACGAGGAATCCAGAAGTAGTATCTTCCTGTCTACATAGGCCACGCATATCACACCCTCGATGAGTAACCAAGTGCCTAGCGTCAAGAGACTGACACAAGCACACAGTACGATGAGTAAGATGAGTCCAAAGTGATACACGCCTAAGTGGCCACGGAAACCCATCCGTCAATCATCAATATGCATAAGTTTATCGGCGAGTGCAAAGACGCCTACATGACTGCACAAGCCCACCAGGAGAAAGCCTAGTGGTATTGTCTACATGACACCACTATAGGTGAGTAACGGAGTGAAATTGCTTTCATGGCATCACAACCCCACCATACCGATCACGCAGATGTGTTAACGGCGAGTGGGTAAACGCCCTATAAGACCCCCACAAGCACATTGCAACGGTAGCTCAGGTGTATACCGAGCACGCAGATGAGTTAACGGCAAGTGGGAAATACGCCCTGGTGAACCCTCACAAGCTCATCGCAACGGTATTCTTCGGAACAAGTTCGGTATCCCTCAGATCAAGTCCGAAAAATCAGGTGAATCACCACCTAGTAGCTGAGGCCTACTCCGATTCAACCATACATCACAATCACATCACATCCGAACGTTCAACCAGAACGAACGGGAACAAGCAAAGAAATGGTCACATCACAACATTTATCAACATAATTCATTATATTCAACACATATACAAGGAAGACATAACAAGTGATCACCTCAAGCCATTAAGCAAGCCATAATCAATATATAAGCATAACATGTTAACCATAATCAATATAGTAATTCACAAACATTTCAAGGCATACAAGCCACTACTACCCTCTACCAAGCATCTTTGGTTAACTCATGGTCTCACACACCATTTAATACCTCATTGGATTATCTTGCCAAAGGCTTTAGACTCGTATTAATCGGATTCCAGATCCTTGAGTTTTGGTGGAAACAAAATTACATACATTACATATCTCTATTTATCTTATCAATCCATAGCATATAGCCATATTTCTACCTCACCATCACAAAGAGAATTGAAATAGATTTCCAATGCTTCTGACCGTGCCCCAATCCGAGTTACGGTTCTCAAGTTACGACGAAAATACGAAAACAATGTTTTGTTGTCTCCAGTCAGTTTCGCCCGGCGAAGCAGGCTCGCCTCTAGCTCGCCCGGCGAATCTGGACGAACCAGAACTCTCCCAAAACGTGTTTGGGACCTAAAAATGATCAAAACCTTCAACCCGTATGATATTATTGCACCCAATGACCCAAAATAACATGTTATAACACATTTAGACATGCATTTCATCAAATCATCATGTATCAATCATCCAATCCTCACCAAACCCTAACACCCCAATTTCTTTTCCACCAATTTCTACCCCAAAGTTTCTAACTAATGGAACTCACCTTTGATTCAAGAAGAGGATGAATTGATGATGAAGAATGATGATGATCAATAAGCTTCCTTCTCCCTCTTTCTCTTTTCCTCTTCTCTGTTTTTCTTCTTCTTTACTAACTTCTTTCTTTTTCTTTCTCTTAACAAATATATATATATATATATATATATATATATATATAATACTTATTATATAATATAAATCCAATAGGGTAAACTATCTCCAATTGATATTTTGTCTTCTAACGCCAATTGATCAATTATTAGAGTTACCATAAAATTCTCCCTCAAACTAATAATTATTGATCTGTCTCTTTGATAAATAGTTGATCTCTTCAGAGCTCTCCAATTGCTCTATTGATCCCAATTGACAACACTTAGAGCACTTAGGATATTCCATTATTCCAATTAATCAAAGATAAAGTACATAGGAACTCATTTGATCTCATCTAATATCCAATTGAGCATTTAAATAATATGGGTTATTACACTCTCCCCCCCCCCTAAATTGAAATTCTCCCCCGAATTTCCTTCGCTCAACAATAACCACGACTTGTATCACTATCTTAGATCCATACTTAACTTTACTTCCTTTCAAACTTCGTGTCCTTAGTTACACTCTTGTTCCAATATTGGGTTACATCCAACTTTGCATTTTCCATAATTCATCGGTCACATTCCACTGTGCAACTCAATTTCTAACAGTGGAACACTACAAATTCTTAAGCACCACCAATTAATTAACCGTTCACGAGAAACACACTAATCTACTTGGATCCTTACTAACCAACGGTACAAGAAACTAACTGACGTCCTATAGTAGAACAATTTCTTTGCCAATACACAATATCTTAACATTTGTCCAACACTCTCTAGACGATAAAGATGCAGGAGTTACACCGTTACCACCATAACATACCCCACTCCAAATCCATTCTAAACTCGAAACAATTCATCCAAATATATCTTAACAACCTTCGGTTCTGGTTATCACATTCCAAATTGATTCTTCTTATGGAATTTCCGACTGACTCAAGGTTTCATGTTGATTCTAGATCTCAACTCAAAATTACGTAACACCAACACAGAACTTCAATCACACGCGAGACACCACTCGTCAAAACTTAAACTATTCAAAGCACAATTGCGAGTTTCCACACTACTCACCAATTCGCCTACGACACTCCGCACGCATATACACCGTCGAAGTCCATATCACGCTTCTTAAGTTACATGCTTAACTTCGGAACACCCAATCCTCACTCTTACTTGGAAGGATAACCTTCAAAATTCCTCCTCTGTGTAAAACACAACTGCACACAACTGGTACCACTCCCACAGTCTAAATCCAAAACCATGAACTCACGGAAGATAACAAATACGAAACTCTGACCAACCACTCATAACTTAATAACACCAATTACGCGCCGAATTATTCCTTGCGAGCTTAATACTTCGCGAGTATTTTCTAACCTCGTCCTTAAGACTCTCTACAGTGATGATAATAATACACTTAAGAGTTTCCCACACTTAACACAATCACACAAGATTATTTCTCCAAAAGTTAAACTCCCTCGTCGTCTGAATAATTAGTCAACTACGCAACACCTTTCCACAATTCCGATTTCAAAACATAATTTCGTCTTTCATTTACTTGCAATCTTGTTTTCCATTCACACAATACTCTCCCCTCGGAGCAACATAAGGTAACAAAACACAGATGATGGTTCTTAAGAGATTCCATAATTTACCCACACGTTAAACGATTAACCGTCTGAGTTAATCGGTTAACTTCTTAAAATTCAAAAGTAATTGCAACTCAAAACCATCAATCCGACTTGTTCTAACTTGAAATATCATTCTCAACTCGTGGCTTCATAACATGTATAACATTCACTAACCATACAAGGTTAAAACATTCAGACGACACACTCCAACCAAGTAACAAGCCAAAAATTCCGAATTCTGACGTGGTCACCCTACAAAACTTCAGCGGGATTGTTCCTTGTTCTGCTTAAACAACTACGCTAGTTAAAAGCCAATAATGACGACATTATAGGGTTTTAACCACCACTCATACTTGATTCGTCCACAAACAAAACCCAACACACAACCATTTCATGATACCACAAAAGCGACAGGCATATCATGTCAGCATACAACCTTGTCCTCTCACTTCGTACACCTTAACCGGAATTTCTTTCCTTCCACTATCCCTTGCACACTATACTTACACCTAATTACTTAATGGAAGATTCGCAACCGACAATTCTCATTAGCTACTTACAAAACCCTTCCAGTATAAACCGTTCCATGATTTACACTTAGTCCGTAATAAGTCCTGATTTGCTTCTCGTTGTTTACCGCAATCTTGCTTCTTAAAAAAAATACAAAATTCACTGTTCCACAAAGTACATCCCTTCACACTTGTCTCAAGAATGAGAATCCATCACGTACACTTGTGACCACGGTGCTACTACTATGCTTGTTCTCAATACTAAGGTGTAACTCTTCTCATTCCACGTTATACTATTAGAGTTCTCACGGGCGAACCATCCTTGATTACACTTCCTTAACTTAAGCCTTAACAACTACTCAATAGCTCTATTGCACATTCGTCCAAAAATGTATTCCGTTGTCATTTCCTCATAATATACTGTTGATACCGTCTTCTACATCGTGCTTACTTTCGCTCTCCATTGTAATCCTCTTAGGTCCAAATATAAAACCATCTTACTAAGATTCCCTTAAATCCAAGGTACTTACATAGTTTCTTAATACAAATTTTTTCCGGTCCATATCACTACACTTTCCGTTACTAAATGAAGCTCATTCTTTCTCCAACACAATACCTTATATTGTTTCCTTGGGTAATTTAACAATTCCAAATTGGTATCTTACTGAATACGGAGTCTTAATTTAATATCTCGAACTTAATCTCTCTACACATCTGAATATGCGCGACTTATCTCATACCCTTCGTTCGACACATACTTGTTTCACTTGAAGCATGTAAACACATCCTTGTGTTCCTTCACACACTTCTCTACTACTTTTGGTTCCCATAAAAGTCGAACGTCCTTAACTCTCTACTTTTGACCAGTTGGAAGATATTGTTCTGAACACATTCCTTGAGGTGCTCTTATCTATTCAAGATACCATAGCAACCTTAGAACAGAAACACCAATAACTATCTCACTTCCGGACCTTACTTCACACGTTCCACAAAACAACTTTTCTTTTCCTCAGAATAAGATTACTTGAAATTCTTATCCGTATCAGTTGTCAATCCAATCTTACTAGCAATCTTACATATTCCTCAACACCTTGACCAATCCTCCGATAGAGAAACTTAACTTTCAGACTCCATAAATTCCAAAGAATTTTCCAAATCAAAACTTCTACCAAAACCTCACTGAGCTGACCAAAACTCCTCACTACTAACTCTTGGCTTGAGCCTACCCTCACAACACAAGTTCCGACAACACTTCGGGACCTCGTGGTCGCTCAACCATGATTCTACCTATCACGTACATAGCATTAGGTTGATCAGGCCCAACACTACATAGTATGATATTAAGATTCTTGCTGGCAAGACACACTTAAGAGGCAGGAATAGATTTACTAATGATGTTTCAAGGCTAGGTCGAGGACACGACCTGCTCTGATACCAACTGTAACACCCTGTATAATATTTATCTAGAATAATACCATACAAGTGTTTTATTTTGTACTGACACAATCATAAGTGCCTAATGGCATAATTCACATACTTTACCATTTCTAATACATAAACACAACCTATGGTACAAAGCATGGAAATTAGCCAAAACAATAAAAATCTAAGAATAAGGTACAATATTCCTCATTGTACAAGAAAATAATACACAGCGGAATAAGCTTAACTAAGCTTCTCTTGAAACATCCACGCAAAGCTCCACTTGTAAATCAAGCCTGAAAATAACACCTGAAAAATAACAACAATATTGGGGTGAGATAATAATCTCAGTGAGTTCCCCTATCTTATGGGTTCCCTCGGCTCTACAGGGTACATGCAATCAAACGGATCCACCGTGGATCTGGGGTTTTCTCACGGTCTGGTGCAAATACACAATAATGGGTAATATCGTCATTAGTAGTCCCTTGACTCACCAATGAGATAACAACAAGTACACGAACAACGTAAATAGATCAAACAACCAGGTATGCAGACCCGTACCCACGTACGAGGTATCTAGAAGTAGTATTTGCTTGTCTACATAGGCCACACATATCACACCCTCAATGAGTAACCAAATGCCTAGCGTCAAGAGACTGGCACAAGCACACAGCACGATGAATCAGATGAGTCCAAAGTGATACACGCCTAAGTGGTCGCGGAAACCCATCCGTCAATCATCAATACCCATGTGTGTATCGGCGAGTGCAAAGACGCCTACATGACTGCACAAGCCCACCGGGAGAAAGCCTAGTGGTATTGTCTATATGACACCACTAGAGGTGAGTAACAGAGTGAAATTTCCTTCATGGCATCACAACCCCCCCATATCGACCACGCTGATGTGTTAACGACGAGTGGTTAAACGCCCTATAAGACCCTCACAAGCACATCACAACGGTAGCTCAGGTGTATACCGAGCACACAGATGAGTTAACGACAAATGGGAAATACGCCCTCGTGCACCCTCGCAAGCTCATCGCAACGGTATTCTTCGGAACAAGACCGGTATCCCTCGGACCAAGTCCGGAAAATCAGGTGAATGACCACCTAGTAGCTTAGGCCTACTCCGATTCAAGCATACATCACAATCACATCACAACCACATCACATCCGAACGTTCAACCGGAACGAACGGGAACAAGCAAAGAATTGGTCACATCACATCATTTATCAACATAATGCATTATATTCAACACATATACAAGGAAGACATAACAATTGATCACCTCAAGCCATTAAGCAAGCCATAATTAATATATAAGCATAACATGTTAACCATAATCAATATAGTAATTTACAAACATTTCAAGGCATACAAGCCACTACTACCCTCTACCAAGCATCCTTGGTTAACTCATGGTCTCACACACCATTTAATACCTCATTGGATTATCTTTCCAAAGGCTTTGGACTCGTATCAATCGGATTCCCGATCCTTGAGTTTTGGTGGAAACAAAATTACATACATTACATATCTCTATTTATCTTATCAATCCATAGTATATAGCCATGTTTCTAATACACCATCACAAAGAGCATTGAAATAGCTTTCCAACGCTTCTGACCTTGCCCCGATCCAAGTTACAGTTCTCATGTTACGACCAAAATACGAAAACAATGTTTTGCTGTCTCCAGTCAGTTTCGCCCGACAAAGCCAAGGCGAAGCAGGCTGGTCTCTAGCTCGCCCGGCGAATCTGGACGAACCAGAACTCTCCCAAAACGTGTTTAGGACCTAAAAATGATCAAAACCTTCAACCCATATGATATTATTGCACCCAATGACCCAAAATAACATGTTATAACACATTTAGACATGCATTTCATCAAATCATAATGTATCAATCATCCAATCCTCACCAAACCCTAAAACCCCAATTTCTTTTCCACCAATTTCTACCCCAAAGTTTCTAACTAATGGAACTCACCTTTGATTCAAGAAGAGGATGAATTGATGATGAAGAATAATAATGATCCATAAGCTTCCTTCTCCCTATTTCTTTTTTCCTCTTCTCTATTTTTCTTCTTCTTTACTAACTTCTTTCTTTTTCTTTCTCTTAACAAATATATATATAATATAAATCCAATAGGGTAAACTATCTCCAATTGATATTTTGTCTTCTAACGCCAATTGATCAATTATTAGAGTTACCATAAAATTCTCTCTCGAACTAATAATTATTGATCTGTCTCTTTGATAAATAATTGATCTCTTCAGAGCTCTACAATTGCTCTATTGATCCCAATTGACAACACTTAGAGCACTTAGGATATTCCATTATTCCAATTAATCAAAGATAAAGTACATAGGAACTCAATTAATCTCATCTGATATCAAATTGAGCATTTAAATAATATGGGATATTACACTCTCCCCCCCTTAAATTGAAATTCGCCCCCGAATTTCCTTCGCTCAATAATAACCACGACTTGTATCACTGTCTTAGATCTATACTTAACTTTACTTCCGTTCAAACTTCGTGTCCTTAGTTACACTCTTGTTCCAATATTGGGTTACATCCAACTTTGCTTTTTCCATAATTCATCTGTCACCTTCCACTGCGCAACTCAATTTCTAACAGTGGAACACTACAAATTCTTGAGCACCACCAATTAACTAACCGTTCACGGAGAAACACACTAATCTACTTGGATCCTTACTAACCAACGGTACAAGAAACTTACTGACGTCCTATAGTAGAACAATTTCTTTGCCAACACACAATATCTTAACATCTGTCCAACACTCTCTAGACGATAAAGATGCAGGAGTTACACCGTTACCACCATAACACACCCCACTCCAAATCCATTCTAAACTCGAAACAATTCATCCAAATATATCTTAACAACCTTTGGTTCTGGTTATCACATTCCAAATCGATTCTTCTTACGGAATTTCCGACTCACTCAAGGTTTCTTGTTGATTCTAGATCTCAACTCAAAACGACGTAACACCAACACAGAACTTCAATCACACGCGAGACACCACTCATCAAAACTTAAACCATTCAAAGCACAATTGCGAGTTTCCACACTACTCACCAATTCGCCTACGACACTCCGCACGCATATACACCGTCGAAGTCCATATCACGCTTCTCAAGTTACATGCTTAACTTTGGAACACCCAATCCTCACTCTTACTTGGAAGGATAACCTTCAAAATTCCTCCTCTGTGTAAAACACAACTGGACACAACTGGTACCACTCCCATAGTCTAAATCCAAAACCATGAACTCACGAAAGATAACAAATATGAAACTCTGACCAACCGCTCATAACTTAATAACACCAATTACGCGCCGAATTATTCCTTGCGAGCTTAATACTTCGTGAGTATTTTCTAACCTCGTCCTTAAGACTCTCTACAGTGATGCTAACAATACACTTAAGACTTTCCCACACTTAACACAATCACACAAGATTATTTCTCCAAAAGTTAAACTCCCTCGTCGTCTGAACAATTGGTCAACTACACAACACCTTTCCACAATTCCGATTTCAAAACACAATTCTGTCTTTCATTTACTTGCAATCCTGTTTTCCATTCCTATAATACTCTTCACTCGGAGCAATATAAGGTAACAAAACACAGATGATGGTTCTTAAGAGATTCCATAATTTACCCACACGTTAAACGATTAACCGTCTGAGTTAATCGGTTAACTTCTCAAAATTCAAAAGTCAAAGCAACTCAAAACCATCAATCCGGCTTGTTCTAACTTGAAATATCATTCTCAACTCGTGGCTTCTTAACTTGTATAACATTCACTAACCATGATCCACTCGAGGTAAAACCGATAAGGTCAAAACATTCAGATGACACACTCCAACCAAGTGACAAGCCAAAAATTCCGAATTCTAACGCGGTCACCCTACAAAACTTCAGCGGGATTGTTCCTTTTTCTGCTTAAACAACTACGCTAGCTGAAAGCTAATAATGACAACATTATAGGGTTTTAACCCCCACTCATACTTCATTTGTCCACAAACAAAACCCAACACACAACCATTACATGATACGACAAAAGCAACAGACATATCATGTCAGCATTCAACCTTGTCCTCTCACTACGTACACCTTAATTGGAATTTCTTACCTTCCACTATCCCTTGCACACCATACTTACACCTAATTATTTAATGGAAGATTCACAACCGATAATTCTCATCAACTACTTAAAAAACCCTCCCGGTAGAAATCGTTCTATGATTTACACTTAGTCCTAATAAGTCCTGATTTGCTTCTCGTTGTTTACCGCAATCTTGCTTCTTAAAAAAAATACAAAATTCACTGTTCCTCAAGGTACGTCCCTTCACACTTGTCTCAAGAATGAGAATCCATCACGTACACTTGTGACCACGGTGCTACTACTATGCTTGTTCTCAATACTAAGGTGTAACTCTTCTCATTCCAAGTCATACTATTAGAATTCTCACGGGCGAACCATCCTTGATTACACTTCCTTAACTTAAGCCTCAACAACTACTCAATAGCTCTATTGCACATTCGTCCAAAAATGTATTCCGTTTTCATTTCCTCATAATATATTATTGATATCGTCTTCTACATCGTGCTTACTTTCGCTCTCTATTGTAATCCTCTTAGGTCCAAATATAAAACCATCTTACTAAGATTCCCTTAAATCCAAGGTACTTACACAGTTTCTTAATACAACTTTATTCCGGTCCGTATCACTACACTTTCCGTTACTAAATGAAGCTCATTCTTTCTCCAACACAATACCTTATATTGTTTCCTTGGGTAATTTAACAATTCCAAATTGGTCTCTTACTGAATACAGAGTCTTAATTTAATATCTCGAACTTAATCTCTCTACACATCTGAATACGCGCGACTTATCTCCTACCCTTCATTCGACACATACTTGTTTCACTTGAAATATGTAAACACATCCTTGTGTTCCTTCACACACTTCTCTACTACTTTAGGTTCCCATAAAAGTCGAACGTCCTTAACTCTCCACTTTTGACCAGTTGGAAGATATTGTTCTGAACACATTTCTTGAGGTGCTCTCGTCTATTCAAGATACCATAGCGACCTTAGAACAGAAACACCAATAACTATCTCACTTCCAGACCTTACTTCACACGTTCCACAAAACAACTTTTCTTTTCCCCGGAATAAGATTACTTGAAATTCTTATCCGTGTCAGTTGTCAATCCAGTCTTACTAGCAATCTTACATATTCCTCAATACCTTGACCAATGGTCCGATAGAGATCCTTAACTTTCATTCTCCATAAATTCCAAAGAATTACTTGAACAACACACTACTCTTTAATTCCATGCTACCCAAATCACAACTTCTACCAAAACCTCACTGAGCTGACCAAAACTCCTCACTACTAACTCTTGGCTTGAGCCTACCCTCACAACACATGTTCTGACAATACTTTGGGACCTCGTGGTCGCTCAACCATGATTCTACCTATCACATACATAGCATTAGGTTGATCAGGCCCAACACTACATAGAATGATATTAAGATTAATGCTGGCAAGACACACTTAAGAGGCAGGAATAGATTTACTTATGATGTTTCAAGGCTAGGTCGAGGACACGACCTGCTCTGATACCAACTGTAACGCCCTGTATAATATTTATCTAGAATAATACCATACAAGTGTTTTATTTGGTACTGACACAATCATAAGTGCCTAATGGCATAATTCACATACTTGACCATTTCTAATACATAAACACAACCTATGGTACAAAGCATGGAAATTAGCCAAAACAATAAAAATCTTAGAATAAGGTACAATATTCCTTATTGTACAAGAATATAATACACAGCGGAATATGCTTAACTAAGCTTCTCTTGTAACATCCACGCATAGCTCCACTTGTAAACCAAACCTCCAAATAACACCTGAAAAATAAAAATTATTGGGGTGAGATAATAGTCTCAGTGAGTACCCCTATCTTATGGGTTCCCCGGCTCTACAGGGTACATGCAATCAAACAGATCCACCGTGGATCCGGGGTATTCTCACGGTCTGGTGCAAATACACAATAATGGGTAATATCGTAATTAGTAGTCCCTTGACTCACCAATGAGATAATAACAAGTACACAAACAACATAAACAGATCAAATAACCAGGTATGCAGACCCATACCCACGTACGAGGAATCCAGAAGTAGTATCTGCATGTCTACATAGGCCACACATATCACACCCTCGATGAGTAACCAAGTACCTAGCGTCAAGAGACTGGCATAAGCACACAGCATGATAAGTCAGATGAGTCCGAAGTGATACACCCCTAAGTGGTCGCAGAAACCCATCCGTCAATCATCAATACGCATGTGTGTATCGGCGAGTGCAAAGAAACCTACATGACTGCACAAGCCCACCGGGAGAAAGCCTAGTGGTATTGTCTACATGACACCACTAGAGGTGAGTAACTGAGTGAAATTGCCTTCATGGCATCACAACCCCACCATACCGATCACGCAGATGTGTTAACGGTGAGTGGGTAAACGCCCTATAAGACCCCCACAAGCACGTCGCAATGGTAGCTCAGGTGTATACCGAGAACACAGATAAGTTAACGGCAAATGGGAAATACGCCCTGGTGGACCCTCACAAGCTTATCGCAATGGTATTCTTCAGAACAAGTCTGGTATCCCTCGGACCAAGTCCGAAAAATCGGGTGAATAACCACCTAGTAGCTTAGGCCTACACCGATTCAAACATACATCACAATCACATCACAACCACATCACATCTGAACGTTCAACCGGAACGAATGGGAACAAGCAAGGAATTGGTCACATCATAGCATTTATCAACATAATGCATTATATTCAACACATATACAAGGAAGACATAACAAGTGATCACCTTAAGCCATTAAGCAAGCCATAATCAATATATAAGCATAACATGTTAACCATAATCAATATAGTAATTTACAAACATTTCAAGGCATACAAGCCACTACTACCCTCTACCAAGCATCCTTGGTTAACTCATGGTCTCACACACCATTTAATACCTCATTGGATTATCTTTCCAAAGGCTTTGGACTCGTATCAATCGGATTCCCGATCCTAGAGTTTTGGTGGAAACAGAATTACATACATTACATATCTCTATTTATATTATCAATCTATAGCATATAGCCATGTTTATACCTCACCATTACAAAGATCATTGAAATAGCTTTCCAACGCTTCCTACCGTGCCCCAATCCGAGTTACGGTTCTCAAGTTACGACGAAAATACGAAAACAATGTTTTGTTGTCTCCAGTCAGTTTCGCCCGGCGAAGCCAAGGCGAAGCAGGCTCGCCTCTAGCTCGCCCGGCGAATCTGGACGAACCAGAACTCTCCCAAAACGTGTTTGGGACCTAAAAATAATCATAACCTTCAACCCATATGGTATTATTGCACCCAATGACCCAAAATAACATGTTATAACACATTTAGACATGCATTTCATCAAATCATCGTTTATCAATCATCCAATCCTCACCAAACCCTAAAACCCCAATTTCTTTTCCACCAATCTCTACCCCAAAGTTTCTAACTAATGGAACTCACCTTTGATTCAAGAAGAGGATGAATTGATGATGAAGAATGATGATGATCCATAAGCTTCCTTCTCCCTCTTTCTCTTTTTCTCTTCTCTGTTTTTCTTCTTCTTTACTAACTTCTTTCTTTTTCTTTCTCTTAACATATATATATATATATATATATATATATATATATATATATATATATATATATATATATATATATATATATATATATATATATATAATACTTATTATATAATATAAATCCAATAGGGTAAACTATCTCCAATTGATATTTTGTCTTCTAACGCCAATTGATCAATTATTAGAGTTACCATAAAATTCTCTCTCGAACTAATAATTATTGATCTATCTCTTTGATAAATAATATATCTCTTCAGAGCTCTCCAGTTGCTCTATTGATCCCAATTGACAACACTTAGAGCGCTTAGGATATTCCATTATTCCAATTAATCAAAGATAAAGTACATAGGAACTCATTTGATCTCATCTGATATCTAATTGAGCATTTAAATAATATGGGGTATTACAAGGACCAAGCAAACACATCTGAAAATTCTCTGAGAAGCTGTACTAGACTCTTTCTGACAGTTGAACTGAGCAGAGCTCCAATATTAACTTCTTTTCTTTCTTCTTCTGAACCCAAATTAACTCTTTCCAATGGCTCTTTGTGGGGTTGAATGGACTTTTCCTCCTGCATGAGTAGTCGGGAGATCTCATATGGAATTTCTTCATCTTCTTATTCTTCGAGTTTGAATACCGGGAACTCGAAGTTGGGAGAAGGCATTGGATCATATATTTCAATGGGGTTTTAGCAATTAATTTGCATAATATGATTGATGATTCTTTTTAGAAAAGATAGAAAAAATGCAAAAAGTGGTGTGCAGTGTATTTTGAAAACGTTTGTTATTTTTTGTCTGTTTTAGGATTACCATTTTCTGAAAAAGCAAAAAGAAAAAAAAAAGCAATAAATGCGGAAATTCAGAATGACATATTTATTTATGATTTGTCGATTCTTGAAACACAAGCCCTATAAAACAAAACTCATCTGCCTTGGGCAAGGCAGAGAGAAAATATTTACAGGAAACGATGCCCTATAAAACATCCCTTCACCCGGGCAAGCTGAGAGGTCAAAATAAATACAAGGCAATTACTTTGAGATGTGAACAACATTTGGGATATCAACGACTATCCAATTGTGATGAACTCCTCTGTGGATTATAAAGTCTGGTACTTTTCTTTCGGGATTCTCTTCAGTAATGACACTGACTTCTGTCCGAGTCGGATTACTAGAGTCTTCTTCCCATGCAAAGTTATTAGCAGAGAAATTTTTTGTTTCCTTTTCACATGTATCTTCTTGATCAGGAGGATCTCCCCATCCAGTTGGTTGAATGTCTTCAAACATGACGCGAGAGCTTTCAGGAGCAGTATACTTCACTAAAAAATCAAACTTTCTGCTTGGTTGTCCCAAGGTATCCCAAGTTCTGAGGGGTTATCTTCCTCGATGACATTGACTCCAGGTAGTGTAAAGTTGATAAATTTTTGTCCAGCAATTCTCGCGACTTCATTGAGACAGTGTTTAATATGTTCAGGGTTTTCTGAGTAAGGCCCCCATGCTTCTGAAGGAACAGATGAATCTTTTTCAGGGTTATCTGGAAACTATGTATTCTCGGACTGGATTTGATATCCTGGATCTTCCATGTGAGGCTCCCAAATAGGTAAATCATCCATGGGATCATCCGAGTTGTAGTCAAAATTATCTTTCATCAGAGTATCAGTTTTTAATGAATTGGGAGAAGCATGGCCTCCTTCGGTATTGTAATCTCTGTAGATCATCTCGACATCTGATTGTGGAGTATATTTCGAGTTTTGATATGGATAGAAAAATGGCAGGTATGTCTTTTCTTGTGATATATAACCTTCATCGTTGAGGTATGATTTCCATTCTTCATCTGGATCGAAATATTTGTCTTTGAAGTCATCTCCCTCGATGGTGTGGACCTCTTGGGAAGTGTCATACCCCAAATTTTGACCACCAAGATTTCCCATCATTGTGAAAATCATCACCACAATATGGATGTACCTTGATTCCTCACCAGTCTCCCAAAGATGGTTGAGCCTTCACTACAAACAAGAATTTGGGTTTCGAGCCCTCTCAGAGCTCTTAGACAAAGGATCAATTAAGAAATGACATGATATTCAACTTGTCTAACCTCTCAAACACCCATAAGGGATCAAGAGGACTCTCATATCAAGAATCAAGCATAAAGTTGCCACATTCCAAGAGGTTTGAGCCTCAAAACACCCGACATCGCCAAATTAGGGTTTTGGACGACCGGGACCTCCAGAGTGAGATTTTCACAAGAGGATGAGCCAAGACTTCAACATGTGACTCAACATGCTCAAAATAACCCTAAACATCCATTTGCAAAACTAAATTACCCTCAGAGGATGCATTCCCTAAAAGTTGGGAATTAGGGTTTTCACGTGCCGAACCGCTCCGGAGCCAAAAGTCAAAACATGACTTTTTTTGCAAAAATGATCCTTATGACTCATATTTTCATTAAATTTGATTTATAATGTCATTTGAACAAGAATTAATCAAGAAACCAAGATAACTTGTAAAAGGGGTAACCTTGAAAAATTGAAATTTTTTCTAAGTTACTAAATTTGGATGGTTTTGGTGCCAACTTTCAAGGATCATAACTTTTGATCCAAGCAACCATTTTGGGTGATCCAAAGCCTGATTTGTAGGTCTTCCTACAGTCTACAAAAGCTTCAACTACCTCAAACTCCAATTCTTCATGGATTTTAAGTTATGGAGTGATCAAAATGACAAAAATGAAGAAAATGATGCCTAAGTTATCAGCTTTGGGCACCAACGTTCATGAGCAGTTTTCAGTGGGATCCAAATAGTTTCAAGACAAACTATGATAATACATGGATAGTACCATATAAGGGCTCTTTAAAAAGTACAAGAGCCTCCCATGACTCAACTTGAGCAAGAAGATATAATCCATTAAATATGGCATTTTTCACTTATTTTTGCAAGGCAGATTTGTGCATTGTTGCTCGAATTGATCAACTTGTGTAATAACAAGCATGGTTACCCATCTGCACACCTCAAGAGGGAACAACCAAGGGACAAACACTGATCCACAAGCCTCACAAGTCCATGGATCTATGTTTAGGCATGACACTCCTAAAATTCAAGATGCTTCAAATGGTCAATTTTGTTTCCAAGCATTTAATTGATGCATAGAGGTGGCATTCATCAAGACAATGTTATCCAAGTTCAGTCAAGCCTTATCCCTGCCACAGAGGACTCATAGCCTGTGCTTTAACCTCAAGTCAATGGCTATAGGAGACTTGAGGTTCCAATGGATCAACATTTGCCACAGACCTGCTGCAATTGCCATTCACAATTGCAGCCAAAACAAACTTGCTCTACTTTAAATAGAGCTCATTTGTGATCAGTTTGAATACACCAAAGCACCGAAACTGATGCTTTACTCAAAATCTCTCTTTCACTCTAATTTTGCCTTCTAACTAAAGTTACCATCGGGTTTTGAGATTGAGAGTGATTCCAACTAAACCAATCACACACACACATCATAAACATCATATGTAGGTGATCTAAACACTAACACAACATCTGGAACATCAAATTCATCAAATCACCAGCCAATTGCTCAAGTTCTCGACAGAGTTGCAGTTGAGTTACCACAACCAGTTCCAGCTCATTTCAATTCACTATAAGCATTCCAACACGCTCCTTGGCACCTAAGGAAGCTGTCCAGATCATTGGAACACAACTGTAACACCTCCAAACCAAAATTCGATCACCAGCTGCAAGAGGTAAACCTTAAACTATAAAACTCAATGAATCATGCATCATAAACATATTTTCAAATTACCATTGTGTTTCTGAATGTTTGTAGATCATTAACCCTCATTCAATTGATGTTTATAGTTCGTGTATAGGATTTCATTAAGCTCTTGCAAATTTTAGGGTTCATCTGGTTTTACCATGTTATCTTTTGATTCGCTTAATTTAAACAAAATTGAATATTGCTATTGTGTTCCTTGTTTAAAAATGCACGATTTTCATATTTGGATCGTGTAAAATGGTTGAGAAACAAGGGAGATAGGATGCATTTTGCAAATCGGATGAAGCTTGGAGGAAGAAGATGGCCATGGTGCCATTTCTTCAGAAATCCAACTAGTTTTTCTATATATTATTCAGTTGCCACAATATAACTGAATTGGCATTGCGCCCTAGTGGAAACACTAGTATTTGTGTGTGTGTGTGTGTGTGTGTGAGCGAGCAAGAGGTCTGGGGTTCGAGTCCCCCTCGCCCCAGACCTTTTGATTTTATTTTTTAACCATTTTCATAGGTTGCCTTCACATATTATTCATTGATGCCATCCTCTTTCAGCCCACGCACATGGCTCAGCTGTTAGAATTTTAAGCTCTCCACCCCAAGGGCGTGAGTTCAAGCTTTGGGGGGACCATTTCAAATTTTTTACCACTTGTTTTCTTGTCATTTTTTCACCATCTTTTTAATAACTTTGAAAATTAATTTCTCATCCATTTTTTATCATTTTTGATTGGTTCTTTTTGCAAAAAGTCACAAAAATGTTAAAATATTTTATTCTACAAAAATCTCACACAAAAATATTATTTATTTATATATTTAATATTTTCATAAAGAACTTATTTTATTTGTTTTTAAACATTTAAAAATATTTCTTCTCTTGATCTTTTCAAAACCAGATAAATTTTAAGTCATCTTGTGATTTAAACGTCATTTTTCAAACCTTAACCAAAAATCACAAATGGTTTATTTAAACTTATTTGGTGTTTTTATCATTTTTTAATTAATTTTCTTTGAAAATTAACTTTTAGAAATGAAATTAGGGTTTCTTCGATTTTGATCTTTTTCATAAATTTCAAAAACACTCATGGGCCTCAAATAGAGTGTAAAACCCAACCCTTGTTACACAAAGCTTTCTGGGCCTCAGTCATTGTACAAGTCCCACTGTGTTTTCAAAAATCTCGGCGCGATCGCTAGTTCAAAACAAAAATGATCTGGGCCTACCCTTGTGTTGTAAGTCCCATTTCTTTTCTTTTTTAAACATTTATGGGCCTCTAATAGAGTGTAAGACTCAACCTTCCTTTGTACATAAATAACTTTGGACCTCAGTCATTGTATAAGTCCCACTGTGTTTCTAAAACCATGACACGATCGTCACCTTTTAAACAATTCTTTGGGCCTCTCCTTAAGTGTAAGCCCCAATCTTTTCAAAACAACTTTCCCTTTTTGATTTAGGTTCAAATTCATAGTTGTTATCAAAACTTTCTATAATTTCTTGAACAACTAACCATACATCTGTTACAATGGAAGCTTGCTCACCTGTAAGTTTTAAACAGCTTTCTTTTACATACTTGCACATATATATATATATGGGAAATGCTAACATACACCCAAAATTGGTGGGTCCCACACAAAAATACACTACATCTATTTTCTTTCTAGTTTTTTTTCTTCATCTTTCTAATGTGGGTCCCACCCAAAATTGACGGGTCCCACACAAAAATACACTAAGGTGCATGTTGCTAATGCACACCTACATGGGTGTGAATTAGCATAACCCTATATATATATATATATATTTGTTTGTGCTGGAAGCTTGCTCACCTGTAAGTCCTCTTACCCTCTTTTACATACTTGTCTATATATATATCTGTAATATATGCTTGTATATATCTGCTTAGAGTTTTCCCCGACAATTAGGTTTAGGATTACATAAAGCCAGTGGTCACTCTTTTAACACAGTCAAAACTAGTTCCCCATAGGAATTTCCAGATACAGTCTTGCCTCCTCTTGGGCTTAAACAATATGGAACAAAGAGAAAGGCATTATTCGCGGTGAAACTTTTCTCAGACTGTCACTATTAGAAAATTGTCAAATAAATTCACTTCCCCAGAGAGGATTAATTCCCTGTGAAACCTCTCTTGAATTTCTTCAAACCCTAGAACTGTTCACCAAAGAAAGGATTATTCCCGGTGAAACTTTTCTTGAACTATTCTTAGGTTTGGACCCAGAGGCTTCCTAAAAGCATCCCCGCATCCTCTTAGGCTTTGTACAAGGACCCTCCGGCTTCTTAGAAGTTTTCATGCCTTCTCTTGGGCTTAGTAAAAGGACCCCAAAGACCTCTTAAAGGTATATGACAGAACTTAGTCATCCTTTGTTAGAGCAGTCTTTCCAAAGAGTCAAAATCTCAAACCAATTTAGGGTTGATTCTCATCCCTTAAAGCGTCAGCCTCCTCTTGGGCGTCATACAAAGATAAACCTTTCATACCTATAGACTTGGGTCGTCTAATCTCCTCTTGGATCTCAAAGACATTCTCAAGCTCCCTACAAATGCAGGAGAAACCCTAGTCATTTAATCAATCTCCAGTAGAGGTAAAACCCCCATGGGTTCTAAAACTCAATCTTCCATCCTAAACTTCCCTAGCTAAGGGTCAGCTTATCATCAATACAACACTAGCCTATCAGAACCTCAAGGCATCTGATACCTCAACTCTTCTGTAATCCGCAGCAAGAGTTGATTCCTCATTTTGGACCTGCCTCTGGATCTCAATAATCCTCAGCAGAAGATAGCCTCCTCTTAGGCTTTGTATAATAGAATCCTCATTCAGCCTCCTCTTAGGCTTTGTATAATGATTCTTTATTCTTCATCATCATCTTTTCAGCACTCTCTTGTTAAGTCAGTCCTTCTTAGCCCCAATCTTGGGCTTTGTACAAGACAGATAAAACACTTTCTTGTTGAGTTAACCTTTTTTAACCTCAATCTTGGGCTTTGTAGAAGACAGATAAAGCACTCACTTGTTGAGTTAACCTTTTTTAGCCTCCTCTTAGGCTTTGTATAATGATTTTCCTCATTAAAGTTAGCCACATAAATACTCTCTTGTTGAGTCAATCCTTTTCAGCCTCAATCTTGGGATTTGTACAAGACAAATAAAAACACTCTCTTGTTGAGTCAATCACTTTAAAACACTCTCTTGTTAAGTCAATCCTTTTCAGCCTCAATCTTAGGATTTGTACAAGACAGATAAAAAATACTCTCTTGTTGAGTCAGTTCTTTTTAGCCTCAATCTTGGGCTTTGTACAAGACAAATAGAAACACTCTCTTGTTGAGTCAATCACTTTAAATCACTCTCTTGTTGAGTCAACCTTTTCAGCCTCAATCTTGGGTTTTGTAAAAGACACCTGAAATATCCTCAGCTGAGTCAATCATCTCCCTTTAGCCTCAATCTTGGGCTTTGTACAAGACATATATAAACTTTCTCCAGCAAAGTCAAAATCTTCTAAACCTTCTTAAGCTCTGTATAAATATCTCCCTCAATGGAGTCAATTCCTCCCAGCCTTCTTTTAAGGCTTTAGGAATTAATCTCCCTAAGCAGAGTCAATCTCCTTTTTAGACTCAATCTTGGGCTTTGTACAAGGCACCATAAATATATCCCCTGGGGAACCGATAAGTCTTTTTCGCCTCAATCTTGGGCTTTGTACAAGACAGATAAAAACCTTCCCCAAAAGCCAATGTCCCGCCTCCTCTTAGGCTTTATATAATGATTTTCCCCAAAAGAGTCAATTCTCTCTTAGCCTCGATCTTGGGCTTTGTACAAGAAAAATAAACACTCTTGTTAAGTCAGTCTTTTCCAGCCTCCTCTTAGGCTTTGTATAATGACCTCGCCAGTAGATTCAATCAATCTCTTAGCTTCAACCTTGGGCTTTGATCAAGGTACACCAAAAATCAAACATCCCCTCAGAGGAAATCAAAAACTATCTGGAGGAAGACATTTCTCTGTATTATCACACATCAAAACAAAAGAAAATCAAACAAACCCATATCCCAGATAACTGTTGTAAGTGGCACACTTGTTGATTCAAATATCCAAGCTGACGTCTATCTCTTATCCTAGTAAATCAACTCCCTCTTTCATCTAATTGCTGTAAGTGGCAAGCCTTGGATTATTTACATCCACACCAATGTCCATCTCTTAGCATGAAAGATTCCTAAGGAAAAATGGCATTGCTCAACATTGAGTTAAAGTTTTCTCCTTTAGGATAACATCCCTCATAAAGGAAATTATGGCATTGCTGGATTCTCATATCCCAGTTAAAGTAATCTTCCTTTATAATCAGTCACCCAACAATTGTGATAAACAGACGAGATATCTCCCTTTAGAGATGACAAATTCTCTTTCATTCAAACCTTTTAGCTTCAATCTTGGGCTTTGAACAAGACACCAAACATCTTTCCTCCCATAGAATAGGAGGAACTATGATTGCTCTGATTTCCCTGTTTTATTTAACGGGAATACGTAGGCATAAGATTGTAAAATCTTAGCGAGCACACCAATCAAAAACTTTAGGTCCAGTACCTTCACACAAATAAAAAACCTTAGGTCCAGTACCTTACCAAAAACATCAGAAAAACCCGAACATCAACAAAATACTCTCTCTCTCTCTCAACGATCCCAACGGAGAAACTTTCCCAATAAACAGACAAACATCAGTAAGTAGAATAAGCAGAGAATAATTGTTAATAACCTGTGGATAACCACATATAGGATGGGTAATTACCAACTCCCCATTGTATAACCTGACCCCGAACCCCTCTATCTCTTAAGCATTTGTTCAGTTAAACATTTGCGTGCAAGGTTAGTTTGAGATAGCTTCCCTTTCCTTTCAAGCTTCATAGGATAAATAAGAAATCAGAAAGTAGCACCCAACTCCTACCATTGTGGCGAGGAGAAACCCATGGCGATAAGGTGGTCGCGTCACCGACAAAAATCGCACGCTACAGAAAAATCGCGACTCTGCTGGGGAAAGTCTGCTGATTAGGATCTGCCTTTTTCTAGGACTAGAATTTCTAAGAGATATAGGTTATTAGCAATCACACAATATACTATATATATATACTGCTTTTCCTACTTGATATCCGTGTTTATTTTTTCTGTCAATTGGAATGCGATTAATTCGCATCTGGAAAGTTTGAGAGAAACCTAAGATAAGGGGTGGCATAGACGGGGAAACATGTAAGGAGTGAATCTCGAACAAGCGGACCTGGTAGACCACAAAATCAGGCGAGGGCCCGTTGAATTCTGCCTGCTGAACAACCGATTGTTATGAAAGCAAAGTTTTCCTATTGCGGCACCTGTGAACCTGGAGATTTAGTAGGAATTAACATTATGACCACTCGGTAGTGCGGTAACTATCGGGAATAGTTGATACGCGATACTATATTCAAATGAGATTACCCTAGGATGCTACAGCTCGCTCGGGTAAACCAGCTTGCTGTTGATATCCCTAGGGGGTCAATGATTTTGGGAACCTTAGGATTCGTTCTACAGGTACAAAAATTGACCAGAATACAACCTTTGGGGATGGGTAGAGCCATGACTCCATGCTCATGACGTTGACCCTTGAACCCATGTTTTTTCAATGTTTTTGTGTGCTGCATTCATGCATTCATTTAAAAAACTCTTAAACAAAGAAAAATATTCTCTCCTTCTCTCTCTTTTTTCAAATTAAACTGAAACAATGATTGCAAATATCTGAGAGATTGCGCTATGGATTTTGGTAGAAGAAAGACACTCAAATACACCTTCAAGGCTCCAAAACTAGAGGATTTAAGGGGGCTGGCAAGGATGATCACCAACCCTGATGTTTTCAGAGCTAAGCATGGAGGACTGATGTCTCTGTTAAGGGTCCATATAGTTAAAGGAATCCTGTCTACGTTAATTCAGTTTTACGATCCGATTTATCACTGCTTCACGTTCCGAGATTACCAACTGGAACCAACGCTAGAAGACTACTCTCATCTGACTGATCTACCTATCACTGATCAAACTCCTTTTTTTGGACTGGAAGAAATTCCAAAGGATCAGGTCATTGCAAGAGCCATTTGTTTGGACGAGTCGGAAGTCAGGACTCACATGACCACCAAAGGAGGAACCCAAGGTTTACCAGCCAAGTATTTGATAGAGAAAGCCTTGTACTTTGCCAGTATAGGAAATGTTACTGCTTTCGAAGATATCTTTGTCCTACTCACATACGGGTTATTCCTTTTTCCCAACATTGACAACTTCGTTGATACCAACGCTGTTAAGATATTTCTGATTGGAAACCCCGTACCAACCCTGCTTGCAGATGCTTATCATTCTGTGCACTTAAGGAATCTGTACAGCGGAGGAATGATCACATGATGTGTACCATTGCTTTACAAATGGTTCATTTCCTATTTACCCAAGTCTGCTGCATTTTGGGGTCACAAGAGTACTCTACGTTGGTCACAAAGGATCATGTCTTTTACCAACTCTGACATAGATTGGTATGATAGGATTTATGAGGGAATAGAGATCATCGACAGTTGTGGGAATTTCCCTAACGTACCCCTCATAGGAACTAAAGGAGGAATAAACTATCATCCAATTTTAGTTTGCCGTCAACTCGGATACCCGATGAGGCATATCCCGCATAATGCTCATCTGGAAGGTCTTTTCTTCAAGGAAGGGGAAAATGACAGGGCACTTAAGAAGGAAATAGTGCATGCCTGGCAACATGTTCACAAGAAAGGAAGAGAGTCTCTAGGAAGACCAAACTATACCTCCATGGAACCTTATCTCCACTGGGTGCAAACTAGAGCTCTCAAGATGAAGATGCCTTACCCTCATCAAGAAGTTTTTTTGTTAAAGTAATTTGTCCTTTATTTCATGTCTGACGCGGAAAAACTCCAGGTAGCTCTCAACAAAGTTCAACATGAGAAGAGCTCTTGGAAAAACAAGTATCGAATCCTCAATGTGGAGTGTACCAAGATTCAGGAACTGTTAAAGGAAAAGGATGCTATGATTAAGATACTAGAGCAACATATTGTGGAGAATCAAGAAGACCGGAGAAATTTGCTCGCTCCTTTCACTTGGCAAAGGACTGACAACCCGACAAGGGCTAAAGATCCCCGGTCAAAGAAAAGGAAAATACTAGAACCAGCATCTGATCTCTCTTCAGAGAGGACTCAGGATCCATAAGTTTAGACATTTCCTTTTACGTCACTTTGTAAAATATTGTATTTTCCCTTTCTGCAATCTTTCAAATTCAATAAAACAGGGTCTCCACCCTTTACTGTATGATGTTTGCAATCTATTTGTTGAAGTTCTTTTGAAAAAATAATAATAATATATATCATTGCATATCATTCATCATTCTCACATAACGCATCCTCTTATCTTCGAATCATACGTATACGTCACGATTCTAGAGTTAAAATGTCTCACTCATACAATACTCGGGCCAATCGACAAAAGAAAATGGACGATCTCGAGGAAGAGAACAGAGAGCTGAGAGAAGAAGTCGACGCTCTAAAGGAAAGTTTGGAAAAACTTCACAATGATATACAATCCCTGGCAGCAGCTCAGAGGCAACAACAAAGGATTGTGATCTCGGAGATCACATCTACGCCCGTAATGGAGACATATGATCCTCGGTACAACATGCCTAAAGGTTGCCCCTGGGGCATGCCTCTCAACTTTGTCCCTAAGGGATACATCCCGCCGGTCACTAAAGACCCAAAAACTACAGCAGGAACCGCTGGGCCTAAAGGTTACAAACTTCGGGAAAGCGAAGACGCAAGAGTTATCACAGCAACTCCTGAAGGTTACAAACTTCGAGGCATGGAAGCATCAAGAGTCACCGTCGTAATGACTGTACCACAACCAGTGGTACACACTATCCCGGAAGGACAGATTCCACAAGTAATCTCTGGTGGAAATGAAGACATGTACGAAAGGATGAATGAGTTCCAGGAGCAATTCCTGGAAATGCAGAAGGAACTGCATGCCATTCGCGTTTAGGATTTATTCGGAAAGGACGCTGCAGACCTCTATTTGGTCCCTAATGTAAAAATCCGACACAAATTCAAGGTGCCTGACTTTGAAAAATACAAGGGCAACTCTTGCCCTCAAAGTCATTTGGTGATGTACGCTCGAAAGATGTCAACTCAGACAAAAAATCAACAGCTACTGATCCACTATTTCCAAGACAGTTTAACCAGTGCCGCACTCAGATGGTACATGGGTTTAAACCGCACCAAGATCAATACTTTCAGAGATCTCGGCGCAGCCTTCGTTCAGCAGTATAAGTATAACCTGGACATGGCACCAGATAGAGATCAGCTCCGAGCAATGTCGCAGAAGGACAAAGAAACTTTCAAGGAATATGCTCAGAGATGGCGTTAAATTGCCGCTCAGATCTGTCCCCCTCTTGAGGAAAAAAAGATGACAAAGATCTTTTTAAAAACCTTAAGCTCATTCTATTATGGCCGAATGGTCGCTAGTGCGCCCAGTGACTTCACTGAAATGGTGAACATGGGAGTGCGCCTTGAGGAAGCAGTCTGAGAAGGACGATTGGTCAAAAACACATAATCATCGAGCAGTACCAAAAGATACAGTGGTGCTTTCCCAAAGAAAAAAGAGCAAGATATTGGTTATATATCTCTCAAAAAACAAAGGCAAAGATATCAACCAGTAGCAGCGGTAACCCCTGCTATCAACCCTATGCCGGCTCCAACGTATCAACCTCAGGTTGCTCAAAGCCAACCAAGTCAACAACAGTATCAGCAAAGGACACAACAGCCTCTTCAGCAGGCTCATCCTCAGTACAACAATAACAATCGTACTACACGACCACCAGGGTTTGACCCTATACCGATGTTGCACGCATAATTATTTCCACTCTTACTGGCCAAGGGGCACGTCCAAACCAGGTCTCCTCTTACAGTACCGGAAAATCTGCCTTTTTGGTTCAAAGCGAATCAAACTTGCCCTTACCATCAAGGAGGACCGGAGCACAACATTGAGAACTGTATCAGTTTCAATTCCGATGTACAGAAGCTTGTCAGGAACGGGGTCTTATCGTTCAAAGATACTAATCCGAATGTTCAGACGAACCCGTTGCCTCAACATGAAAAGACTACAGTAAATTTGATAGAGGAAGAGGTTAGCCGCAGTTATTAAATTCACGATGTACTCCTATTAAAAACCAATCTAGTCAGGATGCATTGTAGACAGAGTGGGTACGGTCATGTACCAGCTCATAATTATCACCAGTGTGATATCTGCTCAAAGAATAATCAGGGGTGTTCTGTAGTGCAATGAGATCTACAAGAACAAATGGATCTGGGATGGATCCAAGATCACAGAATCCGAGAAGTCAGTATGGCTCACGCAAATCCCAACACTGTTCAGAACCACAACATTCTGGCGATGAACGTCAACTTAGTGGCAATGCACTCAAGGCAGATTCAACATCATAATCTGCCACCACACGATTACAATACCTGTCCAATCTGCTCAACAAGCAATCAGGGATGCTCTTTCATACAAGAGGTCCTTCAACGTCAGATGGATCTCGGATGGATTCAGGACTATCGTGAGAGAATTTATCATCAAGTTAATATGATTCAGATTTTTGACATACGCTTGATGAATACCAGTCTGGTAAAATTAATGCTAAGCAAGTCAGGCTCGGCTTTCTGGCTTCACATGATTATCTGGACCGTGAACAATGTTGTGGAGACAATCAAGGGTGTGCACTTGTCCAGAGAATACTTCAACACTTGTTGAACCACTGGTGGCTTCCAATCTACTTGGATGAAGCTACAAAGTATATCAATATGACCGACAGAAATCCTAGTAGGCATCAAAGTCAAGATGTCCGCTCGATGGAAACAGATCTAGTAGAGTTGCACTGCATACAAAGCGGGCGTGGCCAGGTGCCACTCCACAACTATGAGCGTTGTAGAGTTTGTTCAGAAAAAAATTAAGGGTGTTACCTCGTACGGTCAGCTCTTCAAAATCAATTGGACCACAAAGAGATTTGACCATGTTCAAGTTCTGTTTCAATCAACGTGATGCCAAACTATCTCCTTGGTCAAAGCAAAGACGTTGTCATAATCTCTAATCATGAGAGGACCAAAGACATTTGTCCCATAATCCCTCTACTCAATGAATCAAAAATTCCTCTGGATAGTAGAAAAATTCTCAACCAGGAACTGATTAAGGTGGCATATAATGGTTAGAGAAATCAAAAAGCTCTCGTGGTTATTTATTTTCCAGGTCCAATATCGTACGAATTAGAAAAGGCTATCCCTTATAAGTACGGTGCAACAATAATCGAAAATGGAAAGGAAACTCCATTACCCTCCGTCATAAACATTGCCGACATCAGTCGAGTAACACGGAGCGGCCGGATCTTCAACAGAGAAGTGTGAGAACCCGCCAAAGGAACCTCAAACAGAAGCTCCAAATCAACCAATCGGGCAATCCAGCAATCCCGAACTTACAAAGAACAAAGATGAGATGCTGAAGCTCATCCAGAGAAGTGAGTATAACATTGTGGACCAACTATTGCAAACTCCATCTAAAATCTCTATGTTATCTCTCTTACTTAGCTCCGAAGTTCACAGGGAAGCTTTGCAGAAAGTCTTGGACCAAGCTTTTGTTGAACAAGATGTGTCGGTAAAACAGTTTGACAGTATCATTTCCAACATCACTTCCTGCAACAATTTAGGATTTAGTGATGAAGAACTGCCGGAAGAAGACAAAAATCATAACATGGCGCTTAACATTACAGTTAATTGTCGGAACGATGCCCTAGCCAACGTACTGGTAGATACAGGATCAGCTCTGAATGTTATGCCAAAATCAACTCTGATGCAACTATCATTCCGAGGATCTTCAATGAGAGGCAGTGAGGTCATCATCAAAGCCTTCGACAGATACATAAAAACAGTAATCGGCGAAGTCGATCTTCCCATAACTATCGGCCCCCACACTTTCCAAGTCACTTTCCAGGTCATGGACATCTGGGAAGCATACAGCTATTTATTAGGAAGACCTTGGATACACGAAGCTGGGGCAGTCACTTCGACACTTCACCAGAAGCTGAAGTTCGTCAAGAATGACAAGCTAGTCACAGTCTGTGGAGAGCAGGCCTTGATCGTAAGCAACTTATCATCGTTATCCTGTGTAGAACCCGAGGAGGTTGTTGGAACTCAGTTTCAAGCACAATCAATGGGCAATGATAATCAATCATAAAGAGGGACGTTGATTTCCTCATACAAATATACCCTCAAATCAATCAAGATTAACAACACAAAAGGACGGGGACAACTCGTAATTCCAACGGATAACAAGACAAAGAAAGGTCTGAGTTTCTCCTCAACCTGTACTCAAACTGCCAAGGAAGATGAAAATTTTCATCCCATTCAGGACTTCTTCCACAGTGGAGGCTTTCTCCACCCAGTGTATTAAGAAGTACACACCATCAATGAGGGTGACTCCTCCGATACAGAGGAAGAGTGGAAGTCCTATCTCAACGACAATGGTTATATGTCTCAGGAAGAAACGCACATGCCATTCTGCTTTCCCACGCAGAGTCCGAGATATATACCAAGATCAGACATCAAGATGATATACAGAGATTGTGATCCTGAAGGATGTCGTGCTCTGCCTAACTCCTGGGAAGACGATCCGATGAAAGACAACTTTAACTACGACTATTAGGACCCACTGGATGACTTGCCTATCTAGAAACCGTACCCAGAAGACTTAGGGAAAAAGAGTAAGCCAAATGACGCTTATCAGCTGAGCATCATTGAAAAGAATGCCTGCGTCCCCAACAAGTCATAGGATCATTACTCAGGACATTCCGAAGATATCCAGCACAATAATGAATCTGTAAAGATTGCAGAACAAGAGTTCATCAACTATGTTTCTCCTGAAGTCAACGTCATTGAGAAGGATGACTCCTCCAGTCCTGCAGAAGTATGGGACACCTTAGGGTAGCCGAGTGGCAAGTACGACTTCCTGGTCAAGTACACCGCTCCTAAAAGCTCTTGTATCAGGCTCGAAGACATCCAGCCAACTGGATGAGGAGATCCGCCTAAGAGTAAAAACACTATGCAAGATACAACAGAAGAGTTCGTTTACGACAACTCTGCCTGGGAGGAAGACTCCAACGATCCTGCTCTGCCAGAAATCAGCGTCATTTCTGAGGACAAACCAAGAAAGAAGGTACAAGACTTTGTTATTCACCAAGGAGTTTGTCACCAATGGGTTGCTGTCGATGTCCCAAAAGTCGTCCATAAGTCTAAGTAATTGCCGTATTTGTTTTAACCTTTCACCCGGCCCAGGTGAAACAGATGTTTTTATAGGGCTCACTTTTCTGTAAATGTCCCTCTTCGTTTTGTCCAAAGCGACAGAGTTTTGTTTTATAGAGCTACATTTCAAGAATCGACAAAATCATAAATAAACAACGTCGTTCTATAATTTCCGCATTCATTGTTGTTTTCACTTTTTGTTTTTTTTTTCAGAAAATGGTAATCCTAAAACAGCCCAAAAATAAATAAAAACGAGCATTTTTCAGAAAAATACACTGCACACACTCTTGCATTCTCTCTATCTCTTCTCAAAAACAAATCATCACGTCATACAGATTGCTTATTTTAAACCCCATTGAAACATACGATCCAATGCCTTCTCCCAACTTTGAATTCCCGTTATTTGAAGCTGAAGAAGAAGAGGACGCAGAAATTCCAGAAGAGATCTCCCGATTACTCAGACAAGAGGAAAGGTCCATTGAACCTCACAAAGAGCAATTGGAAACGGTCAATCTGGGGTCAAAGCAAGAAAAGAAAGAAGTTAAGATTGGAGCACTGCTCAGTCCGACTGTCAAAGAAAGTTTGATAAAACTTCTCAAAGAATTTCCAGATGTGTTTGCTTGGTCCTATCAGGACATGCCAGGGTTAGATACTAGCATCATGGAACATCATCTACCGTTAAGATCAGAATGTCCTCCAGTGAAACAAAGACTGAGACGGACGCATCCGGACATGGCCATCAAAATCAAAGAGGAAGTGCAAAAACAGATTGATGCGGGTTTCCTCGCCACCTCAGAATATTCTCAATGGCTAGCCAACATAGTACCAGTTCCGAAAAAGGACGGAAAAGTCAGAATGTGCGTGGACTACATGGATCTGAACAAAGCAAGTCCGAAGGATGACTTCCCCTTACCACACATAGATATGCTGGTTGATAGTACAACAAAGTTCAAAGTCTTCTCCTTCATGGATGGATTCTCGGGCTATAATCTAATCAAAATGGCGTCGGAAGATATGGAGAAAACTTCATTCATCACCCCGTGGGGAACCTTTTGTTACAAGGTAATGCCATTCTGCTTGAAGAACACCGGGGCAACCTATCAAAGGGCCATGACTACTCTGTTTCACGACATGATGCACAAAGAAATCAAAGTATATGTCGATGACATGATTGCCAAATCTAAAACAGAAAAGCAGCATTTAACCCACTTGTCAAAACTATTCGAGCATTTGAGAAAGTACAAACTCCGCCTAAATCCCAATAAATGCACATTTGGTGTTCACTCGGGAAAGCTTTTAGGGTTTATTGTCAGCCATAAAGGAATTGAGGTTGATCCTGACAAGGTCAAGGCCATTCAAGAAATGCCTTCACCAAAGACTAAAAAACAAGTCAGGGGATTTTTGGGACGTCTGAATTACATTTCCAGATTCATATCTCTTATGACCGCAACATGCGTGCCAATCTTCAAACTGCTCAGAAAGAATCAAGATTGTGTGTGGACAGAAGATTGCCAAAAAGCCTTCGACAGTATCAAGGAATATTTGTTGAATCCACCGATTTTGTCTCCTCCAGTGGAGGGAAGACCACTAATCATATACCTAACAGTCTTGGAAGACTCCATGGGTTGTGTACTTGGCCAACAAGATGAAACAAAAAGAAAAGAGTCTGCCATCTACTATTTAAGCAATAAATTTACCGACTGTGAAACTCGGTACACTATGCTCGAGAAAACTTGCTGTGCTCTGGCTTGGGCAGCCAAACGTCTTCGCCAGTACATGATTTGGCACACTACTTAGTTAATCTCCGAAATGGATCAAATCAAGTATGTCTTTGAAAAGCCTGCTCTCACGGGAAGGATTGCCCGGTGGCATATGTTGTTATCAGAATACGATATCGAGTACCATGCTCAGAAAGCCGTCAAAGGAAGTATTTTAGCCGATCATTTGGCTCATCAACCGATTGACGATTAGGAATCAGTCGGATTTGACTTCCCAGACGAAGATGTCATGTACTTAAAAATGAAAGATTGCGATGAACCACAACCCAGTGAAGGGCCAGAACCAGGTCCCCAATGGGGACTAATCTTTGACGAGGCTGTCAATATTTACGGAAATGGAATTGGGGCAATCATCATAACACCTCAGGGTACCCATATTCCTTTCACTGCCCGACTAACATTCAAGTGCACCAACAACAAGGCCGAATACGAAGCTTGTATCATGGGTCTCGAAGAAGTGATTGACTTAAGGATCAACAACTTGAATGTGTATGGAGACTCAGCCCTAGTTATCAATCAGATCAAAGGAGATTGGAACACATACCAATCGGGATTGATTCCCTACAAAGATTACGCGAGAAGGTTGTTACCATTCTTCAACAGAATTTAGTTTCATCACATTCCTCGTGAGAAAAATCACATGGCTGATGCACTAGCCAATCTCTCTTCCATGATTAGTGTAGGTCAATGGAACGACATACCTAAGATCGACATAATGCGCCTTGAGAGGCTCGCTTACATCTTCGTGATCGAAGTAGTCATAGACGACAAACCTTGGTATCACGATATCAAATGCTTCCTTCAGAAACAAGAGTACCCACCTGGGGCATCGAGAAAAGATAGAAAGACTCTCAGAAGACTGGTAGGCAACTTCTTCCTGAGCGGTGATACACTCTATAAGAAAGACTTTGACATGGTCTTGCTCCGATGCGTAGACAGACCAGAAGCAAACATGCTGATGAAAGAAATTCATGAAGGATCCTTTGGCACTCATGCCAATGGACACACAATGGCCAAAAAAATTCTGAGAGCAGGATACTATTGGTTGACAATGGAATCTGATTGCTACAAGTACATGACGAGATGTCACAAGTGTCAGATATACTCAGACAAAATCCATGTACCGCCAACACATCTCAAAGTTATCTCTTCCCCATGGCCTTTTTCCATATGGGGAATCGACATGATTGGCATGATCGAACCCAAAGCTTCAAATGGACATCGGTTCATCCCGGTAGCCGTTGACTACTTCACCAAGTGGGTCAAACCAGCGTCATACACCAATGTAACCCGACAAGTGGTAGACCGCTTTATCAAAAACAACCTCATCTGCCGTTATGGTGTTCCAAGCCAGATCATTATTGATAATGGATCTAACTTGAACAACAAGATGATGAAAGAGATGTGTGCTGAGTTCAAGATTGAACACCATAACTCATCTCCCTACCTACCTAAGATGAACGAAGCGGTAGAAGCGGCTAACAAGGACATCAAAAAGATCGTTCAAAAGACAGTTGTAACCTACAAAGACTGGCACAAGATGCTACCCTTTTCTCTTCACGGTTATTGCACATCTGTCCGTACTTCAACAGGGGCAATCCCTTTCTCTCTAGTATATGGCATGGAGGCAGTGCTTCCCATAGAAGTGGAGATCCCATCAATCAGGGTATTGATGGAAGCTAAGCTTACAGAAGCTGAGTGGTGTCAAAGTAGACACGACGAATTGAATCTGATCGAAGAAAAGAGAATGACGGCTTTATACCACTATAAATTGTATCAACAAAGAATGAAGAAGGCGTTCGACAAAAAGGTTTGACCTCGCGTCTTCAGAAAAGGAGACCTTGTGCTAAAAAAGATACAATCATTCCTCACTAATTCCCGGGGCAAATGGACTCCGAACTATGATGGCCCCTATGTAGTCAAGAAATACTTCGCCTAAATAAAATAAATAAATAAATAAAATGTCTCGTGGATTGTAAACCCGAAAGGGCGGTCCAGGCAAAAATTAGAGACATAAGCAAAAATCATCCCGGTGGATTGGAAATCTCAAAAGACAATCCAGGCAAAAAGTTAGGGATTCATGGCAAGTAACTACATCTGATGAGGTTAAATCCCCAGCGGTAACACTATTCGTCGATAAAATTCCAGTCAAGGTCATCTTCGACAGAAGCTCAGGATGTCCAGAATTCAAAGTTGGTAGAAGGATAACAGTCGTTATGTTTCAATGTAGCCCCTTTTCCTTTAAATTACCATTTTCTAAACTTTGTAAATACTCTATGGGATCATGCACTTGGCTGATTTCCATCCTATCAATAAAATTTGAGCCTTAGTGCTTTTGTTTGCAATTCTCATTTGTTTTAGCTTTACAGAATGACATTTTAACATGATCAACGATTCTTAAAATAAAACAAAAATGAATTTACTTGTCAAAATTTTACTGCATTTTAAAAATAAAGATGGCAATTCCTTTTGACTGTGAACTTCAAAAAGAACATCGATGGCTTCTCCAGAGGTGATTGAACCTCAAAGTGCAGAGTCAAAGTACTTCTTCTAAACCATTGCACCTGAATGAGGGATTAACTGTTTCAGATGTAATTTTCTCATCTGATATCTCTAGCAGAGTTCGTACCTCTTAAGATCGATTGGCGATTCTCTCCTCCCCGCAGGGTCTACCTCTCATAAGCAAGGCAGGATTGCTATTTTGAACCAGCAATACTTCTTTTTCCCCGCAGTGGCCGAATATCCAGTCGTGTTCATTCACCAGTCTGTATCTCGCGTCAGTTTTGTCAGCATAAACATACATACATCATGCATAATTGATTCACATTCATAATCATATCACATTAATATCACTTTGGTCATACTCATTTCCCCAAGTGATAAAAGTCCTCTTGTCGGTCAAGTTATCAGTCATTTCATCGTCAGGAAAAGTATCGTCTGAACAATTTCTCCCCCATTTATTTCTGGATTGGAGACGGTCCTCGACCACTTTGTTAACTTGAACCTCTGAAAGACAAGAAGACATTCGACAAATGTCACTCTTCACCATTGAAGATGATATCTTCGCTTTCCCGGATTAAGGAAAATCCCCAGAGAAAGACTCTCAACCAAAGACTCTCAGCAACACATTGGTTTTTCTCCCAAGAAAGTCAATGTTAATGAAGTCATCAGCACCTCAAAATTGGATCACATCACATGGCATTTCTCCGAAAGATCTCGAAGAAAAGTATGATGTAGTATCCCCAAGCAGAAAACAGTCTTTCAAGAGACTCGTTTTCCCCAGTAGAGTCAACAAATGGCATCTCCAACAGAGAAGTTTGCACACCTCTACAGCTTAGACAAATGGGTTCCTTCAGCAAGTCTGACCTCAAACTCTTTTCCATCAAATGACGTCTCCCCAGTAGAAAATTCGGCGAGAAGTTTGATGAAGACCGCTACAAATAGTATCCCTTGTCAAGGAAGAAACTTGACAGGAAGAAACTGGGACCAGTTCCTTGGCTGAAGACCAGGATCGAGGGGAAGTTTATTTCAGAAACTGAAACCAGTTCCATGGCTGAAGACCAGGATCGAGGGGAGGTTTATTTCAAAAAGAAACTTAGACCAGTTCCTTGGCCGAAGACCAGGATCGAGGGGAGGTTTATTTCAAAAAGAAACTTAGACCAGTTCCTTGGCTGAAGACCAGGATCGAGGGGAGGTTTATTTCAAAAAGAAACTTAGATCAGTTCCTTGGATGAAAACCAGGATCGAGGGGAAGTTTTACCCTTTTTTGAGTATCATTACTTAGAAAAAGAAGATGGATGAGCAAACTACCATTCACAACCACAATCAAAATTTCGGGTATTCCGATATTTAATCCCCTTGCACCCCGAATGCCCGAATACCTTCGCCGTTCACACCTTCGGGTCCAAGAAGATTAAATAGGGGCATCTGTCATATCCCAAATTTTGACCACCAAGATTTCCCATCATTGTGTAAATCATCACCATAATATGGATGTACCTTCATGCCTCACCAGTCTCCTAAAGATGGTTGAGCCTTCACTACAAACAAGAATTAGGGTTTTGAGCCCTCTCAGAGCTCTTAGTCAAAGGATCAATCAAGAAATTACATGATCTTCAACTTGTCTAACCTCTCAAACACCCATAAAGGATTTAGAGGACTCTCATATCAAGAATCAAGCACAAAGTTGCCACATTCCAAGTGGTTTGAGCCTCGAAACACCCGACATCACCAAATTAGGGTTTTGGACGACCGGGACCTCTAGAGTGAGATTTTCACAAGAGGATGAGCCAAGACTTCAACATGTGACTCAACATGCTCAAAATAACCCTAAAAATCCATTTGCAAAACTAAATTACCCTCAGAGGATGCATTCCCCAAAAGTCGGGAATTAGGGTTTTCACGTGCCGAACCGCTCCGGAGCCAAAAGTCAAAACGTGACTTTTTTGGCAAAAATGATCCTTATGACTCATATTTTCATAAAATATGATTTATAATGTCATTTGAACAATAATTGATCAAGAAACCAAGATAACTTGTAAAATGGGTAACCTTGAAAAATTGAAAATTTTACTAAGTTACTAAATTTGGATGGTTTTAGTGCCAACTTTCAAGGATCATAACTTTTGATCCAAGCAACCATTTTGGGTGATCCAATGCCTGATTTGTAGGTCTTCCTACACTCTACAAAAGCTTCAACTACCTCAAACTCCAGTTCTTCATGGATTTTAAGTTATGGAGTGATCAAAATGATAAAAATGAAGAAAATGACACTTTTTCAACACTTAGTGAAAATCTGCCTAAGTTATCAGCTTTGGGCACCAATGTTCATGAGGATTTTTCAATGGGATCCAAATAGTTTCAAGATAAACTATGATCATACATGAATAATACCATATGAGGGCTCTTTAAAAAGTACAAGAGCCTCCATAACTCAACTTGAGCATGAAGATATAATCCATTGAAAATGGCATTTTTCACTGATTTTTGCAAGGAAGATTTGTGCATTGTTGCCCGAATTGATCAATTCATGCAAAAAACATGGTTATCCATCTGCACACCTCAAGAGGGAACAACCAAGGGACAAACACTGATCCACAAGCCTCACAAGTCCATGGATCTATGTTTAGGCATGACACTCCTAAAATTCAAGATGCTTCAAATGGTCAATTTTGTTTCCAAGCATTTAACTGATGCATAGAGGTGGCATTCATCAAGACAATGTTATCCAAGTTCAGTCAAGCCTTATCCCTGCCACAAAGGACTCATAGCATGTGCTCTAACCTCAAGTCAATGGCTAGAGGAGAGTTGAGGTTCCATTGGATCAACATTTGCCACAAACCTGTTGCAGTTGCCATTCACTATTGCAGCCAAAACAAACTTGCTCTACTATAAATAGAGCTCATTTGTGATCAGTTTGAGTACACCAAAGCACCCAAATTGATGCTTTACTCGAAATCTCTCTTTCACTCTAATTTTGCCTTCTAACTCAAGTTATTATCGGGTTTTGAGATTGAGAGTGATTCCAACCAAACCAATCACACCCACACCTCATAAACATCATATATAGGTGATCTAAGCACTAACACAACATCTGGAACATCAAATTCATCAAATCACCAGCCAATTGCTCAAGTTCTTGACAGAGTTGCAATTGAGGCACCACAACCAGTTCCAGCTCATTTCAATTCACTCTAAGCATTCCAACACACTCCTTGGCACCTAAGGAAGCTGTCCAGATCATTGGAACACAACTGTAACACCTCCAAACCAGAATTCGATCACCAGCTGCAAGAGGTAAACCTTAAACTCTCAAACTCAATGAATCATGCATCATAAACATATTTTTAAATTACCATTGTGTTTCTGAATGTCTGTAGATCATTAACCCTCAATCAATTGATGTTTATAAATCGTGTATAGGATTTCATTAAGCTCTTCCAAATTTTAGGGTTCATCTGGTTTTACCATGTTATCTTTTGATTCGCTTAATTTAAACAAAATTGAATATTGCTATTGTGTTCCTTGTTTAAAAACGCACGATTTTCATATTTGGATCGTGTGAAATGGTTGAGAAACAAGGGAGATAGGATGCATTTCACAAATCGGATGAAGCTTAGAGGAAGAAGATGGCCATGGTGCCATTTCTTCAGAAATCCAACTAGTTTTGTTATATATTATTCAGTTGCCACAATATAACTGAATTGGCATTGCGCCCTAGTGGAAACACTAGTATTTGTGTGTGTGTGTGAGCGAGCAAGAGGTCTGGGGTTCGAATCCCCCTCGCCTCATACCTTTTGATTTTATTTTTTAACCATTTCAAAGGTTGCCTTTACATATTATTCATTGATGCCATCCTCTTTCAGCCCACGCACATGGCTCAGATGGTAGAATTTTAAGCTCTCCACCCCAAGGGTGTGAGTTCAAGCTTTGGGGGGACCATTTCTAATTTTTTACCACTTGTTTTCTTGTCATTTTTTCACCATCTTTTTAATAACTTTGAAAATTAATTTCTCATCCATTTTTTTATCATTTTTAATTGGTTCTTTTTGCAAAAAGTCACAAAAATGTTAAAATATTTTATTCTTCAAAAATCTCACACAAAAATATTATTTATTTATATATTTAATATTTTCATAAAGAACTTATTTTATTTGTTTTTAAACATTTGAAAATATTTCTTTTCTCTTGGTCTTTTCAAAACCAAATGAGTTTTAAGTCATCTTGTGATTAAAACATCATTTTTCAAACCTTAACCAAAAATCACAAATGGTTTATTTAAACTTATTTGGTGTTTTTATCATTTTTTAATTAATTTAATTTGAAAATTAACTTTTAGAAATGAAATTAGGGTTTCTTCGATTTTGATCTTTTTCAAACATTTCAAAAACACTCATGGGTCTCTAATAGAGTGTAAGACCTAACCCTTGTTACACAAACCTTTCTGGGCCTCAGTCATTGTATAAGTCCCACTGTGTTTTCAAAAATCTCGACGCGATCGCCAGTTCAAAACAAAAATCATCTAGGCCTACCCTTGTGTTGTAAGTCCCATTTCTTTTCTTTTTTAAACACTTTTGGGCCTCTAATAGAGTGTAAGACCCAACCCTCCTTTGTACATAAATAACTTTGGGCCTCAGTCATTGTATAAGTCCCGGTGTGTTTCTAAAACTACGGCATGATCGTCGCCTTTTAAACAATTCTTTGGGCCTCTCCTTAAGTGTAAGCCCCAATCTTTTCAAAACAACTTTCCCTTTTTGATTTAGATTCAAATTCATAGTTGTTATCAAAACTTTCTTTAATTTCTTGAACGACTAACCATACAGCTGTTACAATGGAAGCTTGCTCACCTATAAGTTTTAAACAACTTTTTTTACATACTTGCACATATATATATATATATATGTTTGTGCTGGAAGCTTGCTCACCTGTAAGTCCTCCTACCCTCTTTTACATACTTGTCTATATATATCTGTATATATATATGCTTATATATATTTGTTTAGAGTTTTCCCCGGCAATTAGGTCTAGGATTAGATAAAGCTAGTGGTCACTCTTTCAACACAGTCAAAACTAGTTCCCCATAGGAATTTCCAGATACAGTCTTGCCTCCTCTTGGGCTTATACAATATGGAACAAAGAGAAAGGCATTATTTCGGGTGAAACTTTTCTCAGACTGTCACTATTAGAAAATTGTAAAAGAAATTCACTTCCCCAGAGAGAATTAATTCCCAGTGAAACCTCTCTTGAATTTCTTCAAACCCTAGAACTATTCACCAAAGAAACGATTATTCCCGGTGAAACTTTTCTTGAACTATTCTTAGGTTTGGACCCACAGGCTTCCTAAAAGCATCCCCGCCTCCTCTTGTGGTTTGTACAAGGACCCTCCGGCTTCTTAGAAGTTCTCATGCCTTCTCTTGGGCTTAGTACAAGGACCCCAAAGACCTCTTAAAGGTATAGGACAGAACTTAGTCATCCTTTGTTAGAGCAGTCTTTCCAAAGAGTCAAAACCTCAGACCAATTGAGGGTTGATTCTCATTCCTTAAAGCGTCAGCCTCCTCTTGGGCGTCATACAAAGATAAACCTTTCATACCTATAGACTTGGACAGTCTAATCTCCTATTGGATCTCAAAGACATTCTCAATCTCCCTACAAATGCAGGAGAAACCCTGGTCATTTAATCAATCTCCAGTAGAGTTAAAACCCCCCATGGGTTCTAAAACTCAATCTTCCATCCTAAACTTCCCCAGCTAAGGGTTAGCTTATCATCAATACAACACTAGCCTATCATAACCTCAAGGCATCTGATACCTCAACTCTTCTGTAATCCCCAGCAAGAGTTGATTCCTCACTTTGGACCTGCCTCTGGATCTCAATAATCCTCAGCAGAAGATAGCCTCCTCTTAGGCTTTGTATAAGAAATTCCTCAGTCAGCCTCCTCTTAGGCTTTGTATAATGATTTTTTATTCTTCCTCATCATCTTTTCAGCACTCTCTTGTTGAGTCAGTCCTTCTTTGCCTCAATCTTGGCTTTGTACAAGACAGATAAAACACTCTCTTGTTGAGTTAACCTTTTTTAGCCTTAATCTTGGGCTTTATACAAGACAGATAAAGCACTCTCTTGTTGAGTTAACCTTTTTTAGCCTCCTCTTACGCTTTGTATAATGATTTTCCTCATTAAAGTTAGCCACATAAATACTCTCTTGTTGAGTCAATCCTTTTCAGCCTCAATCTTGGGCTTTGTACAAGACAAATAAAAACACTCTCTTGTTGAGTCAATCACTTTAAAACACTCACTTGTTGAGTCAATCCTTTTCAGCCTCAATCTTGGGCTTTGTATAAGACAGATAAAAAATACTCTCTTGTTGAGTCAATCCTTTTTAGCCTCAATCTTGGGCTTTGTACAAGACAAATAAAAACACTCTCTTGTTGAGTCCATCACTTTAAATCACTCTCTTGTTGAGTCAACCTTTTCAGCCTCAATCTTGGGCTTTATACAAGACACCTGAAATATCCTCAGCTGAGTCAATCCTCTCCCTTTAGCCTCAATCTTGGGCTTTGTACAAGACATATATAAACTTTCTCCAGCAAAGTCAAAATCTTCTAAACCTTCTTAAGCTCAGTATAAATATCTCCCTCAGCGGAGTCAATTCCTCCCAGCTTTCTTTTAAAGCTTTAGGAAATAATCTCCCTAAGCAGAGTCAATCTCCTTTTTAGCCTCAATCTTGGGCTTTGTACAAGACACCATAAATATATCCCCTGTGGAACCGATAAGTCTCTTTCGCCTAAATCTTGGGCTTTGTACAAGATAGATAAAAACCTTCCCCAAAAGTCAATGTCCAGCCTCCTCTTAGGCTTTATATAATGATTTTCCCTAAAAGAGTCAATTCTCTCTTAGCCTCGATCTTGGGCTTTGTACAAGACAAATAAACACTCTCTTGTTAAGTCAGCCTTTTCCAGCCTCCTTTTAGGCTTTGTATAATGACCTCACCAGTAGAGTCAATCAATCTCTTAGCTTCAACCTTGGGTTTTGATCAAGGCACACCAAAAATCAAACATCCCCTCAAAGGAAATCAAAAACTCTCTAGAGGAAGACATTTCTCTGTATTATTACACATCAAAACAAAAGAAAATCAAACAAACCCATATCCCAGATAACTGCTGTAAGTAGCAAGCCTCTGGATTATTTACAACCACGCCACTGTCCCTCTCTTAGCATGAAATATTCCTAAGGAAAAATGACATTGCTCAACACTGAGTTAAAGTTTTCTCCTTTAGGATAACATCCCTCATAAAGGAAATTATGGCATTGCTGGATTCTCATATCCCAGTTAAAGTAATCTTCCTTTATAATCAGTCACCCAATAATTGTGATAAACAGACGAGATATCTCCCTTTAGAGATGACAAATTCTCTCTCAGTCAAACCTTTTAGCTTCAATCTTGAGCTTTGAACAAGACACCAAACATCTTTCCTCCCATAGAATAGGAGGAACTACGATTGCTCTGATTTCCCTATTTTATTTAACGGGAATACGTAGGTATAAGATTGCGAAATCTTAGCGAGCACACCAATCAAAAACTTTAGGTCCAGTACCTTCACATAAATCAAAAACCTTAGGTCCAGTACCTTACCAAAAACATCAGAAAAACCCAAACATCAATAAAATACTCTCTCTCTCTCTCTCTCTCAACGATCCCAACAGAGAAACTTTCCCAATAAACAGACAAACACTAGTAAGTAGAATAAGCAGAGAATAATTGCTAATAACCTGTGGATAACCACATATAGGATGGGTAATTAACAACTCCCCATTGTATAACCTGACCCCAGACCCCCCCAATCTCTTAAGCATTTGTATAGTTAAACATTTGCGTGCAAGGTTAATTTGAGATAGCTTCCCATTCCTTTCCAGCTTTATAGGATAAATAAGAAGTCAGAAAGTAGAACCCAACTCCTACCATTGTGGTGAGGAGAAACCCATGGCGATAAGGTGGTCGCTTCAACGACAAAAATTGCACGCTACAGGAAGTAGGATGGAGGAACCCTCCGTTGTGAAAGAAATCTTGAATAGGTCGAGTGGCCTCGTCCTTCTTTGTAGTCTTGGTAAATGCTGGTGTAAAACCGATACCATTTCTTGTTCTGTTATCGGTAGAAATCACAACTTGTCCCCATCCTTTAGTGATATCGCTTTCCATTATTCAAACAGCGTCTTGATATGAGGAAATATATGCTCCTTTTTCTTGATTGCTTTCGTTACTTACAGAAAGCGCATGGAATTGAGTTCCAATGACTTCTTCTAGCTCCAAGTAGGAGAATTATGATAGATTTCTCACGATTAAAGCTTGTTCTCCACATACTGTGACCAACTTGTTGTTCTTTACAAACCTCAGTTTCTGGTGAAGTGTTGAGGTGACTGCTCCTGCTTCATGGATCCAAGGTCGTCCCAATAAACAACTGTACGCTGCTCGGATATCCATTACTTGGAAGGTGACTTGGAAAGTGTGGGGCCAATGGTTATGGGAAGATAAACTTCGCCGATAACTATCTTCCTGGATCTGTCAAAAGCTTTGACTATGATCTCGCTGCCTCTTATTAGAGTGCCTTGAAAAGATAGTCGCTCAAGAGTTAATTTTGGCATGACATTTAAGGATGAACCAGTGCCTACTAGTACGCTTACTAGAGCATTGACCCCGCTGTTGATTGTGATATTAAGTGCCATGTTATGATTTTTACCCTCTTTCGGTAGCTCTTCATCGCTGAAACCTAAGTTGTTACAGGAAGTAATATTAGAAACTATGCTATCAACTTGAGTCACCATTACGTCTTGTTCCACGAAGGCTTGATCCAAAACCTTTTGTAAAGCTTCTATGTGAGCTTCCGAACTCAGTAGAAGGGATAATACAGATATCCAAGAAGAAGTATGCAGTAACTGATCCAAAATGTTATATTCACTCTTCTGGATTAGTTTTAAAATTTCATTGTTGTTTTTCACCTGATTCGAACCTATTTGGCGTGTAATTCTACCAAACTTGTGTTCATCAGGCGAATGTCGAAGATTTAAACTCTGTTTGGACATCCTTCAATCATGTTGATTTGATAATTGTTCCTTCCGTGATAGTATTGGACCCACCATATATCCATTTGATATTGGAGAGCCTCTTGTACAAAGGACGTCCTTGATTATCTTTTGAACAAATTGGGCAAGCACTGTAGTCGTGTGACGGCAGACTGTAATGTTGACTTTGTCTAGAGTGCATTGCCACCAAGTTTAAATTATTAAGCGAATGTCAAAATTTTGAATAATATCGGGACACATGTAAGCCTTGTTTACTCCACTGATTCTATATTCTTGGATCCATCCCAAGTCCATTTATTCTTAAAGGGCTACCTATACAATGCTGCACCCTTTGTTGTTCTTGGAACAAATGTTGCACTGATGATAGCTGCGAGGTGGCACATGGCTATGTCCACTTTGTCTGCAATGCATCTTAACCAGATTTGTTTCTAGTAAGCGTACATCATGAATTTGGTAACTGTTGTCAAGACCTTTGTCAATTAAGTTTACAGAGGCTTTCTTATGCTAAGGTAGCGGATTCCTTTGGACATTTGGATTAGTGTCCTTGAAAATCAAAACTCCATTCTTGACAAGTTTTTGTACATCGGATTTAAAACTGAAACAATTCTCGATGTTATGCCTTGGTGCTCCTTGATGATAAACACAGAATTGGTCAGCCTTGAACCAATAAGGGGGATTCTCAGGAACGGCAGGAGGAGTCCAGGTTTGAATGTGTCATTTTGCTAGCAAAACTGGGAATAGCTCCGCATATGACATTGGGATAGGATCAAAAACCGGTGACCTTGAGATACGATTGTTGTTGTTGTATTGCGGGAGAGCCTACTGAAGAGGTTGTTGCTACCTTTGCTGATACTGTGGTTGTTGAATTGGCTGATTTTGAGAAATCTATGGTTGATATGCCAGAACTGGCATTGAGTTGATAACGGGAGATGCCGCTGCTGCCTGCCGAGGTTGGTATCTTCGTCTTTGTTTACCCTGTGAGATAGTGCTGATATCTTGCTCTTTCTTATTTTGGAAAGTGTAACACCCCGAAATAATTATAATATTTATTTAATTAAATAATTATGATTATTCGGTGTTTCGGTGCATTTTGATGGATTTTTGTGACGTTGATGACTTTGTGTTGTGTTGTGGGGTAGTCTTGAGTTAAGGGAACAGTGAGGTCTCTTAGAAGTAATAATTAATCAAATTATTTTATTAATAATAATATTAGAATAATTTGAGTAATTAGAATATTATTTAGATTATTCTTATTATTGTTAATTAAAATAATTAGAAAACCATTAAGGGTTAGACGGTAATGTTGAGGGGATTAATGGAGGATAATACGGTAAAGTGTGATTAAGGCCCAAAACATAGGATTAACAAAAGAAAAATAGGGATTATGAGAATTAGTTTTGTGCAACCCAAAGAAGTGAAGAGAGAGCTGAGGAAAGGAGGCTAGAATGAGGAATCGACCGTAGAACCCCGGAAAACGAAGAATCTCTGCTGGAAATTCGAGGTATGGGGGGTAATTTGGGTGAGTATGTTTGATATGGGTTTAAGGTAGAGGTAATTGTGTGTGTTTGTTTTTGATGATTTGATGCTGATCTGTGATGAAACTTCGTAATTGTATGTGTATGATTTCTGTGATGAATCCTGTGGGATTTTCCATATTTGCTGTAAATTTCATGTGGATGTGGATGCTGATGTGATGAACATGTGGGTAAACCAAATCTGAAAATCGAAACTGATAATAACTGGTTATGACTTAATAATTAGGAAGAAACTGATGTAGACGATGAAATAGGATGAATAACATAGATCTGTGATGAATCGAAGCTGGTTTGAGACTGATTTTGGTGGATCGAAGGTGCGGGAATAAGGAGGTTTGCGTTCAGATGCGAGATCTGAGTTTTGGGTAGCTTCTGGTGATGCGTAACGGGGGGAGTATTACGCGTAATGATGGGGATTTCCCAGGGTGATACGCGTAGCGTGCGCACCCTCCCCAAGGGTTGGCACGGTCCTCCGGTGGTACGCGTAGCATATGCGTATAGGATTGTGGGCAATACGCATAAGAGGAGGCAATACGCGTAATGGAAAGCTGAGAAAAAGAGGAATACGCGTAATAGGGGGCAGTACACGTATGAGTTTTGGGGAAGAATGCCTTACGCGTATAGGCTAGCCATTACGCGTAAGGGGGGATCTAAAGGAGAATTGAGAGGAAAACCCTCTCTGTTGATACGCGTATGGTACGCGTAAGGGGTGGCGTGAAAATTGAGCCATACGCGTAACATGGTGGTCCTTACGCGTATGGGCAGTGAGGTGGGCAGATTTTCCCGTTTTTTCGATTTCTGTCTCGATTTCGCGGGTGACATGGTTTCTTTGAGACATAGGGCTATGATGAGGTAGTAAGACATTAGTAATCTAGTAATGATGAACGGGATAAAAATTGGGGATTTTATGTGATGAACCTAATATGACGAATTGTGAAGTCTAATGACGAGTTTTGACGAGTGGGTATTGGTGATATATAATGATGTTTGTTTGATGATTCATGAATGATGATGCAATTATGACGATTTTATGACGATGTTTATTATGACGATTTGCATCATGCATTCATGGCATAGTTGGGACTTCGGTCCATTTGGTGGCTTCAATCCCATTGTGAGAATTGGAGGGTTTTATGACGTGCTCCGGTTCTTGTGTAGAATCGATCCTATTGGTGGGGATCTTTGGAGGGTGATGGCCCAGTGTCCATCGATTATGACGAGTTGGAACCACATGCAAGAGTCTATGATGTTGCATTGCATATTGTGTGGCATTGCATTATATTGATGTGATTTGATGTATTCTTGACCTGTGAATGACTTGATGATGTTGTTGTTTGTGCTTTATCTTTTACTTATATCTTATATATTGATTTCGCGATTACTCACCCTGCCTGTTTGAATGTTGCCTCCACGTGGGTAACGTACAGGTGATCAGGCTTAGCTTTCTTGGCGCATGAAGATTTAGATTTTGAAGCATTTTTTAGTTCTCCATCAATTTAGAGGGTCTTGCTCTGATATGTAACATCGGGTCGGGACGTTTGAGTCGAACGATTGCGTTCTTTTGTTTTATGGACATGATGTTTTTCATGAGTTTTATTTGAGAAGTTTTGAATTATAAAAGTGTTTTGTTTAAACTTGATTTTCCGCTGCGTGGTGTTTAATTGAATTATGATGGTAAAACCCGTGTTACGGGACAAGTGGATATTTGACAAATTATGACGATATGTGGTGCCCTTTTGGGACTTTACTCTGATTTATTTGCCGATTAATTTGTGTTGTTTGTTGGGTAGACAAATGGGTGTTACATTAGTGGTATCAGAGCAGGTCGGTCCGTCCGGCCAGGTTTTACGTAATGTCAGTCCCCTGTCAGTTGACAAGTGTGTGTACACTGTCGATGTTTTGTTTCTTCTAACCTTGTTGGCGGTGTGCAGGATGGCTGGAAGAAATGATCGTGCTATTGCTGATGCATTGGAATCAGATGCTCAAGTAGTGGCTGAACTCAATCTTAATGGTGGAGTTCCAGATGAGTTTCGTGCTCTGGGGAAGATTCAGAGGAACAATCCACCGACTTTTGTGGGTACTCATGATCCAGCGAGTGCACAGAAGTGGCTGAAGGCAATTGAGAAGATCTTCCGGGTGATGGGATGTACTGACGCGCAACAAGTTTAGTTTGGAACGCATATGATGGAAGAAAAGGCTGAGGATTGGTGGGATAACACCCGCCAGAGACTGGAAGATGTTGGCACTGTGATAACCTAGGCTGTGTTTAAGCAAGAGTTTCTGGGAAAGTATTTTCCAGAGGATGCTCGTGGCAAGAGAGAGGTGGAATTCCTTGAGCTCAAACAAGGGGACATGACTGTGGCGGAGTATGCTGCGAAGTTCAAGGCGCTGGTGAAGTTCTGTCCTCACTACAACCGTGCTGATGCTGAGATGTCCAAGCGTCTCAAGTTCGAGAATGGTCTAAGACCAGAAATTAAGTAGGGTATTGGGTACCAACAGATTCGTAGGTATGCTGAGCTGGTGGATAAGAGTAGGATCTACGACGAGGATAGCCGAACTCGATCTGCTCACTACAAGCAGCTAAGTGAGAAGAAAGGGAAGTATAAGGGGAAGCCTTATATGACTTCAGCTGACAAAGGGAAGCATAAGGCTTCAGATGGGTAAAGACAAGTGGGGGAGTAGCTCCCGCTTCTGGGAAGTGCTACAGGTGTGGCGAACAAGGCCACCGTGTTGATGGTTGCACCAACAGTGTATTGAGATGCTACAGGTGTGGTAAGAAGGGTCATAGAGCTTCTGATTGCAAGGATGAGGGTCCAACCTATTTCAATTGTGGTGAGAAGGGTCACATCAGTACCCAGTGTCAGAAACCAAAGAAGACTTCTACTGATGCTCAGACCAATGGCAAAGTGTTTGCATTGAGTGGTGCAGAAGTACCAGAGAAGGATAACCTGATTTGAGGTACTTGTTTTATTAATAATATCGAGTTGGTTGCTATTATTGATACTGGTGCTACTCATTCTTTTATCTCGCTTGAATGTGCTAATAGATTGGGTTTGAAGTTACCTGATATGAATGGTAATATGGTAATAGAAACTCCAGCTAATGGTTCTGTTACTACTACCTTTGTGTGTTTGAGATGTCCTGTGACGATTTTTGAAAAGAGTTTTGTGATGGATTTGGTGTGCTTAACCTTGCACCAAATTGATGTAATCTTTGGAATGAACTGGTTGGAGTTCAATCGTGTTCATATCAATTGTTATAATAAGACGGTAGAGTTTCCTGAGTTTGGTGATGGTGGGGAGTTTATGTTCTTATCTGCTAAGCAAGTAGACGAACTTCTGGAAGACAAAGCCTTGGTGTTTGCAATGTTTGTATCATTGCAGGTTGATCGTGAAGCTGCGAGTGTTGAGTTTCCTGTTGTCTGTGAATTTCCAGATGTGTTTCCAGACGACATAAGTGATTTGCCTCCAGAACGTGAAGTAGAGTTTGCAGTAGACTTAGTACCAGACACGAGTCCGGTGTCAATGGCTCCTTACCGGATGTCCGCTTCTGAGTTAGGTGAATTGAAGAAACAGTTGGAAGAGTTACTTGAGAAGAGGTTTGTTCAACCAAGTGTTTCTCCATGGGGTGCTCCTGTGCTGTTAGTGAAGAAGAAAGACGGAAGTATGAGGGTATGTGTTAATTATCAGCAGTTGAATAAAGTGACTATCAAGAATAAATATCCACTCCCGAGAATCAACGATTTGATGGATCAGTTAGTAGGTGCCTGTGTGTTTAGCAAGATTGATTTTGAGGTCGGGGTATCATCAGATTCGTGTTAACCTGATGACATTCCGAAGACAGCTTTTAGGACGAGGTATGGTCACTATGAATACACTATGATGTCGTTTGGAGTGTCCAACGCACCTGGTGTGTTCATGGAGTATATGAATCGGATTTTTCATGAGTATTTGGATCAGTTTGTTATGGTTTTCATTGATGATATTCTAATATATTCTAAATCAGAAGAAGAGCATGCTGAGCATTTGAGAACTGTGTTGCAAGTACTGAAGGAGAAGAAGTTGTATGCAAAGCTGTCGAAGTGTGAGTTTTGGTTGAAGGAAGTGAGTTTCCTTGGCCATGTGATTTCAAGTGGTTGAATTGCTGTTGATCCTTCTAAGATCGATGTTGTGTTACAGTGGGAGACTCTGAAGTCTGCTACTGAGATACAAAGTTTTCTGGGATTGGCGGGTTATTACCGCAAGTTTATTGAAGGCTTTTCTAAGTTGGCATTACCTTTGACTCAGCTGACTTGAAAGGGCCAAGCTTTTGTGTGGGATGTAGCTTGTGAAGAGAGTTTTGTGGAGTTGAAGAAGAGGTTGATGACCGCTCCGGTGTTAATTTTTCCAAATCTAAATGAATCTTTTGTAGTGTACTGTGATGCATCGAAGATGGGTCTTGGAGGAGTATTGATGCAGAATGGGCAAGTTGTTGCTTATGCTTCCAGGCAATTGAGGGTTCATGAAGTGAATTACCCAACCCATGACTTAGGATTGGCAGCTGTGGTATTTGTGTTGAAAATTTGGAGACATTATCTATTTGGCTCTAAATTCGAAGTGTTCAGTGATCATAAGAGCTTGAAGTATCTATTTAATCAGAAAGAGTTGAATATGAGGCAGAGAAGGTGGTTGGAATTGTTGAAGGATTATGACTTTGATTTGAATTAACATCCTGGTAAAGTGAATGTAGTGGTCGACGCATTGAGCAGGAAGTCATTGCATATGTCGATGCTTATGGTGAAAGATTTGGAGTTACCTGAACAATTCCGAGATTTGAGTTTGGTATGTGAAGCAACTCCCGACAGTGTGAAGTTAACGAGTGGTATTCTGGAAGAGATCAGAGTGGGACAACAATCTAACTTGAAGTTGGTTGACCAGTTGACATTGATCAATCAAGGTAACAGAGGTGAATTCCGGATTGGCGAGAATGGTGTAATGATGTTCAGAGACATGGTGTGTGTCCCAGATGTTCCAGAAATTAAGAAGAACATTCTTGAAGAAGGACATCGAAGTAGGTTGAGTATTCATCCCGGTGCTACGAAGATGTACCAAGATTTGAAAAAGCTGTTTTGGTGGCCAGGTATGAAGAAGGATATTACGGAGTTTGTTTATGCGTGTTTGACTTGTCAGAAATCAAAGATTGAGCATCAGAAGCCTTTAGGTATGATGCAACTGTTGAATATTCCAGAGTGGAAATGGGATAGTATTTCCATGGATTTTGTGTCGGGATTGCCGAGGACTGCTAAGGGAAATGATTCAATATGGGTGATTGTGGATAGATTAACTAAATCGGCTCATTTCTTGTCGATGAAGATTAATCATTCTATGCAGATGTTAGCTGAGATGTACATTCAGGAGATTGTGAAGTTTCATGGGATGCCTTTGAGTATTGTGTCGGATAGAGACCCGAGATTTACATCGAGGTTCTGGAAGAGTTTGCAGGATGCTTTAGGTACTAAGTTGAGGATGAGTTCAGCATATCATCCGTAGACGGACGGTCAGACGGAAATGACTATCTAATCTTTAGAGGATTTGTTGAGGGCATGTGTGTTGGATCACGGAGGATCTTGGGATAGCCATTTAGCGTTGATTGAGTTCACGTACAATAATAGTTTTATCCTAGTATTGGAATGGTGCCCTATGAAGCTTTGTATGAAAGAAGATGTAGGACTCCTTTATGTTGGTATGAGTCGGGAGAGAGTGTTGTACTCGGACTAGAAATTGTGCAAGAGACGACTGAGAAGATTAAGATGATCCAAGAAAGGATGAAAGATTCGCAGAGTCGTCAGAAGAGTTACCATGATAAGAGGAGGAAAGCACTTCAATTCCAAGAGGGAGATCACGTGTTTTTTAGGGTGACGCCAGTGACTGGTGTGGGTCGAGCTTTGAAGTCTAGGAAGCTCACTCCACGTTTTGTTGGTCCTTACCAAATCTTGCAGAGGATAGGAGAGGTGGCCTATCAGATTGCTTTACCGCCGAAGCTTACGAATTTACACTACGTGTTCCATGTGTCTCAGTTGAGGAAGTACATTACAGATCCGTCGCATGTGGTTCAGATGGATGATGTACAAGTGAGGGATAATCTGACTGTGGAAGCATTACCTGTGCGGATTGATGGCCGTGAAGTGAAGCAATTGCGGGGTAAAGACGTAGCTTTGGTGAAGGTGCTATGGGGTGGACCAGCTGGTGAAAGTTAGACTTGGGAGCGTGAAGATCAGATGAAGAAGTCGTATCCGACTCTATTCCCTTCAGGTAATTTTCGAGGGCGAAAATTCTTTAAGTGGGGGAGAGTTATAACACCCCAAAATAATTATAATATTTATTTAATTAAATAATTATGATTATTCGGTGTTTCGGTGCATTTTGATGGATTTTTGTGACGTTGATGACTTTGTGTTGTGTTGTGGGGTAGTCTTGAGTTAAGGGAACGATGAGGTCTCTTAGAAGTAATAATTAATCAGATTATTTATTAATAATAATATTAGAATAATTTGAGTAATTAGAATATTATTTAGATTATTATTATTATTGTTAATTAAAATAATTAGAAAACCATTAAGGGTAAGACAATAATGTTGAGGGGATTAATGGAGGATAATACGGTAAACTGTGATTAAGGCCCAAAACATAGGATTAACAAAAGAAAAATAGGGATTATGAGAATTAGTTTTGTCCAACCCTAAGAAGTGAAGAGAAAGCTGAGGAAAGGAGGCTAAACGAGGAATCGACCGTAGAACCCCAGAAAACGAAGAATCTCTGCTGGAAATTCGAGGTATGGGGGTAATCCGGGTTAATATGTTTGATATGGGTTTAAGGTAGAGGTAATTGTGTGTTTTCGTTTTTGATGATTTGATGTTGATCTGTGACGAATCTCTGATGAAACTTCGTAATTGTATGTGTATGATTTCTGTGATGAATCCTATGAAATTTTCCATATTTGCTGTAAATTTCATATGGATGTGGATGCTGTTGTGATGAACATGTGGGTAAACCATATCTGAAAAATCGAAACCGATAATAACTGGTTATGACTTAATAATTAGGAAAAAACTGATGTAGACAATGAAGTAGGATGAATAACATAGATCTGTGATGAATCAAAGCTGGTTTGAGACTGATTTTGGTGGATCGAAGGTGCTGGAATGAGGAGGTTTGCGTTCAGATGCGAGATCTGAGTTTAGGGGTAGCTTCTGGTGATACACGTAACGGGGGAGTATTACGCGTAATGAGGGGGACTTCCTAGGGTGATACGCGTATCGTGCGCACCCGTCCCCAAGGGCTGGCACGATCCTCTAGTGGTACGCGAAGATACCCGTATGGGATGGTGGGAAATACGCTTAAGAGGAGGCAATACGCGTAAAGGAAAGCTGAGAAAAAGAGGAATACGCGTAATAAGCGGCAGTACGCGCATGAGTTTTAGGGAAGAATGTCTTACGCGTATGGGCAAGCCATTACGCGTAAGGGGGAATTTGAAGGAGAATTGAGAGGAAAACCTTCTCTATTGATACGTGTAGTGTACGCGTAAGGGATGGCGTGAAAATTGAGCCATACGTGTAACAGGATGGTCCTTACGCGTATGGGCAGTGAGGTGGGCAGATTTTCCCGTTTTTATGATTTCTGTCCCGATTTCGCGTTTGACGTGGTTTCTTTGAGACGTAGGGCTATGATGAGGTAATAAGACGTTAGTAATCTAGTAATGATGATGAACGGGATAAAAATTGGGGATTTTATGTGATTAACGTAATATGAAGAATTGTGAAGTCTAATGACGAGTTTTGACGAGTGCGTATTGGTGATATATAATGATGTTTGTTTAATGATTCATGAATGATGTTGCAATTATGATGATTTTATGACGATGTTTATTATGATGATTTGCATCATGCATTCAATGCATAGTTGGGACTTTGGTCCATTTGGTGGCTTCAATCCCATTGTGTGGATTGGAGTGTTTTATGACGTGCTTCATTTCTTGTGTAGAATCGATCCTATTGGTGGGGATCTTTGGAGGGTGATGGCCCAGTGTCCATTGATTATGATGAGTTGGTTCCACATGCATGAGTCTATGATGTTGCATTGCATATTATGTTGCATTGCAATATATTGATGCGATTTGATGTATTCTTGACGTGTGAATGACTTGATGATGTTGTTGCTTGTGTTTTATCTTTTACTTATATCTTATATATTGATTTCGCGATTACTCACCCTTCCTGTTTGAATGTTGCCTCCACGTGGGTAACGTGCAGGTGATCAGGCTTAGCTTTCTTGGCACATGAAGATTTAGATTTTGAAGCATTTTTGAGTTCTCCGTCGATTTAGAGGGTCTTGCTCTGATATGTAACATCGGGTCGGGACCTTTGAGTCGAACGATTGCGTTCTTTTGTTTTGTGGACATGATGTTTTTCATGAGTTTTATTTGAGAAGTTTTGAATTATAAAAGTGTTTTGTTTAAACTTGATTTTCCGCTGCGTGGTGTTTAATTGAATTATGATGGTAAAATCTATGTTACGGTTCAGGTGGATATTTGACGAATTATGACAATAGATGCCCTTTTGGGACCTTACTCTGATTTATTTTCCATTTCATTCGTGTTGTTTGTTGGGTAGACAAAAAGGTGTTACAGAAAGCGCTTCCATACCTCTTGCTACTACTGGATGGCTCTGCGTCCTTGACTAATCGACCCTCTCGGACGGCTTCCTCAAGGTGTACTCCTATGTTCACCATCTCAGTGAAGTCACTAGGCGCACTTGCGACCATTCGATCATAATAGAACGAGCTCAAAGTTTTCAAGAATATTTTTGTCATTTCTTTTTCCTCGAGAGGATGACAAATCTGGGCGGCAATTTCATGCCATCTCTGAGCGTATTCTTTGAAACTTTCCTAATCCCTTTGAGACATTGCTCTGAGTTGATCTCTATCAGGTGCCATATCCAAATTTTACTTGTATTATTGAACAAAAGCTGCTCCAAGATCTCTGAAGGTACTGATCTTCGTACGGTTTAACCCCATGTACTAGTTAAATTATCTTGAAAGTAGTGGATGAGTAACTATTGATTTTCTGTCTGGGTAGACATCTTTCGAGCATACATTACCAAGTAACTTTGAGGGCAAGAGTTGCCTTTGTACTTTTCAAGGTCTGACACCTTAAATTTGTGAGGTATTTTAACGTTTGGGACTAAGCAGATATCGACAGCATCTTTCCCAAACAAGTTCTGTCCACGAATGGCATGAAGTTCTTTCTGCATTTCCAAGAATTATTCTTGGAATTCATTCATTCGTTCGTATACTACTATATCCTTGCTCGGAGTGGCATGAAAGATCTGTTCCTCAGGAGTAGTATGTATTAAAGTCTGTGGTACAGACATTATTGTCGCAGTTCTTGGTGCTTCGGTGACCTGAAGTTTGTAACCTTCAGGTATAGGAGTCTCTGTCATAGCTCTTGCGTCATCATTTACCTGAAGTTTGTAACCATCAGGCCTGGAGATTCCAGTTGTGGCTCCTAGGTCTTCAGTGACCGGGGGTATATATCCCTCAGGCATAAAATTAAAAGGCATGCCCCAAGGAAAACCTTTAGGCATGTTGTACTGAGGAAGACTGATGGGTACCTCAAATGTTGGTGCAGACACAATTTCTCAGATCATAGTCCTTTGAGATGGTTGATCCTGAGCTGCTGCCGGTGATTCAATCATAACGTTGAGTCTTTCCAGACTTTCCTTTAGAGTATTAACTTCCTATAATAGTTCTCTGTTTTCTTCCTCAAGATCGTCCATTTCTTCTGACAATTGGCTCGAGTATTGTATGAATGAGACAGCTAGACTATAAAGTGCGATAAATGTGTAAACTTTTATGAAAGAAATGTGTGAAATGATAGAATGATGCATGATGTGCAACGAATGCAAATGCTCTTTTTTTTTTTTTTTTTAAAAGAACTTTTAACAATTATGTTGCAAATATCATACAACGATGGAAACTTTTTATTGAATTCAAAGGATCACAATATCTTATAGAGAAAAGTACATTATTTTACAAAGTGCTGGAAGGAAAACAAGGCCTATGAATTCTAAGGAATCCTTGACGAAGGTCCAGATGCTGGTTGCTGACTCATTTTTTGTCTCTTTGATCGGGCTTCTTCAACCGCTGGCGGGTCGATAATCCTTTGCTAGGTGAAAGGAGAGAGTAAATTTTTCCATTCCTCTTGACTTTATAAAGCATGTTGCTCCAGTATCTCAATCAGGGCATCTTTTTCCTTTTGTAATTCTTGAATCTTTGTGCACTCCAAGCTGACAATTTGATACTTGTTCCTCCAAGAGTTCTTTTCACATTGAGTTTTATTAAAAGCGACCTGAAGTTTCTCTGCGTCGTTCATAAAGTAGAGGATGGATTCCTTTAAGGGAAATACTTCTTGACGAGGGTAAGGCATCTTTAACTTGATGGCCCTGGCTTGTACCCATTGGAGATAAGGCTCCGCGGAGATACAATTTGGTTTTCCCAGAGACTCTTTTCCTTTGCTATGAATATGATGCCAGGCATGCACAATTTCTTCCTTAAGTGCTCTGTCATTTTCTCCTTCCTTGAAGAAAAAACCTTCCAGATGAATGTTGTAAGGTATATCCCTCATCGGGTATCCAAGCTAACGACGAGCTAAAACTTGGTGATAGTTGATCCCTCCTTTAGTACCAATGAGGGGCACATTAGGGAAATTTCCACAACTGCCATTGATTTTTGTTCCGTCATAGATCCGATTGTACCAATCTATGTCAGAGTGAGTGAGGGACATAATCTTTTGCGACCATTGCATACCACTTTTGAGATCCCAAAAAGCAACAGATTTGGGTAAGTGAGAAATAAACCATTTGTAGAGTAATGGTACATAGCATGTAATCATCCCTCCCTTGTACAAATTCCTCAAATGCACTGAGTGGTAAGCATTGGCAAGCAAAGTTGGGATTGGATTCCCGATTAAGAATATCCTGATAGCATTGATGTCGACGAAGTTTTCAATGTTGGAAAAAAGGAATAACCCATAGATGAGTAGAACAAAGATATCCTCGAAAGCAATCATATTTCCTATACAGGCAAAGTATAGGGCTTTTTCCATCAGGAACTTAGTTGGTAAAACTTGAATTCCTCCATTGGTGGTCATGTGAGCTTTGATATCTGACTCTTCCAAGGAGGTGGCTGTTGCAATGGTTTGATCCTTGGGAATATCTTCCAATCCAGAGAATAGGTCTTGATCAGAAATGGGTAAATCAATCAACTGAGAGTACTCTTCCAATGTTGGTGTGAGCTGATAATCTGGAAATGTGAAGTAGTGCTACACCGGATCATAGAACTGAGCCAATGTAGATAGGACTCCTTCCACCATGTTGACTTTTAAAAGGGACAAAAGCCCTTCGTACTTAGCTCTGAAAGCTTCAGGATTAGTAATCAACCTTCCCAATCTTCTCAGGTCTTCAAGTCTTGGACTTCTAAAGGTGTACTTCTGAGTTTTTCTTCTACCAAAATCCATAGCACAATTTCTGATATTTGCAACAATCTGTTTTTTTTAGTTCTTGAAAAACTTGAAAATTTTTGAAAGATTTTGATGAATGCATGTATGTACAAACACATATATTTACAGACATGGGTTTAAGGGTTTATCTTCACGAGCATGGAGCCATGGATTTACCCAACCCAAAGGTATGTACTCGGGGTTTATCTTGTACCTGTAGAACGGGTTCTAACAAGGTTCCCAAAATCATTGACCCCACTTTAGGATATTACCAGCAAACTGATTGACTCATGAGAGCTGTAATATACACAAGATGGATCTCAGTCGAGCGTAGTATCGTGTATCAACTATTCCTGATAGTCACTGTACTACGTCCTAAAATGGCCAAATGGTTAAATGTTTACTAATCCTCAGTTTCACGAGCTCCTAGGGGAAAAAGTAATGTATTCGCGGATGTCCCGCTCAACATCAATAATTCCAAAAAGGTACCTCTACTGATTTGGTGGACTTTCAAGTTAGCTAGGTCGGGACTCACTCCCTATAAGACTTCTTGATTTTGCCACCCCCTATCTTAAAATATACTCTCAAGCCCACTGTGGGCTTTTTGACTCACAACATGTGTATTAATCACATTCCCAGATAAAAGCAAATTTAACATGTATGGCAAATAAGCAGATAGTATGATGGAAAATAGTAGATGATATCAAATGAGGAATCAAATAAGCGAATGAAATAGTAAAATATATGCAATGCAAGGCTTAACCCTCTTAGATGAATAGACAGATAAAAATCTCTAGTGAAGTCGCCGTTTTTCTGTAGACCGATTTCCGTGACCCCACCCATCCTGGGATGGTGAGTTCCTCGTGAACCGTGCTTATGCCACTTTTGAATTTCTAATATTTATCCTATGATGCTTAAAAGGAAGGGGAAGGAATCTAAACTAACCCTGCATGCAAATGTTTTTTCTACAAATGCGAAGAGATCTGGAATCGGGGGTTGGTTATACAAAGGGAAGTTATAAACACCCTGAGTATCTATAGTAATCTATAGGAACCTTTTTTGTATATATTTTTACTGTTGAATTGCTTGCTTGTTTAAGTTTGTTTGCTGTTTTAATTGGGAAAGTTTCTCCTTTTTGAAAATTGAGGAAATGCTTTTGTTGTTTTTCTGGTTTTCTATTGTTTTTGGGAAGGTACCTAGACCTAAGGTTTTTTATTAGTGTGCTCACTAAGATCTCGCAATCTTATGCCTACCTATTCCTGAATAGAGGTTTGCGGAAATCAGAGTGTTCGTAGTTCCTCCTAATCTATGGGAGGAAAAAGTTTTTTTTATATCTTGTTTAAAGCCCAAGATGATGAAGCTAAAAGAGTGTTTGAAAGATTTGACAAATTGTCATCTTCAAGGGAGATATCTCACCTATTCACTATAATCATTTAAGAATGATGTCATAAGGGAAAAAGCTTTAAACTTAATGTGTTTAAGAAATGCCATTCTTTCCTTTATGAGTTCTTTAACATGGATTTAGAATCGACAAATGTGGCACTTATATCAGTTAGATGAAAGAAAAGTTTGAACCATGATAAAGAAGGGACTCTGATCCGCTGTCGTGCACGGATCAAAATCGAGTATTTTTTAAAACAATAGTAACGGTAACGACAACTCGAGTATCGTTCTCACAAGGATTCTTGTAATGTTATTAACCAACACAGTAACAGTTTATGGGGGGTTTTGGTTTTTATTTTGAAAAAATAATGAAAATAAGTGATTATAAAAAAAAAGTGATTATCAAAAAAGCTGAAAAGTTAATCTACTAATTTGGTTCCTACCTATCATCAGTTACTATAATTCCAATCTCTCAACGGATTATCTATTCCTATTCGATTACAAACTCATTGACAAGCGCAATTTGTATTGTGTGATGTAGGTTCCTATTATCCGAATTAAGCAAACGAAATTAAGCCCTCGTGAATTAAGCAAAAACGATTTGATCAATCATGATAACGAATTAAACAAACGCTAACGTGATTACGGTTTAGGATCATACAGCAATCGAATTATATTAACTTACTCTACGAAAATTGGATTAAGCAAGCAAGAATCATAGAATAAGATTGAAAGAAATAAAAACTGAATTGAAATTATTATAACCTCAAGGTGTCGGAACCGAATACAGCAAATCAACAATTGAAATTAGTTCTCCATAAATTTCCCATACAAAGCTTCCGAGAAAATTCATGAATAATGTGAAAAATTGTGAAAATATGGTAATGAATAGTAGTACGGATGCTACTAGGTATAGGGTAACACACAAAATCCGGTTCTAACCCAACTGAGTCGAAAAACATAAAAAACCTGGCCCAAAACTAAATATTCCTAAAGACAGAATTCAGGTCCTGACTTCAACGAGTTATTAGAGACTGTTACACTCTGAATCAGCTTTTGCCTAAAACATGAAAGTTGTAGCTCTTTGTCTCAACTTTCCAACGATTTGTAGAACGCGGAAATTCGATTCTCGAAGCTCTAGTTATGATCCGAATAGTGGATAGGTATCAAATAACCGCTAAAGCTGAAATTAAGCTGCGAAAATAGATTAATGGCAAACAAAGGCTTAATTGTAAAAACATAATATAACACTAAAATAAACAAAACAAACTAAAGAAATGCCTAAGTACAAACATAAGAGAATGTGCATTAAAATACACTGATCAGACTCCAACTTGGATTTTGAATCAACAAGAGTGCCACTTACATCAATTATCTTGAAAAAGTTTTGATTGTTTGATTTGAATTGAAGTGATTAGAATAGATATCTTCCTACAGAGATGACTCAAAGTCTCATATGTGAGGATATGTATTTATTTGGGTATCTTGATTGAAGCCCAAGATATGAAGCTGAAAAAGATTGAAAACTGACTCAACTGGGGAGTTTTATCTGTCTTGTACAAAGCCCAAGATTGAGGCTGATTGACTGGGGAAAATTATCTGTATAAAAGCCTGAGAGAAGGCTAAAGACTGTTGAGGAGGTTTGAAGAGACTGGCTCAATACTGAGGATTTGACTGGCTCTTTTTGGTTATTTTTATTTGTATCTTGTACAAAGCCCAGGATGAATGAGGATAAAAGATTTTATTTGTACCCTGTACAAAACCCAGGATGAATGAGGCTAAAATATTTATTGTATAGATGACTTAAGACCTGGCTTATGCTTTTAGGAAGCCAGAGGATCCTTGTATGAAGCCCAAGAGGAGGCTGGGGTATTGAATGAGACTTCCCAAGTCTCCTTGTATAAAGCCCAAAAGGAGGCTATCTTCTGGGGAGATTCTTTGTATGATGCCCAAGAGGAGGCAAAGATGCTTGTATAAGGCCCAAGAGGAGGCAACGGAACTAGTTGTTTGTACTAAGTTGTGATTGAAGATTTTAACAAGTAACAATGATATGACATGTTTGAATTCATGGAAGATTTTGCATCTTTAAGGTTTTTGAATGTTAGGTGTTTTATTCTATTCACAAAAATGTTGGGTCTTACACTCTAAGCAGAGGCCCAAGATTTATTGAAAAGAAAAGAAAAGGTGGTGGGTCTTACACTCTTGACAGAGGCCCAAGATTTATGATTTGAAAATTAAAAGGGGTTGGGACTTACACTCTAGTAGAGGCCCGAAGTTATAGCTTGAAAAAGGTGTTGGGTCTTACAATCTAATAGAGGCCCAAAAGTTTTGAAAATATTTGAAAATGTGATGGGTCTTACACTCTAATAGAGGCCCAAGAGTTTTTATTCTTGTTTTAAAAAATAGAAGATGATTTTGAAAGAGAGGGATTGGACTTACACTATGAATAGAAGACCAAGAGTTTATGTTTGAAAAGATGATGTGCATTTCAAAGAGATGTATTTGTCATGGTAAGAGTTTAAGAAGGAAATATTTGAACATTGAAGCAAGGATACAAGTTGATAATGTTAATGACAAGTTGATAACAACCAAACATGGATACCTGCAAGATGAGATCGAATCCTCAGTTGTAGGTGTTACATAAGTGAAATGATGATCTGGACAGCTTCCCTACACCTCAAGGAATGTGTTGATATGCTTGGAATGGACGAAAACCTTTTGGATTGATGAGCTTAAATCCAACTGTAGCTTGGTTGGGATGAGCTATGATCTTGGTGAATTTGATGTTACAGATGATGTTTAGGTGTTTGGATCACTCATACATGATGTATGTGAGGTGCGTGAATGATTGGTTTGAGTTGAATTGCTCTGGTTTTGAAAACACGATTCTCACTTTTGGAAATTTTGAAACTTGGAGTGAAAGAACAAAATGAGAGAAAACAAGTGTGGTAGTTGTTTTGGTGTGGTTTGAATGATCAGAAATGACCTCTATTTATAGGAGAATTGATTTGTTTTGGATGAATAGTGTTGGATGAGGGAGCATTCTAGTGTCCAATGGATATAGCCATGTAGCTCTAACTTAAAGGCTAAGGTACCAAAAATCTTCCATAGCATGACTAGAATCTTGACTCAATTTCCATTTGCAGGTTTAAACACTCATTGTTTTTGAACTGATCTGAATTGGTGTGGCTCATTTCTTGCAAATTCAATGCTTCACATAAATGCCAAATGACAAACTTGAATTCATGGACTTGCAATGATGATTCTCGCATGCTAAGAGATAAAATCCTTGACTTATGGTTCAAAGTTGAAAATATTATGTGATTCAACAAGATTCCTTCTGATCTTGGAGGATGACAAGGCTTGCAAAGTCACTAAATCTGTTTTGAAAAATCGTGTGATGCAAGTAAACATGGAATCTGTCTTGAAAAATCAGTTTGATCATGGAAGGTTGTGAGGATCATATCTCCTTGCTCAAGTAAAATCAATGGATGTTCTTATACTTTTTGGAAAGCTGAGATATCCTACTTTAACTTTGATGTTTGCATTTGGTCTTGATTCATCTTGGATTTTGGAGAAAAATGGCCTCAAAGTTGGCTAAAATACAAAATAGATTATGCCTAAAAACATTTCTAAGTGTCAAGATTCAAAAATTCTTGAAACCCTAACTTCATGGCGTCATATCTCAAAATCTATGCATTTTTTGGGAATTCATCCTCATTGACAAAGTTGTAGTGTATAACAAGCTCTTCAATTTGGTATTTGGATCCAAGAAAATGGTTAATTGGTTTGGAAGTTATGACCTTGCAAAGTAGGGTAAAAATCATTGTTTTTCAAGACTTAGAAAAATTTCTAAGTTTCCTAAGGTTGCCCTTTTTACGAGTAACCTCCCATTTCTTGATTTTTCTTGATCAATCACGATTCAAATCACATATTAACATTGTCCTTGTCTTGAAGAGGCCTTGTTTGACAAAAAACTCCAAAAGTCAAACTTGATTTTGGGCACAGTTGAAAATTGTATCAGATGAATTTTGATTTTGTGATCCTTTATGAAATCAAACCCTTGGGCTATTTTAAACATCATGGATGGATTCCAAGGGGAGTGTCTTGAATCACGTTCCAAGGTTTGAGATCTTGTCTTGGCCAAAAGTCAAAGGTATGGTTGACTTTTGTATCAGATGAACTTTAGTTTGTGGTCCAGATGATTTTGAATCCTTGTATAGCTTATGAATCAAGTCCTTTGTGTTAATTCAATAATATGACGGGATTAATACAAGGCATTTGAGTTCCTTGAAACATATTTGGAGATTTGGGATTATGCCTTGCTTCAAAAGTCAACTCAGGGATTGAATTAGGTCAAAACCCTAATTATGGTGTACTGAGGGTCTTGAGGCTTGATGAGCTTGGCATGATGCAATTTTGCACTTGATTATTAATGAGTGAAAGTTCTTGATCTTCATGGATGATATAGAGACTTGTGGTGTTGAATATGATGCTTATCCCTTGATAATTCATCTGCTTGAGCTTTAGGGGGATCACCTAACCTGTGAAGCAAGTAAACACACATATCTTGTACTTATGATGGGTTAGTGATGCATGAAAGTATATTCATATGATATGCAAATAATGTGGAATCTTAGGGTTAAAATTTAGGGTATGACAGATATGATTTATGCTCTCTTGGAGGATATCCCACATTTCATTTGCAGACACGCGTGGAGAAATTTGCAAAAATTCATCAAGACCAAGAGCATTAGTGATGACACTTTTTTCCTTCAAACTGTGTTGGACGTTTTCTTTATCATCTTTAGTCCAATCCTTTTCAGGTTTGTTTACTACAACACCATTGACATTGTGTGTAGGAATAAATGGATTTTCATTTACAGCCTTCCAAATACCACGATCCATCCCTTCTATGAAAAAATATTTTTTCTGTTCACAAACTATGCCCTTCTCCATTAAAGGATAGGGGTTTGTGTATTGAATATATTGAAGTCCTTTTTCCTTCTAGGATGATTAGTCTTTAACACGAGTTAAGCTCTTATGCAACTTGTTGGATAAGTGACTTCAAGCACAAAAGGGGGAGTGAATTGTGGTATTCAAAATTCGAGATTAAATATAAGGTTTTGTTACTTAAAACATGAATTATATTATTATTATTTAATATCAGAGTAAAATGAACAACAAGAAATAAAAATGGTAAAGTAAATAGCTGAAATTAAGAGATAAGGGTTTCAAGAGATGAGGCCAGTAATTTATCCAAGTTCGGCTGAACATTAGCCTACTCCTGTCCCAAAGAGATCTTTGTGAGATTTTGAATATAAACTTGAGTTTTTACAAGTTATGCTCGTGAACCTTCGACACAAGCATATCTAAAGATTTTACAAAGGCTTATCCCCAACTATAATAAAGTTTCTAGCTAGGCTGAGCTAACTAACCAATTAGATATTTTCCAAGTTGATCTCTGAAATTTTGGCAATACAGACAGCAAATGTCCTAACACATGTCACGACACTGTTCTGCATAAACATTTAAACGTAGAGGAACAACAGACTGATACCTTGAATATCAGAACTGCAAAATCACATATTTTACTACATCTAATACAACATGTTAATCAAGACTGAGAACAAAACTGTAAATTGCAGAATGTGAAATAAGACAGAATGTGTTAACCCAGTTCGGTGCAATTCACCTACTCTGGGGGATACCAATCCAGGAAGAAAACTTCACTATCTTGTAGTATTACCCTAAAGCTAAACTCCCCCATTTACAACTTTATCCTAATCACTACCCTTAATGAACATTTTTTCCAAAGTTAAACTCCAGTTTACAACTCTGGTATGAGAGACCTACTCACTTCCTTAATCACCACCTGTGATATCTCTGTCTTATGCCAATTCAGAATCTCTGTCATGTTTTCTTGACCAACAAGTTATCTTGGACTTGCTTCAAAGCTTCGTCCAAGAACAATACACAAACCATTACCTAAAGGCTTCTGGTTCTGTCCCTGTACCAATGCCTTCCACTATGCATCCCATTCTACAGAGGGAGACTTACAACTCCTAAGAGAGACAACGACTCTCAAACCCTAAACCCTTATTTTACAAAATAGAACTAGGTTACAAAGTTACAAGTGATACAAAGGTACATTCGGTACACATAACCCTAGGTCTACGTCTTCTTATATAGTCTTCTGTTGGCCTTCAATCTTTGATCCTGTGATTCCTTGATCCACTCCTTAAATATTGCAACAAATTAAAACCTGCTAATTCTGTAAGTCAGCTAGGATGTCGAGTTTCCAAGCCGGGACATCTTCTTCAACATATTCTTTTTCTTCTGCAGATTCTTCAATTATCTGATTAGAATGTTTTAGCAAAATTTAGTCAAACACCAGGAGCTTTCAATCTCCCCCTTTTGACAAATTTTGGCTAAAACATTTTCTTCTGCATTCTGCAATTAGCAAGACTCCTTCATCTTGTGAATTGATTGGAGCTAAGGTCTGAGAGAGTCTCCCCCTCAACACATTCCCCCTCCTTTCAAGAGAGGTCCAGAAAGACAGAAGACTCCTTCAGAAAAGAAACAGCATTTGTAGGCTTCGTGACACTAAGAACATAGATTGCGTAACTCAGGTCACAAGACACAACCTGCTTCACAACTCAGATCACAAGACACAAAGGGGATCATAAGATGTTAAGATGTCAGAACATCTTAACCAATATTCTTGTAAAACAACTGCAGGAATGTACCCAATCCCAGAAGGCACCAGAAAACCATTCTCCCCCTTTTTAGCCAAAACTTGGCAAAAGTGATCAAGACAGCCGCAACTCACCCAGATTGAAAGAACCATTGAATACCAATCTGTAGCGTGCGATTTTTGTCGGTGACGCAACCACCTTACCACATTGGTTTGAATTGGGTGCTACTTTCTGATTTCTTATTTACCCTATGAAGTTGGAAAGGAAAGGGAAGCTATCTAAAACTAACCTTGCACGCAAATGTTTTCTTTAACAAATGCTAAGAGATTGGGGGGTCCGGGGTCAAGTTATACAATTGGGAGTTATCAATTACCCATCCTATATATGGTTATCCATATATTGTTTGGCATTTTATTCTGTTATCTACTTACTGGTGTTTATCTGTCATAAATTGGGAAAGTTTCTCCTTTGGGAATATTTGAGAGAGTATTTTTGTTATTTTCGGGTTTTTTTCGATGTTTTTGGTAAGGTACTGGACCTAAGGTTTTTGATTGGTGTGCTCGCTAAGATTTCGCAATCTTATGCCTACGTGAATCCCGTTGAAGATAACACGGAAATCATAGCCATCGTAGTTCCTCCTATTCTATGGGAGGAAAGAGATGTTTGGTGTCTTGTTCAAAGCCCAAGATTGAAGCTGAAAGGTTATTTGTGTCTTGTTCAAGGTCCAAGATTGAAGTTGAATTGTTTGATTGAGAGAGAATATTTTATCTCTAAAGGGAGATATCTCATCTGTTTATCACAGTTGTTGGGTAACTGATCATAAAGGATAATTACTTTAACTGGAATGTATGGATCCAGCAATGCCATAATTTCCTTTATAAGGGTGATGTCCTGAAGGAGAAAACTTTAACTCAGTGTAAAGCAATTCCATTTTTCCTTAGGAATCATCCATGCTAAGAGAGGGGCATTGGCTTGGATGTAAATAATCCAGAGGCTTGCCACTTACAGCAATTAGATGAAAGAGGAAATTTACCAGGATAAGAGATGGACTACAGCTTGGATTTAGGAATCAACAAGTGTTCCACTTACAACAGTTATCTGGGATTAAGGTTTTTTTATTGTCTATTTTTGATGTGTGATGTACAGAGAAATGTCTTCCTGCAGAGAATTTTTTATTTCCTCTGAGGGGATGTTGGTCTTTTGTGTACCTTAATCAAAGTCCAAGTTTGAAGCTAAAAGTTGACTCTGCTTAGGGAGATCATTATACAAAGCCTAAGAGGAGGCTGGAAAGAATTGATTCTTTCGTGGAAGTTTTTATTTGTCTTATATAAAGCCCAAGATTGAGGCTGAAGAATACTGACTCAACAAGAGAGTGTTTTATATGTCTTGTACAAAGCCCAAGATTGAGGCTAAAAAGAAGAATTGACTCTTTTGGGGAATATTTAGTCTGTCTTGTACAAAGCCCAAGATTGAGGCTAAAAGTTATTGACTCAGCTGGAAAATATTTTATCTGTCTTGTACCAAGCCCAAGATTGAGGATAAAAAGAATTGACTCCACTGGGGAGAGGTTTTATATGTCTTGTACAAAGCCCAAGATTAAGGCTAAAAAGAATTGACTCCACTGGGGAGAGGTTTTATCTGTCTTGTACAAAGCCCAAGATTGAGGCTAAAAATAATTGACTCCAGTGGAGAGAGGTTTTATCTGTCTTGTACAAAGCCCAAGATTGAGGCTAAAAAGAATTGACTCCATTGAGGAGAGGTTTTATCTGTCTTGTACAAAGCCTAAGACTGAGGCTAAAAGAAATGAGGGGAAAATCATTATACAAAGCCTAAGAGGAGGCTGGTTGGAAGATTCCTATATGAAGCCTAAGAGGAGGCTAACTTTTGCTGAGGATTATTGAGATCCAGAGACAAGTCCAAATTGGAGAATCAACTCTTGCTGAGGGTTGCAGAAGAGTTGAAATATCATAAGCCTTAAGGTTTCGGTTTGAGGTTTATTGATAGTAATTTGACCCTAGCTGGGGAAATTTAAAGTGAGAGTTTAAAGATTGAGTTTTGAAACCTGTGGAGGTTTTAACTTTATTGGAAATTGATGAAATGATCAGGGTTTTTCCTGTGCTTTTAGGAAACTTGAGGGTTTCTTTGAGATCCAAAAGGAGGTGAGACTGTCCAAGTCTACTGGTATGAAAAGGTTTATCTTTGTATGATGCCCAAGATGAGGCTGATGTTTTAAGGGATGAGAAATCAACCCTAAGTTGGTCTCATGTTTTGACTCTTTAGAGGACTGCTCTAACAAATGATGACTAGGTTCTGTCCTATATCTGTAGGAGGTCTTTTAGGTCCTTGTACTAAGCCCAAGAGGAGGCTGAGAACTTCTAAGAAGCCTGAGGGTCCTTGTACAAAGCCCAAGAGGAGTCTGGGGATACTTTAAGGAAGCCTGTGGGTCTAAACCTGAGAAAAGTTCAAGAAAGGTTTCACTGGGAATAATCCTTTCTTTAGTAAACAGTTCTAGAGTTTGAAGAAATTCAAGAGAGGTTTCACCGATAATTAATCCTCTCTGGGGAAATGAATTTCTTGTACAAATTTCTAAGTTGTGACAGTCTTGAGAAAAGTTTCACCAGGAATAATGCCTTTCTCTGTTCCATATTGTATAAGCCCAAGAGGAGGCAAGACTGTATCTGGAATTTCCTATGGGGAACTAGTTTTGAATGTGTTGAAAGAGTGACCACTGGCTTGATCTAATCCTAGACCTAATTTATGGGGAAAACTCTAAGCAAGTATATATATAAGCAAGTATGGAAAAAAAAGCTGGTAGAACTTACAGGTGAGCAAGCTTCCAGTGTTATAAACACAGATGTATGGTTAGTTGTTCAAGAAATTAAAGAAAATTTTGATAACAACTATGAATTTGAATCTAAATTAAACAAAGAAAGTTGTTTTTAAAAGAAATTTGGGGCTTATACTTAAGGAGAGGCCCAGATGAATTCTTTCGAAAAGGCGACGGTCGCGTCGTAGTTTTGAAAACCACGAAGGGACTTGGACAATGACTGAGACCCAAAATTATTGTATTTACAAAAGAGGTTGGATCTTACACTCTATTATAGGCCTAAATTTTATTTTTGTACAAGAGATGGGACTTACAACTCAAGGAGAGGCCCAATGAAAGACAGTGATCACACCGTCGTTTTGAAAATCGTTCGGGACTTATACAATAACTGAGGCCCAAATTATTTATGTACAAAGGGGTGTTGGGTCTTACACTCTATTAGAGGCCCAAAGAGTTATTTGAAAAAAAAAAGAAGAAAAATGGGACTTACAACCAAAGGGAGGCCCAGTTTAAAATTGTTTGAAAACGGCGATCGCGCCGAGATTTTTAAAATCATACTGGGACTTATACAATGACTGAGGCCCAAAAAAAGTTTGTGTGTGACAAGGGATGGGTCTTACACTCTATTAGAGGCCCAAAGTATTTTGAAAAGTGTTTGATAATTTAAAATTAAGAGAAACCCTAATTTTAATTTAAAATATATAAATCTTAAAGGAAATTAAATATAAAATGATACAAAATATCAAATATATTAAAAAAAAAACAAGTTGTCAACTTTAAAATAGTTTGAAAAATCATGTTTAATCACATGAAAGCTTGAAATTCATTTGGAATGAAAATATCAAAGTGAGAATTTCATTTTAAAATGTTTAAAAACAAATAAAATGAAATTAATTACAAAAAATTCTAACTATATTAAATAAATAATATGAATTGGATTTTTTTTGTAAAATAAAATAATTTAACATTTTTGTGACTTTTTTTAAAAAAGAACCAATAAAAAATGATAAAAATTAAGGGAGAAATTAATTTTGGAAGTTATTAAAAGATGGTGAAAATGTGAAAGAAAATAAGTGGTAAAAAATAGGATGGCCCTCCCAAGGTTTGAACCCACGCCCTTGAGGTGGAGGGTTTAAAACTTTACCAACTGAGCCAAGTGTGTTGGTTGATAGAGGATGGCAATAGTGAATAATATGAGAAACTCCCTTTGGAAAATAGCTCAAAAAAACACCAAAAGGTCTAGGGCGAGGGGGATTCGAACCCCAGACCTCTCGCTCGCTACACACACACAAATACTAGTGTTTCCACTAGGGTGCAATGCCAATTCAAACATATATTGGAAAGTGTATAATATATACTAAAACTAAGTTTGATTTTGAAGAATGGCGCCATGGCCACCACCTTCATCTTCCTCAAGCTTTTAAATTCGTATCTCTCTCAATACTCGACCATTTTGGATGATTCAATGAAACTTGTCCATTTTTTAACGAGGAATTGAATGGCATTACTCAATTTTATTTAAATTCACAGAATTGAAAGAAATTGGTTTGAAATCGTATGAACCCTAAAAAAGAGAATTTAAAATGAAATTTCATATGTACAAGATATGAAGCAATTGATTGAGGGAAAATGATCTATGAACATACAGAAATACAATGGTAACTTGAAAACATGTTTATGATGCATGATTCATTGATTTTGAGAGTTTAAGGCTTACCTCTGCAAGAAGGAATCGATTTCAGTGGTAGAGGTGTTACAGAAGTGAAACAATGATCTGGATAGCTTCCTTAGGCCTCAAGGATTGTGTTGCAACCTTCAGGATGTTTTGGAACTCTTTGGATATGCTGGCTTAACTCTGACTGCAATTGATCCAAGTGAGAAATGAAGATGATGATCTTGATGTTTCAGAAGTGTGAGGAGTGTTTGATCAGCTCATATATGATGTATGGAATGTGTTAGAATAATTGGTGGTGATGAAATGGATCTCTAATGAAAAATTCGATAGTGACTTGCAAATGAAGGCATTTTTAGAGTGAAAGAGAGATTTTGAGTAAAGCCAGTGTTCTGAGGTTTTGGTGTACTTAAACTGATCACAATTGATGTCTATTTATAGTGCAACAAGTTTGTTTGGGCATCAATAGTGAATGGAGGCTTGGACAGTCCCTTGGCCAATGTTGATCAAAAGGAATCTTTGGTCTTCTCTAACCATTGACTTGGGTCAGTACAGCAGGTTATGAGTCCTTTGGTTCAGAGATAAATCTTGACTCAATTCAGTCGGCAATGTCTTGATGCTTGCCACCTTGTGAACCCATTGAATGCATTGAAACAAAATTGGAGTCTTTGAGATTCCTTAGCCTTTTTAGGTGACACATAGCTACATGTAGATCCTTGGACTTGGGAGGCTTGTGGATCAGATATTTTCCCTTTGATGTTATCCCCTGAGGTGTCCAAATGGATGACAAGGCTTGTAATTGCCTAACTTAGCCAATTCGAGCAAGAATGCTCAAATCTGTCTTGTACAAGACAGTTTGAAAGTATCATTTTGGGAGGATCATATCTCCTTGCTCAAATGGAGTTATGGAATTCTCATGTACTTTTTAAAAATCCCTTATATGGTAAAATTCATGTGTGGTCATAGTTTGTCTTGAAACTATCTGAATCCAAATGAAAAATCCTCATGAACATTGATGTTCAAGGCTGAAACTTAGACAGTTTTGTACTAAGTGTTAAATCTTTGATTTTTCACCACTTTGATCCATACATAACTAAAAGTCCATGAAGAATTAGAGTTTCATGTAGTTGAAGCTTTTTTAGAATGTAGGAAGACCTACAAATCAGGCTTTGGATCACTCAAAATGGCTGCTTGGATCAAAAGTTATGGTCCTTGGAAGTTGGCACCAAAACCATCCAATTTTAGTAACTTAAAAAAAATTTCAAATTTCCAAGGTTACCCCTTTTACAAGTTATCATGATTTCTTGATCAATTCTTGTTCAAATGACATTATAAATCATATTTTATGAAAATATGAGTCACAAGGACCATTTTGGCCAAAAAAGTCATGTTTTGACATTTTGCTCCGGAGCGGTTCGGCGCAGAGAAACTCTAATTCCCGACTTTTGAGGAATGCATTTTCTGAGGGTGATTTAACTTTGCAAAGGGAATCCTAGGGTTATTTAGAGCACATTGAGTCATATTTTTAAGCCTTGGATCATTCCCCTATGAAAATTTCACTCTGGAGGTCTCAGTCAACAAAAACCCTAATTTGGTGACACTGGGTATTTCGAGGCTCATTCCACTTGGAATGTTGCAACTTTGTGCTTGATTCTTGATGTGAGAGTCCTCTTGATCCTTTATGGGTGTTTGAGAGGTTAGACAATTGAAGATCATGTCATTTCTTGATTGATCTTTTGCCCAAATGCTCAGAGAGGGATGGAAACCCTAATTCTTGATTATAGTGAATGCTCAACAATCTTTGAGGAGATTGATGAGGCATGATGGTGCATCCATATTGTGGTGATGACTGTCACAATGATGGGAAATCTTGTGGTCAAAATTTGGGGTATGATACAATCCAAAGAGAGTATTGAGACAAAAGAAGTCCAAGGCAATCCTATTTATAGCTGAGCAATTTCCTTAGAAAGTAACGAACCACAAAAAACCACACCGGCCAATTCAAAGGAAAATAAATCGAAGGAAATAACTCTACCAAAAGCGCACCGGCCAAGACTTCTTTGACTATTTCTTCTTTTAATAGTTATGTCCAAAGAACTTATTACATGCAAACATGTTTTATAACAAGGTCCTGACATCATGTCAGACATTGTCTTTTCTCTACTAGCTTGCCTTCAAACTTGACAGAGACTTCAAATATTGGCTTTTCAAATAAAGACACACAAAATCATCTTCTTTCTTTCATAATTCTAAATGAAACCCCTTCATCCAGAAATAACAGCATTGATGATGAACTTTCAGTGATTCGGAATTCAGTCAACAGAGAAAAAATAAATTCTCCCAGACTAAACCATTGATCCTTAAGCATCCATTAAGAACCATGTAATTTGTACTATCAAGTTTCCCCCAACTTGCAACAGTACACTAATGTCAAGACATCATTCTTGACATCTCATCCTCCCAGGATGGAAACATAATCACAGCTTGCTTGACGCACAACACAAACTGGAACTTGAACTGCACACCTGCAGTAATACATCTTAGATCAAGGAGCAACTCCCCCTATCTAAGATAACCAGTGCTCCTCCAAAGAACACCATGCTGATGAGTGGAAAACATATGACGTATCTTCATGTCTTCAAGAGCGCACCCTCTGTTCAACCTACCTGCTGAACACAATCATCAACTCCACTTATTGCTTCTTCTGACAAGAACCAATAATCACTCACACATGAACACCATCATGTTTCCCGTGAGGACTCATTAGGATCACCATCCTAAATTAACAAACTCTTGGATTAAGATCAAACTCCATTGATTCCCCTCTTCCAAAAACTATCATACACCAAATGAATTCCTCTTGAATTCTCATGTATAGATCTCCTTGTTCCCTGAGATAAAATCCAATTGATCTGGAATGATCCACATTCCTCAAAGAGATTCCATACCTCTTAGTTTGTTTTCTTCTAACGGTGTCAGATACCGTATACATGCTTCAGAACTTCACAGCTGCCACACTGATCCACTTCCCTTTAGCATGACTTGCCAATAGGGGCGATATCCCATCCACAAGCTATTTATCTGACCTTAGCAAGGTCAATCAATAGATAGACACCCAACAATCCAAGACAGTCATTCCTTCATCATTCTCCCGTATGATAACTTGGAATACTTCTGATCAACTGGTGAATATCCATATTCAGACTTCCATGCAATCAACACATGATCCACTTCAGTCTTCTCCACACCATCCTCCCAAGGTAGTTCTTCTACTCCATCATTCTCCCATATGATAAGATAGATACTCCTTAGACATGATGTAGCCAACAAGTTCCTAGACCAGAACTTGGGACTCCTCCACCAAGGATAACCAACCCAGATAATGTTCCAACATCTGTTAGAACATCCTTCACACATCACAAACACCACACACCATGGTTCTTGATATGTTTCACCACTGGACTTACTATCTGCATAGTAATCCAAACTGAAGATCTTCAAACAACACTGTGCCACCAGCTTGAAAAAAAAGAACTTCAGAAACCCAGAGAGAAATAAACTCTCATCCACCAAAAGAAGGTAATCTTCCATCCACAACCTAGAACTTCAACCACAAGCTCCAAGATGAACCAGATCCTCCTTACATTTTCAACCAACTACCCTTCTGCCCAAGAGTAATTAGTTCCAATCACCCTGCTTGAACGCACACTATGAAACCAAACAAATGCCACCTTTTGATTGATCTCACTCTTCTTCAGAACTCCCACAAGATACACTGATCCACCAATGAAATCTGATCTTCAAGTCACATGATCTACTTACTCCATAGTAACACATCTTGGATCCACCAAGCCTTTGAGACATGTAACATCTTCTCAAACCACAGCTCCCGCAAACTGTATGAGATAGACCTTTTTGAAGCATCCATAACTTCCATTCTCCTGTAGATTACCTTATCTTAAGCTGATGTACCACATCACCAGCTGAGATTATGATGTTAAGCTAGATGTCAGAACATTCTGATACGACATCCAACTGCTGAATTCAGCTCCTCCTTCTGCCACTTAGAAGAACCTCATCCCTATTACAGAACAAGAGTTCCATGCTCTAATAGACTTGATTCAACCATCAAGTTTGACTAGACAACCTCCATCCTGCTTATTACAGATATTCCCTTCAAGCTCACACCTTGATGAATAACTGCTTTTAACCTCTAAACACTTCATACCTACCACGTCTAAATCTTCAGAAGATAAAGTAGTCCTAGACTACACCATAGCCATACTAAGGAATGCCGCTTTCCTTAGTAGAGCAGTCTGTAGAAATTCAGAGAAAACTGCCACTTAACCTTGACCTTCAAACTGAGCAAGATCCCATGCTCCCAAATACCTAGATCAAAATAAACTGATCCAAGTTGTGCCACCACCAGATGCTTCTAGTAACCACTTGAACACACCTGCTTCACTCCAACACTCTTAGATCAGAAATAAACAGATCCAAGAACTAACCATCAAGATTATGATGTCTTCATCTTTATCTTCAACAGCATCAAAGTCCAGACCAGTTTCTTGCCAGGAAACTCTCCAGAGATCACATGCTTCTGTCATACCAGATTGAAGCTCATTCTTAGGTCAACACCCAAGACTAAAACGGATGCTAAAGCATATGCAGTACCCCTCCCATTATTCTGCACAAAATCTGATGATGAGATATTCCAACATCTTGTTGAACATCAGCAATCTTGACTTTCAAGGACAATCAATAAAATACTTGTAAATTCCACAAATAGCAATTGATCTTAAATCCTTGTCCAATAACCCTTCTTCACTGTTGTAGCTAAGCTCCACTAGATCACTTCATGAACACTTATCAAGTATTCAATTTTTTGCAAGTATCTTCTTTGACAACCAGTGTTGAGATACCAAGGTTGCCACCCTTGAATCAAGTAACTAAGATTTTCTCTGAACAAATCCTATTTACCTCAACAATTCTGACAACTCTAATCAGATTGGATCTACCCTTAGGGTTAAGAGAGATGAATCCTTCCTTGCTGTTTTGGATGGTGAAAATAAATCACCTCCACTTTCTTTAGATTGTGTTTCATAGAAACACCTTCTAGTCAGAAGAATAACTAGAAGACTCCAGATGCATGACTGAGACGTCTTTATGAGTGGACTTGAGAGAATTCTCAAGTATCTTTGACAACCTAGCCGATCAATAATTTATCAAACTCCCAGAGCAAGAACTTGATAAACTTAAACTCAACTCCTCTCCTCTTCAACTAACTTCACACTGTACCATAGAACCAAGCTTCCAAGTACCAAGTCACCATACCAGATATCTTCCAAAAATTCCCTTCATTCCATCGCTCCTGACTTTGGAATAAAAGAATGCAGATATCTTCACATATAGAGGCCGACGATTGAGATCTTCCACCATCTGTCTTCACCAACAACTCCAGAACCCCGTAATTCTAGAGCTCTTCCATCAGAAACACATGCAGCGGAACCACCAAGGAACATATCCTGCTAGCCCTAATAAGATGTTAAAACATCTTATAAGACACCTCAAAAAGAGAACTAGCCACTTCTCCTGCATTTGTTGTAGAACCTCCTCAGCAACATGAACAACCTTCGGGTTGTTACCTTCGATCCAGAACATCCATCCCATCCATTAATACCCTTGAGTATGTCTGATTTGATTGATCTGATCGTCAAAACTCCTCCTTGTTTAAACACCATAAAGTATCTCCCAAAGATCTCATCCAAAAATAGACAGGATGCCTGCTCTGATACCAATTGAAATTCTAGATATGCTGACAACAGATGTCCTAACACATGTGTAGCGAGCGATTTTGGACGCGGTTCTTAAGCGCTGGTCGCTCTCTGCGGTTGAGCTTAAAACTACAGGTCGATTCATTTTTTATCCTATTGTGAGCTGAATAAGGAAGGGAAATAGATGTCTCTAATTAACCCTGCTTGCATACTGAGTTTAAACAATGGTCTGTTAAGTTACGGATGCTATCAATGTGGGGGGGCCTTTGTACTGGTTATTCGTAACTCGCCAATACAGGTTTCTTTCTTTCTTTTTCCTAGGCAAAGGGTTTCTGGCGGGGAATAAGGATTAGGAGGTTTGGACTGATGCTTTTTAATTACTGCTTTCAATTGATGGAGATATGGGATTTGGGTTTTTTGTTGATTGTGCTCGCTAAGATCTTTTCTTTCGATCTTATGCCTACGTATTCCCGTTTACCGAAACAGGGAAATCAGAGCGTTCGTAGTTCCTCCTATTCTATGGGAGGAAATTGGTTTTTGGTGTCTTGTTCAAAGCCCAAGACGTGAAGCGAAAGGTGGTTTGTATCTTGTTCAAAGCCCAAGATGTGAAGCTAAAAGGTCTATTTGTCTCTTGTTCAAAGCCCAAGACGTGAAGCTGAAAAACCTCGACTTTAGAGAGAATTTGTCATCTCTAAAGAGGGGGAAGGAGAATTACTTTAACTGGGATACGCGGATCCGAGCAATGCCATAATTTCCGAAGAAGGGTTTTAACCTGAAGGAGAAGACTTTAACTCAGTGTAGAGCAATGCCATCTTTCCTTAGGAATTTCTCATGCTAAAAGAGGGACAGTGGCATGGATATAAATGATCCAGAGGCTTGCCGCTTACAGCGATTAGATGAAGGGAAAGGAGTTGTTGATGTTTGTGTACTGTGAACGAGGCACAGCTTTGATGCTAAAAGGTTGATTGGATCAACCAGTGGTTTTCTTATACAAAGCCTAAGAGGAGGCTAATTTCCGATAGGAAAATCATTATACAAAGCCTAAGAGGAGGCTATTTTGTGTCTCGTACAAAGCCCGAGAGAGAGGCTAAAAGTTTTTTACCCAGTGGGGCATATCGTTATACAAAGCCTAAGAGGAGGCTAGCAAAGAGTTCGACTCTTGCTTAAGGGATTTATATCTCGTACGAGGCCCGAGATGGAGGCAAAAAAAAAGGGTGATTGACTCAACGAGGGAATCTTTTGTGTCTCATACAAAGCCTGAGAGAGAGGCTAAAAGGTTTTATTTGACTCCACTAGGGAGAATTTTGGTATCTCATACGAAGCCCGAGATGGAGGCTATTGTAACTGTTTCAGTTGAGTGACAGATCCAATATACTGATTTAAAAGAGAAAATCAGTTCTTATATGAGTAACACTGTACTCAGGGATTTGATTTGAGGATCAGGGATATTTCCTTTTCTTTGAGGAAACGGGAAATCCAAAGGGTATTGAGACTATCCGAGTCTGCGGGTTTCCTTCCTATTTAACGAAGGGTGCTTGAGAATGTCTTTGAGACTCAAGGAAGTTAGACTGTCCGTGTCTAGAGTTTTATCTTTTGTACTATGCTTCGAGAAACAGTAGTAGACTCTATGAAAGGACTGTTCTATGAGGATGACTAGGTTCTGTTCCTATACCTCTAGGAGGTCGTCGGGACAATTTGTACGAAGCCCAAGAGGAGGCTGGAATCTTTTAAGAAGCCGACGGGTCCTTGTACGAAGCCCAAGAGGAGGCTATCATTCCCGGATTAAGAGATCATTATACGAAGCCTAAGAGGAGGCTGTGAATACTTCTAAGAAGCCGACGGGTCCTTGAATAATGCCCAAGAGGAGGCTGGGTTGCTTTTAGGAAGCCTGTGGGTCCTTGTATGATGCCCAAGAGGAGGCTGATGCTTTTAAGAAGCCCGTGGGTCCCAAACCAAAGAAAAGTTCAGGAAAACTCTTTTAGAGTTAAAACCACTGGTAAACGTGCGAGGTTTACTATACAGTGACTTTAACTTTTAGAGAGAGTCCGAACCGTTCGGCGGTTTGAAGAAATTCAAGAGAAGTTTCACCGAGAATAATTCATCTCTGGGGGATAGAATTTCTTGACGATTCCTAAGGAGGACAGCCGAAGAGAAGACTGTATCTGGTGTTCCTATTGGGGATCTAGGTGTCTATTTCTACGAATAAATGAAACGGCGTCACTTAGTTCTAGACGTAGTTGCCGGGGAAACTCGAAATATCTATACTATTATTACACGGTAGATCTGAGTTTATGAAAGGAGACTTACAGTGAGCAGCCCCACAATACAGTTTATAATATGAAAGAAGTAAATGAAAGCGATAACCACTTACTCGGTTGTAGTGCTTCCATACTGTTTGGTTAGTTGTTCAACAAAGAAAGATTGAAAACAACAGTATATTCAAAATCAAAGGAGAAAGTGCTTTGAAAAAGAAAGATTTGGGGCTTACAGCTCAAGGAGAGGCCCAGGGTTTTATCAGTGAGCGCACTGTTTGAATTTGTACAGAGGGACTTATACAAGTGACTGGGGCCCAAAAAGGTTTTCTGTACAAAGGGATGGGTCTTACACTCTCTCAAGAGGCCCAAAAAGGTTTAAAGAAAAAGAGTGGGGCTTATAACACGAGGGTAGGCCCAGATGATTTTTCGTTTAAAAATGGCGATCGCGCCGAGGTTTTCTTTTAACGCAGAGGGACTTATACAATAACCGAGGCCCAAAATGTTTTGGTTAACAGGGGGATTGGGTCTTACACTCTAATAGAGGCCCAAAAGTTTTGAATGGGTCTTATAGCTCAAGGAGAGGCCCAGATGTTTCTTTGAAAAGGCGACGATCGCGCCGTTTGTTTTCTGACGGTATCGGGACTTATACAATAAGTGAGGCCCAAAGATGATTTGGTCAAAAAAAAGGATTGGGTCTTACACTCTAATAGAGGCCCATGAGTGTTTTGAAAATGATTTTTGAGGGTTGAATTAATCCAAAACCCTAATTTGTTTTCAAAATGTATTTAATTGAATAAAAATTCAATTAAAATGATCAAAAATTGTTTAACACATGGAAAACAAATTGTGATCTTGGATTAATGCTTCAAAAATTAAGTATTGACCTACAAAATAATTAGAAAGCATTAAAAGTTGCAAAATCAATGTAGAAAAAATATTAAAAATGCCAAAAACAATCAAAATATTAATTCTTTACAAAAATATCAATTATATGAAATAAATAATATTTTTGGGATTTTTTGATAAAATAAAATATTTTAACATTTTTGTGAATTATTAAAAAAAGAATCAACTCAAAATCATTAAAACTCAGAGAGAAATTAATTTTTGAATCAATTAAATAAAATCACAAAATTCAAATATTCAAATTTATGAAAATGGCGCCAAGAACACAAGCAAGAACACGCGCGTTTTCTGGGTTTGGCTGATTTGCGTTTTCTATCCAATATCACTGAATACTTGATTATAACATGCAATCTACATATCATTATACTCGCCTCAACCTCACGATCATGTCTATGTACTTTAATTTCATTTAAATTAAACATACAACAAGAAATCACGAAGAAACCTCAAGAACCCTAATTTCTGCATGAAGGCTAGGATTTTTGATACACGATTCAAACAATGCAATTAATTGAGGGAAAACATTCCATGCATGATTATGAACATATGGCCAAATTATTGTGCGAGGAAATATGCATAGATTGAGAGATGACCAAGTTTAGGCTTACCTCCAAGTCGTGACAGCAAGAGCAAATCAAATTCTGGGTTGGAGGTGTTACAGATGAGTTGTGATGATCTGAACAGCTTCCCTACACCATATGGAGTGTGTTTGAACACTTGGATTGAATTGAAATGGACTGGATTAGTTTATGGCATCTCAGCTGCAACTTCACTTCAAACTTGTGTGGATGGCAAGTGATTTTGAGATTTTGAAGTTTCAGAAGTTATGTGAGTGTTTGATCAGCTCATATGTGATGTATGTGAGGTGTGTGAGTGATTGGTTTGTGCAGAATTGCTCTCAAACTCAAAACCCGATAGCTACCTTGCTAAGAAAGGCATTTTTGCCAAGAGAAAGAGATTTTGAGGAAAACATCTGTTAGATGGCTTTGGTGTACTTAAACTGACCACAATTGAGCTCTATTTATAGTAGAGCAAGTTTGTTTTGCAAGGAATAGTACATGGCAGCTGGTAAGTAGGTTTCCTCAATGTTGGCCAATGGAAATGAAAGTCTCCTCTAGCCATTGACTAGAGGTTAGGGCACAGAGCTTTGGTCCCCTTGGTCTTGGATAAGTCTTGACTGATTTCAGATGAGAATGGCTCAGTCCATGCCACCTTGATGGTTCCATTGAATGCCTCATTCCAAATTTGAAGTCTTGTCCCTATTTTGACAACTCTAGGTTCAACATGCTATTCTTTGTTCCTTGGACCTTGGAGGCTTGGCTCAGTGATTGTCCCCTTTGGATTTAATCCTCTGAGGTGTCCAAGTGGATTGGAGCAATTGTAATTGGCTGATTTTGGAAAATCGAGCCAAAATGCAAATTCTGCCTTGCTTTGACAGATTTCAGCAAGGCAACTTGCCAATGTTGTATCTCATGATGTAGGTTGAATTTGGCAATGTTCTTGGCCATTTTGGAAAGCCCTAACATGATACAACAACTGTTTGAACAAGTTTGGTTTTGATCTCTTTTGATTCCAAGTGAAAAATTCCCCTACATTTGGCAAAAAGTGAAGCAGAATTCTGACTTAGTGAAAATTTCACTAAGTGTTGGAAAAAGTGACTTTTTCACTTTTCAGCCACTTTGATCATTCCATAACTCAAAATCCTTAATGAATTGGAATGACTTGTAGTTGAAGTTTTTGTAGGTGATAGTGAGGGCTACAAATCCATCTTTGGATGAGAAAAAATGGCCTTGTGGTTTAGGAGTTATGGTCCTCCAAAGTTGGTACCTTTGCCACTTTTATTTTAACTTAGAAAAATTTCTAAGTTTTATGGTTACCCCTTTTACAAGTTATCTCACTTTTCTTGATTTTTCTTGATGAATGATGATTCAAATCATACATTAACATCATTTTAGGGTTAAAAATCCATTTTGGTGAAAAATCTCAAAAAGTCAAAGTTGACTTTTGTGCACAGTTGACTTTTTATCAGATGAATTCCAAACTATGCAATTCTTCAGGAAATCATGTCCTTGACCTAAATCAAATTTGATGGACATGTTCCATGGGTGTCATAGGGTATATTAAATCATGTATTAGGGTTTGGGAGCATGTCTTGGTCAAAAGTCAAAGTTACAGTTGACTTTTCCCTTAAAACCCTAATTGTGGTGCAGATGAAAATGAGACTTGTTGCTCAAGCTTCTTGGATCAATCCATTGTTCCAAATGGATCAATATGGTGTATTAGAGACCCTCAAATCATATCTTGAGGTCTTGGCTCATGGTTTGTCCCAAAAGTCAACTTAGGGGTGAATTAGGTCAAGAAACCCTAATTCCTGATTTTTTATGAATGCATCCCCTGAGGCAAAATTGACTTGATGCATGGGTTCATGAGGTTCCATGAAGTATATTAGGTCATGTTTTGGATCATTGCCTTGTGCCCAGATGAAAATCTCCATCTGGAGGCCCTGGTCGACCAAAACCCTAATTTGGTGACACTGTCGATCTTGAGACTTGATCCACCTAGAAGGCAGCAGCCTTGTGCTTAATCCTTGAAGTAGGAGTCCTTTTAGATCCATTGTGGATGTTTGAGAGATTAGACAAGTTGAAGATCATGTCATTCCTTGATTGATCCTTTGTCTAAGCACTCAGAGAGGGCTTGAAACCCTAATTTTGCTTGTATTGGATGCTCACCCATCTTTGGGGAGACTGATGAAGCATAAAGGTACATCCATATTGTGATGATGATTTTCACAATGATGGGAAGTCTAAGTGGTCAAAATTTGGGGTATTACAGATGCCCCTATTTAATCTTCTTGGACCCGAAGGTATGAATGACGTTAGTATTCGAGCATTCGGGGTGCAAGAGGATTAAATATCGGAATATCCGAAATTTTGATGGTGGTTATGAATGGTAGCTTACGCATTCATCTTCTTTAGATAAGCGATGATGCTTAGAAAAGGTAAACTTCCCCTCGATCCTGGTTTCCTACCAAGGAACTGGTCTTAGTTTTCTTTTGAAATAAACCTCCCCTCGTTCTTGGTTTCCTACCAAGGAACTGGTCTTAGTTTCTGATTTGAACTTCCCCTCGATCCTGGTTTCCTACCAAGAACTGGTCTTAGTTTCTGATTTAAACTTCCCCTCGATCCTGGTTTCTTACCAAGAACTGGTCTTAGTTTCTGATTTAAACTTCCCCTCGATCCTGGTTTCCTACCAAGAACTAGTCTTAGTTTCTTTTGTCAATAAACTTTACTGACAAGGGACGCTATTCGTAGCGGCTTTCCTTCAAACTTCTCGCCGAATTTTCCTGGGGAGATGCCATTTGAGTGGAAAAAGTTTGGATGTCAGACTTGCTGGGGAACCCATTCGTCTGAGTTGTAGAGTTGTACAAACTTCTCTGTTGGAGACGCCATTTGTTTCTACTGGGGAAAACGATTCTCTTGAGAGACTGTTTTCGTTTGGGATCTTTCATCATACTTTTCTCGGGACCTTCCCGGAGAAATGCCATATGATGGGGTCTAATTTTGAGGTGTCGATGACCTTTTCATCAACGACTTTTTGGAGAAATACTGACGTACTGCCGAATCTCTGATCACGAGGCTTTCTCTGTGGATTTTCCTTAATCCGGGAAAGCAAGGATATCACCTTCAATGGCGAAGAGTGATGTTTATTGAGAGTTTTCTCTGGCTTTTCAGAGGTTCAAGTTATCAAAGTGGCCAAGTGCCGACTCTGATCTAAAGATACACTGGTGGCGAGATTGTGCAGACGCAACACTTCCTGACGAGGAAAGAACTGACAAACTCGATTGAGAAAACTGTTTATCACTAGGGGACAAGACCGACTCAAGTGATAGTGATGCAATATGAAATGTAAATGCAGATCAAAATGCATGAAGTATGTATGTATATGCTGACAAAACAGACGCGACATACAGACTAATGGATGAACACAATTAGATACTCGGCCATCGCGGGGCGAAGAAGTACCGTTGATTCAAAATAGCAATTCTACCTTGCTTAGGAGAAATAGTCCACGCAGGGAGCTATGTTGATCGGGCTTAGGAGATGAGAACTCGGCCGAGGCGTGTCAGACGAAACAAGGTCTCTGACACAGTTGATCCCTTCATTCAGGCATACTGGCTTAGAAGGAGTACTTTGATTCTGCACTTTGAAGTTCGCTTACTTCGGGAGAAGCAATCGATGTTCTTCTGATGTTCAACAGTCAAAAGAAATGCCATCTTTAATTTAAAAGCAGAAAAAGTTTTAACAAGTAAATTCATTTTTGTTTTATTTCAAGAATCGCTGATTAAGTTTAAACAACGTCGTTCTGTAAAGCTAAAGCAAGTTAAGAATTACAAACAAAAGCACAAAGGCTCAAATTTTATTAATAAGATGGAGATCAGCCAAACGCGTGATTCCAAAGAGTATATACAAAGTTAGAAAATGGTAATTTACAGGGAAAAGGGCTACGTTGAAACATAACGACCACTATCCTTCTACCAACTTTGAATTCGGGGCATCCTGAGCTTCTGTCGAAGATGACCTTTGACTGGAGATTTCCTCCGATAGATGATGCTGTAACTGCTGCTGAGGGACTTGCCTCTGTTGAACATAGTTACTTGCCATTATCCCTAATTTTTGCCTGGATTGTACTATGAGATTTCCAATCCATCGGGATGATTCTTTTTTTCCCATGTCTCTAACTTTTGCCTGGACCGCCCTTTCGGGTTTTCAATCCACCGAGACGTTTTTTTTTTGTTTAGGCGAAGTATTTCTTGACTACATCAACACTCGTGGGGTAGGCAAATTCCTCTCCGTCCATGGTTGCAAGTCTCAAGGCGCAGCCTGAGAAAGCTTTCGTGACCACATAGGGGCCATCATAATTTGGGGTCCATTTGCCCCGAGAATCAGTGAGAAATGATTGTATCTTCTTGAGCACGAGGTCTCCTTTCCTGAAGACACGAGGTCGGACCTTTTTGTCGAACGCCCTCTTCATTCTTTGTTGATACAACTGACCGTGGCATAGTGTCGTGATTCTCTTCTCTTCGATCAGGTTCAGTTCTTCGTGTCGACTTCGACACCATTCAGCTTCGATGAGCTGAGCTTCCATCAATGCCCTGATTGACGGGATCTCTACTTCTATGGGAAGCACTGCCTCCATGCCATATACTAGAGAGAAAGGGGTAGCCCCTGTTGAAGTGCGGACAGATGTGCGATAACCATGAAGAGCAAAAGGGTAGCATTTCGTGCCAATCTTTATAGGTTACAACCATTTTTTGAACGATCTTCTTGATGTTCTTGTTAGCCGCTTCTACCGCTCTGTTCATCTTGGGTCGGTAGGGAGATGAGTTATGGTGTTCGATCTTGAACTCTGCACACAACTCTTTCATCATCTTATTGTTCAAGTTAGATCCATTATCAGTAATGATCTCGCTTGGAACACCATAACGGCAGATGATATTGTTTTTGATAAATCGGACCACCACTTGTCGGGTTACATTGGCGAATGACGCTGCTTCGACCCACTTGGTGAAATAATCAATGGCTACCAGGATGAACCGATGTCCGTTTGAAGCCTTGGGCTCAATCATACCAATCATGTCGATTCCCCATATGGAAAAAGGCCACGTGGAAGAAAGAACTTTGAGATGTGATGGCGGTACATGAATTTTGTCGGAGTATATCTGACACTTGTGACACCTCCTCATGTACTTGTAACAGTCGGATTCCATGGTCAACCAATAATACCCGGCCCTGAGAATTTTTCTCGCCATTGTGTGCCCGTTGGCATGAGTGCCAAAGGATCCTTCATGAATTTCTTTCATGAGCATGTCTGCTTCTGGTCTGTCGACACATCGGAGCAAGACCATGTCAAAATTTCTCTTATAAAGAGTGTCACCGCTCAGGAAGAAGTTTCCAGCCAATCTTCTGAGGGTTTTCCTGTCTTTTCTGAGTGCCCCAGATGGGTACTCTTGTTTCTGAACGAAACATTTGATATCGTGATACCAAGGTCTGTCGTCTATGACTGCTTCAATCGTAAAGATGTAAGCGGGCCGTTCAAGGCGCATGATGTCGATCTTAGGTATGTCGTTCCATCGACCTACACTAATCATGGAAGAGAGAGTGGCTAATGCATCAGCCATGTGATTCTCATCACGAGGGATGTGATGAAAGTCGACTCTGTTGAAGAAAGGTAACAACCTTCTTGCATAGTCTTTGTAAGGAATCAATCCTGATTGGTATGTGTTCCAATCTCCCTTTATCTGGTTAATAACCAGGGCTGAATCGCCGTATACGTCCAAGTTTTTGATCCTTAAATCAATCGCTTCTTCGAGACCCATGATACATGCTTCGTATTCGGCCTCGTTGTTCGTACATTTGAACGTAAGTCTAGCAGTGAAAGGAATGTGGGAACCCTGAGGGGTAACAATGATTGCCCCAATTCCGTTTCCATAATGATTGACTGCTCCGTCAAAGATAAGTCCCCACTGGGAACCTGGTTCTGGCCCTTCACTGGGTAGCGGTTCATCGCAATCTTTCATCTTTAGATACATGACATCTTCGTCTGGGAAGTCAAACCCGATTGATTCTGGATCGTCAATCGGTTGATGAGCCAAATGATCGGCTAAAATACTTCCTTTAACGGCTTTCTGAGCATGGTACTCTATGTCATATTCTGATAGTAACATCTGCCAACGGGCAATCCTTCCCGTGAGAGCAGGTTTTTGGAAAACGTACTTGATTGGATCCATTTTGGAGACCAACCAAGTAGTATGACGAATCATGTATGGGCGAAGACGTTTGGCTACCCAAGCCAAAGCGCAACAAGTTTTCTCGAGCATCGTGTACCGAGTTTCGCAGTCGGTGAATTTCTTGCTTAGATAGTAAATGGCAGACTCTTTCCTTTTAGTTTCGTCTTGTTGGCCAAGTACACATCCCATTGAGTCCTCTAGGACTGTGAGGTAAATGATTAGTGGTCTTCCTTCCACTGGAGGTGATAGAATCGGAGGATTCAACATATATTCCTTAATACTGTCGAAGGCAGTTTGGCAATCTTCTGACCAAACGCAATCCTGGTTCTTTTTGAGTAATTTGAAAATCGGCGCACAAGTGGCGGTCATAAGGAATATGAATCTGGATATGTAGTTCAAACGTCCCAGGAATCCTCTGACTTGTTTTTCAGTTTTCGGAGAAGGCATTTCTTGAATGGCCTTGACCTTGTCAGGATCAACTTCAATTCCTTTCTGGCTGACGATGAACCCTAGTAATTTCCCCGAACGGACACCGAAGGTGCACTTGTTGGGATTCAAGCGGAGCTTGAATTTTCTTAGACGTTCGAACAATTTTGACAGATGTTCAACGTGCTCATCCTCTGTTCTTGATTTTGCAATCAAATCATCGACATATACCTCGATTTCTTTGTGTATCATGTCATGAAACAGAGTAGTCATGGCCCTTTGATAGGTTGCCCCAGCATTCTTCAAACCGAACGGCATTACCTTGTAACAAAAGGTACCCCATGGGGTAATGAAAGAAGTTTTCTCCATGTCTTTCGGCGCCATTTTAATCTGGTTATAGCCCGAGAATCCATCCATGAAGGAGAATACTTTGAACTTTGTTGTGCTGTCAACCAGCATGTCGATGGTGGTAAAGGAAAGTCATCCTTTGGACTCGCCTTGTTTAGATCTCCGTAATCAACACACATTCTGACCCTTCCGTCCTTTTTGGGAACGGGTACGATGTTGGCTAACCATTGAGGATATTCAGATGTAGCGAGGAAACCCGCGTCGATCTGTTTTTGTACCTCCTCCTTGATTTTGATGGCCATGTCCGGGTGAGTGCGTCTCAACCTTTGCTTTACTGGCGGACATTCCGATCTTAACGGTAAATGATGTTCCACGATGCTGGTATCCAACCCTGGCATATCCTGATAGGACCAAGCGAATACATCGGGGAATTCTTTGAGAAGCTTTATCAAACCCTCTCTGGCAGTTGGACTGAGCAGTGCTCCGATCCTGATTTCTTTTCTCTCTTTTTCTGAACCCAAGTTTACCGTTTCCAACGGTTCTTTGTGAGGTTCAATGGACCTTTCCTCTTGTCTGAGTAATCGGGAGATCTCTTCTGGAATTTCGTTGTCATTTTCTTCTTCAGCCTCGAATACCGGGAACTCAAAGTTGGAAGAAGGCATCGGATCGTATGTTTCAACGGGGTATAAAACAAGCAATCTGCATGATGTGATGATTCGTGTTTAGAAGAGATAGAGAAAATGTAAGTGTGTGCAGTGTATTTATTTTACTGCTTGTTTTTATGATTGAATTGCTTTTTAGGATTACCATTTTCTGAAAAAGCAAAAAGAGAAAACAGCAATTAATACGGAAATTACAGAACGACGTTATTTTATTAATGAACAAGTCGAATCTTGAAACTACAGCCCTATAAAACAAAACTCACTCGCTTTGGGCAAAGCGAAGAGGGAAATTTACAGAAAGCGAGCCCTATCAAAACATCCGTTTCACCTGGGCAGGGTGAAAGGTTAAAAATGGCAATTACTTTGACTGACGAACGACCTTCGGAACCTCGACAGCAACCCACTGGCGGCGAACTCCTCGGTGAATCACAAAGTCTGGCACCTTCCTTGATTTGTCTTCAGAAATGACGCTGATTTCTGGTGGAGCAGGATCATTGGAATCTGTCTCCCAGGCAGAATTGTCGTAGGAGAATTCCTCTGTTGTATTTTGCATAGTATTTGTGCTCTCAGCTGCACCTTCCCATCCAGTAGGCTGGATATCGTCGAGCCTGATATGAGAGCTTTCGGGAGCGGTGTACTTGACCATATAGTCGTATTTTCCACTCGGTTGTCCCAAGGTGTCCCAAACTTCTTTGGAACTGGAGAAATCATCCCTTTCGATGACGTTGACCTCGGGAAAAGCATAGTTGATGAATTCAAGTCCTGCAAACGTTGCGAATTCATCTTCATGTTGAGTAGTTTCCGAATGACCTGAGTGTTGATCCCATGACATGGTGGGGACACAGGTATTCTGTTCAATGATGCTCAGCTGAGTTTCATTACTCGGCTGACTTTCTTGCCCCAAGTTTCCTGGGTAAGGCTGCCACATTGGCAGGCCATCCATCGGGCCGTAGTAATTGTGATCAAAGTTTTCTTTCATCAGAGTGTCCTCCTCTAATGAATTTGGCGGAGCACGGCATCCTTCCGGATCACAATCTCCGTAGATCATTTCGACATCTGATCTTGGTATAAATCTTGGACTTTCTGTAGGAAAGCAAAAAGGCATAGGCACCTCTTCCTGAGACATATAGCCGTCCTTGTTAAGGTAGGACTCCCATTCTTCATCTGTGTCAGAGGGATCTTCCTCATTGATAGCATGAACTGTCTGAGACACTGGGTGAAGAAAACCTCCACTGTGGAAGAAGTTTTGAAGGGGATGAAGACTTTCATCATTGGCAGCTGTCCGGGTACAGGTCACAGAAAAACCAAGACCCTTCTTTGTTTTATTGTCAATAGGAATGACAAGCTGTCCCCATCCTTTTGTATCGGTACTCTCGACCGCTTTGATAGCATCTTTGTATGAAGAAATTGAAGTTCCTTCTTCGAACTGATTATCCTTGCTCACCGATAGTGCTTGGAACTGAGTTCCAATAACCTCCTCAGGTTCCACACAAGTAGATGATGATAAGTTACTCACGAGCAAGGCTTGTTCCCCACAAACCGTGACAAGTTGATCGTTCTGGACGAACTTTAGCTTTTGGTGGAGGGTCGAAGTGACCGCTCCAGCCTGATGTATCCAAGGTCTTCTTAATAAACAACTGTACGTTGCCCGGATGTCCATGACCTGGAAAGTGATTTGGAAAGTGTGAGGACCAATAGTTATGGGAAGATCCACTTCGCCGATAACTGTTTTTCTGGATCCGTCGAATGCTTTGACGACGACCTCGCTGACTCTCATCGGAGGGCCCTTGAATGATAATTGCGTCAAAGTGGACTTCGGCATAACATTCAGGGCTGACCCTGTGTCTACCAGTACGTTGGCTAAAGCATCGCCCTGGCAGTTAACTGTAATGTTGAGCGCCATGTTATGACGGCGACCCTCTTCAGGTAATTCTTCATCACTAAATCCCAAATTGTTGCAGGAAGTGATGTTAGAGACAATGCTATCGAATTGTCTGATTGTTACATCCTGTTCCACAAAGGCTTGCTCCAAGACTTTCTGTAGAGCCTCTATGTGTGCTTCTGAACTGAGTAACAGTGATAATACTGAGATCTTTGAAGAAGTCTGTAACAACTGATCAACAATGTTATATTCACTCCTTTGGATGAGCTTTAGCATCTCATCTTTGTCTTTTGAAAAGTCGGGATTACCAGATTAACTGACTGGTGGATCAGGAATTTCTGCCTGAAGTTCCTTTTCTTTGTTGGATTCTCCAACCCCTCGGTTGAAGATTCGACCGCTCCGTGTTACACGACTGATATCTGCAATATTCACGACGGAGGGTAATGAAATTTCCTTTCCATTCTCAATTATTGTTGCACCATATTTGTAAGGGATCGCCTTAGCTGATTCATACGGTGATGGTCCCAGTAGATAGATGACTATGGGAACCTTCTGATTTTTCTGACCGTCATAAGTAACCTCGATCCGTTCCTGGTTGGGAACTTTAGATTCGTCCAGTAGAGGAATGATGGAAAAAACATCCCTGGTCCTATGATGACCCGAGATTGTGACAACATTCTCAACTTGATCGGCAAGGTAGTTCGGCGTCCAGTTGATGGGTCCTGAACCGGGATATGGACGAATTTCTCCATGATCGATCTGACCCTGAAGACCTGCTCTCACAAGGTAACACCCTTGGTTACTTTCCGAACAGACGCTACAACTGTCATAGTTGTGTGGTGGCACCTGGCCACGCCCACTTTGAATACAATGTAACCTCACTAGGTTACCTTCCATTGATCGGACATCCTGACTTTGACGATGAGTAGGATTCCTGTTATTGATACTAATCTGCTGAGTATCTTCGTCCATATAGATTGGCATCCACCAATGATTTAACAAGTGCTGAAGTGCCTCCTGGACAAGGGTACAACCTCGATCGTTTTCGCAACCTGCTTTACAGCTTTGGTAGTCATGTGATATTAAGAATCCGAGTCGGACCTGCTCAGCATGTAATTCTACCAGGTTGGTATTCATTACGCGGATGTCGGAGATCTGAACCATATTGATTTGATAGGAGTTCCTATCATGGTAGTCTTGGATCCATCCAAGATCCATCTGACGCTGGAGGGCCTCTTGTATGGAAGAGCATCCCTGTTTGTTTACCGAGCAAATCAGACAGGAACTGTAATCGTGTCGCGGCAGATTATGATACTGGCTTTGCCTTGAGTGCATCACCACCAAGTTGACATTCATCGCACGGATGTCGTGGTTTTGAATGACGTTAGAATTCGTAGAGACCATGTTAACTCCACGAACTCGGTGCTCTTAGATCCATCCGAGATCCATCTGTTCCTGCAGAGCTGCTTGCACCACAGAACATCCTTGGTTATCTTTAGAGCAGATATCACACTGGTGATAGTTATGAGGTGGCACATGGCCATATCCACTCTGTTTACAAAGCATCTTGACCAGGTTGGTCCCCAATAAGAGTACATCGTGAATTTGATAGACATTGTTAGTCTCTTTCTCAATCAGATTGACTGCAGCTTTCTCGTGTTGAGGCAGCGGGTTCGTAAGAACATTAGGATTCGTATCTTTAAAAGATAAGAGCCCGCTCCTAACAAGCTTTTGTACGTCAGATTTAAAATTGAGGCAAGTCTCAATATTATGCCCTGAACCTCCTTGATGATAAGGACATGTTTGATCCGCTTTAAACCAAAAAGGCGGATTTTCCGGAACTGAAAGGGGAGACTTAGTCTGAATGTGCCCCTTAGCCAGCAGTAACGGAAATAGTTCTGCGTACAACATGGGTATAGGATCAAACCCTGGTGGCCGTGTTGTACGGTTGTTGTTATATGGAGGACGAGCCTGCTGAAGAGGCTGTTGCGTCCTTTGTTGGTCAGGTTGGCTCTGCGCAACCTGAGGTTGATAGATAGGAACGGGCGAGGGGCCGATAGCAGGAGTAACAGCTGCTACTGACTGATAACGTCGCCTTTGCTTTCCGAGAGAGATATTCCCAATATCTTGCTCTTTATTCTTAGGGAGAGCACTAGCGTATTTTTTAGTACCGCTCGTTGATCCAGTGTCTTTTACCAAACGTCCTTCTCGGACGGCTTCCTCAAGACGTACACCCATGCCGACCATCTCGGTGAAATCACTGGGCGCACTGGCGACCATTCGGTCATAGTAAAATGAGCTTAAGGTCTTTAAGAAGATATTTGTCATCTCTTTTTCCTCAAGAGGTGGACAAATTTGAGCGGCAATTTCACGCCACCTTTGAGCATACTCCTTAAAGGTTTCCTTGTCCTTTTGCGACATTGATCTGAGTTGATCTCTGTCGGGTGCCATGTCCAAATTGTATTTGTATTGTTGGACAAAGGCAGTGCCAAGATCTCTGAAAGTACTGATCGTGGCACGGTTTAAACCCATGTACCATTTGAGTGCGGCACCGGTTAAACTATCCTGGAAGTAGTGAATCAGCAGGTCCTGATTCTCTGTCTGAGCTGACATCCGCCGAGCGTACATCACCAGATGGCTCTGAGGGCAAGAGTTACCCTTGTATTTTTCAAAGTCGGGCACTTGGAACTTGTGCGGGACTTTCACATTTGGGACCAAGCAGAGGTCTGCGGCGTCCTTTCCAAATAGATCCTGACCGCGAATGGCTTGCAGCTCTTTCTGCATTTCCAAGAACTGCTCCTGGAATTCCTCCATTCTGTCAAACATAGTTTCCTTCTTACCAGAAGGTGTTGGTGGAATCTGTCCTTCCGGGACAGTGTGCACCACAGGGGGTGGTACCGTTACTACGGCAGTAAGTCTTGGCGCTTCCCGAAGTTTGTAACCTTCAGGAGTCTTGAGTATGCCCCTGGAATCTTCGCTTTCCCGAAGTTTGTAACCTTCAGGCCCAGCGGCTTCTGTTGCGATTCCCCGATCTTCAGTGATCGGCGGAACATATCCTTCCGGGATATAGTTAACAGGCATGCCCCAAGGACAATCTTTCGGTATCTGATACCTAGGATCATACTTTTCTATGATGGGCGTTGAGGTGATCTCTGAGATCACAGTTCTTTGTAGCTGAGCTTCTGCCATGGCTTGCATGTCGTTATGAAGTTTTCTCATATCCTCTCTCAGAGCGTCGATCTCTTCTTTCAACTCTCTGTTTTCTTCCTCAAGATCATCCATCTTTTTCTAACAATTGGCCCGAGTATTGTACGAATGAGACAGTTTGACTCTAGAATCGAGACACAAACGTGAGATTCGTAGGTAAGGAGAATACGCGATGTGAGAATGATGAATGCAATGATTATATTAATTGTTTTTAGGTTTAATTAAAATAAACTTCGACAATTAGATTGCAAATATCAAACAGCGGGGAAACCCCTTTTTATTGAATTCTAAAGGATTACAGAAATGGAAATACAGTAGATTACAAAGTGCAGAAACAGAAACCTAAACTAATGGGTCCCGAGTCCTCTCTGAAGAGAAATCGGGTGCTGACTCTGTTACTTTCCTTTTCTTTGACCGGGGCTCTTGGGCCGTTGTCGGGTTGTCATTCCTTTGCCAGGTGAAAGGAGTGAGCAAATTCCTTTGGTCATCTTGATTCTCTATAGCATGCTGCTCCAAAATTTCAATCAGAGCATCTTTCTCTTTCAGTAATTGCTGTATTTGGATACACTCTACGTCGAGGGTGCGGTACTTGTTCTTCCAAGACCTTCTTTCCTTTTGAACTTTGTTGAGAGTAACCTGAAGCCTTTCAGTTTCCGTCATGAAGTACATGACAATTTCCCTCGGCGGAAGAATTCCGTAACGAGGATAAGGCATCTTTAGCTTGAGAGCTCTAGTTTGTACCCAATGGAGATAAGGCTCCACCGAGACACAGTCCGGTTTTCCCAGAGACTCTCGTCCTTTCTTATGAACTTGTTTCCAAGTTTGCACTATTTCCATCTTTAGTGCTCTGTCATTTTCTCCTTCTTTGAAGAAAAGACCTTCCAGATGAACACCCAGTGGGATGTGTCTCATCGGGTATCCAAATTGACGAAGAACTAATATCGGATGATAGTTGATTCCTCCTTTAGTTCCTATGAGGGGTACGCTGGGGAAGTTTCCACAACGGTCAATGATTCTGATTCCCTCATAAATCCTATTACACCAATCTATATCAGAGTTGGTGAGGGACATGATCTTCTGCGACCAACGTAAGACACTCTTGCAATCCCAAAAAGCAGCAGACTTGGGCAAGTGCGAGATAAACCATTTGTAGAGCAAAGGTACACAGCAGGTGATCTCCCCTCCGCTGTACAAATTTCCTAAGTGTACAGAATGATACGCCTCTGCGAGCAAAGTCGGCACAGGGTTTCCAATGAGAAAAACCTTAATAGCGTTGATATCGACGAAGTTATTAATGTTGGGAAACAAAAATAACTCGTAGGTGAGCAAGACAAAGATGCTTTCAAAAGCAGTCCCGTTCCCTATACTAGCAAAGTACAGAGCTTTCTTTGTCAAGAACTGGGCTGGCAAACCTTGGATGCCACCCTTAGTAGTCATGTGAGTCCTGACCTCAGACTCGTCCAAATGAATTGCTCTTGCAATAGTCTGATTCTTTGGAATTTCTTCCAGTCCGGAAAATGGAGCTCGATCAGTGATATGTAAATCAGTCAGATGAGAATACTCCTCCAGCGTTGGTGCCAACTGGTAATCCGGGAATGTAAAACAGTGATAAACCGGATCATAGAACTGAATGAGCGCGTCCATGATCCCTCAATCACATGGACTCTTAACAGTGGTAGCAAACCACCGTGCTTGGCTCTGAAAGCCTCTGGGTTAACGATCATCCTCGCTAACTTTCTCAAATCCCCTAGTTTTGGAACCTTGAAGGTATACTGGTGAGTTCTCCTTCTACCGAAATCCATTAATGCAATCTTTTTCTCTGATATTTGCAATCACAGTCTTAGTTTAATTTGAAAAACAGAGAGACTAGAAGAGAAGTTTTTTTAATGTTTTAATGTTTTATTAAATGAATGCATGAATGTAGCACACAAAAACATAGAAAAAACATGGGGTCAAAGGGCCGTTGTCATGAAGTCAAGGCTCTACCCATCCCCAACGGTTTATACTAGGGTGATTTTTGTACCTGTACTCATTATCATCAGCTCCTCCCAGGAAAGCAAAACAACAAGCGGATCACCAGCGAGTTGTGTGCAATCTTAGAGTAAGTGTTATTCACCGAGAATAGATCACCAGCCTCAAATGAGGGTAGTATCGCGTAACAGCTATTTCCGATAGCTTCCGCACTACGAAAGAGGTTGGCTTTTCTTAAGTGTATACTCAATCTCACCAAATGCGGCATCACACGCATTCCCATTAGCAGAAAAATAAACACGTATAGCAATTAGGAAAAGCAGTATATATATTTGTCCTAATCATCCTAGACTTATAAAGCTAAGATCTTAAGTTCCTGACAGAAATGGGTTCCCCGGCGGAAGCCCCAATCTGTGGTTCCCTGCCTAAGAGATGGACCAGCATAGGTCAATCTTTCTCTTCGGTAGAGTTCCCATTTTCCGTAGAAAACGGGGATGATGCCCTAAGGCAGAAAAGGAGACTCCCCAGCAGAGTCGCCATTTGTGTAAATTTTCACACAAGAGAAGTAGAAAGAAAGGAACGGGCCCCACGGTGGGCGCCACTTTTCTGTAGCGAGCGATTTTGGACGCGGTTCTTAAGCGCTGGTCGCTCTCTGCGGTTGAGCTTAAAACTACAGGTCGATTCATTTTTTATCCTATTGTGAGCTGAATAAGGAAGGGAAATAGATGTCTCCAATTAACCCTGCTTGCATACTGAGTTTAAACAGTGGTTTGTTATGTTACGGATGCTATCAATGTGGGGGGGCCTTTGTACTGGTTATTCGTATTTCGCCAATACAGGTTTCTTTCTTTCTTTTTCCTAGGCAAAGGGTTTCTGGCGGGGAATAAGGATTAGGAGGTTAGGACTGATGCTTTTGAATTACTGCTTTTAATTGATGGAGATATGGGATTTGGGTTTTTTGTTGATTGTGCTCGCTAAGATCTTTTCTTTCGATCTTATGCCTACGTATTCCCGTTTACCGAAATAGGGAAATCAGAGCGTTCGTAGTTCCTCCTATTCTATGGGAGGAAATTGGTTTTTGGTGTCTTGTTCAAAGCCCAAGACGTGAAGCGAAAGGTGGTTTGTATCTTGTTCAAAGCCCAAGATGTGAAGCTAAAAGGTCTATTTGTGTCTTGTTCAAAGCCCAAGACGTGAAGCTGAAAGACCTTGACTTTAGAGAGAATTTGTCATCTCTAAAGAGGGGGAAGGAGAATTACTTTAACTGGGATACGCGGATCCGAGCAATGCCATAATTTCCGAAGAAGGGTTTTAACCTGAAGGAGAAGACTTTAACTCAGTGTAGAGCAATGCCATCTTTCCTTAGGAATTTCTCATGCTAAAAGAGGGACAGTGGCATGGATATAGATGATCCAGAGGCTTGCCGCTTACAGCGATTAGATGAAGGGAAAGGAGTTGTTGATGTTTGTGTGCTGTGAACGAGGCACAGCTTTGATGCTAAAAGGTTGATTAGATCAACCAGTGGTTTTCTTATACAAAGCCTAAGAGGAGGCTAATTTTCGATAGGAAAATCATTATACAAAGCCTAAGAGGAGGCTATTTTGTGTCTCGTACAAAGCCCGAGAGAGAGGCTAAAAGTTTTTGACCCAGTGGGGCATATCGTTATACAAAGCCTAAGAGGAGGCTAGCAAAGAGTTCGACTCTTGCTTAAGGGATTTATATCTCGTACGAGGTCCGAGATGGAGGCAAAAAAAAGGGGTGATTGACTCAACGAGGGAATCTTTTGTGTCTCATACAAAGCCTGAGAGAGAGGCTAAAAGGTTTTATTTGACTCCACTGGGGAGAATTTTGGTATCTCTTACGAAGCCCGAGATGGAGGCTATTGTAACTGTTTCAGTTGAGTGACAGATCCAATATACTGATTTAAAAGAGAAAATCAGTTCTTATATGAGTAACACTGTACTCAGGGATTTGATTTGAGGATCAGGGATATTTCCTTTTCTTTGAGGAAACGGGAAATCCAAAGGGTATTGAGACTATCCGAGTCTGCGGGTTTCCTTCCTATTTAACGAAGGGTGCTTGAGAATGTCTTTGAGACTCAAGGAAGTTAGACTGTCCGTGTCTAGAGTTTTATCTTTTGTATTATGCTTCGAGAAACAGTAGTAGACTCTATGAAAGGACTGTTCTATGAGGATGACTAGGTTCTGTTCCTATACCGCTAGGAGGTCGTCGGGACAATTTGTACGAAGCCCAAGAGGAGGCTGGAATCTTTTAAGAAGCCGACGGGTCCTTGTACGAAGCCCAAGAGGAGGCTATCATTCCCGGAGGAAGAGATCATTATACGAAGCCTAAGAGGAGGCTGTGAATACTTCTAAGAAGCCGACGGGTCCTTGAATAATGCCCAAGAGGAGGCCGGGTTGCTTATAGGAAGCCTGTGGGTCCTTGTATGATGCCCAAGAGGAGGCTGATGCTTTTAAGAAGCCCGTGGGTCCTAAACCAAAGAAAAGTTCAGGAAAACTCTTTTAGAGTTAAAACCACTGGTAAACGTGCGAGGTTTACTATCCAGTGACTTTAACTTTTAGAGAGAGTCCGAACCGTTCGGCGGTTTGAAGAAATTCAAGAGAAGTTTCACCGAGAATAATTCATCTCTGGGGGATAGAATTTCTTGACGATTCCTAAGGAGGACAACCGAAGAGAAGACTGTATCTGGTGTTCCTATTGGGGATCTAGGCGTCTATTTCTATGAATAAATGAAACGGCGTCACTTAGTTCTAGACGTAGTTGTCGGGGAAACTCGAAATATCTATACTATTATTACACAGTAGATATGAGTTTATGAAAGGAGACTTACAGTGAGCAGCCCCACAATACAGTTTATAATATGAAAGCAGTAAATGAAAGCGATAACCACTTACTCGGTTGTAGTGCTTCCATGTTGTTTGGTTAGTTGTTCAACAAAGAAAGATTGAAAACAACAGTATATTCAAAATCAAAGGAGAAAGTGCTTTGAAAAAGAAAGATTTGGGGCTTACAGCTCAAGGAGAGGCCCAGGGTTTTATCAGTGAGCGCACTGTTTGAATTTGTACAGAGGGACTTATACAAGTGACTAGGGCCCAAAAAGGTTTTCTGTACAAAGGGATGGGTCTTACACTCTCTCAAGAGGCCTAAAAAGGTTTAAAGAAAAAGAGTGGGGCTTATAACACGAGGGTAGGCCCAGATGATTTTTCGTTTAAAAATGGCGATCGCGCCGAGGTTTTCTTTTAACGCAGATGGACTTATACAATAAGCGAGGCCCAAAATGTTTTGGTTAAAAGGGGGATTGGGTCTTACACTCTAATAGAGGCCCAAAAGTTTTGAATGGGTCTTATAGCTCAAGGAGAGGCCCAGATGTTTTTTTGAAAAGGCGACGATCGCGCCGTTTGTTTTCTGACGGTATCGGGACTTATACAATAAGTGAGGCCCAAAGATGATTTGGTCAAAAAAAAGGATTGGGTCTTACACTCTAATAGAGGCCCATGAGTGTTTTGAAAATGATTTTTGAGGGTTGAATTAATCCAAAACCCTAATTTGTTTTCAAAATGTATTTAATTGAATAAAAATTCAATTAAAATGATCAAAAATTGTTTAACACATGGAAAACAAATTGTGATCTTGGATTAATGCTTCAAAAATTAAGTATTGACCTACAAAATAATTAGAAAGCATTAAAAGTTGCAAAATCAATGTAGAAAAAATATTAAAAATGCCAAAAACAATCAAAATATTAATTCTTTACAAAAATATCAATTATATGAAATAAATAATATTTTTGGGATTTTTTGATAAAATAAAATATTTTAACATTTTTGTGAATTATTAAAAAAAGAATCAACTCAAAATCATTAAAACTCAGAGAGAAATTAATTTTTGAATCAATTAAATAAAATCACAAAATTCAAATATTCAAATTTATGAAAATGGCGCCAAGAACACAAGCAAGAACACGCGCGTTTTCTGGGTTTGGCTGATTTGCGTTTTCTATCCAATATCACTGAATACTTGATTATAACATGCAATCTACATATCATTATACTCGCCTCAACCTCACGATCATGCTATGTACTTTAATTTCATTTAAATTAAACATACAACAAGAAATCACGAAGAAACCTCAAGAACCCTAATTTCTGCATGAAGGCTAGGATTTTTGATACACGATTCAAACAATGCAATTAATTGAGGGAAAACATTCCATGCATGATTATGAACATATGGCCAAATTATTGTGCGAGGAAATATGCATAGATTGAGAGATGACCAAGTTTAGGCTTACCTCCAAGTCGTGACAGCAAGAGCAAATCAAATTCTGGGTTGGAGGTGTTACAGATGAGTTGTGATGATCTGAACAGCTTCCCTACACCATATGGAGTGTGTTTGAACACTTGGATTGAATTGAAATGGACTGGATTAGTTTATGGCATCTCAGCTGCAACTTCACTTCAAACTTGTGTGGATGGCAAGTGATTTTGAGATTTTGAAGTTTCAGAAGTTATGTGAGTGTTTGATCAGCTCATATGTGATGTATGTGAGGTGTGTGAGTGATTGGTTTGTGCAGAATTGCTCTCAAACTCAAAACCCGATAGCTACCTTGCTAAGAAAGGCATTTTTGCCAAGAGAAAGAGATTTTGAGGAAAACATCTGTTAGATGGCTTTGGTGTACTTAAACTGACCACAATTGAGCTCTATTTATAGTAGAGCAAGTTTGTTTTGCAAGGAATAGTACATGGCAGTTGGTAAGTAGGTTTCCTCAATGTTGGCCAATGGAAATGAAAGTCTCCTCTAGCCATTGACTAGAGGTTAGGGCACAGAGCTTTGGTCCCCTTGGTCTTGGATAAGTCTTGACTGATTTCAGATGAGAATGGCTCAGTCCATGCCACCTTGATGGTTCCATTGAATGCCTCATTCCAAATTTGAAGTCTTGTCCCTATTTTGACAACTCTAGGTTCAACATGCTATTCTTTGTTCCTTGGACCTTGGAGGCTTGGCTCAGTGATTGTCCCCTTTGGATTCAATCCTCTGAGGTGTCCAAGTGGATTGGAGCAATTGCAATTGGCTGATTTTGGCAAATCGAGCCAAAATGCAAATTCTGCCTTGCTTTGACAGATTTCAGCAAGGCAACTTGCCAATGTTGTATCTCATGATGTAGGTTGAATTTGGCAATGTTCTTGGCCATTTTGGAAAGCCCTAACATGATACAACAACTGTTTGAACAAGTTTGGTTTTGATCTCTTTTGATTCCAAGTGAAAAATTCCCCTACATTTGGCAAAAAGTGAAGCAGAATTCTGACTTAGTGAAAATTTCACTAAGTGTTGGAAAAAGTGACTTTTTCACTTTTCAGCCACTTTGATCATTCCATAACTCAAAATCCTTAATGAATTGGAATGACTTGTAGTTGAAGTTTTTGTAGGTGATAGTGAGGGCTACAAATCCATCTTTGGATGAGAAAAAATGGCCTTGTGGTTTAGGAGTTATGGTCCTCCAAAGTTGGTACCTTTGCCACTTTTATTTTAACTTAGAAAAATTTCTAAATTTTATGGTTACCCCTTTTACAAGTTATCTCACTTTTCTTGATTTTTCTTGATGAATGATGATTCAAATCATACATTAACATCATTTTAGGGTTAAAAATCCATTTTGGTGAAAAATCTCAAAAAGTCAAAGTTGACTTTTGTGCACAGTTGACTTTTTATCAGATGAATTCCAAACTATGCAATTCTTCAGGAAATCATGTCCTTGACCTAAATCAAATTTGATGGACATGTTCCATGGGTGTCATAGGGTATATTCAATCATGTATTAGGGTTTGGGAGCATGTCTTGGTCAAAAGTCAAAGTTACAGTTGACTTTTCCCTTAAAACCCTAATTGTGGTGCAGATGAAAATGAGACTTGTTGCTCAAGCTTCTTGGATCAATCCATTGTTCCAAATGGATCAATATGGTGTATTAGAGACCCTCAAATCATCTCTTGAGGTCTTGGCTCATGGTTTGTCCCAAAAGTCAACTTAGGGGTGAATTAGGTCAAGAAACCCTAATTCCTGATTTTTGATGAATGCATCCCTTGAGGCAAAATTGACTTGATGCATGGGTTCATGAGGTTCCATGAAGTATATTAGGTCATGTTTTGGATCATTGCCTTGTGCCCAGATGAAAATCTCCATCTGGAGGCCCTGGTCGACCAAAACCCTAATTTGGTGACACTGTCGATCTTGAGACTTGATCCACCTAGAAGGGAGCAGCCTTGTGCTTAATCCTTGAAGTGGGAGTCCTTTTTGATCCATTGTGGATGTTTGAGAGATTAGACAAGTTGAAGATCATGTCATTCCTTGATTGATCCTTTGTCTAAGCACTCAGAGAGGGCTTAAAACCCTAATTTTGCTTGTATTGGATGCTCACCCATCTTTGGGGAGACTGATGAAGCATAAAGGTACATCCATATTGTGATGATGATTTTCACAATGATGGGAAGTCTAAGTGGTCAAAATTTGGGGTATTACAACATGTCACGACATTGTTCTGCATAAACATTTAAACACAGAAGAACAGCAGACTGATACCTTGACTATCAGAACATCAAAATCACAGATGTTACGACATCTGATCCAATATGTTAATCAAGAGTGAGAACAAAACTGTAAAGTGCAGAATGTGAAATAAGACAGAATGTGTTAACCTAGTTCGGTGCAATTCACCTACTCTGGGGGATACCAATCCAGGAAAAAAACTTCACTATCTTGTAGTATTACCCTAAAGCTAAACTCCCTTGTTTACAACTTTATCCTAATCATTACCCTTAATGAACATCTTTACGAAAGTTAAACTCCATCGTTTACAACTCTGGTATGAGAGACCTACTCACTTCCTTAATCACCACCTATGATATCTCTGCCTTATGCCAATTCAGAATCTCTGTCATGTTTTCTTGACCAACAAGTTATCTTGGACTTGCTTCAAAGCTTCGTCCAAGAATAATACACTAACCATGACCTAAAGGCTTCTGGTTCTGTCCCTGTACCAATGTCTTTCACTCTGCATCCCATGCTATAGAGGGAGACTTACAACTCCTACGAGAGCCGACGACTATCAAACCCTAAACCCTTATTTTACAAAAGAGAACTAGGTTACAAAGCCACAAGTGATATAAAGGTACATTCGGTACACATAACCTTAGGTCTACGTCTTCTTATATAGTCTTCTGTTGGGCTTCAATCTTTGATCATGTGATTCCTTGATCCGCTCCTTAAATCTTGCAACAGATTAAAACCTGTTATTTCTGTAAGTCAGTCAGGATGTCGATTCTCCAAGCTGGGACATCTTCTTCGACATCTTCTTTTTCTTCTGCAGATTCTTCAATTATCTCATTAGAATGTTTTAGCAAAATTTAGTCAAACACCAGGAGCTTTCAATCTCAATAACCAAATAGAACTTTTCCAGGCTAAGTTCTAGAACCAAATAGAAATTTAAAAACTGGTTAATCATAATAAACAAACTTAATTTTCCAAGAATATCACACTCTTGAGAGTAATAACAATGGCACGACACCAGTACAAATTCTTCCTCACAAGTAGTTTTCACTCTCATGAAACTAAGGCAACTTTGGTGAAAAGAAAGTATTTTTAGAGATAAAGATTTAGAAAGATAGATAGATAGAGATAGATAGATAGATAGATAGATAGATAGATAGATAGATATAGAGAGAGAGAGAGAGAGAGAGAGAGAGAGAGAGAGAAATTCCATAGAAATATAGAAATTCAGAATTTAGGTGTGAAATGAATAGGAGAGGCGCATCCTTTATGTAAAAGAAGAAGTTGATAAAAAATGAAACAATCCATGGGCAAAAGTAATTGTCCAATCAATTAGGTCCTTATTCCAATCGATTGGGTCCTTATTCCAATTGGTTGGATGACCTAAATAATCGATTATTTGTGTCCATTTTGGAAATCTTGGATACAGATTCATTACCAATCATTAAAACACTATCATAATTGATTTTTCTTCTTCCAATTGATTGGCTATAGTCTATAATAGATTAGATAGTTCAAAAACTTATGTGCCTCCAAAAAATGCCCCTCTTTCTCTGTCTCTGTCTCTCTCTCTCTATCTCTCTCTCTCTCAGCGCAAGTATAATGGGACTAAAAGTCCTCAATGCTCATATGTTTGGGAGCACTGGCCACCATTGATTATTCACGATTTTTTAAGAAATAATTCTAGAATCAAAAGCACTCTCATAACTCCCAAACATTCCCATTACTAAAAGCTTATAGTTAACTGATATGTATGTTCGCTCATCATTGTTCATGCAATATAAATATAACATTGACCACTCTCTACTATTAGAGAGTTCTACAGCTTTTTCAATCTCATCTAATTTCCTAATGATCACTGTTGCGGTGAGAATCGGATATCAAGCTATTAATTAACTTGAATCACAAATCATGAAGTTCACCACCGAGCTTTGATTTATCCAAAGGAAAGGGTAAAGATCGAATAAAACTCTAAGTGCGCTATGTAACAACAAAGCTAGAGATCTAAGGTTCGGGGGTTGGTTATACTTAGGGAAGGTGTTAGCATCCTAAGTATTTGTAGTACTCTACAGGAACCTCTTGTTGGTATTTGTGTTATGCTAAAGTTTGCTTGCTAAGGGGAAAGTGCTAAGGTAAAGACCTAAGGGTATATACACTATGTATGCTCGCCAAGACGTCGCATCTCGTGCCTACGTATCCTAACTAGGAATGAGGAATCAGAGCCTCCGTAGTTCGCCTAACTAGGGTTGAGGAACTCTTGAGTATGGTCAAGGTTCCAAAGGGAAATGAGTACTCATAACTATGGTACTCACATAGAGTTAACAACTCTCTAAATCTAAGTTGAAAACTAACCAAAAGTTGACTTTAGCAAAGTCAAAGCGGGAAGTGAATACACATCACAATGGTATTCACATGTAGTTCACAAACTCTAAACTTAAATCTAAGTTGTAAAACTAAATGGCTCTAACAAGGCCATGGGAAGAAAAGTAAGTATCTATAATAATAGTACTTACATAGGGTTAACAAACCCTAACCTAAAAATAGGTTAAAGAGGGAATAATGGCTCTAACAAGGCCAAGGGATATGATGATCCTAACAAGGTCAAGACGTAAGCAGGGAAAGATCTAAGCTATCCTATAATATGACTTACAAGTCAAAGAGGGAACTTTCCTTTGGAAGAAGGGACAAACTACTTGTAACAACAAGTATTGGAATGATAAGCTTTAAGATAAGGATGATAACAATCAAGGTGTCACAACCAAAAAAGTTCAAATGAGATAATAATCCCACAAGGGCAGTAGCATATCATATTATATTTAACATATTCAAATGTTCATGAACCATGTCAAATACAAACCAAAACAACAAACATGCTTGCTACACACTTAAACAAGCAAAAGGAATGCAAAGAATGATTCAAACACAGGAGTTACAGCTCAAAGTCCACATGGGCAGTAGCATACACATTTAATGAAGCTTATATTTAACATTAAGATGTCAATACAAACACAAGTAGGAACCTCATCAAGGCATAAACAAATCTATGTGCAAGGAAACAACCAAAACATCCATGAAAGGACTCAAACAAAAAAAAACATGTAAGAGAAAGAAAATGGGCAAGCAAACACACTTTGGGATCATGAAGTCAGTAGCAAATAAATAAATTTCAACCCCCACATAAACACATACTCACCAAGACAAGCACTTAAAGAGCCATACCTAGAAACTAGGTCAAAATACACACCAAAACATGCTCAACATGAACCCTAACTTGAAATCCAAGTCAAAAATAAGAAAAAGGTCAAACAAAAATCCAAATCAAAGGTTTTAGTTATGTTAAAACAGTCAAGAATATATGTACAAAAACTTACAACAAGATTAGTATCAAAACTCCCTCAAATGTTACTAACAAGCTCATAGTGCTAAAAGAATCGAGGCTTCAAGAATCAAACCTAAAGTCATCATAACAAATTTATTTATCGCCACCAAACATATTTTAAACTCTTTACATCATGTGTAGAAACTTGACAAAAAATCAAGTCAAATAGATGTGAGAAAGTCAGTCAAAAGGCAAACCCTAAATCAAGGGTGTTTTAGTAAACATACCTAAACAAAATATTTAAATAAAATACAAAAAATAAATAAAAATCATCAAAAATCAATTAAGACATTAAAAAGTCTAAAAATAATTTTTATAAGATTTTAGATGTTTAAATCATTAAAAATAAAGTATGAAGTTAAAAGAAATAAAAGAAGAAAAAAAAAAGGACAAAGAAGGGCTGGGGGGTATGTTCAGCAATCATAGAATCAAAAGGAAATAGTTGCAAACCAGATGGGCTCTGAAATGGAGGGGTGTGGTTAGCGAAACGACTTAGGCTTAGTCCAACATCCTACCAACACAAACTCAGAAAAGAAAAAAAAAACCCATGGGCTGTCAACGATGCCTTTTTTAATGACGTGGAGGGTGATGTGGCTTGTTAAAGGGGAAAAGACCAAGCCACATGGGACGCCGGAGCTAGGGCTCCGATCGTCCTCTCTGGTGACATCGCCAGAGTTGCAGGGGTAGCATCTCAACCAAAACGTTCGAATCTCATACAAATCTCTTCGCCTTTCCACGTGGAACTCATTTCTAAAATTATTTTTCTCTTTTGGTCACCCTAAACTTCTAAAAGCAGTCATGAAAAATGAAACCTACATACTACACACACTCATAATGAAACAACAATACCCCCTTTATGTTCTATACTACTAAAGGGTTTCAAATGTGCAAACAATAACCTCAAGTCACATGAAATATGGGAGAAACATATTTGAGAAGAAGTTACCAGAAATAGAGCTTAACAAACACGAGTTGAGCTTCAAGATGGTTGCTCCACGTGCTCCAATGATTCCTTTATACTCCCAGAATGATGAAAAGATCAAGCAAATAAGTAGGAATCTCCAAGACAAAGAGATTCGAAAGTTTGGAAGTTCTTTGAAAAAATGATGTTGTTCTTTTCCTCTCTTATTTTGTGCTCTCTTTCTATATTTCTTGTATGTTTCTTTTTTGTATGTCTCCTTTTTTGAATGGCCAGAACCTCCCTCTTATTAAAAAACTTGAGTTACTTTATGTGATCACCATCCAAAAGTGAAGTAGGGAGCAAACTACACGCATCACCCTACTTGATCAGTCATTGAGCCAAGTGATATACTATCTTACTTGTGTTTAGGTTATGGTCAGAAAGAAAATAAGAAGAACCAAGGGATTATGGTATGGAAATGGTTTATGTGATAGTCCATAACTCATATCAAAACAAAGCCCTATCATGCCATAACTCAAATGACCAAAAATGGAAATTTGTATCTCACATTTTGCAGGTTTTAGGGATAAGATATCAGTCTTGGATGTTGGGAAAGATTTGGTAAGATTTGGAGCAAGTTTGATCATGAGGCTTGGCAGGTTTGACATAGTGAAAACATGGTCATGGTGCTCACTTTGGCATGTCATATTTCCATGGTTGTGGACCAATTGAGATGATTTTTGCTCTTTTGGAGAGAGGGCCTGGAGGCAAGTAACTTTCATGTTCAAGGATCATTGAGATGGGGCTTGGAACAAGGTGAAAAAAAGCATGAAAACTGACCCAAAATCATGGCCTATGGCTGGCCTGGACGGCTTGGTCGTGCCTTAGAAAATTCTTGACATGGCTTGGCACCTATCTTTATCCTATCATAACTTGAGCTACACAAATCCAAATGAAGAGTTCTACACATACTTGGAAAGCTAAGATGGAAGAGAACAACTTTCATGTTTAACAATCTTGAATTTGAAGCTTGGAACCATAAGAAAAACAACTTGCAAGTTAAGCAAAAACATGACTTGAGGTGCCTTGGCAACTTGGGCAAGTTGCCTAACTCTTGCCCAAAAACCTCTAACTTTGAGACATCATAACTTTTGACTCCTTGATTCAATTGGAGAGTTCTACATATGCTTGGAAAGCTTGAAGAATAAGGAATAACTTTCATGTTTGAAGAATTTTAATTTGAGATCAAGAAATTCATGAAAACCTGGCTTGAACTTGGTGCAAAAACTTGAATTTTAGAACTTAGAAATTTTCTAAGTATGAGTACCAATCATGATTTCTTCCAACTTTGATCACTTATAGCTTCAAATCCTTACAGTTTTTGAACTTGATTCCTTCTATAAACTTGTAGTATGGAATGTCAACTTTAAAATGAGTACTAGTTTGCTCCATTTGGATTAATAATGAGTGAGATATGATCCTTGAAAGATAACTAAAAATCATAATTTCCACACTAAGAAAAATTCATCCAAAACCCTAATTTTCCAAATCTCCTGATTTTATTGTTCCACCTTGATTTTTCTTGATCTAACCACATGATATCATAGAGTATGACTTAAAATGTCCATGGTTGACCATAAAACTCAAAGGTTGACTTTTTGGAGCCTCAGTTGACTTTTTTATCAGATGAATTCAAAACCTCTCCCATTCACTTAAGAAGCCTTTGAAATGAGTTGTGTTGAACCAAAAGGCATCTTAGGAATCGTTGAAGTGTATGAGGACTTGTTTTGTTGATCTCTCTCTCAAATCCTGATTAATCAGAGCTTTCTCTTGTACAAAACCCTAATTTAACAAGAACAACAAAACCACAAAGCTTGGTAGTTTGGTTAGCTAAACAAAGATGATTGACCTACAATGCTCATGCAAATGATGATGACATCTAAGGGGGTAAAATTTGGGGTATGATAGTTGCCTCTATTTAAATGTCTTTACCGGATGACATGAGCGATGACTATCCTCATAAAATAAAGGTGAAAGGTATTTAAATATAGCAAACCAAAAATTTTGCCCTTAGATGCAATGCTATGCTAAGGACAATAGAAACTATGCAAGTGATGTTATGCCATGAACTCTAGCATGATGATATGATGTTATGATGATGCAAGATGCAAAAAAAATAGGCAATAAAAAGACAGAGGTCAACAACCAAAGGTAACAACTCAACTGGGGATGGCCAAGAAAACACCGGGGAATAGAAACAAACTGGGGAAATCTAAAGTGACCAAGCACCAAGTTCAGACATGACCAGATGACACCTTAGAAGAAAGGACCCTCACTGGAGATAGAAACAAGACAGACGGTCTCCACTGGGGAATATCCAGAGTGGTTTAATCAACAGGTTTAAACATGATTGGATAACGTACTAGAACAAAGACGAGTTGACAAACTCTTTACTGGGGATAAAACCAAAAAGAAATAATGATCTCCACTGGGGATCAAGTTAAACAAAGGGTTGACCCTCTAAAAAGAAAATCAGCAAGATTTTTCTGGAAATTTCTTAAAATGAAGAGTTCAAACGGGATCTTCAAGAAACGCCATAAAGAAGTCCAGAAAACAAACTCTGTACGCGCCAAATAAATTTGGAGTTAGACCACAAGTAAAAGGTGACAACCGACTTATGACGGGTCGGTGCCAGTAACTACTAGACTACGCAGGGGATGTTGGTGATAATCAAACTTCGACATCAAGTAAAGTAGGATAAGAGTGCCAATAACAATCGAGCTTTAGGTACCAATAACAATTGGGTTTTAAAAGGATACCAATAACAATTGGACTTTAAACATTGCCAATACAATTGGAATTTTAGATACCAATAACAATTAGATTTTGAACAATGCCAATAACTATTGGACTTTCAGGAGAACTTGTGATGAACAGATTAACAATGCCGATAACAATCGGATTTTGGTACAATGCCAGTCACTACTGGACTTTCAAAAGAATTGGTAACGACCAGATTGACAATGCCAATAACAATTGGGTTCAAACAATGCCAGTAACTACTGGACTTTGGATGCCCATTGGGTTTTAACTATGCTAGTAACTACTAGGCTTTACAGGAGAACTGGTAACGACCGGAGACTCCAATACCAATAACAATTGGATTTTAAACAATGCCAGTAACTACTGGACTCTGAAAGAGGACTGGTAACAACCAAATTAACAACACCAAAAAACAATTGGGTTCTAAATAGTGCCAATAAAAATTAGACTTCACAAAATATTAGTAACAACCAGATGAATAGTCAACTGATTACAGTAGACTTAAAGATGCCAATGACAATTGGACTTGTAACAAACGGTGTTAGTAACAACCAAACTTCACTGGGATACTGGTAACAACCAGACGAAATAAGGTCAAAAGGAATATTAGTAACAACTAGACTTCACGGGGAAAGCTGGTGACGACCAGACAAGCAATCAAAAAGGGAGCTAGTAACAACTAGACTTCAAAGAAGAAATTGGTGACGACCAACAAACAATGCCAATGGCGATTAGATTTGCAACGGGTGCCAATAACAATTGGACTTTAACCAGGGATTGCTAGTAACAACTAGACTTTAAATATATGGTGACTACCAAGGTTCAATAGTACCAATGATGACTGGATCCAAAGCAGTGGTGCTAAAGACGACTAGACTTCAAAAGGATACAGGTAACAACCCGAAATTCAACAAAATGCCAGTGACAGCCGGGTTAGACCAGGAAATTAGTGACGACCAAAAATTTCAAAGAGGGGTGCCTATTCAACTGGTGTTGGGGTCAAAGGGCTACAACCAATAACAAAAGACCTGGAAAGATGCTAAATGCACATGATATGGCATGATGCGAATGCTTAATAATATGCCAGAACTGACTCTAAAAGAGTTAAGGAAACAGAGACTTTAGAGAAAATGGATAAACATATCCATCTCACTGGGGAAACAAAGAGTCACACTGAATCCGGGACATAAAAATATCCAGGGGTTCACTGAGAAATACACCCACTTCACTTGGGGAGGTAAAAAGCTATGGTAGCTTACTGAGGAGATAACAATCTTCAATATTCGAACATGTGTCACAAGGAGGATGTTGGGGAGATTTTCTTCAATCTTTATAAATGCAACATCCAAAGGATCAATCCACATAGGTATTGTTAAATAATTCATGCTTCAATGGGGAATTCATGCAAATGATCTAACAGTGCTTCTACCACAACGAGACCTCTTGGGGAACATATGATTTCACTAAATCATTCCATATGCCAAAGCAAATTGTGCCTTCATTTTTTTTCAAATAAATCATTTTTATTTTAAAACTTTTCGCTTTCGAAATCATTATTAACAAATAAATGATATTTTGCATAACAATGAAAAGTAAAGAAGTAATGAATAACAAAAATCGAATGGCCCAAAATCTGATTTTATTCAAGAATGGTAACTTGCCAATGGTGAAGCTTCATGGAACATTACAATTTGAAAATGGCAACAGGGAAAGGTTGCATTGAATCCAATGACCACTACAGCCCTAATAATTAAGAATTCCCAAAACCCTTGCTTTTGACGAGAGCGGTGAATTTGAACTTCTTCTTGAATTCTTCTCCATTGGTGACCACCCATCTGATGTAGTGAAATGCCTTTTGCCCCTAACTTTTGCCTGGATCTCCCTTTTGGGTTTTCGATCCACCAAGATGCTCATTTTTGCCTAAGCCGCCCTTTCGGGTTTTCAACATAGCGAGCTTTTATTTTTTTATTTTCATCTCTAACTTTTTCCTGAATCTCCTTCATAGGTTATGATCCACCAGGATACCCATTTTTTCCTAAGTCGCCCTTTCGGGTTTTTGACTTAGCGGTTCTTTAGGCATAATATTTTCTTATTGCATCAGAATTCACAGGGTGTGTGAGTTATTCACCATCCATCATTGTGAGAATAAGTGAGCCTCCTGAGAAAACTATTTTCACCACAAACAGGCCTTCATAGTTAGGCGCCCATTTTCCACGCATATCCTTCTGAGCTGGCAAGATTTTCTTGAGTACAAGTTCTCCTTCTCGAAATTCACGAATACAGACCTTCTTGTCAAATTCCCTCTTGATCCTTCTTTGATACAACTGACTATGACACATTGCAGTCATGCGCTTCTCATCAATAAGGTTCAGTTGATCAAGTCTTTCTTGAACCCACTCCGCTTCATCCAGCTTGGTTTCCATCAGAACCCTCGGTGATGGTATTTCAACTTCAATGGGAAGAATGGCATCCATCCCATACACCAAAGAGAAAGGGGTAGCCCCTGTCGAAGTTTGAACGGAAGTTCTGTACCCATGTAAGGCAAATGGCAGCATTTCATGCCAATCCTTATAGGTTTTCACCATTTTCTGTATAATCTTCTTGACGTTTTTATTTGCAGCTTCGACGGCTCCATTCATCTTAGAACGGTAGGGGGAAGAATTATGGTGCTCGATCTTAAAGCTCTCACACAACTCCTTCATTGTCTTGTTGTTCAAGTTCGTCCCATTATCCGTTATGATTCTACTTGGAATTCTGTAACGACAAATAATCTCTTTTCTGATGAAGTGACCAACCACTTGTTTGGTTACGTTGGTGTAAGATGCGGCTTCAACCCACTTTGTGAAATAATCAATAGCCACCAAAATGAAACGGTGACCATTGGAAGCTTTTGGCTTGATTGCCCCAATCATGTCGATGCCCCACATTGAAAAAGGCCAAGGCGGCGATAACACATTTAACAATGTTGGAGGTACATGCACCTTGTCGGCATAAATCTGGCACTTGTGGCATTTTCTGGCGCAATGGATGCAATCAGTCTCCATGGTCAACCAATAATATCTAGCCCTCAAAATCTTTTTAGACATGGCATGTCCATTAGCGTGAATGCCAAATGATCCTTCATGAATATCTCAAATTAACAGGTCTGCTTCTTGTCTATCAACACATCTAAGCAAGACCATGTCATGATTCCTCTTGTATAACACATCATTGCCGAGAAAGAACTTGGACACCAATCTCCTTAAAGTCTTCTTATCAAGAGTTGTAGTGTTGGCTTGATATTCCTAATTCTTCAGATAATTCCTAATATCATGAAACCACGGCTTCCCATCTACTTCTTCTTCAACCAACTGGCAATAAGCAAGCTCGTGCTTGCGCTCAATTCGAATGATTGGTGCTTCGTTAACAAACCTAACCTTCCACATCGAGGCTAGCATGGCCAATGCATCAACAATATGGTTTTCCGACCTTGGAACATGACGGAAAGTGATCTCGTCAAAGTACTGGATCATTTCCACAATATAGGCACGATATGGAACCAGCTTTTCATCTTGAGTTTCCCATTCGCCCTTAACTTGATAGATAACCAAAGTCGAATCCTCGCTGACTTCTAAGATCTTGATTCTGAGGTCAATAGTCGCTTCAAGGCCTAGAATGCACACTTCATATTCAGCGATGTTGTTCGTACATTCAAAGCAAAGTCTTGCTGTAAAAGAAGTGTAACCACCATCGGGATTCATCAACACGACACCTATGCCATGCCCACTGTAGTTAGAAGAGCCATCAAACATCTTTTTCCAATGAGAACCTGGTTCAGGACCTTCATCGGGGCCAGGTTCTTCACAATCTTTCTTCACCAACATAATGTCCTCGTTAGAAAAGTCAAACTTGAGAGGTTCATAATCTTCCACAGGCCGATCTGCGAGATAATCTTACAAGACACTCCCTTTAATAGATTTCTGGGTAAAGGGCAAGTCTCCTTGTCTGAGCAGGCTTCTCAAAGATATACTTTATTGGATCCATTTTCGGGATCAATAAAGTAGTATGACATATCATGTATTGCCTCAGACGTCTGGTGGCCCCTGCCAAAGCACGACAAGTCTTCTCTAAGAGTGAATACTGACTTTCACAATTAGTGAATTTCTTGCTCAAGTAATAGATGGCATGCTCCTTGCGTCCAGTTTCATCGTGTTGGCCCAACACGCAACCCATAGATCTTTCCAATGCAGCCAAATACATAAAGAGCGGTCGGCCTGGAACGGGTGGGACTAAGATAAGAGGCTCTTGTAGATAACCTTTGATCTTGTCGAAGGCTTGCTGACAGTCTAAATTCCACTTAATAGTCGGATCCTTTCGGAGCAACTTGAAGATCGGTTCACAAGTGGGGGTCATATTGGATATGAATCTGGAGATATAGTTCAGACGTCCACGAAAATGCCTAACTTGTGTTTCAGTTTGTGGGATGGGCATCTCTTGGATAGCTCAAACCTTATCGGGGTCCGCCTCAATTCCTCATTGACTAACGATGAAACCAAGGAGTTTTCCAGATCTTACACCAAATGTACATTTTGTCGGGTTCAGCCTCAACTGGTACTTCCGGAGTCGCTTGAACAGCTTCAACTAATGATCTAAATGGTCTTCTTTATTTTGTGACTTGGCAATCATATCATCGATGTACACCTCGATTTCCTTGTGCATCATATCGTGAAAAAGAGTGAACATCGCTCTTTGATATGTTTCCCTTGCATTCTTCAAACCAAAGGGCATGACCTTATAATAATAGGTCCCCTAAGGAGTGATGAATATAGTCTTGTCCATGTCAGCAGGGTCCATTCTGATATGGTTATAACCAGAGAAACTATCCATAAATGAGAAGACCATGAAATAAGCGGTATTGTCCACAAGTGTGTCGATATGTGGTAGAGGGAAATCGTCATTCGGACTTGCCTTGTTGAGATCCCATTAATCTACACACATTCTAACTTTACCGTTCTTTTTTAGCACTGTCTTGATATTGGCTACCCATTCAAGATACTTTGAAACTGCCAGGAAACCTGCATCAAGTTGTCTTTTAACCTCGTCCCTGATCTTCAGAGCCATATCAGGTTTACTTCTTCGAAGCTTTTGCTTTACCGGTGGGCATTCGGGTTTGAGTGGTAACTTGTGAACAACTATATCTGTATCCAAACCAAGCATATCCTGATACGACCAAGCAAACACACAATGTACTCTTCCAGAAGCTTTACCAATCTCTTTCTGACCTCTGTCCCCAGCGTGGCCCTAATCTTGACCTCTTTCTTGTCTTCGTCAGTGCCAAGATTAATGGTAACAACCTGCTCTTCATGTGGCTGAAGTTCCGTGTACTCATACTCGCACATCTTGGCCAGCTCATCAGGAACCTCATATTCTTCTTCATCCTCATCTTCAGCTTGGTAGATGGGAGAATCGAAGTAAAAAGTGAAAATAGGGTCATCGGATTCAACAGGTTTCTTGATAATTCTGCATGTTTGGAATGGTTTATTTTATTAAAAATGCGAAGACAAATGCAAAGAAAAATAGTTTTTGGTGGTTTTCAAAAGATTTCCATTTTCTTTTAAAATTGAAAGCAAAAAATAGTAAACGAAACAATGAGAATTTAACAAAACATCTTCATTGATTATAACAATTCGAAGGCGCGCTGGCCCATACAAAATAATCTAATAGCTTTGGGCATAGCTATGGACTTTGAAAACAACCAAAACAAAAGACAAACAAACTACTCTGGTGAAGGGATCAACACAGGGATTTCCACTATTTCCCAATTCTTCAAGGCGGCACTGCACTGATATACCAAATGGCTGATATCTTCATCCTCTTGGTCTTCAATCACAACATTGACCTGAAAGCCCTTACTGATAAATACCTCATGGATTGTCTTTGGACGTCCCATTGCAGAGTTTAATTCTCTACCACGAGTTGGTTTGTAACCCAACCCGTGACAATTCAGCTTCTTCTTCACTTTAATGACCTCTCCCCAACCTGCGGGAGTACCTTCTTCCATAGTCGCTTTTATGCTCTGAACTGAAACAAATGATAGACCACTCTTCACCACTAGTTCCTCGATGTCCAATAGTACAACATTAGCAATTTCCAGCGCCGGGAAAGAAGTTTCCAGCGCATCCTCATCGGCTTCTATGTACCTGAACGAAGACAGATTGCTTACCATCAAATCCTCTTCACCGTGAACAATTACCAGGTTGTCATCGACGACGAACTTCATTTTCTGGTGTAACGTGGAGGTCACTGCGCCAGCAGCATGAATCCACGGTCTCCCCAACAAACAGCTGTAAGCCGGGTTAATGTCCATCACTTGAAATGTGACATCAAAGACATGCGGACCAATTAAAATCGATAGCTCTACCTCTCCAATCATCGTCATACGAGAACCATCACAGGCTTTGACAATCAACAAAGTGGCCCTCATCTCATCCCTTTTATAAGCAAGTTTGGCAAGGGTTGTTTTAGGTAGAACATTCAATGAAGAACCTGTATCGACAAGCACACGAGCCAAAGCATCCTCCTCACATTTCATCGACACGTGCAACGCACGGTTGTGATTTTTACCATCTACGGGAAACTCCTCATTGCTGAAACTAAGCGTATTACATGCAGTAATATTAACAATCACAAAATCAAACTGACCAACTGTAATACCTTAAGCAACATGAGCCTGAGCTAACAACTTCTGCAAGGCAGCTCTGTGAGCAGGGGAGTTCATTAGGAGATATAAGATGGATATCTTCGATGGTGTCTGGTGAAGCTGGTCAATGACTTTGTAGTCGCTCTTTCTGATGATTCTCAGGAACTCAGCGTCTTCTTCATTCAAAACTACTTCTTTATCCTTGGTAGGCACAACGACAGTTTCTTTTAAAGTAACTACATTCACTACAGGTTGGTAAACACGACCGCTTCGGGTCATTTTGCTGGTTTCAGCAATATTTGTCACATCTTTCTGTACACCTTTCCCATTTTTCTTTGGGATAGCTTTTCTCAATTCCTTATCAACCACTGTTACGTCATACTTCCATGGTACGGTTGTATTATCTTGGAAACGAAATGGATTAGGTTTCTGACTGAACACTGGTCTAGATTGACTGACTGGTGGGTCCACTGGCTTTGTAGTGTTGAAAATTGGCTTTGGCTTATTAAAAACTGGAGTTTCTAAGCTCGACTCTGGTAAGTTGAACACTGGTACCTTGTCACTTGGCTTTGGCAAATTAAATATCGGCTCAATCACTGATACCTTCTCCTTTTTCACTTTACTGCCCACTTGTAAGAAACCACTATCAATTAAATTCTGCACATCTTTCTGGACTAACGAGCAGCCTTTTGGGTTGTCAACACAATCTTTACACTCCGAATGGCAATCTGCAACCAAACCAGCCTCTGCTAATTTAGCATGAAAATCTTGGAGTGGAGTCTTGATCTCAGTAACATCTAGAATCAACATCTCTTCATATCCATTTTCAATGGCATTTACTGTTCCATAGGTAGGCAAAGGATTACTTTTCACATTCGGCTGAGAGTCTCCAAAGGACAAAATTTTCTTTTCCATCAGTTCCCTTACTATGTGCTTCAACGCAAGGCACCCTTCCAAATCGTGGCCGAGAGCACCCTGATGAAACGCACAGTGAGCGTTTGGGTTATAGTAAGGTGGAAGCTTCTCTGGAGAAGGCCCCAATGGTTAGGTTGTTATCAAACCTTGTTGTACCAAAGAAGGATACAACTTTGTATACGTCATCAGGATTGGAGGGATTGGAGGTTTCACACCCTGTCTTCTATAAGGAGCATTTGGACGAGGAGGTTGGGACCTCTGTTGTTGCTGATATGTTGGGGCGTTGGGCGCTTGTTGATAATCCTGTTATTGTTGGACTGGATGATAGACCGGTGCTTGCTGCACTGGTTGATAAATTGGAACTTGGTTGTTGAATGTGGACGTGACAGCTGCCATATATGGTTGTTGGGCATACTGGACAGGATATGCTGGTTGCTGAACATAATTTTGTTGAGGTTGCTGATGCTGTTGGTACGGTTGTTTCCAGGACTGGGCTTTCTTCCTTCCTATCATAACGACATTTGTCTCTCCCTCCTTTTTCTTATGAAAGTTACTGGAAGACTTCTTAGCGTTGTTACTACTTGAGCTACCAGAAGCGCTAGTCACTTTACCATTTTTCAAACCAGACTCCACCTTTACTCCTACGGACACAATATCTGCAAAGTTAGCTAATACACTACTGATCATTTTTTCATAAAATTCATGTCTCACTGTGTCCACAAACCAATCGACTAGCTCTTTCTCAGTTTGTGGAGGTTCCACCTGGGAGGCAATTTCCCTCCAGCGCTGTGCATATTCTTTGAAAGACTCTGAGCTCTTCTGCGACATGCTTAATAGTTGCCTTCTATCTGGAGCCAAATCCATATTGTATCTATTGTGCTTAACAAAAGCATCTGATAAATCCTACAAATTGTGAATGCGGGACTGATCCAGACTTAGGTACCATTTACCTGAGGCTCCTTTCAGGTTGTCCTGGAAGCAGTGGATGATTAACTTATCATTGTCCACATATGCAGCCATCCTCCTGTAATACATAATCAAGTGTTACCTTGGACAAGTTACACCTGAGTACTGATCGAAACTATGAGTTTTGAATTTTGGAGGGATCACCAACCCAGATACTAAACACATATATCTGGCATCAGCACCAAAGATGTTATTTCCTTCCATATCTCTTACCTTTCTCTCAATAGTCTCTACACTCTCCTTTAACCTTTTGTGATGTTCATCCCCCTCCTCGGACACATTTGGGATATCGTATACTTGTTGTGGAATATGAAAATAAGGATGTACTTGAGCTTGTACAGTAGTTGGCACAAAGTTGGAATAGCTTGAGGAATTGCTGACTCCAAGGGAATAGCTTGTTGAGTAGTTACCACCGTGACAAGTGGGCGCTCAAAACTCGGAGGTAACCCAAAAGGTGGCACAGTTGCAGCATTCACAGTTGTTGGTGGCGGTTCCACAGTTGTATTAGTAATCTCAGAAACTACGGTGGCTTGAGTGTCCATTTTTGCTTTGATAACCTGCAGAACTTCCATTATCTGACCCACACTTCCGTGCAGATCCTCCAATTCATCGTTGACTCTGTCAAACTCCATGTTCTGCTCAGCCATTCTTTGATGAGCTCGGGCACGAGTGTTGTACTGATGTTGGGAATTCAGTGTGATAAGCTGGAGAGAAGACGACAGGATGAGCCACGACAAAAAGAATGCACATGCAATGACATGAATGTATGGGATGCGATGCAAATGCAAAACCGAACAATTAAGGAGCTCAAAACTAAAATTTGCAAACACTATAATAATGGTGAGTATAACTTTGAAACAACCAAAAAGGTCCATTGCATAAATTAGAGACTTAAAGTTTTACAAATAACAGTACACCCTCAAGGGTCATTACAACATAGTCGAATACAAAATACACAATAAAGGAAACTAAGAGTCTAATCCTTGCGACGAAGGGACTTCTCCTCCACGAAGTTAGTTTTCAAGGTCATCAATCCGCTCCTGCATCTTTGCTTTCTCAACAGTAAGCTCCTCCAACGCCATCTTTAGCTTTCCTTCTTCTCTCGAAGCCAAATAGCAAATAAGATTCCGAAACTGAGCAATTAGGATATCCCAACGCGGTCATCCCCTTTCTATTTATGCAACGCCAGGCGTACACAATTTTGTCCTTGAGCCTAGGGTTTTCTCCATCCTCGAGAGAAAGTCTTTCCAAATAGATAGGATTGGGCTCCTCCATCATCGGGTATCCAAGTTAGCGACGAGCTAGAACCAGGTTGTAGCTGATACATCCTTTAGTGCCAAGAAGAGGCACATTAGGGAAATCCCCGCAGCTATGGATCATGACGAATCCCCCATATATTGGATCATACCACTCAATGTTTGAATGAGTGAGTGACACGATTTTCTTGGACCATGTGAGCCCATCCTTCAAGTCCCAGAAAGTTGCAGACCTCGGTAGGTGCAAAATAAACCACCTATAGAGGAGAGCAACGCAACAAGTTATCTGACCACCCCCTTGAAGAATTCTTGAGTGAATAGAGTGATAAGTGTCGACCAATAGAGCGGGGGCCTAATTCGTGAGCATGAAGATCTTGATGCTATTAATATCGACGAAATCGTCGATATTAGGGAACAGGAAAAGCCCATATACCAAAAATGCAAAAGTGGCTTCAAAAACTTATGTATTCTTCCTGTCAGCGAGATACTGAGCTTTCTCAAACAAGAATTTGGCTGGCAGTCCATGGAGTCCTCCTTTGATGGTCATATGAGTTCGAATATCAGACAACCTCAGGCGCATAGCTTTAGCAATATCCTTTTCACTTGGCGTGTCTTCTACTCCTGAGAACGGAGGCTGATCAGTGACACGAAGTCCCATCAAGACGGAGTACTCTTCCAGAGTAGGCATCAGTTGGAAATCTGAAAACGTGAAACAATAATACACAGGGTTGTATAACTAGACGAGCATAGCTAGCAGTCCAACAGCCATTTGAAGCCTCAACAGTGGGAAGATTCTCCCATACTTGTCTGAAAATCTTAGGGGATCCTCTATAGACCTCCTAGTTCCTTTAGACTTTCCGGCTTCGAACTCATGAAGGTGTACTGTTGTGTTTCTTTCCTTCCAAAATCCATTTTTAGTGTCTGTAAAACAATTTTTAGTTCCTTGAAATGTTAGAAAAATGCAAAAATGAAATGCAAAAGCTTCATGGAACTCAAACATTTGTAAACATCAAGAGATACCAAAAACTCCTTCTCATTAATTAACAAAATAGATTACAATCATCAGCACCTCTTACAAGAGTCTTAACAGAAAGCTAAATAAAAGCTAACAAATGACCTAAAGATGTTCTCCCAACAGCCTCATATTGAGCTTCTTGATTTCTTCTTCCATTTGAGCCTTTTCAAGAATAAGCTTGTCTATAATTAGCTTCCACGGAGTCGACTGAGGGCTTGAGGAACATGGATCCTCTTGCGCTTTCTGCTTCTTACATGAGAGTACTTCTTTATTCTTTGACTGTAGTTGCCTTTGGAGTTCTGCATTCTCCTCAACAACAACTTGGTACTTATGCTTCCAAGCATCTCCTGTTTGTTGCGCTTTGTCCAAAGCGATTCTCAGCTCATTTTCTTCAGACATAAAGATCAAGATGGGTTCCTCTTTTAGGACCATAGGCTCTTGTTGGGAATAGGGCATCTTCAACTCGATAGCCCTTTTTCGAACCCATTGGAGGTAGGGTTCCAAAGAGACACAATTAGGCTTTCCTATGTCCTTCTTCCCCTTCTTATGCAAATGACTCCAAGCACTCAAAATCTTCTCCTTTAGCTCCTTATTATCTCCATCCTCCTTAAAGAAAATACCTTCCATGTGAACGCTGTTAGACCTGTCCCTCAAAGGATATCCTAACTGTCGGTGAGCTAGGACTGGGCTATAGCTAATTCCTCCTTTGGTGCCAAGAAGAGGGACATTACCAAAGTCTCCGTAACTATCAATAATTATCGCACCATCGTAGAAACGATTGTACCAATCAATGTCAGAGTGGGTGAGAGCCATGATCTTCTGTGATCACCAACCTTTCTTAGGATCTCAAAAAGTGTTACCCTTAGGCAAGTGCAAAATAAACCACTTGTATAATAAACGAACACAACAAGTGATCATCCCTCTATTGTGGAAATTCCTCAGATGAACAGAATGGTAGGAATCCGCTAGCAAAGTAGGTACGGGGTTTTTCTTCAGGAAGATTTTGATGGCATTGATGTCTACAAAGTCTTCAAAGCTAGGGAACAGAAAGATACCATAAATGAGCAAGGCAATAATAGCCTCGAATGCATCCATACTCAAATGGTCGGCATAATACTGAGCTTTCCCAACCAAAAACTCTACAATCAATCCAAAAACTCCCCCTTTGGTAGTCATATTGTTTTGAATATCAACCAATCCCAAATGTGTAGCCTCTCGAAGATAGGAAAGGGAGATTTGTCGAGAATAGGCAAAACAACTAGATGGGAGTATTCTTCTAGTGTAGGTATGAGCTGGTAGTCAGGGAAAGTGAAACAATGGTAAATTGGATCGTAGAACTGAAGTAGGGTGGAAAGGAGTCCCTTATCCATCTTCATCTTCAACAAGGACAACAGCTTCCCATATCTATTCTTGAACCCTTCTGGATCTGTCACCAAGGTTCCCAACCTCCTTAGGTCGTCCAAGTCAGGACGCTTGTAAGTATACTTCAAGGTTTTCTTCCTTTCATTGTCCATGATAACCCTATGATGTTTACAAACAAAAACTAAGTCCCACGAAACGTTTTATGAAATGAATGCTCATGAATGCATGTATGCAAAACACAGGAAAACACAGGTTCACATATATGCACATATATACAGATAAACATACAAATGCCTAGGTTCACAGGACACGAGCGTGGAGCCATGGTCTACCCATCCCAAGAGGTGTGTACTAAAGGTTCTCATATTTGCAGAACAGGGTTCAAAAAGTTCCCAGAGTCAACAACCCATCATTCAGATATTATCAATTTCTCAAATCACTCGGTAGTCAATAATATTCTCAAGAGAGTCTCGTCCGAGTGTAGTATCGCGTATCAACTATTTCGGGACTACTCACTTATAGTCATCGCACTACGTCCTAACAAGGCCAAAGTGGGGTGAAAGGTGACTAAAGGTTCTCAATGTCACGGGCTCCTAGTTCGAAAGTAGTAATGTTTTCACGAATACTCGTTCAACAAGACTACTCTCAAGAGGGCCTCCACTGAGCGGTGGTTTCTCAAGTCAACTTTTTCGGGAATCAACTCCCTCAAAGTCTCCTTGAATATACCACCATCCTATCATAAGTGTACGCTTAATTCCGAGTATAAGACTTATCCTCACCACCCAAGATAACAACTCTGCATACAAAAAACCCAAGCACAAACAAATATATACATATATTTACAAATATAAATATATACAAGCAAGTAAGCATATAACAAACACAAATACAAACAAGGTGGGCTTAACCCTCTTAGGGATTTATCCCCAGTGAAGTCGCCATTTCTGTTGTGGTGAGAATCGGATATCAAGCTATTAATTAACTTGAATCACAAATCATGAAGTTCACCACCGAGCTTTAATTTATCCAAAGGAAAGGGTAAAGATCGAAGAAAACCCTAAGTGCGCTATGTAACAGCAAAGCTAGAGATCTAAGGTTCGGGGGGGTTGGTTATACTTAGGGAAGGTGTTAGCATCCTAAGTATCTATAGTACTCTACAGGAACCTCTTCTTAGTATTTGTGTTATGCTAAAGTTTTCTTGCTATGGGGAAAGTGCTAAGGTAAAGACCTAAGGGTATATACACTACGTATGCTCGTCAAGACATCGCATCTCGTGCCTAAATATCCTAACTAGGAATGAGGAATCAGAGCCTCTGTAGTTCACCTAACTAAGGTTGGGGAACTCTAGACTATAGTCAAGGTTCCAAAGGGAAATGAGTACTCATAACTATGGTACTCACATAGGGTTAACAACTCTCTAAGTCTAAGTTGAAAAACTAACCAAAAGTTGACTTTAGCAAAGTCAAAGGGGGGAGTGAATACACATCACAATGGTATTCACATAGAGTTCACAAACTCTAAACTTAAATCTAAGTTGTAAAACCAAATGGCTCTAGCAAGGCCAAGGGAAGAAAAGTAAGTATCTATAACAATAGTACTTACATAAGGTTACCAAACCCTAACCTAAAACTAGTTTCAGGAGGGAAGAATGGCTCTAACAAGGCCAAGGGAGATGATGATCCTAAAAAGTTCAAGAAGTAAGTAAGAAAAGGTCTAAGCTATACTAGAATATGAATTACAAGTTAAAGAGGGAACTTTACTTTGGAAGAAGGGACAAACTACTTGTAACAACAAGTATTAGAATTATAAGCTTTAAGATAAGGATGATAACAATCAAGGTGTCACAACCAAAAAAGTTGAAATGAGATAACAATCCCACAAGGGCATTAGCATATCATGTTATATATAACATATTAAAATGATCATGAACCATGTCAAATACGAACCAAAACAACAAACATGCTTGCTACACACTTAAACAACAAAAGGAATGCAAATAATGATTTAAACATGGGAGTTACAACTCAAAGTCCACATGGGCAGTAGAATACACATTTCATGAAGCTTATATTTAACATTAAGATGTCAATACAAACACAAGTAGGAACCTCATCAAGGCATAAATAAATCTATGTGCAAGGAAACAACCAAAACATCCATGAAAGGATTCAAACAAACAAAATATGTATGGGAAAGCAAATGGGCAAGAAAACACACTTTGGGGTCATGAAATTAGTAGCTAAGACATACATTTCAAACCCCACATGAACACATACTCACCAAGACAAGCACTCAAAGAGCCATACCTAGAACCTAGGTCAAAATACACACCAAAACATGCTCAACATGAACCCTAACTTGAAATCCAAGTCAAAAATAGGAAAATTTTCAACTAAAAATCCAACTTAAAGCTTTTAGTTATGTTAAAACAGTCAAGAATATATGTGCAAAAACTCACAACAAGATTAGTATGAAAACTCCCTCAAATGTTACTAACAAGCTCATAGGGCTAAAAGAATCGAGGCTTCAAGAATCAAACCAAAAGTCATCATAACAAATTTATTTGTGGCCACCAAAAATATTTTAGACTCTTTACATCATGTGTAGAAACTTGAAACAAAAAATCAAGTCAAAAAGATTTGAGAAAGTCCGTCAAAATGCAAATTCTAAATCAAGGGTGTTTTAGTAAACATACCTAAAACAAATACTTAAATAAAATACGAAAATAAATAAATAAAATAAATAAATATCATCAAAAATCAGTTAAGACATTAAAAAGTCTAAAAATAATTTTTATGAGATTTTTAGATGTTTAAACCATTAAAAATAAAATATGAAGTTAAAAGAAATAATAGAAAATTAAAAAACAAAGAAGGGCTGGGGGTATGTTTAGCAATCCGAGAATCAAAAGGAAATAGTTTCAAATCAGATGGGCTCTGAATGGAGGGGTGTGGTTAGCGAAACCACTTAGGCCCAGTCCAACATCCTACCAACACAAACTCAGAAAAGACAAAACAAAAGCCACATGGGCTGCCAACGATGCCTTTTTTAATGACGTGGAGGGTGATGTGGCTAGTAAAAGGGGAAAAAGACCAAGCCACATGGGACGCCGGAGCTAGGGCCCCGGTCGTCCTCTCCCATGACATCGCCGGAGTTGCAGGGGTAGCATTTCAACCAAAACGTTTGAATCTCATACCAATCATCTTGCTTTTCTACGTATAACTCATTTCTAAAATTATTTTTCTCTTTTGGTCACCCTAAACTTCTAAAAAATATCATGAAAAATGAAACCTACATACTGCACATACTTAGAATGAAACAACAATACCCTCTTTATTTTCTATACTACTAAAGGGTTTCAAATGTACAAACAACAACCCTAAGTCACGTGAAATATGGGAGAAACAGGTTTGAGAAGAAGTTACCAGAAATAGAGCTTAACAAACAGGAGTTGAGCTTCAAGATAGTTGCTCCACATTCTCCAATGATTCCTTTATACTCCTAGGATGATGAAAAGATTGGGCAAACAAGTAGGAATCTCCAAGACAAAGAGATTCGAAAGTTTGGAAGTTCTTTGAAAAAATGATGTTGTTCTTTTCCTCTCTCCTTTTGTGCTCTCTTTCTATCTTTTTCTTGTATGTTTCTTTTTTGTATGTCTCCTTTTTTGAATGGCCAGAACCTCCCTCTTATTCAAAAACTTGAGTTACTTTATGTGGTCACCATCCAAAAGTGAGGTTGGGAGGAAACTACACGCATCACCCTACTTGATCAGTCATTGAGCCAAGTGATATATTATCTTGCTTGTGTTTATGTTATGGTCAGAAAGAAAATAAGAAGAACCAAGGGATTATGGTATGGAAATGATTTACATGATAGTCCATAACTCATGTCAAAACAAAGCCCTAGCATGTCACAACTCAAATGACCCAAAATGAAAATTTGTAGCTCACATTTTGCAGGTTTTAGGGACAAGATATCAGTCTTGGATGTTGGGTAAGATTTGGAGAAAGTTTGATCATGAGGCTTGGAAAGTTTGACATAGTGAAAACGTGGTCATGGTGCTCACTTTGGCATGTCACATTTCCATGGTTAGTGGACTAATTGAGATGATTTTTGCTCTTTTGGAGAGAGGGCATGGAAGTAAGTAACTTTCAAGTTCAAGGATCATTGAGATGAGGCTTGGAACAAGGTGAAAAAAAGCATGAAAACTGACACAAAATCATGGCCTATGGCTGGCCTGCATGGCTTGGTCGTGCCTTAGCAAATTCTTGACATGGCTTGGCACCTATCTTTATCCTATCATAACTTGAGCTACACAAATCCAAATGAAGAGTTCTACACATGCTTGGAAAGCTGGGATGGAGGAGAACAACTTTCATGTTTAACAATCTTGAATTTGAAGCTTGGAACCATAAGAAAAACAGCTTGCAAGTTGAGCAAAAACATGATTTGAGGTGCCTTGGCAACTTTGGCAAGTTGCCTAACTCTTGCCCAAAAACCTCCAACTTTGAGACATCATAACTTTTGACTCCTTGATTTAATTGGAGAGTTCTACATATGCTTGTAAAGATTGAAGAACAAGGAATAACTTTCATGTTTGAAGAATTTTGATTTGAGGTCAAGAAATTCATGAAAATATGGCTTGAACTTGGTGCAAAAACCTGAATTTTAGGACTTAAAAATTTTCTAAGTATGAGTACCAATTATGATTTCTTCCAACTTTGATCACTTATAACTTCAAATCCTTACATTTTTTGAACTTGATTCCTTCTACAAACTTGTAGTATAGAATGTCATCTTTAAAATGAGTACTAGTTTGCTCCATTTGGATCAATAATGAGTGAGATATGATCCTTGAAAGATGTCTAAAAATCATAATTTCCACACTTAGAAAACTTCATCCAAAACCCTAATTTCCCAAATCTCCTGATTTTATTGTTCCACCTTGATTTTTCTTGATCTAACCACATGAGATCATAGAGTATGACTTGAAATGTCCATGGTTGACCATAAAACTCAAAGGTTGACTTTTTAGAGCCTCAGTTGACTTTTTGATAAGATAAATACAAAACCTCTCCCATTCACTTAGGAAGCCCTTGAAATGAGTTGTGTTGAACCAAAAGGCATCTTAGGAACCCTTGAAGTGTATGAGGACTTGTTTTGTTGAGCTCTCTCTCAAATCCTGATTAATCAGAGCTTTCCCTTTCTTGTTCAAAACCCTAATTTCACAAGAACAACAAAACCACAAAGCTTGGTAGTTTGGTTAGCTATGCAAAGATGATTGACCTACAATGCTCATGCAAATGATGATGACATCTAAGGGGGTAAAATTTGGGGTATGACAATCACCATGATTGAAAAAGAAAAACATGAAGAAAAGGGAATATGTGTTATACTTGTAGGTGAGTAAGACGAGAGCTTCGAGCTTGGAGAAAATGAATCGCTTTCTCAAATAAACGGTATTGTTTTTTGGAATTGGAATGAGGTTGCCCTTTTATAAAACATGGAACTAGGTCGAATAGGCAATGATGGTTTATCAATAGGCACACCAACAGATGTTATGAGGCCTCCTTACGTCTTTAGCACATGTAAGATCCCAAGCCATTTTGTCTTCCCAATGCAACTTCATTAGTAGCATTTAATGTTGCACATTGTTAGCCAAGAAATTCCAAAAGACAAACTCGACGAAAATAATGAGATGGAATTTCTGCAAGTGAAAGGAAAGGGTGAGATGTCTTTCAACCAAAGACTTTGGAAGAAGAGACAATGGTATTCAACACCGAAGAGTCTAGTTTGGGACTCATCAAAATATTCAAGGGATTTGGTCATTCATCAAGTTCGACAAGTCGAAGGAGTTCTAATGGAGGCAGATTCAAATTTCAAACTGAAATAACTATCTTTTGGTCTTATCCAAAATGCCAAGGACACGTGGAAGACAATGGAAGGCTAGTCAAGCATGCATGTATGATGTGTCGGACATGAAGTCATTTAACGTTGGAAGACCATTTGTTTCGTAGCATTATAAATAGGAATTATAGTGTTATGATTCAGAGTGCCAAAAATCATTATAAACTTCAATATACACTTAAAGTACCCGCATACAAGAGAGAAACGAGTTTTTCTGAAGAAATGTACTTGCCTACCACTTTTACATTTATGCAAATAAATTCATTTTTTATTTAAGTTATTTCTTACTTATTTCCTTTGTTAATCGAGTAACTAATTTCAACCTAGTCGAAATCAGTTAATGCATTTACTTTCAAAACTTGATAGTTTTTCTAAGACATTCAGCATTCATTGCAAACAATCCGACAACATTAAATGCACACTTCTATTTCTCAAAAACTTAGCACAAACTTGCCTTAATATTTACTACTTTGGTCTTTCAAGCAATAAACCTATAATTAAGTGATTGTTTACCAAAAACACTAGTGAACACACATGTTACTATTTTTTATGCTAAAAGAACTTACCGTAAGCTTCACTTGAGGGACTCACCTCAAGCTTCACTTGAAGAACTCGCCCCAAGCTTTGCTAGACGGACTCACCTCAATCCCATTTGGGTGAACCAACCCAAATATTTGGTTGAAGAATTTTCCAGGGCCTCATGGTTAAGGTATGAGCCATATTCGTTAATGACTTCACCCTTTCCAAGATCTCGTTCTTAAAGAACTATACACGGGTGATTTTACTAGGCCCTAGGAGGAATAAATCAAGTAACACAAGCCAAAGAAATTTCACCCACATTGGGGTACTCGTTCAACAACGCATAACAACCCGCTCACACAAATGGGCACTTTAGTCGCCCCAGATCTGATCTTCGTATTGGGTTTGCACTTAACTTTCCCAACCTAACCATGTTCCCTATTGATTCAACTAATGGGGTATGTGGTGTGCACGGGCTCCATCAAAGAAAAAGTAAAAACTTCTTCTCCATAATTGTAAGAAGGAGTTCAATCTTCTCACCTATCTGCCTTCGTACGAAATAAGAGGAACTGCTCCTCTTGACCTATAATCCAAACCTATGGATCATATATTTATATATATATATATATATATATATATATATATATATATACACACACACACACACACCAATATATATATATATATATATATATATATATATATATATATATATATATATATATATATATACACACACGCACACACACACACACTAACAATCCATGCGTGGGACACGAACTTTCACCCACTCAAAAACTCCTAAAACCTCATATACCCTTATAGGAAAAAAAGGTTACTTTTAGCAAATAAAATTTTAAAACCAATTCTAAAAAAATTTGCAATCATGTAAAATTCTCATTCTATTTTTTAAACATGTGTCCCATTTTATATTTGTAATTAAATTAATACTTTTTGATCATGAAGGCTGGATCAGATCCTGTTGAAGTGGGCCACCAAGTACGTCTGAGATGCTGGGCGTATGAAGAGGAGGAGGGAGTGTACCTGCAAGGCACTCCGACGCTCAAGTAAGAAAGGGTCAGAGAAAAGGGGCAAGTACAAAGTATGAGTTTCAAGGGTGATTATTTGATACCTGACCCTCTCAAGTGAGAGGATTTATATAGTGCCCCCAGCGCGTGGCCAACAGTCCTATTTTCGGGGCGAAATAACTGTTTTCCAAAGAATAGGTAACTGCCCAAAACTAGCCGTTATGTCGGGCAGGGTGCCCAAAACTAGCCGTTATGTTGGGCATAGGCATAGTGTCGGGCACATGCCCTTAGCTGTTCAGGGAGTGAAAAGTCGTGCGGAACGGGCAAGATTTCCGAGGAGGAGCGATGCAGTCCTTGCCTGGTTGGAGGGGCAGAAAGGTAACTTTTGCCCCTTTATGGATTAAACTTAGGCAATTGGGACGTTCTGGAGCAGAAGTGGATTGGGCCATGTCTGGCCATTGGTCTAGTCTAGAACAGGAGCCCCCCAAGTCGTTTCTCCCGAGCATGGGAGTGATGACTTAAGGACAACTCATGGCTCCAGAGAGCTAGTGTGAAGTCGTCGTCTGGTGACGAGGAAGGTTGTCTTGTGGTGCCCGTGGATCCTGGTGTTCGTATTATTCATGTCCGTGTCTGGATTGCCCGTCGTACGGGGAGACTAACAGTTAGAAGGAATTGGAAACGCTAAGGCACCATGTGTGCATAGAGCCCTGTACAGTAGTTACTAGGCAATGATGGCTAGTTACTAGCCATCATGACCTACGAGGGCGTGCCTCTGCACGTGCCCCTCAGTATAAAAGGGGGGACCCATTTCATTTTGAACTTTTCGCTCTCGTTTCTCTTCGTCTTCTTCAGAGTTCTTGTCCGTTCGCGCCGTCAACTGTTCCGGCCACCGCATCAACTCTGGGCAACCAGTTTCGTCTTCTTAGTCCAAGTAAGTTTGCTGATTCTGTGCTTTTTTCATCCCCTTTTGATGATTGTTAGTGGATTGCATGCGGTTAGGACTAGTTTTAGAGGATGATTTGCTCTGTTTTCGGTGGTTGTTGGTGGTGGATGGTGGTTATGCCATTTTCCACCGCTGATGTGCTGTTGGGCTTCTACGGCATTCTGGTGAGGAGGGTGGTCCCCTGTGTTTTCGCGATGATGATGCATGTGCGACCGCCGTGGTTGTTCATATTCTGGGGGTGACGATGAATTTTCCGGTAGAGCATATGCAGTTTCTGGTGAAGCTTTGCAGTTTCCGGCGAAACTTCAAATGGAAACTGGGAATAGGCTCGGGGAAGATCCTCGTCCGGGAGCAGTTTGTCCCGTGCGTCTCCTCGCGGGGAGGCTCTTGAGTTTTTTGTTTGATGTTAGGGCTTAGGCCGGGGACGTCGTCCTCAGCCCTTTGCGCGCCCTTTCACTTGACTAGCGGTGGAAGGGCGGATTTGATTCTTCGTCGAATTCACTTTTTTCTCTGCTTTTCAGGTGATTGACACGGCGACAGGGCCAGACGGGGAGATAATAATAGATTCATCCGAGGAGGAGGCGAGTTCCTCGGAAAGCAGCAGCTCGGAATCCTCGAGTATCCCCAGCAAAGTTGAGGAGGAGGAGGAAATGGACGAGGAGGTTGTTGAAGACTTGATGGAAGAGTGGATGGTTGCCGAACCAGCTGAGCATGCCTCCACCTTCGCGTCATACCTGGGGGACGTTTTCACGGTAGTCGGACCAGAGGGGGAGTGGAAGGTGCACTTTCCCTCCCAGGACGATAGGGTCTGAACAAATTTTGGGGAGCATTTTGCTATGTACGAGTACGCTTTCAAATAACTGGGACTGCGGCTACCGTTCACTGATTTCCAGCAGTCAGTGTTCGTACATGTGAACTTGGCCCCGACACATTTGCATCCAAACTCGCTGGCCTTCATCCGGGCATTTGAGCTGACGTGCGAGTACTTGAGGATAGGGGTTACTCTCCCCTTATTTTTCACCGTATTTCCTCTTCAACGGCAGCTGGCGGGGAGGAGGTATGGTTGGGTCTTGTTGAAGCAGCCTCGGAAACTGTTTAAACCTTTTTCGGAATCGATACGGATGTTCAAGGAGAGGTACTACGTCATCGAGCCCGTATCGGAAGCTGCCCAGGATAGCACTTATGTATGGGAGATCGAGGTTAACGATGAGAGCAACGACCTGCACGACGAGGCTGGGAAGTTTATTGGGCAGAGATTGTTTAAGTTCCCTTTTCATTGGGGACCCGGCCACTTTACCAAGGCGCCCAATGAGTACGTTCTCCAGCCGCACAACTTAGTCAGGCAGGATTTCGTTGCTTACGAGACGCTGGTGAGGTACGTTAATTCGTTTCGTCTTGCTGAGTGCGTCATAAAGAAGGAGGCTCTTATTTATGAGGACGACGGCAACATCCGCGTGGAGCTTCGCTTTATTAACACCAAGGCGCTTCTGGAGTGCAAGACCTCTGCGGACGCTCATAGGTTGCTCGGTAGTTTTAGTTATTTTAACTTTCCCAAACTCTTTTTCTTCGTCGTCTAATGCTCTTGTTTTGTTTGTGTAGGTGACATGCCTCTTGCTCACGAAAGGATGGTAAAGAATGCTCTCGCGAGGAATAAGTCCCGAACGGCTCCTCCCAAGTCTCGATTTTCCCAGGGAGCTCCTACTCCTCCTCAGCCTGCTGCGGGGACCTCTTCTCCCACTCCTGCTCCCCAAGGATCTCCCTTGTCACTGGCATCACGGCCCAAGCGGTTCAGGGCCGCTGACGGGGTAGATCTCAGTCAGGCACTGGAGAAAGGGAAGTTTGAGCTTCCTCCGTGCATCCTTGACAGAAGGTTCTTTGAAGGGACATCTTAGGTTGTGCCACGGGCAAAATCTCTCTGGCTTGAAGGCATGGATCGCCTGATCAAGAGGGCCCTAGTGGCCCAAGATGCCTCAGCATTGGTTAGGGTTTTGAAGATGGCGGCTATCTACGCTGAAGGGGACTCTGCAACTGAGTCTGAACTCAAGGCTGCTCGGGCTACCATGGTGTCTCTCAAAGAAGAGGTTAAGAGTGCCGACGATTCTCGGAAGAAGGCTGACGAGGAGGTGGCCAGGTTAAAGAAGGAGAACTCCATGCTGGCCGCGTAGAAGAAAGCGGTAGAGGAGCTGGTCGAGCACCTGAGGTCAGTTAATGCTCCGGGCGAAGATGAACCTGAGAACGTGAAGGAAATTAAGACAGGGTCTGAGCTGGTTACCCGTATATTGGCGGCCGAGGATGACAACATCGCCATCACAGACGAATCCTTCAGAAATGTCGTGTCTCAACAGCGGGTGGTGAACCCCGAGCTTGACTTTTCTACCGAGGGTACCCACTATCTGGTGTGCGTTGAAGATGGTCGGATCATTATGTCGGACGCCCTCCTTGAAGAGCACACCGAGGATCAGATCGTGGATAACTAGGAGTCTCATCCCAACTTCGAGCAGACTGGCCGGATGGATGAGTGAAGGATTTTCTTGTTGTTGTAATTTTGTCCGGCCTGCGTGCCGTGTAATTGTTGTAATCTTATTTTGAATGGGGGGCATGGCCCCCAGTTTATGTAACCAAGTACAATTGTGGCCCCTGCGGCCACTTATTACTTTTAATTATATGCCCGATCCATGTGGCCGGTTTTGTGATTTGCATGGCTGTATTTGCTTTAAATTTTGCTGAGTGTTTTGTTTATGCTCGTTCGTGCATGTATGCCTGTAATAATGATTACTTTAATTTGCTCTAAGTTTCAGGGAATTGCTCGTTATAGATGTGTTCGACAGTGAGGGGTACTGGTCGAACGGCCGGGGAATATCTGGGCGAGGATGCAGAGCTCAGGTCGTGTTTGAGGCCTGAGTTCACGGTGTAAACCTCCCATCGCGAGTTGGGTGTTCTGCCTGTCGTGGTACTTTGATGATGGCGGTGCTCGATTGAGGGACCGTTGTCGAGCAAAGACCTGGCTCGTTCCTGAGCGGGGTTCTGCTTTACTGGCATACGACGCTTGTACCTGGGCGTGCATCGTGGTCGGTGTGCGATGCTCGTCGTCATGACGGATCAAACCGATTGTTAAGGCCTTAGCTATAGTATTGTTTCAGTTTTTCGGCGTTCCATGGTCAAGCAAGTTCTTCCCCGTTGAGATGTTCTAGGTAATAGGCCCCATTCTCCATTTTTGCCCGGACACGATAGGGTCCTTCCCATTTAGCGGCTAGTTTTCCTTCGTGGGAGTCCTTATGATTTCTTCTTAGGACAAGTTTTCCCACGTTGAACTCTCGTCGTATGACTTTGGCATTGTGCCTGATGGTAATTTTTTGTTTTAGTGAGGCTTCGCGGAGTGCTGCCCCTGATCTGACTTCCTCGACGAGGTCGAGTTCCTCCCTTAATGCTTCGTCATTCATCTCCTCATCTAGGGGCGATTCTGTCTGCCTGGAGGGTACGTGAACTTTGATGGGGATCACAGCTTCGGTCCTGTAAGCCAGGCGAAAGGGTGTCTCCCCGGTTGAAGAGTGTGGAGTTGTACGGTATGCCCATAAGACGCTGTGTAGCTCCTCGACCCAAGCTTTCTTCATTTCGTCGGGCCTTCGTTTGAGGCCCCGAAGGATAACTCGGTTCGCAGCTTCAGCTTGCCCGTTTGTCTGGGGATGTTCAACGGACGCTAAGTGTTGCTTCGGGCCCAGTTGGGCGACGAAGTCTTGGAATTTCCTGTCCGTAAACTGTGTCCCGTTGTCCGTGACTATCGCTTGGGGGATGCCAAAACGTGTAAGGATGTTTCGTTTGTAGAAATGTAGTATGTTAAGGGCAGTTATCTTGGCCAGGGCCTCTGCTTCTATCCATTTTGTGAAGTAGTCCATGCTTACTATTAAGTATTTGTTCTGATTTGATCCCACCACGAAGTGTCCTAGGATGTCCAGGCCCCACCAGGCAAATGGCCACGGGGAAGACATAACCTTGAGCTCATTAGGTGGAGCTAGGTGCATATCCCCCGTGTCGTTGGCATTTATCGCATCTCTTCACGTGCTCTTTCGCGTCGTGCTGCATGGTTAGCCAGTAGTATCCTGCTCGGAGGGCCTTTTGGGGAAGTGACCTTCCACCGAGGTGTTGGGCGTTGATCCCTTCGTGGATTTCACGTAAGATGTGTGCGACTGTTTCTTCCTCGATACATTTGAGGAGTGAGATGGAGAATCCTCGCCGGTAGAGTTTATCTTCGATCAGGACATAGGAGCAGGCCCTTCGCCTAATTACGCTGGCCTCTTTAGGATCGGACGGGAGTTTGTCTCTAGCGAGGTAGTTGTAAACGGGGGTCATCCAGCAATTGCTATCGCCGATCACTTGTACGTCGAGTGTCGGGGAAGTTCTCTCAAAGCTAGGTCGAGGAAGTACCTTTTGATGACGGACTTGTTTCCTCCTTTCTTCTTCGTGCTGGCTAGTTTGGACAGAACGTTTTCCCGAATGTTGTGTTCGCGGGGAACATGTTTCACCTCAACCGCTGTAAACTTTGTCATCTCCTTCTTGACCAGGGCTAAGTATTCGGTCAGGTTGTCGTTTTTGGCTTGGTATTCTCCTCGGACTTGAAAGGCCACAAGTTGTGAATCTGTGCAAATAACGACTTCTTCCGCGCCAAGGTCTTCGGCCAAGCGTAACCCGACGAGGAAGGCTTCGTACTCAGCCTGGTTATTAGACGTGGGGAAGGATAGAGTGAGTGATACTTCAACGATGATTCCCTCGTCGCTTTCTAGTATGATGTCTGCCCCGCTTCCGGCCGAACTGGAGGCCCCGTCTACGAAAATGGTCCATTTGCGTGCTCCACAAGTAGGGGAGTCTACGAATGTCATCTCTGCGATGAAGTTGGCCAAAGCTTGGGCCTTGACGGCTTTCCTTCTCTTATACTGATGTCGAATTCGGACAGGTTGAGCGACCATTTGAGCATCCTACCGGCCATGTCTGGTCGTCCAAGTAGCTGCTTTACCGGTTGATCTGTTCGAACCACAATCATGTGGGCTAGAAAGTAGTGTCTCAGTCTTCTAGCTGCGTTGATGAGGGCCAGCGCCACTTTTTTGATCTGTTGGTATCTCAACTCTAGCCCCTGCAGTGCTTTGCTCGTGAAATATATGGGCTTTTGTCCGTCAGGGGTCTCGCGGATAAGAGCGGCGCTTACTGCCTCGGTTGCGACGGCGAGATATAGGTACAAAGTTTCGTCGTTGTCTGAGCAAGAGAGAACAGGCATTTCTGAGAGTGCTCGTTTCAGATGGAGGAGAGCCTGGTCACATTCCCCGGTCCATTCAAATACTGCCTCCTTGCGGAGGAGTTTGAAGAATGGTAGGGCGTGTTGGGCGGAATTGGCCGCGAAACGGGATAATGACGCGAGCATCCCATTGAGGGACTGGATGGATTTCTTCGACTTGGGCGTTGGAAACTCAGAGAACGCCCGACACTTATCGGGATTGGCCTCTATTCCTCATTCTGTTAAGTAGAAGCTAAGGAATTTGCTTGCCCAGACACCGAACGTGCGTTTCTCCGGGTTGAAACGCATCTTGTACTTCCTGGCCTGCTCGAAGACCTTCCTCGGATGGGCAGTATGATCGGTTTCCTCATGGGATTTAATGATCATGTCGTCCATATAAACTTCGAGCATGTCTCATATCTCTCCCCAGAAGACCTTGTTCATCATTCTTTGATAGGTCGCGCCGGCGTTCTTCAGGCCAAAGGGCATTACGTTGTAGTAATAGTTGCGCGATTCGGTCATGAAGGTCGTGTACTTTTTATCGCTCACTGACATTGGAATTTGATTATAGCTCGAATAGGCGTCCATGAATGATAAAAGTTTAAAACCGGCAGAACTATCAACAAGTTTATCGATATTGGGGAGGGGGTAGGCATCCTTCGGGTATACCTTATTAAGATTGGTGTAATCAATGCACATTCGCCATTTGCCATTAGATTTCTTTACAAGTACAACGTTGGACAGCCAAGTGGTGTACTTGGCTTCCGAAATAAATTTGGCCTCGAGGAGGTCCTTTACAGCTTTTTCTGCAGCCTCCGTTTTCTCCGAAGACTGCTTTCACCTACGTTGTGCCACTGCTTTGAAGGCCGCGTCAATCGTAAGTTGATGGCAGGCGACGGACGGGTCCAAGCCGGGCATCTCGACGGCGCTCCAGCTAAATAGATCGGCGTTCTCATGGAGGCAGGCTTTAAGTTGCTTCCTAGCGATGTTGGGGAGATCCGCTCCAATCTTCACTCCCCGCTGGGGATAGTCTCCGAATAACACGAGCTCAAAGTTGCCATCCGGGATTGGGCGCAGCAGATGGGAGCTGCTGTTGGAAGGGGCATACGAGCTGGTTGAGGCTGCTTGGTCCTCCTGCTGGTCTTCTTCGGGGAAGCAGCTGTTGAGGTCGATGGAGTCGACCTGAGGCAGAGGCTTGGCTTCCTCAGAACTGCTGGGCAAGGCTGGCTCGTTTGAAACCTTTGGCTTGGATGCGATGGCATTGAGTCCCTTTGTGGCTGCTTCGAAGCATCATCGTGCGGCTTCGATGTCGCATTGGAGTGTGGTGACCATCCCTTTTAAAGTGTAATACTTCATCTTGAGGTGGACGATTGAGGGCACAGCTACCAACTCAGCCAGTGTTGGTCTTCCGAAGATACACTAGTACAGTGACGGGAAATCAATCACCAAAAACTGCACTTTGACGGACTTGGCCGTCTCTGCTGATCCAAAAGTGACGATCAGTTCGACGTATCCCCAGGGTTTGGTCACTGATCCGTTGAATCCTTGTAAATCAGATCCCACATAGGTGGTGAGGTGTGATTCTTCCAGCTGAAGTGTTGAAAACAGCTGGGAGTACATAATGTCGACCGAGCTGCCTTGGTCGATGAGGATTCTGCGAACGTCGAAGTTCGCCATTCGAGCTCTGACGAGTAAGGGTATGCTCGAGTTCGGAGATCCCCCGAGGAGCTCTTCCTGATAGAAGGAGATGGGGACAGAGCCCTTCTGGGCTTGGTCGAGCGTGGTCACCTTGTTGGAGCTCGTGCTGATAAGGTGCTCGAATTTCCTTTTCACGGATCCCACCGTGACTATATTGAAGCCCCCGCCCGAGATGACCATGGCGGAGGGGAATGTTTCCCACGGGCTGTGGGCCGCGAAGTAGGCAGGAGCGTTGGGCTCGTTTGGGACGTAGAAGTCCTCTGATCTCGATACGGACATGGCGACCTGGATGTTGGCCTCTTCCGAGGAAGGCACCTCTTCCTCTACCTTCTTGGACTCCTGGGCGTCTTGCCGAGGAGCATCTTTCTTCTTAGTGAACTGTTTCAGGTGGCCATCCCTGATCAGTATCTCGATAGCATCCTTCAAATGGATGCAGTCTTCAGTAGTGTGGCTGTGACTCTTATGGAAACGGTAGTACTTCGATTTGTCGGCGTTGGATTTGGCCGGTATTTGTTTGGGGAAGCGGACCCCTGCTTGCTTGAACTCCGAATTCACGCACTCGGACAGTATCTTTTCCCTGGAGACGGTCAGGGGGGTATAGTCGTGGAATCTTCGGAGGGTCCCTTGCTGTCGCGGGAGTCCCGAGGATGGTCTTCGTGTTTCCTTTCTCCTCGACGAGATGTCGAGGCTTCTTCGCCTCTGGAAGCCCGAGTGTTCTCCTGGTGGCGAGAAGCTCGGACAGAGTTGGCCGCTTCCTTCTCCTCGTACTAGATATGCGACTGTGCCTTGAGGAGGAGGGCATCCAGATTCCTCGGAGGTGCTAGGTCGACGGCTTTAGAAAATTTTGAGCCCGGGCGAAGTCCTTGCTCGAGCAGAAATTTTTTCATCACATCCATTGTAGGGACCTGTACCACTTTTTTGTTGAACCTCTCGATGTATGCTCGGAGAGGTTCGTCCTTTCCTTGGATTATGGCCCCAAGGGAGTCTTCAGTCTTGGGGTGATGTCGTGACGCAGTGAAATGCCGGGAGAAAATCCTCCCCAGTTGCTTCCATGACGTAATAGATTCTTCAGCCAACTACTTGTACCTCGTCATTGCCCCTTTTCGGAGGGTGGTCAGAAATAGCCGGGACTTGGTGGTGCCCCGGACGCCATGGTAATCTAACAGCGCATCGATGTTTCCGATGTGCTCGTCAGGGTCGGTCGTGTCGTCGTACGTGCCCAGTGCTAGGGGCTTCTCCAGGCCCTTGGGGAGGCGTGTTGCTAAGATCTCTTGGGATAATAGGTCGTGAGTCTCATCATCGCTGCTGGAGCTAGTTGGCGATGGGGATCGGACGGCTCGCTTGTGTCGATGAATTCTTCGAGGGGAAGGTGAACGGGCCTGACCCTTTGACCTGACTGGAGGCGAATTCTTGTCTCTTAGGGTCCTCTTGTGGCCGGGAGAGTGCTGGTTCTGCGGGGAAACCTGGTCGTGTTTCTGAACGGCGTGAGATTCTGGCTCTTGGCGCAGCCTTCGGTCGACTTCTCGCCGAGGCTGCGGGCTCTTGGATCGTCGATGGTTCTTCCTCGGAGGTGGGGATCTTGTATGGGCGGATTCTTCCAAATCCCCGATCCTTTCGCTCTGCTGGAGGATCAGGAAGTTGGTTTTGTTGAGTGCCTCCAGAAGGGCCACCACGGCCGGGTCGGTGTTGGTTGGGATAGGAACTGGCTGGACGTCCATCGAAGGCTAGTCGTTGTTGCGATCAGCAGGAGCAGGGGAAGGAGAAGTTATGGCCCCGCCCCTCAGAAAACGGGCATCTCTGAGGAGAGATGATGGACCGTCAACGTCAGTCTTGTTGACGGGGAGGATAGGGGATTGGAGAGCACCTTTGGCGTGATCTTGAGAGGCCATGATGATGATCTTGGAAGTTTGCTTTGATCTTTGGTTTTTGGGGAAAGAAAGAAGGGGAGAACAAGATTTCCCACAGACGGCGCCACTGATCGTGAAGGCTGGATCAGATCCTATTGAAATGGGCCACCAAGTACGTCTGAGATGTTGGGCGTATGAAGAGGATGAGGGGGTGTACCTGCAAGGCACTCCGACGCTCAAGTAAGAAAGGGTCAGAGAAAAGGGGAAAGTACAAAGTATGAGTTTCAAGGGTGATTATTTGATACCTGACCCTCTCAAGTGAGAGGGTTTATATAGTGCCCCCAGCGCGTGGCCAACGATCCTATTTTTGGGGCGAAATAACCGTTTTCCCGAAGAATAGGAAACTGCCCAAAACTAGCCGTTATATCGGGCAGGGTGCCCAAAACTAGTCGTTATGTCGGGCATAGGTATAGTGTTGGACACATTCCCTTAGATGTTTGGGGAGTGAAGAAGCCGTACGGAACGGGCGGCATTTCCGGGGAGGAGCGATGCAGTCCTTGCCCGGTTGGAGGGGCAGAAAGGTAACTTTTGCCCCTTTGTGGATTGAACTTAGGCAATTGGACCATGCCTGGCCATTGGTCCATTCCAGAACACTTTTTTTTTAAGAATTATTATGAACTCCTAAATATTTATGAGGAAGTCACACTAAACAAAATTACTAGTATAATTAGTTTTTATGTTGAATTTGGGATCAAACTCCTAATTTATTAATTTAAATGCACTTTTGATCTTTCTATTTTGATGTTTTTAAATGTTTAGTTCTCCTATTTTAAAAATCAACACTTTGGTCTCTGAACTTTACATCACTTGGGATTTAGTTGATCTATCTCCTATTTTGCATATGTGACAATGATGATTAGGATATAAAAATTATTTTTAATGATATGGAATGATTGACTAGGATAATTTATTTTTTAATATTTATTTTTTGAATTAATTAAGAATTAAAAATTTTAATTGTTGTTTAATAAATTAATTAACTAAAACTTGGAAATGCATTTCATCTCATTTCATTGTGTCTATTTCTTAAAGGCTCATTTTCACTTCAACTCACTTATATAACACTCTTTACATGTTTAAGTTTTATAAACTCTTTTATAATTTGAAAATAAATCAATGTAGGACTCATATTCATCACATCAAAGCATTGTTAGGATCTCACAAGTTGCTCTTCAATGCAACTCAGTGCATCAAGATCATCACCATCGTCATTTTGAATGTTAGCTTCCTTTCTATATCACGCATAATAAACTTATGTTGCAGCAAATATTAAAAGGAAAATGCATGCAAATATGAACCATCTACAACCATAGATAACAATGTGCAACAACTTTACAATATTAAAAAATTTGAATAAAAGCTAAACGGACAATACTTGTACAAGGGTAAGTTCAAAAAGCGATTTTTTTTTTAGAATAACACATTTATTCAAAAAAAATACCAAATAAAACAACATTTCAAATAAATGACCAAAATGGCATGGTTTGGAAAAACAGCAAAAGGGTGGCGCCATATGGGATGGTGCCTCAGTTAAAAGGCAAAAGCCATACCATATGGCGCCTCGGCCAAATAGGTGTGCCCTAATTTTTTTATACTACTCAGTTTATTTTATTTATTTTTTTATTTTTTCAAATTTTTTGTTTAATTTGTGAAATGAAAAATGTATTGGAAATAAAATTAGGGTAGTCATAAATACATCAGAATGTTAAGGACAACCATTAGTATAATCGGTGGTAAAAAAAATTCAATGATCGTGCCTATCTAAACGTCAACCGGTTCCACATGCATGGGCTCTTGCGCGGCGTCTTTGTCTACCACCACGATTTTGTTGAGGTGTGGCTGGTCTTTGCATCTGTTGAGAAGGCCCTGATGCATCAGATGATGGCCCCGGCACATGAGACAAATTTTGAAGCATTTGTCCCCAATAGTCGGGGGGTTGCCACCGACGGCGCTTCCGTAATCCAGCTGCATGCCCATGTTTGCGTAGTTTGTATGGGGGGTTGGGTTGGTTGCATACGATATGGTTGGACGAAATGTTGCATTGATGGGTGTTGGTACTGATTTAGTGGTTGATGTGGGGTTTGGTAGTCAAAAAGTGGGTGGGTTTGTTGGCTGTAGGACGATTGTGGTTCTTAGTTGTAGGAAGATTGTGTGTTCATTTGTGGGGGGCTATGGTGGGCTGGGGTGGGTTCGAAAGACTCGTCAGGGCTATAGGCGGGATGGGGGTAGGGGTAAGGGTTTTCTTGTTGTGATTGAGTAGGTGGCATGCTAGGGTAGGGGGTAGGCTCTTCTTGTTGTTGGGTATAGGTAGGTGTATGATGTTGGGCATATTGCTGGGTATGCTGCTGCGAGGAAGACGCACGTTGGCGGGGGTCAATGAGATACGTCGGCTGAGAGAGGAATGGTTGCGGTGTTGTAACAGACCTAAACCAACTCATATATTGTTGCGTTGGAATAGCATCTTCTACAACGGGGTCGGTTATGACGTGCTGGTGTCGATTCTCCCAGTGTTGGCACATCTCTGTTGCAAAGTTAGTCCACTCACCCATTGCCCACTGGTTGTCGACTCTACGCAGATGCCACTTTCCCAAACTTGTAGGAGCCACCGAAATATCCTGATGCATTTCGAACTGAATTTTGACTCGATCGCTCTGATGCACCTCGATAGTGGTGAACTGAATGATGGGCGTTTTTGAAGTTTACACAGCAACATCATTCACGTTGGGCTGGTGGTCGAGCCCCTCATACGGCCTCCAGACAAACTACAAGAACACAATGTTTAATGAGAAATTCTATTTTGCTTTAAAGTGTTAGAAATATTTATGTAAGTATTAGGAAAATTTACGTCGTCTTGGCCAATGTGATCTAGTAGATTGCGGTAGACTGTTATGGCATTCCTGGGATTTCGATTGTAGCTCATTCCTAGAACTGGCCACCTGAAAATGTAGTTAGAGATGAATTAGTTACAACTAAACATTTCATTAAAGGACATAGGCGCAGGGAAGTGTACAAGCTTACCTTAATGCTTAGGGGAATGTGAAAGGGTTCTGGTTAATTGGAGCTTGTGTTGGCATTCTCAACCAACCCCACGCCTGAAGGAGATAGGTGCAACCATAAAATGTACAAGCGTCTTTTTTTTGCAGTTTTACAGAGTGAACTATACAGATGGGCCAGGACAGCTGAACCCCAACTATATCCGTGCACTCTGTTAATGTTAGTCAACAATGGTAGATACATAATATTTACACTGTTTCCAGTGTTTTCTGGAAACAAAAAATTACCGACAATAGCATTAAATAGCACCTAGTTTTTAGTATCTTGTGATAGGGGAGGGAATCCTCATCTAATACGATATAGTCATAGTAACCCCTAAGGTATTTTAGGTTTATACCTTGCCCCCTAGGTCTACCGTCTTGTGCTGGCTGAGGTGCTTCTAGCCTTAGGGGCGTGCCCAACAAATCGTTACATAGTTGGTTGTCTACAAAAATGAGCCCGTTGACGGTCGTGCCATCTATGCGGAGGCTGAGTAACATATGCACGTCTTGGAGTGTGACCGTGCATTCACCAAAAGGAAGGTGAAATGTGTGGGTCTCCGGCCTCCATCGTTCTAGCAAGGCCAAAATAAATTTTGGGTCTACATGGTGTGACTTGATTTTAATCAAGTCACCAAATCCACATCTTATTAGATATTCTTCGATGACAGGGTCGTGATGGAAGTATTCGTGCCCATGGCAACGGAACCTTGATACCTCCTGAACATAAAAAATAAATAACATTACTTAGATAAAAAAATACTTCTATGATAAGGAGTGTAAAACAAAAGAAGGCCGAAACACTTACGAAGTCTTCAACATTTTCCAGGGTTCCTCGGTGGTCGTTTCCCATGGTGAGGAGAGACATTTTTTTTCGTAAGGGGTTTTAAGAGAAAGACTTTGTGATGGATGCAAAGTTTTTGTGAGTTGAATAGAAGAGAAGAGTTTGGGATGAGAAATATTTGTAGAATGGTGAGATGGTATTTATATTGGTGTAGAGGGGGAGTCACATGATAATGCATGCATTCTTGGTCTTTGTAGTCAGCCAAGTGTACTCATGCATGCTTTGGAATCTATTATGTGTTCTCTTGCATGCATTCTTGGTCTTTGTAGTCTGACATGTGTAGTAATGCATGCCTTAGATTCTCTTATGTGTTCTCTTGCTTACATTCTTGGTCTTCATAGTATGACAAGTGTTGTCTTGCATGAGAAAGTGAAGGCATGCTTGCATTGTCATGTCAATAGTAATAGTATACAATATTATACAACAGTAAAAGTCCTTATTAAAAAATTAATCACATGAGAAAGTGTAAGTATGGTCTTGTTTCGTAGTATACAATAGTGGTACGAATTATTTGCTAAAGATATATATTCTTGGCGTGGGAGTGTGGTCTTGTCACTGTTAACCCTCATTTTCGACGCTAGAAAGAATCAAAGCTATTTTAAGTTAAAAAATTATTTTTAACATAAATAAGGCTTCGACCCAGCTTTGGTGAAGCCTGAGTCGAATAGGGGTTTTGGAAGCCTCAAAAATGGCTAAGTGTTGGGAAAGGTTTCGACCATGGGAATATGGAAACGCGCGCTGCAGTTGTTATACTAAGGCTGGAGAGAATTTCCAATGTTTGAAATTCAAATAGGAGCAGTTGTGAACGTGGGAACAGTTGAGGCCAAGGAGAAGGCGCCAAAGGGACACGTTTGAAGCAATAACCACCACTTAGTAGTTATTTATTAGCACTATAAATAGGAGTTAGTTCTATGTAATAAGAGTGTTCATATTTTTGTACAAGTTACTCAAAGAAACTCAAAGTACCCGCTTGTAGAGAAACGAGTTCGTCAGAATGTATGTAATATAACACCACCCTTTATTTCTTCACTAATGCAATTTATCTTCATCATGTTTAAGCTTCAAGCATTTACTTTCCATGTCTTTACGTTTTCCTGAATTTTACTTTTCATGTCAAATTTACTTAAAGTTTTGTTTTTAAACTTTCATTTAAACTTCCTGCATTTACTTTCGACTGCACCTTTATATTCAAGCATTTACCTTTAAAGTCTTTATTTTCAAGAACGTGGAGTTCATCTTTATTTCTTGTCTTTTATCTTCAAAGTCTTTTATTTTTAAAGTCGTTTATCTTTCCGCATATTTACTTTCCACAGCACCTTTACATTTCAGTCTTTATTTTCAAGAATGTGGAGTTCATTGCATTTTGTTTTCAAAAGCTTTTACATTACTGCATTTACCTTCAAAGTCATTTATTTTCTTGCCCTTTACTTTCGACAGTCATTTACTCTTTCTGCACCTTTTACATTCACGAACGTGGAGTTCAAGCACTTTTACATTTCTTGTTGTTTACTTTCGACAGTTATTTATCTTCCTGCACTTTTATTCTTCAAAGTCATTTAACTTTTTGTCATTTACATTCGAAGCCTTTAAATTCTGCATCATCTATTTACAGCCCTTTACATTTCCAAGCCTTTACTTTATTTGCAAGTAGTCGAACATGGAGTTCATGTAGTTTTCTTTTACTGTCGAACGTGGGGTTCAATTTACATTTCTTGCATTTATCATTGTCAGTTACATTTTCCCTTAAATTTAGCACATGTCCTAGGATTTGTGTGGTCGATCCTGCAAGTTAGTCAGTTTTATTTAAAATTGATAGACTAGAGGTTGTTTACCAAAATTCACAGTAAACAAATTGGCACACCCGGTGGGACCTAGTGCTAAGTTTTATACTTTTTGTTAACCTTATCTTTCTTGGTGAAGAAATACTTTCGTTGTATGTTATTGAGAAGTGGGAAGTTAGCCACAACAAACGAAGGAATACCAAAAAGAAGATACACTAAGAGAATGGCAACTAATGCCAACCAACAAGTTGACCCTCAAGGGAGTATTTCAAACACTCAGTCAAGTAGCAGTATGGGGTCTCAAAGCACATCATCACCGGTGCCTTCGACAGGAGGACATACGTCATCTTCATTAGTAGTGTCTGAACCAAGATCAACATATACAAAATCATATACTCAACCTGTGTTAGAATAGATAGGACCACAAAGTCCTAATTCACCAACACCCCCAGGAGGAAATTCAGTGTACCGGCATCTCCCTCCTCCAGGTTTTCCACATCCAGGGTCAAGGAGTCAACCCTATGGTATGCCTACATCAATGATGCAAAATCTGCAGAATGTTCCACCTGTATTTTCAGAGACTGTAGTGTCTTCGCCATTACAGGGATCAGGATCAGGGGGTCGAAACAATCAGAGTATAGGTGTTGGTTACTCTGTTCAAGCGCCTAGTCTTACAAATACATCCATAAATTGTTTGAGATAGCAGATGGATGAAAGTAACATGCAAATGGTGCATACGTTGTCTCAGACAATGGGAGAAGTTTTTCAACCCTTGATTCAGAATACAACTCAAACTAACCAATAATTGGCTACATAATTGGCACGCATGGCTGATTTCATGGGAGTACCAGCGGTGGATCGAAGAGCAACTGTTGTCGAAGATATCCCAAGACGTCATCCACGTCATGTACCTGAGGTGAACTTGGAAGATCAAGAAATGATTGATCGTTTTAGAGTCGAACCACCAAGAAACCAGATGCCAATCCAGATGGAGGAAGAGCCAGTAGTGATGGTGAACAGGAACCAAAATGTTGATCAATTACTTAGACAGGTTCGACATCAAAATCAAGCAGAAGAAAATAATCTTGCAGCCATGGTTGAAAGGATAATGACCAGAAATTGTGTGAATCTTGGCTTCACAAGGCCAAATTATACTTCGCCTATAGTGGATTATATTCTCCAAGCAGAATTACCCCCTAGGACGAAGGTTCCAAAGTTCAGCAAGTTTTCAGGAGATACTACTGAATCTACTGTCGAACATGTGGCTAGGTATTTGATTGAAGCAGGCGAAATTGCAGCTGACGAAAGCCTCAGAATCAAATACTTCCCAAGTTCCCTTACCAAGAATGCCTTCACATGGTTTACTACTTTGCCTCCAAATTCCATATACAATTGGACCCAGTTAGAGCGTTTGTTTCATGAACAGTTCTACATGGGGCAAACTAAGATTAGTTTGAAAGAATTGGCTAGCATCAAACACAAAGTTACTGAGCCAATTGATGATTACGTGAATAGGTTTCGACTTCTTAAAGCTAGGTGCTTTACACAAGTGCCAGAACATGAGTTGGTCGAAATGGCTGCTGGGGGTCTTGATTATTCCATTAGGAAGAAATTAGATACCCAATATCTTAGAGATATGGCCCAGTTGGCTGATAGGGTTCGACAACTAGAAAGGCTGAACGAAGAAAAGGCTAAATTCAGCAGGGGTAAAAAAGTAGCCTTTGTCGAATGTAATAAAGATGTGGAGAATTTGTATGATGAAACATCTTATTTCGACGGAAATGAGGTTGACGTTGCTGAGTTAAAGCAAGGTCCACCTTATGCCTGCAAATTATTAGCCCCTTCGAATGGAAAAAATCCTGTCGAATCTAACGACAAATTTCCTAAGAAAACATACACTTTCGACGTCACTAAATGTGACGAAATTTTTTATTTGTTAGTTAAATATGGGCAAATGATAGTACCTGCTGGTGCTAAGATGCCACCTTTAGAACAAAGAAAGAAAAGAGGTTTTTGTAAGTACCATAATTTTTTGGGCCATAAAACTTCTCAATGTTTTCTTTTCAGGGATTTGGTGCAAAATGCTATTCAAGAAGGGAGGCTGAAGTTTGGTGACAAAGGCAAAGCTCAGATGAAAATTGACTCTGACCCATTGCAAGTTGCAGAGGCTAACTACACAGAGCCTCACGAGGTCCAAATGGTCGAAGCCACAGAAGGATTTGATCAGTCAGTCAACATGGTGGAAGTTACTGAGGACTTCGCCACCAATCCTGTGATAACTGAAGGTTTTAGTAAGGCTGCAAATGGCCTGAATGTTGATGGTACCAGTCTAATGTTGGTGACCAAAGAAACTGCTGATAAGTTTGTTGAAATGGATAATGTTGCCAAGGTTTTGGATATGGCAGTGAGCGAATTGAAGATAAATGCCACTGAAGGCATTAACATGGTCGAATTGGTTGAAGAATCTAATTCTAGCTCAGATAGCATCAACACAAATGAGGCTATGGGTAGAGATGCCCCCAAAGTCCAAGTTGTTAAAGAGTTGGAAGATGACATGTTATTGGTAGGAGAGATGATAGACATGGATGGTTGTTTGGTAGAAAATTGGATATGTATGGCTGCTGAACAGTTTTTCAAGATGTCTCCTAATGTCGAAAAGGTTAATGTTGAAGAAATGGTTGAAGCTGAAAAAACTGCTTGGCAGAAGGCTTCCCAAAAAGCTGCAGGAGCAGCAGCAAGTGGTGGGTGTCTGGCGAAGACCACTGAAAGTCTTGAAGCTCATTTCTCCAAGATGCGCTTAAAGGATAAAATTGATGTCAATATGGTCGAAATTACAGATCAAAAAGCTGAACAAGTGAGTAAAGTAGATGAACAAGAAGAGCGCAACAAAATAGCTTATCCTAAGCAAGAGGAGACAATTGTGGATTTTCTGCACCGTTGCCAGAAGAAAGGTTCTGGAGTAATGCTATGTCCTAGATGTAGCACCATTTTTTATGAGAAAGCTGCCCACAAGTTAGAAGGTGTCAAAAAAGTTGGTGGAAGCTGGGGGCAGAAGGTAAATAAATGTCCTGGAAGTTTTGACCATAGACGACTTTCGACAGGGTTGAAAAACCAAGTACCAGGAGTTAGGCCAGGTACATTCAAACCAGCTGCGAGTGTGCCAACAGGTAGTTGGATCAAGCCTATCGAAGGAAGAGGACAGAAGAAGAAGTGGGAGATATTTGATGTGGAAAGAGGTTCTTCATTTGAGTATAGAAAAGAGAACCATACCACCAACAAGTCAGCGTACATTTCTCAAAATTACAAGGGTAAAAATCCCATGTCTAGATCACAATGGTGAAGAGAGCAACGTAGGCGAAAGGCTATCAGGGAGGCTCAGGTACAAGGAGAGTCAAGTACCAATATTGATAATCAAGCTGGGACAATTGAGAAGATGCCCATAAGGCAAAAGTTGTTCAATGTTCAGCCAGAGAAGAAAGTTGAAGATGATGAGAATATGACTGATAATTTCGACAGTGAGTTAGTAGATTCTCTAGATATTCTTGTGAATGTGGTATCAGTGATGCCAAAAGAATTTGGTCAAGTTTCAGAGGTCGAAGACTTGGATCAAACTGCTGAATTAGAAATGTTGGCACACAAGCCTGTGTGTTATTACATCATGAACAATGGGTGAGTTAAAGAACAAAATACTTTTTTTGAACGCCCCACAGAGGCAATGAAGGGTCATCTAAAGCCTCTCTATATTACTGGCAAAGTAGAAAATGTTCCTGTTAACAAAATCTTGGTGGATTGTGGTGCAACTGTTAATTTAATGCCAAGATTTTTGCTGAGCAAGATTGGGAAGTTTGAGACTGATACCAAACCCCACAACATGGTTCTGTCGAACTATGAAGGAAAAGTTGGTTCCACTCTAGGAGTGATTCAAGTGGGTCTTACTGTGGGAACCATTACCAGACCAACAGTGTTTATGGTCGTTGAGACGAAAGCTAACTACAATCTACTCTTGGGTAGGGAGTGGATTCATGGAATAGGAGTTGTACCGTCATCTATGCATCAAAGAATCACCATTTGGAGACCAGATGGGATAGTTGAAAATATTGAAGTTGGTCAAGGGTACTTTAAGGTGCCTATTAATCATGTGGATAGTAGACAGCTTGAGAAACATTTGGCGAACATTGCTCCATGTCCTCCAGCCAACTTTGAGTTTACGCCTGATGAAGAAACGTTTTATTCATTGTATTTACACCCTGTCGAAGGTTTCAGATGGGACAGGGAAGTACCAGGAGGAAAGTTGCCATGCTTAGGCTCACCTCCAATAGAGCCCACAAGATGGGGAAATGAATTCAGTGATCATGACTAAGTTCGAAGCTTTAAAAAGAATTTCGGCCTATGTGGCTGAAACAAAACTACAAGCGGCTTTGGAAGCTGCCAATGACTATATGGCTGGCGAAGCCATTTCTGAATTTTATCAAGAAGGTCCTGGTAAGGACTTCGACCCAAAACCTCCAGATAAGGTTGAAACTGGAGAGCAAAGCCAGAGGCTCGACGCTATCTATGAAGATGAGCCTTTGGGATTTGAGAAGGATCCGTTGGCGAATAATATCAAAATGCTAGCACAAGATCCTTTAGAAGAAGTTGACCTCAGTGAGGGGACAACCAAAACGCCTACCTACATCAGTGCCAACCTTGATCCCCAGTTGAAGGTTGAAGTGGTTCAGTTATTGAAAGAGTTCAAGGACTGCTTTGCCTGGGATTATGATGAGATGCCTGGTTTGAGCAGGGAGTTGGTCGAACACAGGTTACCTATGACGCCTGGAAAAAAACCAGTCAAGCAAAATCCAAGACGGTTTGCACCAGAGATATTGTCAAAGATCAAAGAGGAAGTCGAAAGACTGCTTCGTTGCAAATTCATTCGCACGGCAAGGTATGTCGAATGGTTGGCTAATATAGTACCTGTTATTAAAAAGAATGGGTCTTTGAGAGTTTTCATTGATTTTAGAGATTTAAACTCTGCAACTCCTAAAGATGAATATTCAATGCCAATAGCAAAAATGTTAATAGATTCTGCAGTAGGACATGAATATCTTAGTATGCTGGATGGATATTCTGGCTACAACCAAATATTCATTGCTGAGGAAGATGTTCATAAAACTGCTTTTAGATGCCCTGGAGCCTTAGGCACCTATGAATGGGTAGTGATGCCTTTTGGTCTCAAAAATTCTGGTGCCACTTATCAAAGGGCGATGAATTCAATCTTCCATGATTTTATAGACACATTCATGCAAATTTACATTGATGATATTGTTATAAAATCTATTTCTGGGAAAAGTCACATTGACCATCTTCGACAGTCCTTTGAAAGGATGAGAAAATATGGTCTTAAAATGAATCCTCTCAAATGTGCTTTTTGTGTGCAGGCAGGGGATTTCCTAGGCTTTGTGGTCCACAAGAAAGGGATCGAAATAAATCAGAATAAAACCAAAGCCATAATGGAGGCGAAAGCGCCATCAACCAAAAAGGAGTTGCAGTCATTGCTGGGCAAGATCAACTTCTTAAGAAGGTTTATATCCAACCTGAGTGGCAAAACACAAGCCTTTTCGCCATTGCTTCGTTTCAATAAAGATGGTTTTGAGTGGGGGCAATTACAGCAGGAAGCCTTCGACAAGATCAAGGAGTACCTAAGCCACCCTCCAATTCTTTCACCACCTTGTAGAAACAAGAGTATGAGATTGTATATAGCTGCATCAGATAAAACTCTAGGGAGAATTTTAGCTCAGGAGGATGAAAATGGAGTCGAAAGAGCCATTTATTACCTTAGTCGAGTTTTAAATGATGCAGAAACTAGGTATAGCATGATTGAAAAGTTATGTTTATGCTTGTATTTCTCTTGTACTAAATTGAAGCAATATATAAAGCCAGTTGATGTGTATGATTCTTCTCACTTTGATGTTGTAAAACATATGTTATCTAAGCCTATTTTGCATAGTCGAATTGGCAAATGGGCATTAGCATTAACAGAATTTTCTCTAACATATCAACCTTTAAAAGCTGTGAAAGGGAAAATAGTTGCAGACTTTATAGTTGACCACTCCATAAATGAAAATGATTTGAATTATGTTGAATTAAAATCCTGAAAGTTATACTTTGATGGATCAAGTCATAAAAATGGAACAGGAGTGGGAATATACATTATTTCTCCTGAAAAAATTCCAACAAAATTTAAGTACAAGGTCGAAGGACCTTGCTCTAACAATGAGGCTGAATATGAAGCATTAATTGCTGGCCTTGAAATTTTGTTAGAATTAGGGGCAACTAGAGTCGAAATAATGGGAGACTCAGAATTGGTTATAAAACAAATCACAAAGGAATATAAATGTGTTAAAGAAAATCTCATTATGTACTTTGTGATAGCCAATAGATTATTAAAGAAATTTGAGGTAGTGGTCATCCAACACATACATAGAATAGAGAATCAAGTTGCTAATGACTTGGCTCAAATTGCCTCTGGATACAAAGTGTCGAAGGAAAATCTTCAAGAAGTAATTGAAGCAAGAGGGAGAGTGGTGGTTGTTGGATTGTGCCCATCAGACTTAGAAACAACTAAGCTTGGATGCATAGATGGCGAAAATTTTGAAATTTTTGCTATAGATAAGTTGGCAGATGAAGACTGGAGGAACCCCATAGTTGAATATTTGCAAAATCCAACGGCTTCGACAGAGCGAAAAATCAGGTATCAAGCTTTAAGCTATGTACTTTTGGGTAATGAATTGTTTAAAAAGACCCCTGAGGGAGTCTTATTGAAATGCCTTAGTGAAGCAGAGGCATATTTGGCTCTTTCGACAGTACATAGTGGGGCATGTGGAGCACACCAAGTTGGCCAGAAGATGAAATGGTTGTTGTTTCGACAAGGCATGTATTGGCCTACTATGCTGAAAGATTGCATAGAATTTGCTAAGGGTTGCCAAGAATGTCAAATTCATGCTGGCATACAGCATATCCCTGCAAGTGAATTACATTCCATAGTGAAACCATGGCCTTTCAGAGGATGGGCTTTGGATATAGTGGGAGAGATTCGACCTATATCTTCAAAGAACCAAAGATATATTTTGGTGGGAATTGATTATTTCACCAAGTGGATTGAAGCAATACCACTGGCGAATATAGGTCAAGAAGATGTTATTGAATTCATTCAAAATCACATTATTTATAGATTTGGTATTCCTGAAACAATCACTACGGATCAAGGATCAGTGTTTACTGGTCAAAAGATGCAGGAGTTTGCCAAAGAAATAGGTTTTAAGTTATTAACTTCTACACCTTATTATGCTCAGGCCAATGGGCAAGTCGAAGCTGCCAATAAGGTAGTGATTGGACTAATTAAGAAGCATGTGAAAAAGAGGCCTAGAAATTGGCACAAGACATTAGACCAAGTTCTTTGGGCATGTCGAACATCCCCTAAAGAGGCTACTAATACCACCCCATTTCGACTTACTTTCGGTCATGATGCAGTATTGCCTGTTGAGATTTATTTACAATCTATAAGAGTTCAAAGACATCATGAGATTCCCTCTAAGGATTATTGGGAAATGATGATGAATGAATTAGTGGATTTGGATGAATAAAGTCTTAGAGCCTTGGAGTTGTTAAGAAGACAAAAGAAAAGGGTCGAAGAATCCTACAACAAAAAGGTTAAGTCTAAATCTTTTGCATGTGGGGATTTAGTTTGGAAAGTGATTTTGCCTATGGATCGAAAGGATAGAACATTAGGAAAATGGTCTCCTAAGTGGGAGGGTCCATTCCAAGTCATACAAGTTTTCTCTTATGGAGCCTATGAAGTTGAAGAGTTGGACAAAGTTAAAAGAGTCTTGAAAGTAAATGGCAAGTATTTGAAAAAATATAAGCCTATTTTGCAAGAGATTCGCATCAAAACTTAAGCTTTATTCAATAAAAAGAAAGCCAAAATAGGCCAACTCGGGTTAATATGGCATACAAAGCAAAGGAGAATCAACATAACATCCTTCAAAGATAGGAAGGATTATTCATAATCTGTCCAGTCAATGGATTTGAGGAAGTCCATGTAGTCTGCGTCTGGCTCATCATCATCAAAGTCCAGGGTGTTGGAGCGTCCTTTCTTAGAGATCTTCATTTTAGTTTCTCTCTTCTTGGCTTGAGAGGTTGCTCCAATAGAGGCTTCAGGTTTCTTTGTTGCCTCCATCTTTTTTGTTTCCTCAACTGCCTTTGCCTTTCCAGCCATTTTCTTGGCTGATGATTTCTCTGAATTGTTCATGTTTGCTTCTATGCAAAACTTGGTCATGTGGAAGGGAATTTATAGAGGCGAAGTGTTGATAGGATTGGCCAGTCAAACGGTGGAAACACGTGAGTTATTCTTGGAAGTATGCCTGAGGGCTATGCTATAAATGTTACTTTAAAGCTAGAGGCTTATGCCTTGAAGTTTTAAAACTGAGAAAGTTTTGTTTTCCAAGAAAAAGGTAGAATGCCTTAATTGAAAATTTGACTTAGATGTGAGGCAATAAATAAAATGCATCATAATATAATATGGGTCGAAAGCAGTTAATGGCGAAATACTAACGATTGATTAATCAATACCAAAGGCATAAAACTGTCATTACATAAAGGCCTGAAAAGGCCAAGAAACAAATGATTGGTTGAGCAAATAAAGGTCTTGAAAGCATCAGAAGGGAAGCCTCGACTCCAACTGGGCAAAGGTTCCTATGTGATGTTTGAGGCGAGCATTGCACAAGGATTCATCAAGTTTGGTTGTGGCAAGCTGTTTCTCAAGTTTTTGGGCTGCCTCAATACGATCCATGGCATGTTTCATTTCCCTAGCCATCTCAGTGGTGTCGAAATTCTGCAAATCACAGTTGCGTTTTTCAGCATTCTCAATTTTAGCTTGTAACTCAGTGATTTGCTGCTTCCAGGCTTCAATATTCTTCTGATTGGAGGCTATTTCATTTTGTGTTTTCTTTTGTTCAGCCTCTATACTTTCAACCTTCTCATATGACTCCTTTGCACCACACCAAGCTGAACTCTCAAGACCAGATGTTTCCTCTATGGTATTCCTGATAGATGGAAGCAGCTTTATCTCTGCAGCCATTTGGTTCACCACAGCAGTTAACTCTATCAGAAAACCAGAAACGTCTGGATTAAGAGTGGTGAGTTCAAGCTTTTCAAGGGTATCCTTCAGATAAGTGGTTGCAGATAGGTCTAAGGCCAAAACTCTGTGAATGTCCCCCCTGAAGAATTTTTTCTTTATGGCTTGGAGGATTGGTTTGGCGAAATCATCTGATGCTGGAGTCGAAGAGACAGAAGAAGAAGAACCATACTTTTGCCCGAGTATTAATTTGGAATACTCACGTGGGTTCGACCACTTGAGTGCTGTCAGTGAGTCTCCAGGAGGTGGAATGTTAGTCAGGGTTTGCTGGACCACAGGCGAAGGAGTATGGTGGGGATTAGGATAAGTTTGTTCTTCTTCCTCCTCTTCTTCTGATTCTTCTCCTTCTTCATCTTTTTCTTCTTCGACTACCATTTCTTCGTCAGGCTCTTCAGCAGTTGGTCAAATATTCTCCTGGTCATCAGCTGGTGTAGGATGTGGTTCATTTGTCTCCTCAGGCGCAGCTTGACCAGGATTGTCGTTGTGTGTTTGAACTTCAGGTTCATTTCTTTCTTCTTCAACCAATTGATCATTATCCATGAAGTTAGCCAGGTTGAAAAGTGGTGGACTTGAGGCATCATCATCATCATCAAAATTGGCGCCATCAGCTTGTGCGTTTTGAGTAGTGGTTTGAATTGGTGGTGTGGTGTGTTCTGCAGCATGTGGATTAGGTTAATTGATCTCACTCAAACCAGAGCCAATATCAGAAGATGGGTGATAAGTTGGCTCACCTTGGCTGTTGAGGAGCGTGGTGGTGAAGCTTCCTGCAGTCGGTTGAGGAGTGGGATTGTTAATTATGTTGGTGGCGAGGTTGCTTGGAGTTGGTTGGGGATTAGGATTATTGATTATGTTTGCCTAAAGAACACAAGTGGAGAAAATGAGATTGAAAGAATTTGGACGAAAGACGTCAGTATAATGAAAAAATGGTGCACATACCTAAGCTTGTACAGCAGCAGGACTTGAGTTATCACTCCCATGGTCACCAAGAGGTGTTCTCAAGGCCACCGTGGAAGGTTCTTTTTCGACACCACTTGTTGTGGGTGCCTTTTTAAGTATTTTGGCCACCTTCGAAGGAGGTGGGCCAGCAGGTCCAGATGCTTTGATTGGTTTTCTTCTTTTCTTTGTAAGAACCTCCTCAGGAGATTCATCTGAAGCATCTGAAGATATAACAACAGCTGGGGCATCCTTTTTACCTTTCTTTGAAGGTGTTGGAGGTTTTCGACCAGTCTGAAGAGGCAATGCAAATATAAGAAAGAAATTCATATAGTAAAAGCGTAAGCAGGGGATGTGAAATATACCTGTGTGCTCTCTGGTTCTTTGCCACTTTGTGAGGTAGCAGCCCTAGTTGAAGCAGTTTTCCTAGGCACAGCTGAAAGACAGTAAAAATTGTTCCAAGTTAATGATTATGTGGTTAGTTATAAAGCCATGGATTAAGGGTGTCGAACCTTCATATATTTCAGATTCGACACAAACTTCCTGAATTCCTATATGAAGGTGTCCTTTAAAACTGTCTAACATATGCTTAGTCGGAACCACTCGTTGGGCCTTTGGCTGAGACTGCTGTCGAAGAAGTTTTAAATGCTCCCCACAGACAAACCAATCTGGAAATGGAGGGGCAAGCGCCACTCCAAGATCAGCTTTAGGCAGTCGAGGGAACTTTGGAGGAAAAAGTTTAAAAGCTACCTCATAACGTTTCTCACGAGGGGCGTTTGGAGGAATTTTTAGTTGATCTAGCTTTTCTAGAAATTTCTCTTTAGAGTGACAGCAGCCTCATGAATGGTTTGACTAAGATCATCTGGTCGATAGATAGTTTCAAAGTATGTTTGAAAAGCCTGTATTTCTTTGATGTGAGTAAACTTACTCTTTTTCGTCTTGTCCTGCACATTGAGAAAAGCTTGGTCAAGTAATGAAGAAAATGTAGCCACATCAAGAAAGTGCTCACTATAGTGCTTCGACCACCATTGGTGGAATGATGAAGTGCATAGAAAAGAAGGCTCAAAAAACATAGGAGAGAGGACTTTTCTTTTCTCATTCCGGCTGTCGAGTGTAATGGAGACATTTTCCTCGTCGAAGCAGGCAGTGTGAAGAATTACTTGGCCCTTTCTCTCATACAAGCATTGAGGAAAGCTCTGGGCCAGCCCAAACTGTTGAGAGACAAGGTTTGGTTGATAGGCAATCAGTGCTGATAAACCTCTCCCTAAGTTCAGCCTGTGGATAAAGAATCTGGGAATCAAAAAGGCTTCCCAGATAGCAATAGATTCTTGATCAATAATTTGGTGAGGATTTGGAAATGGCCTTTTAAACCACACAGGGTCGTATCTTCTTTGAGCAAAAGGTGCCATGCTAGGAGTGAACTCATAGCGCTTGGCAAACATCAAAATATAACTGGTAAAGGCCCTTTGAAGGGTTTCACCATCATCATTGGGAGTGAGTTTGGCCAGACGCGTCCCTTCGACACTCCTTTCCCTGATTTCAGCAGAGGCTTCATCAACTAGGCCTTTTCTGGGGAGGCTAGCCTCAAATGTAGCATTAAGCCATAATTGAAGTAGCCAAAGAGGCCCACTCAAGTGCATAGGACCTTGGGCCTCCACATTTCTAAGTCGAGAATCCCCTTCGCTGAAAGACTCATAAAGGTTCACCAGGATGAGTTCACTCAAGCAGGTTCCTCTGTTGTTGTGAAGCTGATTCGCCAGGGGCAGGTACTTCTTAGCTACCTGCAAAGATTTTGTACAGAAAACATATCTCGATAGCCAGACTGTGAGGAAAGCAATATGTTCTTCATCAGACACTTTGTCATCTTCTTGTTTAAAGTGGTGTTTGATGAAGAGAATGTATGTAAGTTTAGAGCCTGAAATATTGATGGTGTCTTCAGCATCAACATCAGGGTTATAGGTAAGGCCATCTGGGCGAAGCCCTGTGATGGCAGCTACATCGAACAAGGTTGGGATAACCATTCCACATGGCAGATGGAAGGTATAATGGGTGTTGTCCCAAAAGTATAAGGACACTGCCAACATGTTCAGACAGTATGGTATGCTGGTCTTTGACAGCATAAGAAGGTCATAAATCCCTATATTCTTCCAATGTTCAGCTTTGACCTTCTCCATCTTCACCATCCATTGGTCAAATTCCTTCAAGGGATTGACAGCTCTCACCAGCCTGGTGCCATCAGTGAGATAGCCAACGTTGATTTTGGGCTGGGGGATTTCTTCAGGAGAAGTTTCAGCAGCAGCGTTGATTTTGGGAAAACTCTTTTGCCCTAACGGCCTTATTTTCCGGTAAGAGGGGAGAAACTCACTTAGTTTCTCATTAGAAATGTCAACATCATCTAGAGGACCAGATAGTGCATAAGGTTTGTCAGAAACGACTAAAGGAATCATTACCTGAGACTTATATATGGCTCGTGTCTCTTCAGTGGTGGGTTCCGGCATGCAACGGCGGTTATCCACTATTTGGGAGCCTGGGATATTAGCGAATGGAGGAATGGCTTGTTTAAATTGAGCAGCCTTACCTCTTTGAGTTTTCTTTGGTTGAGGATTGGTTTGGGAAGACGCCATTGTTGAAGAAGACGAAAAGATGGTGTTTTCTGGGTTTTGCGTAAGAGAAACTGAAGAGAAGAAGATGTTCGCTTGAGAATATGAGAGTGTGGAAAGTTCACAAAGTGGTGGAAATGGGTATTTATAGACGTTTGAAAATCCCAAGAGCCTTGGATCCACCATTAAAGTTGAGAAGGTCATGGGACGCGTGTCTTTCTCTTGGAAGTGTGATGAGTGGTAGCAGTTATGTACAGACTGCAAACATCTGTTTTCAAGAAAAGTGTTATGATGAATACGGCTGAAGAGACGTTTAAGGATTTGTCATGATGGTATGACGTCATAAGCGTGGGTTAGAGAAACTGAATAATTCAACCACTAAGTAATTAGTGGGATATTCAGTTGAGGTCATGCAAACAAGCGTCGAAATGGTTATTATATCAAGAAATGACCTTCTTACCAATTCTGGCGAAAGGACATTCCTTGGGGGCAATTTGTTAACCCTTATTTTCGACGCTAGAAAGAATCAAAGCTATTTTTAACATAAAGAAGGCTTCGACCCAGCTTTGGTGAAGCCTGAGTCGAATAGGGGTTTTGGAAGCCTAAAAAATGGCTAAGTGTTGGAAAAGGTTTCGACCATGGGAATATGGAAACGCGCGCTGTAGTTGTTATACTAAGGCTGGAGGGAATTTCCAATGTTTGAAATTCAAATAGGAGCAGTTGTGAATGTGGGAACAGTTGAGGCCAAGGAGAAGGCGCCAAAGGGACACGTTTAAAGCAATAACCACCACTTAATAGTTATTTCTTAGCACTATAAATAGGAGTTAGTTCTATGTAATAAGGGTGTTCATATTTTTGTACAAGTTACTCAAAGAAACTCAAAGTACCCGCGTGTAGAGAAACGAGTTCGTGAGAATGTACGTAATATAACACCACCCTTTATTTCTTCACTAATGCAATTTATCTTCATCATGTTTAAGCTTCAAGCATTTACTTTCCATGTCTTTACGTTTTCCTGAATTTTACTTTTCATGTCAAATTTACTTAAAGTCTTGTTTTTAAACTTTCATTTAAACTTCCTGCATTTACTTTCGACTGCACCTTTATATTCAAGCATTTACCTTTAAAGTCTTTATTTTCAAGAATGTGGAGTTCATCTTTATTTCTTGTCTTTTATCTTCAAAGTCTTTTATTTTTAAAGTCATTTATCTTTCCGCATATTTACTTTCGACAGCACCTTTACATTTCAGTCTTTATTTTCAAGAACATGGAGTTCATTGCATTTTGTTTTCAAAAGCTTTTACATTACTGCATTTACCTTCAAAGTCATTTATTTTATTGCCCTTTACTTTCGACAGTCATTTACTCTTTCTGCACCTTTTACATTCACGAACGTGGAGTTCAAGCACTTTTACATTTCTTGTTGTTTACTTTCGACAGTTATTTATCTTCCTGCACTTTTATTCTTCAAAGTCATTTAACTTTTTGTCTTTTACATTCGACGCCTTTAAATTCTGCATCATCTATTTACAGCCCTTTACATTTCCAAGCCTTTACTTTATTTGCAAGTAGTCGAACGTGGAGTTCATGTAGTTTTTTTTTACTGTCGAACGTGGAGTTCAATTTACATTTCTTGCATTTATCATTGTCAGTTACATTTTCCCTTAAATTTAGCCCATGTCCTAGGATTTGTGTGGTCGACCCTGCAAGTTAGTCAGTTTTATTTAAAATTGATAGACCAGAGGTTGTTTACCAAAATTCACAGTAAACAATCACGCAGATCACATCATTTCTTTACATTTTCTTCCCATGACTAAAGTTTGCAAATAAAAATAATACAAATAAAAATAATAGCAATAATGATAAAGCAAGTCTAGGCATGCAGAGTGTAGGCATGCAGAGTGTGGTTTTATTGTAATAGTATGAAGCAATTAAACTCCCAAAAATAATGGTCCAGAGGCATGCTAAAGAATAGTGGAAGGCAAGTGTAGGCATGTAGAGTGTAGGCATGCAGAGTTGTGTGGTCTTGTCAAGGCTAGCCTAGCCATGCAGAGTTATGTGGTCTTATTAAGGCAGAGCAGCACATGGTTCATGCAAGGGAATGATAAACTATTCTGAAGCACTTAAACTACCAAGAAGGGTAAGTTATATCAACTACACGCCTATTAATACACATGCAAGATATAAATTATCATCACATACTTGCAACAACTAAAGTTTGTAAACCATTACTTCCAAACTTTAAAGTTTGTAAACCATTTCTTCCAAACACAATTTAGTTATGGCTCAAAGACCACAATACCTAATAAGTGCACATCTCAATGGTGAGATATTTGAATGTCCAAACACGGGTTTCAATTTTAGGGATACAGAAGTGACTAGGTTTTTAATTGATAGAAGAACAAATTTTTATCATTTGAAAGCCCGGTTAGAAAAGAAAATGCAGTGCGGTCCAGTTGGCCAAATTGTATACAAAAACCCTATCTTTTTTAACGGGCATGACCGATGCAAATTTTTTCAGATGAAGATTCGGGACGACAATGATGTGCGTAATATGTTTATGAGTCATGAGCATTCTGGTTTCAATGAGGTTGAGTTATATATTACGTTACAACATCAACCATTGTCGCAACAACTAGAAGTTTCGCAGATTTTTAATGATTCCGACAATGAACAAGCCGAGGTGGATGTCGTTGACGAGGAAGAAGAAGAAACGGAAGAAATTGTCGATGAAATGGTAAACAACGATGAGACAGATGAATTACCAGGGAGTCATGTCTATTGCCCACCTCAACACATGACAACACTCAACTTAGGCGGCGAAGAACCATCAATGGATATTTTTTACGACCCATACACGCAGACAACAGGAGTATTAAAAGTTGGAGATAATTTTCGTACGAAAGAAGATTGCGTCCAAGCAATAAAACAATACCACATGAACTTATCTGCAGATTATAGAGTCGATCGAACAAATCCGACTCTATACAAGATCTATTGCCGTAACGAGGCATATCCGTTTAGATTAACAGCATCTTTCCGGAAGCTAAGCGATTCCTAGAAGATAGAGTCAATGGGTCTGGAGCACACTTGCATAATCACGAATCCAAGTCAGGATCATCGCAAGCTCAGCTCTCAGTTGATCTGCAACAAAATTCTATCAGTCATTAGCGACAACCCTTCTGTGAAAGTGAGTACAATAATAGCTCATATGGTTCAAAGATACAACTGTGAGCAAGCTTTTAAGTTTTTGTATGATAGCAAATTGTGTGATAAATGCAAATTGTGTGATATGCATGACATAAGATTAGTATGCATGATTAGTTGGTACATACATATGATTTCATACCTATACTATGTTTTAAAAGACAATGCAAATTGATACATATCATCATTGAAATCATAAAAACAATTTTCCTTATGTATGTATCGATTCATGTCTGTCTTGCATCGACACATTCCTTTGTTAAATTCACAAAAACAATTTTGCTTCAGTATGTATCGATCCATACGAATCTTGTATCGATACATGCTCCTTTGGAATTGTGCTATGTATTAACTCATTCGCATCATGTATCGATGCATGATTAACTTTACATTCTGGAATTTAACAGTTACAGTATGCATCGATGCATATAACCATGTGTCGACTCATGTATATGTTATAACCACTATGTATCGACTCATACGATTTTTGTATCGATACATAAAGCTGCTTGTTGCTCTTAACCGTTTCTGTTTTCACATATAAGGGGTTATGACAGTTCAGTAAGCTGAGAGAATTCGTCAGAGTGAAAATTGTGCAATCAAAGCAAAGGCAAGTTTGGTGTGCATCAATTCTGTGAGCAGCTTTGGAGACCTGAAAGATACTTTGTCTTCATCATCTTCTCAATCACTTTAATTCAAGAACATCAACACATAATCATTTTTGTTCTTCGGATTAAAGGATCTTTGAGATAACGTTCAGTGGTACGATCAAGGATCTAGCTGAGTTGAAGATTCAAAGGGGGTTTCGAGGAAAAACCATCTGGTTTGTCCTTCAAGAATGGGTGTGTTCTTGAGGGTTTGTTAGTCACGATTGCAAAACATATTCAGCCGCAGCGTAGGGTTTGGAAATTTGGTAATTTCGCAAACAGGTCGTGGAACCGGTGAATTGTTTGTAATTCTTGCAGGGGAAATTCTTGATTAAGCTCAGATCAAGTGAAGGTTCTTACAAGAAGAAGATCTTGGAGTTTAGATTTCTGTCTTTGTATTGTAACCTTGTAAACAACGAATTCAGCATTATTGATATAACAGGTCTCAATTTCAGTTTGAAATTGAGAGGGAGACGTACCTACACGCGAGGACGAAAGTGGGGAACTTCCTTACCAAATCTCTGCGTATTGTATTCTGTCCTTATCTCTCTTTACGTTTTTAACAATTTTGTGATTCATTTGGTGTATTGTGTCTTAACGGTTTATGATACAATAGTGGCAAGAAAACTTTTATCAAATCACCATTATTGTTAATCATTGAACGCTCACACGCCAAGTGTTTGACAAAACTGTCAGCTGAGTTTTTGTTCATTGGAAATAGTGTTTGTATGATAAGTGCATTTGATTCGATCCTAATCTGGTGTTAATAAATCTTTGTGATCCTAATATAAATCCAGCATTAATTCGTGTGTCCGGTTTTCTAGTAGCTGGTCCAGAATAGACGGAAGTCGATTCGGGATTGTAATTTTCCGCTAACTTTCAAAAACTCTGATAAGTATTTTTAAATCCTTGAGTTTTCAAGGAGGTGATCTATTCACCCCCCCCCCCTCTCGATCACTAGCCACACTGTCTAACAAGTGGTATCAGAGCGCCGGTTCGCTGGTGCTTTGTGGCTGCTTGTAACGATATGGATTCTGAACCAAAGGGGGCGTATAATAGAGCGCCTGTTTTCAATGGTGAAAATTATGGCTACTGGAAAGACTGCATGCGAGTTCACATAAATTCTGTGGATAGGAATGTGTGGGTTGCCATTCAAAATGGTCCTTTTCAAATTACTATGAGAAATGAGGCTGGCGCCATAGTTCCTAAACCAGAAGAGGATTACGATGAGAAAGATGAGAAAAAGTGGTTGTGTGATTGGAGAGCTCGAAATATGCTAATTTCAGCACTTGGTGCTGATGAGTATTATCGGGTATCCAATTGCACGACAGCTAAAGAAATGTGGGATGCTTTAAAAATTGCCCATGAGGGTACTACTGAAGTTAAACAGTCCCGTATTAACACACTTAATCAAGAGTTCGAGCTCTTTCGCATGAAACAAGGAGAATCTATCTCTGACATGCAAAAGAGATTCGTTCATCTCATCAATCGTTTGAATGCACTTGGAAAATCTGTCTCCAATGAAATAGCCACTAATAAAATTCTGAGATGTCTTAGCAGGGAATGGCAACCTAAAGTAACAGCTATTAAGGAAGCCAACGACCTCACGACGCTTACGATTACAATGTTATTTGGCAAGTTGGAAGAACATCAGCAAGAACTGGAAAGTCTTGAAATATTTGAGAACAAGAGTAAAAAGGAAAAGAATAAAAACAAAGAGTGTGAGAAGAAGCCAATAGCTCTTGTGGCCTCTAGCTCAAAGTCCTCACAAAAAGAGCAAAGTGACAATGATTCAAGTAGTGACGAAGATTCGGGTGATGAGGAAATGGGACTTTTTGTTAAGAGATATAATAGATTCATTCGAAAGAATGGAATCAAGCATTCCGACAAAAATCTCATTAAGTTCCGAAGACAATCTACAGAGTCAAAACAGGAAGAGAATAAGAAGCATAGAGTAAAAGGATCTTGCTTTAATTGTGGTAAATCTGGACATTATAAGACAGAATGTCCTATGAGGAAAAAGGATAAAGGAAAAGCTTCACCAAAAAGGTTCAATAAACAAAGAAGAGCTTATATTGCGTGGGAAAGTGATAGTGATTCATCAAGCTCACAAAGTTCAAATGATAGTGATGAGACAGCAAATCTGTGTCTTATGGCTCACACCAAAAATCAGTCCCACCACAAGAAGCAGATCAACGATAAGAAAGTAAGACAAGCCTACTATAGTAATTTCTCTTCTATGTCTTTTTCTAAACTAAAAATAGCTTTTGAAAAACTGCATAACGAAGCTTTAGATGCTTTTAAACGATTATCTTCTGATAAACAAATTTTTTCGTTCTTGGAAGGTAAAGTATACAAAGCTGAAAAAGATTTAGAAAGTTTGAAAGCTAGTATTACAGAAAATTCAAAAGATATCAATATTAATGAATGTAGTAAAATTAGGTATTGTGAAGCTTGTCATATTTGGGAACAAGAGGTTAACACTCTTAAAGTCAAATTGGAAAAAGCTTTACAACCCAAGGTTACTTATGTCGTTGATTCTAGGTTGTTTAAGAAGTCATTAAATCCACCATATACCAAATACTCTTTTATTCCAAAGGATTTAATGAACAAACATAAACAAATACATCATCATGTCTTATGTCATTATTGTTGTCGTGCTGGTCATACCATTGAAAAATGCAAGTTTAGGAGATTTCTTGTTCCTAAAGGCATTTATCAATGGAAGCCTAAAGGCAACCATGTTACCACTTACCCACATGGACCCAATGAAAATTGGGTACCTATTTCTCTCTTTTGATATTGTAGGATGAGTGTCTTGCATCCGTAGATAGAAGATGGTTTCTAGACAGCGGGTGCTCAAGGCACATGACGGGTGATATATCGCTTTTTATAGACTTCAAAGCAAAGAAGAAGGGATATGTTACTTATGGAGACAATAACAAAGGAGCTATACTTGGCAAAGGTAGTGTAGGTAATCCCTCTACCACTACTATTTCTGATGTCCATCTAGTAGAGGGACTTAAACACAATTTGTTAAGTATTAGTCAATTGTGCGACAAGGGCTACAAGGTTTCTTTCACAAAAACTTGCTGCATAATTGAACATACTGAACAGAATATTGTGTTTAAGGGTGTAAGAGTAAACAATATCTATATGCTTGATCTTTTTGATGTATCTTTAACAAGCACTAAGTGTCTAGTTGCCTTGAATGATGATTCTTGGCTTTGGCACAGACGTTTAGTGCATGTTAATTTCGATTTGCTTAATAAGGTTATATCCAAGGATCTAGTAGTCGGTCTTCCAAAAATAAAATTTTCAAAAGACCACCTATGTGACGCGTGCCAAATGGGAAAGCAAACAAGGATCTCTTTTAAGTCCAAAAATGTAATTTCAACTTCACGACCTCTTGAGCTTCTCCATATGGATCTCTTTGGACCTTCTAGGACAAAGAGCCTAGGTGGAAATTATTATGGTTTCGTAATCGTTGATGACTATTCTAGATTTACTTGGACTATATTCCTTCATAGCAAAGATGAAACTTTTTTCGCTTTTAAGAGTTTTGCAAAACTGTCCCAAAATAAAATGAACTCCAAAATAGTTACAATTCAAAGCGATCATGGAGGTGAATTTCAAAACCACCCCTTTGATAAGTACTGTGATAAGTATGGTATTGAGCATAACTTTTCAGCTCCTCGAACTCCACAACAGAATGGCGTTGTGGAGCGCAAAAATCGCGTTTTAGAGGAGTTGGCAAGAACAATGCTAAATGAGGGTGGATTACCAAAATATTTTTGGGCTGATGCAATTAGTACAGCCTGTTATGTTTTAAACAGGGTTTTAATTCGTCCTATTTTAAATAAAACCCCTTATGAGCTTCTAAAAGGAAGAAAACCAAACTTGTCACATCTTCACGTATTCGGTTGTAAGTGTTTTGTTTTGAATAATGGTAAAGAAAAACTTGGGAAGTTTGATGCAAAAGCGGATGAAGGCATCTTTCTTGGATACTCACAATCATGTAAGGCATATAGAGTGTATAATAAGCGTTTACTTTCTGTTGAAGAATCTGTCCATGTTTCTTTTGATGAGTCTTATCCGAAAAATGTCAGAAAAGGTATTTCTTTTGATGACGCAAGTGTATCTACAGAAGACATACTCAAAGAAGCTGTTTCGGAAATTAATCAGTCCAAAACAGAAGACAATGAGGAGGAGGAAGATACCAGTCATGTAATAGATAAGGAAGAAGGGCAAGCTGAAGTGAATGACCTTCCACCAGCTTGGAGATCTTCAAAAGACCATCCTATTGACAACATTTTGGGAGACATCTCAAAGGGAGTAATGACTCGTTCTAGGATAAGTAATTTTTGTTCTCACTTCGCTTTTGTTTCTCAAGTAGAACCTAAAAATGCCAAAGAGGCCTTGATTGATGAATTTTGGCTAATGGCCATGCAAGAAGAGCTTAATCAATTTCAAAGAAATGACGTTTGGGAACTTGTTCCTCGTCCGCGAGATCATCATATCATAGGTACTAAATGGGTTTTTAGAAATAAGCTTGATGAAAACGGAGTGATAACTAGGAACAAGGCACGTTTAGTGGCACAAGGGTATAACCAAGAGGAGGGCATAGATTATGAGGAAACTTATGCTCCAGTTGCTCGCCTCGAAGCTATACGTCTCTTGCTTGCTTATGCGTGTTCTAAAGATTTTAAGCTTTACCAAATGGACGTAAAGAGTACGTTTCTAAACGGTGTCCTAAATGAAGAGGTATACGTCTCACAACCTCCTGGTTTTGAGAGTGCTGAATATCCAGATTATGTTTACAAATTAAAATGAGCTTTGTACGGTCTTAAGCAAGCCCCTCGGGTTTGGTATGAAAGACTTAGCAAATTTCTACTTGATCATGGATATTCAAGAGGTAAAGTGGATACCACCCTCTTCATTAAACACAAGGGAAAGCACATTCTTTTAGTTCAAGTTTATGTAGACGATATAATTTTTGGTTCAACTAACATACACTTGGTCGAAGAGTTTTCCAATGTTATGCAGGGGGAATTTGAAATGAGTCTTATGGGGGAGCTAAATTACTTCCTCGGCCTCCAAATAAAGCAGCTTGATGAGGGTACAGCTGTGTGTCAAACAAAATACTGCAGAGAGTTGCTCAAGCGCTTTGGAATAAGCGACTCAAAATCAATAGACACCCCTATGCCTACCAACGGGAATCTAGATAAAGATGAACACGGTAAGAGTGTAGATGTCAAAAAGTATAGAGGTATGATTGGGTCTCTCTTGTATCTTACTGCGTCTAGACCTGACATCATGTTTAGTGTGTGCATGTGTGCACGATATCAATCAGATCCTAAAGAGTCACACTTGAAAGCTGTTAAGCGTATATTTAGATATCTTCATGGAACATCTAAATATGGGCTCTGGTATTCCAAAGGATGCGATTGTAGCTTAGTAGGTTACTCCGATTCTGATTTTGCTGGCTGCAAATCAGATAGGAAAAACACTAGTGGTACATGCCACTTATTTTCAAACTCTTTGGTTAGTTGGCATAACAAAAAGCAGGTGTCTGTCGCATTGTCAACTGCTGAAGCTGAGTACGTTGCAGCCGGTAGTTGTTGCGCTCAGATCTTGTGGCTAAAGCAACAACTACAAGATTTCGATATTCAACTCAAACGTATTCCAATAAAGTGTGATAACACAAGTGCTATAAATCTTACTAAGAATCCTGTTTTACACTCACGCACTAAACACATAGAGATTAGGCATCACTTTCTTCGCGATCATGTTGAAAAAGAGGACGTTGTATTTGAGCATGTTGATACTAAAAACCAACTTGCTGACATTTTTACGAAACCATTAGCAACGGAACCATTCTTCAACATTCGTCGTGAATTGGGGATTTTAGATCTCTCCTCATTGATGTCTTAAGCATGTTGGTTCTTATTTATGTATGTCTCACTTTGGTTGTTGAGATTTGTTTTTAGACCTCACTCATACTTCATAAGGATACATCAAAAGCGGTAATATCATTCCTTTCTATATCTCTTTGGAACTATTTGATTTGTGTATGTTCGAACAAAGTTTTTTTTTTTTTTGCATATGTTGTTTGAACATAAATGTTTGATTTGTGAATTATACTTGGGCATCATTATCATGACATAACTCATATTGCATTGGCTTAGAGCTGCTAACAGGTTTCTATACTCAACAGGTAGTCAAAAATTAAGAATATTAGTTAAAACTTAGTTTAGCATCAGTATGTATCGATGCAACAAGTGCATGTGTCGATACATTCTAGTTTCCGGTCGATACATTCGTGCTATGAGTCGATTCATGTCTTTTTATTTCACATTTTTCAAACTTGTTTCAGTATGTGTAGATGCATCCGTATTTTGTGTCGACACATAGGACATTTTCAAAACAATTAATTCGTGAAATGAATCGATGCATAACCCTTTGTATCGATGCATTCTAATTCTTTTACAATAAATGCATGTTAAATTCAGTTGTGGATCGACACATCAGCCAATTTTAAAGGGTTAATTCACTCTAGACTCTTTTCTCCTCTCATACCCACACGGCTAACCCTAACTTCTTCAAACATCTTCATCTCCAAAACCCTAATTCACTTCCTATCCTTCATTCATCTTAACTCATCTACAATTCATCACCATGCCTCCAAGAATCATTCCGGCTAGACAAAGAGGAAGAGGAAAAGGAAAGGAACCCATTGGGACGTCTCGTCAGTCTCCACAACCTCCAGAAATCCCTCCTAGCGCTCTAACTCTTCTTCATCCTGCCATCGCTGAGGAGTTTGAGGCCTCTTTCAAGACAAGGTTAGTTATGAAACCCCATGTCTTTAATAAAACTGATGCATCTGCCCTCCATCTTAAAGATGTTGTTGATCTGTTGAATGCACAAAACCTTGGTACATTTCTGAGCATAAATGATGATTATCATGAAGACTTTATTCGTATCTTTTATGCCGGTCTGCAATCTGGTAGAGGCTATATGTTCAAATGTTCTATTGGGACCAGAACGTATACTTTTGAAGCTACTGATTGGGACAAAGTGTTTCAAATTCCGTTTGGGGTGCCTGGACTGAAGAACTGGCATGACCAAAGTTTTGATACTGACTTTAAAATAAGGGACTATGTTGCATCCATTTCAAAATTGGATAGACCTCTGGGTGAGGATGAATCACTCACATCTGGTATGATTACAAGCATACCTAGAATACTTCACTGGATTGTCTCGCACATCTTGCGTCCAAAGTCCGGTGGTCATTCTAGGTTGGACAGATCAGATATTCATCTTGTGTACCTTCTTCAAAATAAGGTCTCACTGAATTGGCCAAACTACTTTGTGAAACGCATGTTTCTTATGCGTAACAGTGCGAAGAACATTACACTTGGTTATGCTGCCCAGATTATGATAATCATCAAATACTGGAATATAACCATACCTTTAGTTCCCCTCATATCTCCCTCTTCTGCTCAAGAGTTCAACACTGCCACTTTATCTCATATGGGATACCGATGGGATAAGGAGCGTCAATGTTTTTATTTTCTGGAAAGAGGATCTAAAACAAGGGTGTATAATTTTGATGTGCCTTCTGAACAAGTGTTTGTGACTGAAGAACAAATGGATGAAGAAATGAATAATGCAAATGAAGAAAATCAACCTGAAACAAATGCTAATGCTGGCTGGGGTGATTGGGTGCCACAAAGGTGGTCTCCAACAAATTATGAACCAGGTCCAACTGTTCCTCCGTTCTCTGGTCTGCCTCCTCTTCAACTGCTCCTGCGTATTTGACTCAAATGTTTCAGCAAATGGAGCTTGCTAATCAAGCCCGTCATGAACAGGCGCTTGCTTGGCATAACCAACAAAATGAGTGGCATAAAGAGCATCGTGAGTGGCATGATGAGCACACACGGATGTATCATAATCAGCATGCTTGGCACACGGACTTGGTTAAATGGCATCAAGTTTTTTACAATGAAATGTCTGGTTTTATGGACGATTGCCGTGCCAATCCTGGTATCATGGACAGGTTCAGAAGTGTTGAAGTTCAGAACCGGTTCAGGCGATATAGTTTCATGGGCCATAATCCTGATGAGATGCCTCCTCCGCCGCCTCCACAAAGCTTCAGAGATCCTGATAGAAATGATGAGGAGTCCTGTGGAGGCCATAACCCTTTTTAAGCCATCATTATGTCATTTCATTGCATTTTATTTCATCATCATGTTGCTCAAGTTTCTTTGTTAAATTGTTCAAACTTTGTATGCTTTGGTACTGCTTATGTAACTCTAAGTACTTTCTTCACAGTTTAATGCTTATTTCTTTTAGTTCTGTTTACTTGTGTTAGTTTTGCCCTTTCTTTGTCATTCTTTGTGAATGAGTGTTTTATGTTAAGCTTCTTTCTTGGTGATTGTGAGCTTCTATATCAATTTTGCTGTCTATTGCTACATCAATTTTATTGTCTAGATTTGGGACTCTTTCAACAGACTGTTTTTTTCTTCTTTTTGATGTTGACAAAGGGGGAGAAGAAAGACAACAAGATGTTGACAGCCATGCACAAACTCAGGGGGAGTGTTCTATCACACATCTTGCAAATTTGCCATCATCAAAAAGGGGGAGTTTGTGAGCAAGCTTTTAAGTTTTTGTATGATAGCAAATTGTGTGATAAATGCAAATTGTGTGATATGCATGACATAAGATTAGTATGCATGATTAGTTGGTACATACATATGATTTCATACCTATACTATGTTTTAAAAGACATTGCAAATTGATACATATCATCATTGAAATCATAAAAACAATTTTCCTTATGTATGTATCGATTCATGTCTGTCTTGCATCGACACATTCCTTTGTTAAATTCACAAAAACAATTTTGCTTCAGTATGTATCGATTCATACGAATCTTGTATCGATACATGCTCCTTTGGAATTGTGATATGTATCAACTCATCTGCATCATGTATCGATGCATGATTAACTTTACATTCTGGAATTTAACAGTTACAGTATGCATCGATGCATATAACCATGTGTCGACTCATGTATGTGTTATAACCACTATGTATCGACTCATACGATTTTTGTATCGATACATAAAGCTGCTTGTTGCTTTTAACCGTTTCTGTTTTCACATATAAGGGGTTATGACAGTTCAGTTAGCTGAGAGAATTCGTCAGAGTGAAAATTGTGCAATCAAAGCAAAGGCAAGTTTGGTGTGCATCAATTCTGTGAGCAGCATTAGAGACCTGAAAGATACTTTGTCTTCATCATCTTCTCAATCACTTTAATTCAAGAACATCAACACATAATCATTTTTTTTCTTCGGATTAAAGGATCTTCGAGATAACGTTCAGTGGTACGATCAAGGATCTAGCTGAGTTGAAGATTCAAAGGGGGTTTCGAGGAAAAACCATCTGGTTTGTCCTTCAAGAACGGGTGTGTTCTTGAGGGTTTGTTAGTCACGATTGCAGAACATATTCAGCCGCAGCGTAGGGTTTGGAAATTTGGTAATTTCGCAAACAGGTCGTGGAACCGGTGAATTGTTTGTAATTCTTGCAGGGGAAATTCTTGATTAAGCTCAGATCAAGTGAAGGTTCTTACAAGAAGAAGATCTTGGAGTTTAGATTTCTGTCTTTGTATTGTAACCTTGTAAACAACGAATTCAACATTATTGATATAACAGGTCTCAATTTCAGTTTGAAATTGAGAGGGAGACGTACCCACACGCGAGGACGAAAGTGGGGAACTTCCTTACCAAATCTCTGCGTATTGTATTCTGTCCTTATCTCTCTTTACGTTTTCAACAATTTTGTGATTCATTTGGTGTATTGTGTCTTTACGGTTTATGATACAATAGTGGCAAGAAAACTTTTATCAAATCACCATTATTGTTAATCATTGAACGCTCACACGCCAAGTGTTTGACAAAACTGTCAGCTGAGTTTTTGTTCATTGGAAATAGTATTTGTATGATAAGTGCATTTGATTCGATCCTAATCTGGTGTTAATAAATCTTTGTGATCCTAATATAAATCCAGCATTAATTCGTGTGTCCGGTTTTCTAGTAGCTGGTCCAGAATAGACGGAAGTCGATTCGGGATTGTAATTTTCCGCTAACTTTCAAAAACTCTGATAAGTATTTTTAAATCCTTGAGTTTTCAAGGAGGTGATCTATTCACCCCCCCCCCCCCCCCCCCTCTCGATCACTAGCCACACCGTCTAACAACAACTACACTCCTTCGTACAGGAAGGCATGGATTGCTAGGACGAAGGCGGTTGAAAAGGTTTTTGGAAATTGGGAGGACTCTTACAAAGAACTCCCAAGATACCTCGTGGCACTAAAACACTATGCTCCAGTGACTATAGCATTGTTGGAGACGTTGCCGGCATATACACTAGACGGGAATTGTGTTAGTGGAAATGGAATTTTCCACAGACTCTTCTGGGCGTTTGAACCATGCATCAAAGAATTTACATACTGTAGACATATAATTCAAATTGATGGAACATGGTTATATGGAAAGTATAAGGGCACGCTACTAATGGTCGTGGCATAGGATGGCAACAACAATATTTTCCCTATCGCCTTCGCTCTAGTTAAAGGGGAGACTGCTGGAGGTTGGAGTTTTTTCCTAAAAAATCTCCGACAATACGTTGCTCCCCAGCTTAACTTGTGTTTGATCTCCAACAGACACCCCCTCAATAGAGAGTGCTTACAACAATCCTGATAACGGTTGGCAGGATCCTCCCTCAAGCCATGTGTATTGCATTAGACACATCGGTCAAAATTTCATGCGGGAGTTCAAGGACAAGGGGCTAAAGAAGATGGTTACTAACGCGGGCTATGCACTAACAGAGCCCACCTTCAGATACTACCGGGATGATATCAAACTTACAAACACATATGCATTGAGATGGATTGATAATATTCAACGGGAGAAGTGGACAAGGGCGTACGACAATGGGCAGCGATGATGCCATATGACAACAAACCTGTTTGAGTCTATGAAATTTGTATTCAAAGGCATCCGAAACCTGCCGATAACCACTCTTGTGAGGTCAACATATTTTAGGCTCGCTGCACTCTTTGATACCAGACGTACAAAGTGGGGTTCGGTCATACAATCTGGGCAGCTGTTTAGTGATAGTTCAATGACATTCATGAAGGAAGAAGCTGCAAAGGCCAACACACATGTCGTCATGGTCTTTAACCGTATTACAAGTCACTTCAGTGTTGTAGAGTCTATTGATCACAATGAACGAAGGCCTAGGGGATGTTTTCGAGTGGAACTGGATAGGAGTTGGTGTGATTGTGGAAAGTTTCAGGCATTTCGTATGCCTTCCTCCCATGTTATAGCAGCCTGTTCCAAGGTCCGGCTGGACCCAACCAACTATCTCTCTGTTCTTCACCAAGTCAATACTCTATACAATGTCTACGACACCAGCTTTCAAGTGGTAACAAGGGGGGACTAGTAGCCTTCATATGAAGGCGAAATTGTGTGGCATAATGTTTTGATGCGAAGAAATAAAAAGGGTCGCCCTAACAGCACCCGTATTCACACAGAGATGGATGCAGCAGACAAAATGGTGAGGTTGTGTGGTTTGTGCCGCCAGCCATGCCACAATCGTACCAAGTGTCCAAATATGGGCTCTAGCACAACATCATAGTTTCAACTGTAAATTTGTCTATTTATAACAACAACAAATTTTATTTCATTGATGGCATACTTAATTGATTACAACGACATAACATAACATAACATAACTTAATAGCTAAACATCAACAAATAACCATCAACGAAACCTAATACCAAATCAGAAAATAACAATAACAAACCCAAACGAAACAACTCATAAAATCAGCTTATCTAGGAAATTACAACCATCAACTTAATTTCATGTTCTAACATCATCATCATGAGGACGCCAGCATCATTTTCCACTTTCCCCCAAGACCGGGTGACTCCGTTTGGACCAGACTTCTCAACCAGCCTCTCAATCTTCCTGATCTTTTCACCTGCCATAAATTCATCTGCTAGCCAGCGGCGAAGTTCCCTATGCAAATGCTCCAACCTCTGCGTGTTCCAGAGTAGCATCTTCATCGGAGGCTTGACAGCTGAGTGTACAACTAGGGTATCTCTTTTCATCAATGGAAATTCTGGAAACGGTTTCTCCGGTGCTGATGATGATGACGACGGACGGCGATTTAACCACTCAGACATGGTGTTGAGAAGGGGAAAGTTTGGGATATTGGTGAGGGAAGAGAGGAAATTAGGGTTTTGGTGACAAGTGTTGCGCAATAACAAGTGAGGGTGAATCCTTATTTATAGGCACATGATACCCTATTAAATAATATAATTAATTATATTAAAAAAATACAATTTTAATCGTTTAAAAAAAAACCACTTACACTAAGGCATCATCCCATATGGCACCTCCCCCTAGAAATTAGGGCACCCCGGTTACACTGAGGCGCCATCCCACATGGTGTATAGGATATTTTTAAAAAAATTTTGCCTGAGTCGCCATCCCATATGGCGCCTCAGGTCTTTCTGTTTTCCAAAACTACTTTAGTAAATCTTCTGAAACGTGTGTTTTTTTAGTATTTTTTGTTTAAAAAGTAAGTTATGTTAAAAAAAATTCTCAAAAAGCCAAACATGTGTTGCACTTTCGGATAACCAGAGTTCAAAAGGTTCGGTTTAAATAAAAATTCCTGAAGTGTCATTTTGTTCAACATATCTCAGCTCTACTTGATTCTATTAACGCTATAAGTACACCAGGTGCAAAAGAATATTTTCACATGCGTGAATATGTTGAGAATATGAAACCTGATCAAAAGGATATTTATTACATTGTTGCTGGCAATGTGAATAGTGCAAAAAACACCTTCGTTTTTTTTTTAACTCTCCAAAATATTAAATCATACAAGGAAAAGAATTTTGTTGATATTAGCAAGGAAGACTTGGATCTAGGTGCATTTCTTTTTCAATTATGTTTTCTTCTCGTGATTTGTTTTGGATTAAATTCTACATTGGACAATCACTCAACTTTTAGAAGCTTATGTGTTTCATGGATCAAATATTTGCTGGTATTCTTTATAGTGGCATTGATTAACAATTTGGTTCTTAACTATTTAAACTTGTTAAATGTAGTTTGTTGTCTGTTTCTCTGCATGTGACAAAAATAAGAAAAAGGAAAAGGGGAAAACGGTTGACATGGTGATGATAGTTCAAACTTGAATATTTGGCTAGTACCAAAACAAAATGGGCTTGTGGCCCAAAATACTATTAAAAATTTTAATTGACTAATTTCTAAAAATATTTAATTAATTAATTTCTAAAAATATTTAATTAAAATTATTAATTAAGTATATAAAAAATATTAAATAATAAATCATTCTATTCAGGATTCTTCATCATTAAAATTAATTTTTGTTATCCTAATCATCATTATTACTTATACAAAACAGGAGAGATCAACTAAATCTTAAATGATGTAAAGTTCATGGATCACCAACTAAATCTAAGTGATGTAAAGTTTAGAGATCCCCAACCAAATCCCAAGTGATATAAAATTCAAGAAAAAAAAAACTGATTTTTAAAATGAGAGACTAAAAGTTAAAAAACATCAAATCAAATTAAAGAGCTCAAATTACATTTAAGTCTAACTTATATTTATCCCTTTTCACTATTCAACTTCACTCAATCATCAACTAATTAGATTTAAATAAGAAATCATGTATAAATATTGCTCTAAAAATTGAAAAGTCTAAAATCTTGAGTATTTATCTATTTCAATCTTTTTACTGTAATGTTTAAAATGCGATTGAAATACTTCATAAACTGATATGAGATACAATCCGTTAGATCCAAACAAAAAAACATACATAAATATTACTTTTAATATGTACTTGAATGTAATTTAACTATCCATATCTCTAATACTAAATCTCAAACTTTTTTTCATAGTCGTGCGGACGTATAGGTCTTCTACTAATTATATAAATATATATATATATATATATATATATATATATATATATATATATATATATATATTTATATTTATATATTTATATATATATTTATATACTGTCAACCAATGAGAAACATGCATCAGAATAAATCTTAATTTTATTTTTAAAATACTGAAATGACATGGCAAATATAAGAGTTTTAATTAGTTGCATGTGCAAAATTTCCTTACACTGACAATGCACTACCATTAAACTATATATATATATATATATGATGCACTTCTATTCTAAACTGATTTGGATCCTCTACTTTTAGACAGAAAATATAAAATAACTAAATTTATATTAATGGATAAGTTTGAACACCTAAATAGAGCTAGGCGATGTACAAATATTAGATAGAAATAAACTCGTGTACATGTACGTGGACCTTCGGCAAATTAATTACTGCAATCCTTACCAAGTAAAACTAATCAATTTCTTGAGGAAGAAAATAAATAAATAAATAAATAAATGTCTTCGAAAAAATGTACAAGAGGTAAAGCTGAACTACTACTAGCAGCCACATATATGCCACCGTAAACGGCGTATGGAGCCTGAATATGGATATGGCTATGTCATATGATATTGACTCGCAATTGGATTCTAGAGATTGATAGTTCTACAAATCTGAAATAATTGATTGAAGAAGTTGGAAGAACTGGGTAATATAATAACTAATTACTAATATTTTATCTATTAGAAAAGAAAGAAAAAAAACGGATTGAACCAAACCGAACCGAATTGAATTAAGAACTAATATTTCATTATTAACTAATTATTAATATTTCATTAATAACTAATTACTAATATTTCATTATTTTATTTTCTGTATTAGCTGCTTTTAATATTAGTCTTATACATTCTACAGTTTTTAAGTAGGTTTATGTTGTATTGAAAAAACTTATTCCAGTAACAAAATATGGCATGGTATAAAAAACTGAAAGAACACGACACACTACAAAAGACAATAATCATTTTTTAATAGACTTTCCATAGAATTACATGAAAGAGTAATAAAAGTTCATGATGCTAACTGCATAAACATTACTAAAAAACTACGAAAAACATTCCTTAAATTGCCTACTTCAACATATGGTCATAGTCAAAACACATTACATAAAACACACAATCACAATCAAAATGATACCACATTTGTTCATAGACACAACACAATCACCGCCAACATCGTATCATCAAATTAAAACACGATGATCTTTCAGGCTTTGTTTATTATTTTCACATACAACCTATTAGGAGGGTTCATGAGAGTGAAGAATAACATACCACCTCTCTTGAGTCTTCTTGCTCGAGAAAAATCATACCATGCCCTCCCGATGTATTTTTCAAAAACATTGCGATGTGCACTAATTATTTCGCAATCATAAGTTGTCCCAAAGTCCAAATCAAACATTTCAATGCATGTTTGATTCCATAGCAAGCACAAGGTTAGAGTAAGAAAGTGTGTGTAACCTGACCCTCTCAAGTGAGAGGGTATTTATAGAGAGCCCCCAGCGCGGGGCCAACGGTTACTTGCATTGGGCCGAATTGCCAGGCCCAATCCAAGTAACTGTCAGGGCTTACGTGGCGTAGTGAAGACCAGCACGTGGTCTTCGCCCTGGGGTAACCATTCCTGGATCTCCGAAATTAGGGCAGACCGATTCCATCGGGAGTGGGGCGGTTACAAGAGAACGTGTCCTCGAGGGGAGGAGTCTTGCGTGTCGGGGAGAGACGTGTCCTCGCGGGGAGGACTCTTGCGTGAGAAGGAGGTGGCCCCTCGCAGGGAGGAGCACCTGAGTGTTGAGGAGGAACGAGCCCGGGGAGGTCTAGCGCCTTGCCCGACGCTCCATGCCATGCGTGTACCTGACAACGTGGAGAAGGAGCAAGTGCCCGACATTGGTCGCGTCAAAAGGCCCTTGTTGGGCCATCCCAGGACGTGTGGGTTGGACCTGCTCGACTGAGGAGCAGACCCTGGCCTAATCCGGAACAGGAGCCCCCCAAGTCGTTGCTCCGAAGTGTCGGAGTGATGACTTAAGGGCCAACAAGCATATCGGGGGAGTATCAATTGCGTGACAGCGAGGAGGGGAACTTGTTTGGGATCCACTGGTTATATCGCCGGGGAGAGAGCAGCGGGGGTGGACTCGAGCGTGGTAGTTTGTGGATGGTCACTCGTCGGGGATGCGAGAAGTTTGATCTTTGGTGTCAGAGCAAATGGAGAGACGCACGTGTTGGGGAGCGAACGGTCGCATGTACGCCACGTGTCAGACGCCATTATTGCCTAGGGCGGCTAGGGTAGGGTAGTGTACTATAGTAGTCTAAACTCTTCGAATTTCGTGAGGATCCTATAAATAGGCCTCACCTCGTTTCATTTGCACTATTTGCTCTTTTCCTCTCAGACTCTCTCTCTTCTTCTCCGTTCTTCCGCCGCTGCCTTCCACCGTTCTCCGCCATTCTCCACCGACGATCGTCGTGCCGGAACCCTAAAAAGCGTATTTCAAGTAAGTTTCCTTCTTCTTTTTCCTCCTTTCGTTTGCATTTATAGGGTGAATCTTATGGTGAACTGGTGAAGTTCCCATGGAATTCACGAAAGATCCGGCGAAAATGGCGGAATTTCATAGTTTAGACGTTGAATCTCGCGGGGAGGGATGATGAAATCCCCGAGGACATGAAGAATATCCCGGGGTCATGAGATGAACGTGTCGCGGTGAAAATTGGATACCATAGTTATTTGTTAACTAGGATCGCATTTTTTAATGTCACCATCGGTCTTTGATTTTATCCAAGGGAAGGGAGAAAAAACCGAATACCCACAATGCAATGCAAATGCACTAAGATTCTAAGTTCGGGGGTTGGTTATACCTAGGAAAGGTGTTAGCATCCTAGATATCTGTAGTACTCTACAGGAACCTCTTGATTCATTTTATATTATTTGTTATTCGTTTTGCTAAGGGTTTAGGGGGTAGGTGACTTATTATTTTTAATCCTAAGTGTGCTCGACAAGATATCGCATCTTGTGCCTACATATCCTGTCAGGAGGGAATCAGAGCACTTATAGTTCCTTATTTAAGGATACTAAATGTTTTAAAGGTTTAGGAGAGGAAGATGAGTCATCATCTTAAGAAAGACCACCACAGTTTTGAAAATGTTTGTATTTTTGTGGGGTATGGGATTGTATGTCCCTTTCTTTGAGTTGATTAACATCTAATTCTCTTGTGTGGAGAATTAGGCAGGATAAAGTTTGATTAAATAATCAAAATTGTGGGGGACTAACCTAGGAAATCTATCCTAAGTTGTCTAATAAACTTATCTTAAGGGTATCGATTATGATGCAAATGATGTGCACCATGCAGAATAACATGGTTATCATGCATGGGATTTTCCCTTGGATATTTATGCGATTAGTTTATATTATTTAGGCGAGGGTGCTAGCAAAGTGATGCTAGACTTGTGTCCAGTGATCGGTAGGTCGAATGCGATGCCCTAAGGCGATCGACTTATATAGGTAGAAAATGGGCTCGACGTTGGATCGAGAAATTTTTATATTTTTGAAAGGGTTTAGACGTGCAAGCATAAATCAAGTAGAGGCATAAACAAACAAATAAGGCAAAACATTCGACCACTCACGAACCTATGACTAAGCATGTTGAAAGATCCGGGGACGATTTTGTAAAAGATGTTTGATTCCTGTAGGGGGATTAATAGAAGACTTATTTTATCTTAGGATTTATGTTAAGGATTATTTTTAATTAAAAGTTAAAGTTTTCTTATTAATAAAAAAAATTTTTAGTTATTTAAAGTTTTTTATTATTTTAGTTTTTATATTAATAGAGTTAATAAAAAAAGGTTTTCTTATTAAAAGTTTAATTATTTCAAAGTTTATTATATCTTAATTTTAAAGTTATATTGCAAAGTTAATAAAAAGGGTTTTCTTATAAAAGTTTTTAATATTAAAAGTTTTATTTTATTTATCTTTAAAAGTTATTATGTTAAAAAGTGAAAAATAGATTTAAGAAAAAAGAGTTGAAGGCTTAAAAAGATTAAATTTAAAGATTTATTTTTATTTTGAGGATTATGTTAAAGATTAACTTAAAAGAAGGAAAAAAGTTTAAAGATTTTCATATTAGTAAAAAAAATTCAGTTTTAAAAGAGTTTTTATTATTATTTAAAAAAATGATTTTAATCTTAGTATTTTAATAAAAGTTTTTATTATTAAAAAAAGTTTTACTAATTTAAAAGGGTTTTAACAAAAAGTTTTTAATTCAGTTAGTTATATTTTATTAAAAAAAGGAGATTGATATTTTAAGAAAAAAAGAAGTTATGTTTTTATTAAAAAGGTTATTTAAAAAACTCTAAATCTTATTATTTAAGAATTAGTTATAAACAGATTTTAATTATTTAAAAAAGAATTAAGATTAAATTAATTAAAATAAACCAGGTTTATTATTGAATTAACGGAGGGATAAGGTGTGACGAGGAGTTGTTGTCAATGTATTTTGTCATCGTATGTACTCAATTGATTTGGTGGATGCATAGTGTTTTGATCATTGTAACGTTGTATTTATCGCTGTATATAATTTTGATGCAGCGAGAAACCTGGAAGAATTCTATTATGTCATTGGTAATACATACTCTAAGGAGCAGGTGTTAGAGATAGAGTCCTCTGTGTTGAATCTCTTCGTGAGGGTCATAGTAGTGGCATGGGTGGAGAAAAACTTCCATGATTTGATATAATTTTGATATTTGAACACTTGGATTGATCCATTTCTTTTAGGTTTGAATTTTCTTGTAGATCTAATGTACGAATACTTGGATAGTATAATGGTTCTTTGTAATTTTGGCATTTTGAAAGCATAGAAAGAATAATGAGACTCTTCATGGATTTTGAACTTTGGAACTGGTTTGAGCTTGTAATGGTGATGCAAAGTTGGATGAGAAATGAATTCAGCCTATGTGACCTTTTTAAGTTTGTAACGTCTGTGCAAGGTCTTGTAATTTGCAGCATAAACAACCTTGAATTCAATTACTGCCCACGCCTATAATGTAATGATAGCTTAGGTATATCTTGACTCCTTCCAAGCATAGTTTTTTTCTTTTTTTAGGAAACTTATGGTGATTTGCCATTGGAAAATCCCCCTAACCCTTTGGGAACTTAATAACCTCAAATAGCTTCTGTGGTTTGTGACGGGGAATTGAATGCAACGAACAACCCCTCTTTCCTTAAATCTTCTTCTTAATAGTTTGATTAAACATATTTCCAAAATGGCTCTTGAATCCTTATGACTTGAACTAGGTTACCAATACTATCACACTTGCGAATTTACAAAGATACTCTTGACAACTTGATCATTTATCATACCATGGCCAACACTTGACGACGAAACTTGCTCCCAAACATAGCCTTGAGAGTTTAATTGTAGTTTCCCACCTTCATTTGCGGCACATTCCTTATGCCTTTGCAACATGAATGGTCATTCTTCAAGTTTGCACCAAATCTTGAAACTGATCCAATTATGTAGCTTGCGCAAGTGATCACGTCATGACTACTTAAATATGAGAATGAGGGCACATCTCTCCTTTATCTCCTCTTGAAATTGCCGTACCTACACAAACTGGTTAGTGATAAAAAAACACACAAAGACCTAAAGATGCTATGCAAAGAACAAGGGATCTTAGGGTAAAAAATTAGGGTGTGACAGATGCCCCTATTTAAGTTTCTTCTATCCGGAGATATGGAGATTGAAATCTTCGTCTCGACGAGATAAGAGAGTCTTAAATACAAACATGCACAATTTTTGGCCCTAAGATGCCGCCAAATGCTCATGCCATGGTATGAAATGATATGAAATGCAAGACAAAGATCCTGTGAGGAATAATGTCACAGGGGATAACTGACGCTAAAACACAAAGAGAGAAAGACCCGACGAGGATGACTCAGCGAGACAAGACTCCAAGGGGAAAGATCTAACTCCACGGGGGGAAAGAGGCTACCAACTGGCAATCACAAGGTGTCTTAAGCATAGGGTGATTAACTCGTGGCGAAGTCTTCTAAACAAAATCTAACTTACAGAACCTGCTATCGTTGTCGATCATGGGAATTTCACAAGATATCAACTGGAGGAGTCTATTGTTGAGACTTAGAATCTCTTCTGAGAATACCTTTTGCCAAGGTTTTATTGAAGAATGTGTCCGTTATCAAAATGTTGAGGAAATCTGCTGAGAAAAATGACTGTCTGTCAAAGTTTGAAGTTAACCAGGGAATCTTCTGCCGAGATCCTGGAAAGAAACTACTGTTTGTCGAAGTCTGCTGGAGATCTACTGCTGAGAATAACCAGAGAATTTAATATGGAATACCTACTGCAGAGGTCTTCTGGAAATCTTCTGCCGAGAATAACCATGGAAATACCTACTGCCGAGGTCTTCTGGAAATCTACTGCCGAGAATAACCAGAAAAAAAACCTTATGATAATCAAGCAATATGTTTAAAGGATAATAAACTTCCCCTCGTCTCGGGTCAGGAGCCACAGACTGGTCTCAGTTTCTTCTTTAATCAAGCATTTCGCTTGAAAAGGATAAAAATAAACCTCCCATAGTCTCGGGTCATAAGCCACGGACTGGTCTCGGTTTCTTCTTTAATCAAGTAATTCACTTGAAAAGGGTAAAAATAAACCTCCCCTAGTCTCGGGTCATAAGCCACGGACTGGTCTCAGTTCCTTCTTTAATCAAGCATTTCACTTGAAAAGGGTAAAAATAAACCTCCCCTAGTCTCGGGTCATAAGCCACGGACTGGTCTCAGTTCCTTCTTTGGGGATAGAATATTTACTACCGGTTTACTGGGTAGTCCTCAAAGAAAATATTACCTACTACCGATTTATTGGGTAGTCAGCAAAGAAAAAGATTGTCTGCTACCGATTTACTAGGTAGTCTATAAAGAAAATATTACTCGCTACTGGTTTACTGGGTAGAAAAATATTACATGCTACCGATTTACTGGGTAGAAAAGATTGTCTGCTACCGATTTACTAGGTAGGAAAATATTACTTGCTACCGATTTACTGGATAGTCAATAAATAAAACATCTGCTACCGATTTATTGGGTAGTCGAAAAGTAATTCTGCTACCGATTTACTGGGTAGTCCACAGAGAAAATATTGTTTGCTACCGATTTACTGGGTAGTCCATAAAGAAAGTATTGTCTGCTACCGGTTCACTGGGTAGTCAGCAAAGAAAATATCATCTACTACCGATTTACTGGGTAGTCAGCGAAAAAGATTATCTGCTACCGATTTATTGGGTAGTCCATAAAGAAAAGATTATCTCCTGGGGATAGTCAAATTACTTTGAGGAGACTGCCATTTGTCATCCGAATATAAAACCTGAGAACAAAACAAGTTGCTCAAATAAAGAGGCTGCCACTTGTCATCTGGTATGAATTCCACGAAAATGTTGTAATAATATTGTTGGAGAAATAATTCCTGTCTTCCATAGAGATCTTCGAATAAACTCTTCTTGGGGTGACAAAGTGCAAAATAAATGCACGCTCGATCTGGGTTCAACAGCTCAGAGATATCCAAAATTGTGATTGTCAGGGACCAAAGTTCGATCCAGGGAATAACTGGAAAGAAACGGTCAAACAAGACTCCATCCATTGAGGATTGAACTCAACAGGTTTATCCTTATCCAAAAATGGAAAAGAAAACTAAAGCAACCATCTTCCACGAGGATCGAACTCGATGGGGAATTAGAAAGAATGTGTTTTTCTGCCTAGGGCTGATGACTCTACTTGGAGGGAGTATACAAAACCCAGTCACTTGGGGATAAACACGACCAAAGTGACAGAACAACAAATAACACAAAACACAAGATGCAAAATGCGTACATTCCATGGATCTACATGCAAGGATGCCATGCTATGCTTATGCTTATGCTGACAAAACAACAACAAGAAGCAAACAGGAGACAAAAACAAGCATCTCGATACGGATACTCGGCCAATCTTTGCAATATAAGAAGCATCACTGGGGATGAAAGGAAATCCATATACGGAAACATGTCCCACTTCAAAGCTTCAAACTTTCTCCGGGGAAAAGAGAGAACTCCACTTGGGATGAACATCGTGACTTCACTTAGGATTATCAAGATGAGCCTTGTGAGTCTGTTGGGGATGAGAAAGATTCATTGGGAACGAATCAAACTCATGATCGAAAAGACTTCATGGGGATGAAATAAATATCCACTGCGAACTGACGTAGTCTGAATGAAAGTTGTGACTGGATAAAATAAATATCCGCTTCATCGGGGAAGCTCGGATCAATAGTTGAAATGTCGGAGATAAAACTTCGAGAGGATGAAATAATTATCTGCCTTCACTGGAGAAGATTGATATAGTCTGATGAGGAGTGAAATAAACACTCGCTCCGCTGGGGAAGGTCGAAATTATAAGAAAATCCACTGAGGATTCTTGGGTTGCCGACTGGGGAAATCTTGCATCAAACGTGTCATAACTCTTTGAATTAGAGGTTTACTGGGGAATAGTCGTGACTACCTGAAGTAAAACTTACTGGAGAGTTGCTACATTACCGGGGATAGAAACTCTTTGAGCCATGAGTGAATAAAGTCGTGAGACTGATGTAACTCTGTATTGATAACCTGCATAGTAGTTGTCATTTTGAACAACAATTATTGTGGATGGATGAAAAGTAATCTTCATTTCTCGAAACGCTTCAGATCACTTAGTTTATGAGAAGAAGTTATCCCAAAAGGATTTTACAGAAAACTTGGCGTCCAACTGTTCCAATGTTTTCAAACTCTTGGAGAGATTTCCCAGATCTCGACATAACTGCCCCAGATTGACGGTATTCTGTACAACTGAATCTTCAAGTTCAGAGAGATTTATTAAATCTCGACGTAACTTCCCCTGATTAATGGTGTTCTGAGTCTTTAATCTTGTTCTTCAGACTGTGGAGAGATTTACTAAATCTCGACGTAACTGCCCCAGATTGACGGTGCTCTGTATAACCGAGTCTTCAGGCTTCCCCTTTGGGGTCAGAATGTGAAAGAAACAACTGGGAAACCACTTGCCCCTGCTCAGCAAGGTCTTCAGGTGACGTGCCCCTGGATACTATCATCTCCTTGAAACAGTACTAAATTTTAGCTCATCAATGCCACACGTATGTTAATTTCTACGATGTCAAGCAATGTTAGCAAGTGGAAAATGTTAATTCTGAAACAGATAATGCAACGTATGTTTGTTTTGAAAAGTTATTTAAAAATATTTTGGTGGTTGAACAACCGATTTTATAATGCCAAGACAAATTTGAGCATAGCTCATGGGAGTCAGGAAACGATGTCTCAATGAGTATGCTTTTGAAATAAACCCTGCTTCAACTAGGTCTTTTGAGGGTTGTATTATGGATTGGTTCACGGTTAAAGAAACAAAAGACATAAGGCTCAAACTGTGTTTATGCCCACCCAATCTTCGTGATATTTACTCCTTTTTTTTAAATTACCCTGCCCCAGGTTAAGAATGAGGTTTTTTTTATTTGTAGAAGAAAACTACTACTTCAAAGGCTCAAAAGGGTTAACTAGGGTTTATCGCCTTATATCTCCGTTGTTTAGGATTTTGAAACAACGCCTTATATCACTAGCAGAGTTTTATTCAAAAGCATACAACAAGAGATATTCCGTTTGATTTCGTCATCCTACTTTCAATTCTCTGCCGAGGCAAGAGATTGGGCAACATTGGCATTATAAAAATAGAAAAAAAGCATTTTAAAACGAGTGAAACGAATGGATTTCTTCAAGACAAACATTATTATTGCATTAATTATTCAAAATAACAAGTTCTTACACGCAAATAACAAATGCATTAACAAACAAGGAGCATTACATGCGAAAAGCAGTAAATCAACTAAAGCTTTGAGGAGATTGTCTCAGTCTGAGCTTATGGTTTTCACATTAGGTGCAGAGTCTCCAAAAGACAAGACACCAAGTCGCATTAGCCTTTGTACTTCATGTTTCAAAGGAAAACAGTCCTCGATGTCGTGTCCGGGCGTACCTTGATGGAAAGCACAATGAGCCTCAGGTTTATACCACCACGGGATATTCTTCGGGGTGGCTGGCGGAGCTCGTGTCTGCACCATATTCCTTTGTATCAAAAACAGATACAATTTTGCATAGGTCATCAGGATCGGATCAAACTGTCTTTGAACACGGTTTTGATTATTGAATGACAGACGAGCTTGTGGTTGATGAGCAGTAGCGTTGGTAACGGAAGATATAGCTGCGATATGTTGAGGTTGCTGATACCTTCTTCTTTTTTTCGTCCTTGATGCACAACACTTACTTCATGTTCCCTCTTTTTTTCAAAATTAATTTCGTACTTCTTGGCATTGCGGGAAACATTTCCTTCTTTAACCAATCTTCCTTCGCGGATTCCTTCTTCCAAACGCATCCCCATATTTACCATCTCAGTGAAATCTCTAGGGGAGCTTGCCACCATTCTCTCATAGAAAAATGGGCTCAGTGTTTTCAGAAAAATTATGCTCATCTCTTTCTCCTCCAAAGGTGGAGTAACTTGAGCAGCTAGTTCATGCCAATGCTGGGCGTACTCCTTAAAATTTTCTCTTTCCTTCTGGGCCATGGCTCTCAACTGGTCTCTATCTGGTGCCATGTCGACATTATATTTATATTGCTTGATAAAAAGCTCACAGAGGTCATTAAAACTGCGGACCTTTGACCTATCTAGCCCCTTGTACCACTTGAGGGCTGCACCAGTCAAACTATCCTGGAAATAATGTATCAATAGTGGGTCATCATCCTTATGAACAAACATTTTCCGGGCATACATAACTATGTGATTATGTGGGCAAGAATTTCCTTTATACTTCTCTAAATCGGGGAGTTTGAACTTTGGAGGAACTTTAACATTAGGAACCAAGCATAACTCATAGGCACTCTTCCCGAACAGCTCTTTCCCACGAAGGGCCTTGATTTCTTTCTTCATTTCTAGAAATTGGTCTTGGAAATCATCCATTCGTTCTTCCATTCCAATACTTTCACTAGGAGTAGCATGGAACACGGGTTCTTCTAGATGAAAAGGAGTAGCATTTACCACGGGTGGTGGCACAGTCAATACAGCAGTTATAACAGGGACCTGAGACGCCGGTGGGTGGTATCCTGCTTGAGTGAAATTAGGAGGCATTCCCCACGGGAAACCAAAAGGCATAGAATACTGAACTTCACTTGTAGTGGGAACCACTGGGATCGGTGCAGATATCATTATAGTTCCTTGCTCTGGCACATTATATGATGACTGATTCTGAGAGCCATCAATGTTTCCATCATCCCATTGATCTTCTCCATATTTCCTTTCAATGTTGAAACCTCTTCCCGAAGTGCTCTGTTTTCCTGCTCGAGTTGATCCATTCTTTTCTTGCGACTGGCTCGAGTATCATATCGATGATTTGGAGTCTGAGAAGAGAGACACGAATGAGAACCAGGAATGCAAAGGAATGCAAATGCAAATGATGCAACAAGATTCATGGAACTCGGCTATTTATAATCATCAAGGAATATCAAAAGCCTCGTCTTAATAATTATTAAAAAAATGGTTACAGTCATTAGTACCGGAATACTAAATGATTGGTTTAATACAAAAATTAAAACGCGTATGTACTCCTTACAACAGTCATAACGTAAAGCTAAATAAAAGCTAATAATGATGGATCTAAGGAGACTCTTCCAACGGTCTTTTTTTAGTCCTTTGGCTTCTTCCAATTGAGCTTCTTCTAGAAGTGTTGACTGAAGATTAGAACGGAATAAGACGTCTTGGACCTTTCCTTTCTTGCAAGCGATAGCTTCTTTCCAATATATCCTCCTTTCGTAGTTATCTTGGCTTGAATATGAACCTAAGATAGGAAATGAACTTTTGTCCTGAAATAGTAACTTGGTCAGCTAAGAATATTCTTCATAAGGTGTCACCAACTAGTCCTCAGGAATAATGGTAGGCGGCAGTAGAATAAATTTTTATCTTGTCTTGAGTTCTTCTTTGTCTGAACGCAAGGTCTCCAATCTCCTTAGATCGTCCAAGTTATGATTATTGTAAGAGTACTTCAACGTTTTTTTTCAAGAGTCTATGATATTCTTACGATGTTTACAAATGAGACTAAGTTCCATGAATCTTTATGATATGATGCTAATGCAACACAAAGGCAAAGCGCAAAACACAGAGCACACATAAGCAAACAAAAAGTCCTAGGTTCAAAGGAGCGTGAATGGAGTCAAGGTCTACCCATCCCATAAGGTAGTATGGTTTCAAATGTACCTGCCGAACGGGTTCTAAAAGTTCCCAGAGTCTACGACCCATCTTTCGGATATTATCGACTTCCCAAATCACTTGGTATTCAATAATATTCTCAAGAGGATCTCGTCCGAGTGTAGTATCGCGTGACAACTATTTGGAAATAAACTCCCGCATAGTCACTGCACTACATTCTAAAAGGCCAAGTGGGTTTAAAGGTGCTACGGTCCTCAGTCTTAAGGGTTCTTGGTCGAAGTTAATACCGTTTTCACGAATGAACTCGTTCAAACAATATTAAGTTCAAAAGAACCTAAACTGAGCGATGATTTTCTCAATTTGACTTTTCAGGAATCGACTCCGTCAAAGTACCCTTGACCATATCATCTCCTATAATTATACTCATGTTCGGGTCTAGGACTCCTCACCACTCAAGAATCCCTTCAAACAGCAAAACAAATATATATAACAGATAAAAATAAGATCAAGTTAGGGGGAACCCTCTTATGAGGAGTTAGATCTGTCCCCAGTGAAGTCGCCATTTCTGTCGCGGTGAAAATTGGATACCATAGTTATGTGTTAACTAGGATCGCATTTTTTAATGTCACCACCGGTCTTTGATTTTATCCAAGGGAAGGGAGAAAAAACCGAATACCCACAATGCAATGCAAATGCACTAAGATTCTAAGTTCGGGGGTTGGTTATACCTAGGAAAGGTGTTAGCATCCTAGATATCTGTAGTACTCTACAGGAACCTCTTGATTCATTTTATATTATCTGTTATTCGTTTTGCTAAGGGTTTAGGGGGTAGGTGACTTATTATTTTTAATCCTAAGTGTGCTCGACAAGATATCGCATCTTGTGCCTACATATCCTGTCAGGAGGGAATCAGAGCACTTGTAGTTCCTTATTTAAGGATACTAAATATTTTAAAGGTTTAGGAGAGGAAGATGAGTCATCATCTTAAGAAAGACCACCACAGTTTTGAAAATGTTTGTATTTTTGTGGGGTATGGGATTGTATGTCCCTTTCTTTGAGATGATTAACATCTAATTCTCTTGTGTGGAGAATTAGGTAGGCTAAAGTTTGATTAAATAATCAAAATTGTGGGGGACTAACCTAGGAAATCTATCCTAAGTTGTCTAATAAACTTATCTTAAGGGTATCGATTATGATGCAAATGATGTGCACCATGCACAATAACATGGTTATCATGCATGGAATTTTCCTTTGGATATTTATGCGATTAGTTTATATTATTTAGGCGAGGGTGCTAGCAAAGTGATGCTAGACTTGTGTCCAGTGATCGGTAGGTCGAATGCGATGCCCTAAGGCGATCGACTTATATAGGTAGAAAATGGGCTCGACGTTGGATCGAGAAATTTTTATATTTTTGAAAGGGTTTAGACGTGCAAGCATAAATCAAGTAGAGGCATAAACAAACAAATAAGGCAAAACATTCGACCACTCACGAACCTATGACTAAGCATGTTGAAAGATCCGGGGACGATTTTGTAAAAGATGTTTGATTCCTGTAGGGGGATTAATAGAAGACTTATTTTATCTTAGGATTTATGTTAAGGATTATTTTTAATTAAAAGTTAAAGTTTTCTTATTAATAAAAAAAAAGTTTTAGTTATTTAAAGTTTTTTATTATTTTAGTTTTTATATTAATAGAGTTAATAAAAAAAGGTTTTCTTATTAAAAGTTTAATTATTTCAAAGTTTATTATATTTTAATTTTAAAGTTATATTGCAAAGTTAATAAAAAGGGTTTTCTTATAAAAGTTTTTAATATTAAAAGTTTTATTTTATTTATCTTTAAAAGTTATTATGTTAAAAAGCGAAAAATAGATTTAAGAAAAAAGAGTTGAAGGCTTAAAAAGATTAAATTTAAAGATTTATTTTTATTTTGAGAATTATGTTAAAGATTAACCTTAAAAGAAGGAAAAAAGTTTAAAGATTTTCTTATTAGTAAAAAAAAATCAGTTTTAAAAGAGTTTTTATTATTATTTAAAAAAATGATTTTAATCTTAGTATTTTAATAAAAGTTTTTATTATTAAAAAAAGTTTTACTAATTTAAAAGGGTTTTAACAAAAAGTTTTTAATTCAGTTAGTTATATTTTATTAAAAAAAGGAGATTGATATTTTAAGAGAAAAAGAAGTTATGTTTTTATTAAAAAGGTTATTTAAAAAACTCTAAATCTTATTATTTAAGAATTAGTTATAAACAAATTTTAATTATTTAAAAAAGAATTAAGGTTAAATTAATTAAAATAAACCAGGTTTATTATTGAATTAACGGAGGGATAAGGTGTGACGAGGAGTTGTTGTCAATGTATTTTGTCATCGTATGTACTCAATTGATTTAGTGGATGCATAGTGTTTTGATCATTGTAACACTGTATTTATCGCTGTATATAATTTTGATGCAGCAAGAAACCTGGAAGAATTCTATTATGTCATTGGTAATACATACTCTAAGGAACAGGTGTTAGAGATAGAGTCCTCTGTGTTGAATCTCTTCGTTAGGGTCATAGTAGTGGCATGGGTGGAGAAAAACTTCCATGATTTGATATAATTTTGATATTTGAACACTTGGATTGATCCATTTCTTTTAGGCTTGAATTTTCTTGTAGATCTAATGTACGAATACTTGGATAGTATAATGGTTCTTTACAATTTTGGCATTTTGAAAGCATAGAAAGAATAATGAGACTCTTCATGGATTTTGAACTTTGGAACTGGTTTGAGCTTGTAATGGTGATGCAAAGTTGGATGAGAAATGAATTCAGCCTATGTGACCTTTTTAAGTTTGTAACGTCTGTGCAAGGTCTTGTAATTTGCAGCATAAACAACCTTGAATTCAATTACTGCCCACACCTATAATGTAATGATAGCTTAGTCATATCTTGACTCCTTCCAAGTAGGCATGGCAAGAAAACCCGGGCCCGTCGGGGCCTACCCGGACCCTGCCCGAAATTAATGGGGGAAACCTGATTTTATTGGGTGCGGGTGCGGGTAAAACTCGGTTTGTAATTGTGGGTGCGGGTGCGGGGGCGGGGGGATGCTACTACCCACCCGCACCCGCCCCCGCCCCCGCCTGGTCTTATAATATTTACTTTAATACCCATATTTAAATTATTTTATATCACATTTATTCACTTTTGAAGAAGTAATTAAAAATTCTCATTAGTCATTTCTCACTATTCACTCAAACTCACATCTTTAGAAACGAGTTTATTATTAAAATGGTTAAGTTTTCAATAAAATTGTTAATTTTTATTACTATTTAAAAATTTTTTTTTTTTTGCGGGTGGGGGCGGGTGCGGGTGCTGGCAAACCCGTTTCTATCGGGGGCGGGTCTGGGTGGTAAATTTTCACCCCCGACTGGATTTAGGGTCGGGGGCGGGTCTATAACAGGGAGGCGGGTGCGGGTGCGGGGCTAGCTAAACCCGCCCCCGACCCACCCCGTTGCCATGCCTACTTCCAAGCGTAGTTTTTTTCTTTTTTTAGGAAACTTATGGTGATTTGCCATTGGAAAATCCCCCTAACCCTTTGGGAACTTAATAACCTCAAATAGCTTCTGTGGTTTGTGACGGGGAATTAAATGCAACGAACAACCCCTCTTTCCTTAAATCTTCTTCTTAATAGTTTGATTAAACATATTTCCAAAATGGCTCTTGAATCCTTATGACTTGAACTAGGTTACCAATACTATCGCACTTGCGAATTTACAAAGATACTCTTGACAACTTGATCATTTATCATACCATGGCCAACACTTGACGACGAAACTTGCTCCCAAACATAGCCTTGAGAGTTTAATTGTAGTTTCCCACCTTCATTTGTGGCACATTCCTTATGCCTTTTGTAACGCCCCGATTTGTTTAACTCTATTTATTTATTTCATTTATTTGAATTTTGTGAAATGTGTGAATTTATGGTATTATACTGCTAATTGGTTAATTTCTCAGATAGATAAAATATTTGTATTAAATTATTATTTCTTTTCAACTTTTATTTCCGAAATATATTTCATCGGTATGCTTATGTGTTATCGCATTTTGAGAGCGTTTGGGAGATATTTGAGCGTAAGGGCAAAATGGTCATTTTGGGTAGTTAGATATTTTGTTATAAATAGAAATAGAGAGAGAGAGAGAGAAATAGAAAGAAAAGAAAAAGAAGAGAAAGAAAAGGAAAAGAAGAGAAAAGAGAGGAAAGAAAGGGAGAAGAAGAAAAGAGGGGAAAATCCAAGATTCTCCGTTTCACTCGCGATTAATCGGGTAAGGGTGAGAAGTTTCAATTATATCTTGCTTGTGTATGTATATGTGTTGTTTGTTGTAATTGTTTTTGTTGTTTCGCGACTTTTCGTATCGATCCAAATTAGGAGCAATTGATAGAAATCGATGTTTTCACGGATGAAATTCGATATAAACCGCGTAGAATACTCGTTGATTATGTCTAAACATGTTTCGGTTGTTCTGGTATGAATTAGAAGGGTTTGGGTGGTAAAAATGGTGTATTTTGGTCCCATATGACCTAGGTTGACGCTGCTGCGAATTCTGGGTTTCGCGGGTTCGCCTAGCGAGTCCCAGCGAAGGAACGGGCGAACGTTCGCTAGAAGGTTCGCCTAGCGAACTTTATGACTGTTTTCCACTGCCTTGGTTCGCTAGGGTTCGCCTAGCGAATACTGGAGCGAACATGATATTTTCCAATTTTGTTTTCGTCGTAATTTTCAAACCGTAAGTCCGTTTTGGTCGCCGTTCGAAGCGTTGGAAAGCTAATGAAATATCCTTTCTTTTAAAAATGGTTTGGAGGTCATTAGATGATTTATTTAAGTCGTAGTTTTGAAAAAGTGTTGGATTAGACTTCGAGGCGAGATTAATGATGTTGATGTGTGGTAAAAATACATTGTTTGATTGAATATCAATGTATGTTGTTATGATGTGTCGTGGGTAGCCTTTGTGGTGTGAATCCCTTGTGGAAGTCATTGTGATTTGTATGATTGTTGTGGTAGGTGATGAAATGCATTGTTTGAATTGTTTTCAATGCATGGATATGATGATGTGTATATTGGTTGTGTAACATACAATGTGGCATTGATATTAATGTGTATGCCTTGTATGATGTTGAGTAATGATAGTGCATGTGATGATATGTTGTGATGATAAAGTGTGGCCGAAAGGCAAATGAATGTGATATGTTGTAATTGGTTTTATATGCATGTTTATGATTACATGTATGTGTGAAAATGAATTGCTTACGTGAAGTTCAATGTATGCTAATTGGTGGCCGTATGGCAAGAAAATGCATTGTTGGATTGATTTCTAATACATAAATAAAGATGGTGAAATAATTCATATTGATGAATTGTATGTGATTGTAAGAGATGAATGCATGACAATGTTTGTATACATGTATGCATTATAAGAATGTCTTGAGTCATTTTGTATGTGAAGCATAATGATGTGCATTCTTGTGTTGAGTGATTCTAATGAGAATCCGTTGTAACGTTGTGTGCCCATGTGGGGTGTGAGCGATGATTACAAGCGATCGTGTGCCCGTGTGGGGTGTGAGCGATCCAGAAACGTCGTGTGCCCATGTGGGGTGTGAGCGACGGATTGGTTCCTGAGGGAATCTGCTATAACGTCGTGTGCCCATGTGGGGTGTGAACGATGATTATAGACGGTCGTGTGCCCATGTGGGGTGTGAGCGATCGGGTCGTGTGCCCGTGTGGGGTGTGAACGATCCATAAACGTCGTGTGCCCGTGTGGGGTGTGAGCGACGAGGAACATCGTATGCCCGACGGGGAGTTACATTGGTAACGAGCGATGGTTCCAATAAGTTCCTGAGTGAACTTGTGATGATTGAGTCGGTACCGCATTGCATTTGCATAGAGTCGTGAGTCGGTCTCTATGATTTGCATTTATCATCTCTGTATTTGTGCATTGATGAATAAACATAAATATGTATGTTTATGTGGAGTGATAAGAATTGTGGAAGTGTGCATGATGAATATGCTTGGTTTTGTACATATATACATTGTGATGTATATGAGTGAGTTGTGATGAATTGTGGTGAGAATTGTGAATGGATGCATTATGTGTGGAAAATCATGATTTGATTTATTATGGGTGATATGTTGTATTTGTGGCATGCTATATGTGTTAGTATGTGATGGTATGGGTGAGATGATTTATACATGTGTTTGAATGTGTGTTTGCATATTATTATACAATCTTGATTTAGTTGTTATTTCTCACCCTTCTGCTGTTTTATGATGCTCTATGAGGCATTGCAGATTAGAGTTGCTGGAGGTCTTTTGTGGAGACTAGCCCTCCGTTCTGTTGTCGGTCTTGGTGTCTGCTCTAATACGTAGCACGGGAGTCGGGGAAATGATTATGTTATTTATGTATATAATTGTTGAATATATTTGGTATTACCTTTATAAGGAAAAGTTTCCCAATTGAGGGTAATCTATTTTACGCTATGTATCAAACTTATGAGCAGGGATGATGTTTTGTTTATTTAAATGTGACATCCTTGTTTCTGTCGGAAAAATAAATTTTTAGTTACTCTGATTTTAAATTGTGTATTATTTATTCGCGATGGGAATTGGGGTGTTACATAAGTGGTATCAGAGCAGGTCGGTCCGTCCGGCCAAGTTGTTGAGTCAGTTGGTGTGACAGTTGAATACTATTGATGTTGTTGGTCCCTTAGTACGTGATATGTGTGTGGAGCACTGTCGGTACTTTCTGGTTTCCTAATCTTTTTTCCTCGGGTGTTAGAATGAGATAAGTGGGGGAGAAGCTGGTACTTCTCCAAGTTGCTTCGGTTGTGGAGCGTTGGCTCAGTGTGTTGTGAATTGCAAGATTGTAAGTGTTGTTAGGACAGTGTTGTTCCTGATTCCGGAGGGAATGTGGAGGTAAGGGTTATGTCGACTAAGGATTGGTGCCTTAGTTAGTTTCGTGCATGAGATGTAAGGAATGCTATTATAGTTTGGTGAAGACGGTTTATGCCCCATCATGATTGTCGGCTGTCTATTGACAAATTGAGGAACTGATCACCCTTAATTTCTTGTTGATAGTAGACGGGAATTATGTTGGATGGAATAGAGGGTCTTTCCGGCTTGGATAGTGTGTGCCATGAATTATTTGGAATTGAGAAAATGATTACGGATTGCTTTGATGAGTTGATGAAGACTCTTATACAGGAAGATGAGACGGATTAGAGGTTTTTGGTATGTTGGTCAAGTTGGGAAGTCATTGGGAAAGAACGATTGGGTATTGTTAAAGGTTGTTCTCAGAGAGTAGAGTGTGAACTCAAATTGGATGAAGGTAAGGATTTGAGGTTGAATCTGCTAAGTAAGTAAAAGAACTTTTAGGAGGTGAAACTAAGATGTTGTTATGTTTATGACAATAGTTTTCTAGAAATTGGCAGAAGGACACAGCGAGGAGCTACCGGTTGTGCGTGATTTTCAGATGTATTCCCAGATGGAATATTGGATGTTAGTATTAGAAGTACCCGGACTGATAGAGCAGTTGGAAGATTTATTGGAAAGGAGAGTTGTGAGGCCAAGTGTGTCATCTTGGAGAGCTCCAGTATGGTTAGTAACAAAAAAGAGGGATGATTGAATGGAATAACAAGCAATATGATGGTATTGGTATTAGGGTTATGGAAAGTGAAACTTAGAGTTCTTGAGAGGTTTGGAGTCTTTGGATTTTAGAGCATTAATGGAAATTTTGAGAAAACCTTAAGTGTGGATGTACTATTTGAGAGTTCTTTTGGGATGGTTGTTGCTACACGTGGGGATTTATGGAATTTGAACTGTTAAGAGAAGAAATTGTGTATGGATTACTAACAGTTGATTAAGGTAACGATTGAGAATAAGTGTCCACTTTCATGAATAGATAACTGGAATGGTTTGGTTGAGTTTGAGTGAAATCGCAATTGGATGGAATGTTTGATAAGAGTGGTGAATGGTGTGAGTTGAGGCTTTGATTGATTTAATGTGAGTCTGGATAAGTTTGAATGAGGTTTGGTTTGTTTGGGCATTACAACATGCAGTGATGTTGTTCGGTGATAGTAATGCGCCTGTAATATTTGTGGAGTAGAGGAATCGTACCTTCCATATTTATGTGGGTTTGAAAATGTTTTGGGTTAAAAAATGTGGATTTTGGGGTTTCAAACAGCACAGTAAAATTCTGGGTTTTCGCAGGTTTGCCTAGCGAACCAGTTGGCGAAGGTCAGTGAAGGTTCGCTGAGTTGTTCGCCTAGCGAACTTTGGGTGTTTTTGGCTCTGTTTGGTTCTGACTTGGTTTGCCAAGGGGTTCGCGGAGCGAACGGCAAGGCGAGGGTTCGCTAGAAGGTTCGCCTAGCGAACATGGCAGGTTGTCCCATTTTGTTTCCTTTATAACTTTTGATTGGTGACTCGGATTGAGGCACGGTCGGATGATTGGAATTCCTGATTAGTTATGACTTTGGCTCGAATTATCCTATTGGTAAAGTTTATGTCGTGCGTGATGAGTTAAGTCGAAAGTTTTACTTATGTCTGCTTTGATGGTTAAAAATTGGGAACTTTTGGGAGGATTTAGAGAATTGGGTTGGTGTGTGAATTGACGTCTGATAGTGTGCGGTTGGGTATATTAACAGTGATTTTTGGTGAAAATGAGAAAGAGTTAGACTTTGGACGTGAAATTGGTAATTGTGATGGTTACGAGTAATTAGAGTGCACAGCGGATGCATGGTGTGGCACAATTTGTACTTGCGTGTGGGACTTGTAAGAGTTCATAGGTTGAACATTGGGAACATGTAGGAGTGAGGCGGCCATTGGATGTTTTAGAATGGAAGTGTTAGGTGAAAGGTTCAAATGTTATCCATGGGCTACTATGTAGATGGATGTTTGGTTGCATGTTCGATTGGTGAATCGTAGCACTGCTGTTGGTGTTCTGGTTTTGTTGATGTTGTTGAGACCTTGTGGTGTCGTGGGACTTTATGTTCTTGTTTGTGTTGTTGCCTCGTTTCCATGGTGATGGTTCGAGTGCGTGTAGCTAATTCCGGTGTGGGGAATTAAGGGAGTGTTACCTAGGGTAGGGTAACGATCTTGTTGTGTTTTGGTTCTAGAGTGAACCTGTGTGTTGGTATCTTTGGTTTACCTTGAATTCTGAGTTGGTCGTCAAGTGCATTGTATGGGCTTTGCATCTTGTCGTTGTTGTAGTTAGCAAGGTGGTTTTTCAGTTGTGTTATTCGTGGTGTGCCTTTTGTTGGCATGTTAGTTTGTTAGTCGGATGCGAGAGTCGGGTCCGGAGTTGTTCGTCTCAGTATATTTTCGAGGACGAAAATGTCTAAGTGGGGGAGAATTGTAACGCCCCGATTTGTTTAACTCTATTTATTTATTTCATTTATTTGAATTTTGTGAAATGTGTGAATTTATGGTATTATACTGCTAATTGGTTAATTTCTCAGATAGATAAAATATTTGTATTAAATTATTATTTCTTTTCAACTTTTATTTCCGAAATATATTTCATCGGTATGCTTATGTGTTATCGCATTTTGAGAGCGTTTGGGAGATATTTGAGCGTAAGGGCAAAATGGTCATTTTGGGTAGTTAGATATTTTGTTATAAATAGAAATAGAGAGAGAGAGAGAAATAGAAAGAAAAGAAAAAGAAGAGAAAGAAAAGGAAAAGAAGAGAAAAGAGAGGAAAGAAAGGGAGAAGAAGAAAAGAGGGGAAAATCCAAGATTCTCCGTTTCACTCGCGATTAATCGGGTAAGGGTGAGAAGTTTCAATTATATCTTGCTTGTGTATGTATATGTGTTGTTTGTTGTAATTGTTTTTGTTGTTTCGCGACTTTTCGTATCGATCCAAATTAGGAGAAATTGATAGAAATCGATGTTTTCACGGATGAAATTCGATATAAACCGCGTAGAATACTCGTTGATTATGTCTAAACATGTTTTGGTTGTTCTGGTATGAATTAGAAGGGTTTGGGTGGTAAAAATGGTGTATTTTGGTCCCATATGACCTAGGTTGACGCTGCTGCGAATTCTGGGTTTCGCGGGTTCGCCTAGCGAGTCCCAGCGAAGGAACGGGCGAACGTTCGCTAGAAGGTTCGCCTAGCGAACTTTACGACTGTTTTCCACTGCCTTGGTTCGCTAGGGTTCGCCTAGCGAATACTGGAGCGAACATGATATTTTCCAATTTTGTTTTCGTCGTAATTTTCAAACCGTAAGTCCGTTTTGGTCGCCGTTCGAAGCGTTGGAAAGCTAATGAAATATCCTTTCTTTTAAAAATGGTTTGGAGGTCATTAGATGATTTATTTAAGTCGTAGTTTTGAAAAAGTGTTGGATTAGACTTCGAGGCGAGATTAATGATGTTGATGTGTGGTAAAAATACATTGTTTGATTGAATATCAATGTATGTTGTTATGATGTGTCGTGGGTTGCCTTTGTGGTGTGAATCCCTTGTGGAAGTCATTGTGATTTGTATGATTGTTGTGGTAGGTGATGAAATGCATTGTTTGAATTGTTTTTAATGCATGAATATGATGATGTGTATATTGGTTGTGTAACATACAATGTGGCATTGATATTAATGTGTATGCCTTGTATGATGTTGAGTAATGATAGTGCATGTGATGACATGTTGTGATGATAAAGTGTTTCCAAAAGGCAAATGAATGTGATATGTTATAATTGGTTTTATATGCATGTTTATGATTACATGTATGTGTGAAAATGAATTGCTTACGTGAAGTTCAATGTATGCTAATTGGTGGCCGTATGGCAAGAAAATGCATTGTTGGATTGATTTCTAATACATGAATAAAGATGGTGAAATAATTTATATTGATGAATTGTATGTGATTGTAAGAGATGAATGCATGACAATGTTTGTATACATGTATGCATTATAAGAATGTCTTGAGTCATTTTGTATGTGAAGCATAATGATGTGCATTCTTGTGTTGAGTGATTCTAATGAGAATCCGTTGTAACGTCGTGTGCCCATGTGGGGTGTGAGCGATGATTACAAGCGATCGTGTGCCCGTGTGGGGTGTGAGCGATCCAGAAACGTCGTGTGCCCATGTGGGGTGTGAGCGACGGATTGGTTCCTGAGGGAATCTGCTATAACGTCATGTGCCCATGTGGGGTGTGAGCGATGATTATAGACGATCGTGTGCCCATGTGGGGTGTGAGCGATCGGGTCGTGTGCTCGTGTGGGGTGTGACCGATCCATAAACTTCGTGTGCCCGTGTGGGGTGTGAGCGACGGGGAACATCGTATGCCCGACAGGGAGTTACATTGGTAACGAGCGATGGTTCCAATAAGTTCCTGAGTGAACTTGTGATGATTGAGTCGGTACCGCATTGCATTTGCATAGAGTCGTGAGTCGGTCTCTATGATTTGCATTTATCATCTCTGTATTTGTGCATTGATGAATAAACATAAATATGTATGTTTATGTGGAGTGATAAGAATTGTGGAAGTGTGCATGATGAATATGCTTGGTTTTGTACATATATACATTGTGATGTATATGAGTGAGTTGTGATGAATTGTGGTGAGAATTGTGAATGGATGCATTATGTGTGGAAAATCATGATTTGATTTATTATGGGTGATATGTTGTATTTGTGGCATGCTATATGTGTTAGTATGTGATGGTATGGGTGAGATGATTTATACATGTGTTTGAATGTGTGTTTGCATATTATTATACAATCTTGATTTAGTTGTTATTTCTCACCCTTCTGCTGTTTTATGATGCTCTATGAGGCATTGCAGATTAGAGTTGCTGGAGGTCTTTTGTGGAGACTAGCCCTCCGTTCTGTTGTCGGTCTTGGTGTCTGCTCTGATACGTAGCACGGGAGTCGGGGAAACGATTATGTTATTTATGTATATAATTGTTGAATATATTTGGTATTACCTTTATAAGGAAAAGTTTCCCAATTGAGGGTAATCTATTTTACGCTATGTATCAAACTTATGAGCAGGGATAATGTTTTGTTTATTTAAATGTGACATCCTTGTTTCTGTCGGAAAAATAAATTTTTAGTTACTCTGATTTTAAATTGTGTATTATTTATTCGCGATGGGAATTGGGGTGTTACACCTTTGCAACATGAATGGTCATTCTTCAAGTTTGCACCAAATCTTGAAACTGATCCAATCATGTAGTTTGGGCAAGTGATCACGTCATGACTACTTAAATATGAGGATGAGGGCACATCTCTCCTTTATCTCCTCTTGAAATTGTCGTACCTATACAAACTGGTTAGTGATAAAAAAACACACAAAGACCTAAAGATGCAATACAAAGAACAAGGGATCTTAGGGTCAAAAATTAGGGTGTGACAGCACGGTTTTTAGTTCTTTTGTTGAATGTCCCGGGGAACAAGGACGGGATCCCCGGGGAACCGACGTTTGTCTCGGGGACATGGGTCGAATATCTCGGGGTCCTGCCCAACATCGCTCCTCGCGGAATCGCTGGTGGTTGCGGGATCGTGTTCCCCGACGTTCCCTCCTCACACTTTCACTTGATTAGCGGTGGAGGGGTGGATTTGATACGGGTCATCGAATTCACCATTTCCTTCTGCTTTTCAGGTAAATGGATGTGTTTCCCGTGGCCGAGGGATCTTTGGATAGTTACGACGGGCCTGACTCCCCTATGGCAGAGACAACCAGTGGCGGGGAGAGATCGCCCGACAAATGGGCCTGCGAGGAGGCCGTAAACATGATGTCTCTGTTCGTCGATGGGGACGAGGACGACATCTTCTACACCATCGAGCACCGTCTGGTGGGCTCGTCGAAGTCATGGAACATATTCAGTCCGAAGGCACATCATCGGATCTGCTCGACATACAGCGCGATGCGGTTTCTCGTCTATGAGTTTATGTTCGACGAGGCGGGGTGGCGTCTGCCTTTCACGGATTTCCAGCAGGCCGTATTTACCTGGCTGCGCTTGGCCCCTTCCCAGCTCCACCCCAACTCTCTTTCTTTCATTAGGGCCTTCGAGCTAGCGTGCAAATATCTACAGATCGGGGCGACGGTGCCCTTGTTTTTCCGCATTTTCCACCTTCAGCGACAGGCCGTCGACGGTAGGCACGGTTGGGTGTCCTTCAAACAGGTGAACAACCTGTTTCACACTTACCTGGACTCCGTGCGAGACTTCAAGTACCGGTATTACCTCGTGAGGCCGGTCACACTTGAGGCCGTAAACACAGTGTACCGTCGGGAGGTCGAGGAGGTAGATGGGCGGCGAGAGGAGGCCCTTGTGCCCAGGTTTCCGTTGTTCTGGACCGAAGAACACTTCAAGTATGGAACAGACAGTTACAAAGTCAGGCCTAGCCGTCTCGACGAGGGGGATCGCTTGGCTTACGAGCAGATAGTAGTGTTCCTCAACAGTTTTAATAGGGGCAAGTTCGTGACGATGGACGGGGAACTTGTCCGGGGGGACGACGGACAGGTGTTGGCGAAACATCGTCTGATCAATACGAGGGCCCTCCTCGAGACGTTCTCCGACGAGGATGCTCTCGAGCTGCTAGGTGGTGCCATCCTCTTCGACTTACTCTTTCTTCGTATATTGACCTCCGGTTTACTGACATGTTTATTTTATTTTTGCAGGAAAGATGTCGAATATTGAGGAGTGCTTCAAAAAGCTGAAGGCTAGCCGTCCTGCGAAGAAAGGAGGAAAGAGTCGTGTCGAGCAGCTTTGGGTACATATCCCCGCTCTCCCTCAGACTGTCGGGGGTTCCTCTGGCTCTCACCAGGACAGTGATTCTCCCAGCCCTCAGGGTTCCCCAAAGAGGCGGCGTGTTGTGGACTCAGTGGCCATCGACCTTACCGAGAACGAGAGTCCTCCTTCCGTGAAATTTGTGCTCCCGCCTTGTCACTTGAGGCCTAACTTTTTCACGGGGAAAAACTCCTTGTGCGTGGGCACCCCCGAAGCTCAGGAAATCTTAGGTATCGACGAGGTCTCTCGGAGGAGGGCGCTGGTGGATGATGTGTCCGCCGTTATGCGGGTTTGTGCAGCTGCACTGGTGCTGAACAATGAGGCGTGCCTCGAAGGCGAGCTGAACAAGTTGCGAGAGAGTTTCCAGTCCATCTCGGCCGAAATGGAGAAGGTGGGCAAAGAGTTGGCTGACTGTAAAAACCAAAACCAGGCCCAAGTCGAGCTTCAACAGAGATTGGAGGAAAAGTTGAAGAGTGCCGAGGAGGAGCGGAAACGTCTCGTCGGCATTGAAGAGGAGAGGGATCGTCTCTTGGCGAGGAACGCTGAATTGGAGGAGGTTGTCCGCCCAGCTGAGGAGGAAACCGAGGAGGACAGGCTACTGACTTCGCGGGCAGCACTGATAGCGAAGCTCCGGGAAGCCGAGGAAGACAATCTCGCGGTAGCTGGCATAGGTTTCAAGAACGCCGTGGAGCAGCTTCGGGTCCTCAACCCTGACCTTTCGACCGAGGGGATCGACCCCGACTACTAGGTGGTCGATGGTCAAATCGTGCAGCCGATGCGAGTCGATGAGGTTCACGATCCCGAGCAGCCTGAAGGGACCGTCGCTGAGTAGGACTTCTTCCCCGTCCTGTTTGGCCTGCGAGTCATTTTTACTTATTGTGATATTTCTGCCCGGCCTGTGTGCCAGGGGCTTTTTGACATTTGTTTGTAATATTTGTACATTGGGTTTCTGCCCGTTTTAATGTACTTTTGTTTATCTGCTAGTGTTGTTTGCATGGTTTTAATTGTGTGTGATGTTAATGCATTTTCTATACTTTGTTTTTTGTCTAAGTATTAAATACTTTGGGAGTTGCTCGACCTTGATAGTCCCCGAACGCGTGGAGAGCCGGTCGGGTGGTCGGAGGCATATTCCGACCTTCAACGAGGCTAAGAGCTCGGTCGAGGTCTTAGCTTCATGGCGTGAATTTCCCATCGCGAGCTGGGTGTTCCGCCTAATCGGTACAACGACGGCGTAGCTCGCTCGAGGTATCCTCGTCGGATCAAAGGTCCTTGCGCACACACAACGCGGTCTCTGATCATCGTGTTCTGTATAAGGGTGTCGCGCTCGTACCTTAGTGCGTCCTCGTAAGCGCGGTGCTAGTGAGTCGCGGGCAGTGCTTAACTGTAGTATTGTTTGAGCTTCTCAGCGTTCCATGGTCGAGCAAGTTCTTCCCCGTGCAGATTTTTGAGGAAGTAGGTTCCTGTCCCCGTTTTCGCACGGACGCGGTACGGGCCCTCCCAGTTCGCGGCGAGTTTGCCTTCTCGCGAGTCTTTTTGGTTCCTTCGTAGGACGAGGGTGCCCACATGAAAATCACGTTTGACAACTTTGTCGTTATAACGTAGTGTTATTTTCTGCTTAAGTGAAGCTTCTCTGAGAGAAGCGCCCGAACGTATCTCCTCGACAAAATCGAGCTCTTCCCTCAAGGCTTCGTCGTTCGCGTCCCCCTCGAGGGGGGCTTCTGTCCTCCTCGAGGGTTCCCTGATCTCCACGGGGATACCGCTTCGGTTCCGTAGGTCAGACGGAAGTGGGTCTCCTGGTTGTGGAGTGCGGGGTTGTCCGGTAGGGCTAGAGAACGCTGTGTAGCTCCTCGACCCACCGTTGTTTGGCGTCGCCTAGTCGACATCTTAATCCTCGGAGAATCACCTTGTTCGCCGCTTCAGCCTATCCGTTCATTTGAGGGTGCTCGACCGACGTGAAGTGTTGCTTCGTGCCTAGTTTTGTGACGAAGTCTTGGAAGTTCCTGTCGGTGAACTGTGTTCCGTTGTCGGTGACGATAGCTTGAGGCACGCCGAATCGGGCGAGGAAGTTTCCTTTGTAAAAACGTAGTATGTTAAAGTCCGTGATTTTGGCCAATGCTTCCGCCTCAATGCACTTCATGAAGTAATCCACCCCGACGATGAGGTATTTGTTTTGATACGACCCCTGGACGAAAGGTCCGAGGATATCCATTCCCCACCATGCAAACGGCCACGGGGAGGACAATGGGTTGAACTCGTTGGGAGGAGCAAGGTGCGTGTCCCCGTGTCGTTGGCATCTATCGCACTTCTTGACGTGTTCCTTGGCGTCCTGTTGCATGGTGGGCCAGTAATACCTTGCTCGAAGCGCCTTACGGGCTAACGATCGCCCGCCGAGGTGTTGCGCATTGATTCCCTCATGGATCTCCTGGAGTATGCCGGGGACCTTGGTCTCCTCGACACATCTGAGGAGAGGAATAGAGAACCCTCGCCGGTACAGCTTATCCTCGACTATAGTGTACGAGCACGCCCGCCTCTTGACCATTCCTGCTTCTTTGGGATCTTCGGGCAGTTTGCCCGTCATGAGGTATTCGTATACCGGGGCCATCCAGCAATTGCTGTCCCCGATGGCGTTGATGTCCGAAACTGTGGCGAGTTTGTCGATGCTCGGGCGGGAAAGTACTTCTTGTATGACCAATTTGTTCCCGCCTTTCTTTTTTGTGCTCGCCAATTTGGACAAGACATCTGCTTGGGCATTGTGCTCGCGGGGGATGTGAGTTACTTCCGCGGAGGTGAACTTTTTCATCTTTTCTTTCACCAAGGCCAAGTATTCTATGAGGCTGTCGTTCTTGGCCTGGTACTCTCCTCGAACTTGCGAGGCCATCAGCTGGGAGTCGGTGAAGAGTTTGACCTCCTTGGCGCCGAGGTCCTCGGCTAGCCGAAGTCCTGCGAGGAAGGCCTCGTATTCGGCTTGGTTGTTCGACGTCGGGAAGGATAGTTCGAGGGATGCCTCGATCAGGATGCCTTCCTCGTTTTCGAGGATGATGCCCGCCCCGCTTCCCTTCGGGCTGGATGCTCCGTCGACATAGATCGTCCATTTCTGGGATCCGTTGGTCGAAGGTTCCGGGACGGTCATCTCCGCTACAAAGTCGGCCAAACCCTGAGCCTTCAGGGCTTTCCTCCCTTCGTATTGGATGTCAAACTCGGCGAGCTCGAGCGACCACCTGAGCATCCTCCCCGCCATGTCCGGTCGTCCGAGGAGCTGCCTTATAGGCTGTTCGGTCTTTACGACAACGGTGTGGGCGAGGAAGTAGTGGCGTAGCCTCCTGGCCGCGGTAACGAGGCCCAGGGCGACTTTCTCTATCTGCTGATATCTGAGCTCGGGGCCTTGGAAGGCTTTGCTCGTGAAGTAAACTGGCTTCTGCCCGTCCGGGGTTTCCCGAATGAGGACGGCGCTAACTGCTTCACTCGTGATTGCAAGATACAAGAAGAGTATCTCCCCACTCTCAGGCCGTGAGAGGACCGGGGGTTGTGATAGGACTTGTTTTAAGTGGACGAGCGCCTGCTCGCATTCTTCGCTCCACTCGAACTCCGCCTTTTGTCGAAGAAGTTTGAAAAATGGGAGTGCGTACTGTGCAGACTTGGCGACAAAGCAGGAGAGAGCGGTGAGCATCCCGTTCAACGATTGTATCGACTTCTTCGAGTCCGGAGTAGGGATCTCGGAAAAGGCCCTGCACTTGTCGGGGTTGGCTTCGATTCTGGTGTTCTGATGTGACAATCATTGAGCATCCCGTTCAACGATTGTTACTTCTAACAGATTTTGTGGATCCAATTGAAAAAATTGTTACAAGTACATACCCCGATTTCTTGGAAAACTACACAGATACATCTTTTCTTAGAAGTAGAGCTATTTTAGCTTCAACAATTGAGATAGTTGATCAAATAAATGATTACATTACAAATCTCATTCCAGGTACCTTTGTCGGTTAATTACATTTCCTTATTATATTTATCAAAACGTAACACTCATATTCATTTTTTGTAATAGGTGATTCAAGGGAGTTTTTGAGTAGCGATTCCATTGATAGATCAGAAGCAAATGAGAATGATGCTTTCGAACATTTGACACCCGAATTTTTAAGTTGTTTAAAAACATTTGGATTGCCTAACCATTCTTTGAAACTTAAGATTGGAGCTACTGTCATGTTGATTAGGAATTTGGACCAATCAGAAGGACTTTGCAATGGCACACGCCTGACGGTCACAAGGCTTGGCAATCACGTCATTGAGGCAAAGATAATTTCGGGTACACATTTAGGTAACACTATTTTCATTCCCCGGATGTCATTATCTCCTTCCCAATCTCACTGGCCATTCAAACTGATTCGGAGACAATTTCCCATCATTCTCTCATTTGCAATGACGATTAACAAATCTCAAGGTCAATCTTTGGACTACGTTGGTTTGTATTTGCCAAAAGAGGTTTTCAGTCGCGGACAACTATACGTTGCTATGTCAGGAGTCAAAAGTAAGGCAGGTTTGAAAATCTTTATTCATGACAAGGACAAGACCCCTTTAAACATACGACTAATGTAGTATTCAAAGAAGTATTTCACAACGTCGTATAGGTATGCAACACCTTTCTATTTTCGTTAATTTACCTACTGGAACACTTAAAGACTATAATTTGTACTTATAATTTTTTCTTCTCTCGGTTTTGTTTCAGGATTTGTAGTTAGGAAGGACATATCATAGGGAAGATTACTGGCACTACAACTACTTTTTTATTTCAACAGCTCTTTGAATATTTTATGCCCATGGATACTTTTTTATGCCTATAGCCATTTCATTGTATAACTATTTTATCATTTATTTAGGTAGACTACGATTTAAAGTCCATGGTATGACGTTGTACCCACTATTATACATTCATTTTTATGACAAAGTTTTTATTAATTCGTTTACATAGTCCTTCTCTTTTCCATTTCGTGAACATGTTACAACCATATAGGTCAACATTAATCATCTAATATTTCATATAAAATTACTCAACCCTCATTACGTAGAATCACAACCATATTATGTTATACATAATAAAAGAACAACATTGCATATAACAACATATTTACATTAAAACATATAAATTCTCAATACTGCTTTTTTTGGAACCAAGCATACACTGTCTATTAAACAGAAATCTTAATACACCAAATAACAATATATCTTAATACATAAAATAACAAGATAAAATTTCATCAGACAACCACAAAAACCGATAAAATTATACATTAACATCCACCATTCCATCGTCAACTAACTTCATACAGGCCGAGTTTTCGTTATCACAGCAACCTTTTCACAACAATTTTGTTCGCATGAGGAACCCGAAGAATAAATGCAAGCCTATCACCATCTCTAAGTCGTCTGTTCCTGATAAATTCATACCATCCACGACCAATGAACATTTCAATATGGTACTTCCTCTCTGAACGGTGAAGCTCGCATTCGTAGCTTTTCCTCATATCCACATCTACCAATTGCATTTCAGTACCACCATATATCAAGCACTCACGGATCACTTTCTGAGGTATTTGCTATACCTTAACAAAATATATAGGTACGTGAGATATAATATGCAAAATCAATATTTAAGATGTCACATAATTTCAAACGATTCCCACATATTACCATTACATTTTTCTGCGTCGTCTTCACAGAATGAATCTTCCTTTTCCATACATAATACTTTCGCCGGATACCCATAACCATAACACATACCTCTTCATCAGAAATACAACATAAATTAACACTAAGGCAACTGCAAAATTTAATATTTGGGACCACAAACGAAAATTACTATGGTTGTATACCTGTCACTATCTGATGATATAGATATATGAGACTGTACAGGTACATCAGTTGCAGGATTCTTTCCCTTCACATCTACATGTCCCTTCTCTTTAGTATTTCTACCTCCACGAGTTGATCTTTCACATTTTCCTGACGAGTTGAAACCCTTATCAATATTTGATCCTCCAACATAAACAGCAGTTTTCCCTTTCCTTTCCTTTGAAGTATGACAAGCTTCTTCAGCATCTAGGTATGCCTTATCAATGCTTGATCCTCCAATAGAAACAACAATTTTCCCTTTCCTTTCCTTCGAAATACGACAAGCTTCTTCAGTATCTAGGTATGCTTTGTCCATGGTCATCCGTCGGGAAAAATTGTCATCATCAGAATTTACATTCTTCCTGCATACATAGACGAACATATATATTCATTCTTTTAATATACATTCTAACAACGGTTAATAATATAATCCAACCTACTTTCCATCAGCACTGCACGTTTGGCGCCTCTGAATACGCAACTTGAACTCAGGATAAGTCATAATCTTCTTCTTTCCCTTCTTCCTGTCACATTCTTCTTCATAATCTATATAAGACAGTTGCATTTTCATCTCTCTCCTCTTCTCATCCCTATCGTCTTGACCACTGCCATCAGAAAAAAACTAAATGAAATCACATCTTATTGTCATGCAACCATACTTTACACAACAATCATATCATGACATCATTATTTTTTACAACTCAACCCACAAACTTTCTTGAAAAACAACTCAACGGGAAAACAAACATAAAATATGCAAACTTACCTCTTCACATTCATTGTTGCTTTCTTGTCTCCCAGTGAACGGCTACTCACGTTTCTGCACAGCGCAATCCTTTTACCCCAGTAAAATATCCAATTTTTAGAAGCTTTTTTTTAGTTTAACACTCCTTTACCAGGATATATATAAACCCTAGCATTTTAGTTCAGTGTTGGGCCCACCTGGTTCAGCATAACATGTATTGGCCCATTCTAATTTATAATAAACTTTGGCCCATGTTACATGCATCTGCACATTACATAACAACATATCTTACTAATTTCTATATTATACTTAATATTTTAAATGTCGTTATCATAATAAATTTTTTATGCTAACTTCAATTTTTTTTTTACTATCATAACCCCACATATCTTACTTTGTACAGTACAATTCATAAAATCTTCCATAGCCAAGTATATAACATAACGAACAAAATTTTTTCTTTTAACCAAACAGTGCAACATAATGCAAATCACTTATAATACTATTAATAGATATTCAGTTCACAACAACCATACCAAATAAAATAAATTCTACCATATTAGGCATTCCTGAACAAACATTAAAAAACGATAACCAACAAAATACATTCAGCCTTGGAACATCATAACCAACTACAAAATACTACCCATACTTAGATGCAGTTACAGAATACATTCATCGCTTTACCACCTTCACAACCATTCTATCACAAGGTGGGTCGCGAATCACAAACGTTATCTCATCTCCTCTTCTCAAACCTTTCTTCTCAACATACTGATACCATTCATGTCCTATGAATCTCTCAACACAATACTTCCTTTCGGACAGTTGCAATTTGCAATCAATGATTTCCTGTGTGTCGTAGTCAACCATTTTCATATGCATGTATCCATCTTTCAATGCGCCCCTTATCACTTCTTGAGGAATTTGCTATTCATTTCGAAAGAAAAGAAATATCGACATCATTTACCAAGATGCAAAATTTACTATACAATAAACACTTAGAATTACATATAAAACTTACGAATACATTCCTCCGAGCTGTCTTTCCAGAACGAATGACAGTTTTCCACACGTAGAACATGCCTGCCCTCATTACCTCATCATCATGGCTGAATCAAATAAACAATCAATATATCTATACATTCCATCCTACAACCTACGGAATAATAACTATAACTTTTAATTTTTTTCTGATCAAATGTAATGGTTGCGTATAATATGTTTCATACCTGTTACTGTCTGAAAAATTCGTCGGATATTCTTCAAAACACATGACTCTGTTGTTCCTTCTTTTGGAATTACCAACTTCTTCTTTCTCCCAGTTGGCTAATTCCTCCTGGAGTTCTGTCCACTTCGCCGCTCTTTCAGCAGAGCTACAACACAATAAACTTCATATTAGAGACTAGCCAAACTACACAAAACACTCAGCAGTGTAGAGAAACTACTTTTCACTACTCAGAGAAACTTCATATCAGAGCTTGAAACTTATTTTCACCATTCATATACCAGACAGAAAACGCTTTTTGCAGATTTAACAAATTTTTTTCAGCAGAAAAACAACACCAACTAGCATCCTGTCTAAACGGATCATCAACACAGAACACATGCATTTGCAACAAGAATCCTATGAATCCACTTCTTCTACAACAATGTTTAGTAAAAATCCACAACATGCATTTACTAATAATGCCAGTATTCATCAGCAAAACACATGCATTAAAAATAACAGATCATTCAAAACATATCCCGATCAACAACCAAATTTAACATGCAACCTTGCTTTTAAATACCAATCTAACCGTATAAACATGATACCCAATCATCACATTAAAACCATTCTTCCACACCAAAACCCAATCGAAAACAGTAACATATCTACCAACATATGATTCATAACAATAAGGAGATTGAAAACAAAACATTTCTCATTACCTCATTAAACTCCCTCTATCGATTTCAGGTTCCATGGGTGTCTTTTAAAAAGGTTCTTCACAAAGTGTTTTCTGTTGCCTTCCACAACCGTGCATAAGCTATTTAACACAGAAAACGTTATTTAGGCCCTTTACATGTTTTTTTAATTTGGACCTTTTCCTATTTCATGAATATTTTTATCCTAATTAGTAGCTCATATATCATTCACTTCATTACAATTAATTTTGTTTAATAATCCTTATTAAACTTTTTAGCTCAGTCATTTTTAAATTACCCTATGTTATGCTAAATGATTATTTCAATGTTTATTAAAGATATATCTTTATATTTATTAATTATTTTTAAATTAATTTTACTGTATTCCTATATCAATTTAATAATTTCACATCGAATTCTTAATTATTTACTCATTACGAAATTATATGCATTCCTTTTAACCTAACATCAGACACCCGTGCGAACGCACAGGTCTGTTACTAGTATATATATATATATATATGGAAAATGCTAACATACACTCAAAATTGGTGGGTCCCACACAAAAATATACTACATCTATTTTCTTTCTATTTTTTTCTTCATCTTTTTAATATGGGTCCCATCCAAAATTAGTGGACTCCACACAAAAATACACTAAGGTGTATGTTGCTAATGCACACCTATATGGATGTGCATTAGCGTAACCCTATATATATATATATATATATATTCTAGACTGATTTGGATCCTCTACTTTTAGACAGAAAATATAAAATAACTAAATTTATATTAATGGATAAGTTTGAACACCTAAATAGAGCTAGGCGATGTACAAGTATTAGATAGAAATAAACTCGTGTACATGTCCGTGGACCTTCGGCAAATTAATTACTGCAATCCTTACCAAGTAAAACTAATCAATTTCTTGAGGAAGAAAATAAATAAATAAATAAATATATGTCTACGAAAAAATGTAGAAGAGGTAAAGCTGAACTACTACTAGCAGCCACATATATGCCACCGTAAACGGCGTATGGAGCCTGAATATGGATATGGCTATGTCATATGATATTCACTCGCAATTGGATTCTAGAGATTTATAGTTCTACAAATCTGAAATAATTGATTGAAGAAGTTGGAAGAACTGGGTAATATAATAACTAATTACTAATATTTTATCTATTAGAAAAGAAAGAAAAAAACGGGTTGAACCGAACCGAATTGAATTAAGAAGTTATGCGATTCATCACGGCGGGGATAGACTAAGATGTAAATCCAAACCGAAACCATCATCAAAGTTGGGCCCATCACCTTTTGAAAACCTACTCAAAGATGGTCCATCAAGTTTCCCAAACTGGGCCATGCTTTGTACTTGTGAGCCCATCGTTGACAATGTAGCCGAAGAATCCCCTACTGCGCTAACACACGGTAACAAACCTACACCTGCGGATCTTGCACTAGTTATAAAGCTATAATTGTTACCACCACCGCCGTTACAGTTACTAATACCGTTGTTACTGTTGTTCACCGACGGGAAAGCGCAACCGTGTGAAACTGAGACGTGGAAAGGAGGAGGCGCTGTACGCGGCGGCATGTAGACCCACGACGGTGGAACAGTCGGCATCATAACTTGTCCCGGCGAAGCAAGCAGATGTGGAGGGGGTGCAAAAGCGGAGATGATCGGATTCCGAACAAACGAAACGGCAGCGTTTCGTGAAGCTTGTAGCTGTGCGCGTTTGAGCTGCTGGCGCTCTTTTTTGTGCGCGTTTTGGTGTCCACCAAGAGCTTGCGAGTTTGCGAATTCTCGACAGCAATACTGACACTCGTATTTCCGGTCGCTGGAGGAAGGATTTAAACTTGAAGCACCACCGTCTCCGCTGACGGATTCAGTGGAACCAGACGGTGAAGTGTTTCTAGTACCGTCTTCGAATGGTGGTAGTGGTAGTGGTTGTGGTGAGGATGATTGGTCGTCGTTTTCTTCGTGGACGCTGAAACCAAAGAGTTTTAAGCACGTGGTGGAATTGGTTTTGTTGTGGATTTGATCTTCCATGGGAATGTTGAAAAATGAGATAAGGTAGTGAAAGTTTGTTTGTAGGGGTCGGAATAGGTTTGTTTGATGTTAATTAAAGTTGTGTTGTTTGTGTTGGGTGTATTTCTATTTATATATGGAATTTAATGATAAAAAATAGAGAAATAGAAAAAAGAAAAAGGGTAAAACATGATGAAAATTGAAAAGTGTGTGTTTGTGGGAGATGGAAGTAGGGACTAGGGGTTTGTGCGGACATCCCAATGAGAAGTGAAGTGTGTGAAAATATGGAACACTACCCTAGTTTAGAACATCCCACATGGGGCCCAAATGGATTGCACTTGTCTGTCCTCTCCCACTTTTATTTGCTTGTTCATTTTCTCTTTGTCCAAAAATATACTTCAAGTATCACAGGTGGGTGCTCTTTCTGTCAACAGTTAGGAAATAGCTAGATCGATTACGATAGACTTCTTGTTGTTCTTGTCATTGTCGTTAACTTATTATGTTTTATTTTTTGAATTACTCAATAATATTTCCACTCCACTCAAAAGCCATAAGTTAAGTTAATCTTTTAAAATACAATTATTTATTTAAAGATTTGGCATCTCTAAGACTCTTATGTCACTTGGATCCCTACCGTTGCATAATTGAAGATAAAGTCACAAGAAATCACACTATAAGTTAACAGAGTTAACTTAGCTATTAAACCAAACTTAATAGGTGTACTTACTTAGCATAGATATTGTGTATATATAGCATGCTACGTGTAACTCTCATTACTTAATTAAATACAATATATAAATCTTATCTTTCCCTTTCAACTATTCTTTCACCCTTAACTGTTTTCTATTACACCATAGATGAACTTCCATGTTCATCTTCACCTCTTCTAACCTGGTATCATTCGCAGGAAACGATTCTTCACGCTTCCGTTCTCTCTGATTCACCACCCTTCGTTCATTTTCTCTCTGTGCTTCGTGTTGTTTGTCGTAGCTGAGTTTCATTAAGCTTCTTCAAGGTTCATCAATAGATTCTGGTGAAAATCAAGAATCAGGGATCAAAGATCCTCCTCAATCTCAAGAATTTGCCACAGGCTTCGCTTCCGTGAAATCCAATAATTTGTTTGGACCAAAACTCTTTATCCAACTACAAGAAAATAACTATCTCCTCTGGAATCAGTAAGTGGAAGGAGTCATCTTGACACAGAAGATGCACAGAGTTGTCGTCAACCCGCAGATTCCGCAAAAATACAACTCGACTCAGGATCGCATCACATGTACGCTTTCTGATGAGTATGAAGCTTGGGTCGTTCAGGATCAAGTTGTGTTTATCTGGATGCTATCCACCATATTTGAATCTATCTAGCCTCGGGTGCTCGCGTGCAAACACACCTATGAAGTTTGGGACAATATCAATCAATACTTCACAGCGCAGATGAAGGCTAGGTGTTCTGGACTGGGTCGAGGCTGCCCAACCGTCGGGCAGGCCCAACCCATACGGCCTGGGGAGGCCCAATAAGGTCCTTCTGCAAGACACGCGACTGCCACTGCCACGTGCTAGCCACAGTTTCGCCGGGCACTTAGGCAGTGTCGGGCACTTGGGACAATAGGAGAGGAGGACATCACACCCCACTGAGATGTGACTCCTCGACAGGCTAGCTTCTCCCCCGCGAGCATGCTACACGTCACTCCTCGACGGGCACTATCCCTCCCCGCGAGGCCGTGCCCTTTCTACGGGCTTCACATCTCCTCGACCAAAGAAGGCTCCTCCCCCGCGAGAAGCACCCAACGGTCCATCCCGCGTGGACACGTTCCAAGTAACCTCCCACTTCCGAAAGATTCGGTCTGCCCTACTTCCGGAAATCTAGGAGCAGTTACTCTAGGGCGAAGACCACGTGCTGGTCTTCACTACTACACGTAAGCCCTAGCAGTTACTTGGAGTGGGCCTAGTTGATCCAGCCCATTGCAGGTAACCGTTGTCCCCGCGCTAGGGGCTCTCTATAAATACCCTCTCATTTGAGAGGGTCAGGTTAGACACTTTCTACCTACCACTCACACTTTCCGTATTTGCTAATATTCTGTACTCTCTCTCACTTGAGCGTCGGAGTACCTTGGAGGTACACCCCCCCGCCGTCTCTCATTACCATCGGAGCTGCCGTTCCAGACGTCGTTGGCCACTATCACTGTCTGATCCAGGTACGATCAGTGGCGCCGTCTGTGGGAACTTATAGGCTTCCCTGTTTTTCTATTCGATAAACCAAAGCTTTCTCCGTTCAACAACCATCATGGCCAACCCGTCGGCGAATCAAGCTCTAGACAACGTTATTGCGCAGCTTAGCACTGGCAACCACGTCGACAACAACTCTGCCCGACCTGTCGCGGAGAACGACGTCAGAGACGGACTCACCGCTTCTCCGTCTTCAGAAGAAGTGGAGTACGAGACAACTCACCAAGACGGACAGGAAATCGTCCTCCAGCCCGTGGACCCGCCGCCAAATGCGGATCCGAGCACTGCTGCCCTGTTTGCGTTGGTCAATCAGACCAACCAGATGATCTTCAACCAAAACATCCGGATCGAGGCGCTGGAGAAAAGTCGTGGTCGGTCTTCCCCGCGAAGGCACCGACCACCACCATTTCCAAGACGTTCGCTGTCCCCGGAGGCATCTCGCAGCCCCTCCCCGGTTCCCAGGGGTCGCAGACCACGCTTGGAGCGTACCCAGCCGGAGCATCCTCAGAAACGCCACCGCTCTCCGCTACCAAAGGGACCAGTTCGCTCCTCGAAAAATAAACGGAGTATGCCGACGCCGAGGAGCCCAGAGGCCGCCCGAAGGACCACTCCCCTAGACGTCACTATGTTCATGGACAACACTCCCCCTCTGTGTCTCCGGGAGCCAGCGAGGATGACGATTATCGGACCCCTCTGGCCAGGCACATCATGGACACCCCTATTCCTAAGGGCCTGGAGAGGCCTCCATCCTTGGGGACATATGATGGGACATCTGATCCTGATGACCATGTCGAGAGTTTTGAGGCTCTGCTCGATTTCAGGAATGTCTCCGGCGCTATCAAATGTCGATTATTCGCTACGACTCTTCGGAAAGGGGCCATGACTTGGTACAAAAACCTAGCATTTGAGTCAATCACGTCGTGGAGAGTCCTGAGGGAGCGTTTCAGAAAACATTTTACGGCTTCTCGTCGACATCTGAAGACGATAGCCTCCCTGGAAGCCATCTTTCAAGGAAAGGACGAACCTCTCCGGAGCTACATAGAGAGGTTCAACAAAGAAGCGGTCGAAATCCACGTGACCGATCACATCAAAATATATCTCATCATCAAGGGTTTGAGGATAGGATCTAAGTTTGCAGAATCCGTCGGGCTGCACCGTCCCCGCAGCTTTGAAGGCCTCCTCGAGAGGGCTCAGTCGCATATTGAGTTCGAGGAAGCTGAAGCTGCACAAATTGCCCTCGATTCAAGGCGCAGAGAAGGCCCATGCGGCAACAAGGAAGAAGACTCCCCTCCACCCAGGTGAGGTGGAGACAGGAGAAGAGAAGACTCCCCTCCACCCAGGCGAGGCGGGGAAAGAAAGAAAGAAGCCCGGACCAAAGAGCCCCGCGAATCACGGGGACCGTCTGGCCTTTTCAAAGATTACACACCGCTGAACGCGTCCCGCGCGCGCATTTTCAGCGACTGTGCCAATTCGGAGTTCGTCAAAGGGGGAATCCGCTTCCCGAAACCGGCGGCTTCCAAACCAAATTCTGACAAGTCCAAGTATTGCTGGTTCCATCGCAGTCACGGGCACGTTACTGAAGATTGCGTACACCTTAAGGACGCAATCGAGACGTTGATTAAAGAAGGGTACCTGAAGAAGTACGCCAAGCAGCAAGAGGCCCCCCACCCCAGCGGCCAGGAGGCCCAGAATGTCGAGGAGTCAACTCCCTCTCCCAACAACGGATCGCTGCAAGTCGCGTTGAGCATCATGCGACCTGAAGACTTCGGGTTTTCAGGAGAACTCGATAGCCCTGAAGCTGTCTGAAACATGTGGAAGAACTTCCCAGCAGAAGACTCGATAAGTGCCCGCAGCACCTGGGAGTCTTTCCCTCAAGCCCTGGTCATATCGGGCAGAGCCCCTAACCGTTTGAACGTGGGGTCAATAAAGAGGAAGTTTGACGAACTGAAAGCAACAACTCCTCGAGCCCCTACCCTCGAGACAGTTAAAGGAAGATCAAATCTGATTACCTTCTACCTCGAGGAACTCCCCGGTGGGGCACTGAACGCCAATATCCCCCTCTTGATACGGGCACAGAAGGCCAACTTTGAGGTCCACAGAATTTTGGTCGACCAGGGGAGCTCGGTAGACATCATGTACGTCCACCTCTTCGAGACCGTCCAGCTGACCAAGCAACACCTGTCCCCATACGTAGGATCAGACCTACAAGGCTTCAACGGCGCGACCACCCGACCATGGGGCTTCGTGAAGTTGATGGTCACCTTCGGGATTGAGGAAACTGTCAGACAGGTGAAGACGCGTTTCTTGGTGGTGGACTGCCCGTCCCTCTACAACTGCATAATGGGGAGGACCACGTTGGCGGAATTAACGGCCGTACCATCAACGGTCCACCTGAAGATGAAATACTACACGAAGCGCGGACGTGTGGTCACTCTCCACGGGGACATCAACGCGGCCAGAAGATGTTTCGACGCAGCAATCAGGGGTCTAAGTGTCGTTGGCGGCATCAAATCTAAGACTCAGGTCGAGACACCTCCAGACGTCGTGCAGGCTCCACTCCCGCCGGTCAGCGCGGTCGACCTTGATAGCAGGTTTCCCGGGGAGCAGGAAGAAGCTGCAGGCGAGGAGCTCCCAGTTGACATCAACGGGCAGCCTCCCCACCCAACGCGCCCCGTCCCAGATGGAGACTTTGAGCTGGTTCCCCTCGGCGACAACCCAGACCGAAGCGTGAAGATTGGCTATGGACTCCCCGACCTGGCGAAGAGGCAGCTGAAGGCATGCCTCCGAGAAAATGCAGATTTGTTCGCCTAGAGTGCTGCAGAGATGCCCGGACTGGACCCCGAAGTAGCTTGTCATCAGCTGACTATAGATCCGGCCGCTAGGGTTGTAGCTCAACGTAGGCGTAGGCAGTCTCCGGAAAAAATGGAGGCTGCTGAAAAAGCTGTAAAAGACCTCCTAGAGGCAAACTTTATTTTTGAGGCCAAGTACACAACTTGGCTGTCAAATGTTGTACTCGTTAAGAAAAATAATGGAAAATGGAGGATGTGCGTTGACTACACGGATCTTAACCGGGCATGCCCGAAAGACTCTTATCCCTTACCTAACATCGACCAACTGGTCGATAATTCTGCAGGATTCAAATTACTATCTTTTATGGATGCCTATTCGGGGTACAACCAAATCCCCATGGACGAGACCGACAAGCAGCATACCGCTTTCATGATCGAGTCGGGTAATTACTACTATAACGTAATGCCCTTCGACTTGAAAAATGCTGGCGCCACCTACCAACGGATGATGAACAAGGTCTTCCGGGCAGATATCGGCGACGTACTCGAGGTTTACATGGACGACATGATCGTCAAATCCGCAGAAGAAGTCGACCATGCCGCTCACCTCAAGAAAGTGTTCGACACGGCGAGGAAATATTGCATGAGGTTCAACCCCGACAAGTGCACCTTCGGTGTTCGCGCAGGGAAGTTCCTCGGCTTCTACCTCACGGAGAGGGGCATCGAGGCGAACCCCAACAAATGTAGGGTATTCTACGAAATCCCCACCCCGAACTCGAAGAAGTTGATCCAGTCACTCAACGGAATTCTGACTGCTCTCTCCCGTTTCGTAGCCAAATCTGCTCAGTACGCATTCCCCTTTTTCAAGCTTCTCCGACAGAAGGCGGCTTTTGAATGGAGTGAAGAATGCGTACAAGCCCTCCTCCATCTAAAACAAGTCTTGTCACAGCCCCCGGTCTTGTCCCAACCAGATAACGGGGAAACGCTTTTCTTGTACCTGGCCGTCACCGGCGAAGCGGTGAGTGCTGTCCTTATACGGGAAACCCCCGACAGATAGAAACCGATTTATTTCACAAGCAGAGCTCTTCAGGGCCCCGAGCTCAGATACCAACAGATTGAAAAGGTCGCCTTGGCCCTCGTATCTGTAGCCAGAAGATTACGTCATTACTTTCTGGCCCACACAATCGTGGTAAGGATAGAGCAGCCCATCAGACAGCTCCTCAGTCGGCCAGATATGGCGAGGAGAATGCTCCGGTGGTCCCTCGAGCTATCCGAGTTCGACCTTCGATACGAAGGAAGAAAAGCCTTGAAAGCCTAAGTACTGGCCGACTTTGTAGCAGAAATGACCGTCCCTGAATCCTCGACCAGCGACTCCCAGAAATGGACGAATTACGTCGACGGGGTCTCCAGTGCAAAAGGTAGCGGAGCGGGCATTATCCTCGAAAACGAGCAGGGCATCCTAATAGAGGTCTCCCTCGAACTGTCCTTCAAGACATCGAATAACCAAGCCGAATACGAGAACTTCCTCGCGGGACTTCGACTTGCGGAAGACCTTGGCGCAAAAGAAGTCAAAATCTTTACAGACTCCCAGCTCGTGGCATCACAGGTTCGGGGAGAATTCCAGGCCAAAAACGATAGTCTCATCGAGTACCTAACCTTGGTGCGAGAAAAGTTGAAGAAATTTGTCTCCGCGGAGGTGGCTCACATCCCGCGCGAGCACAACACTCGAGCAGACGTGCTCTCCAAGCTTGCGAGCACTAAGAAAAAAGGAGGGAACAAATCAGTTATCCAGGAGATACTGACCCAGCCGAGCATAAACAAAACCGCACCGACCACAGAGGTCAACGCAATCGGCGACGCAAACTGTTGGATGACCCCAGTTTACGAATACTTGACGATGGGCAAACTGGTCGACGATCCTAAAGAAGCGGGGATAGTCAAGAGGCGGGCATGTACGTATACCGTCGTCGAAGGTAAGCTATACCGTCGAGGATTCTCCATTCCCTTACTCCGGTGTGTCGAAGAAGGCAAATTTTCGGGGATCCTCCAAGAAATCCACGAAGGGATCAACGCCCAGCACCTCGGCGGAAGGTCCCTAGCCCGAAAAGCAATCAGAGCAGGGTATTATTGGCCCACTATGCAACATGATGCAAAGGAGCACGTTAAGAAATGTGACCGCTGCCAAAGACACGGAGACATGCACCTCGCTCCTCCAAACGAGCTTAAGTCATTGTCGTCCCCGTGGCCATTTGCATGGTGGGGAATGGATATCCTCGGACCTTTCGTCATAGGGTCGTACCAAAACAAGTACCTCATCGTCGGGGTGGATTACTTCACGAAGTGGATTGAGGCCGAGGCGCTGGCCAAAATCACTGCTTTCAACATACTCCGTTTCTACAAGAGAAACATCCTCGCCCGATTCGGGGTGCCCCAAGCCATTGTCACCGACAACGGGACACAGTTCACCGACAGGAACTTCCAAGACTTCGTCGCCAAACTGGGCACAAAACAGCACTTCACGTCGGTCGAGCACCCTCAAACCAACGGGCAGGCCGAAGCAGCGAACCGAGTGATACTCCGGGGATTGAAGCGACGACTCGGCGAGGCCAAACAACGGTGGGTCGAGGAGTTGCACAGCGTCCTCTGGGCGTATCGAACAACCCCACACTCCACGACCGGTGAGACCCCGTTTTGCCTAACGTACGAGACCGAGGCAGTTATCCCCGTGGAGATCAGGGAACCCTCGAGGAGGACAGAAGCTCCCCTCGACGAAGAAACAAACAACGAAGCCCTGCGAGAGGAACTCGACCTTGTCGAAGAGATAAGGACCGGTGCTTCCCTCCAAGAAGCCTCTTTAAAACAAAAAATAACTCTGCGTTATAATGACAAAGTTATCAAACGAGACTTCCAAGTAGGCAGTCTTGTCCTACGGAGAAATCAAAAAGATTCACGCGAAGGAAAGCTGGCCGCAAACTGGGAGGGCCCATACCGCGTCACCGCAAAGACAGGGACGGGTGCCTATTACCTTGAGAACCTCCACGGTGAACAACTTGCTCGACCATGGAATGCTGAGAAGCTCAAGCAATACTACAGTTAGACACTGCCCGGGACATTACAACGTCGCGACCACGGGGGCGTGCAACGGTACATGCGCGACACCTCTATATAACACACGACGGCCAAAAACCACGAAGTGTGTGCGTGAGACTTTTTGGCCCGACGAGGAGGCCTCAACCGAGCTCCGTCGTCGACGTACCAATTGGGCAGAACACCCAGCTCGCGATGGGAAGTTCGTGCCACGAAGCTAAGACCTCGACCGAAGTCTTGGCCTCATTGAAGGTCGGGGTACGACCCACGACCAATCGACTAGCTCTCTCCGTAGTCGAGGATCATCAGAGTCGAGCAAATGTCCAAGGCGCCAGTGATCTCAACTACTTAGGCAAAAATAAGTAATGTATAAAATATCACACACAAGCAAAATTAATAAAGAGGCATAGCGAAGTATGAAAATCGGGCAAAGCCCATTGTACGAATGTTACATATATAAGCCCACAAGCCGGGCAAAAATAACCATTGCGCGAATATTACATAAAGTAAGCCCACAAGCCGGGCAAAAACAACAAAATGGCACGCAGGCCAAGCAAACTATATTCCTACTCTGCGGCAGTCTCAGCGGTGTCTGGCCCACCTCCCTCATGGGCATTTCCTCCTTGCCCGGGCGGCACTATCCGGCCATCGACCACCTCGTAGTCAGCATCTGCCCCATCGGTCACCAGGTCAGGATTTAGGATCCGAAGTTGCGCCACTGCATTTCGGAACCCTATGCCCGCAGTTTCAAGAGCATCATCCTCGGCTAGCCGGAGATCCTGCTCGAGTCTCCTGAGTTGGGCCACCAGCGCCGCTCGGGTTGTTAGGAGCTTATCTCCTTCAGTTTCTCCTTCAGCCGGCCGAACAGCATCCTCTAACTAGGCAACCCTCTCCCTGAGCCACTTCTCCTCTGCCTCCAGCTCGGCGATCCGGGCAAGATGGCCTTTCTCCGTTTCCTCGGCTTCCTTTAGCTTGGTCTCAGCCCGCTGCTGCTGCTCGCTCTGTTCTTTGTTCTGGTCCCTGCATTCCTTCAACTCTTTGTGCAGGTCGAGCAGCTCAGCATCCAAGGTCTCGAGCTTTTCTTATAGTCGAGAAAGTTCAGCAGCGGGGCGAGTCTCATCGTTCAGGACAATGGCAGTCGAGCAAAGCCGCATGACCGCGGACATGTCTTCAAAGATCGTTTTCCTCCTCGCTTCCGCAGCGGCCCCCAGCACAGCTTGGATTTCAGAGGGAGGGACGCGATGATAGATGACTTCATAGAAGAAGCGGGACTTTTGATGGCATGGTGGGAGTTCAAAGCTTGAAGGAGGTGGGGGACTGTCTTCGTGGCCTAGGTCGACGATCTCCATGTTTGAAACCCGTTGTCGTTTCGGCGTCCCTTGAGGACCCGGAGATTGGCTCCCAGCAGGAGGTGTCCGCCTGTCTAAAATCCCCGACACGGTCGCAGCCGGCTGAGATTGGCTGGAACCCTCGGGCATCGCGGCGGAGGAAACACCCTCAGGCACGACCCCAGAAGGAGCAACATCTTGACCCTTTGAACGAGATGCCTCTCCCCGGGCCTGCTCTTCCCGAGCCCTCTTCGCCTTCAACTTTTTGAGTCTCTCCTCGGCTCCGGCCATTTTTCCTGCAAAAAGAAAGAAAACATTAATAAGGCAAGGTATACAGATGCGAGGAAGGATAAGATCGTGGATGTTTTCACCACCTAATAACTCGACTGCTTCTTCGTCGGAGAAGGTCTCGAGCAGAACACGGGTATTGATCAAACGATGTTGTTTCTTCACCTGCCCGTCTGCTCCCGTTATAGGCTCGCCGTCCATTATTTCGTACCGGGCTTCATTGAAGCTCTCGACGAAAGCGACGATTTTATCGTAAGCTGCCCGGTCGTCGACGTCCAACTGATTATGTTTCACCTTGTATTTGTCAACTCCCTTCTTGAAGTGTTCCTCCGTCCAGTACAGTGGGAACCTCGGCTCCAGAACCTCCTCGGAGCGACCGTCGACCTTGCGGGTGACTTTCCGGTACAGCGAGTTGATAGCTTCAAGGGTGACCGACTTCACAAAATAGTAGCGGAACTTGAAGTCCCGGACGGAATCTAAATACGTATGGAACAAAGCTTTGTTTTGCTTGAAGGACATCCATCCGTGTCGTCCACCAGCCGACGACCTTTGAAGATGGAATATCTGAAAGAAGAGGGACACGGTCGGAATGATTTTTAAGTGCTTACAAACGAGCTCAAAGGCCCGGATGAAGGCCAGCGAGTTCGGGTGAATCTGCGAGGGGGCTAGTTTCAACCAGGCGAAGATCCCCTCTTGTAAGTCCGTGAAGGGCAACCTCCACCCCGCCTTGTCGAACATGAATTCATATAACGGGATGCGCATTCCCCGGTAAGGCGAACATATCCGATGATGCTCCTCTGGGCGGAAAACCTTCCAGGATTTGTCAGACCCGATGAGCCTATGCTCGACGGTGCAGAACGCGTCGTCCACGTCTTTGTAGGCGAAGATAGACGACATCTCCAGGGCTTCATCACAGACCCACTCCTCGAGCAGGCGCTCCTGTGCGAAGGCCATGTGAGCCATAGGGGATTCAGGTTGGTCGTCTTCTTCGAAGGATCCTACGGCCACCTTCGCAGCCAAATCGTCCATTTACCTGAAAAGCAGAAGGAAACGGTGAATTCGATGGGTCATATCAAATTCACCCCTCCACCGCTGTTCAAGCGAACGGACGAGGAAGGGGCAAGGCTCTCTCGGTTCCCCGACATAACCGGCCGAGGATCAACATGTTCGCCCGGGAGCTCGTCGCCTCCCCGGAAAATTCTGCCCCCGTGTTCCTATTACGCTAACAAAAAGAGTAATTATTGGGGACCCTGGGACATTCAACGTGTCCCCAAGATGTTCATCCCTGGTCCCCGAGATATTCAACAAAAGCAGGTGAAATTCTTAGCACCCCCTCTCTCAACAACTAAAGATTCCCGCCGTATTAGCCAGGAATCCTCTCATTTCTCGTGGGAACTTCATCAGTTCACCAAGGAAATGCTATACCCTAGTTAAAATTAAAAAGAAATGCAAGAAAAAGGTCAGTTTGGAGCAAATACCTTATAGGCGGCGGTTTAGGTTTCCGGCACGGAGTTTCCGGCGGTTGACGGCGGCGAACGATTACTGTAGAAGGTAGAGAGAGAAGAAGCGAGATTGTTGAGAGAGAAACGGAAAAGTGGGAAATGAAAGAGGGGAGGAGTTTTTATAAGTGGCTCTCGCGGGACTCGAGGGACATAGGGCACTTGAGTGCGCTACCCTAGCCAGCCTCCCTAGGTAATAATGATAGACGACACGTGGCACACATGCAGCCGTCCATCCTCCCACGCGTGTCGTTTCAGTTTTCCCCAATGTTTCGAATCTGAAACCCCTCGTCTCCCCGGAGTTACGACCAAACACAGTTGTCCGATGCCTGACTTATGTGCGGCTGTAGGAACGTCGAGCACGAGAATGGCCTCCTCGGTCCCTCTCTTGGCGTATCCCCGACATGCCAATAACCCTTAAGTCATTGCCCTGACATCTCAGAGAAACGACTTGGAGGGCTCCTGTTCTGGACTGGGCCGAGGCTGCCCAACCGTCGGGAAGGCCCAACCCATACGGCCTGGGGAGGCCCAATAAGGTCCTTCTGCAAGACACGCGACTGCCACTGCCACGTGCTAGCCACAGTTTCGCCGGGCACTTAGGCAGTGTCGAGCACTTGGGACAATAGGAGAGGAGGACATCACACCCCCGCTGAGATGTGACTCCTCGACAGGCTAGCTTCTCCCCCGCGAGCATGCTACACGTCACTCCTCGATGGGCACTATCCCTCCCCGCGAGGCCGTGCCCTTTCTACGGGCTTCACATTTCCTCGACCACAGAAGGCTCCTCCCCCGCGAGGAGCACCCAACAGTCCATCCCGCGTGGACACGTTCCAAGTAACCTCCCACTTCCGAAAGATTCGGTCTGCCCTACTTCCGGAAATCTAGGAGCAGTTACTCTAGGGCGAAGACCACGTGCTGGTCTTCACTACTACACGTAAGCCCTAGCAGTTACTTGGAGTGGGCCTAGTTGATCCAGCTCATTGCAGGTAACCGTTGCCCCCCGCGCCGGGGGCTCTCTATAAATACCCTCTCAAATGAGAGGGTCAGGTTAGACGCTTTCTACCTACCACTCACACTTTCCGTATTTGCTAATATTCTGTACTCTCTCTCACTTGAGCGTCGGAGTACCTTGCAGGTACACCCCCCCCCCCCCCCCCCCCCCCCCGCCGTCTCTCATCACCATCGGAGCTGCCGTTCCAGACGCCGTTGGCCACTATCATTGTCTGATCCAGGTACGATCACTAGGGTTAAATAATTGAGGGTTGAACTCAAATCCACCAAGAAGGGGAACAATACCATCACAAAATTTGTACTAAGAATCAAAGCCATAGCTAATTCACTATTAGCTATTGGTGATACAATCACTGAACTAGACCAAATCGATGCTATCTTGGATGGTCTTCCTGAGGAATATAACCCATTTGTGATGCAAATGTATGGTAATCCTGTGTCACCCTCTCTTTGTGATCTTCAAGCACTTCTTTATGTTCAAAAAGCACAATTGGATAAATTTCGTCAAGAACTTTCAGCTTCCAACATTGCTGCTAAACTAGCTCACACGAGTCGTGACAATAATAGCTCTAGAGGCGGGTTCTCAAGCAACACTGGCAGAGGCAGCTTGTACACTCGAGGGCGCGACAGGGGTAGAGCTAGGCCTCCCTCTGGTAATTGACCTACGTGTCAGTTGTGTGAAAAATATGGTCATGCTGTTTCAATGTGCTGGCATCGGTTTGATGAGAACTTCATGCCCCCAAATGCTAACAATGCTCAAGATAAATCTGGTGGCAGTACAAGTACAAGCCAAGAAAAATCACAAGACAACTCACAAAACTCTCAGGTTGTGGCAATGATGGCTTCCACTGAACGACCTGTTGGTACCACTCAGGAGTACTCTATCCCTGCAAAACTAGAATTTCAAGCATGGTTTGTTGATTCAGGTGCCTATCACCACCTAACTCCTTATTGTTAGACGAAGGCAATTGATCTAGAAAGGGGGGGGGGGGGTTTGAATAGATCACTTCTTTTTAAATGCGAGTCGGCGCAAAAATTTATTTTTAAAATTATTTTGCGGAAGCGGCCGAGGATAATTCGTCTACGCGAACCGAGTTACTGAGAGGATCGGATATACGTAAGCCAAATGGAATGGAAGGCTCGAAGAGAAAAATTAGAATCGTAACTTAACAATTAATCAATTAACCAAAAGCACTTAACAAGGTGCAATCTCCAATGAGTATTCAAAAATTAAATCAAACTTGACAATATATCAAACACATTGTATGTGTTCAATGTATCGAGCACTTGGAGTGTGTAAAAATCCAAGTTTAGCCTTCTTTTATAGTTGATGTAGAATTTTCACTAAGCACAATCCAAAGGAGATTGTGCAATGGTTTTCAAATTAATTTTCTACACAAAACTATACCAGAATTTTTATCGATCAATTGAACGATTACAAGCGTAAACAGTTCTAAATATAAATGAGATAAGGAAAAGGAAACAACACCAAGTTTGTTTAGGAAGTTCCCCTTTCGTCCTCGCTTCAGGTACGTCTGCCCCCAATTCTAAAAACTAGAATTGAGATATCTATAACTCGTTTGCAAATGCTTTTAAAGAGAAAACTTAGCACTCCCACACTCAAGAACACTTCGTTGATGCAGATACTTTGTCTTCTCTTCCCTTGATTCGAGTTAAATCAAGTGCATCGAACTTGTAGGTAGAACCTCCGTTTACCGTTACTAGATTGCAAGAACACACAATTCTTCAATCACCTTCACTCGACTGATTCTGATCCACACACAGTTTGATCCTCAAACCTTGTTGCACAATCCTCCGGTTACCGCTACTAGATCGACAAAACCTTCCGTTCTTCGATCACCTTCGCTCGGCTGAATTCAATGCACACAAGATCTGATCCAAAAACCCCCAAATCCAAATAATCTTGTAGGGCAAAACCCTAGAGGTTTTATTCAAGAACAAACCCACTGAACCACTCACCCCAAATAAAGATACAACTTTATGCTTTGGACGTTATCATTTCATGATGCAGAAAATCAACAAAAATGATTATGTGTATTTTTTGAAAAAGGTGCAAGATGAAGATGAAATTGATGAGAAAAAAAAGGTTCAATGTATTTCTTTCACTTGTTTTTGTTTGTTGTAAAAACAATGAGGAACCAACTATATATATGATGCAAAGACCAACTGACTCAAATAGCAGCAAAAGAAACATAGAAAAAATCAGAAAAAGTGAGTCAAACGAGCGAAGAGTCGACCGCTCGCTTGATGAGGGTTGGCGTGCGCTAACCCGTCGACTTATCTATGCAGGTTGGACGAGCATGCGTCAACCGCCACAGGATCATGCGTCGATGCATGGATGTTTAAAATGCAAAATGAAGAATCCCAGTAGCATGTGTCGAACGTAGGCTCAATAAGGGTCAGCGTGCGCTAACCCGAGCGATTCACAATCTTTGACATAAGTGCATGAGTCGACTCATGCACAACTTAGGTCGACGCAAGTCCCTAGAAATTGATTTTCCTACAAGATTTCACCAACTTAGGCACAAATCATGCATACCTTATACTAATGCCATGATTATACACTTGTAGGAGATGTACATGACTCTTCCTATATGTTTTAAACCCATGATAATTGATTGTTGTATACAATGCGAACGACAATGAAATGATACATCCAAATTACAAACTAGAAGCTAGCTTACATTGTTGACATCATTAAAATAGAAACCAAGTGAGAAACACCTTGCCCTCACATATTCCCCCTTTTTGATGATGGCAAAAAACGTCTTTAGCTTGGTTTGTAATTTGAATCCTCCCCTTATTTTTGTGAGGTCTTTAAAAAATCAATTGCTGTTTGTAGAGATATATCCTTCTCCCCCTTTGACAACATCAAAAAGAGAAACAAAAGGTGGTTAAATTGGAAACATCATGATACTTGAGGTTGCACTCAACAATTTGCAAACAAGATTCATTAACATTCATGCACACATAATGAAGCTAATGAAAAAAAATTAACTTAGGCACACAAGAGAGCATAAAATAAACTCAAAATATATTCCATAGAAAGGCAAATGTTAACACAATACGAATTACATACATAGTACAGAAATAAAATGCAACATAAACCATTAGATGAGATGTGTAACATAGAAATCCTAATCCTCATGCCCTCCTCCCCCTAAATTGATGGCCCCTTCCTCTGAAATGTTGGCCTGGTGGTGGAGGAAGTGGTCATTCCTCTAAATATTCATTCAGCTCAATCACAATGCGATTTAGAACACCTAGACCATTAGTTACACTCCGAGTCTGATGTTCAACCGCGGTGTCCAAAGCATCAAATCTAATCATAGCAGCATCAGCGAACCGGTTAAAATCTTGAGTATGGTTTTCCAACTAATTTGAGAGAGCTGTAAACCTCTCCTCCTGAGTTGTATATCGTTCCTCTTATAAGGTCATAAAATTCTGTTGTTGAATCTGCATGGAACGTAACATGTCCAATACCTCATCATTGTTGTTGTGTTGTGTTGAGTATTCAGACTGGTGCCAGTCATATTCTTGATCTTGGTTCCAATCATGATTTGGAGGATTATAGACAGCACCAAGGGAGGTCCAACCAGTGTGTTGCCATTCTCCCCAACCCTGATTTTCATATGGATCTCGCGCTGGGGAGTATCCTATCCATTCAACATTGTCTTCTTCCACCGTATTTACCTCAGTTTGCATGTTGTTTCCGGCTTGTCATTCCTGCACATTCTCTGCTGCATCTGCTTGTTCATTAGGTACATCATACTGAATATCTTGGTATGTTGCTCGGTGCCTGAATTTGAACTCCTCGTCTTCAGAGTCCCAAAAGTAACCCATCATAGTCAGGGTCTTCTGTGTAAATTCTTGATCAGGGGTAATGGTTACATAAGGAATACCCGGGACCGTTACCCCAGCCTTTTTCAAGAGACACTGAATACAGGAGGCATAACACAAAGCAGTACCTCTAGTAGAATCCCGGAGTGCAAACATCCGATACGTGAAGTAGTACGGCCAATTAATGCGAATTTTGTTCTTCAGCAGATAGATCAAATGGACTTTTGCTTGATCGACCCGAGAATAACCTCATTTCTTAAGCCTTAAGATGTGTGCGACAATCCATTGCATAATACGATCAACTGGTGACAACGTTCCCGTTGTGACAGTTTTGGGAAATAGGTCGCTGCTCACAATGCTTTCCGAGTAAGGATCATGTCGCATTGAGTTCAAGGTTGTCTTAAACTCATAGTTGTCAACAAATACAGTATCAGTTACCTTAGGAAGACCTGCATTTTCTAGCTTAAACAGACTGTTCCAAACAGCAGCATTCATGGAGTAGTTCTTACCACCAATAGTATAATGAAAGTCCGTACCTTCAAATTTGTCCAAAATCCCAGTGTAAAACAATTTCACCAAATATTCATTTCACTTAGTGTCACATTCTAAAAATTCGTCAAATTTTTTAACATCCAATAGTTCAATGACTTTAGAGAGGTGATAGTCTTCCGCCCTCAATGGGTAGTACACATACTGCTTAATCACATAGCGGTTTCGGAAATATTTTTTGAATACCTCAGATAAATCATCAGATAGTAATGAAAGAGCGTTTACCGGTGTTGTCGATGAACCGGCCCTTGATGTTGAAGCTCTGGAGGACCTCTTTCCTGTAACTCTTTGTGAAGCCATTGATGAGCAATTCTATGAACCCAAATGATAAGTGCCAAATTTTGGAGAAGATGATGAACAGTGCGCGTTTAGATGATGAGGATGAGTGAATTGAAAAACCTTGATTCCAATTTAGAGAGAAAACCCCTTTCTAAAACCTTTGTTGATTGTGAAGTTTGTGGGTTTGAAGAATGTAGTAGTTATGGGTTTTTAGGGTTTGGAAATTTGAAAGAGAAGAGAGTAATGAGGAGACTCTACATGCAATAGACAAGTAATGGAAGATGGAACAAATACAATTAATGAGTCAGATTTTGAAACACAAGATGCAGCGTGCGCCTTCCCAAGAAAAAGAAAATAGAATCTGTCAGCGACGCGTCGACCTAAATAGGTTATGCGTTGACGCACACTGCACTGATTTGGATATTTTTAGAAGTTTGAAAGTTATGCGTCGACCATAGGTCGACGAGCGCTTACCCGCATCATTGTATTAAAAATTTTAAAATTCTTGAGCCGACCCATGCCCTGTTTGTGTCGACTCAAGCCTGAAAAACATGGAAAATTCATATTTTGAGAGATTTATGCAACAAGTAGAGATAAATACAATGCTATACACATGCCAATACTAAAAAAGGATAAAAAATGCATCTAATCACGAATTAAGCATAAATTTAAACCACATTTTGGCCATAATAATTCACAAACATAATTTGTTGGTTCTTGGATTGGCTAGAATTTTGGTAAAACAAAGTTGTTCAATGTTGATGTCACATGGGTGATGTCTTAACATTGAGTCTTAACATTGGATAATAATAAGTGTTTAAGTTGGATGTTTGATGTCACATGCGATGTTGTGACATCAGGTCTACAGAAGATTAATAACATCAGGTTTAGTGATGTTGTTAGGGTTTGCGTTTTAGCTGGATATTGGGAGAGCTGTTAGTCTCATTGGATGCAGATATCTTGGGATAGATATTCGCTGTTGCATAGAGATTTGATGCAGATTTGTAGGGAGGTTTAAAGACTGAGATTTAAAAAGATTTTGGGGATAAAATCTGTTTTGAAGATTCAGTTTTAAATAACAAACCAGGTCAGATATTGCAGAGGATCCAAGCCCAATTCAGTTGGCTATATAAAGCGCATCAACCAAAAGTAGATAACACAGAAAGTAGACAGAAGATAGAGAGCTTTGACTGGAGGTTAAGCATTGTCTTTGTTCGAGTATTGTGTTAACCATTCAAGAGTGAATTGGTGAGTGTAATATGTCCTCTCTAGAGCTGTGAAGCAAGTGAGTTTTGTAACTTGATCAAAGCTGTGAAGCAGGATCAAGGTGTTTCTCAAAGTGTTTGATCTTTGAGAGGTTTTAGGGATTGAGTAGTGTTCTCATACCTAAGTGGGCTCTTAGGTAGAAAGTTCATTAGTAGAAATTAAGTTTAGGAGATTGTCAACTAGGTTGAGTCTGTAAATTAATTCTACAAGTAGTGAATTTCATCCCTGGCCTGGCTTGGTAGCCCCCAGATTAAGTTGTTGAACTAAACTGGGTAAACAATTATGTGTGTCTGTTATTGTCCATAGCAGAGTGTGTTGTTGTGACATTAAGTGTGACATCACATATCTGGTACCAGAATTTCAATTGGTATCAGAGCAGGCATCCTGTCTGTCTCTGGGTGAGATCTAGGGAAGTTACTTTCTGGTGTAAAGATGGACAAAGAAGTTGGAGGATTTGTCAACATACCCCCTATTTTGGATGGCTCTAATTATGATTATTGGAAGCCAAGGATGATTACCTTTTTGAAATCCTTGGATAGCAGGGCTTGGAAGGCTATCATAAAGGAATGGAAAGCACCTGTTGTTGTTGAGAAAGATGATGTTGGGAAAGAACAAGAAGGCAGCTCAAAACTGAAACCTGAAGAAGAATGGTCCAAGGAAGAAGATGAGCTTGCCCTTGGGAATTCCAAAGCTTTAAATACTATTTTCAATGGAGTTGATAAGAACATATATTCAGGTTGATCAATACCTGTGAAGTTGCCAAGGAAGCTTGGGACATCCTGAAGACTACTCATGAAGGAACTTCAAAGGTTAAGATGTCAAGACTTCAACTTCTGACATCAAAGTTTGAAAGTCTAAAGATGAAGGAAGATGAAACTATTCATGACTTTCATATGAGTATTCTTGAGCTGTCCAATACATCCAGTGCTCTTGGAGAAAAGATGTCAGAAGAAAAGCTTGTAAGAAAAATCCTTAGGTCCCTTCCTAAGAGGTACAAGATGAAGGTGACTGCCATTGAAGAAGCACAAGACATCAGCCAGATGAGGGTTGATGAGCTCATTGAATCTCTTCAAACTTTTGAGCTTAGGTTGAATGAGGAAGAACCTGAAAAGAAGCCAAAGAGTATAGCCTTGGTTTCAAATGCTCAATAAGAGAAAGGGAATAGTGTTGAATCCCAGGAGGATCTATCTCATGCCATTGCTATGTTGGGAAGGCAGTTCAACAAGGTGTTCAAAAGAATGAACAAGAACTTCAAGCCAAATGTCAAGAACACCGCTTCTGACATCAGCAAGTCTAAGGAGAAGGATGAAGAGAAGATTGCTCAAGACAAGGGTGTTCAATGCTTTGAGTGTGAAGGTTATGGACATGTTAAGAAAGAATGCCCCACATTCCTAAAGAAGCAGAAGAAAGGCATGACAGTTTCTTGGTCAGACTCTGACAGTGAAAGTGAAGGAGAGTCAGCCAAACATGTCAAAGCTTTAATTGGAACAGTTGTTTCTGATGGTGATTCAAGTGATGAGGAACTGACTTTTGAGGAGTTAGCATCCACTTATTAAGAGCTTTGTCTGAAGATTGCAGAAATTTGTCAAGAAAGTGAAAAACAGAAGAAACAGATTGTTCAGCTTGAGACTGCTAAAGCTGATTTGGAAAATGAAATGTTATTGGTCAAAGCTCATCTTGATCATATGACCAAATCTGTTAGGATGCTGAACAGTGGTACAGACAGACTTGATAAGATCCTTCAGACAGAAAGGTTGCTGGAGATAAGTCAGGCATAGGATTTGTGGTTGAGGAAAAGGTATCTGCTGAATCAAACACTTCAGGAACCAAGAAAGAGATGTCTCAACCAATGTCTCAACATCACACAAAGAGGAAGGATCCTAAACCTAAGCAGGTTGCTCATCCACAACCTCAAAATGTTGGTAAGAGGCATGCTCATGGTCCTCATCAAAGAAGGCACATGTTTCTGGAGCTAGGCAGTATATGCCTCCACAATATCATAAGAGCATGCAGGATTCTAGGTTCAAACAGAACATGTTCCATCAGATGTCTCAACATCAGGGAAACATGTATGGCTATGGATATAATAATGATGTGCCTTATTATTATGGAAGAAGGAAGCCTCATAACCATAGAAGACAGCCAAAAAGACAACATCCTTACCATAGAAGACAATCAAACTATGGGAGAAGAAGACAACATTATGGGTGGCAGCCACAACAGTATCATCATCAAGGTGGCAGAAGGTTTAACCACTTCAGAGAAGACAAAGTTAGGTGCTTTTACTGTGGCAGTTTTGGACACATGCAGTTTTCTTGTTTCAAGCTACATAGTTATCCCAAGTCTAACCCTCAACCCAGACAGGAGGTGAACATGCCCAAGGTTGTTAAATAGTGGGTTCCTAAGGCTGAGGTTACATGTCTATTGGCTCACTTTTCAGATAGACACTCTGCTAAGGATGGATGGTACTTTGACAGTGGCTGTTCAAAGCACATGACTGGATTCAAAAACCAATTGGTGGAAGTCAATTCTTGCGCCTCAATTGATGTTACCTTTGGAAATGGAGAGAAAGGGGTGGTGAAAGGTGTTGGAAAAGTGAAGTGTCATAATGGACCTGATCTTGACAATGTGCTACACGTCAAAGGATTGAGTGCTAATTTAATTAGCATAAGTCAGCTGTGTGATGAAAGGTGTAAGGTCAGTTACACCAAAGATAGTGTGTGGTGACAAATGAGCAGAATGAGGTAGTGATGAAGGGAATAAGATCTAGAGATAATTGCTATCAATGGGTACCTCAAGTGGACAGCTTATCTGGTGATGTTAAGGGTGATGTTGTAATATCAGATTGTGACAACAAGTGTGAAAGTCTGCTGAAAGGTCAATTGGGGTTAATTACTCTTAATGTGAATCCTTTTAAATTTTTAAAAGGAAAGTTAATTTGGAGGGAGAAACTCATTGATTGGTCTTTAAGGGATACACAAAATCAAGCGCCATACCTTAGACCATCATTCCCTATTGTAGCAATATCATGTTTCATCAAAGCTCATATCTCCCGACTGTTCGTCTCCTTCAACAAGAAGAATCATCTGTCTCTGAACCTATATTGCTTCAAGGGAACCATGTCAAAACAGATGTCTTCTCCATCAAAGAAATCTGCCTCACAAAATTCCTCGCGAGATAAAGCTAGGGTTTCTACAGAAGAGGGGACTGCAGAAGAAGCTTTGAATGTAGAACCCATCTCTATGATGCTCCCAGAGTCAGGTAAATCTAGACCTTCTAAACTTGTTTAAAAAAGGGCTGCGACTATCTTTAGAGATAATGAAACAAAGAAGCTTGTTACTAGTGTTCTATTTAGTGATAAAATAGCACCTAGGTCATCCACTTCTCAAACTGTTGAAGAAAGGGTAGATGTTGACAAAAGCTTAGGTCAGATTGTCGATAAGATCTTTGAGAAAGGGCTTCCTATAAAGGGTATATCTAGACCACTGAGGCAAATGTCTGCTGAACATTCTGAAAGGGAAAAGAGTGACATGCAATCTACTGAAACCAATCTCCACAGATTGGCTGTGTCAGTTATTGAAGATGCTGAGATTAAAGAAGAAGCAGAAGCTGAAAGAGAAAGGATACGCATGTTGAAGAGGAAGTTGTTGTTGAACAAGAAGTTGAAACATCACCTGCTAGAGATGTTACCCCTAGTCCAAGAGGCAAGAAGGATGCTGATATGGTGGATGTTGTTGACTTATCTGACAATGAAGTAATTGGTAATGCTGTTCCTGGGTTTGCCAAAAGATTGAAGAATAAGAAAGGAAAGACTGTGGAATCTTCTCCTAAGATAACTGCTGAAGTCAAGAAGAAAAAGACATCTGTTGTTGGTCCTACAAAACCTTGGAGCAAGATTGCTACATCCTCCAAAAAGAGGAAGATAATGGAAGATTTTGATTCTGACTTTGATGTTGAGGATGATGTTCAAGACATCACACCTGTCAGAAAAACAATTTTGAAGAGAATCTCTGACAAAGTCCCTGAAGTCCCAGTTGAAAACATTTCCTTTCATTATGCCAGCAGTGCATCAATGTGGAAATTTGTATGTCAGAGAAGACTAGCCCTAGAGAGGGAGCTTGGGAAAGAAGCTTTAGAGATGAAGGATATTATGGAGCTGATTAATGAGGCTGGGTTGGTGAAGACTGTGACCAAATTTCCTAAGTGCTATGAGGGTCTTGTCAAAGAATTTGTTGTCAACATTTCTGGAAAAATTGCTGATAAAAAGAGCATTGATTTCATGAAAGTCTATGTGAGAGGAAAGTGCATTAATTTCTCTCCTAGTACTATCAACAAGTATCTGGGAAGAGATGATGAAGAGTATAGTGAACTTGAGATGACTGATAATGAAATATGTAAAGAGATTACAGCTGGTCAGGTAAAGGTTTGGCCATTGAAAGGGAAGTTGAAGGCTAGTAAACTTAGCATCAAGTATGCCATTCTTCACAGAATTAGAGCAGCCAACTGGGTGCCAACAAACCACAAGACAACAATAGCTGTTGGATTGGGTAGGTTTATCTATGCTGTTGGGAAGAAGATCAAGTTTGACTATGGAGGCTACATCTTTGAGCAAGTGGTGAAACATGCTTAAACAAATGCTATCAAGCTACCTATAGCATTCCCATCCCTTGTTTGTGGAATCATCTTGGATCAACATCCTGAAACTTTAACAAGTTCAGATATAGCTTGCAAGAGGGAGTCAGCCTTATCCTTGCATCCTAAGTTGTTTGCTGGACATCATGTTCCAGAAATTGTTGTAACATCAGATGCTGGTGGCAAAAAGAGTACCAAGGCTGAATTTCTTGAAGAACTGAAGGCCACTTGCAAAGATCTTGATGAGGTCATTAGTACCAGCACAGCAAGAAAGATGAAGATAGAACTGCTGATAAAATCCTTGGAACAAGGTGATGGTGGAGATGGTGCCAGCTCTGATGAAGACTAGTTTCCTTGCTGCTTTTTCTAGATAGTAGTTTAGTTTTATTTGTTTGTTGTTTTTGATTCTGCACTTGATGTGCCTAATATGTAATTTGAATATTGTGCCTGTTTATGCACTATTTATGTTTTTGTTCAATGATTTGTCTTGTCTTGTTTGCTGACTTTAGACTGACAATGAGAGCTTGTTTAGGACTAACTGTAGTGAGTAGGACTTACATGTTGAGGTTTGTCCAATTTTGGCTAAAAAGGGGGAGAGTTAGCCAAGAGTTAGTCAATGTGTTTCAATGCCAAGAAGAAAAGAATTAGTCATTGTGCAATGCTAAGGAGTGCAGCTAGTGTGATGCTGAAATGCAGATATTGAGGGGGAGAGTTGTTGAACAGTTGCTGGTATGCTGATTCTTACTTTGAGGGGGAGCTTGCCCTATGCTGCTGATTAGTGTTTGAAGTCGGTGCAGCTGTTATGAAGAAATGCTGCTGCGAAGGTTGGTCCGCTGCTGAAGTGTCTGATGGTGCAGAGATTATTTTCGCCAAAATTAGCCAAAGGGGGAGATTGTTGGTTCTTGGATTGGCTAGAATTTTGGTAAAACAAAGTTGTTCAATGTTGATGTCACATGGGTGATGTCTTAACATTGAGTCTTAACATTGGATAATAATAAGTGTTTAAGTTGGATGTCTGATGTCACATGCGATGTTGTGACATCAGGTCTGTAGAAGATTAATAACATCAGGTTTAGTGATGTTGTTAGGGTTTGTGTTTTAGCTGGATATTGGGAGAGCTGTTAGTCTCATTGGATGCGGATATCTTGGGATAGATATTCGCTGTTGCATAGAGATTTGATGCAAATTTGTAGGGAGGTTTAAAGACTGAGATTTAAAAAGATTTTGGGGATAAAATCTATTTTGAAGATTCAGTTTTAAATAACAAATCAGGTCAGATATTACAGAGGATCCAAGCCCAATTCAGTTGGCTATATAAAGCGCATCAACCAAAAGTAGATAACACTGAAAGTAGATAGAAGATAGAGAGCTTTGACTGGAGGTTAAGCATTGTCTTTGTTCGAGTATTGTGTTAACCATTCAAGAGTGAATTGGTGAGTGTAATCTGTCCTCTCTAGAGCTGTGAAGCAAGAGAGTTTTGTAACTTGATCAAAGCTGTGAAGCAGGATCAAGGTGTTTCTCAAAGTGTTTGATCTTTGAGAGGTTTTAGGGATTGAGTAGTGTTCTCATACCTAAGTGGGCTCTTAGGTAGAAAGTTCATTAGTAGAAATTAAGTTTAGGAGATTGTCAACTAGGTTGTTGAGTCTGTAAATTAATTCTACAAGTAGTGAATTTCATCCCTGGCTTGGTAGCCCCCAGATTAAGTTGTTGAACTGAACTGGGTAAACAATTCTGTGTGTCTGTTATTGTCCATAGCAGAGTGTTTTGTTGTAACATTAAGTGTGACATCACATATCTGGTACCAGAATTTCATAATTTATCAAGAATGGAGTTTCTAAGAAGGGAACGATATTACCTCCGACGATTGATGATGAATGCTCTCACACATAGCTTAATCTTATCGTTAGAAGAAATAAAGACAAGCAAAAGGAATAGAGCATGCAAATCATATACATATAATCAAATAGGATCTGAGATATCGAGAACACCAAGTTCCCTACGAATGTGAAAGAAAGGTTCTGTTGCAAGTGGTTTAGTGAAAATATCCGCAAGTTGATTCTTAGAATCAACATGCTCAAATGCGACATCGCCCTTCTCTACATGATCCCTAAGGAAATGATGGCGTATCTCTGTATGTTTCGTGCAAGAATGCAATACTGGGTTTTTGGTTAAGTTAATGACACTTGTATTATCACACAAAATAAGAATGCGTTCAAGTTTAATGTTGTAGTCAAGTAATTGTTGTTTAAGCCATAAGACTTGAGCACAACAACTACCGGCCGCAACGTATTCCGCCTCGGCTGTTGACAAAGCAACGAAAACTTGCTTTTTGCTATGCCAACTCACTAAGGAATTCGAGAAAAAGTGATAAGTACCACTAGTACTTTTCCTATCCGATTTGCAACCGGCAAAGTCGGAATCAGAATAGCCAACCAAAGAGCAATCGCTTCCTTTGGAGTACCAAAGCGCATACTTTGGAGTACCACAAAGATACCTAAGTATGCGCTTCACTGCTTTTAAATGAGACTCCTTAGGACACGATTAATACCTGGCACACAAGCATACACTGAACATGATATCTGGTCAGGATGCGGTAAGATAGAGTAGAGAGCCAATCATACCTCTATACCTTTTTACATCTACATCCTTACCGTTCTCATCTCGATTCATGTTGACACAAGTAGGCATCAGAGTGTTAATAGCTTTCGAGCTAGCCATGTCGAAGCGCTTGAGCAACTCAAGGCAATACTTCGTCTGGCTCACAAATGTCCCTTCATCGAGTTGCTTAATTTGCAGTCCGAGGAAATAGTTTAACTCCCCCATCATGCTCATCTCGAACTCTCCCTGCATTAACTTAGCAAACTCTTTGACCAAATTTATGTTAGTAGACCCAAAAATAATATCGTCTACATATATTTGAACCAAAATTTGATGTTTTCCTTGACGTTTAATGAAAAGGGTTGTGTCAAACTTTCCTCTAGAGTATCCTTGATCAAGGAGAAATTTGCTAAGACGCTCATACCAAGCCCTAGGGGCTTGTTTGAGACCGTACAAAGCACACTTTAATTTGTAAACGTGATCGGGATACTCATGGGATTCAAATCCAGGAGGTTGGGCAACATAAACCTCTTCATTTATATAACCGTTAAGGAATGCACTTTTAACATCCATTTGAAATAACTTGAAGTTTTTAGCACATGCATAGGCAAGAAATAGGCGTATAGCCTCGAGTCGGGCAACAGGCGCATAAGTTTCCTCATAGTCTATGCCTTTCTCTTGGTTATACCCTTGGGCAACCAAGCGCGCTTTATTTCTAGTTATGACTCCATTTTCGTCGAGCTTGTTCCTAAACACCCATCGGGTGCCGATTACTCGATGGCCTCGCGGAGGAGGGACAAGGTCCCTAACCTCATTTCGTTTAAATTGATTTAACTCCTCTTGCATTGACAAAAGCGGAGTAATAACAAAAGTTACTTAGCTTGGAACAAGTTGTTACTCCCTTTGAGATGTCACCGAGAATGTTGTCGATGGGATGGTCTTTGGAAGACTTCCAAGCTGGAGGAAGATCATCTTTATTAGACAGATGATCCTCCTCACTTTTCACTGGTTGGTGATCTTTTTCCTCCTCAACATGCACTACTTCAGGTTGATCAGTCCCTTTATCAGTGTCCTTGAGTATGTCTTCAGAAGATACACCTGCACCATAAAAAGAACTACCTTTTCTGACATTTTTCGGATAAGACTCATCAAAATTAACATGAACCAACTCCTCAACAGTAAGTAACCTCTTATTGTAAACCCTATATGCCTTACTTGACTGAGAATATCCAAGAAAAATACCCTCGTCGGCCTTAGCATGAAACTTACCAAGTGTCTCTTTACCATTATTCAACACGAAACACTTACAACCAAAGACGTGAAGGTGAGATACATTGGGCTTTCTCCCTTTTAAAAGCTCATACGGTGTCTTGCTTAGAATAGGATGAATGAGCACCCTATTCAAAACGTAACAAGCCGTACTTATGGCATCGGCCCAAAAGTATTTTGGAAGTCCACTCTCATTAATCATAGTCCTTCCTAATTCTTCCAAAATTCTGTTTTTACGTTCCATAACCCCGTTTTGTTGAGGGGTACGTGGTGCGAAAAAATTATGATCAATCTCATGGCTTTCACAAAATGCTTCAAAAAGATGATTTTCGAACTCTCCCTCATGATCACTTCTAATTGATATAATGTTCGTGTTTAATTTGTTTTGGGATAACTTGGCAAATCTTTCAAAGGCCGAAAAAGTATCGCTCTTGTTTGCTAAGAAAATAGTCCAGCAAAACCAAGAAAAGTCATCGATCATCACAAAACCATAATAGTTACCACCTAGGCTTTTAATCCTGGATGGTCCAAAGAGGTCCATATGGAGGAGCTCAAGAGGTCTCGCAGTTGAAACAATGTTTTTAGATTTAAAGAGATCCTTGTTTGCTTCCCCATTTGACACGCATCACATAAGTGATCCTTTATGAATTTGATTTTGGGCAAGCCGATAACTAGGTCTTTAGAAACTATTTTGTTAAGCAAATCAAAATTGACATGCGCCAACCGTCTATGCCATAACCATGAATATTCACTCATGGTGACTAGACACTTGTCGCTACTCAACGATACCTCATTTAAGTCTAGCATATAGACATTATTCACCCTCAAGCCCTTAAGCACATCCTTTTTATCACTATTCTCAATTATGCAACAATCCATATAAAAAGATACTTTATAGTCCTTGTCACATAATTGACTAATGCTTAAAAGGTTATGTTTAAGGCCCTCAACAAGAAGCACATCAGAGATAGTAGTAGATGAGGGGTTACCTACACTACCTTTGCCAAGTATTTGTCCCTTGTTGTTGTCTCCGTAGGTTACAAACCCCTTTTTCTTTGCCACAAAGTCGATGAAAAGAGATATGTCTCCTATATGTCTTGAGCAGCCACTATCCAGAACCCATCTTCTTTCCGTGGTCTCAAGACATTGTACCTACATTGTCAATCAAGGGAAATAGGTACCCAATTCTTATTGGGTCCTTGGTTGTGAGTGAAAACAGGATTGCATTTGGGCAACCATTGATAAACGCCTTTAGGAACCAAAAACCTCCTAAAACGGCACTTAGCAATGGTATGACCCCTTTTGCAACAATATAAGCAAGTGAGGTTAACACGAGAATCACTTTTGCTAGGTTGATTTCTAATCACATAAGTATATTTTTGATATGGATTAATCATGCTTTTTTTAAAGTGTGATTTATCAATAGCAAAAGTCATTTTTGGTTCTAGAGCCTTGTCAAGCTTGGCCTTAAGAGTTCTAACCTCTTTTTGCCAAATGTGACAAGTATCACAACCAAAATTTACCCACTTACTTTTGTCTTCCACAACATCTACCTTTGTTACTTCCACCATGGACTTTTTGAGAGCCTCTAATTCCTTTTCGGAATCGGAGATCTTTTGCTCCAAATGAGAAAACATTTGGTTATTTGAAGCTAACCGTTTAAAGGCATCCTTGGCCTCATGGTGTAGTGTATCAAATGCACGTTGTAGTTTAGAATAAGACATTGAATTAGAGTTATCGTGCTTAGAGTGTCTTACCTTTTTGTTCTTTTTCTTTTGGTGAGCGGAAAGGCAAAGATTGACGGATTCTCCTTCGTCACTAGAACTTTCAGCACTAGATGATTCAATATTGCTTTCCCAAGCGATATAAGCTCTCCTAGGTTTTGATTGTTTCTTCCCGTGACGACTTTTATCCTTACCTTTGTCTTTCTTCAACAAAGGACAATCCAGCTTGTAGTGGCCGACTTTCCCACAGTTATAGCAAGAACCCTTAGTTTTTCCACTCTTTTTGTCTTCATTCTTGGAAGACTTTGATTGTTTATGAAAGTTGACAAGGTTTTTCTCCGAATGTTGGATACCATTTTTCTTGATATAGCGATTATATCGCTTCATAAATAATCCCATGTCTTCATTCGAATCCTCTTCCTCGCCATCACTGGATTCACTCTCGCTCGGCTCATATTCGGAGGACTTTGAACTAGAAGTCTTTAGAGCTATCGACTTCTTTTCCGCTTCCTTGGTATTGCTCTTTTCCTTCTTCTCTCTTTTCTCAAATTGGACCAAGCTTATGAGCATTTGCTCATGTTCTTCAAGCTTTTCAAACAACGTTGTGATGTCTAACGTCATTAGGTCATTGGCTTCTTTGATGGCGGTCACCTTCGGTTGCCAATCCCTAGTCAAACACCTCAAGATTTTGTTAGTAGCAACCTCATTGGATATTGGCCTACCAAGTGAATGAAGTCTATTGATTAAATGAGTAAACCTCTTTTGCATATTGGAAATGGTTTCCCCTTGCTTAATGTGAAAGAGGTCGAACTCTTGAGTCAATGTATTGATTCTAGCTAGCTTGACGTCGTTAGTACCCTCATAGGCAACTTGTAATGCATCCCACATAGCTTTAGCACTCGTACCATGTGAAACTCGATAATATTCGTCAACTCCCAATGAGGAGATCAGAATATTTCTCGCCTTCCAATCGTAGTTATACTTTTTCTCGTCTTCTTCATTCCATTGTGCTTCAAGCTTGGGTACTACCACGTTATTCGCATCGGTCATGGTTATTTCCATCAGACCGTTTTGAATAACGATCCATACCTTCTTATCAATAGAATTGATGTGAACACGCATATAATCCTTCCAGTAACTATAATTTTCACCATTAAAAACAGGTGCTCTATTATAAGCCCATTTCGGTTCGTTTTCCATTTTCTAAAAACTTATACTTGAAGCACTAGAATTAATCGGTGCTCCTGATACCACTTGTTAGACGAAGGCAATTGATCTAGAAGGGGGTTGAATATATCACTTCTTTTTAAATGCGAGTCGGCGCTAAAATTTATTTTTAAAATTATTTTGCGGAAGCGGCCGAGGATAATTCGCCTACACGAACCGAGTTACTGAGAGGATCAGATATACGTAAGCCAAATGGAACGAAAGGCTCGAAGAGAAAAATTAGAATCGCAACTTAACAATGAATGAATTTATCAAAAGCACTTAACAAGGTGCAATCTCCAATGAGTATTCAAAAATTAAATCAAATTTGACAATATATCAAACACCTTGTATGCGTTCAATCTATTGAGAACTTGGAGTGTGTAAAACTCCAAGTTTAGCCTTCTATTATAGTTGATGCAAAATTTTCACTAAGCACAATCCAAAGGAGATTGTGCAATGGTTTTCAAATTAATTTTCTGCACAAAACTATACCAGAATTTTTATTGATCAATTGAACAATTACAAGCGTAAACAATCCAAAATATAAATGAGATAAGGAAAAGGAAATGACACGAAGTTTGTTTAGGCAGTTCCTTTTTCGTCCTCGCTTCGGGTACGTCTGCCCCCAATTCTAAAAACTAGAATTGAGATATCTATAACTCGTTTGTAAATGTTTTTACAAGAGAAAACTTAGCTATCCCACACTCAAGAACACTTTGTTGATGCATATACTTTGTCTTCTCTTCCCTTGATTCGAGTCGAATCAAGTGCCTCGAACGTGTTGGTAGAACCTCCGTTTACAGTTACTAGATTGCAAGAACACACAATTCTTCAATCACCTTCACTCAGCTGATTCTGATCCACACACAGTTCGATCCTTAAACCTAGTTGCACAATCCTTCGGTTACCGCTACTAGATAGACAAAACCTTCCGTTCTTCGATCACCTTCGCTTGGCTAAATTCAATGCACACAAGATCTGATCCAAAAACCCCCAAATCCAAATGAACTTGGAGGGAAAAACCCTAGAGGTTTTATTCAAGAACAAACCACTGAACTACTCACCCCAAACAAAGATACAACTCTATGCTTTGGACGTTATCACTTCATGATGTAGAAAATCAACAAAAATGATTATGTGTATTTGTTGAAAAAGGTGCAAGATGAAGATGAAATTGATGAGAAAAAAAAAGTTCAGTGTATTTCTTTCACTTGTTCTTGTTCGTTGTAAAAAAAATGAGGAACCAACTATATATATGATGCAAAGACCAACTAACTCAACTAGCAGCAAAAGGAACTTAGAAAAAAATCAGAAAAAATGAGTCAAACGAGCGAAGAGTCGACCGCTCGCTTGATGAGGGTCGGCGTGCACTAACCCGTCGACTTATCTATGCAGGTTGGACGAGCATGTGTCGACCGCCAGAGGATCATGCATCAACACATGGATGTTTAAAATGCAAAATGAAGAATCCCAGTAGCATGCGTCGACCGTAGGCTCAATGAGGTTCAGCGTGCGCTAACCCGAGTAATTCACAATCTTTGACACAAGTGCATGAGTCGACTCATGCACAACTTAAGTCGACGCAAGTCCCTAGAAATTGATTTTTCTACAAGATTTCACCAACTTAGGCACAAATCATGCATACCTTATACTAATGCCATGATTATACACCTGTAGGAGATGTACAAGACTCTTCCTATATGTTTTAAACCCATAATAATTGATTGTTGTATGCAATGCAAACGACAATGAAATAATACCGTCCAAATTACAAACTAGAAGCTAGCCTACATTGTTGATATCATTAAAATAGAAACCAAGTGAGAAACACCTTGCCCTCACACTTATGCCTTTCATTTACAAAACTCTAAGTTATATACAAGCTCTAACAAAGTCTATGTAGGGAATGGACACACTCTCACCATAAAATTTATAGGTTCCACTCAATTTTGCTCTAAACTTGCACCAAATCGTAAATTGATACTCACTAATATACTACATGTGCCTACTATTACTAGGAATCATTTGTTTGTTCCAAAATTATCACATGATAACAATGTTAGTTTTGAATTTTTGTCTGACAAGTGTTACATTAAATCCCAGGCTTCTAAACAAGTTCTTGTTGAAGGAGTCCTAGATGCTAGTGGCCTTTACTGCTTTCCACTTCTGTCTTTAGAGTCTCCCAGGTCACACAATTTGAATACTAACTTGAACCATCACAAGAATGTTCAAAGTTACACTGCTTTTCAATCTAGTTCTAGTCTTCAGTCTGATGTTCATAAAGCAAATAAATGTAATACTAGTATGCTATGGCACCATAGGTTAGGCCATGCCAAATTCTCTTATGTTGCTCATATACTCATGTGTAATATTCATAGTTCAAATAAACAAAATTAATTTTGTACATCTTGCAATCTTGGTAAAGCTCATAGATTACATGCTCCTCTAACTCATAGAGTGTATAATAAAACCTTTGATGTTATATATACTGATCTATGAGGTCCTTCACCATCACCCTCAAGTTGTGGCTTTAGATACTATATTGCTTTTGTAGATGGCCACACCATATATATATGGCTTTACTTTCTCAAACATAAATCTAAGGCCCTATGAGCTTTTAAAATATTTCATAAATTTACTCAAACACAATTTAGTCTAACCATTAAATCAGTGCAATCTGATTTTGGTGGGGAATTTAGGCCTTTCACTAAATTTCTAGCTGAACTAGGTATTACACATAGGTTGACTTGCCCTTATACCTCACACCAAAATGGTTCTATTGAAAGAAAACACAGATTCATTGTTGAGATGGGCCTTACTATAATAGCTCACTCTTTCATCCCTCTAACTTATTGGGATCACAGTTTTCTACCTCTGTTTACTTAATGATCAGGCTCTCCACTTCCCCATTAACTACACATCATTCACCTTTTCATGCTCTCTATGGGAAGCATCCAGATTACAAGGCTATTAGAACATTTGGTTGTGCCTCTTATCCCTTGCTCAGACCTTATAATCAACACAAACTTCAACTCAGAAGTAAAAAATGTGTGTATTTTGGGGTATCACCTCAGCATAGAGGGTTTAAATGTCTAAGTAGCTCTGGGAAAATTTACATCACAGAGATGTTATATTTAATGAACATCGCTTCCATTTTCCTCATCTATTCTCTTCTAACACTCAACTTATACCGGTATCCACTGGCACACATATGGCATATCCTACTAGGCTCTTACATGCTCCAGCTATCTCAACTTTTTCCCATCACACACAAGCTGCTGAACTCATTGTGCCTAACTTCACAGGTTAATCTACTGATACATCAAATACTCAAAATTCTTATTCAAGATCAATGCTCCACAAGAGCACCTAGTGTAGCCGCGTGAAAAAGACTCGCCCTTTTACATGTGAACTTTTAATTTTTATCCCAAAGAAGGGAAGGGGAAAAAATCTGAATAAACCCGTGATTGGCGTGCAATGCAAAAACAATGCACTTGAGAGATCGGGAATCGGGATTGGTTATACAAAGGGAAGGTACTAACATCCTAAGTATCTATAGTATCCTATAGGAACCTCTTGCATATATTTGTGTTACTGTTGTTTTGAATCACTTACTGTGTAATGGGAATTTATTGATTGGTTTTGAGTGGGTGATACGGGGTATTTTTGTTGTTTTTGTAAGTTGAAAAGTTATAGGAACCTAAGGTTTTTGTTATTATTGTGCTCTCTAAGATCTCGCAATCTTGTGCCTACATATTCTGAAAAGGAAGTTGAGAAATCAGAGCGTTTGTAGTTCCACCTACTAATGGGTGGAATTCGGTTTGAGAAGAGACAAATTGTCATCTTAAGGGAGATATCTCACCTATTCACCATAAACATTTTGAGAAATAAGGGAATAATCTTTAAACTTGGATGTAGAAAATCCAGAGTAATGCCACATCTTCCTTTAAATGAAATCTTTGCATAATAAGAGAAGGACCTTAACTTGAATATAGAATCAACAAGTGTGCCACTTACATCACTTAAATCACTTAAATGAAAGAAGTATTTTTGTACCATAATAAGAGAAAGACTCCAACTTGGATATTGAATCAACAAGTGTGCCACTTACATCACTTAAATGGAAAAGTTTGAAAAATGTCTGATTTATGTTGTGGGAAATAGAAGAGACATCTTTCCATAGAGATGACTCATGTCTTATCTCTGGGGAAATGTTTTGAGTTTGAAGCCAAAAGAGGAAGTGTTGACTTTAGGACTTCAAAAGGAGTATTCTCATCTCTTTGAAGAGTTTTGAGTTTGAAGTTTTAATTTCTTTGTACAAAGCCCAAGAGGAGGCTAAGTTTCTAGTTGGAACTTCAACAAGGGAAACCTAATGTTTGAACTAAGTTATAACTGAAGGGTATCCTAATGTTTTTGTGTGTAAACATAAAGGAAAATGCTAAAAAAGGGTTTTGCTTGCTAGGATCTTGCAGTCCTATGCCTACACATCCTTAAGAAGGAAATCAGAGCAATTGTAGTTCGGACGTAAGCCCAAAGTGTAAAAATGTCAAGAGAAACTTAACAAGGTAAGTTTATTTAAGTTTTTAAACAAGTGTAGTCATCAAGGATGACATGAGCATGAAATGATTAAGCATGATATATCAACATGTGGAAGTGTATCAGACAAGGAGATATGTTCATCATGGTAAGAGTTTATGAAGGAAATACTTGAATATGTGAGCAAAGATTGTAATATATGGAAGCAATCACAATGAAGTTCAAGTAAATAGATATTCATAAATAAATCGAGGATCTGATGAATATGGTGAAGGGTAATAAAAAAACCTAATGGAATTTAATTGAGATAAGCATATGGACAAAACATTCAAATATGGTTAAATCCAGGGCTTTGGGGAATCTAAACTCAAGTGGAAGCCCTAGTTATGTACAAAGGTGTTCTCACAAAGTTGAAAACAAAACCCTAATTTCAAAATAATTAATCCAAGCTTTGTTCAAAGTTCAAAGTTCAATTAATCATGGTATGAAAGGAAAAATAACTCAAGATGACATGTTATTAACATTGGATAAGAGTTAACCAAAGCGTGTTATGGTCCTATGAAGATTTATGAAGAAAAATGAAGAAAATGGGTGATAAAAATAATAGGATGGCCCTCCCAAGGTTTTGAACACGCGCCCTTAGGGTGGAGGGTTTAAAACAATACCAACTGAGCCAATGCGCGCGTGGTGACAAGGATTTGCTGGAGTAAATAATATATGAAAACTTCATAATGAAAATGTTTAAAAAATAAAACCCAAAAGGTCTGGGGCGAGGGGGATTTGAACCCCAGACCTCACACTCACAAGCCTCCCAAACACACGCCTTAACCACTGGGGTGGTGATACATCCGTGTATCAAACCACACAAAAATAAATATATTTTAAACCAAAAGCCTGGTTTCAGAAAAGGGTGTCACCACCATGCTCGTCTTCTTCCTTGAGTTCAAGAAATTTGAATTTCTGAACTTGCTTGTTTCTCAACCAAATGGTATGATGTAAAAGTGAAAATTATTGGAAATTTGACAAGGAATTGAATGGCATTATTCAATTTCATTTATATGAAGTGTATCAAACAGGATCAATGTTGACGCCACATGAACCCTAACTGAACTTTTCAATATGAAATCTCATACAATCATGATACATGACAATTAATTGAGGGAATATGATCACAACATCATGATAAACATGTATGTAACTTGAATGATCAAAATTGATGCATGAATCATAGAGTTCAGGTTTTGAGGAAACTTACCTTGCAAGTGAGAATCAAATTCTCTATTGGAGGTGTTACAGAAGTGATTTGACGATCCAGACAACTTCCTTGACCTCCAAGGAGTGTGTTCCAATGTTTAGAATGGATGGAAACCTTTTGAAGCTTTCAACTCGAATCAATTTGCAGCTTGTGATGTGTATGAAGCAAATGACATGTGACTTGGTGATTCTGATGTTACAATTGAGGTTTGAGTGTTTGGATCACTTAGACATGATGTATATGAAGTGTTTGTATGCTTGGTTTGATTGAAAATGGTCTTGAACTGAGAATTTAAGTTTTCACTCCTTTGAGACTTCAAAAATTTGGAAAGAGGATGAATGTGAGAAAACAAGCTCTTGCAATGTTTTGGTGTCTTTAGAATGATCAAAGTGACCTCTATTTATAGGGAAACTTGATCAGATATTTGTGAGTTTGAAAGGATCATGATGCATGCTATTATCCAATAGGTGATGTCATGAACCTATTACTTGAAAGTCAAGGTACACATAGTTTATTCTTCACATGGCTTGAATTCTGATCTTTTGAGCTTGGTTCCTCATGGTTTCATCCCATCCCTTGATGCTCTGATCCAGTTCTAACAGATTAGAGGGTTTTTGCTCAAAATCACTATTCCACTTTAATACTAGAGGACAAAACCTCACTTCTCACTTTTGAAATGATCATTTTCACATGCCAAGTGATGAATCTTTGAAAATTCAGTTATGCTTTGCAGAGCACATGCTTGTATGATCATTTAGGAGTTGATTTTATGAAGATTGGAGGCTTGCAAAGCTTATCCAAGTCGTGTGGATTTTGAGGTTTAGCAATTCTGTCTTGAAAACCAGTTGTGGCAAGGCATGTTGCAGCATCCATAACTTCTTGCTCAAGTAAGGGATTATGATGTTCTTGGTCATTTTGGAAAGCTGGTATATCATACTTCAACTTTGATTTTTAAAGTTGGTCTTGAATCATTGTGGATCATAGTTAAAAATAACCCTAAAGTTGGGTTAAACACAGGACAGATTCTGTCCAAATTTTCACTAAGTGTTTAGGTTCAAAAGTATGGAACCTCCAACTTCATGGCCTTATATCTTAAAATCTATGCACCTTTTGGGAATCCACCCTATTTGAAAAAGTTGTAGTATGTAAAAAGCTCTTCAATTTGATCTTTGGATCAAAGAAAATGGTTACTTGGTTTGGAAGTTATGCCTTTGAAAAGTAGGGTAAAAATCATTGAGTTTTATAACTTAGAAAAAATTCAACTTTCTCAATGTTGCCTTTTTCACAAGTAACCTCAAATTTATTGATTTTTATTGATCATACATGATCCAAATCACACATCAACATTGTTCTTGACTTGAAGAGACCATTTTTGGCCAAAAACTCCAAAAGTCAAACTTGGTTTTTACCACAGTTGACTTTTGTATCAGATGAACTTTGAACTTTGTGATCCTTTATGAAATCAAACCCTTGGGCTAAATTAAACATAATGGATGGACTCAAAAGGTGTTTTTGAGTGTCTTGAGTTATGTCCCAAGGTTTGAGATCAAGTCTTGGTTAAAAGTCAAAGGTACAGTTGACTTTTCCTCAGAAACCCTAGTTTGTGGACCAGATGACTTTAACTTCTTGTATAACTTATGAATCAAGTCGTTTGGGTTAATCAAATCATATGAAGGGATTAATATGAGACATTTGAGGTCCTTGAAACATACTTTAAGGTGTTGGGATCATGTCTTGCTTCAAAAGTCAAACCAGGGATTGAATTAGGTCAAAACCCTAATTTGGGTGTACTAAGGGTCTTGAGGCTTTGATGAGCTTGTCATGATGCAATTTTGTACTTGATTATTGATGGATGAAAACTCTTAATTTTCATGGATGACAAAGGGACTTGAGATGTTTGAATAAAATGACTATCCCTTTGATAATTCATCTGCTTGAGCTTTAGGGGGATTACCTAACCTGTAAAGCAAATAAGCACACACATCTTGTACTTGTGATGGGTTATTGATGCATAAAGACATGTATATATGTAATGATGAATGTTATGCCAATGATGCAAATGAGGTGGTATCTTGGGAGTAAAAAACTAGGGTATGACACCTAGATTTTATTCTCAGTTTATTTTTTAGCAACCTACACAAGCATTTGAACCTACCTCAGACAATCTGCCTCTTCTTGGCAACACTCCAGCTGCAGCCACAGAACCAAGCTCTACTTCTAATCACTCTGCATAGGTCCATAGGTCTGCTGCTGCCACTAAACAATCTGTCCAACTGGGTTCTGTAGCCACAAAAGCTACCTCTAATTTCTATGCAAAAGTAAATAGGCCTGATATTGCACCTAAGTAGTCTGTCCAACTAGGTTCTACAACAGATCACTCCCATTATCTTAAGGATAATGTACAACAACCTCACTGTTCTAAGGACACTTATTATGATCTAGATATTGGTGTATCTTATTATCTAGAGGATAATGCGCCCACTCCATCTACTAGTGTGGATACCATAACCAGGTTCTTATGGACTCAACTCATTATCCAAAGGTCACTCAAGTCCATCATCATTATTCAAATACAACCCCAATATCTCCTTTTTGCTATGGCCAATCAGAGGCAAACTCTCCCTTTCCAATTTATGAGTCTTCCAACTCACCCTCCATCTTAACTCATAAATCCCCTTCTCCTCTACTAGAAAATGATCACCCCATGCTTTCCAGAGAAAATACTGGAAAATCTAGGCCTAAAGTTTTTTTGCTCACACTAAAATTGAACCAACAACTATCAAGCAAGCTCTCTCCCAACCTGCCTGGGCTAATGCCACGAAGACTGAATATGAAGCTCTTCAAGCCAATCACACCTGGACTCTAACCACTCTGCCACCTGATAGGAAGGCTGTTGGTTATTGTTGGGTATTCAAAATCAAAGAAAATGTTGATGGTTCTATCAATAAGCACAAAGCCAGACTTGTGGTTAAGGGGTATCATCAAGAACATGGCTTTGAATATACTGAGACCTTCTCCCCAGTAGTCAAACCTACCACCATAAGATTTATTCTCACACTGGCTCTAACAAATTGATGTCAACAATGCCTTCCTTAATGACACCTCATGTGATGAAGTCTACATGGCTCAACCCCCTGCTTTTGTGAGCTCTGACAAGACACTTGTATTCAAACTCAACAAGGCCATATATGGCCTTAAACAGGCCCCAAGGGCCTGGTATGAAAAGTTAGCCCAAGCACTGTTACAATTTGGCTTCACAACTTCAAAGTGTGACAACAATCTGTTCCTCTATTGCCATCAAGGTACATTATTATATGTCTTAGTATATGTTTATGACATTCCCATTACTGGATCTAGTTCTGCACACATTCATGATTTGATCAACAAATTACATACTGCTTTTGCTTTAAAGAAATTGGGAAGACCAAGTTATTTTTTAGGCATTGAAGTCAATTTCCAACAAGATGGATCTCTTTTATTCACTCAATGGAAGTATATTAAAGACCTTCTGTCAAGAGAAAACATGCCTAGTTCTAATGGTGTTCCAACCCCTATGATGAGCTCTTGCAAACTCAGTAAACATGGTGCTCATCAGCTGGCTGATCCTACTATGTACAGGTCTATTGTGGGTGTCTTGCAATATGTCACATTGACAAAGCCTGACATTGCCTTCAGTGTCAACAAGGTGTGTCAATTCATGTCAGACCCTTTTGACACTCATTGGTCTGTTGTTCGCCGTATTCTTCTATATTTAAGTGGAACCATGAACCATGGTTTACTTTTCTCTCCCTCTGCTGTAACTTCTAAGTTTTCCCTTTATGCAATCCAGATGATAGGTGTTCAACCTCTGGTTCATGTACTTTCTTTGGTCCCAATCTCATTTCATAGAGCTCTAAGAAGCATGCCTTAGTTGCTCATTCCAGCACTGAAACGAAATATCGGGCTCGAGCTCATACAACATCAGAATTGCTGTGGCTCGAATCCCTGCTGTCAGAACTCAAGATAACATATCACACTCCAGTTCTGCTATGTGATAACTTGAGTGCGGTAATGCTTTCTCACAACCGGTTATGCACGCTTGCACCAAGCATATTGAACTTGACATTCACTTTATTTGAGAACAGGTAGTGGTGAAACAATTGCACATTCATCATGTACCAGCTGCGGTTTAACTAGCTGACACATTAACAAAGCCGTTTGGCACAATCGCTTTTCAGAAGCTGCGCAACAAACTCAAGGTTCTTTGTTTAGACAAACCTCCCTTAAGTTTGAGGGGGTATTGAAGATAAAGTCACAAGAAATCACAGTACAAGTTAATACAGTTAACTTAGCTATTAAACCAAGCTTAATAGGTGTACCTGCTTAGCATAAATATTGTGTATATATAGCATGCTATGTGTAACTCTCTTATTACATAAATACAATATATAAATCCTATCTTTCCCTTTAATCTATTCTCTCACCTGTAATTGTTTTCTGTTACACCATAGATGAACTTCCATGTTTATTTTCACCTCTTCTAACATGCAGCAACTGTGGGGTCCCTTTAATTTACCAAAACCAGTTTTCTCTATTGGCGCATCCTGCATTCTCTTAATAATACTATCTTCGATTTTATTTGTAAAAAAAATTATTTTATGTTTACTTAATAATTAATATATCAAAACCGTATAATGTCCATATACATTGATTATTTAATGAATTTAAAAAGTTAACTTGCTTTTTAAATAGAATTAGAGAGTAGTATGTTGATCTATAAAATAAAGAGAAAATGGATGGTGTATTGATAGTGTAAACACTGCCAATCATTGACAATTATGTATTTCGTCAAATCAGTCTGTAAATTTCAAATTATTTATATGATTTGATACTTTAAAACATTTTGATTAAATGTATGTGTAATAATTTTTAAACATAAAATAGTAAATGCTATTATCTATAATATAAGAAAAGTTGATGTTCTGGAAATCTCTTCTTTGCCCTTTCCTCTTAATCTGCCACCTCATCAAAATAAGGACAATTTTGGTCCAAAAATTACTTTTTGCAACTGATGATGTCACATTGTTCAATTACAACTACATGTTTATTGTATTATGCCTTTGCTTGCTAGATTTGGACCAATTGATGATGTCACATGGTTAAATTGTAATTCTTTTTCCTCTTTTCTCTTTTCCCAATGCCAGCTCCTATTCATAAGTTTCATTTTCTTTTCCCCAAAAAATTGCAGATCACGCTCTCCCTTTCTCTCTTTCTCTCTTTCTATCTCATCTTCTTTCTTCTCACTTCTACTGCTTCTCTCTTTCTCTTCTTCTTTCTTCTCTCGTCCGCTGCGTCTCTATTCTTCTTCTTCTTCTTCTTCTTCTTCATTCTCTCTTTTCCTGCCTCTCTCTTCCTCTTCTTCTTTCTTTTCTCTTGATTTTTTTCAACAAAGACTATAGGGTTTTAGGAAGATTTACACAGATCTATTAATCAAAGTATTTCAATATAGATATTGAGTTTTAAAATTTATTTGATTTACAGAGATTTACAGAGATATTCCTTTCACGTTTGCGTTTAACTCATGGTCGCAAGGTAAAAGCCAACTTTTTTACTACATTGATGTTTTGTTGAATCTTTCATTTTGAGTCTTGCTTTTTGATGTTTAGGTTTCAGCTTATGCCTTTTAATTTTTAGGGTTTGGACGAAGAATCATTGAAGGTGTTAAAGTTGTGAACTTTTCCGTACAGCCTAAATTCTGTATCTACATTTTCAAGCTTCGCAGGTGAATCTTTGAAAGAAGGTGGGATTAATTTTAAATAAGTGTTGTAAATGGTGATATATTACAGAATCAGCTAACCCATGGAAATTTGTTTGTGTTCATCTTCTCTTTTTCTAACTAACTTTGTTTTGTGTTTCGTTGGGTTTTTGACATTACCTGTGTATTTTGATGTTTCCATGTCTGTTTTCCAGGTTTTCATTATGATTGGTTATGGTATGATTGATTTTATTTTGGTTTCATTGAAATTATTTTATATGTCATTACATTGTGTAGAAATTAAGCCCAATGAATTTGTTGGTTATTCCAGTAGGAATTAAGGAGAAATAAGTTATCTATAAAATCATCAAAAAGGTGATTGTTACTTCACTTGCATAATTTCAATTTGATTGAAAAATCAGATGTGTTGTTGGATGTCTTTGACTCCCTACTCTTTTTGCTTAAATAATATGCTTAATTGTAATCTCATAAGTGTAATCTGCATGAGTGGCATTTCAGATCTGGGCTTGATCGCTACATCTGAATAGTTGGAATGATTTGTCAAGTTCATCATATTATTGGAAGTTTGAGTGGTATGATATCTTTCGTCATTATATGATTATATCTCTTATATATTATTTTTGGAAGGTAAACCACAAAAAAGTTCAAATTTGAAAAGCAAAGCAGGAATATTTACGTTTATATTTGTGTTGTCTTTAGCCTTTTTCTCTTTTGTTTTAAATACACCTATGCCTAGCCAAATATATCTTTTGTTAGATGTACATGTATCAATGGCCAGTAACAGAAGGACTTCAATTACTCACGGGAGGCAGAGGGGAGACTTTTAGAACTTTCATGGACTCCTCATATGACTACTGATATCAAAGGTATATAAATCTTTTAATATGTTGGTCTCAATTATATCTCTGAAAAAATTATTGGTATAGTTTATAACCTCAATTAAATGTTGGATCTTGATTTTATTTGTGACATAATTATTAAATACAATTGGCAATACAGATTTTTACCTCTATAATTTATACCATTTTATTGTAATGATTTCTCATCAATAATTTTTAAATGTATGCAGATTTCTACAAAGATGATTATGTTTGTATATTGATTGGCAGTATACCAATGTCAACAATTTTGTTATGGCAGTATACTTTTAATGGGGAAATAATTAAGTTGAAATGGTATGGCTAATTGCATCCATCTTTTAATGATTAATTTCAATCAGTGGTATTATTGGTGTTTAATCTATTGATTCTGAATCATTAGTTGCTTTTCTTGACCTACAAACAGAGACATGCAGGATCTCAAATCAAAAGTGGAAGCTTAGGCCATATTGGCTACTCATAGTTCTTGTCTATCAAGTTTGAACTATGAGGACCATGATTCTCAGGTATCTAAGCAGGTGAGAGAAATAGTTACATCACATATTTAGAGTATATAAAGCATCCACTTTTAATGCTTTTTCTATTTTTTGTCTAGCAGGAGATTTATGTTAACATGGTTCATAATAGGCTAAAGTTGAAGAACAACTAAAAGAAATTACTCTGACTTTGAATGACATGGAGGTAACATAAATATTTAATTGAGTGCTCATTGATTGAATGTTTTCATTGTCAAAATAATGATGATGTCTTCCCCAAAATAAAATAATAATGATGCAAATAATTGATTTGTATTTCCCCTAAAAATCTATGTATTGCAGTTGTTTTTTTAACAATGTCTTCAAGTAAGAGAATTCAAAGATGAGTCAAAGCAAAAAGAATTCTCCTTCCATACCCATTTATTTTCATTGTTACTATTTTCGATGAACATGTTCTAATAAATTTTTTTTCTGGATTTCTTCTTATGAGATTTTCTATTTTTCATGGTTAGGAAATTGATTTTGTTTTTTTTATTATTAATGTAACTCCTGTTTTCATATACAAAGTATAGTGTTGCAAGCATATATTGTCATGTATTGAGTTTATTTACATATAAAAATTATTCATTCTTTTTTATTTTAACACAACTGTCATGGCTATTGGACTTATCCGGTCACATTACAACACTGTAATCACTTCCAGTAAGTTTTTTTCTTTTTCAATTACAAATCACGTCCTATTTTCTATTTTTTCTTTTTCTTTTTCTATTTTACAAATTATCTTTCTCACTATGATGCTTTTAAGGTGGTTTCGCTTTTTAAAAAAATTGATGAAAAAACATCTTGCAGAGAATTATGATATTGTGATTTAATTGATATTTTATGCAGCAACATCTGTGAGTGGATGATACTATAGTAATCAAATTGGATGGCCACATATCAGATACCAATGAGGTCTTTTATTCAGTTTCTGGAAATAACATTGATACTGGTTGAGGCAGAATAGTGACTTGTTGTAGGAAGTGTTTGCCTTGGAATCCTGTTTCATTTTTATGTTGATTAGTATCTCTCAGTGAGATTCTTTGTGTGGAGTTGATGTTTTATATGTAGGTGTTGTGTTTACTTAGATTATATTTCAGTTATTAGGTGATACTTTTAAAAGGCATTTGGCTATGCCACTATTTTTATGGTTGTGTTTACTGAATGTATTCAAATTCTTGAATTGGCATATCTTATGCTTTATTTTGAAGTTTAATAGTATTCCTTTTGCCTTTTAAAAAAAGCACTTATATTTCACTATAATCCAAATATGCAGTTAATATCTATCTTTCCAAACTCTTGAATTGACATATTTCACTATATATATAAAATACAAATAGATAAAATTGGTTTGTATATTTGTAATTAAATCATATATATGAAACTGATAAAGTAGAGGCGAAGAAATTAGTTTGTTTTGTATCTCATTACTCATAAAAAATATGTTTATATTTTTTTAATAATTATTCTATTTTTAAGTTTACAATCCATTATTAATTATTATCTAAACAACTTTATTACTTTATAATATTTTAATAATTTATAAAAAATTTATCTATAACTTATTTGACTATCATTGAATACTTTCTATTTTTTTGGTCCATATCCTTTTTGTATTTGTTTATTTAATATTTCTTTTAGAAAAATAATATATTGCATAGAATTAAAAATATCCACTCATATTAAAACTCTAATTTGTTGTACTAAAAAAATTAATTAAAAATAATAATTGGTATTAAATTTTACTTATGGTACAATACTATTTTGTATTGTTTGTACATTTATTATTATAATAATTATTGTATTTTTTGTGCAATAAAAAATGTAAATATACATAAAATAATGTATGAATTCAAACACAGGACTAAGTGTTTTGAACTTTTTTAACTATTTAGGTTACTAATAAATAAATTAATGAGACAAATACTTATGTTACTATTCTTTTATAAACAATAATAAATAGTTAGATCTAGAATAAATGATATTAAATAAAAAGTTTGACAATATAATTGTTAAATAATATATTAATTAAATGATATTAAAATTATTCTCTAATATGAACAATTCCTAATTATTTTATGATCACCAAAACAAAATTATTAGATAATTATATATTTTTATTTTTTTTTACTAATTGTGAGAGTTATATAATAATATATACTTTATAAATTAAATGAACTTCAATACATATAATAATAGAACGAGATATAGAATAAGAAGGATGGAAACAGAAAAGGAACCAATAAAAAAAGTGGGTTAAATAGTGAGTGATAGAAATATTTGTTTTACTAATTAATTTTAAAATAATAATTAAATTAATATTAAAAAATTACCAACTGATCTTTGATTTAAAAAAAACTATTAAATTATTAAATAATCCTTGATTTTAAAAAAATTATAAGAAAAACTATATTTTTTATTAACTACAGAAAAATTATAAGTTTTTCATATATATGATATATTTCATTTTTTAATTTTAAAATTAAAATAAATTACTTATAATTATAAATACTAAAATATATTAAAACATAATTAATGATATTAAAATTTAAAATTATGAAAAACTAAATAAATTATTTCGTATGGTTTTAATTTATCATCTTATTTATAGATTTTTAAACAAATTAAATCGTTTATTTATGATCATTATTAGAATTTATTTTTAATAAAAATAGAACCTTTAATATGATCATTTTAAATGATTGTTAATTTGCTACTAAAATAGTAGTTAATTTGAAAAATTAATTTCAGTATACTTATACGAGAAAAATATATGTTTCTAATAAATTAATTTAAAGTATATATTTGAATTTAATGAACAAAAATCAAATGAAATAATGACACCATTAATTGAATTTGTAAATAATGGATTTAGTGGAATGGAATATAATGAAATCTATTGTATCTCATTGAATCAAATCTCACTATTAGAATAGTGAAAGCAACTGAAACATTCAAATATAAAATTAGATTTTTAGGGTTACTAAAATAATTAAACGAATATTTGTGTAGTGTATATAGATATTTTTCAATTATTTGTATAACTAATTAGAAAAATAATATTTATTTAAAAATATAATAAATTTTATTTTTTCGTAATATTAAAATTATATTTTTTTTGATTAGCAACAAAATATATTCAATGAAGCACTAGGAGTGCCTCAACCCATATACAAAAAATCAGCTGATTTCCGACAAAAATACGGAAATCACCACCTACCTACCCAAAAAATGAATTGAATTTTTAAACCAATCGTAATACGTACACTTTCTTTTGGAGTTTCCCCATACATCCAACCATATCCAAGAGATGTGAGTAATCCTAATGAACATATCCGCAATATCCAGAATATAATCATTAAACAGAATTTGATTTCGACTCCACCATATAATCCAACCTATCGAAATCCAAATAAAGCATGCGGCATCTAAGTCACAATGTCCATTGACAAGTAGAAACCATGACAACAACGATTCGTTTACAGAAGTCGGTACGTGTCAATCCATGCCCACCCAAGCCGCCACTCTTTCCCATACTTGAGAAATAAATGGGCAGCCGAAAAACAGATGGCTAGTGTCCTCCACCACTCCAAACTAGAACACGCAAGCCGTCTCGTGAATATTCGAGATTACGCCCCTGGCGGCCAAAAATTGTCTCGTTGGTAGTTTGTGTAAAATCAGCCTCCAAGTCAAAACTTTGACTTTCAACGGAATTTTGGATTTCCAAACTAACTCTAACGCCGTCTTGGACGTAATCTCCAAGTCACAAAGATCATCAGATTGGGCGATGCTAGAATACGCAGAAGCAACCGAAAGTGATGGATTGTTATCCAAGTCCCACAGGAATTCATCAATTTCACCCCTAACAGGTGAGTATCCTGCCAGAATATTGGAGAGAGACAACCAATGTGAGTATAGAACGGGAAAAATCCAGAATATATGAAACGAGAAAAATCAAGATATTGATCAAATTATTGAATGATAACGGGAACAACTATACTATTGATTTAGAAATTTTAATGCCTAATATCAACAATAATAATATTTAAATATGGAAAAAATACATTGTTAATTCAAATTTTTTTATATACGAAAAAAATACTATTGTTATAAACTAGCACAATTTTAAATTTGATTCAAATTTTTTTATATACGAAAAAATACTATTGTTTTAAACGGGCACAACTTTAATTTTGATTAAATTTTTTTTATATAAGATAAAATGCTACTGTTATAAAAGAGGACAACTATAAATTTTATTCAAATATTTTTATATACGAAAAAAATACTATTGTTATACACGGGCACAACTTTAATTTTGATTCAAAATTTTTTTATATATGATAAAATACTACTGTTATAAATGGGGACAACTATAATTTTGATTCAAATATTTTTATATACGAAAAAAATACTATTGTTATAAACGGGGACAACTTGAATTTTGATTAAAAAAGTTTTATATACGAAAAAAATACTATTTTTTTAAACCGGCATAACTTTAATTTTAATTCAAATTTTTTTAGATAAGATAAATAACTATTGTTATAAACGGGGACATCTATAATTTTTATTCAAATATATTTATATACGAAAAAATACTATTGTTATAAACGGAAACAACTTGAATTTTGATTAAAAAAATTTTATATACGAAAAAATATTGTTGTTTTAAACGGACACAACTTTAATTTTGATTCAAACTTTTTTATATAAGATAAAATACTACTATTATAAGCGGGGACAACTATAATTTTGATTCAAAAATTTTTATATACGAAAAAATACTATTGTTATAAATGGGGACAACTTTAATTTTGATTCAAATATTTTTATACGAAAAAAATACTATAGTTATAAACGGGCACAATTTTAGTTTATGTTTAAAATTTTTTTATATAAGATAAAATACTACTGTTATAAACGGGGATAATTTTAATTTTGATTCAAATATTTTTACATACGAAAAAATTACTATTTTTATAAACGAGCACAGTTTTAATTTTGATTCAAATTTTTTATATACGAAAAAAATACTACATGTTATAAACGGTCATAACATTTTCTTATACTTAGCAATACAAATTTTTAAGTTCAATCATATCTATTTTTATAATTTTACCATTTTTCTTTTCAATTTGATTAACAATTACGCGTTCATAACATAAAATATTCGAACAGACAGATCCGTTCGAACGCACGGGTTAGTTACTAGTTGTGATAAAAGCAAGAATATGATGCATGTAATGGGAGTGTGGGAAGGGTTGAAAAATCTATATATAAAATGATTGGCTTAGTATGATCAAACCCATGTTAACATTCTATATTTTTTACCTGCTTCGCAAGATTCTTCCTCATATACGTACAAGACTCGAGTTTATTAATTATATATTTATGTATATATCATGCATGTACCTGCTGGTTTGGAAAGAAACTACAAAAGTCCTACCAATTAACTTAGCTTGATAGATTGATTATATATAGCATTATCAAACCCATTCATTCAATCAGGGGAGTAATTAATTCCTTCAAATTTAATTAATACTTTTTGGACCCATTCTACTTCTCTATATCATCACAATCACAATTAACCTTTAGAATGCCCAACAAGAATCAGAAATCAAGGGAAACCTCTCTTTAAGAAATTAGGTTAGAAAAGTATACATGAGTATTTATATGAACTTAAACTTGTGCGCTCTGATGCTATTGAGCTTAGAATAAGAAGACCAGGCAGAAATATTGCTAGATTGTCAGATTTAACCAATAAATATTAAGATTTTTTTGCATATAAAAAACTTCTTAAACATCTTTACAGGTTGCTTATTTCGCATTTGATTATTATTTTAGATCATTTCTTAATACACCACCCAAAGTTCTTATACATTACGTGAAATTTTGTTTTTGCCCCCCAATTTCGGACATGCACATCCGAACGCACCGTTTTTTTTAAAAACGTTGCCTTGTTCCGGATGTGCAACTCCGGAATGACAATTTACACGTATTCCGAATGTGCACATCCGGAAAAATGGTATATTTATTTTAAAAAATAATAATCATAATATGTATTTTAACAGAGTAACGATCATCCAGCAATCGTGACAAACATGACCTCTGTAACCATAAGTATATATCCAAAAAAGGCACTGTGAATATCCGAACTCCCAAATCTATCCTCAAAGATTGTAGGACAAATCAAGATCAACAGTAAAATATTACTTCTTTGACGTTATCCAAGATAAATGACACCAGAGTCGACACAAAGTTTGTGGTACTCCTATTACCACTTGCAGAACCAATGGACTGACTTTGGGTCACAAGATACAGAGAAATTGTTTCTTCTCAGGTTCATTGCGAGGAGATAATTCAAGATCTCTTTAAAATAACAGTGGATCCTTAGAAGGGAAATCGACCCGCTGGAATGATAAGATAATTTTGTTAGATTTGTGTATTCCTCATGATAGGATAATTCAGGGAGTGACGTGTGGCTTTCTATAAATCAACTGGGTTTAAGCCTAAAAGGATTATATTTTACAGGTTCGCGTTGGTTTTTTCTAAATGATACATACTGATGTATATTGATGTATATGTATATATTATAACTTGTTTATTATGCTTATTATGCCCACTTGCTAGCTTATTATGCACACTTGCTGATGTCTATTGATGTATATGTATATATTATAACTTGTATATTAATGATACAGTTCCTCCTGCTTATTATGCACACATGCTAGCTTTCCGCCATCGATACTACATAAGTGAAGTCGAAAATTCTGATTCTGGTTCTGCAAGTGGTAATAGGAGTACCACCAACTTTGTGTCGACTCTGCTGCCATTTATCTTGGATAACGTCAAAGAAGTAATGTTTTATTGTTGATCTTGATTTGTCCTACAATCTTTATATAATCCTTTTAGGCTTAAACCCGATTGATTTATAGAAAGCCACACGCCACTCCCTGAAAACCAAAATGGTAAATAATAATGAGTTATTTATGCATTCAAACACTTTTCTTGTATCGTGTAAGAATCTCTTCGCTGAACTTTATGCTAAAGATGTTCATTTTCTCATGGAGCGTATTCAAGTACATTTAACCTTTCATGATGCATTCATGATGTTAAATGATAGTTGTTTATATTCATGACCGTAAATCTGTTGTTAACTTTATCAGAATGCCGAATACAACCATTATATTGACGGAGAGACTCAAACCCTAGAGTTTGTTATAACTTTTGATGACATTACTGTTACTGGTGCACCAGCCACATTACTTATTTTCAATAATGAAAAGGGTTTATCTCCAAAAAATATTGAGTCTATCTGTAGTGTTGGAGGATCAACAAAGAGATACGAAGAACAAAGTTTTCTATTGGAGAGATACGAAGAACAAAGTTTTCTATTGGATAGATACGAAGAACAAAGTTTTCTAACCCCTTGACTCAAGATCTTCATCATGTTGTAAAGACTTTCTCCCTCATTGACATTGACTGAAGATTAATGGCTACACCGAAACAACACATTGAAGAGATACGAAGAACAAAGTTTTCTATTGGCGGGAAACCTAATCCCTTGACTCAAGATCTTCATCATGCTGTCAAGACTTTCTCGCTCCCCTCATTCGAATGTATATTAACTTGCGATGATATATTAACGTATGCGACCAACCGACAAAACCGATTTAAAAAAAAAAATAAAGTTATGCTATTTTCCGGATCTGCAGACCCGGAATTTTAAAAAATAAAGCTATACTATGTTTTCGGATGTGCACATCCGAAACACATCAGCGTTTTTTAAAAAAACGGTGCGTCCGGATGTGCACATCTGGAATCTGGGGGTAAAAATGAAATTTCACGTGGTGTATAAGAAACTTGGGTGATGTATTAAGAAATGATTTTAATTTATTCTTAGTTGTTGTTTTTTTAATTTTTATGTGATGAGTATGATATTATTCTTTTTATTTTATGTTTTTATGTCTATGTGATAGTACATATTTGTATCTTTGATCTCTTATAAATATGGGTCATGCTACTGTTTAAAAATTTTAAATAAAAAAAATATGTTAAGTTCAGTTCATTCAATACAAACAATATTTTTTTAAAATTTTGATTATTTATTTTTTCAACGCATTGAATATTCATATATTTATAAAAAAAAACATATCTTTTTAATCTCTTACATAATACTCATCTTCCTATTTCAATCTTCGTTAACATTTCCCTATAAATATTAGGTACGAGATACATAATACTTGATGATCGCTACATAAAACAGAAGAAAAATATTTATGGTTGTATTAAAAATTTTAGAATAATAATTTAATTGTTTTTCTTTAAATCGAATTATTTAATATGTTTAGAAATGCAGTGAGTTATATTCCGCTAGAAACTTCAACTAGTTTTAAGATTTTATTTACCTATTTTAAATTCATTGAAATCATAAGTTTTTAATTATCTCAATTACTATAATTTGTTTATGCGTTATTATATTAAGATAAATTAAAGGATCGATATCTTTAATTGTTAAATTGACTTACTTGATTTCATTTGGAGTTTTTTTAATCTAGATGATGTTAGAGTTGTCTTTAATTTATCAAAAAAGAAGGCCCTTTAAAAAAAAAAAAAAGTGTAATGTCTTAGATCAAAATCCATCGTATTACGCTTCTGATGAGAGGTTTTTCAAGAATTCTCTAAAATATAAACTCAGTTTTTTATATTATAACTGTCACACCCTAATTTTTGACCATAAGATTCCACCATCTTTCGCATCATCTGCATAGCATATCACATCATTTCTAGATCAATCATCCATGCATAACTAACCGATTTACCAGACTTGTGTTTGCTTGTTTTCCTTTGTGAATTTAGGGTTGTTACAGAAGGTTCAGAGGCCATAGAAGCTGCGTGTGTGATCATTGTGATTCTGGTCCTTGCAAATTGTGTTGGATTCCTGTGGAGATAATGGAAGAATATACCCTCATTCTTATGGTCCTCTGGTCAATGCAAATGGCATTCTGTCTCAAGATTTCGCAAAGATTCAAGGAGGATTATGGTTTATGTCCTGTTGGGCATGATAATTTGAAAATTGGTTGGAATTTTGTGGTGTGTTGCTTTATAAAGTGGTATCCTCACTTCAAATGATTTTTTAGGGCATAGTTTGGTTATCCTCGCAAAGTCAGATCATTAGTTGTCAAGTGAAAGAGTTTGGACTTTTAGTAGTTTGCGAACCATGCATTTTGAAATGTTATTCGTGGACGAAGGAGTGAAATTAAGGTTTAATTTGGAAAATGTTACAAATGAGTCCATGAGTTCAAGTCAATCAAGGTCATGTCCCATGATACTTTCAAGAAATGCTCGAGCTGATTTGTGCCAATAAATTGAATTCAAATTCCATTTCAAGTCACGTTCAATTTATGAGCCATAGGAGGCATGTTTCCAAAGTCCACATTGACTTCAAGATTCATCTAAGTTTTATTCCAAATTCAAGAACTTCATTTCAAGATGCCATTTCAAAGTTTAAAGTCCATGCTTTAATGTGCAAATAAATTCTTTCACAAGAGTGGATTCAAAGTCAAAAGTCTTTTTTTTACAAAGTACAAGCATTCTTTACTCAAGATTTCAAGATTTAAGATTTACCAAGTTCAAAAATTAATAAATTGATCCAAACAAAGTTCCTATGAAAAATCCACTTTAAATAGGCCAAAGGAAAATCTGATGTTTAAGTTGAGAGAAATATAAGGGTATTTTGTGCTCATATTGCAAAAGGAGGTGATTGGAGAATATAGAGGTATTTGACTTCCAAATGATGGAATCCTTGATTCAGTAAGTCTGACATTAAGAGTACGATGCAAATATAGGTGCCACCGTGTGACCCCTTGGATGGAACGCTATCACCTGCTCGTGGAGTTCATACAAAGGCAAATGAAAAAAAGATTACTCCAAAATTTCAAAATGTACAAGGTTAATGCATGATTTAAAAGTAGGCAAAACACAAAGACAAAATTGCTACTTTTGAAGTCATTAGCCTGTATTTGCAGAGGAGACTTGTCTAGTTGAATTAAATGCTACAACGTGACTCCAACCAAGTTTATATGGCCCACAATTGAAATGGTGTGAATACTTCTGGAATGTTGTCCATGACTTTTGATGGTCCCGTAATTACTGCAGCTACTTAATATCCAAACTGCAAGTACGTGACACGTCTTCTCATCTGTCATAAGTTCTGCCAACATACACAAAAAGATAAATCAATCCATTCAAGTCAAGATAATCACAACATTTTTCACTTCCAAAATTGTCTAGACAAAATCAAACATCATTCAAATTCTTCCCAAAGCAAGAGCAAACATAAATAATTGTTCCAAGACAGATTCAAGTGCCTTCCATAACAGCATACCGACACTATAAGCAGTCACGACACAAAATTTCCATCATTAATCATGAATTGAATTGCAAAATAGAGAAAGAATCAAAGTGTACACAACATGACCAAACATAATCAATGTTCATTCATAGCAGCAGAACTCATTCAATGAATTTTAAAGGTTTCAAGATCATGTTATATGCGAACTCATTCAATGAATTTTAAAGGTTTCAAGATCATGTTATATGCTTTCCCAAACGATCTGCGAGACATGTCTCAGACATAAGTAAACAAAATGGAAAGTCATTCACGAAATTTCAGCATGTCAAAACATGTCCAGAACAAAAATCAGTTGGGAAATAAGTTTATCCTCAAACATTCAAACAAAGAAATCAGACTTGTGATTTCTTTCCGAAAACCGTATAACATGTTGGTACAGGAATGGAAAGAAATTCAAAACTACCAAATTCGACAAAATGGCTATAAAAAGAGGCAACAACATACAGAACGATGTGAAAAAAATTGACAACCTTGCCACACACTGAGAACAGAGCATCAGTATTCACATTCAGAAATTCTCACACCAGAAAATTCACTTATCATAACCATTCACAGAAATCTCACAACATCAAACACACATGTATTAGTATCAGAAGGGAAGAAATTCACATTCATACACGCAGAGAAATTTCACAATATCACAAAGTTTTACTCAAAGAACTTCACTTCACATACAGCATTGAAAGAGAAGATTTAGAACACACACACGTAGCAGGAAACAGCCATCAAGAATCCACATCAAAAATTCAGAACAAAGGGAGAAAGAGAGCAGAAAATCACCATACAACACATCACAAACAACACATACGGGTTCAAAACAATAATAGCTGCAACATACGCACAGATTGAAGGTCATAGAGCAGAAGCAAAGGAGGGGTCAGTGAGCAAGATAGAGAAGTGGTAATTGTATCGAGCCCGTGTCGATATCGCCGTTGAAGTCGCGTCGGACGAACTCCGACAGGTAAGCTCTCCAAATCTCCGCCCTTTTATCGCTTGCATAGTATACAATATTTTTATTGTTGCCGTCAATTTGAAATCGAGAGAGCATTGAGCGATCGGAATCCCTCGCCGTCGTCACTGCTTTCGTTTGCGCGAGAGACAGAGAGAGAGAGGTTAACGAGTGAGAGAATGAGAGGTTTTTGATTACAAAGATAAAATGATGAGGGATCGCGCATAGAATGAGAGGTGGTTTGATTCACAGGTGGTTTGTTCTTGTCTTGCTACGATGCTTTTTTTTCATTTCTCTTTCCAAATGAATTGTTGAGGAGGAGTCCCTTAGGTTAATTCTGGTGGGTGTAGGCTAACTGGGTCAGATCCGACCCAGTCCGTGTTTGGGCTTTCTTCTTCTACTTTTTATCCTAGCCCATGATCTTCCATTTCTATTTTTTTTCATTATCTTGTTTTTAAGGAGAATTTTTACAAAGCTTGTTTTAATATTATTTTCTATCGTACTTTAGATATATATATATATATATATATATATATATATATATATATATATATATATTTTAGACTTTCATTATATCATTAAGTATAGTTTAAAAAAAGAAATATATAAAAATATGTTTCTTCTTTAGGATTCTAACATTTAGATTTTATCTAATTAATTTCTTTAATCAGTTTGACTTCCACCTTGTGAGTTTGTAACCCATATGTCTGTTTGCTTATCTATTCAATTCCAAAGGAAAGATTTTTCTCTGTTGACTACCATGTCACAATTTATTCTACCGTTACAACCTTCTCCATTTATCCAAACCATTTTTCAAAATAAACTCTCGATTCACATCGAGCCATTTTTTTCCTGTAAGTCGGTTACTTTTTTTAGCATCGCCATCAACCTTTAGATCATATACCCTTAGCAAGCAAGCAATATATAACATAAATAATAACAAGAGGTTCCTGTAGGGTACTACAGATATCTAGGATGCTAATACCTTCCCTAGACGTAACCAACCCCCGAACCTTAGATCTCTTAGGTTTTTCGTTCTTTAAACCTTTCCTTCGGATAAAATAAAGACCGGTGGTGAATTTCGAAAATTGTGATTCAAGTTAACCCAATAGCTTGATATCCGATTCTCACCGCAACAAAAATGGCGACTTCACTGGGGACTTTTCGAGGGTTTCCCCTAACTTGTTTATATCTATGTTATTTATTTGTTTATTTGCCTATATATCTTTATATCTGTATATATACCTGTTTTGCTTGGTTTTTCTGTGTGCAGGGTTACTATTTGTGTGGTGAGACAAAGTCCTACACCCGGACAAGAGTGAAATTAAGATAGGAAAACGGTGAGACTTCAATGATACTTTGAGGGAGTCGATTCCTGAAAAAGTAAATTGAGACTTCACCACTCAGTCTAGGCCCTCTCGAATAAAATATTTTTCCAACGAGTTCATTCGTGAAGACGATATGGTTTCGATCTAAAGGCCCTCGGGACTGGGGACCGTAGTTACCTTTAACCCAACTTGGCCTATTAGGATGTAGTGCGGGGACTATGTGGGAGTCTATTTCTGCAATAGTCGCTACGCGATACTACACTCAGACGAGATTCTCTTGAGAATATTATTGACTACCAAGTGATTTGGAAAATCGATAATATCCGAAAGATGGATTGTAGACTCTGGGAACTTTGTAGAACCCGTTCGGCAGGTACATTTGAAACCATAGTACATACCTTGGGAAGGGTAGACCATGGCTCCATGCTCGTGATCTTCAAACCTAAGCCTTGCTTGTTTACCTGTATATGTGTATATGTGTATACCTGTGCTTATGCATCCATTCATGCATTCATGCATAACCATTCGGTTTCAAGAAACTCAATTGTTCTGTCATTTGCAAAATCAATAAAAATCATGGATGATAAAATGAAACTTTTTCAGTCTTTCCGAAATGTTTGCAACCTACTCTTGAGTTCCTTGAAAGCATTGCATCACATGGCATATCATTTGCATCTTTGCATACATCCGTTTGTCCAGTGGCTCATTTCCAGCTATCTTTATCTTCAGTGTCACCTGTGAGTTGTCAAGCTGATTCCCCGACATCGATACCAGACTAGAGCTAACTACAGACGAATAATGTTAGAGCAAGAAGCATACAACGCCGAGGTCCGAATGGAGATCGATGAACTTAAGTCAAGCATGACCAAGCTCACTGAAATGCTCAAAGTCTTGATTACTAGAGGAGAGCAACCCCAAATGACTGTCATCCAGGAAGTTTCGAATGTTGACCCTCAGCCCGTTCAGGTGCCACCTTCAACTTGGCCAGAGTTTGGTTTACTTCACAAGTACTCTCCACTTCTTGCATCTACTGCTAAGATTGGTCAGACTTCCAGACCAGTGTTTCAAGCTCCAGTTTTCGCCGAGCCTAGACCTCTGGTTCATGTTGTTGCCCAGACTACTCGACCTCCCTTTGAGAATCCTCTTTGTGATCACAATGCTGCCAGATCACCACAAGTGAAGCTTCAGTCGACTTCAGCAGACTATCTTCCGAAAAGCCAGTGTTTCAGACAGGACAGCTCACTCTTGTTTCTGATTAGTCACTAGACCATGTTTCTTGCTGTTTGCATTTTCCTTTATTTGTATTAGCTATTTATATTCAAATTGTGTTTGTACTTTCATAATTAATAAAATGAGCATTGCAAATTTTGGATTCAATTTCATTTGCTTTTGTTATTTATATCTTTACGCTTTATCTTTAAAAAAAAAAAACAAAATAAAAAAAAACAAAAACAAAAACAAAAAATTTACCGCTTTCTTTTTTGATTATGCAAAGATTGGAGGGAGGATGATGAAAACGTAAATACCCATAATTGTTGTTGGTATGCTTTTAAATCAAGACTTTGCTGAGGATGTAAGGCATTGTTTCAATTCCCAAACAATGGAGAAATAAGGAAGATAACCCCTCGTCAACCCCTTTGAGCCTTGAAGTAGGAGTTTCTTTTCTTTACAAATAAAAACCCGCAATCTTAACCTGGGGTAGGGTAGTTCTCAGTTAACTGGATTGTGCATTCAAATACAAGAGTTTCATGCAAGACATCTTTCAACAAAAGGGTTGCATTCTCAATTTTTCCTTCGCATGCAGCAATCAAGTGTTGAAGATGCTTTCAAGTCAAAAGTCGATGATGGTTCGCCGTAATCATTAAGCCAAACAGTCACTTTCTTTCAAAAAAAAAAAAAGAAAAAAAAAATCAAAAAAGGATAAAGCCCGCTAAGTCGAAACTTATGAAGGAGACTTAGGCAAAAAAATTTGGGGCATCCCGCTGACTGTAAAATTCACGAGAAACAGTTCAGGCAAAAGTTAGGGATAATAAAAAGGAGAAATCTTTACCATGAAATCCTCAATGAAAAAAACAACCAAGAGTTATAAGGAAGTAGTGACAGTCACCTCAAAAGTCCCTTTACTTCTGAACCATCATCGCTATCATCAATGCAATTTCCAACCTATTGGAACCTGAGTGCAAAGTCTGAGTTAACTGAGTGTAGGACTGGAGATCATCACGAAGATTGGGTGGGTACAAATAAACTTTGAGCCTTTATCCTTTGTTTCTTAAACCGTGAACCAGGCCACGTTATAACCCTCAAAAGACCTAATTGAAGCAAGGTTATTTTGAAAGCATACTACAGCGAGGTTGCGTAAACTGACTCCTAAAGATCTTTGCAGATCATTTTTTGGCATCACACCTTTTTGCTTTTAAACGTCTTGAACCACCGTGTTCTGACCAGTGACCCTATTGTTTTACCTCTTTCCAAAAATGATTTTGATTTCAAAAGTTGCATGAACTTTACATTTACTATGTTTGTATGAACACTTTTGTTTGCAATCTGGCTTCCGCTTAAGGAATTTTCAAACATTTGAGAAACTTGGTCAGTGATCCAATCAGGAGCAAGTTCCTTTCAGATCCTATTGAGAATCAGTTCAAGATTTGTTCAGTGCAAGTCCTTCTCAGAAGTGGTTTATCCAGAAGATTTTTCAAGACTCATACTGGGGCAAGTTTTTCAAGTGCACAGTAATTCAGCCATTTTCAGCATCAATTCAAGCTGAAGCAGTTATCAGTTCATATACAACAGTCAACTAATCTGGGGGCAGTTTACTTGAAAGATCCCCAAGCAGCTCATTATCCTTCCTACAAGGATCAGCAAGTTGATACAGTTTACCAGTGTGGCAGATTTGTGTTCAATAACATCTCTAGTCCCTAAGCAGAATGGCAGTGATCTCTGTGTTGAGGAATCGGTCTTTTAGTCGTGTCTTTTCTCAAGAGTCGTGCTGTGTCGTCAGCATCTGCATTTACATTTGCATTTGATCATATATCATCTACATAATTCATATACATATGCATAGCAAGAGTGTCATCCTCATTTACACTCATTTGCATTCTACATAGGTCGTGTTGTTATTCACGTCTTACCTTGTGGTCAAAGTCCAACTTACTTGGCACCTATCAAACAGATATTGTCGTGTATATCTAATGCTTTCTTGGGTATCTCCTTGTTCACATTCATCCAAGGTTTTCTTGGATATTGTGATTCCTTCTATCCAATGCTTTCTTGAGTATCTCCTTGTTCATATTCGTTCAATGCTTTCCTGGACGTTGTGGTTTTTTTTACATCCAATGCCTTCTTGGATTTCGCCTTTTGTCTCATTTGCGTCTGATGCCTTCTCAGATATTATGAGTCATACCTTTCATTCAAAGCTATTATTGGATGACTGGTTTCTTTGCATTCAATGTCATTCTTGAATGTAGTTTTTGTTCACAGTCATCTAAAGCCATTATTAGATACTGTGATTATACCTCTCATTCAAAGCCATTATTGGATGACTGGTTTCTTTGCATTCAATGCCATTCTTGAATGTAGTCTTTGTTCACATTCATCTAAAGCCATTATTAGATATTGTGAGTTTACCTTTCATTCAAAGCCATTATTGGATGTCTGGTTTCTTTACCATCTGATGTTCTTCCGGATGTATCTCTCTTTCTGATGTTCTTCCAGATCGAGTCTTTGTTCACTTTCATCTAAAGCCATTATTAGATATTGTGATTATACCTTTCATCCAAAGCCATTATTGGATGTCTGGTTTCTTTACCATCTGATGTTCTTTCGGATGGGTCCCTCCTTCTGATGTTCTTCCAGATCGAGTCTTTGTTCACATTCATCTAAAGCCATTATTAGATATTGTGATTTTATCTTTCATTCAAAGCCATTATTGGATGACTGTTTACTTTATCTCACTTTCATCTGAAGCCATTATCAGATATGGTGAGTGCACCTTTCATTCAAAGCCATTATTGGATGACTGGTTTCTTTGTGTCCGATGCCTTCTCGGATTACATCATTTTGTTTCATTCTCATCTGTTGCCTTCTTAGTTTACCTTTCATCCAAAGCCATTATTGGATGTTTGGTGCTTTTTTTCATCCAATGCCATTCTTGGATGATGTTTTCCAGATACCTTGCTTTGTTTCAATTCGTTTCTAACACAACTGTAATACTTTTCCCCTGTGGTACCATTTTCCATAGGATCCTTGTCTTGCATTCATCTCATATCACATCATTTCATGTCATATCATATGCATCTTGTGGTACCTTAAGGCCAAAAATTGTGCATGTTTATATTTAAGTCCCTTCTATCCCGTCGAGACGAAAATTTCAATCTCCATATCTCCGGATAGAAGAAACTTAAATAGGGGCATCTGTCACACCCTAATTTTTGACCATAAGATTCCACCATCTTTCGCATCATCTGCATAGCATATCACATCATTTCTAGATCAATCATCCATGCATAACTAACCAATTTACCAGACTTGTGTTTGCTTGTTTTCCTTTGTGAATTTAGGGTTGTTACAGAAGGTTCAGAGGCCATAGAAGCTGCGTGTGTGCTCATTGTGATTCCGGTCCTTGCAAATTATGTTGGATTCCTGTGGAGATAATGGAAGAATATACCCTCATTCTTATGGTCCTCTGGTCAATGCAAATGGCATTCTGTCTCAAGATTTCGCAAAGATTCAAGGAGGATTATGGTTTATGTCCTGTTGGGCATGGTAATTTGAAAATTGGTTGGAATTTTGTGGTGTGTTGCTTTATAAAGTGGTATCCTCACTTCAAATGATTTTTCAGGGCATAGTTTGGTTATACTCGCAAAGTCAGATCATTAGTTGTCAAGTGAAAGAGTTTGGACTTTTAGTAGTTTGCGAACCATGCATTTTGAAATGTTATTCGTGGACGAAGGAGTGAAATTAAGGTTTAATTTGGAAAATGTTACAAATGAGTCCATGAGTTCAAGTCAATCAAGGTCATGTCCCATGATACTTTCAAGAAATGCTCGAGCTGATTTGTGCCAATAAATTGAATTCAAATTCCATTTCAAGTCACGTTCAATTTATGAGCCATAGGAGGCATGTTTCCAAAGTCCACATTGACTTCAAGATTCATCTAAGTTTTATTCCAAATTCAAGAACTTCATTTCAAGATGCCATTTCAAAGTTTAAAGTCCATGCTTTAATGTGCAAGTAAATTCTTTCACAAGAGTGGATTCAAAGTCAAAAGTCTTTTTTTACAAAGTACAAGCATTCTTTACTCAAGATTTCAAGATTTAAGATTTACCAAGTTCAAAAATTAATAAATTGATCCAAACAAAGTTCCTATGGAAAATCCACTTTAAATAGGCCAAAGGAAAATCTGATGTTTAAGTTGAGAGAAATATAAGGGTATTTTGTGCTCATATTGCAAAAGGAGGTGATTGGAGAATATAGAGGTATTTGACTTCCAAATGATGGAATCCTTGATTCAGTAAGTCTGACATTAAGAGTACGATGCAAATATAGGTGCCACCGTGTGACCCCTTGGATGGAACGCTATCACCTGCTCGTGGAGTTCATACAAAGGCAAATGAAAAAAAGATTACTCCAAAATTTCAAAATGTACAAGGTTAATGCATGATTTAAAAGTAGGCAAAACACAAAGACAAAATTGCTACTTTTGAAGTCATTAGCCTGTATTTGCAGAGGAGACTTGTCTAGTTGAATTACATGCTACAACGTGACTCCAACCAAGTTTATATGGCCCACAATTGAAATGGTGTGAATACTTCTGGAATGCTGTCCATGACTTTTGATGGTCCCGTAATTACTGCAGCTACTTAATATCCAAACTGCAAGTACGTGACACGTCTTCTCATCTGTCATAAGTTCTGCCAACATACACAAAAAGATAAATCAATCCATTCAAGTCAAGATAATCACAACATTTTTCACTTCCAAAATTGTCTAGACAAAATCAAACATCATTCAAATTCTTCCCAAAGCAAGAGCAAACATAAATAATTGTTCCAAGACAGATTCAAGTGCCTTCCATAACAACATACCGACACTATAAGCAGTCACGACACAAAATTTCCATCATTAATCATGAATTGAATTGCAAAATAGAGAAAGAATCAAAGTGTACACAACATGACCAAACATAATCAATGTTCATTCATAGCAGCAGAACTCATTCAATGAATTTTAAAGGTTTCAAGATCATGTTATATGCGAACTCATTCAATGAATTTTAAAGGTTTCAAGATCATGTTATATGCTTTCCCAAACGATCTGCGAGACATGTCTCAGACATAAGTAAACAAAATGGAAAGTCATTCATGAAATTTCAGCATGTCAAAACATGTCCAGAACAAAAATCAGTTGGGAAATAAGTTTATCCTCAGACATTCAAACAAAGAAAACAGACTTGTGATTTCTTTCCGAAAAGCGTATAACATGTTGGTACAGGAATGGAAAGAAATTCAAAACTACCAAATTCGACAAAATGGCTATAAAAAGAGGCAACAACATACAGAACGATGAGAAAAAAATTGACAACCTTGCCACACACTGAGAACAGAGCATCAGTATTCACATTCAGAAATTCTCACACCAGAAAATTCACTTATCATAACCATTCACAGAAATATCACAACATCAAACACACATGTATCAGTATCAGAAGGGAAGAAATTCACATTCATACACGCAGAGAAATTTCACAATATCACAAAGTTTTACTCAAAGAACTTCACTTCACATACAGCATTGAAAGAGAAGATTTAGAACACACACACGTAGCAGGAAACAGCCATCAAGAATCCACATCAAAAATTCAGAACAAAGGGAGAAAGAGAGCAGAAAATCACCATACAACACATCACAAATAACACATACGGGTTCAAAACAATAATAGCTGCAACATACGCACAGATTAAGGTCATAGAGCAGAAGCAAAGGAGGGATCAGTGAGCAAGATAGAGAAGTGGTGCCTGTATCGAGCCCATGTCGATATCGCCGTTGAAATCGCGTCGGACGAACTCCGACAGGTAAGCTCTCCAAATCTCCGCCCTTTTATCGCTTGCATAGTATACAATTTTTTTATTGTTGCCGTCAATTTGAAATCGAGAGAGCGTTGAGCGATCGGAATCCCTCGCCGTCGTCACTGCTTTCGTTTGCGTGAGAGACAGAGAGAGAGAGATTAACGAGTGAGAGAAGGAGAGGTTTTTGATTACAAAGATAAAATGATGAGGGATCGCGCATAGAATGAGAGGTGGTTTGATTCACAGGTGGTTTGTTCTTGTCTTGCTACGATGCTTTTTTTTCATTTCTCTTTCCAAATGAATTGTTGAGGAGGAGTCCCTTAGGTTAATTCTGGTGGGTGTAAGCTAACTGGGTCAGATCCGACCCAGTCCGTGTTTGGTCTTTCTTCTTCTACTTTTTATCCTAGCCCATGATCTTCCATTTCTATTTTTTTCATTATCTTGTTTTTAAGGAGAATTTTTACAAAGCTTGTTTTAATATTATTTTCTATCGTACTTTAGATATATTTTATTTTATTTTTTTTTAGACTTTCATTATATCATTAAGTATAGTTTTAAAATATATATATATAAAAATATGCTTCTTCTTTAGGATTCTAACATTTAGATTTTATCTAATTAATTTCTTTAATCAGTTTGACTTCCACCTTGTGAGTTTGTAACTCATATGTCTGTTTGCTTATCTATTCAATTCCAAAGGAAAGATTTTTCTCTGTTGACTACCATGTCACGATTTATTCTACCGTTACAACCTTCTCCATTTATCCAAACCATTTTTCAAAATAAACTCTCGATTCACATCGAGCCATTTTTTTCCTGTATGTCGATTACTTTTTTTAGCATCGCCATCAACCTTTAGATCATATACCCTTAGCAAGCAAGCAATATATAACATAAATAATAACAAGAGGTTCCTGTAGGGTACTACAGATATCTAGGATGCTAATACCTTCCCTAGACGTAACCAACCCCCGAACCTTAGATCTCTTAGGTTTTTCGTTCTTTAAACCTTTCCTTCGGATAAAATAAAGACCGGTGGTGAATTTCAAAAATTGTGATTCAAGTTAACCCAATAGCTTGATATCCGATTCTCACCGCAACAATAACCACTAGAGTTGTCCAACTTTATTTACCGTCTCTTTTTGAAGCTATCATTCATGGATAAAAGTTAAGAAATAAAATTTATTTTTTCAATTTTGATGCAAGAGATAGAGCTAAGTTGTGGGACCTTTCTTCCCTTCTCAGGCTAGTAACATGCATTTCCAGAGTAAGCAAAGTAAGAGAAGTCGAAGTTCTGGTAGTATGAGAGAATGATGCATGGAAGTAGTCATGTGATCACCCTTAGCGTCATCATCAGAGAAGAGGGCATTGAAAGAAGAATCCTTATATGAAACTCCCTCATACGAAGAGCCCATAGAGAGCCTCTCTGATCCATAATCATCGGTTATAGATATGACCTGATGACCCAGGCGATCATAGACAAAGGAGGGAGTATTTGAACTATTAGACACTCCCGCTCTCATAAAGGGAAATGTATCACTCTCAGAATCGCTAAGCAAGTTAACAAGACTACAACTCATATTGACTAAGATAAAGGAAATGCGGAAAATATCAAAAGCTAGAGGTAAGGAGGGTACCTGGTAAAGTAGAAGTTAACGAGAAAAAAATGTATTGAGGATGAATGGAAGCTTTGAGCAAGGAATGAAAATCGCTCTAGTAAATACTCTTGGGTATGAAGAGAGAAATGCACATAAATGGAAACAAACTCTCAAGGATTATAAAGTTCCTCCAACAATAAAAAATCCTTATATATGTGAAGGCGAGCAACAAACGAGAACACTGGAAGCAAAGGTTACAAAATCTACGACTGGATTCTTCCTAAGGATTGTAAACTAACTCATATTCACTTGAGGGCACTATAGGGAGCATCATGGCCTAACTTATCTTCTCAAGCCATGTGTCAAAAAAGAGCAGCAATACGTTTCAATATTGGAAAGGAATTTAATGCGTATATGCCCCATTACTTTGGCAACTAATCCAAGGCATTTCCACTTCTGGCCTAAAGTAGATGACATCATTCCTATAGGCCCGCCAGGACTTATAAGACTTCCCTGGCTAATCAATTCCCAACAAGCTTTAAGGGCAACTGTTCAGGGCCGACCAAAGTGTTGGGCAAGTTACTTCAAGCACAAGAGAGGGTGAATTGTGGTATTTAAAATTCGCTATTACCTTTATACTTTTCTCGATTAAGATCGTGTTAACAGTTTCTTAAAAGTAAATGGAAGCAGATATAAAACAAATAGTAAATAGCTGAAAAATAAATAGAGTAAAGGTTAGAGAGATTGCACCAGAGAGTTATCTAGGTTTGGCCGAACGTTGGCATAATCTTAACCCCAAGAGGTCTTCTTGAGATTTTGACTATAAACTTTTGAACTTTTACATGTTATGCCCACGAACCTTAATAAAGTTGATCTTTAGATTTATACAAGCTTATCCCCAACCAAAGATAGATTTTACCATAGGCTAAGCTAATGAACCTTATAAGTTTTCATACTTATCTCAATAACCAAAACATAACTTTTTACGACAAACCTCAATAAATCAAGAACATAGATTTTACGACTGGTTTAACTTATAACCCAAACTCAATTTTCTCAAGTCAATCACACTCTCAAGAATTAAGTAAAACAACACGACCACTTACAAAATCTTCCTCACAAGCAAGGTTTTTAGAGAGAGAAAAAGAGAAAATAGAGAGATAAATTACAAAAAATGTTAAGATTTGGAAACTGACGTGAAATGAAGAGGAGACAAGCCTCCTTTATATAAGAGTTGGTAAAACAAAAAGAGAAGTGATCCATGGGCAAAATTGATGAACCAAATGATTGACATTGCATTCCAGTCAATTAGACAAGTCAGTTTTAATCGATTACCATGCCCTTATAGGAAATATTTGATATAGATCTGTTGCAAGTCCTTAAGGTGTTGTCCTAATTGCTTGGTTAATCAATTAGCCCTTCTCCAATCGATTGGCTTAACGTTCCAATCCATTGGTTGGCTCGAAAAGTTTTCCCAATCAATTTACTTAAGTATTCAATCGATTAGTTAGTTCAAAAAAGCTTTGAAAAAGATTGGACAACTTCTTAATCACTTAGCTTGGCCTAGAAAATAATTTCCATGATTAAAACGTTTGAAAAATATTTTTAAGCTCTGTGTGGGTTGCCTTAGTACTTTAAAAGTTATTCCTTACATTTACAAAACTTGGGTCACTTAGACAGACAGAGAAACACGACTTGAAGAGCTTTCACATTTATCAGAGGCTTCAAGATTCTTTATTAGATTTATCCAGATCATATAAACACTTTAATAACCTTGAGTCTCTTCTTGTTGATGAGTCTTGAGATGTTTCTCTGGTTAGGTCACCATCATCAAGGTTGAAAGATATTGTCATCGACTTTAATTATCATTTTCATCATCAAAACATCTGAGAGGATCTCTTGAGGGATTATCAACTTTTTACTGAAGGTGAGAAAGATACACATGAATGGGGTGTTGAATTATGTATGCCAAAATTCATTCCACTTCTGAATTCAGAACTTCATAATCTGAACTACATTCAGAGTCTAATATCAGAATGTGTAATAGTAGTAGAATAATAAAGCTCAGAAGTAAATGCAAGCAACACACAAAGATTATCCCGATTCCTCTCCTCAACTGAGAGTAGTACAATCCCCTTGCCTCAACAAGAGCTTTTCACTATAACCAAACTGATTACAATTGCTTAAGCCACTGCTCAAGACTTCCTGCTCAATCAACCTAGAATAAGACTTTATTGCTTAAGCCACTGCTCAAGACTTCCTACTCAATCAACCTTGAATGAGACTTCCTGCTTAAACCATAGATTCAAGATTTCCTGCTCAAGTACACAGACAAGATACTTTAATGCTTAAGCACGTAGGCAAGAGACTTCCTCTACTTTAAACAAATAATTTATTAGAAAAGAAAACTACTATACTTTGATACACAATCAAAAGTATAACAGTTGTGCAACAATCACAAAGGTTTTCAACCTTTCTAAGATTTCTAAGATATATCAAAGATAAGAAATCTTAAGATCTTATGCTATGACATTTACAATTACAGCTTAGAGTTATGCTAAGATCTTTCAATGTGTTGTGATGTTGTAACCTTCCTTTGAGTCTTCATCTCCCTTTTATAGAGATAGAAAAAGAGTCATTGGAGGTTTGAACAACAACAAACATAATGAACAAGTAGACCAAGAGAGACGTTGGAGAGTTGTATCTGTCAGAAGCTTTGTACACTGAATAAAAGCAATGTCCACAACACCTTTTGAGTAACTAGGTATCTACACTACAACAAATAACGCTTTTTATACGAAGCTTTAACCACTAACAATATAAAACCGAGGGTGTATTTTATGAAAAACCGACATAAATATATGTTCAGGGTTTGAGATTTGATTACTAGCTCCTACAATTTTATGTTTTATATGGCACTAAAACAGCGCCTTTAATTTTTATAGATTTTACGTCGGATATGTTACCTCAATTTTCAGTATAACCGCGATAAATACTCTTTATATTTTTTATTCACTCAGTGTCTACCTCATTCACTTCTCGAGCCTTAGCGAAAGATAACTTCTTCTCCAACCAATGAAAGAACAGATATTCTCCAAGGAGCCCTAACGAACAAAAAAAATCTCCCACCATCTTTCTATGGTATGTTATTGTTGTTGTTGTTGTTCTTGCTTTGGTCCAATACTGTTGTTCGTGTTATTCTCCATTATTGTTGTTCTTGTTATTCTCCATTATTGTTGTTCTTGTTATTCTCTTTATATTTTTTATTCCCTCAGTGTCTACCTCATTCACTTCATGAGCCCTAGCGAAAGAACACTTCTTCTCCAGCCAACGAAACAAAACTTATTCTCCAAGGAGCCCTAGCAAACGAAAAAACTCTCTCATCATTATTCTCTGGTAAGTTATTATTGTTGTTGTTGTTGTTGTTGTTGTTGTTCTTGCGTTGGTTCTTTACTATTGTTCTTGTTATTCTCCATTCTTGTTATTTTTGTTGGTTGTGTACTATTTTTATTTTTTATTTTCAGAAGCTTTATGTGGTTATGGATTGTAGTTGGATGAAAGCCAATAGATTAAATAAAGAGTATGAGAATAAAGTGAAACAATTTCTTGATTTTGCGGAAAAAAACCTTCCTGACAATAATGGAATTTTTTGATGCCCTTGTAAAAATTGCTTTAATACGAAAAAACATCATAGGGATGTTATATTCAATCATTGTGGTTGTGATGGAATTATTCAAAATTACACGAAATTAGGTATGACATGGTGAAGCAACAAAAAATAAACATCTGTCACATACAGTTGAAAATGATAAAGTTATGAATGATACTATAGAAGACATCATTCATGATATTAGAGTTAATGCTTTCAAGAATGCTAATGTGGTAGATATTTTGCAAAGAGACATGGAAGATTCATTCTATTCGGGATGTAAAAATTTTACAAGATTATCAACTTTGTTAGACTATTTAATCTTAAGGCAAGAGGTGGGTGGACGGATAAAAGTTTAACTGAATTGCTTGAATTGTTGAAAGAAATGCTTCCTGAAGGTAACACGCTGCCGAACCATACTTTTGAGGCCAAGAAGATATTATGTCTAATGGGTTTGGACTATGTCAAAATACATGCATGTCATAATGATTGCATATTATATAGGAAAGATTTTGAAAACTTGAAGGAGTGCCCGAGGTGCAGGGAGTCATGCTACAAGCAGAAGGAAAATGATGTTGATGATGTTGATGGTGTAAATAGCAAGGGTGTTCCTGCCAAGGTGATGTGCTACCTACCGATAATTCCAAGGTTCAAGAGACTGTTTGCTAATGTTAGTGACGTAAAGAATACTAAATGACATGTAGATGAAGGAGTGTGTGATAGAAACGTTTGCCATGTAGACGGTTCATTGCAATGGAAGAAAATTGATTCCTAGTATCCAGATTTTGCCCTTGAACCGAGGTACCTTAGGCTTGGACTTGCCACTGATGGAATGAACCTTTTTCGTGATTTGAGTACTAACCATACGTCATGGCCTGGTCTTCTTATACTTTACAACCTATCTCTATGGTTGTGCAAGAAGCACAAGTATATGATGCTATCAATGATGATTTCAGGTCTAAAATAACCCGGGAACGACATTAATGTTCATTTAACGCCATTGATTAAAGATTTAAGACTTTTGTGGGAGGAATGTGTTGATGTTGATGATGCATATACAGGTGATAACTTTAAGTTGTGTGCCATGTTATTTTGCACAATCAATGACTTTCCTGCATATGATAATTTTTCTGGATACATCGTCTAGGGACATAAAGTGTGTCATATATGTGAAGTTGATACATGTCACCACCAATTACAAAATGGAGAAAAGACAGTTTATCTTGGGCATAAAAAATTACTAAGACCTAATCATCCATATCGTAGATTGCATAAGGCTTTTAATGGAGAGTCGAAGTTTGATATCGCTCCAAAGCCCTTAAATGGGAAGGAAGTTTATAGAAAACAACAACACATTAAGGTTGTCTTTGGAAAGAAACAAAAAATAGTCCGTGGAGAAAAAATATTTGGAAAAAGAGGTTGGTATTCTTTGATCTTCCATACTGGTCTAGTCTTGATGTGATGCATGTGGAGAAAAATGTATGTGATAGTCTAATTGGAACAATTATCAACATTAAAGTCAAGACAAAAGATACTAAGAAATCCCGCGAAGATATTGTTGTGATGAGTATACGACAAGAGTTAGCCCCAAAAGAAGTAGGAAATAGAACTTATTTGCCCCTAGCATGTCACACTCTTTCTAAAAATGAAAAAAAAAATTGCGAGTGTTTGCAAGGTATCAAAGTTCCCCAAAGGTTCTCATCAAATATGAAGAAACTTGTGTCAAAGAATGATCACAAATTAGTTGGCTTGAAATCTCATGATTGTCATGTCTTGATGCAACATCTTCTACCAATGGCTATCTGTGGCATTTCACCAAAAAATATAAGGGTAAATATAACCAAATTTTGATTATTCTTTAATGCTATATGTAGAAAAGTTATTGATCCTGGAAATTTAGATGACTTGGAACACGAAGCTGTAGTTATCTTGTGCTAATTAGAGATATTTTCCCTCCATCATTCTTTGACATTATGGTTCACTTAGTTGTTCATCTAGTAAGGGAGATTAGAATTCGTAGTCCAGTTTATTTACGGTGGATGTATCACGTAGAGCGTTACATGAAGATTTTTAAAGGGTATACAAAAAATCATCACCATCTGGAAGCTTCGATCGTAGAAAGGTATATCATAGAAGAAGATATTGAGTTTTGTACAAACAATAATATTGGTGTATAAATCTATGAATTGGGATTCACACGGGTTGATATTTGCAAGAAAACTTATAAAAACAAACCTTTCATCATGGCAACCCAAGCACAATAAGTTTTTTATGTCACTGATCCTTATAACACTAGTTGGTCAATTGTTCTTCAAGGTAAACATCTTCTTGATAGTACTGATGAATATCAAGATGTTAACTATGAGACGCCTTGTTTAGCAACACATGTATGTCAAGCATCTGAAGAAAATGATTCAGATGATGTGCATGTTATTCGTCGTGATCATGAAGAGGGGATATCGAAAACTAGTAAATAAATGTTTTATATTCCTTTGAAATTTATAATTAATCATTTTACTCCTTTTTAATCATTGTACTATATATTTAAAGTTGTTGTTGATTGACCTAATTAGTTTCAAATGTTGTTCAAACTATAGGTGCTTTAGGACCAGTGACAAATCTTATTGGACAACCTACAAAACTTTCCATTTTTGGTATTGCTTTTGTTTCATAATCCTTTGTTTTAGTTTTGATGTAAAATTATAAAGTGTGTGCCATTTTGGGTTTGCATTTGGTTTAATCAATGAATATTTGTGGTACAATGTTTTAGATTAAGAAATTGGCAAAATGTACAATGTTTCTGTTTCAGGAACCTGCAAAATATGATTTTATATTCAGGAATATGGTTATGTAAATGGTTCTATAATACAGGTGCAAACGACTGTACACAAAAAAAACTTATCCCCTTGGTGTTTACATAAAACTGAGGTAATAACATTAAGATATTACCTCGGTTCTACAAAACATTGAGTGTTAATATTGGGCGCGCCATCTAGTTCTGAAAATAATAAAAATGCGGATGCTGGGGATTGAACCCACAACCTTTTAATTTCTAACCCCGATTTTAGAAACACCAAGGTGACAAGTGATTTCTTTTTATGTCGCCCTTCGTTAACTCGCCTGTGTAGCCGAGGTTAAATGAATTTCGTGGCTGGCATTATATTATGTTATTTGTAGTAATGCTACCAAAAGGTGGAAGAGGCTGAAGAGGTCACATCACCATCCTTGAGCCTTGCAAAACCAAAACCTAGTGTACTATGTCCAAAAATTTGTCACTTTGACAAAACTGGTCACCTTTGGAGTAGAGTACAGATCAGATACTCCTTAAGCCTTTAGAGTCTGAGCTGTCACCAGAGGCTGAACAACATACCAGAGTCTGAACCTTCAGATGTTGATGAACATGTTCAGATTCTGATCAGCCAAAATCTGAGTAGTATTGCTTCTTCACTTATGCTTTCAACAAGATTAATTCACAATGAATTCTTAGCTTATGATCCTGCACACTTGAACATATGTTAACAAACCTTATTGTTTTTTTAAATACTTTGTTATCATCAAAACATTTTAAGGGCATAAAAAAATCTTGTTCCAACAATCTCCCTTTTTTTTTATGATGCCAAACAAATATATTTAAGAACAATTATTGTTGATAATCTTAACAGGGTCTGATATCAGGGTGTGAGGTTTGTAAGCTCCCCCTGAATCTGACAGTCCTTAGGTTGAGCTTTGTAAGCTCCACCTTACTTAATTTCCATGTTTTTTTTTAATTTAATTAACAAATTCAAACATCTGGGCATGAGGTTTGTAAGCTCCCCCTGAGTTTGACAGACCTTAGGCTGAGGTTTGTAAGCTTCTTCTTTAGTTTGATAGTTCTTAAGTTGATGTTTGTAAGCTCTCCTTAAGTCCTATCTAAGTTAATTAAATTTCTCAATAAAAATAATATGTTCCGAAGAAAGCATTTACCAAAATAATGAATAATTAGGGTTCAGGTAAATAAAAGCATTAAAAAATACTTTTAACCTTCTAAAATATTTCAATGTATTTTCTCCGCCTTTTGTCATCAACAAAAAGTGAGTTTAGACATGTCAGTATAGAAGACGACAAAAATATTTAATAATACAAAGAAATATACGGGAAGGATTAATTCTGGTAAAAACATTGATTGAACAACTTTTACTCTTCCCAATACAAAGATATGGCTAAACATGGTTGAGCTATCTTTTGCATATCTCAAGATGTCACACGTCATTCAAGAATATCAACCATCAAAAGTCATCATTACAGGAATTAAAAGCTCAGATGTTTCACCTTCCCAATGCAACGTTCAAGACGCTCAACCTCTACTATAAAAGCATGCCATCATAAACATATTTCTCATCTTTTCATTCAACTCTTCTTTTCTTCAAGCACAATGAGTTCTCCAAGAAAGACGACGATAAGCACAATTCAGATTGAAGTACCAGCACCACCATCGAAGTAACCGGTTGAAGAAGCCCAACCATCTAGGTCAGTCATCACACGGGAAGCTTTACAAGTGAGGAGGCGCAAGAAGAAGAAGAAGAAGAAGAAGAAGAAGAAGAATAAGAAGAAAAAAAAGATAGTGCCAAAGATGATGTACTTTTATTAAGTTAGAAATTTGTTAGTTGTATTACAGTTATTTAGAATGGGAGTGTTGTAATATTAATGAAGTTAACTTGAATTGGGAGTTAGTGTTTAGTGATAATGGATATGTTAGTGTTGAAGTTACATTACTACGGAAAACCCATTTAACAATAGTTGGGAAAGGTATGTAATCACGCGTGCACATGTGTTGTTATGTAGAGTGTCGTTATATATATGATATTTACAATCACGGACCAGTAACCGTTGTATTAAACTGAAAAGATCGCTACCTATCACAACGGTTTATACAAACAACCATTGTGATAAAGTAATTGTCCTAGGTTCGATTCTCAGCTGCGCTGTTTTGATATTATTTTTTTTGGACAGCGCACGAGATATTATAATGGTTGTGTAATATACCCGTTGTTAAAGCACAAGATATTATTACGGTTATGATATATAACCATTGTTACATATTCTGCAGAATTAAGAAAAAGATTACTGATTTTATAATTAATCTCTTTTTTAACCTATATTATTGTTCACCATATCACAGCAGAAAATACAACTAACATTTGTGATAAAGTAATCATAATAATGTTAATTGTATCATATTCATAATATCACATAATTGTATCATATTCAATTGTAACAAATATCTTACAATTTATCAAAACAAACAACCTACAGTTTACACATTACATAACATCACATAATTGTATCATATTCAATTGTAACAAATATCTTACAATTTATCAGAACTAACAACCTACAGTTTACACATTACATAAAATCACATAGTTGTATCATATTCAATTGTAACAAATATCTTACAATTTATCAGAACAAACAACCTACAGTTTACACATTACATAACATCACATAATTGTAACTTGGTGTTTTGGTTTCTTGTCTCTTGGTGTCTTGACTCTAAAGACCTATGATTTCAAATAATTATACTTGTTAGTAAAAATATTTAGAAACTATAACATACAATTAATATATTATGAATAAAGACTAAATTACGTACTTGTTAATTTTCCCATATGCCTTCTTCATGATCGATTCGAATAGCGTGCACGACATCTCCATCAACTTCATCATATGAGGTAGGGACTTATGTTATGTAAGAAGGTGTGGACAGAATATCAAGACTTCCATCACTAAGAGGAATTTGTTTTCCTTGGAGAATGATTGACCATTTCCCCGATATGTCCAATGAGTCGGTAACATAGAAAACTTGTTTTGCTTGAGAAGCCATGATGAATGATTCCGTCATAAAAGATGCCTTGCCGAGGTTGACCCGTGTGAATCCTAAGTCATCAATGTGTACACCATTCTATTATTGGGAACCCATTTGCATTTAAATAAAGCCACTTTGAAAATAACATAATCAATCTTCCAAATCTCATTAATGACACCATAAAATGCGGTAGTTGCCAATACAGGATTCTTATATTTTGAACTAGAGAAATACATCGATTCGGCTTCAACTAAAACCCCACTATTTTGCATTGTACTAGGATCATCTTTTGATTTTGTATAAAAGGTATAATGACCAATGTTGTATGCAGTCCAAGTAATGACAAATTTTTTTGGCTCGTACGATAACCATTTAAGTATCTCGGATGCACTACGATCATTAAATACACTTTTATTAAACCATTCTATGAATCTCTTGTTATGCTCTATCAATAACAAGTTGTCACTCATTCGGGGATATTTTTTTCTCAAACGTCCTTTGTGAGTATCTATGAAAGGTTGAACTTCATCTATATTATTCAATATATAGAAATGTGCTTGAATAACTACATCCCGAGCCATTGACTTAACATTTAGACCTTGAATACCTCTTATGTCTATGTCAGCATGACGAGAAATTAGAATTCCTATAGAATCTGCGTCCGACAAATAGTTTGTACAAAACTCAACAGCTTCTTCTGTGATGTATCTTTCAACAATCGAAGCTTCCGGTTGGTGATAATTCTTCGTATATCCTTTAAAGATCTTCATATATTGCTCTATTGGATACATCTACCCTAAATAAACTGGACGACAAATTCTGATTTCTCTGACTAGATGAACAAGTAAGTGAACCATAATATCAAAAAATGATGGAGGAAAATACATCTCCAATTGACACAAGATTATGGCAGTCTCATCTTCTAATTCATCTAATTTTTTGAAATCAAGAACTTTATTACATATGGAATTGAAGAATAAGCACAATCTCGTTATAGTTACTCTCACATTTTTTGGTAGGATCCCACTGATAGCCATTGGTAGAAGTTGTTGCATCAATACATGACAATCATGAGATTTTAAACTAATTAACTTGAGATCTTTCATTGATACAAGTTTCTTGATGTTTGATGAGTAATCTTTCGGAACTTTAATACTTAGCTATTAAACCAAGCTTAATAGGTGTACCTGCTTAGCATAAATATTGTGTATATATAGCATGCTATGTGTAACTCTCTCATTACATAAATACAATATACAAATCCTATCTTTCCCTTTAATCTATTCTCTCACCTGTAATTGTTTTCTGTTACACCATAGATGAACTTCCATGTTCATCTTCACCTCTTCTAACATGCAGCAACTGTGGGGTCCCTTTAATTTACCAAAACCAGTTTTCTCTATTGGCGCATCCTGCATTCTCTTAATAATACTATCTTCGATTTTATTTGTAAAAAAAATTATTTTACATTTACTTAATAATTAATATATCAAAACCGTATAATGTCCATATACATTGATTATTTAATGAATTTAAAAAGTTAACTTGCTTTTTAAATAGAATTAGAGAGTAGTATATTGATCTATAAAATAAAGAGAAAATGGATGGTGTATTGATAGTGTAAACACTGCCAATCATTGACAATTATGTATTTAGTCAAATCAGTCTATAAATTTCAAATTATTTATATGATTTGATACTTTAAAACATTTTGATTAAATGTATGTGTAATAATTTTTAAACATAAAATAGTAAATGCTATTATCTATAATATAAGAAAAGTTGATGTTCTGGAAATCTCTTCTTTGCCCTTTCCTCTTAATCTGCCACCTCATCAAAATAAGGGTAATTTTGGTCCAAAAATTACTTTTTGCAACTGATGATGTCACATTGTTCAATTACAACTACATGTTTATTGTATTATGCCTTTGCTTGCTAGATTTGGACCAATTGATGATGTCACATGGTTAAATTGTAATTCTTTTTCCTCTTTTCTCTTTTCCCAATGCCAGCTCCTATTCATAAGTTTCATTTTCTTTTCCCCAAAAAATTGCAGATCACGCTCTCCCTTTCTCTCTTTCTCTCTTTCTATCTCATCTTCTTTCTTCTCACTTCTACTGCTTCTCTCTTTCTCTTCTTCTCTCGTCCGCTGCGTCTCTATTCTTCTTCTTCTTCTTCTTCTTCATTATCTCTTTTCCTGCCTCTCTCTTCCTCTTCTTCTTTCTTTTCTCTTGATTTTTTTCAACAAAGACTATAGGGTTTTAGGAAGATTTACACAGATCTATGAATCAAAGTATTTCAATATAGATATTGAGTTTTGAAATTTATTTGATTTACAGAGATTTACAGATATATTCCTTTCACGTTTGCGTTTAACTCATGGTCGCAAGGTAAAAGCCAACTTTTTTACTACATTGATGTTTTGTTGAATCTTTCATTTTGAGTATGGCTTTTTGATGTTTAGGTTTCAGCTTATGCCTTTTAATTTTTAGGGTTTGGACGAAGAATCATTGAAGGTGTTAAAGTTGTGAACTTTTTCGTACAGCCTAAATTCTGCATCTACATTTTCAAGCTTCGCAGGTGAATCTTTAAAAGAAGGTGGGATTAATTTTAAATAAGTGTTGTACATGGTGATATATTACAGAATCAGCTAACCCATGGAAATTTGTTTGTGTTCATCTTCTCTTTTTCCAACTAACTTTGTTTTGTGTTTCATTGGGTTTTTGACATTACATGTGTATTTTGATGTTTCCATGTCTGTTTTCCAGGTTTTCATTATGATTGGTTATGGTATGATTGATTTTATTTTGGTTTCATTAAAATTATTTTATATGTCATTACATCGTGTAGAAATTAAGCCCAATGAATTTGTTGGTCATTCCAGTAGGAATTAAGGAGAAACAAGTTATCTATAAAATCGTCAAAAAGGTAATTGTTACTTCACTTGCATAATTTCAATTTGATTGAAAAATCAGACGTGTTGTTGGATGTCTTTGACTCCCTACTCTTTTTGCTTAAATAATATGCTTAACTGTAATCTCATAAGTGTAATCTGCATGAGTGATATTTCAGATCTGGGCTTGATTGCTACATCTGAATAGTTGGAATGATTTGTCAAGTTCATCATATTATTGGAAGTTTGAGTGGTATGATATCTTTCGTCATTATATGATTATATCTCTTATATATTATTTTTGGAAGGTAAACCACAAAAAAGTTCAAATTTGAAAAGCAAAGCAGGAATATTTACGTTTATATTTGTGTTGTCTTTAGCCTTTTTCTCTTTTGTTTTAAATACACTTATGCCTAGCCAAATATATCTTTTGTTAGATGTACATGTATCAATGGCTAGTAACAGAAGGACTTCAATTACTCACGGGAGGCAGAGGGGAGACTATTAGAACTTTCATGAACTCCTCATATGACTACTGATATCAAAGGTATATAAATCTTTTAATATGTTGGTCTCAATTATATCTCTGAAAAAATGATTGGTATAGTTTATAACCTCAATTAAATGTTGGATCTTGATTTTATTTGTGACATAATTATTAAATACAATTGGCAATACAGATTTTCACCTCTATAATTTATACCATTTTATTGTAATGATTTCTCATCAATAATTTTTAAATGTATGCAGATTTCTACAAAGATGATTATGTTTGTATATTGATTGGCAGTATACCAATGTCAACAATTTTGTTATGGCAGTATACTTTTAATGGGGAAATAATTAAGTTGAAATGGTATGGCTAATTGCATCCATCTTTTAATGATTAATTTCAATCAGTGGTATTATTGGTGTTTAATCTATTGATTCTGAATCATTAGTTGCTTTTCTTGACCTACAAACAGAGACATGCAGGATCTCAAATCAAAAGTGGAAGCTTATGCCATATTGGCTACTCATAGTTCTTGTCTATCAAGTTTGAACTATGAGGACCATGATTCTCAGGTTTCTAAGCAGGTGAGAGAAATAGTTACATCACATATTTAGAGTATATAAAGCATCCACTTTTAATGCTTTTTCTATTTTTTGTATAGAAGGAGATTTATGTTAACATGTTTCATAATAGGCTAAAGTTGAAGAACAACTAAAAGAAATTACTCTGACTTTGAATGACATGGAGGTAACATAAATATTTAATTGAGTGCTCATTGATTGAATGTTTTCATTGTCAAAATAATGATGATGCCTTCACCAAAATAAAATAATAATGATGCAAATAATTGATTTGTATTTCCCCTAAAAATCTATGAATTGCAGTTCTTTTTTTTTTCATGAAATTTTCTGTTTTTCATTTTTTTTCCATGATTCTGTTTTTCATTGTTAAACTAAGTTACGTTTACTTTTTTTTTATTAACATGCTTTAATTTTTTTCCTGAATTGTTCTTATGACTAATCTTCTTTCATACTCATAAGTTGTGTTTATGGCAATAAGCTTTGAAACCATACATCAAGTTTAACAATGTCTTCAAGTAAGAGAATTCAAAGATGAGTCAAGTAAAAAGAATTCTCCTTCCATACCCATTTATTTTCATTGTTACTATTTTCGATGAACATGTTCTAATCGATTTTTTTTCTGGATTTCTTCTTATGAGATTTTCTATTTTTCATGGTTAGGAAATTGATTTTGTTTTTTTATTATTAATGTAACTCCTGTTTTCATATACAAAGTATAGTGTTGCAAGCATATATTGTCATGTATTGAGTTTATTTACATCTAAAAGTTATTCGTTCTTTTTTATTTTAACACAACTGTCATGGCTATTGGACTTATCTGGTCACATTACAACATTGTAATCACTTCCAGTAAGTTTTTTTCTTTTTCAATTACAAATCACGTCCTATTTTCTATTTTTTCTTTTTCTTTTTCTATTTTACAAATTATCTTTCTCACTACGATGCTTTTAAGGTGGTTTCGCTTTTTAAAAAAAATTGATGAAAAAACATCTTGCAGAGAATTATGATATTGTGATTTAATTGATATTTTATGCAGCAACATCTGTGAGTGGATGATACTATCGTAATCAAATTGGATGGCCACATATCAGATACCAATGAGGTCTTTTATTCAGTTTCTGGAAATAACATTGATACTGGTTGAGGCAGAATAGTGACTTGTTGTAGGAAGTGTTTGCCTTGGAATCCTGTTTCATTTTTATGTTGATTAGTATCTCTCAGTGAGATTCTTTGTGTGGAGTTGATGTTTTATATGTAGGTGTTGTGTTTACTTAGATTATATTTAAGTTATTAGGTGATACTTTTAAAAGGCATTTGGCTATGCCACTATTTTTTTGGTTGTGTTTACTGAATGTTTATCAAATTCTTGAATTGACATATCTTATGCTTTATTTTGAAGTTTAATAATATTCCTTTTTCCTTTTAAAAAAACACTTATATTTCACTATAATCCAAATATGCAGTTAATATCTATCTTTCCAAACTCTTGAATTGACATATTTCACTATATATATAAAATACAAATAGATGAAATTGGTTTGTATATTTGTAATTGAATCATATATATGAAACTGATAAAGTAAAGGCGAAGAAATTAGTTTGTTTTGTATCTCATTACTCATAAAAAATATGTTTATATTTTTTTTAATAATTATTCTATTTTTAAGTTTACAATCCATTATTAATTATTATCTAAACAACTTTATTACTTTATAATATTTTAATAATTTATAAAAAAATTATCTATAACTTATTTGACTATCATTGAATTTTTCTATTTTTTTGGTCCATATCCTTTTTGTATTTGTTTATTTAATATTTCTTTTAGAAAAATAATATATTGCATAGAATTAAAAATATCCACTCATATTAAAACTCTAATTTGTTGTACTAAAAAAATTAATTAAAAATAATAATTGGTATTAAATTTTACTTATGGTACAATACTATTTTGTATTGTTTGTACATTTATTATTATAATAATTATTCTATTTTTTGTGCAATAAAAAATGTAAATATACATAAAATAATGTATGAATTCAAACACAGGACTAAGTGTTTTGAACTTTTTTAACTATTTAGGTTAGTAATAAATAAATTAATGAGACAAATACTTATGTTACTATTCTTTTATAAACAATAATAAATACTTAGATCTAAAATAAATGATATTAAATAAAATGTTTGACAATATAATTGTTAAATAATATATTAATTAAATGATATTAAAATTATTCTCTAATATGAACAATTCCTAATTATTTTATGATCACCAAAACAAAATTATTAGATAATTATATATTTTTAATTTTTTTACTAATCGTGAGAGTTATATAATAATATATACTTTATAAATTAAATGAACTTCAATACATATAATAATAGAACGAGATATAGAATAAGAAGGATGGAAACAGAAAAGGAACCAATAAAAAAAGTGGGTTAAATAGTGAGTGAAAGAAATATTTGTTTTACTAATTAATTTTAAAATAATAATTAAATTAATATTAAAAAATTACCAACTGATCTTTGATTTAAAAAAAACTATTAAATTATTAAATAATCCTTGATTTAAAAAAATTATAAAAAAAACTATATTTTTTATTAACTACAGAAAAATTATAAGTTTTTCATATATATGATATATTTCATTTTTTAATTTTAAAATTAAAATAAATTACTTATAATTATAAATACTAAAATATATTAAAACATAATTATTGATATTAAAATTTAAATTTATGAAAAACTAAATAAATTATTTCGTATGGTTTTAATTTATCATCTTATTTATAGATTTTTAAACAAATTAAATCGTTTATTTATGATCATTATTATAATTTATTTTTAATAAAAATAGAACCTTTAATATGATCATTTTAAATGATTGTTAATTTGCTACTAAAATAGTAGTTAATTTGAAAAATTAATTTCAGTATACTTATACGAGAAAAATATATGTTTCTAATAAATTAATTTAAAGTATATATGTGAATTTAATGAACAAAAATCAAATGAAATAATGACACCATTAATTGAATTTGTAAATAATGGATTTAGTGGAATGGAATATAATGAAATCTATTGTATCTCATTGAATCAAATCTCACTATTAGAATAGTGAAAGCAACTGAAACATTAAAATATAAAATTAGATTTTTAGGGTTATTAAAATAATTAAACGAATATTTGTGTAGTGTATATAGATATTTTTCAATTATTTTTATAACTAATTAGAAAAATAATATTTATTTAAAAATATAATAAATTTTATTTTTTCGTAATATTGAAATTATATTTTTTTTGATAAGCAACAAAATATATTCAATGAAGCACTAGAAGTGCCTCAACCCATATACAAAAAATCAGCTGATTTCCGACAAAAATAAGGAAATCACCACCTACCTACCCAAAAAATGAATTGAATTTTTAAACCAATCGTAATACATACACTTTTTTTTTGGAGTTTCCCCATACATCCAACCATATCGAAGAGATGTGAGTAATCCTAATGAACATATCCGCAATATCCGGAATATAATCATTAAACAGAATTTGATTTCGACTCCACCATATAATCCAACATGTCGAAATCCAAATAAAACATGCGGCATCTAAGTCACAATGTCCATTCACAAGTAGAAACCATCACAACAACGATTCGTTTACTGAAGTCGGTACGTGCCAATCCATGCCCACTCAAGCTGCCACTCTTTCCCATACTTGAGAAATGAATGGGCAGCCGCAACACAGATGGCTAGTGTCCTCCACCACTCCAAACTAGAACACGCAAGCCGTCTCATGAATATTCGAGATTACGCCCCTGGCGGCCAAAAATTGTCTCGTTGGTAGTTTGTGTAAAATTAGCCTCCAAGTCAAAACTTTGACTTTCAACGGAATTTTGGATTTCCAAACTAACTCTAACGCCGTCTTGGACGTAATCTCCAAGTCACAAAGATCATCAGATTGAGTGATGCTAGAATACGCAGAAGCAACCGAAAGTGATGGATTGTTATCCAAGTCCCACACGAATTCATCAATTTCACCCCTAACAGGTGAGTATCCTGCCAGAATATTGGAGAGAGACAACCAATGTGAGTATAGAATGGGAAAAATCCAGAATATATGAAACGGGAAAAATCAAGATATTGATCAAATTATTAAATGATAACAGGAACAACTATACTATTGATTTAGAAATTTTAATGCCTAATATCAACAATAATAATATTTATATATGGAAAAAATACATTGTTAATTCAAATTTTTTTATATACGAAAAAAATACTATTGTTATAAACTAGCACAATTTTAAATTTTATTCAAATTTTTTTATATACGAAAAAATACTATTGTTTTAAACAGGCACAACTTTAATTTTGATTAAATTTTTTTTATATAAGATAAAATACTACTGTTATAAAAGAGGACAACTATAAATTTTATTCAAATATTTTTATATATGAAAAAAATACTATTGTTATACATGGGCACAACTTTAATTTTGATTCAAAATTTTTTATATATGATAAAATACTACTGTTATAAACGGGAACAACTATAATTTTGATTCAAATATTTTTATATACGAAAAAAATACTATTGTTATAAACGGGGACAACTTGAATTTTGATTAAAAAAGATTTATATACGAAAAATATACTATTTTTTTAAACGGGCATAACTTTAATTTTATTTCAAAACTTTTTAGATAAGATAAATAACTATTGTTATAAACGGGAACATCTATAATTTTTATTCAAATATATTTATATACGAAAAAATACTATTGTTATAAACGAGAACAACTTGAATTTTGATTAAAAAAATTTTATATATGAAAAAATATTGTTGTTTTAAACGAACACAACTTTAATTTTGATTCAAATTTTTTTATATAAGATAAAATACTACTGTTATAAGCGGGGACAATTATAATTTTGATTCAAAAATTTTTACGTACGAAAAAATACTATTGTTATAAATGGGGACAACTTTAATTTTGATTCAAATATTTTTATACGAAAAAAATACTATAGTTATAAACGGGCACAATTTTAGTTTGTGTTTAAAATTTTTTTATATAAGATAAAATACTACTGTTATAAACGGGGACAATTTTAATTTTGATTCAAATATTTTTACATACGAAAAAATTACTATTGTTATAAACGAGTACAATTTTAATTTTGATTCAAATTTTTTATATACGAAAAAATACTACATGTTATAAACGGTTATAACATTTTCTTATACTTAGCAATACAAATTTTTAAGTTCAACCATATCTATTTTTATAATTTTACCATTTTTCTTTTCAATTTGATTAACAATTACGTGTCCATAACATAAAATCCTCGAACAGACAGATCCGTTCGAACGCACGGATTAGTTACTAGTTGTGATAAAAGCAAGAATATGATGCATGTGATGGGAGTGTGGGAAGGGTTGAAAAATCTATATATAAAATGATTGGCTTAGTATGATCAAACCCATGTTAACATTCTATATTTTTTACCTGCTTCGCAAGATTCTTCCTCATATACGTACAAGACTCGAGTTTATTAATTATAAATTTATGTATATATCATGCATGTACCTGCTGGTTTGGAAAGAAACTACAAAAGTCCTACCAATTAACTTAGCTTGATAGATTGATTATATATAGCATTATCAAATCCATTCATTCAATCAGGGGAGTAATTAATTCCTTCAAATTTAATTAATACTTTTTGGACCCATTCTACTTCTCTATATCATCACAATCACAATTAACCTTTAGAATGCCAACAAGAATCAGAAATCAAGGTAAACCTCTCTTTAAGAAATTAGGTTAGAAAAGTATACATGAGTATTTATATGAACTTAAACTTGTGCGCTCTGATGCTATTGAGCTTAGAATAAGAAGACCAGGCAGAAATATTGCTAGATTGTCAGATTTAACCAATAAATATTAAGATTTTTTTGCATATAAAAAACTTCTTAAACATCTTTACAGGTTGCTTATTTCGCATTTGATTATTAATTTAGACCATTTTTTAATACATCACCCAAGATTCTTATACACCACGTGAAATTTCGTTTTTGTCCCCCAGTTTCAGATATGCACATCTGGATGCACTGATTTTTTAAAAAACGTTGCCCTGTTCCGGATGTGCAATTCCGGAATGACAATTTACACGTATTCCGAATGTGCACAAACATGACCTCTGTAACCGAATGTGCACAAACATCCGGAAAAATGGTATATTTATTTTAAAAAATAATAATAATAATATGTATTTTAACAGAGTAACGATCATCCAGCAATCGTGACAAACATGACCTCTGTAACCATAAATATATCCAAAAAATGCACTGTGAATATCCGAACTCCCAAATCTATCCTCGAAGATTGTAGGACAAATCAAGATCAACAGTAAAACATTACTTCTTTGACGTTATCCAAGATAAATGACACCAGAGTCGACACAAAGTTGGTAGTATTCCTATTACCACTTGCAGAACCAATGAACTGACTTTGGGTCACAAGATACAGAAGAATTGTTTCTTCTCAGGTTCATTGCGAGGAGATAATTCAAGATCTCTTTAAAATAACAGTGGATCCTTAGAAGGGAAATTGACCCGCTGGAATGATAAGATAATTTTGTTAGATTTGTGTATTCCTCATGATAGGATAATTCAGGGAGTGACGTGTGACTTTCTATAAATCAACTGGGTTTAAGACTAAAAGGATTATATTTTACAGGTTCGCGTTGGTTTTTTCTAAATGATACATACTGATGTATATTGATGTATATGTATATATTATAACATGTTTATTATGCTTATTATGCCCACTTGCTAGCTTATTATGCACACTTGCTGATGTCTATTGATGTATATGTATATATTATAACTTGTATATTAATGATACAGTTCCTCCTGCTTATTATGCACACATGCTAGCTTTCCGTCCTCGATACTACATAAGTAAAGTCGAAAATTCTGATTCTGGTTCTGCAAGTGGTAATAGGAGTACCACCAACTTTGTCTCGACTCTGCTGCCATTTATCTTGGATAACGTCAAAGAAGTAATGTTTTATTGTTGATTTTGATTTGTCCTACAATCTTTATATAATCCTTTTAGGCTTAAACCCAGTTGATTTATAGAAAGCCACACGCCACTCCCTGAAAACCAAAATGGTAAATAATAATGAGTTATTTATGCATTCAAACACTTTTCCTTGTATCGTGTAAGAATCTCTCCGCTGAACTTTATGCTAAAGATGTTCATTTTCTCATGGAGCTTATTCAAGTACATTTAACCTTTCATGATGCATTCATGATGTTAAATGATAGTTGTTTATATTCATGAGCGTAAATATGTTGTTAACTCTATCAGAATGCCGAATACAACCATTATATTGACGGAGAGACTCCAACCCTAGAGTTTGTTATAACTTCTGATGACATTACTGCTACTGGTGCACCAGCCACATTACTTATTTTCAATAACGAAAAGGGTTTGTCTCCAAAAAATATTGAGTCCATCTGTAGTGTTGGAGGATCAACAAAGAGATACGAAGAACACAATTTTCTATTGGAGAGATACGAACAACAAAGTTTTCTATTGGAGAGATACGAAGAACAAAGTTTTCTAACCCCTTGACTCAAGATCTTCATCATGCTGTAAAGACTTTCTCCCTCATTGACATTGACTGAAGATTAATGGCTACACCGAAACAACACATTGAAGAGATACGAAGAACAAAATTTTCTATTGGCAGGAAACCTAATCCCTTGACTCAAGATCTTCATCATGCTGTCAAGACTTTCTCGCTCCCCTCATTCGAATGTATATTAACTTGCGATGATATATTAACGTATGCGACCAACCGACAAAATCGATTTAAAAAAAAAATAAAGTTATGCTATTTTCCGGATCTGCAGACCCGGAATTTAAAAAAATAAAGCTATACTATGTTTTCGGATGTGCACATCCGGAACACATCAGTGTTTTTAAAAAAAACGGTGCGTCCGGATGTGCACATCCGGAATCTGAGGGTAAAAACGAAATTTCACGTGGTGTATAAGAAACTTGGGTGATGTATTAAGAAATGATCTTAATTTATTCTTAGTTGTTGTTTTTTTAATTTTTATGTGATGAGTATGATATTATTCTTTTTATTTTATGTTTTTATGTCTATGTGATAGTACATATTTGTATCTTTGATCTCTTATAAATATGGGTCATGCTACTGTTTAAAAATTTTAAATAAAAAAAATATGTTAGGTTCAGTTCATTCAATACAAACAATATTTTTTAAAAATTTTGATTATTTATTTTTTCAACGCATTGAATACTCATATATTTATAAAAAAACATGTCTTTTTAATCTCTTAAATAATACTCATTTTCCTATTTCAATCTTCGTTAACATTTCTCTATAAATATTAGGTACGAGATACATAATACTTGATGATCGCTACATAAAACAGAAGAAAAATATTTATGGTTGTATTAAAAATTTTAGAATAATAATTTAATTGTTTTTCTTTAAATCGAATTATTTAATATGTTTAGAAATGCAGTGAGTTATATTCCGCTAGAAACTTCAACTAGTTTTAAGATTTTATTTACCTATTTTAAATTCATTGAAATCATAAGTTTTCAATTATCTCAATTACTATAATTTGTTTATGGGTTATTATATTAAGATAAATTAAAGGATCAATATCTTTAATTGTTAAATTGACTTACTTGATTTCATTTGGAGTTTTTTTAATCAAGATGATGTTAGAGTTGTCTTTAATTTATCAAAAAAGAAGGCCTTTTTCAAAAAAAAAAAAGGTGTAATGTCTTAGATCAAAATCCATCGTATTACACTTCTGATGAGAGGTTTTTCAAGAATTCTCTAAAATATAAACTCAGTTTTTTATATTATAACCACTAGAGTTGTCCAACTTTATTTACCGTCTCTTTTTGAAGCTATCATTCATGGATAAAAGTTAAGAAATAAAATTTATTTTTTCAATTTTGATGCAATAGATAGAGCTAAGTTGTGGGACCTTTCTTCCCTTCTCAGGCTAGTAACATGCATTGCCAGAGTAAGCAAAGTAAGAGAAGTCGAAGTTCTGGTAGTATGAGAGAATGATGCATGGAAGTAGTCATGTGATCACCCTTAGCGTCATCATCAGAGAAGAGTGCATTGAAAGAAGAATCCTTATATGAAACTCCCTCATACGAAGAGCCCATAGAGAGCCTCTCTGATCCATAATCATTGGTTATAGATATGACCTGATGACCCAGGCGATCATAGATAAAGGAGGGAGTATTTGAACTATTAGACACTCCCGCTCTCATAAAGGGAAATGTATCACTCTCAGAATCGCTAAGCAAGTTAACAAGACTACAACTCATATTGACTAAGATAAAGGAAATGCGGAAAATATCAAAAGCTAGAGGTAAGAAGGGTACCTGGTAAAGTAGAAGTTAACGAGAAAATAGTGTATTGAGGATGAATGGAAGCTTTGAGCAAGGAATGAAAACCGCTCTAGTAAATACTCTTGGGTATGAAGAGAGAAATGCACATAAATGGAAACAAACTCTCAAGGATTATAAAGTTCCTCCAACAATAAAAAATCCTTATATATGTGAAGGCGAGCAACGAACGAGATCACTGGAAGCAAAGGTTACAAAATCTACGACTGGATTCTTCCTAAGGATTGTAAACCAACTCATATTCACTTGAGGGCACTATAGGGAGCATCGTGACCTAACTTGTCATCTCAAGCCGTGCGTCAAAAAAGAGCAGCAAAACGTTTCAATGATGGAAAGGAATTTAATGCGTATGTGCCCCATTACTTTGGCAACTAATCCAAGGCATTTCCACTTCTGGCCCAAAGTAGATGACATCATTCTTATAGGCCCGCCAGGACTTATAAGACTTCCCTGGCAAATCAATTCCCAACAAGCTTTAAGGGCAACTGTTCAGGGTCGACCAAAGTGTTGGGCAAGTTACTTCAAGCACAAGAGAGGGTGAATTGTAATATTTAAAATTCGCTATTACCTTTATACTTTTCTCGATTAAGATCGTGTTAACAGTTTCTTAAAAGTAAATGGAAGCAGATATAAAACAAATAGTAAATAGCTGAAAAATAAATAGAGTAAAGGTTAGAGAGATTGCACCAGAGAGTTATCTAGGTTTGGCCGAACGTTGGCATAATCTTAACCCCAAGAGGTCTTCTTGAGATTTTGACTATAAACTTTTGAACTTTTACATGTTATGCCCACGAACCTTAATAAAGTTGATCTTTAGATTTATACAAGCTTTTCCCCAACCAAAGATAGATTTTACCATAGGCTAAGCTAATGAACCTTATAAGTTTTCATACTTATCTCAATAACGAAAACATACCTTTTTACGACAAAGCTCAATAAATCAAGAACATAGATTTTACGACTGGTTTAACTTATAACCCAAACTCAATTTTCTCAAGTCAATCACACTCTCAAGAATTAAGTAAAACAACACGACCACTTACAAAATCTTCCTCACAAGCAAGGTTTCACTCAAAAGCACTATGATAAATTTAAGTGTAATAAAAATGTTTTTAGAGAGAGAAAAAGAGAAAATAGAGAGATAAATTACAAAAAATGTTAAACTTTGGAAAGTGGCGTGAAATGAAGAGGAGACAAGCCTCCTTTATATAAGAGTTGGTAAAACAAAAAAAGAAGTGAACCATGGGCAGAATTGATGAACCAAATGATTGACATTGCATTCCAGTCAATTAGACAAGTCAGTTTTAATCGATTACCATGCCCTAATAGGAAATATTTGATATAGATCTGTTGCAAGTCCTTAAGGTGTTGTCCTAATTGCTTGGTTAATCAATTAGCCCTTCTCCAATCGATTGGCTTAACGTTCCAATCCATTGGTTGGCTCGAAAAGTTTTCCCAATCAATTTACTTAAGTATTCAATCGATTGGTTAGTTCAAAAAAGCTTTGAAAAAGATTGGACAACTTCTTAATCACTTAGCTTGGCCTAGAAAATAATTTTCATGATTAAAACGTTTGAAAAATATTTTTAAGCTCTGTGTGGGTTGCCTTAGTACTTTAAAAGTTATTCCTTACATTTACAAAACTTGGGTCACTTAGACAGACAGAGAAACACGACTTGAAGAGCTTTCACATTTATTAGAGGCTTAAAGATTCTTTATTAGATTTATCCAGATCATATAAACACTTTAATAACCTTGAGTCTCTTCTTGTTGATGAGTCTTGAGATGTTTCTCTGGTTAGGTCACCATCATCAAGGTTGAAAGATATTGTCATCGACTTTAATTATCATTTTCATCATCAAAACATCTGAGAGGATCTCTTGAGGGATTATCAACTTTTTACTGAAGGTGAGAAAAATACACATGAATGAGGTGTTGAATTATGTATGCCAAAATTCATTCCACTTCTGAATTCAGAACTTCATAATCTGAACTACATTCAGAGTCTGATATCAGAATGTGTAATAGTAGTAGAATAATAAAGCTCAGAAGTAAATGCAAGCAACACACAAGATTATCCCGATTCCTCTCCTCAACTGAGAGTAGTACAGTCCCCTTGCCTCAACAAGAGCTTTTCACTATAACCAAACTGATTACAAATACTTAAGCCACTGCTCAAGACTTCCTGCTCAATCAACCTAGAATATGACTTTATTGCTTAAGCCACTGCTCAAGACTTCCTACTCAATCAACCTTGAATGAGACTTCCTGCTTAAACCATAGATTCAAGATTTCCTACTCAAGTACACAGACAAGAGACTTTAATGCTTAAGCACGTAGGCAAGAGACTTCCTCTACTTTAAACAAATAATTTAGTAGAAAAGAAAACTACTATACTTTGATACACAATCAAAAGTATAACAGTTGTGCAACAATCACAAAGGTTTTCAACCTTTCTAATATTTCTAAGATATATCAAAGATAAGAAATCTTAAGATCTTATGCTATGACATTTACAATTATAGCTTAGAGTTATGCTAAGATCTTTCAATGTGTTGTGATGTTGTAACCTTCCTTTGAGTCTTCATCTCCCTTTTATAGAGATAGAAAAAGAGTCATTGGAGGTTTGAACAACAACAAACTTAATGAACAAGTAGACCAAGAGAGACGTTGGAGAGTTGTATCTGGTCAGAAGCTTTGTACACTGAATAAAAGCAATGTCCACAGCACCTTTTGAGTAACTAGGTATCTATACTACAACAAATAACGCTTTTTATACGAAGCTTTAACCACTAACAATATAAAACCGAGGGTGTATTTTATGAAAAACTGACATAAATATATGTTCAGGGTTTGAGATTTGATTACTAGCTCCTACAATTTTATGTTTTATATGGAACTAAAACAGCGCCTTTAATTTTTATAGATTTTACGTCAGATATGTTACCTCAATTTTCAGTATAATGCGATAAATACTCTTTATATTTTTTATTCACTCAGTGTCTACCTCATTCACTTCTCGAGCCTTAGCGAAAGATAACTTCTTCTCCAACCAATGAAAGAACACATATTCTCCAAGGAGCCCTAACGAACAAAAAAACTCTCCCACCATCATTCTATGGTATGTTATTATTGTTGTTGTTGTTGTTGTTGTTGTTGTTGTTGTTCTTTCTTTGGTCCAATACTGTTGTTCATGTTATTCTCCATTATTGTTGTTCTTGTTATTCTCTTTATATTTTTTATTCCCTCAGTGTCTACCTCATTCACTTCACGAGCCCTAGCGAAAGAACACTTCTTCTCCAGCCAACGAAACAAAACTTATTCTCCAAGGAGCCCTAGCAAACGAAAAAACTCTCTCACCATTATTCTCTGGTAAGTTATTATTGTTGTTGTTGTTGTTCTTGTTCTTGCTTTGGTTCTTTACTATTGTTCTTGTTATTCTCCATTCTTGTTATTTTTGTTGGCTGTGTATTATTTTTATTTTTTTATTTTCAGAAGCTTTATGTGGTTATGGATTGTAGTTGGATGAAAGCCAATAGATTAAATAAAGAGTATGAGAATAAAGTGAAACAATTTCTTGATTTTGCGGAAAAAAACCTTCCTGACAATAATGGAATTTTTTGATGCCCTTGTAAAAATTACTTTAATACGAAAAAACATCATAGGGATGTTATATTCAATCATTGTGGTTGTGATGGAATTATTCAAAATTACACGAAATTAGGTATGGCATGGTGAAGCAACAAAAAATAAACATCTGTCACATACAGTTGAAAATGATAAAGTTATGAATGATACTATAGAAGACATCATTCATGATATTGGAGTTAATGCTTTCAAGAATGCTAATGTGGTAGATATTTTGCAAAGAGACATGGAAGATTCATTCTATTCGGGATGTAAAATTTTTACAAGATTATCAACTTTGTTAGACTATTTAATCTTAAGGCAAGAGGTGGGTGGACGGATAAAAGTTTAACTGAATTGCTTGAATTGTTGAAAGAAATGCTTCCTGAAGGTAACACGCTGCCGAACCATACTTTTGAGGCCAAGAAGATATTATGTCTAATGGGTTTGGACTATGTCAAAATACATGCATGTCATAATGATTGCATATTATATAGGAAAGATTTTGAAAACTTGAAGGAGTGCCCGAGGTGCAGAGAGTCATGCTACAAGCAAAAGGAAAATGATGTTGATGATGATGATGGTGTAAATAGCACGGGTGTTCCTGCCAAGGTGATGTCTACCTACCGATAATTCCAAGGTTCAAGAGATTGTTTGCTAATGTTAGTGACGCAAAGAATACTAGATGACATGTAGATGAAGGAGTGTGTGATAGAAAAGTTTGCCATGTAGATGGTTTATTGCAATGGAAGAAAATTGATTCCTAGTATCCAGATTTTGCCCTTGAACCGAGGAACCTTAGGCTTGGACTTGCCACTGATGGAATGAACCTTTTTCGTGATTTGAGTACTAACCATACGTCATGGCTTGGTCTTCTTATACTTTACAACCTATCTCTATGGTTGTGCATGAAGCTCAAGTATATGATGCTATCAATGATGATTTCAGGTCTAAAACAACCCGGGAATGACATTAATTTTCATTTAACGCCATTGATTGAAGATTTAAGACTTTTGTGGGAGGAATGTGTTGATGTTGATGATGCATATACAGGTGATAACTTTAAGTTGTGTGCCATGTTATTTTGCACAATCAATGACTTTCCTGCATACGATAATTTTTCTGGATACATCATCAAGGGACATAAAGTGTGTCATATATGTGAAGTTGATACATGTCACCACCAATTACAAAATGGAGAAAAGACAGTTTATCTTGGGCATCGAAAATTACTAAGACCTAATCATCCATATCGTAGATTGTATAAGGCTTTTAATGGAGAGCCGAAGTTTGATATCGCTCCAAAGCCCTTAAATGGGAAGGAATTTTATAGAAAACAACAACACATTAAGGGTTCTTTGGAAAGAAACAAAAAATAGTCTGTGGAGAAAAATATTTGGAAAAAGAGGTTGGTATTCTTTGATCTTCCATACTGGTCTAGTCTTGATGTGATGCATGTGGAGAAAAATGTATGTGATAGTCTGATTGGAACAATTATCAACATTAAAGTCAAGACAAAAGATACTAAGAAATCCCGCGAAGATATGGTTGTGATGAGTATACGACAAGAGTTAGCCCCAAAAGAAGTAGGATATAGAACTTATTTGCCCCTAGCATGTCACACTCTTTCTAAAAATGAAAAAAAATTGCGATTGTTTGCAAGGTATCAAAGTTCCCCAAAGGTTCTCATCAAATATGAAGAAACTTGTGTCAAAGAACGATCATAAATTAGTTGGCCTGAAATCTCATGATTGTCATGTCTTGATGCAACGTCTTCTACCAGTGGCTATCTGTGGCATTTCACCAAAAAATATAAGGGTAAATATAACCAAATTTTGATTATTCTTCAATGCTATATGTAGTAAAGTTATTGATCATGGAAATTTAGATGACTTGGAACACGAAGCTATAGTTATCTTGCGCTAATTAGAGATATTTTCCCTCCATCATTCTTTGACATTATGGCTTACTTAGTTGTTCATCTAGTAAGGGAGATTAGAATTTGTAGTCCAGTTTATTTACGGTGGATGTATCACGTAGAGCGTTACATGAAGATTTTTAAAGGGTATACAAAAAATCATCACCATCTGGAAGCTTCGATCGTAGAAAGGTATATCACAGAAGAAGATATTGAGTTTTGTACAAACAGTAACATTGGTGTATAAATCTATGAATTGGGATTTACACGGGTTGATATTTGCAAGGAAACTTATAAAAACAAACCTTTCATCATGGCAACCCAAGCACAATAAGTTTTTTATGTCACTGATCCTTATAACACTAGTTGGTCAATTGTTCTTCAAGGTAAACATCTTGTTGATAGTATTGATGAAAATCAAGATGTTAACTATGAGACGCCTTGTTTAGCAACACATGTATGTCAAGCATCTGAAGAAAATGATTCAGATGATGTGCATGTTATTCGTCGTGATCATGAAGAGGGGATATCAGAAACTAGTAAATAAATGTTTTATATTCCTTTGAAATTTATAATTAATCATTTTACTCCTTTTTAATCATTGTACTATATATTTAAAGTTGTTGTTGATTGACCTAATTAGTTTCAAATGTTGTTCAAACTATAGGTGCTTTAGGACCAGTGACAAATCTTATTGGACAACCTACAAAACTTTCCATTTTTGGTATTGCTTTTGTTTCATAATCCTTTGTTTTAGTTTTGATGTAAAATTATAAAGTGTGTGCCATTTTGGGTTTGCATTTGGTTTAATCAATGAATATTTGTGGTACAATGTTTTAGATTAAGAAATTGGCAAAATGTACAATGTTTCTGTTTCAGGAACCTGCAAAATATGATTCTATATTCAGGAATATGGTTATGTAAATGGTTCTATAATACAGGTGCAAACGACAGTACACAAAAAAACTTATCCCCTTGGTGTTTACATAAAACCGAGGTAATAACATTAATATATTACCTCGGTTCTACAAAACACTTAGTGTTAATATTGGGCGCGCCATCTAGTTCTGAAAATAATAAAAATGCGGATGCTGGGGATCGAACCCACAACCTTTTAATTTCTAACCCCGATTTTAGAAACACCAAGGTGACAAGTGATTGCTTTTTATGTCGCCCTTCGTTAACTCGCCTGTGTAGCCGAGGTTAAATGAATTTCGTGGCTGGCATTAGATTGTGTTATTTGTAGTAATGCTACCAAAAGATGGAAGAGGCTGAAGAGGTCACATCACCATCCTTGAGCCTTGCAAAACCAAAACCTAGTTTACTATGTCCAAAAATTTGTCACTTTGACAAAACTGGTCACCTTTGGAGTAGAGTACGGATCAGACACTCCTTAAGCCTTTAGAGTCTGAGCTGTCACCAGAGGCTGAACAACATACCAGAGTCTGAACCTTCAGATGTTGATGAACATGTTCAGATTCTGATCAGCCAGAATTTGAGTAGTATTGCTTCTTCACTTATGCTTTCAACAAGATTAATTCACAATGAATTCTTAGCTTATGATCCTGCACACTTGAACATATGTTAACAAACCTTATTGTTTTTTGAAATACTTTGTTATCATCAAAATATTTTAAGGGCATAAAAAATCTTGTTCCAACAATCTCCCTTTTTTTTATGATGACAAACAAATATATTTAAGAACAATTATTGTTGATAATCTTAACAGAGTATGATATCAGGGTGTGAGGTTTGTAAGCTCCCCCTGAATCTGACACTCCTTAGGTTGAGGTTTGTAAGCTTCCCCTGAGTTTGACAGACCTTAGGTTGAGGTTTGTAAGCTTCTTCTTTAGTCTGATAGTTCTTAAGTTGATGTTTGTAAGCTCTCCTTAAGTCCTATCTAAGTTAATTAAGTTTCTCAATAAAAATAATATGTTCCAAAGAAAGCATTTACCAAAATAATGAATAATTAGGGTTCAGGTAAATAAAAGCATTAAAAAATACTTTTAACCTTCTAAAATATTTCCATGTATTTTCTCCGCCTTTTGTCATCAACAAAAAGTGAGTTTAAACATGTCAGCATAGAAGACGATAAAAATATTTAATAATACAAAGAAATATACGGGGAGGATTAATTTTGGTAAAAACATAGTATGAACAACTTTTACTCTTTCCAATACAAAGATATGGCTAAACATGGTTGAGCTATCTTTTGCATATCTCAAGATGTCACACGTCATTCAAGAATACCAACCATCAAAAGTCATCATTACAGGAATTAAAAGCTCAGATGTTTCACCTTCCCAATGCAACGTTCAAGACGCTCAACCTCTACTATAAAAGCATGCCATCATAAACATATTTCTCATCTTTTCATTCAACTCTTCTTTTCTTCAAGCCACCATCGGAGTAACCGGTTGAAGAAGCCCAACCATCTAGGCCAGTCATCACACGGGAAGCTTTACAAGTGAGGAGGCGTAAGAAGAAGAAGAAGAAGAATAAGAAGAAGAAAAAGATAGTGCCAAAGATGATGTACTTTTATTAAGTTAGAAATTTGTTAGTTGTATTGCAGTTATTTAGAATGGGAGTGTTGTAATATTAATGAAGTTAAGTTGAATGGGGAGCTAGTGTTTAGTGATAATGGATATGTTAGTGTTGAAGTTACATTACTACGGAAAACCCATTTAACAACAGTTGGGAAAGGTATGTAATCATGCGTGCACAGGTGTTGTTATGTAGAGTGTCGTCATATATATGATATTTACAATCACAGACCATTAACCGTTGTATTAAACTGAAAAGAGCGCTACCTATCACAACGGTTTATACAAACAACCATTGTGATAAAGTAATTGTCCTAGGTTCGATTCCCAGCTGCGTTGTTTTGATATTTTTTTTTTGGACAACGCACGAGATATTTTAACGGTTGTGTAATATACCCGTTGTTAAAGCACAAGATATTATTACGGTTATGATATATAACCATTGTTACATATTCTGCAGAATTAAGAAAAAGATTACTGATTTTATAATTAATCTCTTTTTTAACCCGTATTATTGTTCACCATATCACAGTAGAAAATACAACTAACATTTGTGATAAAGTAATCATAATAATGTTAATTGTATCATATTCATAATATCACATAATTGTATCATATTCAATTGTAACAAATATCTTACAATTTATCAGAACAAACAACCTACAGTTTACACATTACATAACATCACATAATTGTATCATATTCAATTGTAACAAATATCTTACAATTTATCAGAACTAACAACCTACAGTTTACACATTACATAACATCACATAGTTGTATCATATTCAATTGTAACAAATATCTTACAATTTATCAGAACAAACAACCTACAGTTTACACATTACATAACATCACATAATTGTAACTTGGTGTTTTGGTTTCTTGTCTCTTGGTGTCTTGACTCTAAAGACCTATGATTTCAAATAATTATACTTGTTAGTAAAAATATTTAGAAACTATAACATACAATTAATATATTATGAATAAAGACTAAATTACGTACTTGTTAATTTTCCCATATGCCTTCTTCATGATCGATTCGAATAGCGTGCACGACATCTCCATCAACTTCATCATATGAGGTAGGGACTTATGTTGTGTAAGAAGGTGTGGACAGAATATCAAGACTTCCATCACTAAGAGGAATCCTGTAAATGATGTAGTTCGAATGGCTGACCAAAGGTGCGAAAATAATAGTGATCTATGATATCTTAGACTTTTTCTTCAACAAGGTCACAACAATGCCAAGCACACTTTTCGCAATATGTGGAGGTATGTATGCTTATCGGCTGATGTTCATCTTCAATTGCTAACTAAAAATTAGACAAAGCCAACATAGCCAAGTTGAAAGAGAACTCGACAACCGCTAATTGATGCACCTGTTTTGGAGGCATCATGATTCTGCATCGAAACCTGGACCAACATCCTGAGACAATTGAAGACCATAGAGTTTAGGTCAATTATGAAGCGATGTTGTTGTTGCTTCCAGATGTTGTTGTTGGCTGGTAAACCTTGGATTCCTCCCTTGGTGGTCATGTGAGTCCTAACTTCTGGCTCGTCCAAAGAGATGGCTCTTGCAATGAACTGATCCTTTGGAATTTCTTCCAGTCCAGAAAAAGGAGTTTGATCAGTGATAGGTAGATCAGTCAGATGAGAGTACTCTTCTAACGTTGGTGCCAGTTGATAATCCAGGAATGTGAAGCAGTGATAAACCGGATCGTAGAATTGAACTAACATAGACAGGATTCCTTCAACTATAAGGACCCTTAACAGAGATAACAGTCCTCCGTGCTTAGCTCTGAAAGCATCAGGATTGGTGATCATCCTTGCCAACCCCCTTAAATCCTCTAGTTTTGGAGCCTTGAAGGTGTACTTGTGCGTCTTTCTTCTACCAAAATCCATAACACAATCTTTCTTTCTGATATTTGCAATTATTGTTTTTAGTTTATTTTGAAAAAGAAGAGAAGAGAAAGAGATTTTTTCTTTGTTTAAGAGTTTTTTAGATGAATGCATGAATGCAGAACACAAAGACATTGAAAAAACATGGGTTCAAGGGTTCAACGTCACGAGCATGGAGTCATGGCTCTACACATCCACAAAGGTTGTATTCTGGTCAATTTTTGTACCTGTAGAACGGATCCTAAGGTCCCCAAAATAATTGACCCCCTAGGGATATCAACAGCAAGCTGGTTCACCCAAGCGAGCTGTAGCATCCTAGGGTAATCTCATTTGAGTGTAGTATCGCGTATCAACTATTCCCGATAGTCATCGAACTACCAAGTGTTCATAAGGTTAATGCCTACTAAATCCTCAGGTTCACAGGTGCCGCACTAGGAAAACTCTGCTTTCACAATAATCGGTTGTTCAGCAGGCAGAATCCAACGGGACCTCGCCTGATTTGGTGGTCTACCAGGTTCGCTTGTTTGGGATTCACTCCCTACAAGTTTCCCCGTCTTTGCCACCCCTTACCTTAGGTTTCTCTCAAACTTTCCAGATGCGTATCAATCGCATTCCCATTGATAGAAAAATAAACACATATATCAAGTAGGAAAAGCAGTATATATAGTATATAGTATGTAGAAAATCGCTAACAACCTAGACCTCTTAGAAATTCTAGTCCTAGAAAAAGACAGATCCTAATCTTCTGCAATCCCTAGCAGAGTCGCCATTTTCCTGTAGCGTGCGATTTTTGTCGGTGACGCGACCACCTTATCGCCATTGGTTTCTCCTCACCGCAATGGTAGGAGTTGGGTGCTACTTTCTGATTTCTTATTTATCCTATGAAGCTGGAAAGGAAAGGGAAGCTATCTAAAACTAACCTTGTACGCAAATGTTTAACTGAACAAATGCTTAAGAGATTGGGGGGTCCGGGGGTCAGGTTATACAATGGGGAGTTGTCAATTACCCATCCTATATGTGGTTATCCATAGATTGTTAGCAATTATTCTCTGCTTATTCTACGTACTGGTGTTTGTCTATTTTATTGGGAAAGTTTCTCCGTTGGGAGGTTCTGAGAGAGAGTATTTTTGTTGATTTCGGGTTTTTCCGATGTTTTTGGTAAGGTACTGGACCTAAAGTTTTTTGTTTTGAGAAGGTACTGGACCTAGAGTTTTTGTTTGGTGTGCTCGCTAAGATTTCGCAATCTTATGCCTACGTATTCCCGTTAAAGAAAACAGGGAAATCAGAGCAATCGTAGTTCCTCCTATTCTATGGGAGGAAAGATGTTTGGTGTCTTGTTCAAAGCCCAAGATTGAAGCTAAAAGGTGTATTTGTGTCTTGTTCAAAGCCCAAGATTGAAGGTAAAAGGTGTATTTGAGAGAGAATTTGTCACCTCTGAAAGGAGCTATCTCATCTGTTTATCATAACTGTTGGGTGACTGATTATAAAGGAGAATTACTTTAACTGGGATATGAGAATCTAGTAATGCCATAATTTCCTATATATGGGCGTTATCCTAAAGGAGGAAACTTTAACTCAGTGTTGAGCAATGCCATTTTTCCATAGGAATCTTTCATGCTAAGAGAGGGATAGTGGCATGGATGTTTGTAATCCAAAGGCTTGCCACTTACAACAATTAGATGAAAGATGAGGGATTTACCAGGATAAGAGATGGACTACATATTGGATTTTTGAATCGACAAGTGCGCCACTTACAGCCGTTATCTGGGATTAAGGTTTATTTTGAATGTCTGTTTTGATGTGTGATGTACAGAGAAATGTCTTCCTACTGAGAGGTTTTTGATTTCTTCTGAGGGGATGTTGGTTTTTGTGTGCCTTGATCAAAGTCCAAGGTTGAAGATAAAAAGGTTGACTCTATAAGGGAGTTTTTATATCTGTCTTGTACAAAGCCCAAGATTGAGGCTGAAAAAGGACTGACTCTTTTTGGGTAGATCATTATACAAAGCCTAAGAGGAGGCTGGAAGGAATTGATTTATTCCGGGGAATATTTTGTCTATCTTGTACAAAGCCCAAGATTGAGGCTAAAAAGACTTATTGACTCCACTGGGATATATTTAGGGTGTCTTGTACAAAGCCCAAGATTGAGGCTAAAAGAAGATTGACTTTACTTAGGTAGATTAATTCACAAAGCCTAAAAGAAGGCTGGGAGGAATCGACTCCGTTGTGGAGGTATTTATACAGGGCTTAAGAGAAGTTTTAGAAGGATTTGATTTTACTGGAGAAAGTTTATATATGTCTTGTACAAAGCCCAAGATTGAGGCTAAAGGGAGACGATCGACTCAGCTGAGGATATTTCAAGTGTCTTGTACAAAGCCCAAGATTTAGGCTAAAGGAACTGACTCAACAAGAGAGTGCTTTTGAGGCTAACTCTACTGAAGAAAATCATTATACAAAGCCTAAGAGGAGGCTGAAAAAGATTAACTCAACAAGAGAGTGTTTTGTATCTGTCTTGTACAAAGCCCAAGATTGAGGCTGGAAAAGGTTGACTCAACAAGAGAGTGTTTTGAGAAAGAAGATTGACTCAACAAGAGAGTGTTTTGTTTGTCTTATACAAAGCCCACGATTGAGGCTGAAAAAGGTTGACTCAATAAGAAAGTGCTGAAAGGTGATGAGGAAGAAGAAAGAATCATTATACAAAGCCTAAGAGGAGGATGACTGAGGAATTTCTTATACCAAGCCTAAGAGGAGGCTATCTTCTGCTGAGGATTATTGAGATCCAGAGGCAGGTCCAAAGTGGGGAATCAACTCTTGCTGAGGATTACAAAAGAGTTAAGGTATCAGATGCCTTGAGGTTCTGATAGGCTAGTGTTGTATTGATGATAAGCTGACCCTTAGCTGGGGAATTTTAGGATGAAAGATTGAGTTTTAGAACCTATGGGGGTCTTAACTCTGCTGGAGATTGATTAAATGACCAGGGTTTCTCCTGTGTTTGTAGGGAGCTTGAAGATTCCTTAAGATCCAAAAGGAGATTAGACTATCCAAGTCTACTGGTATGAAAGAGTTTATCTTTGTATGATGCCCAAGAGGAGGCAGGTGCTTTAAGGGATGAGAATCAACCCTAAAATTTGTCTGAGGTTTTGACTCTTTGGAAAGACTTCTCTAACAAGGGATGACTAAGTTCTGTCCTATACCTTTAAGAGGTCTTTGGGGTCCTTGTACTAAGCCCAAGAGGAGGCATGATAACTTCTAAGAAGCCTGAGGATCCTTGTACAAAGCCCAAGAGGAGGCTGGGGATGCTTTTAGGAAGCCTGTGGGTCCAAACTTAAGAAAAGTTCAAGAAAAGTTTCACCGGGAATAATCTTTTCTTTAGTGAACAGTTCTAGGGTTTGAAGAAATTCAAGAGAAGTTTCACCGAGAATTAATCCTCTCTGGGGGAATGAATTTCTTTGACAATTTTCTAATGGTGACAGTCTGAGAAAAGTTTCACCGGGAATAATGCCTTTCTCTTTGTTCCATATTGTATAAGCCCAAGAGGAGGCAAGACTGTATCTGGAATTCCTATGGAGAACTAGTTTTGACTGTGTTAAAAGAGTAACCACTGCCTTTATCTAATCCTAGACCTAATTGCAGGGGAAAACTCTAAGCAGATATATACAAGCATATATATATATAGATGAAATATATACAAGTATGTAAAAGAGGGTAGGAGGACTTACAGGTGAGCAAGCTTCCAGCACAACAAATATATATATATATATATATATATATATATATATATATATATATATATATATATATATATATATATATATATGTGTGCAAGTTTGTAAAAGAAAGTTGTTTAAAACTTATAGGTGAGCAATCTTCCATTGTAACAGCTGTATGGTTAGTTGTTCAAGAAATTAAAGAAAGGCCCAAAGTGAGGCCCAAGAGTTAATTTTTGTATAAGAGATGAGGCTTACAACTCAAGGAGAGGCCCAAAGAATGTTTGAAAAGAAAAAAAAATGGGACTTACAACACAAGGGTAGGCCCAGATGATTTTGTTTGAAAACTGCGATCGCGCCGAGATTTTTGAAATCGTATCGGGACTTATACAATGACTGAGGCCCAAAAAAGGTTTATTTACAAAGGGATGGGAATGGGACTTACACTCTATTTGAGGCCCAAATAATTGAAAAAGAATAAAGATGGGTCTTAAAACACAAGAGTAGGCCGAAATTAAAAATAGTGATCGCACCGTCGTTTTCAAAACCGCAGAGGGACTTATACAATGAATGAGGCCCAAAGTTGGTTTGTATAAAGGGGGTTGGGTCTTACACTCTATTAGAAGCCCAAAGTGTATTTTTAAAATAAAGATGGGACTTACAAAACAAAGGGGAGGCTCAGATGATTTTTGTTTTGAACTGGCGATCGCGCCGAGATTTTTGAAAACACAGTGTGACTTATACAATGACTGAGGCCCAAAAAGGTTTGTGTGTGACAAGGGATGGGTCTTACACTCTATCAGAGGCCCAAAGGTGTTTGAAAAAAATCAAAATTTAGAGAAAACCCTAATTTTGAATTTAAAGATATAATTTTCAAAGGAAATTAAATAAAAAATGATATAAAATACCAAATATATTCAAAAACAATTTGTACACTTTGAAAAATATTTTTAAAAATCATGTTTAATCACATGAAGGCTTGAAATTCATTTAGAATAAAAAATCAAAGTGGGAATTTCATTTAAAAATGTTTAAAAACAATAAAAATGAAATTAACTACAAAGCTTTTAGCTATATTAATTAAATAATATAACTTGGATTATTTTGTAAAATAAAATAATTTCATATTTTTATGAATTTTGAGAAAAAGAATCAATTTAAAAACACAAATATTCAGAGAGAAATTAATTTTTGAATCAATTAACAAAAATATCAAAATATTCAAAAATTCAAACTTTTGAAAAAGGGCGCCAACGGTCAAGGAAGAACACGCGCGCACCCTGTTTCTGCAGATTTGTGTTTTCTCACTTTTTTCCCTGATTTCTCAATGGTTTTGCATGATTCAAGTATCAACCTTGTCCGTTTTTGAACAAGGATCACAACCATATAGTTTAATTACATTATATTAAGTGTGGAGGAAGAAATCAATGGAAAACCTCAAGAACCCTAATTTCAGCATGAACACATTGAAATTCCATACACGATTGATTCATGGCAATTGATTGAGGGTTATTACTCTACATACATGTATAGACAAGATGGTAAATCAAAAATTCATTCATGATGCATGGATCATAGAGTTTGAAGGTTTCAGGCTTACCTCTTGCAGCGGGTGATCGAGCTTGATGATGAAGGTGTTGCATATTAGTTCCAATGATCTGGGCAACTTCCTTAGATGTCAAGGAGTGTGTTTGAATGCTTAGAGTGGATTGAAATGAGCTGGAACTGGATGTGGCACCTCAACTGCAACTCTGTCAAGAACCTGAGCAATTGGCTGGTGATTTTGTGAATTTGATGTTCCAGATGTTGTTTTAGTGTTTAGATCACCTACATATGATGTTTATTAGGTGTTGGCATGATTGGTTTGGTTTGAATCACTCTCAATTTCAAAACCCGATAGTGACTTGAGTTAGAAGGCAAAATTGGAGTGAAAGGGAGATTTTGAGTAAAGCATCAGTTTGGGTGCTTTGGTGTACTCAAATTGATCACAAATGAGCTCTATTTATAGTAGAGCAAGTTTGTTTTGGATGCAATAGTGAATGGCAACTGCATCAGGTCTGTGGCTAATGGTGATTAAATGGAATCTCAAGTCTCCTCTAGCCATTGACTTGAGGTTAGAGCACAGGCTATGAATATTTTGTGGCAGGGATAAGGCTTGACTGAACTTGTATAACATTGTCTTGATGAATTCCACCTCTATGTATCAGTTAAATGCTTGGAAACAAAATTGACCATTTGAAGCATCTTGAATTTTAGGGGTGTCATGCCTAAACATAGATCCATGGACTTGTGAGGCCTGTGGATCAGTGTTTGTTCATTGGTTGTTCCCCCTTGAGGTGTGCAGATGGATAACCATGCTTGAACTTGTCTGATTTTGCCAATTCGAGCAAAAATGCCAAATTCTATCTTGGACAAGACAGTTTGAACAGGTGGTTTTGATGGGATCATATCTCCTTGCTCAAATGGTGTTATGGAAAGCTCTTGTGCTTTTTAGAAAGCCCTCATATGGTACAATCTATGTGTGATCATAGTTGGTATTGAAACTATTTAGATCCCATTGAAAAAACCTCATGAACTTTGATGTTCAAGGCTGGTAACTTAGGCAGATTTTCACCAAGTGTTGAAAAAGTGTCATTTCCTTCATTTTTGTCATTTTTGCCACTCCATAACTTAAAATCCATGAAGAATTGGAGTTTGATGTAGTTGAAGCTTTTGTAGAATGTAGGAAGACCTATAAATTAGGCTTTGGATCACCCAAAATGGCTGCCTAGATCAAAAGTTATGGTCCTTGGAAGTTGACACCAAAACCATCCAAATTTAGTAACTTAGAAAAATTTTCAAATTTTCAAGATTACCCCTTTTACAAGTTATCTTGGTTTCTTGATCAATTATTGTTTAAATGACATTATAAGTCATATTTCATGAAAATATGAGTCATAAGGATCATTTTTTCTAAATAAGTCATGTTTTGACTTTTGGCTCTGGAGCAGTTCGGCGCGTAAAAACCCTAATTCCTGATTTTTGGGAAATGCATCCTCTGAGGGTAATTTAGTTTTGCAAATGGACTCCTAGGGTTATTTTGAGCATATTGAGTCACTTGTTGAAGTCTTGGCTCATCCTCTTGTGAAAATCTCACTCTGGAGGTCCCAGTCGTCCGAAACCCTAATTTGGCGATATCAGGTGTTTCGAGGCTCAAACCACTTGGTATGTGGCAACTTTTATGCTTGATTTTTGATGTGAGGGTCCTCTTGATCCTTTGTGGATACTTTAAGAGGTTATACAAGTTGAAGATCATGTCATTTCTTGATTGATCTTTTGTCTAAATGTTCTGGGAGGGCTCAAAACCCTAATTCTGGATTGTGGTGGATGCTCAACCATCTTTGGGAGATTGGTGAGGCATGAAGGTACATCCATATTATGGTGATGATTTGCACAATGATGGGAAATATTGTGGTCAAAATTTGGGGTATGACAAAGTGCATGTGGTACGAGAGTTTCCAGAAGTATTTTTGAAGGATATTTCAGATGTACCGCCAGAAAGAGAAATGAAATTTACTATTGATCTTGTCCCTGGTACCAGACCTATTTCTATGTCACGATACAAGATGTCGGCTTCACAATTAACATAGTTGAAGAAACAACTGGAAGACTTATTGGAAAAGAAGTTTGTAAGGCCAAGTGTGTCACCTTGGGGAGCCCCGCTATTGTTGGTAAAGAAGAAAGATGGTAGTATGAGATTGTGTATAGATTATCGGTAGTTGAACAAAGTGACGATTAAGAACAAGTATACACTTCCCAGGATAAATGATTTAATGGATCAACTGGTGGGTGCTCAGGTGTTCGGCAAGATATACTTGAGGTCGGGTTATCATCAAATAAAAGTAAAAGATGAAGATGTTCAGAAGACAACTTTCAGGACTCGTTACAGACATTATGAATACCTAGTGATGCCTTTTGGTGTTTCTAATGCACCTGGTGTATTTATGGAGTATATGAATCGGGTTTTTCATAACTACTTAGATCAGTTTGTTGTAGTGTTCATTGATGACATTATGATATATTCTAAGTCAGAAGAAGAGCATGAAAAGCATTTGAGAATTGTGTTGTAGGTTCTGAAGGAGAAGAAGCTTTATGTTAAGCTATCGAAGTGTGTCTTCTGGTTGAAGGAGGTTATCTTCCTTGGTCATGTTATTTTAAGTAATGGTATTGCAGTAGATCCTTCCAAGGTAGATGCAGTTCTATAATGGGAAACTCCGAGGCCAGTTACCGAAATTCGAAGCTTTTTGGGGTGGCTGGTTACTACCGCAAATTCATTAAAGGTTTTTCCAAGTTAGCACTTCCGCTAACTCGGCTGACCGGCAAGGGTAAGCCGTTTATATGGGATATTCATTGTGAGAAGAGCTTTGTAGAGTTGAAGAAGAGGTTGACTACAACTCCGGTTTTGGTTTTACCCGAACCAAATGAACCTTTTGTAGTATACTGTGATGCGTCGTTGATGGGTCTGAGAGGTGTGTTGATGCAAGATGGAAAGGTTGTAGCTAATGCTTCCCGACACTTGAGGATTCATGAGAGGAACTATCCTACCCATGACTTAGAGTTGGCTGCAGTAGTGTTTGTATTGAAAACCTGGAGACATTATTTGTATGGTTCTAGGTTCGAAGTGTTTAGTGACCACAAAAGCCTGGGGTACTTGTTTGATCAGAAGGAATTAAACATGAGGCAGTGTAGATGGTTGGAATTCTTGAAAGACTATGATTTCGGCTTGAACTATCATCCCGGTAAAGCCAATGTCGTGGCTGATGCTTTAAGTCGGAAGTCAATGCATATGTCAGCAATGATGGTTAGAGAGTTGGAGCTTGTGGAACAGTTCAGAGACATGAGTTTAGTCTGTGAATTAACCCATCGAAGTGTGAAGTTGGGGATGCTAACAATTAACAATGATTTCATTACTAGAATTAAAGATAATCAGAAACTGGATGTGAAATTGGTGGACTTGATGGTTGGAGATGGTCAAGCTGCAGAAAATGATTTCAATGTAGACCAACAAGGTGTGTTGAGATTCAAGAATATAATTTGTATTCCCGATAATACGGAACTAAAGAAGATGATTTTAGAAGAAGGTCATTGGAGTAGCTTAAGTATCCATCCAGGAGCTACTAAGATGTAGCAAGATCTGAAGAAGATATTCTGGTGGTTAGAAATGAAGCACGATGTTGTGCAGTATATTTATGCTTGTCTGACTTTCCAGAAGTCGAAGGTTAAGCACCAGAGACCTGCAGGGTTGATGCAACCATTGGATATTCCAGAATGGAAATGGGACAACATTTCTATGGATTTTGTGACGAGATTACCAAATACTCCGAGAGGGCATGATGCCATTTGGGTGGTAGTGGATAGGCTGACGAAGTCGGCCCATTTTATTCCGATTAAAACCAGTTTTTCTATGCAAAAGTTGGCGGAGATCTACACCCGTGTAATTGTTAAGTTGCATGGAATTCTGTTGAGCATCGTGTCGGATAGAGATCTGAGGTTCACTTCCAGATTTTGGGAGAGTTTGTAAGAGGCCCTGGGTACTAAGCTGAGGTTGAGTTTGGCTTATCATCCACAGGCGGATGGTCAGACGGAGAGAACTATTCAATTGAGGGCATATGTTCTAGAACAAGGAGGTGCTTGGGATAGTTAATTGCCATTGATTGAATTCACTTATAACAACAGTTTTCATTCTAGTATTGGGATGCCACCTTTTGAAGCGTTGTATGGTCAGAGATGCAGGACAACTTTGTGTTGGCATGAATCCGGTGAAAGTGTGGTGCTTGGACCTGAATTAGTCTAACAGACTACGGAGAAAGTGAAACTAAATTGAGAGCAGATGGAAGCTTCTCAGAATAGAAAGAAAATCTATCATGACAAGAGGAGAAAGGATCTTAAGTTCCAGGAAGGGGACCATGTATTTTTGAGAGTCACTCTAGTGACTAGTGTTGGAGATGCCTTGAAATCGAAGAAGCTCACTCCTCAGTTTATCGGTCCATATCAGATATCCAGACGGGTAGGAGCTGTGGCTTATAGAGTGGCATTACCACCAAGTTTGTCCAATTTACATGTATTTCATGTTTTGCAGTTATGGAAATACATTCCAGATTTGTCACATGTGATTCCGATGGACGATGTGCAAGTAAGGGATAACCTTATTGTGGAGGCTTTACTTGTGAGAATTGGTGGTCATGAGGGGAAACAGTTGTGAGGCAAGGAGATTTCTCTCGTGAAGGTCGTGTGGGGAGGCACTACCGGAGGAAATATGACTTGGGAATTAGAGAGCAAGGTACGGGCGTCGTATCCTGAGTTATTTGCGTCAGGTAATTTTCGAGGACGAAAATATTCTAAGTGGGGGAGAGTTGTAATGCTCGTTTTATTTCAAATTATTTTTCGTAATTTAATTTCACGAAGTTGTGTGTTTAGATGTGATTATGTGTGCTTTGTTATGATTGGGGTACCCTGCGGTAGGAGGTAGTGACCTTAATGTTGATGACCTTAAGAGTGAGGGGCGTGTGGCTAATTTTGTAGAATCGGTGGTGTGGTGAGAATGATTAATAAGTAATATTAATAATTTAAATTATTCAGAGATAATGATATTCTTATTTTAGTGGTGAAATTATTAGTAATAATAATATTGGAATTATAATAATATAAGAATATTAAGGTGAAAATAAGGATGAGGGGCAAAAGTGGCATTTGGGACAATGTTGAGGACATAATAGAGAGTTTGAGGAGTAAGTGAGGGCATAAGGGGAAAACCATAGTTGAGGGAGTTATAAAGGAATTGGAAGAGAAGGGAGTCAATTTTTCATCGTACGTGTTTTGGAATTGAAAGTGAAAGAGGCTAGGGCAAGGAGGGGGAAGAACTCCATTTGTGAAAGGTTAGAAAGCTTGATTACAAAGTAAGGGTGGAGTTCTAATCTTCTAAGGGTTAGTATGTTGAATAGTGGGTAAAAGTTTGGTTCTTACTTTGTGGGTTGTATGTTGTTCTATGATATGATGGTTGTGAAGTAATTGATGTTGAATTTGTTAATTGGTATGTGATGAATGATGAATTGTTTAATTGGTATATGGTGAATTTCGTTGCATATATGTGTGGTATTTTCTGTTTTGGAATTGTTGAAAAGTTCCTTCATTGTTGAGTTTTGAAGTTTCGAGTCGTAAGTATGAAATTGATGATGATATGATGTTAATCCATGGTTAAAAATGGTATAATTGAGTTTTAGGATGCCATTTTAGTGTAAAATCGAGTCTATGATGATGGGTTTTTGTAGCATAGGCTCTGGTGTGAAAATCTGTGGTGAAAGTGCTTTTAAAAAAAAGTGATTTTTGAGCTTCGCAGCAGTGTGCGTCGACCTCCAGGATCTGGTGGGTTGACCTGATGCTACCCGAATGTAATACTTTGAAAACAATAACAGTATGCGTCGACCTGAAGCCTATGTGAGTCAACCTGAAGCTTCTGTGAGTCGACCTGATGGTCATGTGAGTCGACTTGAAGCTTCAACACATAGAAAAAATGCTAGAAATAGTTTCGATCATAACTTTTTAACCGTATATCCAAATGACGAACTGTTTAAAGAGTCGGAAAGCTAATGAATAGAAAATTAACATGGTATAATTATGTTAATCCTTTTCCCAATATTTTTAGGTCTAATATGTTGAAGAATCCGTTTATTATTTGTTGTGTATGCTAAGAAGTCTTGTTGTAAGTGACGAATATTGATGGTTGTTACAAAGATGTTTTTGTGGTGTTAATGGTGGTAATATGAGTATGTTTTAATGATGTTGTTGTGATTGCATAAAATTTGTATATATATCCATATTGTATGAAATATATTTGTATGCTTGTTGTCCAATTTGGGCGGTGTACCATAACCATGGAAGTGGGTTATCGTACACGATATTGTTGTTGTTGTTGTATGCATAAATAGTTACATTGCATACATTTGTTGACAAATGTTCCATTGTTGGTGAGCCTAAAATCCCATTGTATGGATTGGGCCGATAGCTGATTCGGAGGTGATAGATTAGTGAGTGGTTTTGATCCTAGGAGGTGGGGATCAGAACAGTGAACCTGAGTGATCAAGAAAATTGGTACCACATGCATAAGCATTGAGTTGGGTGCCAGTCTCATTGCATTATATATTATCCATGATGTTGTGTTGATAAGAATGTAGTGTTGTGTGATGAATTGATTTGTTATCGTGTGATTCCCTGTTGATTGGTGAATAATTGGTGATGATATTGTTGGGTGATTGATGCGAGATGTTTAGTTGAATTATTGTTGTGTTAACTTAATGCATGCCGTTTAATATGCTTTCCTTTATAATATCATGATATCTCCCCCCTTCTGTTTGAATATTGCCTCTACGTGGGCAATGTGCAGATACTCCGCAGTAGGACTCAGCTATGAGTTGAAGATGGAGTCTCCTTACCATTTCGTTTTAGTTGGTGTCTGCTCTGATTGTAACACTGGGGTGTCATGGGAACGTGTTTTGAATTATATTTCTTTTATGTTGTAGACATTACCTTTATCATGTTTTATTACTATTTGATGGATTAAGTGATACCATGAGAACTTTATATACCAAGAGTCGATGCATGATTTTTGTTATTCCGCTGCAATAAAGATAATATCGGACATGTTCATGTTTTTATGATTACGCAAAAATATAAGTGTTACGTAGTCAGTATGATGAGCAGGTTCTGCATGTTGACTATAGCATCCTATCTTTCGTATGTTTTAAATTAATTACTTTGATGTTTTATTTAAAAAAATTACGGGGGATAATTTAGGGTGTTACATATGACACTCATGTTTCCCTAAGTGTTTTGACTTTGAGTAACATACTAAATCTTGAGAAAGATATGACATACATTATATCCAACATCTATGCACCTGTTGATGAAACTAAACTATTTTTTATGGATAAATGTTGAAGATTTTTCACCCTAACTTGGTGTTGCGGCTACGAAAATACATTGTCTTACACATTGTGCCAGACATTGTGTTTGACATTTGTCCGTCTGAAGATCAAACTTGCCGCTATTGAAATTTTATGGTATGTGTTCCTGTGTTCTTGTTATCTAGTACATGTTCCCATTTAGTGCTGGATCTTTCTGTTACCCCTTGCCTATTTTGAGAAAATTAGGGGGAGATGGCGATATGATGAGATTAAAGAAAGGACCTTGCTTCTATCTAGTGTTCATAAGAAGTTGTTGGTTGCTGTTTTTTCTATTCTGATCCTGGCTTGGAAGTATTGCTCTGGTTTTTCTATCTATGCCTTTTCCAAATTATGTCAAAATGGGGAAGTGAATGACATGTGTCTATGAAATGTGTATATGAGCTGGTTTGAGCTTATCTTGCTCAGTTTTCTATTTATAGCAACCACCTTGCATGATCTTCGATACTTTCGCTGCTTAGAATGTATGATAAAATGGAATGCTCATGTCATTCTGATCTAGATGAAAAGAAAAAAATTAGGATAAATTTAGGGTATGGCACTCATGTTGCCCCAAGTGTTTTGACTTTGAGTAACATACTGAATGTTGGGAAGGATGTGGCAGACATTGTGTCCAACATTTGTCCACATGTTGATGAAACTAATCTATTTTTTATGGATAATTGTTGAAGATTTTTCAACCTAACTTGGTGTTGCGCCTACATAAGTACATTATCATACACATTGTGCCAGACATTATGTTTGACATTTGTCCATCTGAAGAACAAACTTGACGCTATTGAAATTTTGTGGTATGTGTCCCCGAGTTCTTGTTATCTTATACATGTTCCCATTCAGGGTGTAGTGAGCGATTTGGGACGCGGTTCTTAGGCGCTATCGCTCTCTGGGTTAGTTTACTACAGGTCGATTCATTTTTTATCCTATTAAAGCTGGTGAAGGAAGGGAAATAGATGTCTCCAATTAACCCTGCTTGCATACTGAGTTTAAACATTGGTCTGTTAGGTTACGGATGCGATCAATGTGGTGGGGCCTTTCTTGTGTTATTTTGACAGAATGACAGGTTTCTGGTGGGGAACAAGGATTAGGATGTTAGGACTGATGCTTCTTGATAGATATGTGAGAGTATGGGATTTAGGGTTTTTGATTATTGTGCTCGCTAAGATATTTTCTTTCAATCTTATGCCTACGTATTCCCGTTTACCAAAATAGGGAAATCAGAGTGTTCGTAGTTCCTCCTATTCTAGGGGAGGAAATGGTTGTTTTGGTGTCTTGTTCAAAGCCCAAGACGTGAAGCGAAAGGTGGTTTGTATCTTGTTCAAAGCCCAAGATGTGAAGCTAAAAGGGTCTATTTGTATCTTGTTCGAAGCCCAAGATGTGAAGCTGAAAGGGTTTGACTTTAGAGAGAATTTTGTCATCTCTAAAGAGGGGTTTGTATGTCACAACTGTTTTTAAAGGAGAATTACTTTAACCGGGATGTGTGAATCCGGCAATGCCATAATTTCCTTTATAGGGGATTTTAACCTGAAGGAGAAGACTTTAACTCAGTGTAGAGCAATGCTATCTTTCCTTAGGAATTTCTCATGCTAAAAGGAGGGACAGTGGCATGGATGTAGATGATCCAGAGGCTTGCCGCTTACAACGATTAGATAAAGGGGAAGGAGTTGTTGATGTTTGTGTACTGTGAACGAGGTACAACTTTGATGCTAAAAGGTTAATTGGATCAACCAGTGGTTTTCTTATACAAAGCCTAAGAGGAGGCTATGGGAAGTGACTCGACAAGAGAGTCCTCTATGGTATCTCGTACGAAGCCCGAGATAGAGGCTAAAAGGTTTGACTCAACAAGAGAGTGATTTATACTTAACAAGAGAGTGTTTTTGTATCTCGTACGAAGCCCGAGATAGAGGCTAAAATTTGTTTGGCTCAATAAGAACCTTTTTGTATCTCGTATAAAGCCCGAGATGGAGGCGGAAGGGTGATTGACTCAACGAGGGAGTCTCTTATGTGTCTCGTACAAAGCCCGAGAGAGAGGCTAAACGTTGTTTGACTCTGCTGGGGAGAATCATTGTACAAAGCCCAAGAGGAGGCTATGGCGCTGTTTCAGTTGAGTGACAGGTCCAGTATGCTGATTTAAAGAGAAAATCAGTTCTTATATGAGTAATGTTGGCCCTCAGGGATTCTGATTCGAGGATCAGGGATATTTCCTGTTCTTTTAAGGAAGTGGGAAATCCAAAGGGTATTGAGATTGTCCGAGCCTACGGGTTTCCTTCCTATTTTTGAAGGGGTCACTTGAGAATGTCTTTGAGACTCAAGGATATTAGACTGTTCGTGTCTAGAGTTTCATCTTTTGTACTATGCTATGAGAAACAGTAGTAGACTCTTGGAAAGGACTGTTCTATTAAGATGACTAAGTTCTGTTCCTATACCTCTAGGAGGTCGTCGGGACAATTTGTACGAAGCCCAAGAGGAGGCTGGAAGCTTTTAAGAAGCCGACGGGTCCTTGTACTAAGCCCAAGAGGAGGCTATCATTCCCGGAGGAAGATATCATTATACGAAGCCTAAGAGGAGGCTGTGAATACTTCTAAGAAGCCAAAGGGTCCTTGTACAACGCCCAAGAGGAGGCGGGGATGCTTTTAGGAAACCTGTGGGTCCTTGTACGATACCCAAGAGGAGGCCGATGCTTTTAAGAAGCCCGTGGGTCCCCAAACCCCGAGAAATTCAAGACAGGCTATTCACAAGGAATAGATCAAGCCAGGAAAGTTTGAGAATTTAGAAGAAACTCAAGAGATGCAATTCATGGAGAAGAGATCATCCCTGGGGAGTAGAGTTTCTTGACAAGTGCTTTTAAGAAGCATGTGGGTCCCCAAACCCCGAGAAGTTCAAGACATGCCATTCACCGAGAATAGATCAAGCCAGGAAAGTTCGAGAATTTGGAAGAAACTCAAGAGATGCAATTCACGGAGAAGAGATCATCTCTGGGGAATAGAGTTTCTTTGACAACTTCTACGAGTGACAGTCTATGAAAGGGTTCACCGAGAATGCTGCCTTTCATATCTCCATATTGTTTAACCCCAAGAGGAGGGAAGACTGTGTCTGGTAATCCTATGGGGACCTAGTTTTGACTATTTCTACGAATAAACAAAACGGCTTTACCTAGTTCTAGACGTAATTGCCGGGGAAACTCGAAATATCTATACTATTATTACACAGTTGATATGAGTTTATGAAAGAAGACTTACAGCGAAACAGCCCCACAATACAGTTATATGTATATGAAAGCGGTAAATGAAAGCGTATAAACACTTACTCGGTTGTAGAGCTTCCATGTTGTTTGGTTAGTTGTTCAACAAAGACAGATTGAAAACAATAGTATATTTCAAAATCAAAGGAGAAAGTGCTTTGAAAAAGAAAGATTTGGGGCTTACAGCTCAAGGAGAGGCCCAGGGTTTTACCAGTGATTGCACTGTTGAATTTGTACAGAGGGACTTATACAAGTGACTGAGGCCCAAAAATTGTTTTCTATACAAAGGGATGGGTCTTACACTCTCTCAAGAGGCCCAAAAGGTTTAAAGAAAAGAAATGGGTCTTACTACTCGAGGGTAGGCCCAAAAGGTTATTTTTCAAAAGACAACGATCGCGCCGTTTGTTTTTGACGGTATCGGGACTTATACAATACACTGAGGCCCAAAAATGATTTGGTCAAAAAAGGGATTGGGTCTTACACTCTATTAGAGGCCCAAAGTGTTTTGAAAATGATTTATGAGGGTTGAATTAATCCAAAAACCCTAATTTGTTTTCAAAATGTGTTTTAATTGAATAAAAATTCAATTAAAATGATCAAAATTGTTTAACATATGGAAAACAAATTTTGATCTTGGATTAATGCTTCAAAAATTAAGTATTGACCTACAAAATAATTAGAAGTCATTAATCTTTACAAAATCAAGAGGGAAAAAATATTTTAAATGTCAAAAACAATTAAAATATTAATTCTTTGCAAAAATATCAATTATATGAAATAAATAATATTTTTGGGATTTTTTTGGGAAAATAAAATATTTCAACATTTTTGTGAATTATTAAAAAAAGAATCAACTCAAAATCATTAAAACTCAGAGAGAAATTAATTTTTGAATCAATTAAATAAAATCACAAAATTCAAATATTTGATTTTGAGAGAAATGGCGCCAAGAACAGCTGAAGAACACGCGCGTTTTTTAGCTTGGCCCAGATTTGCATTTTCTATCCAATCTCATTGAATACCTAATCATATCGTGCAACCCACATACCAATCAACTCGTTTCAACATCACGATCATGTTTATGACAATTAATTTCATTTAAATTAAGCATAAAACAAGAAATCACGAAAAATCCTCAAGAACCCTAAATTCTGCATGAAGGCTGGGATTTTTGATACACGATTCAAACAATGCAATTAATTAAGGGGAAACATTCCATGCATGTTCATGAACACATGGCCAAATTATTGTGCAGCAAAAATTGCATGGATCATAGAGTTAGAAGAGCTCATGCTTACCACTTGCAGCTGGTGATCGTGATTTTTGTTGGAGGTGTTACAGATGAGTTGTGATGATCTGAACAGCTTCCCTACACCCTATGGAGTGTGTTTGAATGTTTGGACTTGATTGAAATTGGCTGGATCACCTCATGGCATCTCAACTACAACTTGGTTAAAACCTTGAGCAATTGACTGGTGATTCTGAGAAATAAGTGTTCCAGATGTTGTTTAAGTGTTTGATCAGCTCATATGTGATGTATATGAGGCGTGTGTGTGATTGGTTTGATTGGAAAAGCTCTCAAACTCAAAACCCGATAGTGACTTGCCTTAGAAGGCAAAATTGGAGTGAAAGAAGAGATTTTGAGGAAAGCATCTGTTTGATGGATTTGGTGTACTCAAACTGATCACAATTGAGCTCTATTTATAGTAGAGCAAGTTTGTTTTGCAAGGAATAGTGAATGGCAACTGCTGAGTAGGTTTGGCCAATGTTGGTAAATGAAAATCCAAGTCTCCTCTAGCCATTGACTAGAGGTTAGGGCACAGGCTGCTGGTTCCCTTGGTCTTGGATAAGTCTTGACTGAATTCAGTTGAGAATGGCTCAGTCCATGCCACCTTTATGCTTCCATTGAATGCTTCAATCCAAAATTGGAGTCTTGTCCCTATTTTGGCAATTCTAGGTTCAACATGCTATTTCTTGTTCCAAAGACTTTGGAGGCTTGGCTCAGTGATTGTCCCATTTTGATTCAATCCTCAGAGGTGTCCAAGTGGATAGGAGTGTTTGGATTTGGCTGATTTTGGCAAATCGACCAAAAGTGCAAAAATCTGCCTTGCCTTGGCAGATTTCAGCAAGGCAACTTGCCAATGTCATATCTCATAGCCCAAATTGAATTTGGTAATGTTCTTGGTCATTTTGGAAAGCCCTTACATGATACAACAACTATTTGAACATGTTTGGTTTTGATCTCTTTTGAATCCAAGTGAAAAATCCCCCTACATTTGGAAAAAAGTAAAGGCAGATTCTGACTTAGTGAAATTTTTACTAAGTGTTGGAACAAAGTGACTTTTCTTGATTTTGATCACTCCATAACTCAAAATCCATGAGGAATTTGGACATAGGTCAGTATGAAGCTTTTGTAGAGGGAAATGTGATCTACAAATCAAGCTTTGAATGGGGAACAATGGCCTTGTGGTTTAGGAGTTATGGTCCTCCAAAGTTGGCACATTAGTGTCACTTTTTCCATAACTTAGAAATTTTTCTAAGTTTTTATGGTTACCCCGTTTACAAGTTATCCCACTTTCTTTGATTTTTTTTTATGAATGATGATTCAAATCATACATTAACATCATTTTAGGGTTAAAAATCCATTTTGGTGAAAAATCTCAAAAAGTCAAAGTTGACTTTTGTGCACAGTTGACTTTTTATCAGATGAATTCCAAATTGTGCAATTCTTCAGGAAATCATGTCCTTGACCTAAATCAAACTTGATGGACATGTTCCATGGGTGTCATAGGGTATATAGAATCATGTCTTAGGGTTTGGGAGCATGTCCTGGTCAAAAGTCAAAGTTACAGTTGACTTTCCTCGCGAAACCCTAATTGTGGTGCAGATGAAATTGAGACTTGTTGCTCAAGCTTCTTGGATTAATCCATTGTTGAAAATGGATAAATATAGTATATTAAAGACCCTGAAATCATCTCTTGGGGTCTTGGCTCATGATTGGTCCCAAAAGTCAACTTAGGGGTGAATTAGGTAAAGAAACCCTAATTCCTGATTTTTGATGAATGCTTCCCCAGAGGCTAAATTGACTTGATGATTGGGTTCATGAAGTTCCATGGAGTATATTAGGTTATGTTTGGGATCTTTGGCTTGTGCCCTGATGAAAAATTTCCATCTGGAGGCCCTGGTCGACCAAAACCCTAATTTGGTGACACTGTCGATCTTGAGACTTGATCCACATAGAAGGGAGCAGCCTTGTGCTTAATCCTTTAAGTGGGAGTCCTTTTGATCCATTGTGGATATTTTAGAGGCTAGACAAGTTGAAGATCAAGTCATTCCTTGATTGATCCTTTGTCTAAGGCTTTGAGAGGGCTTAAAACCCTAATTTTGATTGTAGTGAATACTCAACAACCCTTGAGGCATTTGATGAGGCATGATGGTTCATCCATATTGTGATGATGATTGACACAATGATGGGAATATTAGTGCTCAAAATTTGGGGTATGACAGATGCCCCTATTTAATCTTCTTGGACCCGAAGGTGTGAATAACGAAGGTATTCAGGCATTCGGGGTGCAAGAGGATTAAATATCGGAATACCCGAAATTTTGATGGCTATGAATGGCAGCTTGCGCATTCATCTTCTTTTGCTAAGCAATGATGCTTAGAAAAGGCAGACTTCCCCTCGATCCTGGTTTCCTACCAAGGAACTGGTCTTAGTTTCTGATTTAAACTTCCCCTCGATCCTGGTTTCCTACCAAGGAACTGGTCTTAGTTTCTGATTTAAACTTCCCCTCGATCTTGGTTTCCTACCAAGGAACTGGTCTTAGTTTCTGGTTTAAACTTCCCCTCGATCCTGGTTTCCTACCAAGGAACTGGTCTAAGTTTCAGATTTAAACTTCCCCTCGATCCTGGTTTCCTACCAAGGAACTGGTCTCAGTTTCTTTCGTCAATAAACTTTATTGACAAGGGACGCTATTTGTAGCGGTTTTCCTCAAACTTCTCGCCGGATTTTCCTGGGGAGATGCCATTTGAGGGAAAAAATGACGTCAGACTTGCTGGGGAGCCCAATCGTCTGAGTTGTAAAGGTGCACAAACTTCTGTGTTGGAGACGCCATTTGTCGACTATATATGGGGAAAATGAGTCTCTTGAGAGACTGCTTCCGCTTGGGGTCTTACATCATACTTTTCTCGGGATCTTCCTGGAGAAATGCCATATGATGGGCTCCAATTTTGAGGTGCCGATGACCTTTTCATCAACGATTCTTTTGGAGAAAAACTGTCGTATTGCCGAAGCTCCGATTAAGGGGCTTTCTCTAGGGATTTTCCATAATCCGGGAAAGCAAAGATATCATCTTCAATGGCGAAGAGTGACATTTGTAGAAAGCTTCTCTGGCTTTTGAGAGGTTCAAGTTATCAAAGTGGTCGAGTGCCAATTCTAATCCAGAGATACACTGGAGGCGAGATTGTTCAAACGCAGCATTTTCTGATGAGGCAAGAACCGACAACTCGAGTGAGAGGACTATTATCACTAGGGGACAAGACCGACTAGAGTGATAGTGATGCAATATGAATATGAATGCAAATCAAATGCATGATGTATGTATGTATGTATATGCTGACAAAACTGACGCGACATATAGACTGACGAGTGAACACGACTGGATAGTCCCTGCGGGGAATACCGTTGATCGGGCTTAGGAGATAAGAACTCGGCCGAGGGTGTCAGATGGTACAGTTGATCCTTCATTCAGGCGTACTGGCCTAGAAGGAGTACTTTGATTCTGCACTTTGAAATTCAAATGCCTTTGGAGACGCAATCGACGTTCTTTTGATGTTCAATAGTCAAAAGCAATTGCCATCTTTAATTTAAAAGCAGAAAAAGTTTTAACAAGTAAATTCATTTTTGTTTCATTTCAAGAATCGCTAATCATGTTAAAATGTCGTTCTGTAAAGCTAAAACAAATAAGAATTGCAAATAAAAGCACAAGGGCTAAAATTTTATTAATAAGATGGAGATCAGCCAAACGCGTGATTCCAAAGAGTATATACAAAGTTTGAAAATGGTAATTTACAGGGAAAAGGGCTACGTTGAAACATAACGACCACTATCCTTCTACCAACTTTGAATTCAGGACATCCTGAGCTTCTGTCGAAGATGACCTTGACTAGAGTTTTTCTGAGGGATGATGTAACTGCTGCTGAGGGACTTGCCTCTGTTAGACATAGTTACTTGCCATTATCCCTAATTTTTGCCTGGATTGTACTATAAGATTTCCAATCCATCGGGATGATTTTTTCATGTCTCTAACTTTTGCCTGGACCACCCTTTCGGGTTTTCAATCCACCGAGACGTTTTTTTTAGTTAGTTTTTAGTTTAGGCGAAGTATTTCTTGACTACATAAACATTTGTGGGGTAGGCAAATTCCTCTCCGTCCATGGTTGCAAGTCTCAAGGCGCCGCCTGAGAAAGCTTTCGTGACCACATAGGGGCCATCATAATTTGGAGTCCATTTACCTCGCAAATCAGTGAGAAATGATTGTATCTTCTTGAGCACGAGGTCTCCTTTTCTGAAGACGCAAGGTCAGACCTTTTTGTCGAACGCCCTCTTCATTCTTTGTTGATACAACTGACCATGGCATAGTTCTGTGATTCGTTTTTCTTCAATCAGATTGAGTTCGTCGTGTCGACTTTGACACCATTCAGCTTCTGTAAGCTTAGCTTCCATCAATACCCAGATTGACGGGATCTCTATTTCAATGGGGAGCACTGCTTCCATGCCATATACTAGAGAGAAAGGGGTTGCCCTTGTTGAAGTACGGACAGATGTACGATAACCGTGAAGAGCAAAGGGTAGCATCTCGTGCCAGTCTTTGTAGGTTACAACCATCTTCTGAATAATCTTTTTGATGTTCTTGTTAGCCGCTTCTACCGCTCCGTTTATCTTGGGTCGGTAGGGAGATGAGTTATGGTGTTCGATCTTGAACTCTGCACATAACTCTTTCATCATCTTATTGTTCAAGTTATATCCATTATCAGTAATGATCTGGCTCGGAACACCATAACGGCAGATGATACTGTTTTTGATAAATCGGACCACCACTTGTCGGGTTACATTAGCGTATGACGCTGCTTCGACCCACTTGGTGAAATAGTCAATGGCGACCAGGATGAACTGATGCCCGTTTAAAGCTTTAGGTTCGATCATGCCGATCATATCGATTCCCCATATGGAGAAAGGCCATGGGGAAGAAAGAACTTTGAGATGTGTTGGTGGTACATGAATTTTGTCGGAGTATATCTGACACTTGTGACACCTCCTCATGTACTTGTAGCAGTCAGATTCCATTGTCAACCAATAGTACCCTGCTCTCAGGATTTTTCTCGCCATTGTGTGTCCGTTGGCATGAGTGCCAAAGGATCCTTCATGAATTTCTATCATAAGCATGTCTGCTTTTGGTCTGTCTGCACATCGGAGCAAGACCAAGTCAAAATTCCTCTTATAAAGAGTGTCACCGCTCAGGAAGAAGTTTCTAGCCAATCTTCTGAGGGTTTTCCTGTCCTTCCTTAGTGCCCCAGGTGGGTACTCTTGTTTCTGAATGAAGTATTTGATATCGTGATACCAAGGTTTGTCGTCTATGACTGCTTCAATCGTGAAGATGTAACCGGGCCTTTCAAGGCGCATTATGTCGATCTTAGGTAGGTCGTTCCATTGACCTACACTAATCATAGAAGAGAGAGTGGCTAAAGCGTCAGCCATGTGATTCTCATTACGTGGGACGTGATGAAACTCGACTCTGTTAAAGAAAGGTAACAACCTTCTTGCATAGTCTTTGTAAGGAATCAGTCATGATTGGTATGTGTTCCAATCTCCTTTTATCTGATTGATAACTAGGGCTGAATCACCGTATACGTCCAAGTTTTTGATCCTTAAATCAATCGCTTCTTCGAGACCCATAATACAAGCTTCGTATTCGGCCTCGTTGTTTGTACATTTGAACGTAAGTCGAGCGGTGAAAGGAATGTGGGTACCCTGAGGGGTAACAATGATTGCCCTAATTCAGTTTCCATAATGATTAACTGCTCTGTCAAAGATAAGTCCCCATTGGGAACCTGGTTCTGACCCTTCACTAGGTAACGGTTCATCGCAATCTTTCATTTTTAGATACATGACATCTTCGTCTGGGAAGTCAAACCCGGTTGATTCTTGATCGTCAATCGGTTGATGAGCCAAATGATCGGCTAAAATACTTCCTTTAACGGCTTTCTGAGCGTGGTACTCTATGTCATTTCTGATAATAACATCTACCAACGGGCAATTCTTCCCATGAGAGCAGGCTTTTCGAAGACATACTTGATTGGATCCATTTCTGAGATTAACCAAGTAGTGTGACGAATCATGTACTGGCGTAGACGTTTGGCTGCCCAAGCCAAAGCACATCAAGTTTTCTCAAGCATCGTGTACCGAGTCTCGCAGTCGGTGAATTTCTTGCTTAGATAGTAGATGGCAGACTCTTTCCGTTTGGTTGGCCAAGTACACATCCCATTGAGTCCTCTAGGACTGTGAGGTAAATGATCAGTTGTCTTCCTTCCACTGGAGGTGATAGAATTGGCAGATTTAACAGGTATTCCTTAATACTGTCGAAAGCGGTTTGGCAATCTTCTGACCAAACACAATCCTGGTTCTTTTTGAGTAATTTGAAAATCGACGCACACATGGCGGTCATAAGGAATATGAATCTAGAGATGTAGTTCAAACGTCCCAAGAATCCTCTGACTTGTTTTTCAGTTTTCGGAGAAGGCATTTCTCGAATGGCCTTGACCTTGTCAGGATCGACCTCAATCCCTTTCTGGCTGACGATGAACCCTAAGAGTTTCCCCGAACGGACACCGAAGGTGCACTTGTTGGGATTTAAGCGGAGTTTGTATTTTCTCAGACGCTCGAAAAGTTTCGACAGGTGGGTCACATGCTCCTCTCCTGTCTTAGATTCTGCAATCATATCATCGACATATACCTCAATTTCTTTGTGTATCATGCCATGAAACATAGTAGTTATGGCCCTTTGATAGGTTGCCCCGGCGTTCTTCAAGCCGAACGACATCACCTTGTAACAAAAGGTACCCCATGGGGTAATGAACGAAGTTTTCTCCATGTCTTTCGGTGCCACTTTGATCTGGTTATAGCCCGAGAATCCATCCATGAAGGAGAAAATTTTGAACTTTGCTGTGCTGTCTACCAGCATGTCAATGTGTGGTAAAGAAAAGTCGTCCTTTGGACTTTCCTTGTTCAGATCCCTGTAATCAACACACATTCTGACTTTTCTGTCCTTTTTTGGAACGGGTACGATATTGACTAACCATTGAGGATATTCTGATGTGGCGAGGAAACCTGCGTCGATCTGTTTCTGTACCTCCTCTTTGATTTTGATGGCCATGTCCGGGTGAGTGCGTCTCAACCTCTGCTTTACTGGTGGACATTCCGATCTTAACGGTAAATGATGTTCCACGATGCTGGTATCCAACCTGAGCATATTCTGATAGGACCAAGCGAATACATCGGGAAATTCTTTGAGAAGCTTTATCAAACCCTCTCTGGAAGTTGGACTGAGCAGTGCCCCAATCCTAATCTCTTTTCTCTCTTTTTCCGAACCCAAGTTTACCGTTTCCAACGGCTCTTTGTGAGGTTCAATGGACCTTTCCTCTTGTCTGAGTAGTCGGGAGATCTCTTCTGGAATTTCGTTGTCAACTTCTTCTTCAGCCCCAAATACCAGGAACTCAAAGTCGGGAGAAGGCATCAGATCGTATGTTTCAAATGGGTTTAAAACAAGCAATCTGCATGACGTGAGGATTCGTGTTTAGAAGAGATAGAGAGAATGCAAAAGTGTGTGCAGTGTATTTTTTTTATTACTGCTCGTTTTTGTTATTGAATTGTTTTTTAGGATTACCATTTTCTGAAAAACGAAAAGAGAAAACAGCAATTAATGCGGAAATTACAGAACGACGTTATTTTATTAATGAACAAGTCGATTCTTGAAACTACAGCCCTATAAAACAAAACTCTGTCACTATGGGCGAAGCGAAGAGGGAAAATTTACAGAAAGCGAGCCCTATCAAAACATCCGTTTCACCTGGGCAGGGTGAAAGGTTAAAGATGGCAATTACTTTGATTGGCGAACGACCTTCGGAGCATCAACAGCGACCCACTGGCGGCGAACTCCTCGGTGAATCACAAAGTCTGGCACCTTCCTTGATTTGTCTTCAGAAATAACGCTAATTTCTGGTGGAGCAGGATCATTGGAATCTGTCTCCCAGGCAGAGTTGTCATAGGAGAATTCCTCTGTTGCATTTTGCATAGCATTGGTGCTCTCAGCTGTATCTCCCCATCCAGTTGGCTGGATATCTTCGAGCCTGATACGAGAGCTTTCGGGAGCGGTGTACTTGACCATGTAGTCGAATTTTCCACTCGGTTATCCCAAGGTGTCCCACACTTCTTTCGGACTGGAGGAGTCATCCCTCTCGATGACGTTGACCTTGGGAAAAGCATAGTTGATGAATTCAAGTCCAGCAAACGTTGCAAATTCATCGTCGTGTTGAGTAGTTTCTGAATGACCTGAGTGTTGATCCCAGGACATGGTGGGGACACAGGTATTCTGTTCAATGGCCGTCAGCTGATTTTCATTGTTCGGCTGACTCTCTTTGTTAGTTCTTATATTGGCTGGAATTTTGGTAAAACAAAGTTGAACAATGCTAATGTCATGTGTCTGATGTCTTAACATTGAGTCATAACATTAGTGAATGTTAAGGTGATGAAGAGTTAAAGTGCTGAAGAGTGATGTCACATGCGATGTCTTGACATCACTATACCAGAACATTAGAACATCAGGTGGTGATGTTTTAGGGCTGCGCGTTTAAGTTTGATTTGATCAGATCTGTTAGAAATTTAGTGTGCGAATATCTTGGGAGAAATATTTTCTATTGCAATATGATTTTGTGCAGATTTGTTGCTGTGTTTAAGGGCTGAAGATTTAAAAAGATTTGAAGATAAAATCTATTTTTAAATTCAAATCAAATGAGATATTTTTATGGAGAAGATCTTGCAGCTGAATTAAAAAGTGAAGATTATTGAAGATTAGTTTGTTACTATTTTAGTGCAAAAAGATATGGAGAATAGGTTGTTACTATTTTAGTGCAAAAAGATATGGAGAATAGTTTGTTACTATTTTTGAACAATAAGATATGGAGATAAATTAGGAAGAGTTGATTGAAGACCTATTTTGTAGGAGAATCTTTTGCAGATTTGGAGCAGTTGATATGTTGTGATTTGAAGGCCCAAATCTAGTTGGGAAAAAGTTATAAATTGAATGCTTGTAACCTAGAATAGGTACGGGTCCAAGATGTAGATCATTAGGGCTTTGTCTAAGTGAACCACTCGGGCTGTGAGATGGTCATTGTGGTATTACTCAGAAACCTGTAGGTAATGAGTACTGTATTGTTCTTGGAGGAAGCTGTTAAGCAACTCCAATGTGAGTCATGGAAGTGTGTCTTCTGGTTTTCTGTGTTAGAAAAGTTGTTGGTAAACAAGCTGTCGATGCAGTGGTGGAGTTGTTGACTGCTAGACATCATTGCGATGATTGGGAGTGAGATGGAATCTCTTACCTTGGGAGGACTTAGGTAGAAGGGTCATTGGGTAGTGATTGAATTAGGTAGATTGTCAACTGGTCTGTTGAGTCTGTAATTTGATACTACTAATAGTGGACTTCCTTCCTGGCTTGGTATGCCCCCAGATGTAGGTTGTTGAACCGAACTGGGTGAACAATTCAGTGTGTTGTTTACTGTTTCTATTATTGACTTGTTCAGCAGATTGCGATGTTGTGACATTGCACAAAGACATCACACATCTGTACCAGAATTTCAATTGGTATCAGAGCAGACATCCTGTCTGTTTCTGGATGAGATCATGGGAAGATACTTTCTAGTTCATGATCAAGAAAAATAGTTTAGATGGTGGTTGGACTTGGTCAGTTCACATGTTGTTTGAATGGTCCCTTGAAGTGGAGGATGGACTATTCATGATAGGGTTTGTTAGGCATGGTGGTGAGCTGCTTTATAGAGTGATTTATGCTGACCTGTTGCACCTAGAGTGTTGTGTTTTGTGCAATGGTTCTGCCTGGAGGTTGTTGAGGGGTTTTCTTTATCTGTGTTCCACTGCATATGTATTTGTCCGAAAACTCCTGGTGTTTGTGTGTGAGGTCACAACACTTTGTTCCCCTCTGAAGGTGTATCACATGGTGATAATATTGACTGACTTATTAAAGTGACCAAAGATACTTGAGGTTTGACCCAAGTCCACTCATAAAGGCATTTACAATAAGTTTGTTGATGAGAGATCAAAAGGATGCAATTTATTTTTGTTCTCTTCTCTGTAAGACCATCCACAAGTCTGAATTGAAGGATCCCACGGTGTTGTTCTTGAATGATGTTCTACCAGTTGTTGTGAGATAAAATCAGCAGAGTGTGCAGATTCTTGTGGATAAAGATTTGGCATTGCAAATATGTTTTGATCACGTCTGTTTGGAACTCTTGTTCTTGTGGAAAAGAAACTCAAAGGGTTGTGTACAGAGGAGGAATATTAACCAAACTGGCTGACAGGTGTCTTCTTTGTTGGAATGTGATCCAAACTATTTAGGATGAACATTTCAGTTTTGTGTTTGGAGCAAGGAGGAGTTGGTGTTTTGTTGGGACCAAACGATTATGGTTCCCTGGTATCTGCATGAGAAGTTTCCTCTTAAGCTGGAGAGTTATGTGGTGTCCTCACATAATGGAACATCTTTTTGCAAGGATTGAAGAGAATCCTTGTAGGTTAAAGTGTTGGGAGAAGCATATTTGTCTATGTACATGCTGTTTGTGATGACCAGTCGATGGTTTTTGCTCCAGAAGCTTGTTAGAGGGAATCTCCTCTTTAGGTGCAGAAGGATCGCATTCAACATCTCAAAGACAGACAGAAGGTTTGAACATTAGAAGTTTGAGAAGAAGATTCTTGAGATGTAGAGTATGCAGGTTCCTGCTTGTGTGTATGGTTTTGAAGGTTGATCAGACACTATTGGAAGAGATGTGTGTGGATTACTGTGGTTGTTGTCTTAAAAGTCATAGTAGATGTTTAATGTGATTTAGACTGATGTCGGAACTGATGTTGAAACATCATTTCAGTTCTTTGCTTTCTCAGCCAAAGAAAGCCAGGTGTGCTCATGGTGGAGTATCAGGTCAAGACACAGACCTAACCTGGGATGCTTTGGTGGTGTAAATGGTTGTCATGATGGTCTATTTTGAAGAAGAATCAGCAGATACCTGTTGTGTGAGAAGGTTACCTTGACAGGAGCTCAGCGTTTATCTAAGATGTTGTGCATTCAACTAATGACAATATACATTGACGGGAGACTATGTATATGTGCAGGACTGCATAAGTGTTGAGAATTTACATGTCTCTATGTGGCTGTTTATCTCTCTTTGTGGTGTGTTGGTGTGTGACGACTTGAATTATGATGAAGAGGGAAGACTATGAAGACATCATAATCTTGATGGTCTAAGTGGTTTGGAGCATGGTGTTTGCTCTGGTTGTGAAGGTCGAGGATAAGTGGCAGTTATCTCTGGCTTTCTACTGACGGCTCTACTAAGGGAAGTGACATTCTTTAGTATTGCTATGGGGTAGTCTTGGACTACTTATTTTCTGAAGATTCAGATTTGAAGTCTTTGGAATTTCTAAGCAGAATGGAGGTTGTCTACTTAAACTTGATTGTTGAATCAAGTCTATGAGAGCATGGAAATCTGTTTCTGCAAAGGGAGGAGGTTCTTATGAGTGGCAGAAGGAGGAGCTGAATTCAACAGTTGGATGTCATAATGGTCTGACATCTAGCTTAACATCAGAAGTCTCAGCTGGTGATGTGGCACATCAGCTTAAGATAGAGGTGATCTAAAGTAATGGAAGTTATGGATGCTTCGAAAAAGTCTGTCTCATACAGTATGCGGGAGCTGTAGTTTGAGAAAATGTTACATGACGAAGAGGCTTGGTGAATCCAAGATGTCTTTCTATGGAGCAAGTAATTCATGTGACTCGAAGATTTGGTTTCATTGGTGGATCAGGATATCTTGTGGGACTTCTGAAGAAGATTGAGATTAATCAAAAGGCGGAATTTGGTTGGTTTCATTATGTGCATTCAAGCAGGATGCTTGAAACTGATTGCTCTTGTGCAGAAGAGTATTTAGTTGAAAACGTAAGGAGGTTCTAATTCTCTTGGAGCTTGTGGCAGAAGTTCTAGGTTGAGGATGGATGTATACCTGCTTTTGGTGGATGAGAGTTTATTTCTCTATGGGTTTCTGAAGCTCTCTTTGTTCAAGCTGATGACGCAGTGTTGTGTGAAGATCTTCAGTTTGGATTACTATGCTATTGTAAGTCCAGTTGGTGGAGCATATCAAGAATCATGGTGATGATGTCTTGGTGGGTGGCAGATGTTCTAACTTGTGTTGGGATATTATCTGGTTGGATATCCTTGGTGAAGGATGATTATGCTCTGGTTCAGAAGCGTGGTGCCTACATTATGCCTAAGGAGCATCTACATAGTCATACGGGAGAATGATGAAGTAGAAGGTCTGCCTTGGATGGAAAATGTAGAGAAGACTGAAGCAGATCAGGTATTGATTGATTGGAAGTCTAAAGATGAAGAGCATGATAAGGAATGAATGCCTTTGGAGAAAGGGACAATGGTACCAAAATGCATGTGCTCAACAAGTGTGCTCAAATGTTCATCTTCATCTAGAGCATTAGTTAACCATGACAGGGGGAGTACTTGTCTATGGATTTTGCTGCAAAGGTACATATTGCATGCTGATCAAGATTGTGAAGATTGGTTGAATCTTGTGAGGAGATAATATCAGATAACATGTTATGACATTAGGCTGTTGGATGGCATGTTGGTGTGGACATGAATGGTTCTACCCTTGTGAAGCTAATTGTTTGAATCATATGCGCACATGCTTCTGAGGAGTCTGAAGGACAGCTTTGTTTGTGTTTGGGAGAATTTACTTTGCTCTGCAGTTTCTGGAAGAACTCTGTAGGAGTTTTTGTTGATGGGAGATGTCACACTTGCCTTGGTGTGTGTTATTAATTCAAAGTAAGAGGACTTTACTTAACGTGTAGTGGAAGGCAGTGTATGTGTGCCTCAGATCTTGTGGATGATTGTGTGGAACAAGAATGCCTATGGCTGTGGATTTGTACAGGGTATGGATGGTTTCTGGATGAGAGGGATCAATGATGATTTTGGTCTCAATCCAAGAGGTTGTTGGAGGTGATCCTGGTACATTCTTACTAGATGATCATAAAGGTGTCATGGGATATCATTGGTTATTTTGTGGTGTTTATTGTTGAAGGAGCAACTTCTGTCAGTTAAATGTACTAGTGTTGTTTGAGGATCAAGCATTAAGTGAATGCGTTCAACAGGTGTGTTGAGCAGAAGGTGCGCTCTTGAAGACATGAAGATGAGTCTTATGTTTTCCATTCATTTAAGGTGTTCATCTTGCAATGGAGCACTGGTTATCTTAGATAGGGGGAGTTGAACTTTTGGTTATCTAGATTGTTTGTGGCTCTAGTGAAGGTGTTATGTCGTGCTTGATGGACATGACAGTTTAGACCTGGTGTATCAATGGATTGGACAACTAGTGTACAGTTACCCCAAAGTTTGTCAAATTATGGCTAAAAAGGGGGAGAGAGTTGCCAAGGCATGGTGTGGTTGTGAAGACTTTTCTGATATGGTACAGCAGTTGAGGGGGAGAGTGTTTGAACAGCTGTGAGCTGGTTCTTGGTTTGAGGGGGAGTTTGCCCTATGCTGATGTGAAAGTGAGTTTATGCAGCTTGTTGGTTTTTGCTATTGATGTTAGCTGAGATTATTTTAGCCAAAATTAGCCAAAGGGGGAGATTGTTAGTTCTTGTATTGGCTGGAATTTTGGTAAAACAAAGTTGAACAATGTTAATGTCATGTGTCTGATGTCTTAACATTGAGTCATAACATTAGTGAATGTTAAGTTGATGAAGAGTTAAAGTGCTGAAGAGTGATGTCACATGCGATGTCTTGACATCACTATACCAAAACATTAGAACATCAGGTGGTGATGTTTTAGGGGTGCGCGTTTAAGTTTGATTTGATCAGATCTGTTAGAAATTTAGTGTGCGAATATCTTGGGAGAAATATTTTCTGTTGCAATCTGATTTTGTGCAGATTTGTTGCTGTGTTTAAGGGCTGAAGATTTAAAAAGATTTGAAGATAAAATCTGTTTTTAAATTCAAATCAAATGAGATATTTTTATGGAGAAGATCTTGCAGCTGAATTAAAAAGTGAAGATTATTGAAGATTAGTTTGTTACTATTTTAGTGCAAAAAGATATGGAGAATAGGTTGTTACTATTTTAGTGCAAAAAGATATAGAGAATAGTTTGTTACTATTTTTGTACAAAAAGATATGGAGATAAATTAGAAAGAGTTGATTGAAGACCTATTTTGTAGGAGAATCTTTTGCAGATTTGGAGCAGTTGATATGTTGTGATTTGAAGGCCCAAATCCAGTTGGGAAAAAGTTATAAATTGAATGCTTGTAACCTAGAATAGGTACGGGTCCAAGATGTAGATCATTAGGGCTTTGTCTAAGTGAACCACTCGGGTTGTGAGATGGTCACTGTTGTATTACTCAGAAACCTGTAGGTAATGAGTACTGTATTGTTCTTGGAGGAAGCTGTTAAGCAACTCCAATGTGAGTCAGGGAAGTGTGTCTTCTGGTTTTTTGTGTTAGAAAAGTTGTTGGTAAACAAGTTGTCGATGCAGTGGCGGAGTTGTTGACTGCTAGACATCATTGCGATGATTGGGAGTGAGATGGAGTCTCTTACCTAGGGAGGACTTAGGTAGAAGGGTCATTGGGTAGTGATTGAATTAGGTAGATTGTCAACTGGTCTGTTGAGTCTGTAATTTGATACTACTAATAGTGGACTTCCTTCCTGGCTTGGTATGCCCCCAGATGTAGGTTGTTGAACCGAACTGGGTGAACAATTCAGTGTGTTGTTTACTGTTTCTATTATTGACTTGTTCAGCAGATTGCGATGTTGTGACATTGCACAAAGACATCACACATCTGTACCAGAATTTCACTCTTGCCCCAAGTCTCCTGGATAAGGTTGCCACATTGGCAGACCATCCATTGGGTCATAGTAGGCGTAGTCAAAATTGTCTTTCATCGGAGTGTCTTCCTCTAATGAATTTGGCGGGGCACGACATCCTTCCGGATCATAATCCCCGTATATCATTTCGACGTCTGACCTTGGTATAAATCTCGGACTCTCTGTAGGAATGCAAAAAGGAGTTTGCATTTCGTCCTGAGACATTTAACCATCCTTGTTAAGATAGGACTTCGACTTTTCCTCTGTGTCAGAGGGATCTTCCTCATTGATAGCATGGACTGCTTGAGGCACTGGGTGAAGGAAACCTCCACTGTGGAAGAAATCCTGAATGGGATGAAGACTTTCATTGTTAGCAGTTGTTCAGGTATAGGTTGCAGAAAAACCAAGACCCTTCTTTGTTGTATTGCTAGTAGGAATGACAAGCTGTCCCCATCCGGTTGTATCGGTACTCTCGACCGCTTTGATAGCATCTTTGTTTGAGGAAATCGAGGTTCCTTCTTGGGATTGATTGTCCTTGCCCACCGACAGTGCTTGGAACTGCATCCCAATAACCTCCTCGGGTTCTACACAAGTAGATGATGATAAGTTACTCACGAGCAAGGCCTGTTCTCCACAGACTGTGACAAGTTGATCATTCTGAACGAACTTTAACTTTTGGTGGAGGGTTGAAGTGACCGCTCTAGCCTGATGTATCCAAGGTCTTCCTAATAAACAAATGTATGTTGCTCGGATGTCCATGACCTGGAAAGTGACTTGGAAAGTGTGAGGACCGATAGTTATGGGAAGGTCAACTTCGCCGATAACTGTTTTCCGGGATCCGTCGAACGCTTTGACGACGACCTCGCTGGTTCTCATCGGAGGGCCTTTGAACGATAATTGAGTCAAAGTGGACTTCGGCATAACATTCAGGGCTGACCATGTGTCTACCAGTACGCTGGCTAAAGCATCGTCCTGGTAGTTAACTGTGATATTGAGCGCCATGTTATGACGGCGACCCTCTTCGGGTAATTCCTCATCACTAAATCCCAAATTATTGCAGGAAGTGATGTTAGAGACAATACTATCGAATTTTCTGATTGTTACATCTTGTTCCATAAAGGCATGCTCCAAGACTTTATGTAGAGCCTTCCTGTGCGCTTCTGAACTGAGTAATAGTGATAATACCGAGATCTTTGAAGGAGTCTGTAACAGCTGATCAACAATGTTATATTCACTCCTTTGGATGAGCTTCAGCATCTCATCATTATTTTTCGAAAGGTCGGGATTACTGGATTGACCGACTGGTGGATTGGGAGCTTCTGTCTGAAGTTCCTTTTCTTTGTTAGACTCTCCAACTCCTCGGTTGAAGATTCGACCGCTCCGTGTTACATGACTGATGTCTGCAATATTCACGACGGAGCGTAATGGAATTTCCTTTCCATTCTCAATTATCGTTGCACCGTATTTGTAAGGGATAGCCTTAGTTGATTCATGCGGTAGTAGTCCCGGTAGATAGATGACTATGGGAACCTTCTGATTTTTCTGACCATCATAAGTAATCTCGATCCGTTCCCGGTTGGGAGCTCTAGATTCGTCAAGTAGAGGGATGATGACAAAAACATCCCTGGTCCGGTGATGACCAGAGATCGTGACAACCTCCTCGACTTGATTGGCAAGGTAGCTCCGCGTCCCGTTGATGGGTCCAAAACCCGGATATGGGCGAATCTCTCCACGATCCACCTGACCCTAAAGAGCTGCTCTCACAAGGTAACACCCTTGGTTACTTTCCAAACAGACACTACAACGGTCATAGTTGTGTGGTGGCACCTGACCACGCCCACTTTGAATACAATGTAACCTCACTAGGTTAGCTTCCACAGATCGGACATCCTGACTTTGACGTCGAGTGGGATTCCTGTTATTGATACTAATCTGCTGAGTATCTTCATCCATATAGATTGGCATCCACCAGTGATTTAACAAGTGCTGAAGTTCCTTCTGGACAAGGGTACAACCTCGATCGTTTTCATAACCTGCTTTGCAGCTTTGATAGTCGTGTGATATTAAGAATCCGAGTCAGACCTGCTCAGCATGTAACTCTACCAGGTTGGTATTCATCATGCAAATATCGAAGATCTGAACCATGTTAATCTGATAAGGGTTCCTATCATGGTAGTCTTGGATCCATCCAAGATCCATCTGACGCTGGAGGGCCTTTTGTATGAAAGAGCATCCCTGTTTGTTTACCGAGCAAGTCAGACAGGAACTGTAATCGTGCCGTGGCAGATTATGATACTAGCTTTTCCTTGAGTGCATCGCCACCAAGTTGACATTATTGCACAGATGTCGTGGTTCTGAATGACGTTGGAGTTCGTATAGACCATGTTAACTCCATGAACTCGGTGCTCTTGGATCCATCCGAGATCCATCTGTTCCTGTAGAGCTGCTTGCACTACAGAACATCCTTGATTGTTTTTAGAGCAGACATCACATTGATGATAATTATGAGGTGGCATATGGCCATATCCACTCTGTCTACAATGCATCTTGACCAGATTGGTCCTCAATAAGAGTACATCGTGAATTTGATAGATATTGTTAAATTCTTTCTCAATCAGGTTGACTGCAGCTTTCTCATGTTGAGGCAGCGGGTTTGTGAGAACATTGGGATTCGTATCTTTGAAAGATAAGAGCCCGCTCCTAACAAGCTTTTGCACGTCAGATTTGAAATTGAGACAATTCTCTATGTTATGCCCTGATCCTCCTTGATGATAAGGGCATGTCTGATCCACCTTAAACCAAAAAGGCGGATTTTCCGGTACTGTAAGAGGAGACTTAGTCTGGATGTGCCCCTTAGCCAGTAGTAACGGAAATAGTTCTGCGTACAACATAGGTATAGGATCAAACCCTGATGGTCGTGTTGTACGGTTGTTGTTATACGGAGGACGAGCCTGCTGAAGAGGTTGTTGTGTCCTTTGCTGATTAGGTTGGCTATGTGCAACCTGAGGTTGATACGTAGGAATAGGCGCAGGGCTAATAGCAGGAGTCATAGCTGCTACTGGTTGATAATGTCGCCTTTGCTTTCCGAGAGAGATATTCCTAATATTCTGCTCTTTTTTCTTAGGGAGAGCACTACCGTATCATTTTGTACTGCTCGATGGTCCAGCGTCTTTTGCCAAACGTCCTTCTCGGACGGCTTCCTCAAGACGAACTCCCATGCCCACCATCTCGGTGAAATCACTGGGCGCACTGGCAACCATTCCGTCGTAATAAAATGAGCTTAAGGTCTTTAAGAAGATCTTTGTCATCTCTTTTTCCTCAAGAGGTGGACAAATTTGAGCAACAATTTCACGCCATCTCTGAGCGTACTCCTTAAAGGTTTCCTTGTCCTTTTGTGACATTGATCTGAGTTGATCTCTGTCCGGTGCCATGTCCATATTGTATTTGTATTGTTGGATGAAGGCAGTGCCAAGATCTCTGAATGTACTAATCATAGTATGGTTTAAACTCATGTACCATTTTAGTGCGGCACCGATTAAACTATCCTGAAAGTAGTGAATCAGTAGGTCCTGATTCTCCGTCTGAGCTGACATTCACCGAGCGTACATCACCAGATGACTCTGCGGCGTCCTTTTCAAATAGATCCTGACCACGAATGGCTTGCAGCTCCTTCTGCATTTCCAAGAACTGTTCCTGGAATTTATCCATTCGGTCAAACATAGTTTCCTTTTTACCAGAAGGTATCTGTGGAATCTGTCCTTCCGGGACAGTGTGTACCACAGGGGGTGGTACCGTGACTACGGCAGTGAATCTTGGCGTTTCCCGAAGTTTGTAACCTTCAGGAGTCTTCAATATGCCTCTGGCATCTTCGCTTTTTCGAAGTTTGTAACCTTCAGGCCCAACGGCTTCTGTTATGATTCCCTGATCTTCAGTGATCGGAGGAACATATCCTTCCGGGATATAGTTAACAGGCATGCCCCAGGGACGATCTTTCGGCATTTGATACCTAGGATCATACTTCTCCACTATGGGCTTTGAGGTGATCTCTGAGATCACAGTCCTTTGTAGCTGAGCTTCTGCCATGGCTTGCATGTCGTTACGAAGCTTTCTCATATCCTCTCTCAGAGCGTCGATCTCTTCTTTCAACTATCTGTTCTCTTCCTCAAGATCATCCATCCTTTTCTGACGATTGGCCCGAGTATTGTACGAATGAGACAATTTGACTCTAGAATCGAGACACAAACATGAGATTCGTAGGTAAGAAGAATACGCGATGTGATAATGATGAATGCAATGATTATATTAATTGTTTTTTGGTTTAATCAAAATAAACTTCGACAATTAGATTGCAAATATAAAACGGTGGGGAAACCCCTTTTTATTGAAATTCAAAGGATTGCGGAAACGAAAATACAGTAGATTACAAAGTGCAGAAACAGAAACCTAAGCTAAGGGGTCCCGAGAGAACTCGAGTGCTGATTCTGGTACTTTCCTTTTCTTTGACCGGGGCTCTTGAGCCGTTGTCGGGTTGTCATTCCTTTGCCAGGTGAAAGGAGCGAGCAAATTCCTTTGGTCATCCTAATTATCCATAGCATGTTGCTCTAAAATTTCAATCAGAGCGTCCTTATCTTTCAGTAGTTGCTGTATTTTGATACACTCTATGTTGAGGGTGCGGTACTTGTTCTTCCAAGACCTCCTTTCCCGTTGAACTTTGTTGAGAGTAACCTGAAGCTTTTCAGTCTCAGTCATGAAGTACATGACAGACTCCCTCGGGGGAAGAATTCTGTAATGAGGATAAAGCATCTTTAGCTTGAGAGCTCTAGTTTGTACCCAGTGGAGATAAGGCTCCACCGAGAGACAGTCCGGTTTTCCTAGAGACTCCCGTCCTTTCTTATGAACGTATTTCCAAGCGTGCACTATTTCCGTCTTTAGTGCTCTATCATTTTCTCCTTCTTTGAAGAAAAGACCTTCCAGATGAGCATTCCGGGGAACATGCCTCATCGGGTATCCAAACTGACGGCGAACCAATATCGGATGATAGTTGATTCCTCCCTTAGTTCCTATAAGGGGTACGTTGGGGAAGTTTCCGCAACGGTCAATGATCTTGATTCCATCATAAATCCTATTACACCAATCTATGTCAGAGTTGGTGAGAGACGTGATCTTCTGCGACTAGCGCAAGGCACTCTTATGATCCCAAAAAGTGGTAGACTTAGGTAAATGGGAGATAAACCATTTGTAAAGCAAAGATACACAACATGTGATCACCCCTCCGCTGTACAAATTTCCCAAGTGTACAGAATGATACGCATCCGCGAGTAAAGTAGGCACAGGGTTTCCAATGAGAAAAACCTTAATAGCGTTGATATCGACGAAGTTATTAATGTTGGGCAACAAAAATAATCCGTAGGTGAGTAAAACAAAGATGCTTTCAAAATCAGTCCCGTTCCCTATACTAGCGAAGTACATAGCTTTCTTTGTCAGAAACTGGGCTGGCAAACCTTGTATGCCACCCTTGGTAGTCATTTGAATCCTGACCTCTGACTCATCCAAATGAATTGCTCTTGCAATGGTCTGATCCTTTGGAATTTCTTCCAGTCCAGAAAATGGAGCTTGATCAATAATGTGTAGATCAATCAGATGAGAATATTCCTCCAGCGTTGGTGCTAGCTGGTAATCCGGGAATGTGAAACAGTGATAAACCGGATCGTAGAATTGAACGAGCGCGTCCATGATTCCCTCAATCACGTGGACCCTTAACAGAGGTAGCAGACCTCCGTACTTGGCTCTGAAGGCCTCTTGGTTTGTGATCATTCTCGCCAAACCTCTTAAATCCTCTAGTTTTGGAACCTTGAAGGTGTACGCATGAATTCTCCTTCTACCGAAATCCATTAGCACAACCCTTTTCTCTGATATTTGCAATCACAGTCTTAGTTTAATTTGAAAAACAGAGAGACTAGAAGATAATTTATTTTTGAATGTTTTAATGTTTTTTAAATGAATGCATGAATGCAGCACACAAAAACATAGAAAAAACATGGGGTCAAAGGGTCGTTGTCATGGAGTCAAGGCTCTACCCATCCCAAAGGTTTACTAGTGACTTTTGTACCTGTCTCTCATCATCATCAACTCTTGTCAAGAAAACACCAGCGGGCCGGGAGCTGTGCTAGGTGATGTTTTTTGAAGAGTCCTCAGAAGAGGGTGGCATCGCATGACAATTATTTCCGATAGCCTATGCGCCACTAATTTGTTCCTCAGCTTCTCAGACACCACAATCGACCCATTGCCTGTGAGAGGGAATGGGTTGCATTGGGAAGCCTCCAATGAGGTTGATGGTCGACCTCGTCGCCATCACCTATCTTAAGTGTATACTCAATCTTTCCACATGCGGCATCACACGCATTCCCTTTAGCAGAAAAATAAACACATATATCAATTAGGAAAAGCAGTATATATATTTTTCCTAATCATCCTAGACCTTTAAAGCTATGAATCCTATGTTCCTGACAGAAAATGGGTTCCCCGGCAGAAGCCCCAATCTGTGGTTTTCACACAAGAGAAGAGAAAAAAAGTTAGTGCCCCACGATGGGCGCCACTTTTCTGTAGCGAGCGATTTGGGATGCGGTTCTTAGGCGCTGTCGCTCTCTGGGTTAGTTTACTACAGGTTGATTCATTTTTTATCCTATTAAAGCTGATGAAGGAAGGGAAATAGATGTCTCCAATTAACCCTGCTTGCATACTGAGTTTAAACAGCGGTCTGTTAGGTTACAGATGCGATCAATGTGGTGGGGCCTTTCTTGTGTTATTTTGACAGAATGACAGGTTTCTGGCGGGGAACAAGGATTAGGATATTAGGATTGATGCTTTTTGATAGATATGTGAGAGTATGGGATTTAGGGTTTTTTATTATTGTGCTCGCTAAGATCTTTTCTTTCAATCTTATGCCTACGTATTCCCGTTTACCGAAACAGGGAAATCAGAGCGTTCGTAGTTCCTCCTATTCTAGGGGAGGAAATGGTTGTTTTGGTGTCTTGTTAAAAGCCCAAGACGTGAAGCGAAAGGTGGTTTGTATCTTGTTCAAAGCCCAAGATGTGAATCTAAAAGGGTCTATTTGTATCTTGTTCGAAGCCCAAGATGTGAAGCTGAAAGGGTTTGACTTTAGAGAGAATTTTGTCATCTCTAAAGAGGGGTTTGTATGTCACAACTGTTTATAAAGGAGAATTACTTTAATCGGGATGTGTGAATCCGACAATGCCATAATTTCCTTTATAGGGGATTTTAACCTAAAGGAGAAGACTTTAACTCAGTGTAGAGCAATGCTATCTTTCCTTAGGAATTTCTCATGCTAAAAGGAGGGACAGTGGCATGGATGTAGATGATCCAGAGGCTTGCCGCTTACAGCGATTAGATGAAGGGGAAGGAGTTGTTGATGTTTGTGTACTGTGAACGAGGCACAACTTTGATGCTAAAAGGTTGATTGGATCAACCACTGGTTTTCTCATACAAAGCCTAAGAGGAGGCTATGGGAAGTGACTCGACAAGAGAGTCCTCTATGGTATCTCGTACGAAGCCCGAGATGGAGGCTAAAAGGTTTGACTCAACAAGAGAGTGATTTATACTCAACAAGAGAGTGTTTTTGTATCTCGTACGAAGCCCGAGATGGAGGCTAAAATTTGTTTGGCTCAATAAGAACCTTTTTGTATCTCGTATAAAGCCCGAGATGGAGGCGGAAGGGTGATTGACTCAACGAGGGAGTCTCTTATGTGTCTCGTACAAAGCCCGAGAGAGAGGCTAAACGTTGTTTGACTCCGCTGGGGAGAATCATTATACAAAGCCCAAGAGGAGGCTATGGCGCTATTTCAGTTGAGTGACAGGTCCAGTATGCTGATTTAAAGAGAAAATCAGTTCTTATATGAGTAATGTTGTCCCTCAGGGATTCTGATTCGAGGATCAGGGATATTTCCTGTTCTTTTAAGGAAGTGGGAAATCCGAAGGGTATTGAGACTGTCCGAGTCTACGGGTTTCCTTCCTATTTTTGAAGGGGTCACTTGAGAATGTCTTTGAGACTCAAGGATATTAGACTGTCCGTGTCTTGAGTTTCATCTTTTGTACTATGCTTTGAGAAACAATAGTAGACTCTTGGAAAGAACTGTTCTATTAAGATGACTAAGTTCTGTTCCTATACCTCTAGGAGGTCGTCGGGACAATTTGTACGAAGCCCAAGAGGAGGCTGGAAGCTTTTAAGAAGCCGACGGGTCCTTGTACTAAGCCCAAGAGGAGGCTATCATTCCCGGAGGAAGAGATCCTTATACGAAGCCTAATAGGAGGTTGTGAATACTTATAAGAAGCTGAAGGGTCCTTGTACAACGCCCAAGAGGAGGCGGGGATGCTTTTAGGAAACCTGTGGGTCCTTTTACGATGCCCAAGAGGAGGCCGATGCTTTTAAGAAGCCCGAACCCTGAGAAATTCAAGACAGGCTATTCACAAGGAATAGATCAAGCCAAGAAAGTTCGAGAATTTGGAAGAAACTCAAGAGATGCAATTCACGGAGAAGAGATCATCCCTGGGGAGTAGAGTTTCTTGACAAGTGCTTTTAAGAAGCCTGTGGGTCCCCAAACCCCGAGAAGTTCAAGACATGCCATTCACCGAGAATAGATCAAGCCAGGAAAGTTCGAGAATTTGGAAGAAACTCAAGAGATGAAATTCACGGAGAAGAGATCATCTCTGGGGAATAGAATTTCTTTGACAACTTCTACGAGTGACAGTCTATGAAAGGGTTCACCGAGAATGCTGCCTTTCATATCTCCATATTGTTTAACCCCAAGAGGAGGGAAGACTGTGTCTGGTAATCCTACGGGGATCTAGTTTTGACTATTTCTACGAATAAACGAAACGGCTTTACCTAGTTCTAGACGTAATTGTCGGGGAAACTCGAAATATCTATACTATTATTACACAGTTGATATGAGTTTAGGAAATAAGACTTACAGCGAAACAGCCCCACAATACAGTTATATGTATATGAAAGCGGTAAATGAAAGCGTATAAACACTTACTCGGTTGTAGAGCTTCAATGCTGTTTGGTTAGTTGTTCAACAAAGACAAATTGAAAACAATAGTATATTTCAAAATCAAAGGAGAAAGTGTTTTGAAAAAGAAAGATTTGGGGCTTACAGCTCAAGGAGAGGACCGGGGTTTTACCAGTGATTGCACTGTTGAATTTGTACAGAGGGACTTATACAAGTGACTGAGGCCCAAAAATTGTTTTCTATACAAAGGGATGGGTCTTACACTCTCTCAAGAGGCCCAAAAGGTTTAAAGAAAAGAAATGGGTCTTACTAGTCGAGGGTAGGCCCAAAAGGTTATTTTTCAAAAGGCGACGATCGCGCCGTTTGTTTTTTACGGTATCGGGACTTATACAATACACTGAGGCCCAAAAATGATTTGGTCAAAAAAGGGATTGGGTCTTACACTCTATTAGAGGCCCAAATTGTTTTGAAAATGATTTATGAGGGTTGAATTAATCCAAAAACCCTAATTTGTTTTCAAAATGTGTTTTAATTGAATAAAAATTCAATTAAAATGATCAAAATTGTTTAACATATGGAAAACAAATTGTGATCTTGGATTAATGCTTCAAAAATTAAGTATTAACCTACAAAATAATTAGAAGTCATTAATCTTTACAAAATCAAGAGGGAAAAAATATTTTGAATGTCAAAAACAATTAAAATATTAATTCTTTGCAAAAATATCAATTATATGAAATAAATAATATTTTTGGGATTTTTTTGGGAAAATAAAATATTTCAACATTTTTGTGAATTATTAAAAAAAAAACCAACTCAAAATCATTAAAACTCAGAGAGAAATTAATTTTTGAATCAATTAAATAAAATCACAAAATACAAATATTTGAATTTGAGATAAATGGTGCCAAGAACAGCTGAAGAACACACGCGTTTTTTAGCTTGACCCAGATTTTCATTTTCTATCCAATCTCACTGAATACTTGATCATATCGTGAAACCCACATACCAATCAACTCGTTTCAACCTCACGATCATGTTTATGACAATTAATTTCATTTAAATTAAGCATAAAACAAGAAATCACGAAAAATCCTCAAGAACCCTAAATTCTGCATGAAGGCTGGGATTTTTGATACACGATTCAAACAATGCAATTAATTGAGGGGAAACATTCCATGCATGATTATGAACATATGGCCAAATTATTGTGCAGAAAAAATTGCATGGATCATAGAGTTAGAAGAGCTCATGCTTACCACTTGCAGCTGGTGATCGTGATTTGTTTTGGAGGTGTTACAGATGAGTTGTGATGATCTGAACAGCTTCCCTACACCCTATGGAGTGTGTTTGAATGTTTGGACTTGATTGAAATTGGCTGGATCACCTCATGGCATCCCAACTACAACTTGGTTAAAACCTTGAGCAATTGACTGGTGATTCTGAGAAATAAGTGTTCCAGATGTTGTTTAAGTGTTTGATCAGCTCATATGTGATGTATATGAGGTGTGTGTGTGATTAGTTTGATTGGAAAAGCTCTCAAACTCAAAACCCGATAGTGACTTGCCTTAGAAGGCAAAATTGGAGTGAAAGAAGAGATTTTGAGGAAAGCATCTGTTTGATGGCTTTGGTGTACTCAAACTGATCACAATTGAGCTCTATTTATAGTAGAGCAAGTTTGTTTTGCAAGGAATAATGAATGGCAACTGCTGAGTAGGTTTGGCCAATGTTGGCAAATGAAAATCCAAATCTCCTCTAGCCATTGACTAGAGGTTAGGGCACAGGCTGCTGGTCCCCTTGGTCTTGGATAAGTCTTGACTGAATTCAGTTGAGAATGGCTCAGTCCATGCCACCTTGATGCTTCCATTGAATGCTCCAATCCAAAATTGGAGTCTTGTCCCTATTTTGGCAATTCTAGGTTCAACATGTTATTTCTTGTTCCAAAGACTTTGGAGGCTTGGCTCAGTGATTGTCCCCTTTAGATTCAATCCTCAGAGGTGTCCAAGTAGATAGGAGTGTTTGGATTTGGTTGATTTTGGCAAATCGACCAAAAGTGCAAAAATCTGTCTTGCCTTGGCAGATTTCAGCAAGGCAACTTGCCAATGTCATATCTCATAGCCCAAATTGAATTTGGTAATGTTCTTGGTCATTTTGGAAAGCCCTTACATGATACAACAACTGTTTGAACATGTTTGGTTTTGATCTATTTTGAATTCAAGTGAAAAATCCCCCTACATTTGGAAAAAAAGTAAAGGCAGATTCTGACTTAGTGAAATTTTCACTAAGTGTTGGAACAAAGTGACTTTTCTTGATTTTGATCACTCCATAACTCAAAATCCATGAGGAATTTGGACATAGGTCAGTATGAAGCTTTTGTAGAGGGCAATGTGATCTACAAATCAAGCTTTGAATGGGTAACAATGGCCTTGTGGTTTAGGAGTTATGGTCCTCCAAAGTTGGCACATTAGTGTCACTTTTTCCATAACTTAGAAATTTTTCTAAGTTTTTATGGTTACCCCTTTTACAAGTTATCCCACTTTCTTTGAATTTTTTTGATGAATGATGATTCAAATCATACATTAACATCATTTTAGGGTTAAAAATCCATTTTGGTGAAAAATCTCAAAAAGTCAAAGTTGACTTTTGTGCACAGTTGACTTTTTATCAGATGAATTCCAAATTGTGCAATTCTTCAGGAAATCATGTCCTTGACCTAAATAAAACTTGATGGACATGTTCCATGGGTGTCATAGGGTATATAGAATCATGTCTTAGGGTTTGGGAGCATGTCCTGGTCAAAAGTCAAAGTTATAGTTGACTTTCCTCGCGAAACCCTAATTATGGTGCAGATGAAATTGAGACTTGTTGCTCAAGCTTCTTGGATTAATCCATTGTTGCAAATGGATAAATATAGTATATTAAAGACCCTGAAATCATCTCTTGGGGTCTTGTCTCATGATTGGTCCCAAAAGTCAACTTAGGGGTGAATTAGGTAAAGAAACCCTAATTCCTGATTTTTGATGAATGCTTCCCCAGAGGCTAAATTGACTTGATGATTGGGTTCATGAAGTTCCATGGAGTATATTAGGTTATGTTTTGGATCTTTGGCTTGTGGCCAGATGAAAAATTTCCATCTGGAGGCCCTGGTCGACCAAAACCCTAATTTGGTGACACTGTCGATCTTGAGACTTGATCCACCTAGAAGGGAGCAGCCTTGTGCTTAATCCTTGAAATGGGAGTCCTTTTGATCCATTGTGGATATTTTAGAGGCTAGAAAAGTTGAAGATCAAGTCATTCCTTGATTGATCCTTTGTCTAAGGCTCTGAGAGGGCTTAAAACCCTAATTTTGATTGTAGTGAATGCTCAATAACCCTTGAGGCATTTGATGAGGCATGATGGTTCATCCATATTGTGATGATGATTGACACAATGATGGGAATCTTAGTGGTCAAAATTTAGGGTATGACACAGGGCTGGTTGTTTCTGTTACCTGTTGCCTATTTTGAGAAAATTAGGGGGAGATGGTGATATGAGGAAATTCAAGAAAGGACGCTGCTTCTATCTAGTGTTTATAAGAAGTTATTGGTTGCTATTTTTTCTATTATGATCCTGGCTTGTAAGTATTGCTCTTGTTTTTCTATCTCTACCTTTTCCAAATTATGGCAAAAAGGGAGAGTGAATGATGTGCGCCTATGATATGTCTATATGAGCTTGTTTGAGCTTATCTTGCTCTATTTTCTATTTATAGCAACCACATTGCATGATCTTTGATACTTTCGCTTCTTGGAATGTATGATAAAATGGAATGCACATGTCATGCTGATCTAGATTAAAAGAAAAAATTAGGGTAAATTTAGAGTATGACGCTCATGTTGCCCTAAGTGTTTTGACTTTGAGTAATATACTGAATCTTGGGAAAGATGTGGCAGGCATTGTGTCCAACATTTGTGCACCATTTCATGAAATTAATCTATTTTTTATGGATAAATGTTGAAGATTTTTCACCCTTACTTGATGTTGCGGGTACATGAGTACATTGTCATACACATTGTGCCAGACATTATGTTTGACATTTGTCAGTCTGAAGAACAAACTTGCCGCTATTCAAATTTTATGGTATGTGTTCTTGTGTTCTCGTTATCTAGTACATGTTCCCATTCCGGGATAGATCTTTCTGTTACCCCTTGCCTATTTTGAGAAAATTAGGGGGAGATGGTGATATAAGGAGATTTAATAAAGGACGCTGCTTCTATCTAATGTTTATAAGAAGTTTTTGGTTGCTATTTTTTCTTTTCTAATCCTGGCTTAGAAGTATTGCTCTGGTTTTTCTATCTATGCCTTTTCCAAATTACGGCAAAAAGGGGGAGTGAATGATGTGCGCCAATTATATATGTATATGAGCTGGTTTGAGCTTATCTTGCTCAGTTTTATATTTATAGCAACCATCTTGCATGATCTTTGATACTTTCATTGCTTGGAATGTATGAAAAAATGGAATGCTCATGTCATACTGATCTAGATGAAAAGAAAAATTTAGGGTAAATTTAGGGTATGACATTCCCATTTCCCCCACGTGTTATGACTTTGAGTAACATACTGAATCTTGGGAAAGATGTGGTAGACATTATGTTCGGTATCTGTGCACCTATTGATGAAACTAATCTATTTTTTATGGATAAATGTTGAAGATTTTTCACCCTAACTTGGTGTTACGCCTACATAAGTACATTGTCATACACATTGTGCCAGACATTATGTTTGACATTTTGTGGTATATGTTCCTGTGTTCTTGTTATCTAGTACATTTTCCCATTCCGGGCTTGATCTCTATGTTACCTATTGCCTATTTTGAGAATATTAGGGGGAGATGGTGATATAGGAGATTCAAGAAAGGATGTTGCTTCTATCTAGTGTTCATAATAAGTTGTTGGTTGCTATTTTTTATATTCTGATCCTGGCTTGGAAGTATTGCTCTGGTTTTTCAATCTATTCCTTTTTCAAATTATGGCAAAAAGGGGAAGTGAATGATGTGTGCCTATGATATGTGTATATGAGCTTGTTTGAGCTTATCTTGCTCAGTTTTCAATTTATAGCAACCACCTCGCATGATCTTTTATACTTTCGCTGCTCGGAATGTATGATAAAATGGAATTTTGGGAAATTTAGGGTATGACATTCCCATTTGCCCCATGTGTTATGACTTTGAGTAACATACTGAATCTTGGGAAAGACGTGGCAAATATTCTGTCCAGTATTTGTGCACCAGTTGATGAAACTAATATATTTTTTATGGATAAATTTTGAAGATTTTTCACCGTAACTTGGTGTTACGGCAACATAAGTACATTGTCATACACATTGTGCCAGACATTATGTTTGACATTTGTCTGCCTGAAGAACAAACATGCCGCTATTGAAATTTTGTGGTATGTGTTCCTCTGTTCTTGTTATCTAGTATATGTTCCCATTCCGGGGTGGCTTTTTCTTTTACCCTTGCCTATTTTTAGAAAATTACGTGGAGATGGCGATATGATGAGATTCAAGAAAGGGTGTTGCTTCTATCTAGTGTTCATAAGAAGGATGCTACTTTTTCTATTTTGATCCTGGCTTAGAAGTATTGCTCTAGTTTTTTTATCTATGACTTTTCCAAATTATTGCAAAAAGGGGAAGTGAATGATGTGCGCCTATGATATGTGTATATGAGCTGGTTTGAGCTTATCTTGCCTAGTTTTCTATTTTTAGCAACCATCTTGCATGATCTTTGATATTTTTGCTATTTGGAATCTATCATAAAATGGTATGCTCATGTCAAGCTGATCTAGATGAAAAGAAAAATATTAGGGTAAATTTAGGGTATGCCACTCATGTTGCCCCAAGTGTTTTGACTTTGAGTAACATACTGAATCTTGGGAAAGATGTGGAAGACATTGTGTCCAACATCTGTGCACCTGTTGATGAAACTAATCTATTTTTAATGGATAAATGTTGAAGATTTTTCACCCTAACTTGGTGTTGCGGCTACATAAGTACATTGTCATACACATTATCCCAGACATTATGTTTGACATTTTTCTGTCTGAAGAACAAACTTGCCACTATTGAAATTTTGTGGTATGTATTCTTGTGTTCTTATCATCTAGTACATGTTTCCATTTAGGGATGGATGTTTCTGTTACCCCTTGCCTATTTTGAGAAAATTAGGGGGAGATGGTGATATGAGGAGATTCAAGAAAGGACGTTGCTTCTATCTAGTGTTCATAAGAAGTTGTTGGTTACTATTTTTTTATTATGATCCTGGCTTGGAAGTATTTCTCTTGTTTTTCTATCTCCGCCTTTTCGAAATTATGGCAAAAAGGGAGAGTGAATGATGTGTGCCTATGATATGTGCATATTGTTAGTACAAGATTTGGTTCAACCGGATATCTCTAAGTTTTGATAATAACACAGTAGTATTTGTGTGAGAAAAATTTAGGTACTATAACGTTTGTTTTTCTGAAGAATTAACAAACAGGCTCTGACTCTGATAGAGAAAGCTCTAACTCTGATAGAGACCATGTGCAACGTCACTCTGATTTGACCAAAAGTCGCTTCTATGCCAAAGAAGCAAGTCTGCTTCTAATCTACTCACATTCAGAAAGATTCTAAGAAGACAATATATTCCTGCTGCATTGCTCTCTTAGATTCCGCCTCTGAGTGTGACTATGATGTTTTACTTCTGAAGGCTTTCTAGCTTCTGAAGTCATTATCTTCTGAAAAAGAAGTGCTGAAGACTTTGAAGACAAGGTTCTGCTGAACAAAGTTCTGAAGACTCTGAAGAATTGAGTTTCTGAAGACTAAGTGTTGAAGACTCTGAAGACAAGGTTCTGCTAAGCAACGTTCTGAAGACTTAAGTTTCTGAAGACCAAGGGTTCTGAAGACTTAGTGCTAAAGACTTTGAAGACAAGGTTCTGGTGAACAAGTTCTAAAGACTCTGAAGACTCAAGACCCTGAAGACCCAGTGATAAACTCTTCCACTCATGATTCAATCATCTCTTTTCAAAAGCCTCTAATGTACAAAAGATAAGATCAAACGTCTGCAAGGGAAAATAATACATAGTACGTATCAAACATGTTCTTTTCTACTACCATTCCACTACCCTGATTTGGTGGTACAAAGGACAACTTTTATGTATGATTTTCATCCATGCGTAACGAAATTATTTCAAGTCGCTAGCAATTTCAAGGATATTCCTGATGTTCCCTCCAACGGATCTCTTACTGGCTATATAAGGACTTGATCACTTGAAGAAAAAATGAGAATGCGCGAACAGTGAAGCACCACAATACAACGCAAGAAACATTGTTCATAGTGTATAGATTTTCTTTAAGTTATTTGAGCTATTCATAGTGTTTATATCTGCTTATGTAGAAGTAATTCATTGTAAACATAAATTTTGTTCAAACAATTGTTTGTATTCCTTAAGGGACCAAGTAGGTTATAATCCTTAAGAAGAGACAATTAGTCTTATGATTGTTAGTCACTAGCAGTTGCTAGTGCATGTCATACCCTAAATTTTGACCACAAGATTTCCCATCATTGTGCAAATCATCACCACAATATGGATGTACCTTCATGCCTCATCAATCCTCTCAAAGATTGCTGAGCATTCACTCCAATCAAGAATTTGGGTTTTGAGCCTTCTCAGAGTACTCAGACAAAGGATCAATCAAGAATGGACATGGTCCTCAAATTGTCAAGCCTCTCAAACATCCATGAAGGATCAAGAGGTTTCCCACATCAAGAATTAAGCATGAAAATGCAACATCTCAAGTTGTTCAAGCCTCAAGATCATCAGTGTCACCAAATTAGGGTTTTGGTCGATCAAGGCCTCCAGAGAGAAATTTTCATCTAGGCATGAGCTAATACTTCAAAACATGATCCAAGAAGCTAAAAGGGACCTCATGGATCCAATCATAAGTTCAAAATCGCCTCAGAGGATGCATTCATCAAAAATCAGGAATTAGGGTTTCTTGACCTAATTCACCCCTAAGTTGACTTTTGGGGCAAGGCATGAGCCAAAACCTCAAGGAATGTTTTGAACACCTCGAATATCTTATATTGATCCTCTTAAAAGTTCAAATGGACACAAAGAACTTGGTTCATGAGCAATATAGAGATTCAAATTCATCTAGATCCCAAACTAGGGTTTCTGAGAAAAAGTCAACCATACCTTTGACCTTTGACCAAGACATGATCTCAAACCTTGGGACAAGATTCAAGACACTCTAAAAAACCTATGGAACCCATCCATTAGGTTTGAATTAGGTCAAGGATTTGATTTCATAGAAAATCACAAAGTTTCAAATTCATTTGACAAAAAGTCAACTGTGCCCAAAAACCAAGTTTGACTTTTGTAATTTCTTGACAAATATGGCTTCTCTAAGTCAAAAACAATGTTAACTTATGGTTTGGATCATTATCCATCAATAAAAATCAAGAAAAGTGGGGTTACTTGCAAAAGGGGCAATCTTAAGAAACTTGAAATTTCACTAAGTCATGAAAAAATGATTTCTACACAACTTTGCAAGACCATAACTTGTAATGCAAGTAACCTTTTTCTTCCATCCAAAGCTCAAATGAAATCTCTCATTACATACTTCAAGATTGCCAACTACAACATATTCCAAATCTTCATGGATTTTGAGTTATGGATTGATCAAAATCACAAAAAATGGAAAATGGACATTTTTTCAACACTTAGTGAAATTTTTGGACATAATCTATTTTGCATTTTCACCAACTTTGAGGCCATTTTTCATTATGATCCAAGATGATTCAAGACCAAAGTTAAACATCAAAGTTGAAGTATGATATAGGGGCTTTCCAAAAAGTACAAGAGTCTCCCATGATTTAACTTGAGCAAGGAGTTATAAGCCTCAAAAAATGGCATTTTTCACCCTGCCTACACAACAGCATTGGTACATAACTTGTATCCCACAATTTCTTGAGCCAATTTTAGATACTTGCATTATTGTATTTCTATCCAAAATCAACATGAATGATGAAGTATCTGATCACAAGGCCACCAAGTCAAAATCCCATTCCTTTAGGCATGTGTCATTCAAGGTTCATTTCCAAAAACTCCAACTTTGTCGTGAGGCATTGAATGGATGCATAGAGCTGGCATGCATTAGTCCACAACATTGCAAATGAGTCAAGATTAGTCCAAGAATCAGAAGACCATAGGCCTGCAAGATTGACTTAAGTCAATGGCTAAAGGAGACTTTGGCTACATGACAAAACTCAATGGATAATAGGGTGATCTAGCCCCCAATCACTATTGCTCCCAAAACAAACTTGCTCTACTATAAATAGGGATCCTTTCTGATCAGTTTGAGTGCACCAAAGCATAACAACTCATGCTTTTCTTCCTTTTACTCTCAAAAAACCATAAATTGCTAATTTTTCAAGTAACATTCAAATTTTCTAATAGAGAGCAATTCTATCAAAACCAATGTTGTAGACATATCTTATACATCATATGTGAGCTATCTAAGCACTTCCCACACATCTGTAACCTCAGAATCACAAAGCTCCAAATCAAACTCAGGCCTATATGTAGTTGAGTTGCCACAAGGTGATCCAAGTTGTTTCAATCCATTCCAAGCTTCCAAACACCTTACATAAGGTCCATTGAAGCTGTCCAAGTCATTAAACAACATCTGTAACACCCCCAACACACAATTCGATTTCTTTATGCAAGAGGTAAGCCTGAACTCTCAAACTCTATGATTCATGCATCATAAATGTGTTTTCAAGTTACAAACATGTTTCTGCACTTATATAGAGTGTTTCCCCTCAATCAATTGCTTTGTAGCTATCGTGTATAGGATTTCATAGTGTTCTTGCAGAAATTAGGGTTCATGTGTTCATCACTTGATTTCTCAATCCACACTTAATATAAATGCAATTAATTGGTACCATTGGAATCCTTGTTAAAAAACGAGTGAGATTGATGTTTACAAAAGTCAAAACCATTGAGTAATCAGAGAGAAAAGTGAGGTTTTGCAAATCATCCATGGCGCGGGCACGAAGAAGAAGAAGGTGACCGTTGGCGCCTTTTTCAAATTTATTTGAATTTTTGAATTTTTAAGTTATTTTCTTAATTGATTTCAAAAATTAATTTCTCTCTCAATTTTAATCATTTTTATTTGTTCTTTTTTTTAAATTTCACAAAAATGTTAAAATATTTTATTCTACAAAAAATCAAATTTATATTATTTATTTAATATAGTTTGAATTTTTGTAAAGAATTTCATTTAAATTGTTTTAAAACATTTTTAATGGAATTTTCCTCTTGATTTTTCAAATTCAAATGAATTTCACACTTTCATATAAACATAACATGATTTTTCAAAACATTTTTTAAAGTTCACAACTTGTTTTTAAATATGTTTGATATTTTATATCATTTTCTATTTAATTTTCTTTGAAAAATTGGTTTTCTAATTAAAATTAGGGTTTTCCTTAATTTTAATTTTTCAAACGCCATTTGAAACACTATTGGGCCTCTTTGTAGAGTGTAAGACCCAACCCCTTTGTAAATACACCATTTTGGGCCTCAGTCATTGTATAAGTCCCGATGCGATAAACAGTGCGATCACTATTTTTCATCTGGGCATCTCCTTGAGCTATAAGCCCGAACTCTTGTATAAAAATAAAATCTTTGGGCCTCTTTGTAGAGTGTAAGACCCATCCCTTTGTGTAAATAATTTTTGGTGCCTCATCTATTGTATAAGTCCCTCTGTGGTTTTCAAAACCGGATTGCGATCGTCGCCTTTTCAAATAAATCATCTGGGCATCTCCTTGAGTATAAGCCCCATTATTCTTTCTTCAAAAACACTTTTGGGCGTCTAATAGAGTGTAAGACCCAACCCCTCTTTGTACAAAAACAATTTTTCGGGCCTCTGCTATAGTATAAGTCCCCACAACGTCTTTCGGTATTGCAGTGCGTTCAATGTTTTCAAATAAGTCATTTGGGCCTCTCCTTGAGTACAAGCCCCAATCTTTAATCCATAGACTTAGTTTTAAATAATAAACAACCTCCATGGGCCTCTCCTTGAGCTGTAAGCCGCATCCCTCTGTTTTCAAAATCATCCATCTGTTTTAACTGGTACTAAGAGGAGCATTATTCCCGGTAAAACTGCTCTTAAACCACTAGGGCCTCTCTTTGAGTTATAAGCCCCAAACATTTCCTTTCTTTCAAACAAATTTCTTTTAATTCAAATTCAAAGTTTTCTCAAAACTTTCTTCAATTTCTTAAAACCCTAAACATACAGTTAAAATCATACAATCAATCACCGTACACTTGGGCCTCCTCTCAGAGTGTAAGTCCTAACATCTTTTTCAATTTAATACATATTTGTTTATATACCTGTTGATTCATTTATATGTATATATTTGTGCATATTTGTCTAGAGTTTCCCCAGCAGTTAGGTCTACACTTAGGTCAAACCAGAGGTTACTTTTAACTTAGTCAAAACTAGTTCCCTTATAGGAAATTCCCTATACAGTCTGCCTCCTCTTGGGCTTATTCAATATGGAACAAAGAAAGGCATTATTCCCAGTGAAACTTTTCTCAAGACTGTCAAAACTTAGAAATATGTGTATACAAGAAATTCATTTTCCCAAAGAGGATTAATTCCCATTGAAACCTCTTTTGAATTTCTTCAAACCTTAGAACTGTTCAACAAAGAAAGGATTAATTCCCGGTGAAACCTTTCTTGAACTTTTCTTTGGCTTGGACCCACAGGTTTCCTAGAAGTATCCCCAGCCTCCTCTTGGGCTTAGTACAAGGACCAACAGACTTCTTAGAAGTTCCCCAGCCTCCTCTTGGGCTTAGTACAAGGACCCAAAGGCATCCTAAAAGCATAGGATAGAAATTAGTTATCTCTACTAGTTCAACCCCCAGGAGAGTCAAAATTCCAGAACATTATACCATTCTAGGGTTGATCTTCATCCCTTAAACCAACAACCTTCTCTTGGGCATCATACAAAGACCTCTCTCTACACCAGAGCCTGCCACTTCTTGAGAGACTTGGACAATCTCAGCCTCCTCTTGGGCTTCATTCAAGTAAACTTGGAAAGTCTCACTTATCATAGTCTCCTTTTTGACCACACACAGAGACCCTCAAGTTTCTTAAAAGCATAGGAAGAGCCCTGATCACTCTACCAATACACCAGTCTCCAGAAGAGTTAAAACCTCAAAGGGTTTCAAACTCACCTTAAACTCCCCTGACCCCTCAACAATGCTTAACTTTCACTTTGAAACATCCCAGCCAAGGTCAAATGAAAATCAACAAATCCTCAATGAAGTCCGAGCCTCATGGCATCTGTTATTTCAACTCTTCCCTGATTCCCAACAAGAGTAAATCCCCTTGGACTCCCCAATATAATTTGGACCTGCTCCTGGATTTCAACAAATCCTCATAAAAAGTTAGCCTCCTCTTAGGCTTCATATAAGAAATTCCTCCGGTTAGCCTCAATCTTGGGCTTTGTACAAGATAGATAAAACCCTCCCCAGTGGAGTCAGGTTCCTTTAGCTTTAACCTTGGGCTTTGATCAAGGCACACAAAAATCAACATCCCCTCAAATGAGACCAGGAGTTCTCTCTACAGGAAGACATCTTCTCTTTACATCACATATCAAAACAAACAATCAAAAACCTCTTTCGAGATAATTGTTGTAAGTGGCACACTTGTTGATTCAAAATCCAAGCTGGAGTCCTTCCTTTATCCTGGTTAAAACTTATCTTTCATCTAATAGCTGTAAGTGGCAAGCCTCTAGATTCTATACATCCAAGCCAATGTCCCTCTCTTAGCATGAAAGATTCATACAGGAAAAAGTGGCCTTGCTCTACACTAAGTTAAAGCTTCTTCCTTCATGACATCTCTCTTTTAAAGAAAATTATGGCATTGCTGGATTCCATACATCCCAGTTAAAGTAATTTCCCTTTATAACCAATTTCTCAACATTTGTGATGAATAAGTGAGATATTCTCCCTTTAGAGATGACAAATTCTCTCTCAATCACCCTTTTAGCTTCAATCTTGTGCTTCAAACAAGACACAAATACTCTGCTAGCTTCAATATTGGGCTTTGAACAAGACACTACATATTATTTCCTCCCATAGAATAGGAGGAACTACGATTGCTCTGATTTCACAAATCTCTTTACGGGAATACGTAGGCATAAGATTGCGAAATCTTAGCGAGCACACAAATAAAAAACTTTAGGTCCAATACCTTCCCAAAAACAACAGAAAACCCGAAAATAACAAAAACATTCTCTCAACCCTCCCAAAGGATAAACTTTCCCAATCCACAACAAATAAACACAATAAAGCATTTTAAAATAACAGAAATACATGCAAAAAGAAGGTTCCTATAGATTACTATAGATACACTGGGTGTTAATAGCTTCCCTTTGTATAACCAGACCCCGATCCCTGATCTCTTAGCATTTGTTAAAGAAAACATTTGTGTGCAGGGTTAGTTTAAGATATCTTCCCCTTCCTTAACCAGCTTCATAGGATAAATACAGAAATCAGAAAGTAGCACCCCAAACCAATTTCGCGGTAAGATGGTCGCGTCACCAGGAAAAAACTGCATGCTACCGTGCAGTGTACTCAGTTGATTATATCGCGTGTCTTTCTCTCTTGTTAGTTTCTTTGTGATATTTATTTGAGTTTCACAAAAAGCTTTCATTTTTGAAAACCCAATTCAACCCCCCCCCCCCTTTCTTGTGTTTTCTCACACCTTCAATTGGGACCAGAGCTCCAGTTCTGATTGTGATAAAAGTTTTATCAACACTTCACCGTGTTCAGTACCGGTCTAGTATTTATGTGAGATATCATGGCTACAGCTAATGCTAATCCAATTCAAGAAGAGAAAGATTATTACAGTGCCAAACCACCTGTCTTTGATGGTGAAAAGTTTGACTATTGGAAAGATAGAATTAAAAGTTTCTTTCTTGGTTACGATGTAGATCTTTGGGATCTTGTAGTCGATGGCTACACTCACCCAGTTGATGCTACAAGAGTAAAAGTGTCTAGAAAGTGCTATGACCAACAAACAAAAGAAAGATTACAAGAATCATCACAAGGCAAGAACTATAATGCTAAATGCTATCACTTATACTGAGTATGAGAAGATAACAAACAGTGATACTACCAAGTCCATTTTTGATTCTCTAAGAATGACTCATGAAGGAAATGCTCAAGTTAAGGAGGCAAAGGTGTTTTCCCTAATACAAAAATATGGGGCATTTTGAATGGAGGATGATGAAATAGTTGAGACTATGTTTTCAAGGTTTTAAATGCTAGTCGCGGGACTCAAAGTTCTGGACAAAGGATACTCGACTGCTGATCATGTCAAAAAGATCATCAGAAGCCTTCCCAAGAAATGGAGACCTATGGTAACTGCTCTAAAGCTATCCAAGGATCTGAACAGTATAAGTCTTGAAGAACTTGTTAGTTCTTGTAGAAGTCATGAGATAGAGCTGGATGAAGATAAACCTCAGAAGAAGAGTAAATATATTGCTCTTAAGTCTAAACCTGAAAAGGCAAAGGCTTATCAAGCTGAGGAAGAATCAGAAGATTCTGATGAAGACTCAGAAGATGAGCAATCACTTATCTCCAGAAGGATCAACAAACTTTGGAAACATATGCAAGGAAATTTTAGAGGATCAAGAAGGAACAAAGGTCGTGCTGACTCATCATCTGGACAAAAGAAGCAGAGTTCTGGAAAAGAAGTCATCTGCTATGAGTGTAATAAGCCAGGTTGTAACACCCCAAAATAATTATAATATTTATTTAATTGAATTATTATGATTATTCGGTGTTTTGGTGCATTTCGATGGATTTTGTGATGTTGATGACTTTGGGTGGTGCTGTGGGTTAGCCTTGGGTTAAGGGAACATTGAGGTCTCTTAGATGTAGAAATTTATTAGATTATTTTATTAGTAAATAATAGTAAGATAATTTTAATAATTAGATTATTATCTATTATTATTATTATTATTATTATTATTATTATTATTTAAAATAATTAGGAGGACCATTAAGGGTAAGAAGGTAACATTAAGGAGGTTAATTGAGGATAATACGGTAAATCATGATTAAGGCCCAAAAGATAGGTTTAACAAAAAGGAAAATAGGGAATTATGGGGATTAGTCTGTGCAACCCTAAGAAGTGAATAGAGAGCTGAGGAAAGGAGGCTAGAACGAGGAATCGGTCGTAGGACCCCGGAAATGAAGAATCTTTGCGGGAAAATTCGAGGTAATATGGGTTTAGGGTAGAAGTAATTTGTGTGCTTGCGTTTTCTGACGAATTAGTGCTGATCATGACGAATCTGTGGCGAATTTTCAGAACTTTGTATGTGTATGATTTCTGTTATGAATCTGGTATGTGTTGCTGTAATTGATGTTGAATTTGTGTGAATGAATATTGATGTTGTGATGAACATGTGGATAAACAAGATCTGAAATCGAATGGGTTTAACTAACATAAGATTTAATAATTAGGAAGAAATTGATGTAGACAATGAAGTAGGATGAAACAACGTAGATCGGTGATGAATCGAAGCTGGTTTGAGTCTGATTTTGGTGGATCGAAGGTGCTAGAATGGGGAAGTTTTTCGTCCAGATATGAGATCTGAGTTTTTGAGTACTCTCTGGCATTACGCGTAACAGGGGAGGACGCGTATGAGATGGGATTACGCATATGGGTTTTGGGTAAATGTGCCTTAGCGTATGGGCTAGCCATTACGCGTAAGGATTCTGAAGAAGAATTTGAGAGGGAAACCCTCTCTGTTGATACGTGTAACAGGGTGATGATACGCGTAATGGAAGGCCTGGGCAGGGGCCCTACACGTATGATACGCAGGCCAGGAGTGTGAAAATAAGCCATACGTGTAACAGGACAGACATTACGCGTATGGCCAGGGCTGTGGGCAGATTTTCCCGTTTTTGCGATTTCTGTTCGATTTCGCTTGTGGTGCAGTTTCCTTGAGACGTAAGGCTATGGTGGATTAATAAAACATGATTTAAACTAGTAATGAAGATGAATGGGGTAAAATCTGGGATTTTATGTGACGAATATTATATGACGAATTATGAGGTATAGTGACGAGTTTGATGAGTGTGACTTGGTGTTATATGATGACGTTTGTTTAATGGTAATTCATGAATGATAATGCAATTATGAAGATTTTATGATGATGATTATTATGACGATTTGCATCATGCATTCATGGCATAGTTAGGACTTCGGTCTATTTGGTGGCTTCAATCTCATTGTTTGGATTGAGGTGTTTTTGTGACGTGCTCCGGTTCTTGTGTAGAATCGATCCTATTGGTGGAGATCTTTAGAGGGTGATGGCCCAGTGTCCATCATTTATGACGAGTTGGTACCACATGCATGAGTCTATGATGTTGCATTGCATATTGTGTGACATTTGCATTATACTAATGTGACTGATGTATTCTGGCATTGTGAATGACGTGATGATGTTTGTGCTTTATCTTTTACTTATATCTTATATATTGATTCGTGATTACTTACCCTTCCTCTTCGAATGTTGCCTCCACGTGGGTAACGTGCAGGTGGTCAGGTTTAGCTTCCTTGGTGCATGGAGATTTAGATTTTGAAGTATTTTGATTTCTCCGTCGATTAGAGGGTCTTGCTCTGATATGTAACATCGGGTCGGGACGTTTGAGTCGAATGATTTACGTTCTTTTGTTTTGTTTTGTTGGCATTATGTTTTCATGAGTTTTATTTTAAGGAGTTTTAATTATAAAAGTATTCTTTTAAAACTTGATTTCTGATTCGTGGTGTTTAAATAATTTATGATGGTAAAACCCGTGTTGCGGGACAGGTGTTTATTTGATGTTTAGTGACGATATGTGATGCCCTTTTTGGGACTATACTCTGATTGAATAGTTGTTTTATCCGCGATGTTTGTTGGGTAGAAAAAGGGTGTTACATTAGTGGTATCAGAGCAGGTCGGTCTGTCCAGCCAGGTTTTACATGATGTCAGTCCCCTATCAGTCGACGAGTGTGTGTACACTGTCGATGTTTTGTTTCTTCTAACCTTGTTAGTGGTATGCAGGATGGCTGGAAGAAATGATCGTGCTATTACTGATGCGTTGGAGTCGCTTACTCAAGTAATGGCGTAGAACAATCAGAATGGTGGAGTTCCGGATGAGTTTCATGCTTTGGGAAAGTTTTAGAGGAACAATCCGCCGACTTTTGTGGGTACTCATGATCCAGCAAGTGCACACAAGTGGCTGAAGGTGATCGAGAAGATCTTCTGGGTGATGGGGTGTACTGATGCGCAACAAGTTCAATTTGGAACGCATATGCTGACAGAAGAAGCCGAGGATTGGTGGGATAACACCCGTCAGAGACTGGAAGATGTTGGCACTGTGATAACCTGGGCTGTGTTTAAGCAAGAGTTTCTAGGAAAGTGTTTTCCAGAGGATGCTCGTGGCAAGAGAAAGGTGGAATTCCTTGAGCTGAAGCAAGGAGACATTACTGTGGCAGAGTATGGTGTGAAGTTCGAGGCGATAGTGAAATTCTGTCCTCACTACAACCATGCTGATGCTGAGATGTCCAAGTGTATCAAGTTCGAGAATGGGCTGAGACCAGAAATCAAGCAGGGTATTGGGTACCAACAGATTCAGAGGTACGCTGAGTTGGTGGATAAGAGTAGGATCTACGACGAGGATAGTCGAGCTTGATCTGCTCACTACAAGCAACTGAGTGAGAAGAAAGGGCAGTATAGGGGGAAGCCTTATGCGACTTCAGTGGACAAAGGGAAGCAGAAGGCTTCAGATGGGAAAAAGATAAGTGGGGAAGCAGCTCCCACTTATGGGAAGTGTTACAGGTGTGGCGAGCAAGGCCACCGTGCCGATGTTTGCACCAACAGTGTGTTGAGGTGCTACAGATGTGGTAAGAAGGGTCATAGAGCTACTGATTGCAAAGTTGATGGTCCAACCTGTTTCAATTGTGGTGAGAAGGGTGTCATACCCCAAATTTTGACCACTAAGATTTCCCATCATTGTGAGAATCATCACCACAATATGGATGAACCATCATACCTCATCAGTCTCACCAAAGACGGGTGAGCATTCACTACAATCAAGAATTAGGGTTTTGAGCCCCCTTAGGGCACTTAGACAAAGGATCAATCAAGAAATGACATAATCTTCAACTTGTCTAGCCTCTCAAACATCCACAAAGGATCAAGAGGACTCCCACATCAAGAATCAAGCACAAGGTTACAGCATTCTAAGTGGATCAAGCCTCAAGATTGCCTGTGTCCCCAAATTAGGGTTTTGGTCGACTGAGGCCTCCACATGAAAATTTCCATCTGGACATGAGCCAATGCCTCAATGTGTTGTCCTATAAGTTCAAAAATATCTCAAGAGCCCACCCACAATGGCAAAATCACCTTGAAGGTCCATCTATCAAAAAATCAGGAATTAGGGTTTTGATCTAATTCAACCCTTGAGTTAACTTGTGAAGTGAGGCAAGACTTGAAGGTTCAAAATGAACTTCAAAGACTTCAAATACATCATGTTGACATGTTTACAAGATTTGATTGACTCAAAGAGCTCAAATCATAAGCCACGAGAGCTTAAAACCATCTGATCCCAAATTAGGGTTTCTGATGGAAAAAGTCAAACCCTATCCTTGACTGTCAGCCTACCCTTGATCTCAAACCTTGGGGAAGGGTCCAATACATTCCTAAATACCCTTTGAGGCCATCCATGAAGTTTAATTGAACCCAAGGATTGATTTCACAAAAGGATCACAAAGTCAAAATTTCATCTGATGAAAAAGTCAACTGTACAAAAGTCAAAGTTTGACTTTTTGGATTTTTGGTCAACCAAGGTTCCTTAACTCTAAAACAATGTTAATATGTGATTTGAATCATCATTCATCAAGAAAAATCAAAGAAAGTGAGTTAACTTGTAAAAGGGGTAACCATAAAAAAACTTAGAATTTTTCTAAGTTATGGAACATAGTGGCTAGGGTACCAACTTCCAAGGACCATAACTTGAGATCTAAGCAACCATTTTGGGTGATCCAAAGCTGGATTAGTAGGTCTTGCTACACTCTACAAAAGCTTCAACTACATCAAGTTCCAATTCTTCATGGATTTTTAGTTAGTAGTGGAACAAAGTGGTGAAAAAACCAAAATATGTCAAAAAACACTTAGTGAAAATTCTGCCTTGTAATCTCAGCATGAAACATCAAACTTCCAAGGCATTTTTCACATTGATCCAAGATGAATCAATGAAATCTTCAAACTTCAATGTTTTAGTACATCATTCAAGCTTTTCAAAAAGTACAAGAAGTCTCTCTAATTCATTTTGAGCTGAGAGATACATCCATGGGAAGTTAGCTCCAAAATCTGATTTTTCACTAAGTCAGAATTGTACATTTGGTCGAATTTTCATATTATAAGTCATCAAAGACATGTTTATCCATCTGCACACCTCAGGGGGAGACCAAGGAGGAACAAACACTGATCCATAAGCCTTCCAAGTCTTTGGAACTACATGTAGGTGTGTCATCCCTAAAAGCTAAAGATGCCTCAAGACTCCAATTTTGTTTTGAGACATTCAATGGATGCATAGAGCTGGCATGTATCAGTTCATGATCAACCAAATGAGTCAAGATAAGCTCATACAACATAGGACCATAGGCATGTGCTCTAATCTTAAGTCAATGGCTAGAGGAGACTTGAGATTCCATTTGATCCACATTGGCCAAAGGCCTGCTGCAGTTGCCACACACTGTTGCTTGCAAAACAAACTTGACACACTATAAATAGGCCTCAATTGTGATCAGTTTGAGTACACCAAAGGTCCTAAACAGATGCCTTTCTCAAAATCACCACTTTCACTCCAAAAACACCTTCTCTTGCAAGTCACTATCGGGTTTTGCATTTGAGAGTGATTCCAACCAAACCAATGGTTCACACACCTCACATATAACATATAGAGATGATCCAAACTCTTACATAACATCTGGAACACCAATTTCACAAAATCACCAGGCAACTGGTCAAGTTCTTGACAGAGTTGCAGTTAAGGTACCATCTCAAGTTCCAGCTCATTTCAAACCACTCCAAGCATCCAGACACAACCCTTGGTACCTAAGGAAGCTGTCCAGATCATTGGAACCAACTTACAACACCTCCAACTCAGAATTCGATCATCAGCTGCAAGAGGTAAGCCTGACACTCTCAAACTCCATGATCCATGCATCACAAATGAATTTTTGAGTTACCATCTTGTTTCTGCATGTATATAGAGTAATAACCCTCAATCAATTACCATGAATCAATCATGTATGAAATTTCATATTGGTTTGTGCAAATTAGGGTTCATCTGTGTTCATCACGATTATCTCACTCCACACTGAAAATAAATGAAATTAAGTACCATAGTCATGATCGTGAGTAAAAAACGAGCAAGTTTGATATTTGGATCATGTGATTTCATCAAGTAATCAATGAGAAATCATGAATTTTGCAAATCTGCAAAAATCAGAACACACGCGTGTTCTTGGCGCCATTTTTTAAATTTTTGAATATTTGAATTTTTTCATTTTATTTAATTGATTCAAAAATTAATTTCTCTCTGAATTTTAATGATTTTGAGTTGATTCTTTTTTTCAAAATTCACAAAAATATTAAAATATTTTTTTTACAAGAATTTCCCAAAAATATTATTTATTTCATATATTTGATATTTTTACAAAGAATTAATTTTTATTTGTTTTTGAACATTTAAAATATTTCTCTTTCTTGACTTTCCTAATTTTAATGATTTTTAATCATTCTATGGATAAAAACATGATTTTTCAAACATTAATCCAAGATTACAATTCATTTTTTTCACATGTTTGATTAAATCTTCCATAATTTTATTAATTTTTAATCAAAATTAATTCCTTTTTTAAGCAAATTAGGGTTTTGATCACTATCACCCTAACAAATATTTTCAAATAACTCATGGGTCTCTAATAGAGTGTAAGACCCAATCCCTCTTTGAAACCAAAATAATTTGGGCCTCAGACCTTGTATAAGTCCCAACACATTTTCAAAAAAACCTCGGTGCGATCGCCAGTTCAAAATCAAATCACTTGGGCCTCTCCTTGAGATATAAGTCTCATTCCTTTTCTTAAAAACACTTTTGGGCCTCTAATAGAGCGTAAGACCCAACCCCTTTGTAAATACAAAAATTTTTGGGCCTCAGTCATTGTATAAGTCCCAATATAATTTTCAAAACGACGGTGCGATCACTGTTTCGCCATGGGCCTCTCCTTGAGTTGTAAGCCCCATCACTTGTACAAAAATAAATCTTTGGGCCTCTAATAGAGTGTAAGACCCAACCCCTTTGTACATAAATATCTTTGGGCCTCAGTCATTGTATAAGTCCCACTGCATTTTAGAAAATCTCGGCGAGATCGCCTTTTTCAAACAAAATCAACTGGGCCTACCCTTGTGTTGTAAGTCCCATTTCTTTTAAAACTTTTTGGGCCTCTCCTTGAGTTGTAAGACCCGTCCCTTTGTGTACAAAAAACCTCTTTGGCCCTCAGTCATCGTATAAGACCCATTACAGTTTAGAAACAACGGTAAAATTACTGTTTTTCATCTAGGTCTCTCCTTGAGTATAAGCCCCAATAATCTTTTCAAAAACAACTTCTCTTGATTTAGGTTCATATATATAGTTGTTATCAAAACATTCTTTAATTTCTTTGAAAAACTAACAAAACAGCATGGAAGCTTGCTTACCTGTAAGTTTTTATTAGTTTTCATTTACTTGCTTTCATATATATAATTGTATTGTGGGAAGTTGCTCCCCTGTAAGTCCTTATTTCATACCCTTTTAAATACATGTCATATATCAACTATATATATACTAGTATATCTATTTAGAGTTTTCCCCGACAACTAGGTCTAGAACTAGGTAAAGCCAGTTGGTTACTCTTTAATACAGTCAAAACTAGATCCCCATAGAATTTCCAGATACAGTCTTGCCTTCTCTTGGGCTTAAACAATATGGAACAAAGAGAAAGTCAGTATTCTCAGTGAACCTTTTCTCAGGCTGTCACTATAAGAAATTGTCAAAGAAATTCTACTCCCCAGAAATGATTCATTCTCGGTGAAGGACATCTCTTGAATTTTTTCAAACCCCAGAACTGTTCACTAAATGATTCACTCTAGGTGAATGACATCTCTTGAACTTTTCTTTGGTTTGGACCCACAGGCTTCCTAAAAGCATCCCCACCTCCTCTTGGGCTTTGTACAAGGACCCTTCGGCTTCTTAGAAGTTCTCATGCCTTCTCTTGGGCTTAATACAAGGACCCTGAAGACCTCTTAAAGGTATAGGACAGAACTTAGTCATCCTTCGTTAGAGCTGTCTTTCTAAAAAGAGTCAAAACCTCAGACCAATTTTAGGGTTGATACTCATCCCTTAAAAGAGTCAGCCTCCTCTTGGGCATTATACAAAGATAAACTCTTCTGTACCAGTAGACTTGGACAGCCTAAATCCCCTTTCGGATCTCAAAGACATTCTCAAGCACCTTACAAACATAGGAGAAACCCCGGTCAGTCTGGATCAATCTCCAGCAAAGCTAAAACTGAGTCTCTCTCCTAAAATTCCCTAACCAGGGTCAGTTTATCATCAGTATAACACTATTCCAAATCAGAACCTCAAGGCATCTGATACCTCAACTCTTCTGTAACCCTCAGCAAGAGTTGATTCCCCATTTAGACCTGCCTCGGGATCTCAATAATTCCCAACAGAAGCTAGCCTCCTCTTAGGCTTCGTATAATGATCCTTACTTTCCTCAGCACAACCAGCCTCCTCTTGGGCTTTGTACAATGATTCTCCCCAGCAGACCTAACCTTTTCAGACTCTCTTGTTGAGTAAATCACCTTTTCGAACTCTCTTGTTGATTCAATCACGTTTCAGCACTCTCTTGTTGAGTCAACCCTTTTTTAGCCTAATCTTGGGCTTTGTACAAGACAGATAAAACCATTCTCTTGTTGAGACAATCTTTTTCAGCCTCCTCTTAGGCTTTGTATAATGATTTCCCCTGGCAAAAGTATAGCCTCCTCTTAGGCTTTGTATAATGATTTCTCCAGCTTGTTCAGCCACACCCCTAGGCTTTGTACAGGACAGATAAAAGTACTCTCTTGTTGAGTCAAACCCTTTCAGCCTCAATCTTGGGCTTTGCACAAGACACCATATAAATTTCCCTAAGCAGAGTCAATCCTTTCTTTCAGCTTCAATCTTGGGTTTTGTACAAGACAGATAATACTCTCCAGCGAAATTAAACTCATTTCAGCCTCAATCTTGGGCTTTGTACAAGACACCTAAAATATCCTCAGCCGAGTCAGTAAAGTCTCATTTTAGCCTCAATCTTGGGCTTTGTACAAGACAGATAAAGATTTGTTTCCCACAGAGTCAGTCTTCTTTTCAGCCTCAATCTTGGGCTTTGTACAAGACACATACAAACCCTTCCCGGCGGAGTCAAAATTCTCTTTTAGCCTCAATCTTGGGCTTTGTACAAGACAGACAGAACATTTTCCCTGGAAAAGTCAAACTTTTAGCCTCCTCTTAGGCTTTGTATAATGATATCCCCAAAGAGTCAGTCTCATTTAGCCTCAATCTTGGCCTTTGTACAAGACATATATAAACACTCTCTTGTTGAGTCAGTCATTCCCAGCCTCCTCTTACGCTTTGTATAAGGACTTCCCCAGTGGAGTCAATCAACCGCTTAGCTTCAACCCTGGGCTTTAATCAAGGCACACAAAAATCAACATCCCCTCAGAGGAAATCAAAATCTCTCTGTAGAAAGTCATTTCTCTGTTTATCACTTGTCAAAACAGAAAAATCAAAACAAACCTTAATTCTAGATAACTGTTGTAAGTGGCACACTTGTTGATTCAAATATCCAAGTTGTCGTCCATCTCTTATACTGGTAAAACTCTCTTCCATCTAATTGCTGTAAGATGTAAGCCTCTGGATTATTTACATCCACGCCACTATCCCTCTATTAGTATGAGAAATTCCTAAGGAAAAATGGCATTGCTCAGCACAGAGTTAAAGTTTTCTCCTTCAGGATAAATCCCCTATAAAGGAAATTATGGCGTTGCTGGATTCATATATCCCAGTTAAAGTAATTCTCCTTTATAAACAGTCACCCAACCGTTGTGCTAAACAGACGAGATGTCTCCCTTTAGAGATGACAAATTCTCTCTCAGTCAAACTTTTAGCTTCAATCTTGGGCTTTGAACAAGACACAAGTACTCAACCTTTTAGCTTCAATCTCGGGCTTTGAACAAGACACCAAAATATATTTTCCTCCCTTAGAATAGGAGGAACTACGATTGCTCTGATTTCCTTGTTTCATTTAAACAGGAATACGTAGGCATAAGATTGTGAAATCTTAGCGAGCATATTAAAAAAAAACCTAGGTCCAGTACCTTCATACCAATCAAAACTTAGGTCCAGTACCTTACCAAAAACATCAAAAAAACTCACTCTCTCTCATATTTCCCAAGAAACTTTCCCAACCCATTAACAAATAAACAACATTAAGTACAAAGTAGAACCTAAAGCTAACAACCTGTGGATAACCACATATAGGATGGGTAATTGACAACTCCCCATTGTATAACCTGACCCCGAACTCCCCGAATCTCTTTAAGCGTTTGTTCAGTTAAACATTAGCCTGCAAGGTTAGTTTGAGATAGCTTCCCTTTCCCTTCCAGCTTCACGGGATAAATAAGAAAGCATAAAGTAGCACCCCACTCCTACCATTGTGATGAGGAACTCATGGCGATAAGGCGATCGCGTCACCGACAAAAATCGCACGCTACAGTAAAATAGCGACTTTGTTGGGGAAGTCTTTGATATGTTTAGGATATAGACTAGAATTCTAAAGAGGTCTAGGATGATGGTTTTAGGAATGAATATATATATATATATATATATATATATATATATATATATATATATATATATATCACTTTTCCTACTTGATATCCGTGTTTATTTTTCTGCTAATGGGAATGCGGGTGATGCCGCATGTGGAAAGCTTGAGTGATACCTAAGATAGGTGATGGCATAGATGGGTGGTCTTACAGGGAGTGATTCCCAAATAAGCGATCCCGGTAGACCATCAAATCAGTGGAGATAACCTTTGTGGATTCAATGTCTAACGACTTCGGTTGTGAAAGCAGATTGTTCGATTATGGTATCCATTAAACTGAGGATTTAGTAGACTGAAACCATGTGACTATTTAGTAGTGCAGAAGCTATCGGAAATAGTTTTCACGCAATACTACCCTCATTTAAGATTACCCTAAGATACTACAGCTCGCTCGGGTAAACCAGCCTGCTGTTGTTATCTCAAGGGGGATGAATGATTTTGAGGACAGGTATAAAATTCACCATAGTACAACCTTTGGGAATGGGTAGAGCCATGACTCCATGCTCGTGAGACAATGATTGCAAATATCAGAGAGAAAGATCGTGTTATGGATTTCGGTAGAAGGAAGACTCACAAGTACACCTTCAAGGTTCCAAAATTAGAGGATTTAAGAAGGTTGTCAAGGATGATCACCAACCCTGATGCTTTCAAAGCTAAGTACGGAGGACTGCTGTCTCTGTTAAGAGTCCATGTAGTTGAAGGAATCCTGTCCACGCTAATTTAGTTTTAAGATCTGGTTTATCACTGTTTCAAGTTCCCGGATTATCAGCTAGCACCAACACTTGAGGAGTACTCTCACTGACTGATTTATCTATCACTGACCAAGCTCCCTTTTCTGGGCTGGAAGAAATTCCAAAAGATTAAACCATTGCAAGAGCAATCTATTTGGATGAGTCAGAAGTCAGAACTCACATGACCGCTAAGGATGGAATCCGAGGTTTACCGGCCAAGTTTTTGATATAGAAAGCCCTGTACTTTGCCAGTATAGGAAACGTTACTGCTTTTGAGGATATCTTTGTTCTACTCACTTACGGGTTATTTCTGTTTCCCAACATTGATAACTTCATTGATATCAATGCCATTAAGATATTTCTGATTGGAAACCCTGTGCCGACCTTGCTCGCAGATGCTTATCATTCTGTACATTTAAGGAATTTATACAGCGGAGGAATGATCACATGCTGTGTACCTCTGCTATATAAATGGTTCACTTCTCATTTACCTAAGTCTGCTGCTTTTTGGGATCATAAGAGTACTCTACGTTGGTCGCAGAGAATCATGTCTCTTACCAACTCTGACATAGATTGGTACAATCGGATCTATGACGGGATAAGAATCATTGACCGTTGTGGAAAATTCCCTAATGTAACCCTCAGAGTAACTAAAGGAGGAATCAATTATCATCCAGTTTTAGTTCGTCGTCAGTTCGGATACCCGATGAGACATATCCCGCATAATGTTCATCTGGAAGGTCTTTTGTTCAAGGAAGGAGAAAATGACAGGGCACTAAAGACAAAAATAATGCATGCCTGGAAGCGTGTTCACAGGAAAGGAAGATAGTCTCTAGGAAAACCAGACTGTGTCTCTGTGGAACCTTATCTCCACAGGGTACAAACTAGAGCCCTCAAGTTGAGGATGTCTTACCCTCGTCAAGAAGTTCTTCCGCTAAAGGAATCTGTCCTTTATTTTATGTCTGATGCGGAAAAACTCCAGGTCACTCTCAACAAAGTTCAACTGGAAAAGAAATCTTGGAAGAACAAGTACCGCATTCTCAATGTGGAGTGTACCAGAATACAACAACTGTTAAAAGAAAAAGATGCTCTGATAGAGATTTTAGAGCAACATGCTGTAGAAAGTCAAGAAGACCGAAGGAACTTTGTAAATTACTATATTTCCATTTCCACAATCTTTGAATTAAATAAAACGGGGTTTCCCCACTATATAATATTTGCAATCTAATTGTTGAAGTTTCTTTTGAGAATAACAAAAAAAATTTAATATAATTATTGCATATCATTCATCATTCTCACATAACGCATTCTTCTTACCTACGAATCTCACGTCTGTGTCTCGATTCTAGCGTTAAACTGTCTCATTCGTACAATACTCGAGCCAATCGACAAAAGAAAATGGATGATATCGAGGAAGAGAACAGAGAGCTAAGAGAAGAAATCGACGCTCTGAAGGAAGATCTGAGAAAACTTCACAATGACATGCAATCTCTGGCAACAGCTCAGAAACAACAACAAAGAACGTGATCTCAGAGATCACATCTACGCCCATAGTGGAGACGTATGATGCTCGGTATAACATGCCTAAAGGTCGTCCCTGGGGCATGCCACTCAACTATATCCCAAAAGGATATATTCCACCAATCACGGATGATCCGAAAACTGCAGCAGGAACCGCTGGGCCTGAAGGTTACAAACTTCCGAAAAGCGAAGATGCAATGGGCATGACTGCACCTCCTGAAGGTTACAAACTTTGGGATAGGGAAGCACCAAGAGTCATTGCCTTAATGACTATACCACCACCCGTGGTACACACTGTCCCAAAAGGACAGATTCCACATATACCTTCTGGTGGAAACGAAAGTATGTACGGCATAATGAATGAGTTCCAGGAGCAATTCTTGGAGATACAAAAGGAACTGAATGCCATTCGCGGTTAGGATTTATTTGGAAAGGACGCCGCAGAGCTTTGTTTGGTCCCCAATGTGAAAATTCCGCACAAATTCAAGGTGCCTGAATTTGAAAAATACAAGGGCAACTCTTGCCCTCAAAGTCATTTGTGATGTACGCTCGAAAGATGTCAACTCAGACAGAGAATCAACAGCTACTGATCCACTATTTCCAAGATAGTTCAACCGGTGCCGTACTCAAATCGTACATGGGTTTAAACCGCACTAAGATCGTCACTTTCAGAGATCTTGGCGCTGCCTTTGTTCAGTAGTATAAGTATAACCTGGACATGGCACCGGACTGAGATAAACTCAGAGCCATGTCGCAGAAGGACAAGGAAACCTTTAAGGAATATGCTCAGAGATGGCGTGAAAATGCCGCCCAGATTTGTCCACCTCTTGAGGAAAAAGAGTTGACAAAAATCTTTTTGAAAACCTTGAGCTCATTCTATTACGACCGAATGGTCGCCAGTGCGCCCATCGACTTTACTGAAATGGTGAATATGGGAGTACGTCTTGAGGAAGCAGTCCTAGAAGGACGTCTAGTCAAAGATACAGGACCATCAAGCAGTACCAAAAGATACGGTAGTGCTTTCCCTAAGAAAAAAGAGCAGGATATTGGTAATATCTCTCTCGGAAAGCAAAGGCGAAGGTATCAACCAGTAGCAGCTGTAACTCCTGCTATTAACCCTGTACCTATTCCAACGTATCAACCCTAGGTTGCTCAGAGCCAACCAAATCAACAACAATATTAGCAAAGGACACAACAGCCTCTTCAGCAGGCTCGTCCTTAGTACAACAACAACAGTCGTGCGACGCGACCACCAGGGTTTGACCATATACCCATGTTGTACGCAGAACTGTTTCCACTACTACTGGTCAAGGGGCACATCCAAACCAGGTCTCCTCTTACAATACCAGAGAATCCGCCTTTTTTATTTAAAGCGGATCAAACTTGCCCTTACCATCAAGGAGAACCGAGGCATAACATAGAAAACTGTCTCAGCTTCAAATCCGATGTGCAGAAGCTTGTCAAGAACGGGGTCTTATCCTTCAAGGATACAAATCCAAATGTTCAGACGAACCAGTTGCCTCAACATGAGAAAGCTGCAGTAAATTTGATAGAGGAAGGGTCTAACCACAGCTATCAAATTCACGATGTACTCCTATTGGGAACTAACCTGGTCAGAATGCATTGCAGACAGAGCGGATATGGTCATGTACCGTCTCATAATTATCACCAGTGTGATATCTGCTCAAAGAATAATCAAGGATGTTCCGTAGTGCAATCAGCTCTACAAGAACAAATGGATCTCAGATGGATCTAAGATCATCGAATCCGTGAGGTCAACATAACTTATACAAATTCCAACATCATTCAAAACCACGACATCCGTGCAATGAATGTCAACTCGGTGGCAATGCACTCAAGGCAAATCCAACATCATGATCTGCCACGGCACGATTACAATTCCTGTCCAATCTGCTCAATAAACAATCAAGGATGCTCTTTTGTATAAAAGGCCCTCCAACGTCATATGGATCTCGGAAGGATCCAGGATTACCGTGATAGAAGTAGCCATCAAGTTAATATGAATCAAATCTTTGATATTCGCTTGATGAATACAAGTCTGGTAGAATTACACGCTAAGCAAGTCAGGCTCGGTTTTCTGGCTTCACATGCTTATCAGAGCTGTAAAGTGTGTCGTGGAGATGACCAAGGATGTGCACTTGTTCAAAGAACGCTGCAACACTTATTGAACCACTGGTGGCTTCCGATCTATCTAGATGAAGACACACAACAAGTCAATATGATTAACGGGAAACCTACTAGGCATCAAAGTCAGGATGTTCGATAAATGAAAACAAATCTAGTGAGGTTACACTACAGACAAAACGAACGTGGCTGGGTGTCACCACACAACCATGAGCGCTGTAGAGTTTGGTCGGAGGATAACCAAGGATGCTACCTCGTGCGAGCAGCCCTTCAAAGTCAGTTGGACCACAAAGAAATTCGACCATGTTCAAGCTCTGGTCCAGTTAACATAATGTCAGACTATCTTCCCAATCGAGGCAAAGAAGTTGTCTTAATCCCTAAACGAGAAGTGGACAAAGATGTATGCGCCATAATACCTTTACTCCATGAATCAAGAATTCCTCTTGATAGTTGAAAGATTCTCAACCTTGAACCAATTGAGGCCGGCTACGATGGTCAGAAAAATCAAAAGGCTCCTGTAGTTATTTATCTGCTGGGACCAATACCGTACAAATCCGATAAGGCGATCCCTTACAAATACGGTGCAACAACAATTGAGAATGGAAAGGAAACTCCATTACCGTCTGTCGTGAGTATTGCAGACATCAGTCGAATAACATGGAGCGGTCGAATCTTCAACCGAGGAGTTGGAGAACCTACTAGAGAAAAGGAACCTCAAACCAAAGTTCCCGATCAACCAGTCGGTCAATCCAGTAATCCCGACCTTTCAAAGAACAACGATGAGATGCTGAAGCTCAGCCAAAAGAGCGAGTACAACATAGTAGATCAGCTGTTGCAAACTCCTTCAAAAATATATATGCTATCTCTTTTACTCAGTTCCGAAGCTCACAGGGAGGCTCTACAGAAAGTCTTAGAGCAAGCCTTTGTGGAACAAGATGTGACAATAAGAAAATTTGACATCATCATCTCCAACATCACTACCTTCAACAACTTAGGATTCAGTGATGAGGAACTGCCGAAAGAAGGCAAAAATCACAACATGGCGCTTAACATTACATTCAACTGTCAGGACGATGCTTTAGACAGCGTACTGGTAGATACCGGATCAGCTCTGAATGTTATACCAAAGTCTACTTTAATGCGACTATCATTTCAAGGATCTCCAATGAGGGGTAGTGAGGTCATCATCAAAGCATTTGACGGGTCCAGAAAAATAGTTATCGGCAAAATCGATCTTCCCATAACTATCGGTCCTCACACTTTCCAAGTCTCTTTCCAGGTCATGGGCATCCGGGCAGCATACAGCTGTTTATTAGGAAGACCTTGGATACAGAGGTTGGGGCAGTCACTTCGACACTTCACCAGAAGCTGAAGTTCGTCAAGAATGACCAACTAGTCACAGTCTGTGGAGAGCAAGCCTTGATCTTGAGCAACTTATCGTTGTCCACTTGTGTAGAACCAGAGGAGGTTATTGGAACTCAGTTCCAAGCACTTTCGATGAGCAATGACAACCAATCAGAAAAAGAAACATCAATTTCCCCGTACAAAGATGCTCTCAAAGTGATCAAAAGTAACAATACAAAAGGATGGGGACAACTTGTCATTCCTACTAACAATAAGACAAAGAAAGGTCTTGGTTTCTCTTCGACCTGTACCCAGACTGCTACTAACGATGAAAGTTTTCATCCCATTCAGAACTTCTTCCATAGTGGAGGTTTCCTTCACCCAATATTTCAAGAAGTACATACCATTAACGAGGGTGACTCCTCCGATACAGATGAAGAGTGGAAATCTTATCTTAACGAGGACAGTTATATGTCTCAGGGAGAGGTACATACGCCGTTTTTCTATCCTGCACAGAGTCCAAGATATATACCAAGATCAGATGTCAGGATGATATACAGAGATTGTGCTCCGCCAAACTCATTAGAGGAAGACACTCTGATGAAAGACAACTTTGACCACGACTATTATGGCCCAATGGATGGCCTTCCTATCTGGCAGCCATATACCGAAGACTTGGGGCAGAAGAGTCAGCCCAACGATGCTTATCAACTGAGCATCATTGAAAAGAATACCTGCGTCCCCACCGAATCATGGGATCATTACTCAGGGCATTCAGAAAATATCCAGCACGACGATGAATTTGCAAAGATTGCAGGATAAGAGTTTATCAACTACGCTTTCCTGAGGTCAACGTCATCGAAAGGGATGACTCATCTAGTTCCAAAGAAGTGTGGGACACCTTAGGACAACCGAGTGGCAAGTATGACTTCTTGGTCAAATACACCGCTCCTGAAAGCTCTCATATCAGGCTCGAAGACATCCATCCCACTGGATGGGGAGATCCACCTGAGAGTACAAACACTGTGCAAGATACAACAGAAGAGTTCGTCTACGACAACTCTTCCTGGGAGACAGACTCCAACGATCCTGCTCCACCAGAAATCAGCGTTATTTCTGAAGACAAGTCAAGAAAGAAGGTACTAGACTTTGTGATTCACCGAGGAGTTCGCCGCCAATGGGTTGCTGTCGATGTTTCGAAAGTCACCCATAAGTCTAAGTAATTGCCGTCTTTGTTTTAACCTTTCACCCTTCCCAGGTGAAACAAATGTTTTGATAAGGCTCACTTTTTGTAAATGTCCTTCTTCGCTTCGTCCAAAGCGACAAAGTTTTGTTTTATAGGGCTGTAGTTTCAGGAATCGACCAAATCATAAATAAAATAACGTCGTTCTATAATTTCTGCATTTATTGCTGTTTTCACTTTTTTCTTTTTAAGAAAAAGGTAATCCTAAAAACAACTAAAAAAAAAGCATTTTTCAGAAAAATACACTACACACACTCTTGCATTTCTCTCTATCTCTTCTAAAAAACAATCATCACGTCATGCAGATTGCTTATTTTAAACCCCATTAAAACATCTGATCTAACGCCTTCTCCCAACTTTGAATTCCCGGTATTTGAGGTTGAAGAAGAAAATGACGAAGAAATTCCAAAAGAGATCTCCTGATTACTCAGACAAAAGGAAATCTCCATTGAACCTCACAAAGAGCCAGTGGAAACGGTCAACTTGGGTTCAGAAGAAGAGAGAAAAGAAGTCAAGACTGTCAAAGAAGGTTTGATAAAGCTTCTCAAAGGATTTCCCGATGTATTCGCTTGGTCCTATCAAGACATGCCAGGGTTGGATACCAGCATCGTGGAACATCACTTACCATTAAGATCAGAGTGCCCGCCGGTAAAACAAAGACTAAGACGGAGTCATCCAGACATGACCATCAAAATCAAAGAGGAAGTACAGAAATTGATTGACGCGGGTTTCCTCGCCACATCAGAATATCTTCAATGGCTAGCCAACATAGTACCAGTTCCAAAAAAGGACAGAAAGGTCAGAATGTGTGTAGACTACCGGGATCTGAACAAAGTCGGTCCAAAGGATGACTTTCCCTTACCATACATTGACATGCTGGTAGACAGTACATCAAAGTTCAAAGTATTCTCCTTCATGGATGGATTCTCGGGCTATAATCAGATAAAAATGGCGCCGAAAGACATGGATAAAACTTTATTCATTACCCCATGGGGCACCTTTTGTTACAAAGTAATGTCGTTCGGTTTGAAGAACGCAGGGGCAACCTATCAAAGAGCCATGACTACCCTGTTTCACGACATGATGCACAAAGAAATCGAAGTGTACATCGATGACATGATTGCCAAATCTAAAATAGAAGAGGAGCATGTGACCAACCTGTCAAAACTATTTGAGCGTCTGAGAAAATACAAACTCTGCTTAAATCCTAACAAGTGCACGTTAGGTGTCCGCTCAGGAAAACTTTTAGGATTCATCGTCAGCCAAAAAGGAATTGAGGTTGATCCTGACAAAGTCAAGGCCATTCAAGAAATGCCTTCTCCAAAGACTAAGAAACAAGTCAGAGGATTCCTGGGACGTTTAAATTACATTTCCAGATTTATATTCCTCATGACCACGACATGCGCGCCAATCTTCAAATTACTCAAAAAGAATCAGGACTGCGTATGGACAGAGGACTGCTAGACAGCCTTTGACAGTATCAAAGAGTATCTGTTGAATCCTTATATCCTGTCACCTCCAGTGGAGGGAAGACCACTGATCATCTACTTAACAGTCTTAAGGCTTTATGCCATGGTCGGTTGTATCAACAAAGAACGAAGAAAGCGTTTAACAAAAAAAAGTCCGACCCTGTGTCTTCAAAAAAGGACACCTTGTGCTAAAAAAGATACAATCATTCCTCACTGACTCCCGGGGCAAATGGACTCCGAACTATGACGGCCCCTATGTGGTCAAGAAAGCCTTCTCAGACGGCACCCTGAGACTCGCAACCATGGATGGAGAAGAGTTTGCCTACCCCACGAATGTTGACGTAGTCAAGAAATACTTCGCCTAAATAAAAAAAAACGTCTCGATGGATTGAAAACCCGAAAGGGTGGTCCAGGAAAAAATTAGAGACATAAGTGAAAAATCATCCCGATGGATTGGAAATATCCAAAGTACAATCCAGGCAAAAATTAGGGATTAATGGCAAGTAACTACGTCTGACAGGGTTGAATCCCTCAGTAGTAATGCCGTCCATCAGGAAAACTCCAGTCAAGGTCATCTTCGACAGAAGCTCAGGATGTCCAGAATTCAAAGTTGGTAGAAGGATAACGGTTGTTATGTTTCAATGTAGCCCTTTTCCCTTAAATTACCATTTTCTAAACTTTGTAAATACTCTATGGGATCACGCGCTTGGCTGATTTCCATCCTATCAATAAAATTTGAGCCCTAGTGCTTTTATTTGCAATTTTATTTGTTTTAGCTTTATAGAACGACATTTTAATATGATTAACGATTCTTGAAATAAAAAAAAATGAATTTACTTGTCAAATTTTTCTTCTTTTAAAATAAAGATGGCATTTCTTTTGACTGTTGAACATCAAAAAAACATCGACTGCTTCTCCCAAAGGCGATTAAGCTTCAAAGTACAGAATCAAAGCACTCCTTCTCAAACCAGTATACCTGAATGAAGGATCAGCTGTGTCAGATGTGAATATTCTATCTGACATCCTCGACAGAGTTCTTATCTCTTAAGACCGATTGAACATTCTTTCTCCCCGCGGGAACTATTTTTTCCTAAGCGAGGCAGAATTGCTATCTTGAACCAATGATACTTTTCATCCCCACAGTGGCCGAGTATCCAGTCATGTTCATCCACTAGTTTGTATGTCGTGTCAGTTTTGTCAGCATAAACATACATACATCATGCATTATTGATTTGCATTCATAATCATATTGCATCACTATCACTCTAGTCGGTTTTATCCCCTAGTGATAAAAGTCCTCTCACTTGAGTTGTCAGTTATTTCCTCGCCAGGAAGTGTTTCGTCTGAACAATTTCTTCTCCAGTTTATTTCTTGATTAAAGTTGGTCCTCGACCACTTTGATAACTTGAACCTCTGAAAGACCAGAAGGCATTCGATAAGTGTCACTCTTCACCATTGAAGATGATATCTTTGCTTTCCCAGATTAAGGAAAATCTCCAGAGAAAGCCTCGCAACTATAGACTCTCAGCAACACATTGGTTTTTCTCTCAAGAAAGTCAATGTTAATGAAGACATTAGCACCTCAAAATTGGATTACATCACATGGCATTTCTCCGAGAAGATCTCGAAGAAAAGTATGATGTAATATACCAAGTTGGAAACCGTCTCTCAAGAGGCTCGTTTTCCCCAGTAGAGTCAACAAATGGCGTCTCCAACAGAGAAGTTTGAACACCTCTATAGCTCAGACGAATGGCGTCTCCGTAGTAGAAAACTCGGCGAGAAGTTTGATGAAGACCGCTACACATAGCATCCCTTGTCAAGAAAGTTCATTGACAAAAGAAACTAAGACCAGTTCCATGGCTGAAAACCAGGATCGAGGGGAAGTTTATTGACAAAAGAAACTAAGACCAGTTCTGTGGCTGAAAACCAGGATCGAGGGGAAGTTTATTGACAAAAGAAACTAAGACCAGTTCCGTGGCTAAAAACCAGGATCGAGGGGAAGTTTATTGACAAAAGAAACTAAGACCAGTTCCCTGGCTGAAGACGAGGATCGAGGGGAAGTTTATATCAGAAACTGAGACCAGTTCCGTGGCTAAAAACCAGGATCGAGGGGAAGTTTTATTGACAAAAGAAACTGAGACCAGTTCCGTGGCTGTAGACCGGGATCGAGGGGAAGTTTCACCCTTTTCTAAGTATCATTGCTTAGCAAAAGAAGATGGATGAGCAAGCTGCCATTCATAACCACCATCAAAATATTGGTTATTCCGATATTTAATCCTCTTGCACCCCGAATGCCCGAATACCTTCGCCATTCACACCTTCGGGTCCAAGAAAATTAAATAGGGGCATCTGTCATACCCCAAATTTTGACCACTAAGATTTCCCATCATTGTGAGAATCATCACCACAATATGGATGAACCATCAAACCTCATCAGTCTCCCCAAAGATGGGTGAGCATTCACTACAATCAAGAATTAGGGTTTTGAGCCCTCTTAGAGCACTTAGACAAAGGATCAATCAAGAAATGTATATCTTGAGTGTGAGTGTATGTATTGAGTTTCTGCTGCAGTTGTCTCTATTTGTGTGTTTGTTCTCTTTTCAAATGGTGAGAATAAGTATGATGTTGCCTCTCACTTTCTTGGTGTAAGTCATGTGTTTGTGATGTATGGTGTGATAATGTTCTGCTATGTGAGTGTTTTATGTATTTATTTTATGATAGCCAATTTCAAAGCTTCTTTCATTTTTGGTGAAGACAAATTTATTTATGACAGATTTATTTATACAGATTTTAATTCAGACATTATTTGTTAATGGTGAAGACTTATAGGATTGTAGTATTATATAACTTAGGTATTTAAATTTGGTGCAACCTTCCTTATTATGTCAAACTATTTCACATGACAAAAGTCTATGTGTTGTCACGTGTATGTCCATAAAAAGCTTTCTCTTGATTGTAACATGTAATGTTCTGTTGCATTTCATAAGAAGTCCTTGAAGCTCCCCCAAAGTTGGTATATAGTAGACTGGTTTTGAGGTAAATGTAAATGCATGCATCAGACATATACTTGTAGCTAAAGCTTGTTATTTTTCCTCAAACACTGCATGACTTAGTGTCCTTGTGTGTGTGAGAGTTTATTTTTCTCTCTTTTGAATTGACAGTTGTTAGTTTTTAGATATTAGAAATGTTAGTGGGGAAAGTTGAACCCATAACACCTTATTCTTATTCCAACCCATGTGAGTGACACTAATAATCTAGCATTGTGTCATATCTGCAGGTTCACCAGGAAACTGTTGGTTGCTGTCAGGGATAGATGGGATAGTAATGTCCCTGTTATTAATAAAGTTATCCCACCAAATTGGCAGGTACAAGAAAATGTAATAACTGTTGGTCATCTGTTTCTTTTTGTTTCAATTTTTAGAAAATTAATTAATGATACATGGAATCATTTGAAGCTTTAGATTTATCTTGTGGTTCATAAAATCCGGTGACTACCCCTTTCTCTGAAGTTTTAGTAAATCAGCAGTAGCCTGTTTCAATGAAACTAAGCCAAAGTGATAGTTGTTCGAAAAAATAGATGTTAGTACCGATTCTTGATACTCTTTGATGATACTAAAGATGCTTTAATATGCTAAATGATGTAACTAATGATTTGTTTTTATGACAGGTCTATAGAAATTTGTGACACTGAACCTCAGACAGTTGAAATAGTCAAAAATATATTGGGCAATATTTTTAATTTCTGGTGTGGTTATGTGAAAATGTATGATGTGGTTAGTTTATTCTTATTTTTGTTACGCTATTTTATTGAACAAATTACTAACCTTGTTGATCTTGATCCTTATTATATTTTGTTTCACCTACTAAAAGTTACATTTGATTACTTATACTATAGAGTATAGAAAACTTCAAAAAATTTGAAGTGATAGCTAGACATGATTGATATCTTAGGACAAGTAGCAATATTTCTTCTTACTATGTACGTGTGGAGTGGCATGTTCAAAAAATTTCTGATGAGGAATCAGAGCAGTATTTCCATAGCCGTCCTAGAGGAAGTCAGATTAGAGCAATAGTCAGCAAGCAGATCTACTTCTATTTCATTCTACTTAATCTAGGCTCTTTTGTTTATGTGAATTATGTTTTGCCCTTTTCTTATGAGATTGTGTCAATTTGCATTAAGTATGAATATATGTTCATATGTAATCAGCTTATTGCACTGGACTCTTCTTGGCCCGTCGGGTTCTTAAGACACTTGAGATGGATGATGAGTATAGGGGAATGTTGAGGTGAGGTAATTTTTTACTGTCTTGTATTTTGATATTGTAATTTTATACTGTCATGTCTTGATATTTCAATTTTGTATGTCTTGTGTTTATATTGCAATGGCAATCTGTTTAACCACTTAACAAGCTACTGGAGAGGATTATTCCGTGGAGCCAGCTGATTCCAGGAGGCCATTCCGTGATCTCCTTGATGTTGGTCTTGTTAAGACCACAACTGGAAACCGTGTCTTTGGTGCTCTGAAGGTACTCAAAGCACAACGTCGTGTTGTAATACATATTGTTATTGACATTACCTTTGTTGTTGATGGTTGAGGTTAATAATTGTGATGATTCACAGGGAGCACTGGATGGTGGTTTGGATATTACTCACAGTGACAAAAGGTTTGCTGGTTTTGATAAGGAAAAGAAGGAGCCTGATGCTGAGGTTCACCTCAAATATATCTTTGGTGGACATGTTGCTGCCTATATGAAGGCATGGCTAAATACTTCATTTCTACATTTGTGTTATTTGTGCGTGCAATGCACACACTTTCTAATATTTTTGTATAACATTTAATATTTTCAACAAACTTTGATTGAAGATGAACCAGAGAAATATCAGACTCATTTCAGAGAGAATATTAAGAAAGGAATCGAGGCTGATGGACTTGAGGAGCTTTACAAGAAGGTTAATGCTGCCATCCGTGCAGACCCGGCCATTAAGAAATCAGAGAAGAAGCCTCCAACACAGTACATGTGCTTCAAATGACTGTGTTCCTATGGATGATAGTACATGTGATTATGGTGCTCAGAAAGAAACAGAGTTACAAGCTTGTGATCCAAATAATGATAGTTCAAGCCCAAGATCTCAACTATCAGATAAACTGATCCTATCAAATGTATTTGATTCTTTATCTGCATGTAATTGTAATATGATATGCTTTTAACATATAAAGTGACATGGTTCTTGTATAAATGTAATATGATATATATGTTTAGTTGAATGACGAATACCCATTCTGTTCATCTTTTCTACAAATATTTTTTTTATTTTAAAAATAAATTACCTACGGATTTACCTGTGGAAAGGAAAATTCCTACGGATTTACCTGCGGATGCACTTGTGGAACAGAAAGTTGCGACGGTGGGAACCATCGTAATCAACAATAAAAACAAAAATCAAATGGAAAGTTACGACGGTTGGTAACCGTCGCAATATGCAGATTACGTCAGTTCCTTACCCGTCGTGAGAGATAACGACGGTTGGTGTGACAGTTTTGACAACCGACGCGATACGGCCTCGCGACACACGTTTCTACGACAGTTATGGAACAGTCGTGACTTGCAAATTACGGCAGTTTTAACTGTCGTAATCTGCCAAAATAACTGTCACAATCTGCCAATTTTCTTGTAGTGATCCTTGACTGTCAGCCTACCCTTGATCTCAAACCTTGGGGAGGGGTCCAAGACATTCCTGAATACCCTTGGAGGCCATCCATGAAGTTTAATTAAACCCAAGGATTGATTTCACAAAAGGATCACAAAGTCAAAATTTCATCTGATGAAAAAGTCAACTGTACAAAAGTCAAAGTTTGACTTTTTGGATTTTTGGTCAACCAAGGTTCCTTAACCTTAAAACAATGTTAATATGTGATTTAAATCATCATTCATCAAGAAAAATCAAAGAAAGTGAGTTAACTTGTAAAAGGGGTAACCATAAAAAAACTTAGAATTTTTCTAAGTTATGGAACAAAGTGGCTAGGGTACCAACTTCCAAGGACCATAACTTGAGATCTAAGCAACCATTTTGGGTGATCCAAAGCTGGATTTGTAGGTCTTGCTACACTCTACAAAAGCTTCAACTACATCAAGTTCCAATTCTTCATGGATTTTTAGTTAGTAGTGGATCAAAGTGGTGAAAAAACCAAAATATGTCAAAAAACACTTACTGAAAATTCTGCCTTGTAATTTCAACATGAATCATCAAACTTCCAAGGCATTTTTCACATTGATCCAAGATGAATCAATGAAATCTTCAAACTTCAATGTTTTAGTACATCATTCAAGCTTTTCAAAAAGTACAAGAAGTCTCTAATTCATTTTGAGCTGAGAGATACATCCATGGGAAGTTAGCTCCAAAATCTGATTTTTCACTAAATCAGAATTGTGCATTTCGTCGAATTTGCATATTATGAGTCATTAAAGACATGTTTATCCATCTGCAAACCTCAGGGGGAGACCAAGGAAGAACAAACACTGATCCATAAGCCTTCCAAGTCTTTGGAACTACATGTAGGTGTGTCATCCCTAAAAGCTAAAGATGCCTCAAGACTCCAATTTTGTTTTGAGACATTCAATGGATGCATAGAGCTGGCATGTATCAGTTCATGATCAACCAAATGAGTCAAGATAAGCTCATACAACAGAGGACCATAGGCATGCACTCTAATCTCAAGTCAATGGCTAGAGGAGACTTGAGATTCCATTTGATCCATATTGGCCAAAGGCGTGCTGCAATTGCCACACACTGTTGCTTGCAAAACAAACTTGACACACTATAAATAGGCCTCAATTGTGATCAGTTTGAGTACACCAAAGGTATTAAACAGATGCCTTTCTCAAAATCACCATTTTCACTCCAAAAACACCTTCTCTTGCAAGTCACTATCGGGTTTTGCATTTGAGAGTGATTCCAACCAAACCAATGGTTCACACACCTACATATAACATATAGAGATGATCCAAATTCTTACATAACATTTGGAACACCAATTTCACAAAATCACCATCCAACTAGTCAAGTTCTTGATAGAGTTGTAGTTGAGGTACCATCTCAAGTTCCAGCTCATTTCAAACCATTCCAAGCATTCAGACACAACCCTTGGTACCTAAGGAAGTTGTCCAGATCATTAGAACCAACTTACAACACCTCCAACTCAGAATTCAATCATCAGCTGCAAGAGGTAAGCCTGACACTCTCAAACTCCATGATCCATGCATCATAAATGAATTTTTGAGTTACCATCTTGTTTCTGCATGTATATAGAGTAATAACCCTCAATCAATTGCCATGAATCAATCGTGTATGGAATTTCATATTAGTTTGTGCAAATTAGGGTTCATCTGTGTTCATCACGATTATCTCACTCCACACTGAAAATAAATGAAATTAAGTACCATAGTCATGATCGTGAGTAAAAAACGAGCAAGTTTGATATTTGGATCATGTGATTTCATCAAGTAATCAGTGAGAAATCATGAATTTTGCAAATCTGCAAAAATCAGAACACGTGCGTGTTCTTGATGTGTTCTTCGCGCCATTTTTTTAAATATTTGAATATTTGAATTTTGTCATTTTATTGAATTGATTCAAAAATTAATTTCTCTCTTAATTTTAATGATTTTGAGTTGATTCTTTTTTTCAAAATTCACAAAAATATTAAAATATTTTATTTTACAAGAATTTCCCAAAAATAATCTTTATTTCATATATTTTATATTTTTGCAAAGAATTAATTTTAATTTGTTTTTTAACATTTAAAATATTTCTCTTGATTTTCCTAATTTTAATGATTTTTACTCATTTTATGGATAAAAACATGATTTTTCAAACATTAATCCAAGATTACAATTCATTTTTTTCACATGTTTGATTAAATCTTCCATAATTTTATTAATTTTTAATCAAAATTAATTCCTTTTTTAAGAAAATTAGGGTTTTGATCACTATCACCCTAACAGATCTTTTCAAATCACTCATGGGCCTCTAATAGAGTGTAAGACCCAATCCCTCTTTGAAACCAAAATAATTTGGGCCTCAGACGTTGTATAAGTCCCAACATATTTTCAAAAAAACCTCGGTGCGATTGCCAGTTCAAAATCAAATCACTTGGGCCTCACCTTGAGCTATAAGTCCCATTTATTTTCTTAAAAACACTTTTGGGCCTCTAATAGAGCGTAAGACCCAACCCCTTTGTAAATACAAAATTTTTTGGGCCTCAGTCATTGTATAAGTCCCAATACAATTTTCAAAACGACGGTGCGATCACTGTTTCGCCATGGGCCTCTCCTTGAGTTGTAAGCCCCATCACTTGTACAAAAATAAATCTTTGGGCCTCTAATAGAGTGTAAGACCTAACTCCCTTTGTACATAAATAATTTTAGGCCTCAGTTGTAACACCCTACTTTCCCATTTTATAAAATATAAGAGTAATACGAAAATAATCAGAGTTCACCCTATAAGTAGGATGCTACATCATTAAAACCAACATCAAAACTTCTTTTCATCAATGAAGTAAAACAGCGGAAATAAAATGTTTTATTCAAATTTATGCCATTTTCCAACAACACCAAAAATCCACATCAATCGTGGTCCACCATAAGTTCACTAAAACAAAACGATACGTAACAAAGTAAATAACGAATAACGAATAACATATGATAAAAATTCCCCAAATCCCGTGTTATGTATCAGAGCGACTCCTAAGACTCGATCAAGCAGCACGCACTCCATGCACACTCAAGTACCTGGATTATCTGTACTTTCGAAGAAGCACAGACGCAACAAACAGCAAAGGGGTGAGAACTACATTCAATAATAAACGGTGAATAATACATGCTAAGAGTAGTAATCACATAAATCACACATAGTCACATACTGCCAACACATACTTGTCACTTTCAATCACAATAAACATATAATGATGCAATGTGACTCAACAACTGACACAATGCATGGGGTACCAAAACACCATGGTTCATTCAATCGAACCCGATTCATAATAGAATCCGGATAGATCATATACAACCCTACTTGGCAATGATCTATCTCCACCATACTCCATATTGGAGTTTAGATGAATCACATACACTCCTCCTGAGCAATGATTCATCACCACCGACACTCCATGAATGCATGACAACAAATAATGCATACATACATGTATAATAAAATTACACATTCTCACGATCCTCCTGATCACACATGAAATATTCATTCACCACAATACGCTCCACAACCGGGCATCCCTCCCCTTGCTCTACCATACGCATATTGCCCTGCCTATTACGCCTATGGGCAGAGACGTTTCATTCCCTCAGAAATCCATTTATCAGATCCAGATACGCGTAACCCCTCTCATACGCATAAGGCCAAGCCTCCATACGCTTACCATTACGCGTACGGGCAGAGGGCCGTGTCCAATTGGGTTCCATACGCGTATCACTCACGTAACGCTTTGCCATACGTGTAACAACATGCATGTTATGCGTAATGGCCTCCTGGCACACCAAGCCATACGCGTATCGCCTTCCCTGTTACGCGTATGGGCAGAGACTGTGAAAAATCCCCATTTTTTTCATAACAGTCAGAATTCTGCCACTTTGATCTCTCTTCCACCCTCCATATCAGTCCTAAAATTGTTTCTACATCAGTTTTAGGCCTATAATCTCACATTACTTCTTTCATCTATCATTACTAATCAATTGGGTATTTTCTTGGTCTAAATTTGTTACCCCCACCTGCAACGAAACCAGATCTGCAACAGATACATTCAAACAACAGCAACAGTACAAAATCATACATGACATTCATACTATCATCAACGATTTCACACAAAGTAGCAACAAATTATTCACATCAGATTAAAATTTCAAAACAATACAGGCATACGAAAATCCTATGAGGGAAAGGACCCCCCTCCCTACCCTTTTCATGGCATTGTCACCTATACTGAACCCATTCTCTCCCCTTACCTCGAAATTGCTCAGAAATTCTGCGAAAATTGCTGAAGAAATCTTGCCCTAGCACCCTTGTTCTTCCTTCCCTAGTTTTTTCTCGTTTTACGTGAAAAACTCCCTTATTCCTCTAAACCCCTCCTTAATTCTAATTAATCAGAATTTTATTTAATTAATAATAAAATAATAATAATAATAATAATAATAATAATAATATCAATAATATTAGGCTTAATAATAATAATAATAATAATAATATCCCTCCTTATACTACTATTATTAAATGCACCCTCTAATTATCCAATATTACTTTATTATCCCGACATCTCTATTTTACCCGCTCCGTTAAGGATACCACTCCAACTCGCTCAACCACACACAACCTTAACAAGGCCAAATAAATAAAATAAAATCGACGATCAAATAATTTAAAATGGGCTGTTACATCAGTCATTGTATAAGTCCCACTGTGTTTTAGAAAATCTCAACGTGATCGCCTTTTTCAAACAAAATCAACTGGGCCTACCTTTGTGTTGTAAGTCCCATTTCTTTTAACACTTTATGGGCCTCTCCTTGAGTTGTAAGACCCGTCCCTTTGTGTACAAAAAACCTCTTTAGGCCTCAGTCATCATATAAGACCCATTACAGTTTAGAAACAACGGTAAAATTACTGTTTTTCATATGGGCCTCTCCTTGAGTATAAGCACCAATAATCTTTTAAAAAACAATTTCTCTTTTGATTTAGGTTCATATATACAGTTGTTATCAAAACTTTCTTTAATTTCTTTGAACAACTAACAAAACAGCATGGAAGCTTGCTCACCTGTAAGTTTTTATCAGCTTTCATTTACTTGCTTTCATATATATAATTGTATTGTGGGAAGCTGCTCCCCTGTAAGTCCTTCTTTCATACCCTTTTAAATACTTATCATATATCAACTGTATATATACTAGTATATCTATTTAGAGTTTTCCCCGGCAACTAGGTCAAGAACTAGGTAAAGCCAGTTGGTCACTCTTTAATACAGTCAAAACTAGATCCCCATAGGATTTCCAGATACAACCTTGCCTTCTCTTGGGCTTAAACAATATGGAACAAAGAGAAAGGCAGTATTCTCGGTGAACCTTTTCTCAGGCTGTCACTATTAGAAATTGTCAAAGAAATTCTACTCCCTAGAAATGATTCATTCTCGGTGAATGAAATCTCTTGAACTTCTTCAAACCCCAGAACTGTTCACTAAATGATTCATTCTCGGTGAATGACATCTCTTGAACTTTTCTTTGGTTTGGACCCACAGGCTTCCTAAAAGCATCCCCGCCTCCTCTTGGGCTTTGTACAAGGACCCTCCGGCTTCTTAGAAGTTCTCATGCCTTCTCTTGGGCTTAATACAAGGACCCTGAAGACCTCTTAAAGGTATAGGACAGAACTTAGTCATCCTTCGTTAGAGTTATCTTTCTAAAAAGAGTCAAAACCTCAGACCAATTTTAGGGTTGATACTCATCCCTTAAAAGAGTTGGCCTCCTCTTGGGCGTTATACAAAGATAAACTCTTCCATACCAGTAGACTTGGACAATCTAAATCCCCTTTTGGATCTCAAAGACATTCTCAAGCACCTTACAAACATAGGAGAAACCCCGGTCAGTCTGGATCAATCTCCAGCAGAGCTAAAACCCAGTCTCTCTCCTAAAATTCCCCAACCAGGGTCAGTTTATCATCAGTATAACACTATTCCAAATCAGAACCACAAGGCATCTGATACCTCAACTCTTCTGTAACCCTCAGCAAGAGTTGATTCCCCATTTGGACCTGCCTCGGGATCTCAATAATTCCCAACAGAAGCTAGCCTCCTCTGAGGCTTCGTATAATGATCCTTACTTTCCTTAGCATAGCCAGCTGTCGCTCCCGGGATTTTCATCCTAGTACAAACGCGAAAGTGGCACCGAAACAGAGTCGCCAACAATGTGTATTTATCCCAAGAGAGGGAAAGGAAACACTACATAAACCTGAAGGAAGGAAAGAGCATGGTCTTGCGACCAAGAGAACTGGGTTCGGGAGTCGGTTACGTGAAGGGAAGGTATTAGCACCCCCACGCGTCCATCGTACCCGATGGGATCCACGCTTGCTGCTTCAATCAAAGGGTGACGTCGTCTGGAGTTCCCCTGCTACTGGAAAGGGAAAGGAACAGGAAAAAGGAAAAAGGAAAGGAGAGAGAAAACAAGGAACAAATGTAGGGAAAATAAAAAGAAGTGCTCGAATGGGCCCTACCCCACTGCCTACGTATCTCATCGGGAACATGAGAATCAGAGCGACGTAGTTCCCCTCACTAGGGACGCTTTGTTTGTTTTTTTAGGGAACGACTAACGTTCTAGCTCAGGTGTTGCAGACTCGCTGGTCCGAGTGCGTTACCATCTTGCAAGAGAACGAGTAGGAGCACGTTCATACGTTGAGAGTGAGTGAGATGAGAAAAGAATTCCCGAAGGAAAGACGTTATTGTTGGTTTGAAGTTTTTTAAGCAAGAAGTGTTTTTTACAGTTATTTATAACTTGCATTGAACCAAAGTCTTAAATACAGGAACAAATACTTTGCGCATCGTCCCCAACAGGACGTACACTAGGTATCCTAGAAGAATGAGAGGAAGCCCCTCGTTCCCCACTTCCCACATAGAAGGCTCAAGCGCAATACCCGTTAACCTTTATTAAGTGTTTTTTACTTTTATTTTGAGATGAGAAGAGTGAAAACCCGAAGGAAACTCTAAAGGGAAACTAAGAGTCCTAATGTTATCATGCATGGATGTCCTATGGTTAGTGAGGTTTAGGAGAAAAGACTACCTAAAACCTAATGCTAATCCTACTCCAAGCTTAATCAAAAATTAAGTTGGACTAGGTAGCTCCAAAGGGAAAGAATCCAAGACTTGAACAAGTCTTGAGATTCATGGGATGAGAAAGAGTGAAAGAGAAGAAAAGAGAAGAAGAAGAAGGAAGATGAGATACAATAAGTGGCAGCAAGCACATCATATCATAAATTTCCAACTCAAGTCATCAAGCATGTTTCAAAGATCAATGCAAAACAATTCAAGTAAGCATACAAAGATAAACATGAAAGAATGCAAGCATACTTGTATGAAATGCACAATTAAGCATACATGGACTTCATATCAAAATGAAATGAGAAAGGCAAGATGAAGATGAAGACAAGTCAAAATCAATATGATATTATCATCAACAATTCATGTGTGCAAAAGTGATTCAAAACATGAAGCATTATGATCCAAAGAAGTTCACAAAAGGAAAGGTAATGATATCCACCATATAATTCAAACCAAATGCGTTCAACTATGCTCAAGTAACATGAAAACCAAGTATAGAAATCAAGAGGCAGTAGCATATGCATCAATATCATAACAAAACCAAACTCAAGTCATACAAGTCCAAACATCAATCAACACTTTCAAAACATGCACCAAAGCAAGCTACAAAAGAAGGACAAAGTTCCAACACTTAAGCATACTCAAACATGATTCAAACATGATCCACAAAGCAAAAATTAATCTCAAAGGACCTCAACCAGGGGTAAACATCATGTCAAAAGCTCATTCAAAGAATCACAAAGGAAACCAATCAATTCAGCATAGCAAATCAACTTGTGTAAAGAGATGTCAAGAGATGATCATGCATAAGTCACTTAAGCACAAATAAGCAAACATGTATCATATGACATTCAAAAATTATGAAATTTAAACTCAAATGATCTAGGTCAGAAGAAAATTACATGCTAAAAGATCTCACAAAAATTCACAAGTTAAGCAACTCAAACAATTAAGCAAAGATCAAGTAAGTACCATGATTCAATATGCAAAAGAGAGGGACCAAAATGCAATATGAAAAAGTTTTAAAAATGAAACAAAAATGTTTTTATGCACTTCAATATGTCATCTAACAAATGCAAAAATATTGAATTGAAAATCATGTATAGATGATGAGAAATAAATTCTACAAGTAGAAGTGTGCACATGTGAGACAATTCAAAAAGAAAATCAATTAAACAATTAATTAAGACACCAAAAATAAAATAAAATAAGAAAATAAAATTGGGAAAAGTTTTATAAAATTCTAAACATGCTTCATGATTTTTTTGGTAATTTTTGGATGCATTAAAATGATTTTAGAAATTAAAATGCAAAACAAATGCAAAGAAAATAAAATAAAAAAGAAATAGAGCCCAGGGGGTGCAATCAGCAACACAATAACGTTAGAAAATAAACATGGGCTTAAAGGAAGGGTGTAAAAAGCAAGGCCCAAAGCCAAAGTCCATTAGCGAAGTCAATGAGGAATACATGGACTCAGTCAAACATTCAGATTCAATATCTACCAATAGATTAATCTCACGCTCATCATCAGTCAATGCAATCAACATAGTAACCAAGATCAATGGACCAGATCAACATGCACACCATAATAAAGTAAACACGCACACATCAAAGCAATCAGAACACCATACAAACCCCACATGATAGGCACATGCCTTTTTTAATGCGTTGTCAAAATAATATCCACATGATTCAATCAACGCATCACAATCAGTCAAATAATCAAATAGTATGCAAGACGAGTGGTCATGATCTGGTGGCACATGATAACACGCATGGGGTAACAAACACGCAAACATTAAATTAAAATTAGAAATAAAAAAAATGTGGCAAGCTGTGGACCAAAGGATCAAGCAAATCAACGGCTAAGATTGTGTCACCTACCTCCAACCCTTGCCGGACGGAAAGAAAAAGACGCTGGAGCCCTATCTCCGGTCGTCTCCTCCAGTGAGCACCAACACCAAACTTTTCCAGAAATGACAAATGAGTATACCATTTTAATCATAAAAACATGAGGATCACAAATATCATGCTCATTTCAACAAACAATCAACATACGAAGCAAATCGAAGGAAAGAAAGTTTAGATCCAAAACTTCAAACTCAAAATACACACAATCTACACGCCCAAAATTCAACCAAAACACATCATCATTCTCAGTGAACCTCATAGATCATTATGCACACTTAAAATTCAAGTTCTAAGAGCATGAAAAGTTCACCAACCTGAGATCTTGAAGAGCTTAAAATACTCCTAGAAAACCAGAGATAAGCTGCAGATCTAGCCTTAGGAACCTCTAATTGCAAAATAAATGCAATTAGAGCTTGAATATGGTCTGGATCTTGAGTTTTGAACTTGAATCCTCTTGAACTGAACTTGGTGAAAACCTTGGTATGAGCTTCAATCAGTGGTTGATTCTTGCTCTACTCTCTTCACTGATCAAGAATATGAAAGAATTTCTCAAGAAAACCTTGTTGAGAGAGAGAATCGAAAGAGAGAAAGTGAGGATTGAAAAATGGATTCTGAGCCAAAATGAATGCATGACCTAATTTTGGAGGCATGAGTTAGCTTATATACTTTCCATTAGTCCACTGATTGTCATTAGCAAGTGATTAAACCTTTGGTTAATGAGATTGGAGTGGTTTTGCAAAAATGCATTTTGTGTTGTACACCCTTGTTCACACGTGCACATCCCATGAAATCAGCATGATTCACCTCCAATTTACTTACTGATCACATTTGAATTGAACTTGGGCCTTGCACTTGCTTGGTTTGTGAGTTTTGAATCAATTTACATTTTTGAACTTTGTGAAAATAATGAGAAATATGGCATGAAATAACTTGATTCAAAAGCCAAACTTGTGCCAAATGAAGTGTACTTTGATGTTGCAATGTGACATGAATCAATAAAACCAATTACAAGTCCATTTGTGCCAAAATGCAAAAGGTGGAAAAAAGTGATATATGGAAAACCTCAAAATGCACCTTGCATTGTTTTGACCATAACTAGAGTTCCACAAATGATATGGAGATGTTCTAGTACTTTTTGGAAATGGGAGAAAAAGATCTTCACCTTTCATGTTGGAGGAAAATTCATTTGGAGCTTCCTTGATGATGAAAAGTCAAGTTGAATGTGGTGGAAAAATTGCCAAAAATAGAAAGTTCTCATTATAGGCCATTTTCCAAATTTAGTAACTTTTGCACAAACTCTTGATTCTTGATGAATGATGTGAAACTTGACCCTTGAAGGCCATATGAGGATGTGAGACCTTGAAAACCATGAAAAGAACCTCAAAATTCCACAGTTGACTTTCTCCTTCTGAACTGTTGACTTTTGCTTATTTCACAAGTAACTGATCCATTGAACATTCTCCCCAAAGAACCAATGACCAAGATTCCATCCATGAACACTTAAGAACATAAGGAATACCATGAGATCAAGTCTTCCCCCAAAAAATCAGAGATAAACTGATTTTAGGTCAAACCCTAATTTGGCACCCTCTGGTTAGGAGGAAATAACACATCCTCCAAATCCAAATTCCTCTGAATATGATGTGTATCCTCTCAAACAATGATGAGATATGCCCTTTGGAGATGATAAAAACTCAAAGAGCTTGCCCATTTGAGGGTCAAATCCCAACTTTTGATTGCCTTGTGTAGGAGATCATGCACTGTCCAATCTTCTTGATGAATTCTCCTCTTCTCATGACTTGTGAGATCAAATGGAGATGATACATGATGTAAGAGATCCTTGAGCTTGTGAGAAACACTTGGTCTTCTTCTTTAGCTTTGGATGATCAACACCTTAGAGGATCACCTGATCACATGCCCTTATGCAAGATGCAAAGCTAAATGCTTGATGTTTTATTTTTCTATGCTTGAATGCAATGCAATGCAATGAAAGCTCATTCTAAAAGATATGAAGAAAAGAGAGGGCAAATTTTGGGGTATTACAGCTGCCCCTATTCAATCACTGTAGACCTGAATGGATGACAGCGATTGCTGTCAGACTTTCAAGGTATGGAGGGATTGAATACCAAAAATAACCCAAAAATTTGCACTCTGCAGGGAAGAAGAAAAGGGATATAAACCCGACCAAACGAACTCTGCTTGAATAAAACTCTGGTGATGAATAATACCACTGGAAATATGTCTTTTACACAATACCAGACGACTACTGGCCTGCCACACTACGGGTGGATCTTAACAACATCTTTTGTACAACGCCAGACGACTACTGGCTTGCCACACTACGGGTGGACCTTAACAATGTCTTTTGTACAACGCCAGACGACTACTTGCTTGCCACACTATGGGTGGACCTTAACAATGTCTTTTGTACAACGCCAGACGACTACTGGCTTGCCACACTACGGGTGGACCTTAACAATGTCTTTTGTACAATGCTAGACGACTACTGGCTTGCCACACTACGGGTGGACCTTAACAATGTCTTTTTTACAACACTAGATGACTACTGGCTTGCCACACTACGGGTGGACTTTAACAATGTCTTTTGTACAATGCCAGACGACTACTGGCTCGCCACACTACGGGTGGACTATCTTTTTGAATGGAGTCAGAAGACTACTGACCTGCCACACTACGGGTGGACTTTTGCCAAGCTACGGTTGGACTTTGCAGCTGAGATACCACACTACGGGTGGACTTTTTCCAATCTACGGTTGGACTTTGCCTTTCTTTGCCACCCTTGGATGGTCTTTCGCCAATCTACAGTTGGACTTAGTTGCGGTCTTTTAAAGGGAGTCAGACGACTACTGACCTGCCACACTACGGGTGGATTTTTGCCAAGCTACGGTTGGACTTTAAGAATTTGCCACCCTTGGATGGACCTTTTGCCAATATACGGTTGGACTTTAAGAATTTGCCACCCTTGGATGGACCTTTTGCCAATCTACGGTTAGACTTTAAGAATTTGCCACCCTTGGATGGACCTTTTGCCAATCTACAGTTGGACTTTAAGAATTTGCCACCCTTGGATGGACCTTTTGCCAATCTACGGTTGGACTTTAAGAATTTGCCACCCTTGGATTGACCTTTTGCCAATCTACGATTGGACTTTAAGAATTCCAAAATTGGATTACTCTCTGCATCCGTGTCACACATCTCTGCTGACTCTGCTGAGGAACAACGATCAATGATTTGATCTCGAAGACTCCTGAAAGGATAATATCTCTGCTGGAGAATGAATGAACAATCCGTCTACTTCGAATTGTCAAGTTTGCCAAAAATAAATTGGACTTTGAAAATATGGGGAAATGATGATTCTGCCAGGAATTACTTCATCTGTTTGGGGATGAATTCTGGTCACAGCAACTCCGCTGGGGATGAGAATTTCATTGCATGACGTCTTGCTAGGGAAGAAAAGTCATTAAAACTCTGCTTGAGGATCTATCAAACCCGAGATCCTTTGCGGGGAGAATCCACCTGCTAACCTGGCTGGGGAAAGCAAGTACTATCACCTTGCTGAGGAATAAACTCTGTTGATCAATAAGCCTCTGTGGGGCGCAATACAATAATTCAGCTGGGGAGTATTGTTGACAAGATTCGATGCTAAGCTCTGCGGGGAATACAATTATCAGAGATACGATCTTGTTGGGACTCAGGGCTACTCTGTCGGGGATATGCAATTCCTGGTTAGAACATGTTCTGTTGCAACATGCTGGGATAGAGTCCTTAGATCTGCTGGGGAACCCAAAGCAACTCCACAGTAGTCTGCTGAGGCATAAGACTGTTGAGCCTAAGATAAATGTCACAATGCCCCATGTTAGGCGAACTTTCCATTTGATGATTCCATTGGGGATAATGATTTTATAACCAACTCTGCTGGAGAAAACCGCCTTAAAGCGTCTCATGCTAGGGAATTCCTTTTGAGAGGATTTTACAGAAGACCAAATGTCCTTAAACTCTACTGGGGATAATAGATCTGGAACATCTCCTGCTAGGGAAAATCAAAATGCCCCATGCTTGGGAAGGTCAACAACTTGCTTCCTGCTCCATGATACAAGACTTACCTGAAGAAACACGTCATAAGAGGATTTTACAGGAGATTAAGCATCTTCAAACTCCTAACGACTTCACTGGGAATTAACCATCAACTTCGGTGTCTGCGAAGCAACTCTACTGGGAATTCGTAACCGTTATCGACACAGAAAAGCTTGTAACTGTTGGGAGTACTGAACGAGAGAATCGACTTAATAAGATACAACGATACCCAGTTGAACTTAATTCATCGATATCGAGATGTCGTGAACGACCGTCGACCGAATAATGGACTCAATCAGTAAACGTTGTGACAAAGGGTGACAAGTGAACCCTTCCCTGAACATGATTGCCCCAGTCTCCTGCGTGGGAATAAGTGATTACCCGTCTTGTGCTTGAAATCATCTGAATCTGTTACCTGCAACAAAAGAAAACACACACATGCCCCGGAATATTGCGTGGTTTGAATCCACCATCTAGGATTATTCAACATTCAAATTAATTTTAAATGTTTTTCTGCGCATGTTATTGTAAAGCCACCATGATTTCAAATGCAATGTTTTATCAAAAATTCGGACGTTTTTGCAAACAAAGCAGTAAAACAAAATAAGAAGCTTTTAACTGAAATTCAATTTATTGATCAAAAAGCCCAGAATAGGCAATTACACCAGGAAGCAATCCCTGGAAATAGGTGATCGCTGAAAATTGAGAAAAGAAACTATCCTAATGGCAATGTCAAAACGGCGTTCCACTGAGTTTCAATTCTGCTATGGCCAATATATCTTCAAGACTCCCCGACCTTGCCTTCTGAGGAATGATCAGACCGATTCCTACCCTTTGGAATGTCAGTTGTTGAAATGGTGATGGAGTACAGATAACTCAGATCGTAGTCGTTCACTTAAATCCCTCTTTTGCGTGGACTGCCCTTTTAGGTTTTTAATCCACCGGGATACCCTTTTTTGCCTGAGTTGTCCTTGCAGATTTTTTTATTATTTATTATCCCTAATTTTTGCCCGAACCTTTTTATTCTATTTTTGTGGTTCGCCGGGATGCCCTTTTTTGCCTGGACTTTTTTATATTTTTTTTATATCCAGCGGGTCTATTCATGCGAAGTATTTTTTTACTACGTCTGAGTTGACAGGGGATGAAAAGTCTTCGCCATCCATGGTTGTAAGCAACAAGGCTCCGCCCGAGAAGACCTTCTTAACCACTAATGGGCCTTCATAGTTGGGAGTCCATTTACCCCTGTGATATGTACTTGGAGGAAGGATCCTTTTGAGTACCACATCTCCCACTTTCTAAACTCGAGGACGCACCTTTTGGTCAAATGCCTGCTTCATCCTCCGTTGGTACAACTGCCCATGACATACAGCTGCCAGTCGTTTCTCCTCAATAAGGCTCAACTGATTAAACTTGGCACGGACCCACTCAGCCTCGTCTAACTTGACATCCATCATGACTCTGAGGGATGGAATCTCCACTTCAACCGGTAGTACTGCCTCCATACCGTATACAAGTGAGAATGGGGTTGCCCCAGTGGATGTGCGTACTGACGTTCGGTACCCATTCAAAGCAAATGGTAACATCTCATGCCAATCTTTGTATATGACCACCATTTTCTGCACAATCTTCTTAATATTCTTGTTGGCCGCCTCCACAACGCCATTCATCTTCGGGCGATACGGAGAAGAATTGTGATGTTCAATTTTGAAGTCCCGGCACAGCTCAGCCATCATTTTGTTGTTCAGATTAGAACCATTATCAGTAATGATTCTCTCGGGCACTCCATAGCGACAAATGATATCCCGTTTCAGGAAACGAGCTACCACCTGCTTAGTGACATTGGCATAAGATGCTCCTTCAACCCATTTAGTGAAATAATCAATGACGACCAAGATGAAGCGATGGCCATTTGAAGCAGTAGGCTCAATCTTTCCGATCATGTCAATGCCCCACATGGCAAAGGGCCAAGGAGAGGACATGACACTCAACGGATTTGGAGGAACGTGCACTTTGTCTGCATAGATCTGGCATTTGTGACACTTACGAGCGTACTTACAACCATCTGACTCCATTGTCAACCAATAATATCCCGATCTCAATAATTTCTTAGCCATTGCATGTCCTCCAGCATGGGTCCCAAAAGAGCCTTCATGTACTTCCTGCATTAACAGGTATGCTTCGTGTCTATCCACGCATCTGAGAAGAACCATATCAAAATTCCGTTTATACACCACGTCATCCTGATTCAAGAAGAAGCTACCAGACAACCTTCTCAATGTCTTCTTATCTTTAGTAGATGCCCCTGGTGGGTACTCTTGCCTTTTCAAGAAACACTTGATATCATGAAACCATGGCTTGTCATCAGACGTTGTATCAACAGCAAACACAAATGCAGGTCTGTCAAGGCGAGACACTTCGATCTTAGGTACATGATTCCATCCTTGCACTTTGATCATGGAAGATAATGTGGCCAAGGCATCAGCAAACTTATTCTCATCTCTAGGAATATGGTACAGCTTCACTGTTGTAAAAAATGTCAGCAATCTCCTCGTATAATCTCTATACGGAACCAAATTTGCTTGGTGCGTGTACCAACTCCCTTTCACCTGATTAATTACCAAAGCTGAATCACAAAAGATATCAAGGGTCTTAATTCATAAATTAATCGCCTCCTCAATCCCCATTATATAAGCTTCATATTCTGCTTCATTGTTGGTGCATCCGAAAGTTATTCGGGCAGTGAAAGGCATATGAACATCTTCCGGCGTGATAAGAACTGCTCCTACTCCGCATCCATTCATATTGACGGCCCCATCAAACATCAAACTCCATTTGGATTCAGGGTCTGGCCCCTCCTCCGGGAGTGGTTCCTCGCAGTCTTTATCTTTGAGAAACATGATGTCCTCATCAGGGAACTCAAATTTCATGGGTTGGTAATCATCAATCGGCTATTGCGCAAGATAGTCCGACAAGATACTTCCTTTGATGGCCTTTTGGGAAGTGTATTGAATATCATACTCTGTCAAAACCATTTGCCACCGTGCAACTCTGCCTGTTAGCGCTGGTTTCTCAAAAATGTATTTGATAGGATCCATTTTGGAAGTCAACAAGGTTGTGTGCCTAATCATATATTGCCTCAATCGCTTAGCGGCCCATGCAAGTGCACAACATGTCTTTTCAAGCATTAAGTACCGGGACTCACAATCATTGAACTTTTTGCTCAGGTAGTAGATAGCATGCTCCTTCCTACCTGTCTCGTCGTGTTAACCGAGAACACAACCCATAGAACCTTCAAGCACTGTCAAATACATTATCAAAGGTCTTCCTGAAACTGGAGGCATAAGAATTGGAGGTTTCTACAAGTATTCTTTTATCTTATCGAATGCCAATTGGAAATCGTCATTCCACCTGACTGTTTGATCTTTTCTTAGCAGTTTAAATATTGGTTCGTATGTGGCTGTTAGGTGAGATATGAACCTTCCAATGTAGTTCAATCTACCTAGAAAACCACGAACCTACTTTTCCGTTCTCGTTTCAGGCATTTCTTGTATTGCTTTCACTTTGGCAGGATCAACCTCAATTCCCTTTTCACTCACAATGAAACCCAGCAGCTTTCCAGAACGCACCCCAAAAGTGCACTTATTTGGATTCAACCTTAAGCGGAACTTTCTCAACCTTTCAAACAGCTTTTTCGAGTTAATCAGATGTTCTTCTTCCATTCTCGACTTGGCAATCATGTCATCCACATAACATTCAATCTCTTTGTGAATCAAGTCGTGAAACAAAGTTACCATTGCCCGCTGATATGTTGCCCCTGCGTTCTTCAACCCAAAAGGCATCACTTTATAACAGTATGTACCCCACGGAGTAATGAACGTGGTCTTCTCCATATCTTCAGGTGCCATCTTAATCTGGTTGTACCCGGAGAAACCGTCCATAAACGAGAACACTGAAAACTGAGTTGTATTGTCGACCAGCACATCAATGTGAGGTAGTGGAAAATCATCTTTCGGGCTAGCTTTATTAAGATCTCGATAATCCACACACATTCTAACCTTTCCGTCTTTCTTTGGTACCAGCACAATGTTGGCAACCCAGGGAGGATAGTGAGTCACTGCAAGAAACCCTGCATCCCATTGTTTCTGAACTTCTTCTTTGATCTTTATGGCCATGTCAGGATGAGTCCGACGAAGTTTCTGCTTGACTGGCGGACATTCTTCTCTCAATGGCAGCCTGTGTACAATAATATCTGTATCCAACCCTGGCATGTCTTGATACGACCAGGCGAAGATATCAACATATTCACATAACATCTCAGTCAAAGCTCTCTTTACATCTGCTTGCAGGTAGGCGCCAATCTTAATCTCTTTCTTAGCATCCTCGGTACCAATATTGATGATCTCTACAGTCTCTTGATGGGGCTGAATAGTCCATTCTTCTTGTTTTAACAATCTGGCCAGTTCCTGAAGGAGTTCACAACCCTTCTCATCCCCTTCTTCGACTTGATAAATCGGTTTGTCAAAGTCATACATAGCCATAGCAAAATCGTTATCAATGGAATCCGGAGGATCAAGTCTTCACGAACGGGTTCATGCTTTATTTTAGAATTTATTTTAAAACAAAAAGAAAAGAAACATTGCCATTTTATTATTTTTGTGCAAAAATAAAAAACAGAAAGACAGAGAACAAAATTTGAGTGCAAAACGTCCTTTATTGATAATTAAAATTGCAAATGCAAACATGGTGGCCCTACAAATGAATCTATACGCCTTGGGCAGAACGCAAGATTTTGACATGCATTATGGTTAGAAAAACAAAGAAAAATTACTCTGTTTGAAGAGTAACCCAGATGACTTCTTCAACAGACCAGTTCTGCAATTGTTGTCTCAGAGCACGTGGGCGTTCCCAGTTGTCCAAGTCACCGTCACTATCAACACCATCTTCTGTAGCTGCGCAAGACTGATCGGTGTAAATAATTCCCCCACTGCTGAAAGTGATGGGTCCACTGTTTTCCGCAACTGAAGTCATAGAGGGATGATAACCAATACCAAATTTGTCATCCTTCATTGGTGTCTCTATCAGCCTGCCCCAGCCTTGGGCATTGCCGGCTCTGACGACCTCGACAGCTTGTTTGTAGGATGAAATGGAGGTACCGGCTCTATCTGGCGTAGAGGAAGACTCAGGCACATTGTCAATATTTACCGCTTCAAACGACTGGCAAAGCATCTCGTGAATTTCCCCGTCCATCTCAACATACTTAAACGTGGACAAATGACTAACAAAGATATCTTCTTCACCACACACTGTAACGACCTGTCCTTCAAACTCGTACTTCAGCTTTTGGTGTAAGGTGGATGTAACAGCCCCGGCCGCATGAATCCAAGGGCGACCTAATAAGCAGCTATACGCAGGCTGTATGTCCATCACGTGGAAAATGGATTTGAACACTTGTGGTCCAATTTGCACAGGCAGTTCCACTTCACCAAACACAGACCTTTTCGTCCCATCAAATGCTCTGACAACCAATTCACTTGGCCTTAATATCAAACCATCAACTTCCAGCTTCATTAGCGCCTTCTTAGGCAAGACATTGAGTGAGAAACCAGTGTCTACCAGCACGTGAGACAACACTGCGCCCTTACACTCCATTGTGATGTGCAAAGCTTTATTGTGGTTTCTTCCCTCAAAAGTCAAATCCCTACTTGTGAAGCCCAAACCATGGCTGACATTAACATTAGAGAATACACCCTCGAGCTGATTAATAGTGATTTCCTGTGGCACATATGCGCTCTTCAACACTTTCAACAAAGCCTCCCGATGCGCGTCAGAACACATCAACAATGACAAAATATAAATCTTCGAAGGGGTCTGATTCAGTTGATCGACAATCTTATAATCGCTTTTCTTTATTATCCTCATGAACTCTTCCACCTCATTGTCAAAAGTAATCTCAGTCCCTGTTTCAGGCACATGCACGCTCTCAACCACCTGTTTTCCTTTAGCTTTTGCAGCGGCCTCAATTTCTTGATCACTGCGCAAAGTTTGGGGAGCAAACAACCTTCCGCTCCGAGTAAAGCCACCTACACCACCCACATTATCAATATTTGAACCGGCTGATGTCCCAACTTCTTGCTTTTTACCTTCATAATACACGTCTGCCCCATAGTGCCATGGGATTACCTTCGTAGTTGTAAACGGAACTGGTCCTGGCACCATGATGGTAACAGGATTGGGTCTTTCTGGCACAACACTTGCTACAGGAACTGTACTAGGAGGTACCTGGATCTCAGCAGGAGTATAATAGATGGTCACAGTTGATACCTCATCAGTTTCTTTCACAACCCTGTCAAACTGTAGACGTCCCTCGTTGATCAAATTCTGCAAACCAACTTTCAACTTATCACAGCCATTCTCTTGACTCATACACTCAGAACAATCTTGGTCATAACCCGGGAACACCTGTCCCTTCAACAGACGATCTTTTACAACCAACAAAGAAGTCTTCACCTGATTGATATCTGCTACCAAGTTCAATCTCCTTCCATCTTCAATAGCATGCACATCTGCCACACCATGATTAGGTATGGGGTTATGGAGAACATTAAGAGGTAGAGAGAAATTGATTGCTTTGGCATCGATCAAGTCTTGCACTTTATGATGAAAAGCCCAACATTTTTCAATGGTATGCTCTTGAGCACCTGAGTGGAACTCGCAGCGAGCGTTAACATCAAAATTAGGAGGCAAGTTGCCAGCGGCAGGAGGTCTCATAGTACGAAGCTCAACTAACTTCAACTTGAGTAACTGTGGTAACAACGCAGAATAAGTCAAAGGGAGAGGGTCAATCTTACGATCCCTCTGCCTAGACCTCTGTTGGAAAGGAGGTTGTTGCTGCTGCTGAACTTGCTGTTGTGGTTGTTGCTATTGAACAGACGGTGCTGGGATTGTCACTGCACCTACCTGATGATAAGCTTGAGAACATCCTCTTCCTCGTCCTTTATACACAACATTTGTATCACCTTCTCTTCTTTTCTGACCACTAGCAAATGGTTTCTTCGTTCCAGAAGAGCCAGCCCCACTTACATCTTGAATCTTTCCAAGCTTCAATAGACTTTCGATCCTTTCACCCGCAATCACAATATCAGCAAATTCGGTTGATGGACAAGCAACCAATCTTTCAAGAAATGCCCCTTGCAGGGTGCCCATAAACATATCTGCCATTTCTCTATCCAGCAAAGGAGGTTGAACCTGTGCATCCATCTCTCTCCACCTTTGAGCATATTCCTTGAAACTTTCCTTAGCATTCTGTGACAACCCCTGCAATTGAGTGCGATTGGGCGCTATATCAATATTGTACTGGTATAATTTTAGGAATGCTTCTGCCAGATCCTTCCAACTTCTCACAGCAGCTCTGTTCAATTTCATATACCAGGTCAAAGAAGCTCTAGCCAGACTGTCTTGAAAGTAATGCATCCATAACTTCTCATCATCTGTATGGGCTGAGATCCTCCCAAAATAAGCTTGGATATGTGTCTGGGACACGTATTGCCATGATATTTGTCAAAAGTGGGCGGCTTGAATTTTGGAGGAATCCTGACCCCTGGTACCAATCCCAGACTAGTAACATCAATACCCATAGAATTCTTGCATTCCATAGCCCGTATCTTTTCAGCCAACTCATTGTACCTTTTATCATTAGGAGTACCCATCTCAGCATCCAACAGAGTAAATTGGTCTTCTTGAGCATCTTCCTGAATACCACCAACATTTCTGCCATTTCGATTACCCAAATTACCACCAAGAGGAGGATTGCCAATAGGAGGAGGAGTGCCATGAGTCTGTGAATTGTCATTCTGATTACCTCCAGGCGTGGCCTCTGGACGCTCGACCAGAAGCCTCAATCTTTCTTGAATTTGTGCCATACCAGTCATGAGAGTCATGGACTGATCCATTCGTGCCCTCATTTCAGCCAAATCACTCTGCATTTGATCCATTATCCTTGCTTGATTTCTTCGAGTTGAGTATCGGTGAATATGATTCTCAGCTATAGTGTCTGAAACCAAATAAAGTTTAGAGATCTCCTGCAACAAGTACCTATTATGCAAAAATGCTTATGATTATGAGGATGCAAATGCAAAATGCAAACAATCATATTTAAACATTTACAGGCTGAACCTGCTTTGATTCCAGCTTTGAAATCAGGCAAGGGATCGGACACAACATCAGAAAATAAATCCGAATCCAGAAATACTGCAGAATCAATCAAAAGATAACCCCTTTCAAACAACTGAGAGCTATTGAGACAAATGTTACAATATCATAGCATAAGAAGTCATACAAATAGGTTCAATACAATCAAAAGTGACTCCATCAACAATCTTAATGGTAACCACAGTAAAACAAGCAACAGAATTACTACAAGTCAATTCCAAGTAAACCGGTCTCAATCTCCTCAAGAAGGTTCACAGTATCTGGATGAGTAGGTCTTTCTAGCAAACCCTTGATCAACCTGTTTCTCTTCTCGACATCCTGATTCAGCCTAGCAATCTGCTCTTCAACACCGTTGCCTTCGTGCTTTGACTTCTTGATTCCCTCTTGCAGTTTGAGCTCTTCAATTTCTTTCTGTGCTTCTTTCCACTTGGCAAAGTAACGATCTTTCCTTGCTTTCACTACCTGAAGCTCTTCTTTCAGCTCTTCATTCTCAATCTTGGCCTCCTTCCACATATCTTGATATGTGGCAAGCTTGTCTTCTGCTTTAGTCAAAAGCTTCTTGTTTTTCCTCTTAGCTTTGACTGACGATTCAGTAGCCATACTGACCTTTTTGAAGTGTTGATCCTTGTAAGCAAAATCCTTCTCTTTTTTCTCTAGATGTGTAGTCATGTCTTGAACTTTCCATTTCAACTCCAAGTTGTCCTGTAGAGCACTATGTAGTTGACTACTCATGTTAGAGTTTTCCACCCTCAGATCAGATACCAACTTATGCTGCTTGTTGAATTCTTCGAATGGTATAGTGAGTCTCTCCTCCACAATCTCTGGATATACGGGAGGCGCCCGATCAAAAGGAAAATAGAACTCTTCTACACTCTTCTTCACCCATTCAACATATGGAGCGAAAGCTTGATTATTGGGCTTACCCAAAACAGTTTTACCTATCTTTTGTCTGCTGAGCCAAGCTTGAGAAGCTTCTTGTGCAATAGCCATACCATCAGTCATATGAAAATATAATGATTCTTCCAAATCTTTTCCAGCTGGAGGATCTTTTAGAGCGTATGCAAACTGCCTGATAGCCAAAGACGGGTTTTAGTTAATACCTCCTTTTCTTCCGACCAAGGGTACATTAGGATACTTGCCACAACTATGCAAAATATCAGTCCCCACTAATCCTTTGTCCACCCAAAGAACATGTTAAGCAGCTAAGCCCATCAGATGCTTACTCCACTCTAAAGAAGTCTTTAAATCAATAAAAGCACCAGATTGGGGCAAACGTTTGGCAAACCACTTGTAAAAGAGAGATACGCAACAACAAACCACCCCACCTCGTCTTTTCTCATTCCTGTTGTATAGGGCGTAGTGGAGATCACCTAACAAAGTCGGCACCGGATTCTGAGCTGTAAATATCTGAATAGCATCCGTATCGACGAAATCAGATTCATTAGGGAATAACACAATGCCATATATACACAGAGCCAATATTGCATTGAAAGCCATCCACCTCTTTTCCTTTGCTTCTTCTTGAGCCCTCTTCACTAAGTACTCCAAGTGATAGCCTCGGGATTTTCCCTTCTTAGAAAAGTCATCCTCCACTGTAGATCTGCTCAAAGAAAGGGCCTCAGCCACTACTTGGAAATCACAATCTCCTCGGGAACCGCAGAAAGGAACACCTTCTTTGATAGCAATCCTCAAAATGTTGGAGTACTCCTCCAGGGTAGGAACCAACACATAATCTGGCATCACAAAGCACCTCAAGGAAGGATCATAAAACTGCATCAAGGTGTGTAGCCCACTGTATTCATATTCACTGAGACTCCGAACCAGGAATAAAATCCAACCATACTTCTCTTCAAAGGCTCCTAAAACTTCTGGACCAGCTATACTCTACAAACTGTTCAACGGGCCAAGAGTGATCTTCGGGAACTTGTAGACGATGATGTGCTTCTTACCCCTCTTAGTGTCCATCCCTACGAATGCCCTCTGACTGGAATCAAAGACTAGATACTACCTAAAAATGCACAAACATGAATGTCAGAAAAAATGGAATGCAATGCAGAGCATGTGATCAAGGTGTCCACACAAACTGGCTGCACTGCGCTGACTGAACAAATCAAGGCTCTGTACCAAAACTCAGAACAACAACCACCATAGTGACAAAACCAGAAAACCAGGTGGGTTGAAGGTCACGGTTACCTGCAAACCTGCAAACACCCATCCCTCTCACATGTGGGTACTAAGATCCTCAATATCCCGGGCTCTCAGGTCGAGAAATGATGATACGTTCACCATTTCTGGTTTGGCATCATCATCAATCTAGGAGGCCTCAACTGATTCACAAAAACGAAAGATCCTCAGCTTCAGAGGTTTGAGAAGCAATAGCACATTCAGCCCAAAGGATACAATGCTATCACCAATCAAAGAGGTCGTCCGCTGATTCACTTCAAAAGGAAATCCTATAGCAAGTTCCCAGCATTGGGTCCTCGGATCGAGAATGTGCAATGGATTTGCCACAGAACGTGGTCTGCCACCGTCACATCTCGGGAGGAGTGCTGTTACTCAGTCCTCGGGAATGGTCATCAGAGTTGACAATTCTTCCAGAGAATAACTACTGACCTGTATCAACATACAGTAGCAGATAGCTCCGGATAGAACCCCGTCTGATTGTAGGGATCTTAATCACCCGCACGTGGCCAACACCACGGGAGCGTCACGCCTGCCTACGCTAAAACCTATGTGTATGCTCGAGCCTGGGTATTGGGCTCATCTCTCAAAACCTCCCAACCTGCCAAACAGAAAAACAGCACAGCGAAGCACAGTCCAGCATAACAATGCAATGCAGTAAAATGCTATAAAAATGTAAAGCGGTAAAGCAAAAATACAGTAAACTGCAATACAGTAAAAACAGTAAACAGCAAAACACAGCACCAGCATAAACACCCAATAAAGAAAACAAACAAGCGCTAGGATTGACTCACTAAGGAAACCAGAGATCCCCAGCTGAGTCGCCAGCTGTCGCTCCCCGGGATTTTCATCCTAGTACAAACGCGAAAGTGGCACCGAAACAAAGTCGCCAACAATGTGTATTTATCCCAAGAGAGGGAAAGGAAACACTGCATAAACCTGAAGGAAGGAAAGAGCATGGTCTTGCGACCAAGAGAACTGGGTTCGGGAGTCGGTTACGTGAAGGGAAGGTATTAGCACCCCCACGCATCCATCGTACCCGATGGGATCCACGCTTGCTGCTTCAATCAAAGGGTGGCGTCGTTTGGAGCTCCCCTGCTACTGAAAGGGAAAGGAACAGGAAAAAGGAAAAAGGAAAGGATAGAGAAAACAAGGAACAAATGTAGGGAAAATAAAAGAAGTGCTCGAATGAGCCCTACCCCACTGCCTACGTATCTCATCGGGAACATGAGAATCAGAGCGACGTAGTTCCCCTCACAAGGGACACTTTGTTTGTTTTTTTAGGGAACGGCTAACGTTCTAGCTCAGGTGTTACAGGCTCGCTGGTCCGTGTGCGTTACCATCTTGCAAGAGAACGAGTAGGAGCACGTTCATACGTTGAGAGTGAGTGAGATGAGAAAAGAATTCCCGAAGGAAAGACGTTATTGTTGGTTTGAAGTTTTTTAAGCAAGAAGTGTTTTTTACAGTTATTTGTAACTTGCATTGAACCAAAGTCTTAAATACAGGAACGAATACTTCGCGCATCGTCCCCAACAGGACGTACACTAGGTATCCTAGAAGAATGAGAGAAAGCCCCTCGTTCCCCACTTCCCACATAGAAGGCTCAAGCGTAATACACGTTAACCTTTATTAAGTGTTTTTTACTTTTATTTTGAGATGAGAAGAGAGAAAACCCGAAGGAAACTCTAAAGGGAAACTAAGAGTCCTAATGTTATCATGCATGGATGTCCTATGGTTAGTGAGGTTTAGGAGAAAAGACTACCTAAAACCTAATGCTAATCCTACTCCAAGCTTAATCAAAAATTAAGTTGGACTAGGTAGCTCTAAAGGGAAAGAATCCAAGACTTGAACAAGTCTTGAGATTCTTGGGATGAGAAAGAGTGAAAGAGAAGAAAAGGGAAGAAGAAGAAGGAAGATGAGATACAATAAGTGGCAGCAAGCACATCATATCATAAATTTCCAACTCAAGTCATCAAGCATGTTTCAAAGATCAATGCAAAACAATTCAAGTAAGCATGCAAAGATAAACATGAAAGAATGCAAGCATACTTGTATGAAATGCACAATTAAGCATACATGGAATTCATATCAAAATGAAATGAGAAAGGCAAGATGAAGATGAAGGTAAGTCAGAATCAAGATCATATTATCATCAACAATTCATGTGTGCAAAAGTGATTCAAAACATGAAGCATTATGATCCAAAGAAGTTCACAAAAGGAAAGGTAATGATATCCACCATACAATTCAAACCAAATGCGTTCAACTATGCTCAAGTAACATGAAAACCAAGTATAGAACTCAAGAGGAAGTAGCATATGCATCAATATCATATCAAAACCAAACTCAAGTCATACAAGTCCAAACATCAATCAACACTTTCAAAACATGCACCAAAGCAAACTACAAAAAAGGACAAAGTTCCAACACTTAAGCATACTCAAACATGATTCAAACATGATCCACAAAGCAAAAATTAATCTCAAAGGACCTCAACCAGGGGTAAACATCATGTAAAAATCTCATTCAAAGAATCACAAAGGAAACCAATCAATTAAGCATAGCAAATCAACTTGTGTAAAGAGATGTCAAGAGATGATCATGCATAAGTCACTTAAGCACAAATAAGCAAACATGTATCATATGACATTCAAAAATTGTGAAATTTAAACTTAAATGATCTAGGTCAGAAGACAATCACATGCTAAAAGATCTCACAAAAATTCACAAGTTAAGCAACTCAAATAATTAAGCAAAGATCAAGTAAGCACCATGATTCAATATGCAAAAGAGAGGGACCAAAATGCAATATGAAAAAGTTTTAAAAATGAAATAAAAATTTTTTTATGCACTTCAATATGTCATCTAACAAATGCAAAAAGAATGAATTGAAAATCATGTATAGATGATGAGAAATAAATTCTACAAGTAGAAGTGTGCACATGTGAGACAATTCAAAAAGAAAATCAATTAAACAATTAATTAAGACACCAAAAATAAAATAAAATTGGGAAAAGTTTTATAAAATGCTAAACATGCTTCATGATTTTTTTGGTAATTTTTGGATGAATTAAAATGATTTTAGAAATTAAAATGCAAAACAAATGCAAAGAAAATAAAATAAAAAAGAAATAGAGCCCAGGGGGTGCAATCAGCAACACAATCTCGTTAGAAAATAAACATGGGCTTAAAGGAAGGGTGCAAAAAGCAAGGCCCAAGGCCAAAGTCCACTAGCGAAGTCAATGAGGAATACATGGACTCAGTCAAACATTCAGATTCAATATCAACCAATAGATTAATCTCACGCTCATCATCAGTCAATGCAATCAACATAGTAGCCAAGATAAATGGACCAGATCAACGTGCACACCATAATCAAGTAAACACGCACACATCAAAGCAATCAGAACACCATACAAACCCAACATGATAGGCACATGCCTTTTTTAATGCGTTGTCAAAATAATATCCACATGATTCAATCAACGCATCACAATCAGTCAAATAATCAAATAGTATGCAAGATGAGTGGTCATGATCTGGTGGCACATGATAACACGCATGGGGTAACAAACACGCAAACGTTAAATTAAAATCAGAAATTAAAAAAACGTGGCAAGCTGTGGACCAATGGATCAAGCAAATCAACGGCTAAGATTGTGTCACCTACCTCCAACCCTTGCCGGACGGAAAAAAAACCAGACGCCGGAGCCCTAGCTCCGGTCGTCTCCACCAGTGAGCACCAACACCAAACTTTTCCAGAAATGACAAATGAGTATACCATTTTAATCAGAAAAACATGAGGATCACAAATATCATGCTCATTTCAACAAACAATCAACATACGAAGCAAATCGAAGGAAAGAAAGTTTAGATCCAAAACTTCAAACTCAAAATACACACAATCTACACGTCCAAAATTCAAACAAAACACATCATCATGCTCAGTGAACCTCATAGATCATTATGCACACTTAAAATTCAAGTTCTAAGAGCATGAAAAGTTCACCAACCTGAGATCTTGAAGAGCTTAAAATACTCCTAGAAAACCAAAGATAAGCTGCAGATCTAGCCTTAGGAACCTCTAATTGCAAAATAAATGCAATTAGAGCTTGAATATGGTCTGGATCTTGAGTTTTGAACTTGAATCCTCTTGAACTGAACTTGGTGAAAACCTTGGTATGAGCTTCAATCAGTGGTTGATTCTTGCTTTACTCTCTTCACTGATCAAGAATATGAAAGAATTTCTCAAGAAAACCTTGTGGAGAGAGAGAATCGAAAGAGAGAAAGTGAGGAGTGAAACATGGATTCTGAGCCAAAATGAATGCATGACCTAATTTTGGAGGCATGAGTTAGCTTATATACTCTCCATTAGTCCACTGATTGTCATTAGCAAGTGATTAAACCTTTGGTTAATGAGATTGGAGTGGTTTTGCAAAAATGCATTTTGTGTTGTACACCCTTGTTCACACGTGCACATCCCATGAAATCAGCATGATTCACCTCCAATTTACTTACTGATCACATTTGAATTGAACTTGGGCCTTGCACTTGCTTGGTTTGTGAGTTTTGAATCAATTTGCATTTTTGAACTTTGTGAAAATAATGAGAAATATGGCATGAAATAACTTGATTCAAAAGCCAAACTTGTGCCAAATGAAGTGTACTTTGATGTTGCAATGTGACATGAACCAATAAAACCAATTACAAGTCCATTTGTGCCAAAATGCAAAAGGTGGAAAAAAGTGATATATGGAAAACCTCAAAATGCACCTTGCATTGTTTTGACCATAACTAGAGTTCCACAAATGATATGGAGATGTTCTAGTACTTTTTGGAAATGGGAGAAAAAGATATTCAACTTTCATGTTGGAAGAAAATTCATTTGGAGCTTCCTTGATGATGAAAAGCCAAGTTGAATGTGGTGGAAAAATTGCCAAAAATGGAAAGTTCTCATTATAGGTCATTTTCCAAATTTATTAACTTTTGCACAAACTCTTGATTCTTGATGAATGATGTGAAACTTGACCCTTTAAGAACATATGAGTATGTGAGACCTTGAAAACCATGAAAAGAACCTCAAAATTCCACAGTTGACTTTCTCCTTCTGAACTGTTGACTTTTGCTTATTTCACAAGTAACTGATCCATTGAACATTCTCCCCAAAGAACCAATGACCAAGATTCCATCCATGAACACTTAAGAACATAAGGAATACCATGAGATCAAGTCTTGCCCCAAAAAATCAGATATAAACTGATTTTAGGTCAAACCCTAATTTGGCACCCTCTGGTTAGGAGGAAATAACACATCCTCAAAATCCAAATTCCTCTGAATATGATGTGTATCCTCTCAAACAATGATGAAATATGCCCTTTGGAGGTGATAAAAACTCAAAGAGGTTGCCCATTTGAGGGTCAAATCCCAACTTTTGATTGCATTGTGTAGGAGATCATGCACTGTCCAATCTTCTTGATGAATTATCCTCTTTCCATGACTTGTGAGATCAAATGGAGATGATACATGATGTAAGAGATCCTTGAGCTTGTGAGAAACACTTGGTCTTCTTCTTTAGCTTTGGATGATCAACACCTTAGAGGATCACCTGATCACATGCCCTTATGCAATATGCAAAGCTAAATGCTTGATGTTTTATTTTTCTATGCTTGAATGCAATGCAATGCAATGAAAGCTCATGCTAAAAGATATGAAGAAAAGAGAGGGAAAATTTTGGGGTATTACACCAGCCTCCTCTTGGGCTTTGTACAATGATTCTTCCCAGCGGAGCTATCCTTTTCAGACTCTCTTTTTGAGTCAATCACCTTTTCGGACTCTCTTGTTGAGTCAATCACGTTTTCAGCACTCTCTTGTTGAGTCAACCCTTTTTTAGCCTCAATCTTGGGCTTTGTACAAGACAGATAAAACCATTTTCTTGTTAAGACAATCTTTTTCAGCCTCCTCTTAGGCTTTGTATAATGATTTCCCCTGGCAGAAGTATAGCCTCCTCTTAGGCTTTGTATAATGATTTCTCCAGCTTGTTCAGCCACAATCTTGGGCTTTGTACAGGACAGATAAAAGCACTCTCTTGTTTAGTCAAACCCTTTCAGCCTCAATCTTGGACTTTGTACAAGACACCATATAAATTTCCCTAAGCAGAGTCAATCCTCTCTTTCATCCTTAATCTTGGGCTTTGTACAAGACATATAATACTCTTCAGCGAAATTAAACTCATTTCAGCCTCAATCTTGGGCTTTGTACAAGACACCTAAAATATCCTCAGCCGAGTCAGTAAAGTCTCATTTTAGCCTCAATCTTGGACTTTGTACAAGACAGATAAAGAATTATTTCCCACATAGTCAGTCTTCTTTTCAGCCTCAATCTTGGGCTTTGTCCAAGACACATACAAACCCTCCCCGACGGAGTCAAAATTTTCTTTTAGCCTCAATCTTGGGCTTTGTACAAGACAGACAGAACATTTTCCCCGGAATAGTCAAACTTTTAGCCTCCTCTTGGGCTTTGTATAATGATATCCCCAAAGAGTCAGTCTCTTTTAGCCTCAATCTTGGGCTTTGTACAAGACATATATAAACACTCTCTTGTTGAGCCAGTCATTCCCAGCCTCCTCTTAGGCTTTGTATAAGGACTTCCCCAGTGGAGTCAATCAACCTCTTAGCTTCAACCTTGGGCTTTAATCAAGGCACACAAAAATCAACATCCCCTCAGAGAAAATCAAAATCTCTCTGTAGAAAGTCATTTCTCTGTTTATCACTTATCAAAACAGAAAAATCAAAATAAACCTTAATTCCAGATAACTGCTGTAAGTGGCACACTTGTTGATTCAAATATACAAGTTGTCGTCCATCTCTTGTACTGGTAAAACTCTCTTCCATCTAATTGTTGTAAGCGGCAAGCCTCTGGATTATTTACATCCACACCACTGTCCCTCTATTAGCATGAGAAATTCCTAAGGAAAAATGGCATTGCTCAGCACTAAGTTAAAGTTTTCTCCTTTAGGATAAATCCCCTATAAAGGAAATTATGGCATTGCTGCAATCATATATCCCAGGTAAAGTAATTCTCCTTTATAAACAGTCACCCAACAGTTGTGATAAATGTAACACCCCGATTTAATTTAATTAATTTTCTTGATTAAATTGAATATTGTTGTATGTGTTGTGTATTGGTGTGTTTTGGATTGAGGTTGGGTTACCCTTAGGAAGGGGTAGTGCCCTTAGAAGTATTTGAGAATAAGGTATCAGAGGGAATGATTAGTGGCTATTATTATTATTTTAAATTATTGAGGAATATTTTTGTTATTATTCAAGTGGTGAAATAATAATAATAATGTTTAAATAATAATAATAATATTTAGATAACAATAATAATATAAATAGGAAAGGGATGAGAAGCGGATGGGTTTTTGGTACGTGTTTTGAAAAAGAGAAAGAAAGAGCAGAGCTAGATCAGAGATCCATTGTTGAAGGAATTCAAGAATCCTAAGGTAAGGGCGGGACTATCTAATCTCTTAGGGACTGCATGTTGTTTGTATGAGGGTAGGAAGATATTAGGATCGTCCCTGTTCTGTGTTTTGGAAATTTGGGAATTGAGATCGTTAGGTCAGAGGGTCTGATAAGAGGGAAAACATGAAAATTGATCAATTGAGTCATGATTTGGTGTTTCTAAATGTGTATATGAATAACTGTGATTATATGTGCATGATTGGGTTGTTTGGGGACAAAATTTGGGAGAAATTGGGTCTGGAATGGTGCGATCATCGCTACTGTAGAAGTGCAGGTTCGCGATGTTCACAAAGCGAATGAATGATTCGCTGGGCAAAGGTTCGCCCCAGATTCACTAGGCGAATCTCCTGGCGAAGTCCCGATTCGCTGGGCAAATGGGTAGCAAGTGAAGAAGGAAAAGTGGAACTCTCGGGTTTTTGTATGGAAGGGAGGCCTTCGCTGGAAAGCTCGCTAAGCGAACCTCTAGCGAGGTGTTCACTGGCCAGTTCGCTAAGCGAACCTCTAGTGAACGAGGATTCGTGACGAATCCAAGGCAAATAGTGGCAGTAGCGAATTTTCTACTTCACGGGCTGAATTGTTCCGAAACTTCGGAAATGCATAACTATTAGTCCGTAAGTCCATTTTAGTCACCGTTCGAAGCGTTGGGAAGCTGGTTTCACCTAATTTTCTTTAAAACTAATTTCAAAACCAGGATCCCAGCCCTTCGATGTATTGATTAGATTTTGTGTATGCTGTTGTGGTGTGGTAAGTGGAGATGATGGATTCGTCGATGTGTATGCATGATATATTTGTATATTGCTGTTGTGACAAGTATAAACTGCTGTTGCATCCTTGTATTATGATGTATTGACATGTTGATTGTCATACGCATTTGATTGTTGTCGTATTTGTTGTGGTATGATGTTGTGGTGTGTTGTCGTTGCATGCATGACATGTTGCATAATTGTGGGATAATTCGTGTGCCCATGTGGGGTGTGAGCGTCTTATCTGGATTCTTTAAAATAGAATCGTTGTTGTGGTAATCGTGTGCTCATATGGGGTGTGAGCGATTACGGGTGATCGTGTGCCCATGCGGGGTGTGAGCGACTATTATGATGTCTCGACGGGGATTGTGACCATGAAACAGGGGTCGATTGGTACCACATACATTGAGTCATGTCGTGGGTCTCATTGCATTGCATTATGCGTGTAGATCATCTGTGGTGTGATAAATGCAGTTGTGTTGATGTGTGTTGATAAGGTGGATTCTGTATGTTTTTATGCTTTCATACTTATGCTATGCATTCTTTATATTGATTTGAGAATCTCACCCCTTCTGTTTGAATGTTACCTCTACGTGGGTAACATGCAGATAAGCAGGAGTAGTTCGCGGGTGGAGTAGTGAAGACGAGGTCTTTTGGTGTGGGTTATCGAGTCGCATATGCTCTATTTTGTAACACCGGGGGTGTCCAAACGCTAGAGTCTTTTGAATTCCATTATATGTTATTACTATTTTAATTAAGAATGTTATGTGTGACTAAACATGTTTCTACTTGCGTTGACTTTTCCGCTGTGCGTGAATGTTAAAATGTTATGTTTAATTTATAATATTACAGTATTGTGCATGATAAATTAAGTAGTAGAAGTAGCATCCTGAATCCATGTATTTTGTTTTGCTCTGATAAATTATGTCTAAATTGTCGCGGGGGTTTAGGGTGTTACAAAGTGGTATCAGAGCCTGGTTGGTCCGTCTGACCAAGTTGTCGAGCCGTTGTCGTGTGTTAGTTGTTAGTGTTAGTGTCGGTTCCTTAACCATTATGTTCTGTTGTTGGTGTGTGACAGATTTAGAATGGCTGGAAGGAACGATGTTTCTCTTGCTACTGCTTTGCAAGCTATGGCTCAAGCAGTACAGAACCCGCCACATGCTAACGAGAATGATGAGTTTTGGAAGAACAAACCGCCTACTTTCAAAGGGAGATATGATCCGGATGGAGCACAGGCTTGGCTCAAGGAGATTGAGAGAATCTTCCGGGTTATGGAGTGTCCTGAAGCACAGAAGGTGCAGTTAGGTACTCATATGCTGGCTGAGGAGGCTGATGATTGGTGGGTTAGTACTCGTCAAGTGTTGGGAGCAGCAGGTGAGGCAATTACTTGGGTTGTGTTCAGTAGAGAGTTCTTAAGGAAGTATTTTCCTGAGGATGTCAGAGGAAAGAAAGTGATTGAGTTTTTCAACCTGAAGCAGGGTAACATGACGGTTACATAATATGCTGCTAAATTCTCAGATCTGGCTAAGTTTTATCCTCACTATAGTGCGGCAACTGCTGAGTTCTCGAAGTGTGTCAAGTTTGAGAATGGTTTAAGGCCTGAGATCAAATAGGCAATTGGGTATCAGTGGATCAGAAGATTTCCTGCTCTAGTGGATTGTTGTAGGATATTTGAGAAAGATAGCAAGGCTCGATCGGCTCATTATAAAGGGTTGGCCGAGAGAAGAGGAAAACAACCGGTGAATCGTGGAAAGCCTTATGCAGCTCCAGCTGAGAAAGGTAAACAGAAACATGCTGATGGCAAGAAGCCAAGTGGGGGAGGTGCCTCTACTCCTCTTAAGTGTTATAGGTGTGGTAAGTTGGGACATCGTGTTAGTGAGTGCACGAGCGATGTGAAGAAGTGCTTCAAGTGTGGACAGGCAGGACATCTGATTGCTGACTGTAAAGCTAATGTGGTTACTTGCTACAATTATGGGGAACAGGGCCATATTAGTACTCGTTGTCAGAAACCAAAGCAAGCTTCGACCGGAGGGAAAGTGTTCGCTTTGACAGGGACTCAGACTTCTAGTGAGGATAGGTTGATCAGAGGTACATGTTATATTAATAATACGCCTTTGATTGATATTATTGATACTGGTGCTACTCACTCCTTTATTGCTGCTGATTGTGTAAGAAGGCTAGGTCTTGTTGTTTCTCCTATGAAGGGAGAGATGGTTATTGAAACTCCTGCTAAGGGATCACTGACTACTTCTTTAGTCTGTATGAATTGTCCATTATCAATCTATGGTAAGGACTTTGGTGTGGATCTGATTTGTTTACCGTTGGGAGGTCTCGACGTGATTTTGGGTATGAACTGGTTGAAGTTCAATCATGTTCATATTAACTGTTTTAAAAAGTCGGTTCGATTTCTTACTCCTGAGGAAGAGGGAGAAGATGGTTTTATGTCTGCTAGAGAGTTGAAAGAGCTCTTAGAAGAAGAAACTCAGGTGCTTGCATTGTTTGCATCCTTGTCAGTGGAGAGTAAGTCAGTGATTAATGAATTGCAAGTGGTGCGTGAATTTCCTGAAGTGTTTCCAGATGACATTGCTGATGTGCCACCAGAGAGAGAAGTAGAATTTACTATTGATCTTGTCCCTGGTACCAGACCTATTTCTATGGCACCATACAGGATGTTGGCGTCAGAATTGTCAAAGCTGAAAAAGCAACTGGAAGACTTATTAGAGAAGAAATTTGTGAGACCAAGTGTGTCGCCTTGGGGAGCTCCAGTATTGTTAGTAAAGAAAAATGATGGTAGTATGAGGTTGTGTATTGATTACATACAGTTGAATAAAGTGACGATTAAAAATAAGTATCCGCTTCCAAGAATAGATGACTTGATGGATCAGTTAGTGGGTGCCCATGTGTTTAGCAAGATTGAGTTAAGGTCGGGTTATCATCAGATACGAGTAAGAGACGAAGATATTCAGAAGACGGCTTTCAGAAATCGATATGGACATTATGAGTATGTGGTGATGCCATTCGGAGTTACTAATGAGCCTGGTGTATTCATGGAACATATGAATCGTATCTTTCATGAGTATTTGGATCAGTTCGTAGTTGTCTTTATTGACGATATTCTAATCTATTCTAAGTCAGAAGAGGAACATGGTGAACATTTGCGGATTGTGTTGCAAGTATTGAAAGAGAAGAAGCTCTACGCTAAGTTGTCTAAGTGTGAATTCTGGTTGAAAGAGGTAAGTTTTCTTGGTCATGTTATTTCTGGTGATGGTATTGCTATGGATCCGTCCAAGGTAGACGCCGTTCTACAATGGGAGACTCCGAAGTCGGTGACCGAGATTAGAAGTTTCTTGGGTTTGGCTGGTTATTACCGAAGATTTATTGAAGGGTTTTCGAAGTTAGCACTTCCTTTGACTCAGTTGGCGTGCAAGGGTAAAGCATTTATGTGGGATGTTCATTGTGAGAAAAGTTTCATTGAGCTGAAGAAGAGGTTGACTACCGCTCCAGTGTTGGTTCTACCTGAACCGAATGAACCGTTTGTAGTGTATTGCGATGCTTCTTTGTTGGGATTGGGAGGTGTGTTAATGCAGGATGGTAAGGTTGTGGCTTATGCTTCACAATAGTTGAGGGTACATGAGAGGAATTATCCGACTCATGTTTTGGAGTTAGCTGCAGTGGTATTTGTATTGAAGATTTGGAGGCATTATCTCTATGGTTCCAGATTTGAAGTGTATAGTGATCATAAGAGCTTGAGGTATTTGTTTGATCAGAAAGAATTGAATATGAGGCAAAGAAGATGGTTAGAATTCTTAAAGGATTATGATTTTGGCTTGAACTATCATCCCGGTAAAGCTAATGTCGTGGCTGATGCTCTGAGTAAAAAATATTTGCATGTGTCTGCTATGATGGTTAAAGAGTTGGAATTGATTGAACAGTTTAGAGATATGAGTTTGGTTTGCGAACAGATGCCGTACAATGTGTTGTTGGGTATGCTGACGATCAACAATGAATTTCTTAATAATATCAAAGAAATTCAGAAGTTGGATGTGAAACTAGTAGATTTGATGATTGAAGATAACCAAGCAGCAGGTAATGAGTACAGGGTGGATGAACAAGGTGTGTTGAGATACCGTGACAGGATTTACATTTCTGACAATCCTGAGTTGAAAAGAATGATTTTAGAAGAAGGTCACCGGAGTAGTTTGAGTATCCATCCAGGAGCTACGAAGATGTATCAAGACTTGAAGAAGATATTGTGGTGGCCTGGATTGAAGCGTGACGTGGCTCAGTTTGTGTATGCTTGTTTGACTTGTCAGAAGTCGAAGGTGGAACATTAGAAACCTGCTGGTATGATGCAACCGTTAGATATTCCAGAGTGGAAGTGGGATAGTATTTCTATGGATTTTGTGACAGGGTTTCCTAATACACCGAGGGGACATGATTCCAGTTGGGTAGTAGTGGATAGACTGACGAAGTCGGCACATTTCATTCCAATTAATATCAGTTTTCCTTTGTAGAAGTTGGCAGAGATATATATTCAGGTGATTGTGAAGTTTCATGGGATTCCGCTGAGTATTGTGCCAGATCGAGATCCAAGGTTCACTTCCAGATTTTGGGAGAGTTTGCAAGAAGCTTTGGGATCGAAGCTGAGATTGAGTTCGGCCTATCATCCGCGGACGGATGGGCAGACGGAGAGAACTATACAATCTTTGGAAGATTTGTTAAGGGCTTGTGTGCTTGAACAATGAGGTGCTTGGGATAGTCATTTGTCGTTGATTGAGTTCACTTATAATCACAGTTATCATTCCAGTATTGGGATGGCGCCTTTTGAAGCGTTGTATGGTCGAAGATGTCGGACGCCTTTATGTTGGCACGAATCTGGTGAAAGTGTAGTGCTTGGACCTGAGATTGTTCAGCAAACTACCGAAACGGTGAAGTCGATTTGGGAAAAGATGAAAGCTTCGCAGAGTAGGCAGAAGAGTTACCATGATAAGAGAAGGAAAGATCTCAAGTTTCAAGAAGGAGACCATGTGTTCTTGAGAGTCACTCCAGTGACCGGTGTTGGTCGTGCGTTGACGTCGAGGAAGCTCACTCCTCGGTTTATTGGTCCATATCAGATATCTGCAAGAATCGGACATGTTGCCTACAGAGTGGCGTTGCCACCCAATTTGTCGAATTTACATGATGTGTTCCATGTGTCACAACTTCGAAAGTATGTTCCGGATCCGTCGCATGTGATTCCAATGGATAACATGGAAGTAAGAGATAACCTTACGATTGAAGCCTTACCAATACGGATTAAAGACCATGAGGTAAAGCAACTAAGGGGCAAAGAGATCACTCTTTTGAAGGTAGTGTGGGGAGGCGCTGCTGGTGGAAATATGACGTGGGAGTTGGAGAGCAGGATGCGAGAGTCGTATCCAGAGTTGTTCGCATAAGGTAAATTTTTGAGAACGAAAATCTTCTAAGTGGGGGAGAGTTGTAACACCACGATTTAATTTAATTAATTTTCTTGATTAAATTGAATATTGTTGTATGTGTTGTGTATTGGTGTGTTTTGGATTAAGGTTGGGTTAACCTTAGGAAGGGGTAGTGCCCTTAGAAGTATTTGAGAATAAGGTATCGGAGGGAATGATTAGTGGCTATTATTATTATTTTAAATTATTGAGGAATATTGTTGTTATTATCTAAGTGGTGAAATAATAATAATAATAATAATGTTTAAATAATAATAATAATAATATTTGGATAACAATAATAATATTTGGATAACAATAATAATATAAATAGGAAAGGGATGAGAAGAGGAAAGGTTTTTGGTACGTGTTTTGGAAAAGAGGAAGAAAGAGCAGAGCTAGATCAGAGATCCATTGTTGAAGGAATTCAAGAATCCTAAGGTAAGGGTGGGACTATCTAATCTCTTAGGGATTGCATGTCGTTTGTATGAGGGCAGGAAGATATTAGGATCGTCCCTGTTCTGTGTTGTGGAAATTTGGGAATTGAGATCGTTAGGCCAGAGGGTCTGATGAGAGGGATAACATGAAAATTGATCGATTGAGTCATGATTTGGTGTTTCTAAATGTGTATATGAATAAATGTGATTGTATGTGCATGATTGGGTTATTTGGGGACAAAATTTAAGAGAAATTGGGTCTGGAATGGTGCGATCATCGCTACTGCAGAAGTGCAGGTTTGCGATGTTCGCAAAATGAATGAATCATCGTGTGCGAAGGTTCGCCCCAGATTCGCTAGGCGAATCTCCTGGCGAAGCCCCGATCGCTGGGCGAATGGGTAGCGAGTGAAGAAGGAAAAATGGAACTCTCTGGTTTTTGTATGGAAGGGAGGCCTTCGCTGGCAAGTTCGCTAAGCGAACCTCTGGCGAGGTGTTCGCTGGCCAGTTCTCTAAGCAAACCTCTAGCGAACGAGGATTGAGCGAATCCAAGGCGAACAGTGGCAGTAGTGAATTTTCTGCTTCACGGGCTGAATTGTTCCAAAACTTCATAAATGCGTAACTATTAGTCCGTAAGTCCGTTTTAGTCGTTGTTCGAAGCGTTGGGAAACTGGTTTCACCTTCTTTTCGTTAAAACCAATTTCAAAACCAGGTTCCCAGCCCTTCGATGTGTTAATTATATTTTGTGTATGTTGTTGTGGTGTGGTAAGAGGATATTATGGAGTCGTCGATGTGTATGCATGATATATTTGTATGTTGCTGTTGTGACAAGTATAAACTACTATTGTATCCTTGTATTATGATATATTGACGTATTGATTGTCATATGCATGTGATTGTTGTCGTATTCGTTGTGGTATATTGTTGTGGTGTGTTGTCGTTGCATGCATGACATGTTGCATAGTTGTGGGATAAGCCGTGTGCCCATGTGGGGTGTGAGCGTCTTATCCGGATTCTTTAAAATAGAATCGTTGTTGTGGTAATCGTGTGCCCATGTCGGGTGTGAGCGATTACGGGTGATCGTGTGCCCATGTGGGGTGTGAGTGATCACGAATGTCGTGTGCCCATGTGGGGTGTGAGCGACTATTATGACGTCCCATAGGGGATTGTGATCATGAAACAGGGGTCGATTGGTACCACATGCATTGAGTTGTGTCGTGGGTCTCATTGCATTGCATTATGTGTGTAGATCATCTGTGGTGTGATAAATGCAGTTGTGTTGATGTGTGTTGATAGGGTGGATTCTGTATGTTTTTATGCTTTCATACTTATGCTATGCATTCTTTATATTGATTTGAGAATCTCACTCCTTTTGTTTGAATGTTACCTCTACGTGGGTAACATGCAGATAAGCAGGAGTAGTTCGCAGGTGGAGTAGTGAAAACGAGGTCTTTTGGTGTGGGTTATCGAGTCGCGTCTGCTCTATTTTGTAACACCGGGGGTGTCGGAACGCTAGAGTCTTTTGAATTCCGTTATATGTTATTACTATTTTAATTAAGAATGTTATGTGTGACTAAACATGTTTCTACTTGCGTTGACTTTTTCACTGTGCTTGAATGTTAAAATGCTATGTTTAATTTATAATATTACAATATTGTTATCGTGTGAATGATAAATTGAGTAGTAGAAGTAGCATCCTGAATCCATGTATTTTATTTTACTCTGATAAATTTTGTTTAAATTGTCGCGGGGGTTTAGGGTGTTATAATAAACAGACGAGATGTCTCCCTCTAGAGATGACAAATTCTCTCTCAGTCAAACTTTTAGCTTCAATCTTGGGCTTTGAACAAGACACAAATACTCAACCTTTTAGCTTTAATCTTGGGCTTTGAACAAAACACCAAAATATCTTTTCCTCCCTTAGAATAGGAGGAACTACGATTGCTCTGATTTCCCTGTTTCATTTAAATGGGAATACATAGGCATAAGATTCCGAAATCCTAGCGAGCATATTAAACAAAAACCCTAGGTCCAGTACCTTCATACCAATCAAAACTTAGGTCCAGTACCTTACCAAAAACATCAACAAAACTCACTCTCTGTCATATTTCCCAAGAAATTTTCCCAACCCATTAACAAATAAACACCATCAAGTACAAAGCAAAACCTAAAGCTAACAACCTGTGGATAACCACATATAGGATGGGTAATTGACAACTCCCCATTATATAACCTGACCCCGAACTCCCCAAATCTCTTTAAGCGTTTGTTCAGTTAAACATTCGCGTGCAAGGTTAGTTTGAGATAACTTCCCTTTCCCTTCCAGCTTCACGGGATAAATAAGAAATAAAAAAGTAGCACCCCACTCCTACCATTGCGGTGAGGAACTCATGGCAATAATGTGGTCGCGTCACCGACAAAAATCACAGGCTACAAAGGGTCACATCAGTACCCAGTGTCAGAAACTGAAGAAGACTGCTACTGCTGCTTAGACTAATGGCAGACTGTTTGCCTTGAGTGGTGCAGAAGTGCCAGAGAAGGACAACCTGATTCGAGGTACTTGTTTTATTAATAATGTTGAATTTGTCGCTATTATTGATACTGGTGCTACTCATTCGTTTATCTCACTTGAATGTGCTAATAAATTGGGTTTGAAATTGTCGGATATGAATGGTAATATGGTAATAGAAACTCCAGCTAATGGTTATGTTACTACTACCTTTGTGTGTTTGAGATGTCCTTTGACGATTTTTGGGAAGAGTTTTATGATGGGTTTGGTGTGTTTGCCTTTGCACCAAATTGATGTAATCTTTGGAATGAACTGGTTGGAGTTCAACCATGTTCATATCAATTGTTATAATAAGACAGTAGAGTTTTCTGAGTTTGGTAACGACGGAGAGTTGATGTTCTTGTATGCTAAGCAAGTAGACGAACTTCTGGAAGACAAAGCCTTGGTGTTTGCAATGTTTGCATCGCTGCAGGTTGATCGTGAAGCTGCGAGTGTAGAATTGTATGTTGTCTGTGAATTCCCAGATGTGTTTCTAGACGACATAAGTGATTTGCCTCCAGAACGAGAAGTAGAGTTTGCAGTGGACTTAATACCAGGTACGAGTCCAGTGTCAATGGCTCCTTACCGAATGTCTGCTTCTGAGTTAAGTGAATTGAAGAAACAACTGGAAGAATTGCTCGAGAAGACGTTCGTTCGACCTAGTGTTTCTCCGTGGGGTGCTTCTGTGTTGTTAGTGAAGAAGAAGGACGGAAGTATGAGGTTGTGTGTTAATTATTGGCAGTTGAACAAAGTGACTATCAAGAACAAATACCCACTTTCGAGAATCGACGATTTGATGGATCGGTTAGTAGGCACATGTGTGTTTAGCAAGATTGATCTGAGACCGGGTTATCATCAGATTCATGTTAAGTCTGATGACATTCCGAATATAGCTTTTAGGACGAGGTATGGTTACTACGAATACACCGTGATGCCGTTTGGAGTGTCCAACGCACCTGGTGTGTTCATGGAGTATATGAATCGGATATTTCATGATTATCTAGATCAATTTGTCATGGTTTTCATTGATGATATTCTGATATACTCTAAATCTGAAGAAGAGCATGCTGAGCATTTGAGAATTGTGTTGCAAGTATTGAAAGAGAAGAAGTTGTATGCAAAGCTGCCAAAGTGTGAGTTTTGGTTAAAGGATGTGAGTTTTCTTGGCCATGTGATTTTGAGTGGTGGGGTTGATGTTGATCCTTCTAAGATTGATGCAGTGTTACAGTGGGAAACTCCGAAGTCTGCCACTAAGATACGAAGTTTTCTGGGATTGGCGGGTTATTACCGTAAGTTTATCGAAGTATTTTCTAAGTTGGCATTACCTTTGACTCAGTTGACTCAAAAGGGTCAAGATTTTGTGTGGGATGTAGCTTGTGAAGAGAGTTTTGTGGAGTTGAAGAAGAGGTTGACGACCGCTCCAGTGTTAATTTTGACTAATCCGAATGAATCTTTTGTAGTGTATTGTGATTCATCGAAGATGGGTCTTGGAGGAGTTTTGATGTAGAATGGACAAGTAGTTGCCTATGCTTCCAGGAAATTGAGGGTTCATGATGTGAATTACCCAACCGATGACTTAGAGTTGGCAGCTGTGGTATTCGTGTTGAAGATTTGGCGACATTATCTGTTTGGCTCTAAGTTCGAAGTGTTCAACGATCATAAGAGCCTGAGGTACCTGTTTGATCAGAATGAGTTGAATATGAGGCAGAGGAGGTGGTTAGAATTGTTGAAGGATTATGACTTTGATTTGAATTACCATCCTGGTAAAGTGAATGTAGTGGCTGATGCATTGAGCAGGAAGTCATTTTATATGTAGATGCTTATGGTGAGAGGGTTGGAATTAATTGAGCAATTCCGAGATTTGAGTTTAGTATGTGAAGAGACTCCTGGCAGTGTGAGGTTAGGAATGTTGAAGTTGACTAGTGGTATTTTGGAAGCGATCAGAGTGGGACAACAATCTGACTTGAAGTTGGTGGACCAGTTGACATTGATCAACCAAGGTAACGGAGGAGAATTCCAGATGGGCGAGAATGGTGTGATGATGTTCAGAGACAGGGTGTGTGTCCCAGAAGTTCCAGAAATTAAGAAGAACATCCTTGAAGAAGGACATCGAAGTAGACTGAGTATTCATCCCGGTGCTACGAAGATGTACCAAGATTTGAAAAAGCTGTTTTGGTGGCCAGGGATGAAGAATGATATTGCAAAGTTTGTTTATGCGTGTTTGACGTGCCAGAAGTCAAAGATTGAGCATCAGAAGCCTTTAGGTATGATGCAACTGTTGAATATCCCAGAATGGAAATGGGATAGCATTTCCATGGACTTTCTGATGGGGTTGCCGAAAATGGCAAAGGGAAATGATTTAATTTGGGTGATTGTGGACAAATTAACAAAGTAGGCTCATTACTTGCCGATGAAGATTAATCATTCCATGCAGAAGTTAGCTGATATGTACATTGAGGAGATTGTAAAGTTGCATGGGATACCTTCGAGTATTGTGTCGGATAGAGACCCGAGATTTACATCGAGGGTCTGGAAGAGTTTGCAAGATTCTTTGGGTACTAAGTTAAGGATGAGTTCTGCATATCATCCGCAGACGGACGGTCAGACAGAAAGGACTATCCAATCTTTAGAGGATTTGTTGAGGGCTTGCGTGTTGGATCATGGAGGATCTTGGGATAGCCATTTACCATTGATTGAGTTCACATACAATAATAGTTTTCATGCTAGTATTGGAATGACGCCCTATGAAGCTTTGTATGGGAGAAGGTGTAGAACTTCTTTGCGTTGGTATGAGTCGGGCAAGAGTGTTGTACTCGGACCTGAAATTGTACAAGAGAGGACTGAGAAGATTAAGATGATCCAAGAAAGGATGAGAGCTTCGCAGAGTCGCCAAAAGAGTTACCATGATAAGAGAAGGAAAACACTTGAGTTCCAAGAGGGAGATCACGTGTTTTTTAGGGTGACGCCAGTGACTGGTGTGGGTAGAGCTTTGAAGTCTAGGAAGCTCACTCCACGTTTTGTGGGTCCATATCAAATCTTGCATAGGATAGGGGAAGTAGCCTATCGGATTGCTCTACCGCCGTCACTTGCAAATTTGCACGACGTGTTCCATGTGTCTCAGTTGAGGAAGTACATTTCGGATCTGTCGCATGTGATTCAGATGGATGATGTATAAGTGAGGGACAATCTGGCAGTGGAAGCATTACCCGTGCAAATTGATGGTCATGAAATGAAGCAACTATGGGGTAAAGACATAGATTTGGTGAAGGTGTTGTAGGGTGGACAAGCTGGCGAAAGTTGGACTTGGGAGCGTGAAGATCAGATGAAGGAGTCGTATCCGACTCTATTTCCTTCAGGTAATTTTCGAGGGCGGAAATTCTTAAGTGGGGGAGAGTTGTAACACCCCAAAATAATTATAATATTTATTTAATTGAATTATTATGATTATTCGGTTTTTTGGTGCATTTCGATGGATTTTGTGACATTGATGACTTTGGGTAGTGTTGTGGGTTAGCCTTAGGTTAAGGGAACATTGAGGTCTCTTAGATGTAGAAATTTATTAGATTATTTTATTAGTAAATAATAGTAAGATAATTTTAATAATTAGATTATTATCTATTTTTATTATTATTATTATTATTATTATTATTTAAAATAATTAGGAGGACCATTAAGGGTAAGACGGTTAGATTAAGGAGGTTAATTGAGGATAATACGGTAAATCATGATTAAGGCCCAAAAGATATGTTTAACAAAAAGGAAAATAGGGAATTATGGGGATTAGTCTATGCAACCCTAAGAAGTGAATAGAGAGCTGAGGAAAGGAGGCTAGAAAGAGGAATCGACCGTAGGACCCCGAAAACGAAGAATCTTTGCGGGAAAATTCGAGGTATGGGGGGTAATCTGGGTTTATATATTCGATATGGGTTTAGGGTAGAGGTAATTTGTGTGCTTGCATTTTCTGACGAATTTGTGCTGATCTGTGACGAATCTGTGGCAAATTTTCGCAACACTGTATGTGCATGATTTCTGTTATGAATCTGGTATGTGTTGCTGTAACTGATGTTGAATTTGTGTGAATGAATATTGATGCTGTGATGAACACGTGGATAAACCAGATCTGAAATCGAATGGGTTTAACTAATTAGAGACTTAATAATTAGGAAGAAATTAATGTAGACAATGAAGTAGGATGAAACAATGTAGATCGGTGATGAATCGAAGCTGGTTTGAGTCTGATTTTGGTGGATCAAAGGTGCTGGAATGGGGAGGTTTTTCGTCCAGATCTGAGATCTGAGTTTTTGAGTACTCTCTAGCATTACGCGTAATAGGGGAGGCGTTACGCGTAATGGGGGACTTTCCCAGGGTCGTACGCGTAGCATACGCACCTGTCCCCAAGGGCCAGCACGACCCTCTGCCAGTACGCGTGGCATACGCGTATGAGAGCTAGGTAATACGCGTAGGGGAAGTCAATACGCGTATTGGGAAGCTAAGGAGGAAGGGCATACGCGTATGAGATGGGATTACGCGTGACATTTACATATTTTGTGACATTTGCATTATACTAATGTGATTGATGTATTCTGACGTTGTGAATGACGTGATAATGTTTGTGCTTTATCTTTTACTTATATCTTATATATTTATTCGTGATTACTCACCCTGCCTGTTTGAATGTTGCCTCCACGTGGGTAACGTGCAGGTGATCAGGTTTAGCTTCCTTGGCGCATGAAGATTTAGCTTTTGAAGTATTTTGATTTCTCCGTCGATTAGAGGGTCTTGCTCTGATATGTAACAGTGGGTCGGGACGTTTGAGTCGAACAATTGACGTTCTTTTGTTTTGTTTTGTTGGCATGATGTTTTCATGAGTTTTATTTTAAGGAGTTTGAATTATAAAAGTATTCTTTTAAAACTTGATTTCCGCTGCATGGTGTTTAAATAATTTATGATGGTAAAACCCGTGTTACGGGACAGGTGTTTATTTGATGTTTAGTAATGATATGTGATGACCTTTTTGGGACTATACTCTGATTGAATTGTTGTTTTATCTGTGATGTTTGTTGGGCAGAAAAAGGGTGTTACACAGGTCATTACAAGAACGAGTATCCAAAGCTTAAGAAAGACAAGAAGCCTAAGAAGAACTTCTCCAAAGCGAAGAAGGGACTCATAGCAACTTGGGAAGACTCTGATTTTGAAGAAGAAGATTCGGATGAAGAACAAGCAAACGTTGCTCTAGTGGCAACAACAATTGATGCTGAAGTCTCTGGAGAACCAGAAGACAAAATGCAATCAGAACCAGAATGAGACTCAGACTCTTACTCAGAGGTATTATCTAAACTCTCTCGTGAATTAGAGTCATGTCTTTCAGAAATGCTGGAAAAATATCAAACTCTTCAAAATAAATACAAGGATCTTAAAAAATTCCATGTAATTGCTTCTGAAGCAAGAGATAAACTTGAGCAGAATAATTCTTCTCTAAATGAAAATATTTTTTCTTTAAAAAATAGTAATTGTGCTTTGAAAAGAAAAATTTCCAAACTAGAAGAAGAATTAATCTCCAATGTCTCTGACACTAGTTGTCTCAACAAGTATGATAGAGCATTCTAGGACTTTCTGGCTAAAAGCATAAATATAAGCAAAATAGCTTCTGTGATCTATGGAGTTAGCAGAAACTGCAAGAAAGGTTTGGGGTGTACAGAAACATTTGAAACTGACGAAAGTCAGCATGTAAAACTAAAACCTCTCTATGACCATTTTGCGCCTTCTGGCACTGAGCTTGATTATTTTGAGCTTGCACAGAAACCCCCACAACACAGAAATCTATTTATAAACCTAAATATCATGCACAAATTCCACTTGATTATCCTGTTGCACATAAACCCAAGGTTGTCAAACAATCTGGGAAAACTAACAAAAGAGGACCCAGAAAGTGGGTACCTAATGACAAGATAATCCATGTTGCAGATATCCTTAGCAACTCAGTTGAAACACCAATCATGGTACTTGGACAGTGGTTGCTCGCGACACATAACGGGAAGAAGGCATATGTTCCAAAGTCTGGAACTTAAGCCTGGAGGCTTCGTTAGTTTCGGAGGAAACAAAAAGGGAAAAATTATCGGCTCTTGAACTGTTGGTAATGGTAAACTTCCTTCTATTACTGATGTTCTTCTGGTTGATGGTTTGATGCATAATTTATTGTCTATTAGTCAAATTAGTGAAAATGGTTATGATATCGTTTTTAATCAAAAATCCTATAAGGCTGTCAGTCAGAAAGATGGCTCAATCCTTTTTATCGAAAAGAGGAAAAATAACATTTACAAGATTAGACTTTCTAATCTCTTTGAACAGAATGTCAAATGCTTAATGTCTGTTAATGAGGAGCAATGGGTGTGGCATAGACGTTTGGGCCATGTTAGCATGTGGAGGATTTCTCAGCTAAATAAGCTTGAACTTGTCAGAGGCTTACCAAATCTGAAGTATTCTTCAGATGCTCTTTGTGAAGTATGTCAGAACGGAATGTTCTCTAAAACTTCCTTCAAAGCAAAAAATGTTGTGTCCACCTCTAGACCGTTAGAACTTCTACACATTGATTTGTTTGGACCTGTAAAAACTGCTTTAATCAGTGGAAAGAAGTATGGATTAGTTATCGTTGATGAATATAGTCGTTGGACATGGGTAAAATTCTTGAAACACAAGGATGAGTCACATTCTGTGTTTTCTACCTTTTGCTCGCTAGTGCAAACATAGAAGGATTGTAAAATAGTCAGAGTCAGAAGTGATCATGGTGGAGAATTTGAGAACAGATACTTTGAGAATCTTTTTATTCCCTTTGCATTTCCCATGATTTCTCCTGTCCCAGAACTCCACAACATAATGGAGTAGTAGAAAGGAAGAATAGGACTTTGCAAGAAATGGCTCGTACCATGATCCAAGAAACTGACATGGCTAAGAACTTCTGGGCAGAGGCAGTAAATACAACATGTTATATTCAGAACAGGATCTCTATTAGACCTATTCTGAGTAAGACTCCCTATGAATTGTGGAAGAATAGAAAACCCAACATCTCATATTTTCATCCTTTTGGCTGTATTTGTTTTATGTTGAACACTATAGAGAATCTTTGCATGTTTGACTCCAAAGCTCAAAAGTGTTTAATGTTAGGATACTCTGAACGCTCTAAAGGCTACAAAATCTATAACACAGAAACACGGATTGTTGAGGAATCAATTCATGTTAGATTCGATGATAAGCTTGACCCTGAAAAGTCAAAACTAGTTGAAAAGTTTGCAGATTTGAAGATTACTTTATCAGAATCCAAGGAGGAAGATTCTAAGGAAGGAGACAAAGATACAGAATCTACAGAATCAGATATAACCTTACCAGAAACAACGAATAGTCCATCTCATCAGAAGAAGAATATACTAAAGACTTCTCATTCTAAAGAATTGATTTTGGGAGACAAAATTGATCCAGTCAAATCATTCATCATTTAAACCTCCTGAAGAAACTCTTCTGGGTTTGGTGTCTCTGATAGAGCCAACATCAGTTGATGAAGCTCTTATGGAGAATGAGTGGATTCTGGCCATGCAAGAAGAGCTGAACCAATTCACCAGAAACGATGTTTGGGATCTTGTTCAGAAACCAAAAGGTGTCCAAGTCATTAGAACAAAGTGGGTATTCAGAAACAAGTTAGATGAGAAAGGTGAGGTCGTAAGAAACAAAGCACGCCTGGTAGCACAAGGTTATAGTCAACAAGAAGGGACAGACTATATAGAAACCTTTGCACCAGTTGCCAGGTTAGAATCTATCTGTCTTTTAATTTCCTTTGCTGTAAATCATGACATCACTTTATATCAATTGGATGTAAAGAGTGCATTCTTAAACGGGTATATTTCTGAAGAAGTGTATGTGAACCAACCTCCTGGTTTTGAAAGTTCTGAAAACCCAGATTTCGTTTTCAAACTTAAAAAAATCGTTATATGGTCTGAAACAGGCTCCTAGAGCTTGGTATGAAAGGCTAAGTAACTTTCTTTATGAAAATGACTTTACCAGAGGAAAAGTGGATACAACACTCTTTTGCAAAGCCTTTAAAAATGACATTCTAGTTGTGCAAATTTACGTTGATGATATTATATTTAGTTCTGCTAATACTTCCTTGTGCAAGGAATTTTCTAAGTTAAATGCAGGATGAATTTGAAATGAGTCTGATGGGAGAACTCAGATTCTTTCTGGGAATTCAAATTGATCAAAGTCCAAAAAAAATGCACATTCATTAGAGCAAGTATGGAAGAGAACTTCTGAAGAAATTTAATATGTCAGAAAGTAAACCTGCAAAGACTCCTATGCATCCGACATGCATTCTAGAGAAAGAAGAAGTAAATAAAAAGGTTTTTCAGAAGCTCTATCGTGGTATGATAGGCTCCCTTATGTATTTGACTGCTTCTTGTCCAGATATTTTGTTCAGTGTATGTCTTTGTGCTCCTTTCCAATCAGATCCAAGGGAAACTCACTTAACAACTGTTAAGAGAATCCTAAGTTATCTAAAAGGAACAACTAACCTTAGTTTGATGTTTAAGAAAACATCATAGTACAAGTTTTCTGGTTGTTGTGATGCAGATTATGTTGGAGACAAATTAGAAAGGAAAAGTATTTCTAGAAACTGTCAGTTTCTGGGTAACAAACTCGTCTCCTGGGCAAGCTAAAGACAATCAACCATTGCACTTTCAATTGCAGAAGCAGAATATATCTCAGCATCACTGTGCAACACTCAGATATTCTGGATGAAGAATCAACTAGAAGATTTTCAGATACACGAGAGTAACATTCCTATCTTCTATGATAATACTTATGCTATTTGTTTATCTAAGAATCCTATTTTGCATTCTAGGGCTAAACATATTGAAATAAAACATCACTTTTTACGTGACTATGTTCAGAAGGGTATTTTTCACTTAAAATTTGTGGATACAGGCCACCATCGGGCTGATATCTTCACAAAACCCCTTGATGAGGATATATTCGTATTCATTCTGGAAAATTTATATATAAAACCGTTTCCAGAATGAGTAGATGAAATTTTTATGTCTCAAGTCACCAGAACTTCTGAAATAAGATTCTGATGTTAAGCTGATTGATTTTTATTTATTTAATGTCTTTATGATTAACGATACTTCTACATGTTAGAAGATGTCTTGATCACAAACTTGTCCATTTAGATACCTCTTGGTATTCTTGACTTTGGGAATATCAAATGTGTTCTCTTAAAACAAACGGCTATGATTATTTTGTGTCACATGTCCAAAATCAAATCATATCTTACTGTTGAAGAGACACCTCGAGCGTTGTGATTTCGTGAGACTAGGTTTCAAATAATTATTTCCTATTACTCCAAACTTTTCATAATCATCAATTTTTTTTATAAATACCCACTCTCTCACCATCACACACTACACTACTTTTCACTTCCCACACTTTTTTTTAGAAACCCTAAAACCCTTTGTGCTCCGTAAACTCCATCATCTTCTTCAAATGGATCCTCAACAACAAAGCATATTCGAATTCTCTCAACAACAACAACTTACAGAATCGTCTTCAATGGTTTCAACAACAACTGCTCAAACTGCATCAACATCACTTCATCAATCATTATCCACATTTCAGAAACCAACTGAAGTTCATATTGTGGATCGCCCGACTCATATTCATCTTGCTGCTCCTTTTTCAGAATTGGAAGTTCTATGTGAATGGCTAGTAGACTTTGATAACTTGCTTGAGAATGGAATTGATTTGTCTAAGGAACTAAATGCTCAAGGTTGGAAAACCTATTTTGATCATCTCTACGGTCCCATTTTTCCTAATCTCATCAAGGAATTCTGGAGATTTCCTGACGCTGATGAACACTTTATCGTGTCACATATTTTGGGAAACAAGTTCATCATCACGGAGAAATCCATAGCCACTTCACTTAGAATGGAAAAATCTGGAGGAAAGCGTATCTACAAGATGACTTCCAAATCCAAGTTTCTCTCTGATGTGATTAACCCAACAATTTTCACGTAATCATCTGATGGAAGACCACCTTTCAAGAGTCGGGATTTATAAAAAGAGCTTCGAGTCAGGCTCAAAATCATTCTGGGATGTATCTATCACATACCTGCTTCAAGTTCTTCTGATTTCCTCAATACTGATCAGAAATACATGTTGTATTATCTGATGAAAGGAGAGAAGATCTGCCTCCCTTCAATTCTCTTCAGATACAACAGAGACTCTATAAGAGAAACAAGAAATAAATTAAAGAAACTTAAGAACTACATTTCTCTTGGTCGATTGATCTCATACATTCTGATTGAGAGTGGAATAATTGATCATCTGACAAAGGTGAAAGTCACAGATGAATTAGACATCATAATTGGAACTCCTCTGAATAACAAAAATATGAAGAGGATGCAGATTATTGATGAAATCAGAGTTGAACCCATCATAGAAACAGATTGGGAGAGTCTGAAGTCAAGAAAGATGATTATCAATGGATTTCCTCTATTCACCAAGCATGACAATCCAGAGGTTATAGAGGCATACATACAGCTTAGAGAAGCTGAAGGCTATGATCTGTCTGGCCTCCAGGATTAAAGATCTTATGGATAATCCTCCTGAAATGATGAAGAAGAAAAGACCCCAAACCAACACGACTCCTCAGAAGAAGACTGCAAAGAAGCAGAAGAAAGGTCTAGGTGAAGCCAACACAAGGAATATTTCACTAGCATCCTATCTAGAACAGATGAGTAAGTCCTCTGAATCTTCTTCTATCACTGCATCTATTATTACTAACAGAAATATATCTTCATCTACTTCACAACCACCAGTACTTTCTACACCACTATTTTCAACCATTGTTACCACCTCACCCATACCCATTTCTGAACCACCAACTCAAATAATCCCATCTTTTGCACCATCTACACAACTTCCACCATAGATATTCTAAATCACTTCAACTCAACCTACTTCCACCATATCTATACAACCAACCCCTGTCATATATGTACAACCATCTTCCACCATCTCCCTACCATTAATCACTCAATCCATTTCTGAAGAACCACCCACTGAACTTCTTCAAACAACTAACTCTCAATCACCCACACCATTAACCTCTCCACTAGTAAACACAGAAACCATCCCATACAATTCTGAACCTTCTTCACTTAAATCAAATCCTGAAAATAATGATATCACCAATCAAGGTGATTCTGATGAAGAAACTCAACCATTCCCTCAGAATCAACCTTCTGATCTTCCCCCTCCTAACCTAGATGAAGTTATTTCTGCTTTTAAGGACAGTGTAGTTATGTGATTCAAGACACTCTCTGATGAATCGAGGTCTAGCAAAGACCCTTCTGCGTTGGGTGCTCCCTGGAATCAATTCAATCAATGGATGTCAGAGGAATTTTAGAAGATCCAAAATCTCTCTGTTCAGACAAAATAATATTTTGTCCAGTAAGCTGAAAAGAAATTGGAAGCTAAAAGGGAAGCTGAAGCAAACCTCACTGCTGAAAGGGAATTGGCTAAGAAGTTAGCTAAGAAATCTCTTGACAGAGAAGCTAAAAGGTTAGCTAAGGAATCTCAAGATTAATATGAGAGAGAAGTTGAATTGAAGAATCAAGATGAAGCTCTGAAAGCTGCTGAAAACTCTACCTCTGATCCAGTGTTAAAGACGATGGAAAGCATTCAGAAGGAGCAAGAGTTGTTCAAAACAAGAATGGACAAGAAAGATGAAGTCACTTCCAGCATTCATAATGCACTTGCTCAGATCCTTCAGAGGCTCCCTCCCCCTTCTCAACCTTAAACACCTTTCTAGGCCACCCCTTAGTTTTCTTTGTCTTTTGTGTTTATCTTATTTTGTACTTATTTACTTTTTTGATTATGACAAAAAGGGGGAGTATTAATGGAAAATTATTTTGATAAAAATATCTTGTCTCTGAATCATAGCTCTGACATTCTAACATTTTAATTGCATAATTTTTCTTAGAAATGTTTTTCGGGAACAATATTAATATTTTAACAATCAGGCTCTGATTTAATCAATCATGCTCTATTATATAATCAGACTTCATTACCACTATAATCAGGCTCTGTTATTCTGGATCTGACAAGATCTTTATAATCAGGCTCTAGTATCCCAAATCTGATAAGATTTTTTTTAAGTCTTAGATTCAGGGGGAGCTTGAAAGGGAAGTTAATTCTAAACTTATCTCTGTCATTTCCTATTGATTATCTTCGTACAAAATTGTTTCCTCAAAATACATTGTTTTGTCATTATCAAAAAGAGGGAGATTGTTAGAACAAGATTTGGTTATGCCGGATATCTCTAAGTTTTGATAAAAACAAAGTAGTATTTGTGTGAGAACAATTTTGGTACTCTAACTTTTTTTTCTGAAGAATTAAAAAATAGGCTCTGACTCTGATAGAGAAAGCTCTGACTCTGATAGAGACCATGTGCAACATCACTCTGATTTGACCAAAAGTCGCTTCTGCACCAAAGAAGCAATTCTGCTTCTGATCTACTCACATTCAGAAAGATTCTAAGAAGACAATATGTTGCTTCTGCAATGCTCTCTTGGGTTCTGCCTCTAAGCGTGACTCTGATGTTTAATTTCTGAAGGCTTTGCAGCTTCTGAAGTCATTATCTTCTGAAGACTAAGTGCTGAAGACTCTAAAGACAAGGTTCTGCTGAACAAAGTTTTGAAGACTCTGAAGACTTGAGTTTCTGAAGTCTAAGTGCTGAAGACTCTAAAGACAAGGTTCTGCTGAACAACATTCTGAAGACTCTGAAGACTTAAGTTTCTGAAGACCAAGGGTTATGAAGACTGAGTGCTAAAGACTCTGAAGACAAGGTTCTGGTGAACAAGTTTTGAAGACTCTGAAGACTCAAGACCCTGAAGACATAGTGATCAACTCTTCTACTCATGCTTCAATCATCTATTTTCAGAAGCCTCTGATGTACAGATGATAAGATCAAACGTTTTTAGGGGAAAATAGTACATATAACGTATCAAACACGTTCTTTTCCACTACCATTCCACTACCCTGATTTCGTGGTACAAAGGACAACTTTTGTCTATGATTTTCATCCCTGCATAACGACATTATTTCAAGTCACCAGTAATTTCAAGGATATTCATGATCTGCTCTCCAACTGATCTCTTACTAGATATATAAAGACTTGATCACTTGAAGAAAAAATGAGAATGCGCAAACAATGAAGCACCACAATACAACGCAAGAAACATTGTTCATACTGTATAGATTTTCTTTGAGTTATTTGAGCTATTCATAGTGTTTATATTTGCTTGTGTAGAAGCAATTCATTGTAAACATAAATTTTGTTCAAACAGTTGTTTGTATTCGTTAAGGGACTAGTTAGGTCAAAATCCTTAAGAAGAGACAGTTATGTAGCGTCGGTTTTTTATGATGCGACCACAAACGCTTTTGTTGCTACTTTCTGATTTCTATATTTATCCTATGAAGCTTAAAAGGAAGGGGAAGATATCTCAAACTAACCTTGCGTGCAAATGTTTTCTTTAACAAATGCGAAGAGATCGGGGGTTGGTTATATAAAGGGAAGTTGTTAACACCCAGAGTATCTATAGTAATCTATAAGAACCTTTATTTGCATATGTTTCTACTGTTGTATTGCTTGGTTGCTTAAATCGATTTACTGTGGAATAGGGAAAGTTTCTCCTTTGGTAAAGTTGAGGATATGTTTTTGTTGTTTTTGGGTTTTCTATTGTTTTTGGGAATGTACTAGACCTAAGATTTTTTATTAGTGCGCTCGTTAAGATTTCATAATATTATGCCTACGTATTCCCATAAAGAGACATGGGGAAATCAGAGCGTTCGTAGTCCCTCCTATTCTATGGGAGGAAATTGTTTGGTGTCATGTTCAAAGCCCGAGATTGAAGCTAAAGGAGTATTTTTTTTCTTGTTTAAAGCCCAAGATTGAAGCTAAAGGAGTGTTTATGTCTTGTTCAAAGCCCAAGATTGAAGCGAAAGGAGTTTGACTGAGAGAGAATTTGTCATCTCTAAAGGGAGATATCTCACCTATTCATCACAAAAATTTAAGGAATTTATTATAAAGGAAGTTGCTTTAACTAGGATGTGTGGAATCCAACAATGCCACATCTTCCTTTATGAGTCTTTTCATGCTAAGAGAGGGACATTGACTTGGATGTATGGAATCCAGAGGTTTGCCTCTTACATCACTTAGATGGAAGAGAACTTTAGCCATGATAAAGGAGGGACTCCAGCTTGGATTTTGAATCAACAAGTGTGCCACTTACATCAATTATCAGGAAAGGGTTTTGATTGTTTTTTTGAAATGTGATGTACAGAGGAGATATCCTTCTACAGAGAGGACTCATGGTCTCATCTGTGAGGATCTTGGATTTTATGCCTTGATCAAAACCCAAGGTTGAAGCTAAAAAAAGTTGAAAACTGACTCAACTGGGGGAGTATTATATCTGTCTTGTACAAACCCCAAGATTGAGGCCAACTGGGAAAATCATCATATGAACCCTAAGAGGAGGCTGACTCTTGCTGAGGATTTATTTAAATTCAGGAGAGGGTATAGACTATTTTTGAGGAATCAAAAGGGATACTAACTCTTGTTGGGGAATTAGAGAAGAGTTGAATTATCAGATGCCATGAGGCATTGATACTTTTGGGGGGTTTGTTGATGGTAACCTGATCCTGGCTGGGGATTTTAAAGATGAAGGCCAAACTTTGTTGAGGATCAGAAGAGCCTTACAGGATGTGTTTGAATGCCTTAGAGGTTTTGACTCTCTTGGGAATTGGTGTATTAATAAAGATGACTAGGATCTATCCTATGCTTTTAGGAAGCCCGAGGGTCCTTGTATGAAGCCCAAGAGGAGGCCAGGGATACTTCTAGGTAGCTTGTGGGTCCTTGTATGAAGCCCAAGAGGAGGCTAAGTATGAATACTTTCTAAGTCTAGGAAGAGTTCAAGAAAGGTTTCACTGGGAAATAATCCTTTCTCTGTTAAACTGTTCCAGGGTTAAAGGGGGGTAAAGAAGAGGTTTTACCGGGAAATAATCCTCTCTTTATTAAAAAGTTTCAAGGTTGATCAAATTGAACAAAGCCCAAGATGAGGCTATCTTCTAGGGAGATTGACTGTATGAGGCCTAAGAGGAGGCGATGATGCTTGGATAAATCCCAAGAGGAGGCTATCTGTATTCCTTTATACAAGGGGTGACTAGTTATTTGAACTAAGTTATATAGACTAAAAGGATCATATTGTTTGAACTAATCTAAACTAAGGATGATTTAAATGCTAAGAGAAACTTAACAAGATATATACGAGTATATATACAGACATGATGGTGGGTCTTACATTCTGGAAAGAGGCCCAGGTGTATTGTGATTGATCAGATGTTCTCTTCAAGATTGGATTTGAAATTTGAAGAAATTGAAGAAAATTTTGATTTTTGAAGATGATTTGATCTCAAGTATGGCCAACATTGTGCCCGTGATGAAGAAGAATGGTAAAGTGCGAATGTGTGTGAATTATAGGGATCTTAACAAAGCAAGTCCAAAAGACAATTTCCCTCTGCTGCATATTGACACTCTTGTGGATAATACGACCCATTTTGTAGTTTTCTCCTTTATGGACGGCTTCTGCGGTTACAATCAGATTAGAATGGATCCTGCTGACTTGGACAAAACTACGTTCATCACTCCTTGGGGAAGTTATTGCTACAAAGTCATGCCATTTGGTTTGAAAAATGCAGGGGCAACCTATCAGAGAGCTATGGTGACTCTTTTCCATGACATGATACATAAAGAGATTGAAGTGTATGTTGATGATATGATTGCTAAATCCCAGAGTGAGGAGGACCATTTAGATCACCTTCTGAAATTGTTTAAAAGACTTCAGAAATATCAATTGAGGTTGAACCCTGCTAAATGTACCTTTGGTGTTAGATCATGAAAGTTGCTCGGTTTTATCGTTAGTCAACGAGGAATTGAGGTGGACCCTGACAAAGTGCGGGCTATTTAAGAGATGCCAGCTCCGCAAACTGAGTCTCAAGTAAGAGGTTTTCTTGTTCGTTTGAATTATATCTCCAGGTTTATCTCCAACATGACTCCCACTTGTGAGCTGATCTTCAAGCTGCTTCGCAAAGACCAGACTGTAAAGTGGAATTCCAATTGCCAGCAGGCCTTTGACAAAATCAAGAGTTATTTGCAAGAACCACCAATCTTGGTCCCACCTATTCCAGGGAGACCCCTCTTCATGTATATGACTGTATTGGAAGGATCAATGGGCTGTGTCTTGGGCCAGCATGATGAATCTGGGTGCAAAGAGCACGCCATTTACTACTTGAGCAAGAAGTTCACTGATTGCGAAAGTCGTTATTCACTACTAGAAAAGACTTGTTGCGCTTTAGCATGGGCAGCCAGACGTTTGAGGCAATACCTGATATGTCATACTACATTATTGATCTCAAAAATGGATCCAATAAAGTATATCTTTGAGAAACCAGCTCAAACTAGAAGACTTGCCCGTTGGCATATGCTTTTATCAAAGTATGATATTCAGTATGTCACTTAGAAATCTATCAAGGGGAGTGTCTTATCAGATTACCTTGCAGATCAGCCTGTTGAAGACTATGAGCCCCTCAAGTTTGATTTTCCAGATTAAGACATTATGCTTATAAAGAGAGACTGTGAAGAGCCAGGCCCTGATGAAGGTCCCAAACCTGGTTCCTGATGGAAGGTGATGTTTGATGGTTCTTCTAACTACAGTGGACACGGTGTAGGTGCTGTGTTGATGAACCCTGATGGTGGCTATACCCCGTTTACAGCAAGATTATGTTTTGAATGTACAAACAACATCGTTGAATATGAAGCATGCATTCTAGGGTTGGAAGCGGCTATTGATCTCAGAATCAAGATTTTGGAAGTCAGTGGAGATTCCGCTTTGGTCATTTGTTAAGTCAAAGGTGAATGGGAAACTAGAGACGAGAAGTTGATTCTGTACCGTGCTTATATTGTGAAGATGATCCAATACTTTGACGAGATTACTTTTCATCAGGTTCCGCGATCAGAAAACCACATAGCTGATGCTTTAGCCATGTTAGCTTTAATGTGGAAAGTCAGATTTGTTAATGAGGCGCCACTGGTCAGAATTGAGCGCAAGACTGAACCAGCCTATTATCAGTTGATTGAAGAAGAGGTGTATGGGAAACCATAGTTTCATGACATCAGAAATTATTTGAAGAATCAAGAATATCCTGATAATGCTTCCCCTCTTGACAAGAAGACTTTGAGAAGGTTGTCGTCCAAGTTTTTCCTCAGTAATGATGTGCTATACAAAAGGAATCATGACATGGTCTTGCTAAGATGTGTTGACAAACGAGAAGCAAACCTGTTAATTCAAGACATTCACGATTGAGCATTTGGCACCCATGCAAATGGGCATGCCATGGTTAAAAAGATCTTGAGGGCTGGATATTATTGGTTGACTATGGAGACTGATTGCATCCAATACGCCAGGAAATGTCACAAATGCCAAATCTACACCGACAAGGTACATGTACCTTCAACATTGTTGAATGTGTTGTCATCACCTTGGCCGTTCTCTATGTGGGGCATTGATATGATTGGTGCAATCGAACCGAAAGCTTCTAATGATCATCGGTTCATCTTAGTGGCTATTGACTACTTCACAAAGTAGGTTGAGGCTGCCTCCTACGCCAACGTGACCAAGCAAGTGGTTTCCCATTTTATCAAGAACCAAATTATCTGTCGTTATGGAATTCCAAACAGGATCATAACGGACAATGGAACAAATTTGAACAACAAGACAATGAAGGAGTTGTGTGATAATTTCAAGATTGAACATCATAATTCTTCACCTTATCGTCCCAAGGTGAATGGATCTGTCGAAGCTGCTAACAAAAACATCAAAAAGATCTTGCAGGAAATGGTTAAGACTTATAAGGATTGGCATGAAATGTTACCATTTGCCTTGCATGGGTATAGAACTTCGGTTCAGACTTCGACAGGGGCAACTCCCTTTTCTTTGGTATATGGGATGGATGTCGTTCTTCCCATCGAAGTAGAGATATCGTCTTTGAGAATTCTGATGGAGACCATGCTTGATGAAGCATAATGGGTCCAAGAAAGATATGATTAGCTGAACCTCATTGATGAGAAACGTTTGACTGCCATGTGTCATGGTCATTTGCAGCAAAAGAGAATGAAAATGGCATTTGATAAGAAGGTCCGTGTTCGTGAATTCCAAGAAGGAGAACTAGTACTCAAAAAGATCTTGACATTTCAAAGGGACGTACGTGGAAAATGGGTGCCTAATTATGAAGGCCCATTTGTGGTAAAGACTGTGTTCTCAAGAGGTTCCCTAATTCTTACAACGATGGATGGTGAACAACTCTCACACCCTGTAAATGCTGACGTAGTAAGAAAATATTAAGCCTAAAAAGCCCGCTAAGTCGAAAACCAGAAATGGCGACTTAGGCAAAAAAAAGGGTATCCCGGTGGGTCATAACCTATAAAGGAGACTCAGGCAAAAGTTAGGGATTAAATAAAAAAAAAGCTCGCTAGGTTGAAAACCCACATGGGCGGCCTAGGCAAAAAAGAGCGTCCCGGTGGATCGAAAACCCGAAAGGGCGGTCCAGGCAAAAGTTAGGGACAAAAGGCATTTCACTGTGTCAGGAAGGGTTGTCACCAATACCAAGGAAGTCAAAGTAGAAATTCAAGCTCATTCGCTCTCATCAGTAGCGATATTTTGAAGGATTCTTAGTCATTAGAGATAGTAGTGGTCATTGAATACAATGTAACCTTTTCCTATTGCCATTTTTCTAATTGTAATGTTCCATGGGACTTTGCCATTGACAAGTCGCCATTCTAATGAAATCAGATTTTGGACCATTATTTATTTGATATTTATCATTTCTCTACTCTTTTCTTATTATGCAAAACTTCATTTATTCATTAATAATGGTTTTGAAAGCGGAAAAATTTTGAAGTAAAAAAACAAATCTTTTGAGAAAACACAATGGAAACATAATCTATTTTGGCTCTTGGGACGATTTAGGGGGATTACATGCTCCCCCCAGTGACTCTTGTTGTGACGAAAGCACTATTAAACCATCTGGCGTGTAATTCCCCAATGAAACAAGATTAGTTGGAAATGTTTTCTGGATTGGACACTTCAGTTATGACGGACTACCATGATACAAAGGACTTCTCCCCAGTATCTTCCGCAGATGTGTGTTGAACGTGGAAAGTTTTTACCTCCTCAGGTGAATGAAGAGTGTTTCCCATTAGACCCCTGAGCGAATGTTCTTTTTAGATTTAGTCTGGCTCTTTGTAGTGGATGTGTTATCCATTTTCCCCTTTTCCCCGGTCTTTCGCCTCTCGTCAGAGTCGTCTTTTGCATATCATTGAGCATGCGCATCATACCATATCATGGTGCATTTTAGAATTTGGTGTGTTGCTTGTGGGTCTTTACCTCCTTTACCCTAACCTGCTCAGGTTAGGTATCCTTTTGAGTTCGTGGATCGTCATCCGTGTTCTGCTTGCGTCCGGTTATCACCTGCGTGCATCAAATTTGATCTTTATCCTTATTCCCCGAGAAGTTTAGTCATCACTATGCAACCTCGGTGATTTCCCATTTGTTGTTTAAACTCTGTCAGCAGGCCAATCATTTTTGGTATTGAAAGTCCAGTTTTTATTGGCATTGTTTAAAAATCCAATCATAATTGGTTAGTATTAACTATAAGTCTCAAGTCCAGTATTCACTGGCATAATTTAATATTGATCATCATCGGTATCGTATAGTCCAGTATTCACTAGCGTATTTTGAACAAAAATACAATCATCATTGGTATTGAAAGTCTAGTATTCACTGGCACTGTTTGAAAAATCCAATCATTATTGGTATTGTAAAGTCCAGTGTTTATTGGTATCATCTAAAGACTTTGTTTCTTTGGTACCCAAAGTCCAGTCATTGCTGGCAGCTATTTAAATCCAATCATAATTGGTCAGTCTTAAATGTATGTCTTTAAATCTAATCTTAATTGGTCAGTCTTAACTGTATGTCTCAAGTCCAGTAGTTACTGGCATTGTTTTAATATCGATCATCATCGGTATCGTAAAAGTCTAGTTTTCACTGGCATGATTTTCACCCAATCATTATTGGTATTCAAGTCCAGTGATTACTGGCATGCTCTTCGAAGTCCAATCATCATTGGCATTTTACAATCTATCCCCAACAGAGGTTTTGGTTATCACCAATATCCCCGTAAAAGTCCAGTGTTCACTGGCATTTGTTGAAAGTTTGATCATTATCAGCATCCTAAGTCCAGTCATTACTGGCATGTTTTCTAAGTCTAATCATTTTGACATTTTAAGATTGGTCATTACCAATTTTCTTTGAAAGTCCTTATGATTATCATCATGTGGCGCACGCAGAGTTTGTGTTTGTCTCTGTTTTTTCTAGTTTTTTCTTGAGGATCCCGTTTAAACTCTTCACTATAAGAAAACCCCAGAAAATCTTTTTGTTGGGTGTCTGTCTTTTTCTTCAAATTGATTCCCAGCGGAGATCATGTCTTCTTTCTGGTTTCATCCCCAGTAAAGAGTTTGTCTTCTTTGTTGCTATCCCCAGTGTCGTCCGATCATATCTGAACCAGTCATCTTCTCCCTGGATCTTTTCCCAGTGGAGAACACCTCTCTGATTTCCATCTCTAGTGAAGATCTGTGGGGTTCCCACATTTTATTATCCCCAGTGTTTTCTTGATCACTCCCCATTGAGTTTCCTGTTTGTTGTTAACCTTCATCCCCAGTAAGTCTCGTCTGTGGGTGTTTGACCTTTGTCCCTTTTGGTGTCCTGTTTTGTCTGTATTTCGCACCATCGTGTCATCATATCATCATATTAGAAGTTCATGGCATGTCAGCATTTGCATGTTTTGCCTATCCTTAGCATGTGTATTCCATCTAAGGAAAAAAATTTGGTTTGCTATATTTAAATACCTTTTTCACCTTGATTTCACGAGGATTATCATCACTCGTACCATCTAGTGAAGTTATTTAAATAGGGGCAACTATCATACCCCAAATTTTACCCCTTAGATGTCATAACATTTTGCACTTGCATTAGGGTTCAATCATCTATGCATTGTTAACTAACCACTATATTTTGCTAGTTTGTTCTTTTATTTGAAAGCTAGGGTTTGCACAAGAAAGAGGGCAAGGTCAATGAGCCAAGTTCTCATATGTTTTAAAGTATTCCTAATACATTTTTTGGCTCAATGTATTCATCCCAAGTGTTCACTAGGTGGTTAAGAAGATTATTTGAAGTCATCTGGTCAAGAAAGTCAACTGAGGTTCCAAAAGTTCAAGTCTTTGGCCTTGAGGGTTAATCATGAAGTTTTCAAGGCATATTCCATTATCTCATGTGATTGGATCAAGAGAAATCAAGGAGAAACCGTGAAATCAAGAGTTGTGGAAATTAGCTCAAGTCTTTGGATGATCAGTCAATGTCTTGATTGGTTCATCAACCAATTGAGCTTACATACATTCAAGAGCCCTTATTCATCAAGAAATGGCGTGTGTTTGGCTCACATCACAAGTGCAATGAGCCCCAAGTTTATCCGGCCCCAGATTAGGGATTGTCAGGAAAAGTCAACCATGCCTTTGACTTTTGGTCAAGGCATGATCCCAAGTCTTGTGACATGGTTCTATTTGTTCATATACATCTTTAGAGGCTATCCATTTATATTTGAAGAGATTGAGGAAGCAAGATCATCAAAGATCATCTAGTTGAATTCATGAGGAAATTAGGCTTTTGTTTGAAAAGTCAAACCTTTGACTTTTGATGTTTTTGATCCAAGATGAAGTATTCAAGCCATATTCCATCAAGACATGTTTGATTGTTGAGTTAGAGCATGAGAAATCAACATTTGAGAGGTTTCTTGCAAAAGGGACAAACTTTGGTTCTTGAAATTTTCTAAGTATGGAAGAATTCACTCCTTGTGTGAACTTTGAAGAGTCATAACTTTCAAACCACACATCCAATTTTTTGTGGCTCAAAGCTCAAATTGAAGCTCTCATCATGAAATTCAAATTGTATTAGAGGACCCTTCTTCAAAAGAAGCTTGGTTTTTAAGTTAGGAAGCTTGGAAGTTCAAGGCAACTTATGACTTAGTGAAATTTCACTATTTTTGCCCTAATTTTCAGCCAACTTCACCTCCATTTTTCATCATGATCCCCTTGGATTCAGAACTTGGAGTAAACATGAACGTTGTAGAGCATACTTGGGGCTTTCCAAAAAGTACTAGGACTCCCCAATCAGATGTGTGAGCTGGGAGTTTAGAATCCAGGAAGTTAGGGTCACAAACTTGATTTTTTAGGTCATGGCATGATGTTTTAACTTGCAAGATCGCTCCAAATCTTCATGATCTCAGCGGGCAGACCTCTTTGCTTGTTAATTTGGCTTAAATCAGATAAGTACAAGTGGTTTTGAAGTGTTATCCAAGAGGTTTAAGCATTGTTTCATGAACCTTTCCATTTTTGGCACAAAGTGAGCATTGCCATTTACATAAAGCTACTTTTGGCAATGTCAACTTATCTTGAGATGTGTAATGGTTCCTCTGCACTCAAAAGTCTTGTACTAAAAGTGCAAAAGCTCAGCACACTTCCAACAACGCTAGAACAACATGGTACATGGCTTAGGAAATGACAAATTGTTTGATACTTAAAGTTGAATTGCAACCGAGCCAAAAGGGGGGAACCTCAACCATCTGGTTAGCTTCAAAGCTCCACCCTTTGCCTATAAATAGAGAGCTCAAACAATCCTCAAGACACACAAGAATCCATTTTGAAACCCTCCTATCTCCCTCTCCCTTAGTTTTTTCAAGAGTTCACCAAACTTGCAAAACCACTGACCAGTTCCAATCCACTCGTGTAAACAACCAACAACCCTCATAAACCTTCTATAAACACTCCATAGAACTTGTTTACACCATCAAACAAGTTCTGTAACACCTCATTCACAATCTGCCATTTTCCAACTTCCATTTGCATAAACACACGGGTTTGAAGCTTAAGTTTGTTTCCAACCATTTCAAGCACTCCAGTCATTTCTACTAGCATCAACAAGCATAAGGGGAAGCTCAGTTCATCTTTGTAACTCCATTTGAAGAGGCCTTGGACCTGCTCCAAGAGGTAAGCTCCTTTGAAACCCTAGGCTCAAATTCTTTGCATCTTATTGTTTCATACCTATAGCAAAATGTAGCTTGCATTGTGTATAACGTGTTTGAAGCCTTACCTACATTGTTTGAGTTAAATATGTGTTGTTTGATTCAAGTTTTATTTGGTGGTGTTACACTGTTAGGGTTGTTTTTGTGAGGTTTATTTTAGTTTTAGGACAAACCAATACAACCATTAGATTCCTTGTAAGAAATGCTCCAACTTTGGTTTTTATAGTTCATACAATGATTGAGAAATGAGGGAGTTGTGGTGTGTCGAAATTCTGGGTACAACATGACCAGGGCACGAGCGAGAGAGAGAGAGAGAGAGAGAAAGAAAGAAAAAGAAAGGAAGAAGAAGGATCTGAGGTGGGCATGACATGGCGCTAAGTTAGCCATTTATATGTGTGTATAGGATGTATATTATTAGAGTTAGTTTAATTAACGGTTGAGGGCATAGCACCGCTGGTCAATGGAGGTTTGGGTGTTTGTTTGCTGAGCGAAAAGACTGGGGTTCGAATCCCCCTCGCCCCAGTCTTTTGTTTTATTTTCTGAATGATCTAGGCTTCACATATATTTTCCTTGAACCATCCCTTGTCACCATGCGTGCACTGGTAGGATTGGTAAGCCTTTTAGACTGTAAGGCTAGGTTCGTGGGTTCAACACCCATTTAAGGCATTCCCTTTCCTTTTTTATTACTTGTCATCTTATGTTTCATTCACCAACTTCAAAATTTAATAACTCACTCAATTTTCATGGTTTTCAATCCATTCTTTTTGCACTATTTTTCTCTTATTATGTATTTTATGTTAATATTTTAAAATATCCAAAATATTTATTTTTAGGGCTTTTATTCATATGGGAAATATGGTTTGTTTTTAGGGTTTACTTATAATGGTTTGGTTTGTTTAGGTCTTAACCTTTGATCTCCCTCATCTTTTAGGCTTTGTGTAGTTTTGTTTTAACACACTAAGACCATTTCCCATTGTTTTAAGACCTGTACATAGTTGTAGGACTTGCTTAAAGTGCACTTGTAAGTGTATAGGTTTACCTTAGAATGTATGAACTTTTGTCATCCTCTTGAAGTCTTAGGTAAGTCTTTACCTTCAAATTAAGACTTCCCATTCACATGTATATGACATCATGTAGATACAAACCATACACTTAGGTTATACCATATCATTTATGCTTAGAATTCCATTTTATAAAGTGAACTTTAGGATAACATAAGTGATACTTCCCTTTAAAGTTTAAATCAAAGACATTCCCTTTTGTAAATGTTTAGACTTATCTCATGCCCCTTTAGGTATTTACCTTCTTTACCTTGAATGATTCTTGTGTGCTTACATGATACTTGTATGCTTACATAATACTTGCCTTGAATGTCATCACATTCACCATCCTTATTCATATGTTATATCCATGTATTTTTGCCATGTGAATATCATTGTTAACTTCATTAAGTTATCCCCTCTAAAGAGGCTAGCTTGTTAGCTCTCCTCTCTTTAACCCTCTCTTCCCCTCCTTCCAAAGGAAAGTCTCTCTATTGACCTCAAAGTCATAGATAGCTTATTATCCCTTGGCCTAATTAGAGCCATCTTCCACCCTTAGCCTCATTAGCGACCTGATTAGGATCAATTCCCTTTGGCCTCATTAGAGCCACTTCTCCCTCAACCTAGTTAGGTTTCTCCTCTTGTAAGCACTATCATCATAGATGCTTACTCCTCCTTAGCCTCATTAGAGCCACTCCCCTTACAACTTAGGATTCACCCAGAGTTCTTCAACTCTATGTGAGCATCATCATAATGATGTTCTTTTTTCCTTTGGCCTTATTAGAGCCGTCCATCCCTTTAAACCTAGAATTAGGATTAGAGTTCTTAAACTCTATGTGATTCTCATCATCATGAGTACTCACTTCCCACTTACCCTTTCAACTTAGACTTAGAGAGTTCATTAACTCTATGTGAGTGTCCTACTAATTCCCCTTGAAACTTTGACCATAGTCATTGGTTCGTCACCCTTAGTTAGGTGAACTATGAATGCTCTGGTTTCATCCTTATTAAGATACGTAGGCACGAGATTCGACGTCTTGGCGAGCATACTTAGTGTATATACCCCTAGGTCTTTACCATTAGGTCTTTACCTTTAGCACCTTGGTCTATACCTCTAGGTCTTTACCTTACCTTTTGCCTTAGCAGTTATCCCTTAGCAAGCAAACATTAGCATAACACAAATACTAACAAGAGGTTCCTGTAGAGTACTACAGACATCTAGGATGCTTACACCTTCCCTAGGTATAACCAACCCCCGAACCTTGGATCTCTTAGCTGTGTCTTTACATAGCGCACTTAGGGGTTTTTCTTTGATATTTACCCTTTCCTTTGGATAAATCAAAGCTCGGTGGTGAATTTTAAATATGTGTGATTCAAGTTAATTAATAGCTTGATATCCGATTCTCACCACAACATAACTGTTGCCCAAAAAGGTTTATGTACAAAGGGATGTGACTTACACTCTACAAAGAGGCCCAAAATATTTTTGAAAAAGACATGTGAGGGTGAAAACAATTAAAACACTAATTTGATTTAAAAATGCATTTTAATTTTGAATAAAAATCATTTAAAATGATCAAAATTATCAAACATGTGTGAAAAACAAGTTATAATCTTGGATTAACGTTTGAAAAACTAAGTTTTATTCACATGATAACTTGAAATTCATTTATGTTTGAAAAATCAAGTGAAAGAAAGGTTTTTAAATGCTTAAAACAAATAAACAAGATATTCTTTGTGAAAATTCAAAATATATTAAACAAGTAATATTTTTTATTTTTTTATGGAATAAATAATTTTAACATTTTTGTTAATTTTGAAAAAAAGAATCAATTCAAAAACATTAAAATCCAGAGAGAAATTAATTTTTGAATTAATTAAGAAAATTAACTAAAAATTCAAAAAAGGTGCCAAGAACACTTGTTCTTGCTCACGCATGTTATTCTTCTCAGGATTTGCAAAAAATCTCCCAACTCTCTGATTACTCAATGATTTTGCACGATTCAAACATCAATCTCACTCGTTTTTTAAACAAGGAACAAGATGGTACCATTTAATTTCATTTCTTTTAAGTGTGGAGAGAGTTATCATCTATGAACATAGATACCCAAGAATTTACAAAACGTATCATGAAATCCTAAACACGAATGAAACATGGCAATTGATTGAGGGTTATCACTCTATGAACTACCAGAAACAAGTTGATAACTTGAAAATAAATTGATGATGCATGTAGTATAGAGTTTGAAGGTTTCATGCTTACTTGTGCTTGTTTGTGCAAGAGGATTTCGAATTATGTGTTGGAGGTGTTACAGATGCGTTGTGAGGACTTGGACAGCTTCACTATACCTTATGAAGTGTGTTGAGATGCCTGGCCTTGATTGGAGATGCTTGGATCACCTTGTGGTATCTCAATTGCAAATAGGCCTCAAGTGGATTTTGAGGTCTATGATTTTGGTGTTCCAGATGAAGTATGAGTGTTTGAATAGCTTATATATGATATATTGGATGTGTTTAGATCATAAGCTGTGGTGGAATTGCTCTAACTCAAAATTCGATGGTGACTTGCAAAATAAGGCATTTCTGGTTTTTTTGAAAGAGATTTTGAGGAAAGCAAGTGTTATCAAGCTTTGGTGTACTCAAACTGATCACAAATGACCTCTATTTATAGTGTGCCAAGTTTGTTTTGGCAGCAATAAGGAATGGTGGCTGGTACAATCCATTGTCCAATGGTTGCATAAAGGAATCTCAAGTCTTCTCTAGCCATTGACTTGGGTCAATCTTGCAGGCCTATGGTCTTCTGTTGCAGGGATAAGGCTTGACTCATTCGGTTGTATTTGGCTCAGTACATGCCACCTTGATGCATCCATTGAATGCTCCATGACAACTTTGAAGTTTTGGTTTTTGCATCATTGGATATCACATGCATAAATGATGATCTTTTGACTTGGGAAACTTATGGCTCAGAGATCTTTTGCTTTTATCCGATCCTTAGTGTTTCTATAAGGATTACAAGACTTTTAATTGCACAAATTATCCAATTCGAGCAAATGACCTATAATCTGCCTTGGGAAGAAATCAGCTTTTGGTGCTATGTTCCAAGGGTTATAACTTCTTGCTCAAATTGAATTTGGAGATGATCTGGTACTTGTTGGGAAGCCCTCATGACATACTTTAACTTTGATGTCCAACATTGGTCCTAGTTCAGCTTGGATCATAATGAAAAATGGCCTCAAAGTTGGTGAAAAACCAAGACAGATTATGTCCAAAATTTTCACTAAGTGTTGGAAAAAGTGGTCATTTTCATGTTTTTGTGATTTTGATCAATCCATAACTCAAAATCCATGAGTATTTGGAATCTTTTGTAGTTGATAATTTTGAAGTATGTCACGTGAACTTTCATTTGAGCTTTGGATGGAAGAAAAAGGCCTTGTGGTTTGAAAGTTATGACCTTGCAAAGTTGGTACCAAATTAATTTTGTTCCATAACTTAAAAAATTTTAAGTTTCCTATGGTTGCCCCTTTTTGCAAGTAACCCTATTTTTCTTGATTTTTATTGATGGATGATGATCACAACCATGCATTAACATTGTTTTTGACTTAGGGGAGCCACATTTTTGAAAAAATTCAAAAATTCAAACTTGATTTTGGGCACAGTTGACTTTTTGTCAGATGAATTCCAAACTGTGTGGTCTTCTATGAAATCAAGTTCTTAACCTAATTCAAACCTAATGGATGGATTCCATAGGCGTTTTAGGGTGTCTTGAATCATGTCCCAAGGTTTAGGAACATGTCTTAGTCCAAAGTTAAAGGTATAGTTGACTTTTTCTTCAAAACCCTAATTATGGTCCAGATGAATTTGAAACTTGTGAATCAAGTTTCTTAGATCAATCCTTTGTTGTAAATGGATCAATGTGGTGTATTTGAGGCCCTCAAATCATGTCTTGAGGTCTTGGTTCATGTCTTGCCTCAAAAGTCAACTTAGGGGTGAATTAGGTCAAGAAACCCTAATTCTTGATTTTTTATTAATGCTTCCTCTGAGGCTATTTTGACTTGATAATTGGACTCATAAGGTCCCTTTGAGCATTTTGGATCATGTTTTGAAGTATTGGCTCATGCTCATATGAAAATTTTCATCTGGAGGCCTTGATCGACCAAAACCCTAATTTATTGACATTGGCGATCTTGAGGCTTGATCCACTTGGAATATTGCAACCTTGTACTTGATTCTTGATGTGGGAGACCTCTTGATCCTTTATGGGTGTTTGAGAAGCCAAATAGGTTGAAGATCATGTCCATTCTTGATTGATCCTTTGTCTGAGTGCTCTGAGAGGGCTCAAAACCCTAATTCTTGATTGTAGTGAATGCTCAACAATCCTTGAGGAGATTGATAAGGTATGATGGTACATCCATATTGTGGTAATGATCTTCAAAATGATGGGAAATCTTGTGGTCAAAATTTGGGGTATGACAGATGCCCCTATTTAATCTTCTAGGACCCGAAGGTGTGAATGGCGGAGATATTCAGACATTCAGGGTGCAAGAGGATTAAATATCGGAATACCCAAAATTTTGATTGTGGTTGTGAATGGTATCTAATTCGCTCACCCATCTTCTTTTGCTATGTAGTGCTACTTAGAAAAGGGTAAAACTTCCCCTCGATCCTGGTCTTCAACCACAGAACTGGTCTTAGTTTCTCTTGAAATAAACTTCCCCTCAATCATGGTTTTCTGCCACGGAACTGGTCTTAGTTTCCTTTTAAATAAACTTCCCCTCGATCCTGGTCTTCTGCCATGGAACTGGTCTCAGTTTCTTTTGAAATAAACTTCCCCTCGATCCTGGTCTTCAGCCATGGAACTGGTCTCAGTTTCTTTTGAAATAAACTTCCCCTCGATCCTGATCTTCAGCTATGGAACTGGTCTCAGTTTCTTTTAAAATAAACTTCCCCTCGATCCTGGCTTTAGCCATGGAATTGGCCTCAGTTTCTTTTGAAATAGACTTCCCCTCGATCCTGGTCTTCTGCCACGAAACTGGTCTCAGTTTCTTCTTGTCGAGTTCCTGTCCCGATAAGAAACGCTATGTGTAGCGGCCTTCATCAAACTTCTCGCCGAGCTATACTGAGGAGACTCCATTTGATGGAAAAAATGTGATGTTATACTTGCTGGGGGAACCCAGTTGTTTGAACTGCAGAGGTGTGCAAACTTCTCTATGGGAGATTCCATTTGTCGACCTACTGGGGAAAAACTAGTCTCTTGAGAGACCACTGAGGGACTTATACAATGACTGAGGCCCAAATTATTTATTTATGTACAAAATGGAGGGGTCTTACACTCTATTAGAGGCCCAAAAGATTATTTTTATACAAGAGATGGGGCTTACAACTCAGGGAGATGCCCAGATGAAAAACAACGATCGCACCGTTTATTTTGAAAATCGTAGAGGGACTTATACAATGACTGAGGCCCAAAATGGTATATTTACAAATGGGATGGGTCTTACACTCTATTAGAGGCCCAAAAGTGTTTCAAAATGAAGTTTGAAAAATCAAAATTAAGAGAAACCCTAATTTTAATTTTAAAAAATATAATTTTCAAAGGAAATTAAATAAAAATGATATCAAATATCAAATATATTAAAAAACAAGTTGTCAACTTTGAAAAGCATTTTGAAAAATCATGTTTAATCACATGAAAGCTTGAAAGTCATTTAAATTTGAAAATTCAAGGTGGAAATTTCATTTAAAAATGTTTTAAAACGAATAAAATGAAATTATTTACAAAAATTCAAAATATATCAAATAAATAATATAAATTTGATTTTTTTGTATAATAAAATATTTTAACATTTTTGTGAATTTTTAAAAAAAAAACCTATCAAAAATGATAAAAAATGAGAGAGAAATTAATTTTTGAAATCAATTAAAAAAATGATCAAAAATTCAAAATTTCAAAATATGGCGCCAACTGTCATCTTCAACCTCACGACCTCCCTCCATTACCGTTTTGCAAAACCTCACATATCTCTCTCAATACGTAATGGTTTTGACTTTTGTAAACACGAAAGTTGTGTATTTTTGAACAAGGATTCCAATGATATAAATTAATTGTATTTATATTAAGTGTGGAGTGAGAAATCAAAAAATGAACTCAAGAACCCTAATTTCTGTAAGAACACTATGAAATCATATACACGATAGCTACAAAGCAATTGATTGAGGGGAAACACTCTGCATAAGTGCATAAACATGTTCGTAACTTGAAAACACATTAATGATGCATGGATCATAGAGTTTGAGAGTGTCAGGCTTACCTCTGCAAGAGGAAATCGAATCCTCAGTTGTAGGTGTTACAGATGTTATGTGATGAATTGGACGGCTTCAATGGACCTAATATAAGGTGTTTGGAAGCTTGGAATGGATTGAATACACCTGGATCTTGTTGTGGCACCTCAACTGCAAGTAGGACAAAAAGCTTGAGCAAATGGGGGGTGACTTTGTGATTCTGGTGTTCCAGATGTGCTTTGAGGTTATGGATCACTCATATATTATGTATGTGAGGTGTTAGGATGTAATTGCTCTCTATTTGAAAATTTAAATGTGACTTGTAAGAGAAGCAAATTCTGGTTTTTTAGAGTGATTGGAAGGAAAGCATGAGTTGTTATGCTTTGGTGTACTCAAACTGATCAGAAAGAACCTCTATTTATAGTAGAGCAACTTTGTTTTAGGAGCAATAGTGATTGGAGGTTGGATCACTCCATTATCCATTGAATTTTTTCATGTAGCCAAAGTATCCTCTAGCCATTGACTTGAGTCAATTTTTTCATTTTAGTTTTGGATGGAAGAAAAAGGTTGCTTGGATCACAAGTTATTATGGCCTTGCAAGTCATTTGAGCTTTCATCTACCCTTTTGCAAGTAACCCTTCTTTTCTTGATTTTTCTTGATGGATGATGATTCAAACCATAAGTTAACATTGTTTTTACTTAGGGAAGCCTTGTTTGTCAAGAAATTCAAAAAGTCAAACTTGGTTTTTGGCACAATTGACTTTTTATCAGATGAATTTCAATCTTTGTGATCCTCTATGAAACCAAGTCCTTGACCTAATTCAAACCTAATGGATGGATTCCATAAGTGTTATAAAGTGTTTTTACTCATGTCCCAAGGTTTTGGATCATGTCTTGGTCAAAAGTCAAAGGTACAATTGACTTTTCATCAGAAAACCCTAATTGGTCCAGATGAATTTGAATCCTTGTACTGCTTATGAACCAAGTTCTTTGAATCAATCCAAATCTTGTAAATGGATCAATATGATGTGTTTGAGGCTCTCAAAGCATGTCTTGAGGTCTTGGCTCATGCCTTGCTTCAAAAGTCATCTTAGGGGTGAATTAGGTCAAGAAACCCTAATTCCTGATTTTTTATGAATATTGAATACATCCCCTAAGGCTATTTTGAACTTGTGATTGGGTCCATGAGGTCCCTTTGAGCTTCTTGGATCATGTTTTGAAGTATTGGCTCTTGCCCAGATGAAAATTTCCCTCTAGAGGCCTTGGTCGACCAAAACCCTAATTTGGTGACACTGATGATCTTGAGGCTTGAACCACTTGAAATGTTGCACTCTTGTGCTTGATTCTTGATGTGGGAGACCTCTTGATCATTCATGGATGTTTAAGAGACTTGACAAGTTGAAGATCATGTCTATTCTTGATTGATCCTTTGTCTGAGTACTCTGAGAGGGCCCAAAACCCTAATTCTTGATTGTAGTGAACGCTGAACAATCTTTGGGAGGATTGATGAGGCATGAAGGTACATCCATATTGTGGTGATGATTTGCACAATGATGGGAAATCTTGTGGTCAAAATTTGGGGTATGACAGATGCCCCTATTTTATCTTCTTGGACCTGAAGGTATGAATGGCGAAGGCGTTCGGACATTCAAGGTAAAAGAGGATTAAATATCAAAATACCCGAAATTTTGATTGTGGTTATGAATGGTAGCGGTTTGCTCATCCATCTTCTTTTGCTAAGTAATGTTACTTAGAAAAGGTAAAACTTCCCCTCGATCCTGGTCTTGAGCCATAGAGCTGGTCTTAGTTTCTTAAAGAAATAAACTTCCCCTCGATCACGGTCTTCAGCCATGGAACTGGTCTCAGGTTTCTTTTGAAAATAAACTTCCCCTCGATCCAGGTCTTCAACCACAGAACTGGTCTCAGTTTTCTTTCAAAAATAAACTTCCCCTCGATCCTGGTCTTCAGCCAAGGAACTAGTCTTAGTTTCTTCTTGTCGAGTTCCTTCCTCGACAAGGAATGCTATTTGTTGTAGCGGCCTTCATCAAACTTCTCACCGAGTTTTACTGGGGAGACGTCATTTGATGGAAAAAGATTTGATGGTAGACTTGTTGGGGAGACGTCATTTGATGGAAAAAGATTTGATGGTAGACTTGCTGGGGAGAACCATTTGTCTGAACTGCAGAGGTGTCCAAACTTCTCTGTGGGAGATGCAATTTGTCGACCTTGCTGGGGAAAGCAAGTCTCTTGAGAGATTGCTTGTTGCTTGGTGATGTTACATCATACTTTTCTTCGAGACTTTTTTCGGAGAAATGCCATGTGATGTAATCCAATTTTGAAGTGTTGATGACTTCGAAGACAATCCTTCGGGGAGAAATTGTCATATTGCCAAGAGTCTTTTGGTGAAGAGGCTTTCTCTGGGGATTTTCTTTAATCCGGGAAAGCAAAATATCATCTTCAATGGTGAAGAGTGATGTTCCAAAGATGCCTACCAGAATGCCTTCTTGCCTTTCAGAGGTTCAAGTTATCAGAGTGGTTGAGGACCGATTTCAATCCAGGAATGCACTGGAGAAAGATTGTTTAGACGATATTTCTTGATAAGGAAAGAACTTACCGGGATTTTGTCCTATGTGACTTAGAAAGGAAGACTGACAACTCTATCGAAGAGAAGACATTTATCACTTGGGGATGAGTATGACCACAGTGATATTAATGCAACATGAATACAAATGTGGATCAATTATGCAGGATGTATGTATGTTTATGCTGAGAAAACAGACACGACATATAGACCGATGAGGAATACAACTGGATACTCGGCCACTCTGGGAGATGAAGGGTATCACTGGAGATTTTGAAAGTTGGACGCTTACTCGGGAATAGAGATTCATGCATCCGTTCCGATTTCTAGAGATACAAACCGACTAGGCATAGAAATATGTTCTTGTTTTTCAGAGGTAGACCCTACTGAGGTGAAAAACCACCATTGGGGTTTCAGGGGTAATAACTCTGTCGGGGATGTCAGATGGGACATCCCATCTGGAATAGTTGATCCTTTATTCAGGGTGTACTAGTCAAAAGGAGTACTTTGATTCGGCATTTTGAAGTTAGATCACTACCAGAAAAGCGGTAGATATTCCTTTTTTGTGCTCATTAATTGAAAGGAGATTACCATCTTTGTTTTAAAAGTAAAACTTGAACTTCTCGTTTTGAAAAATTAAATTTATTTTTGTTTCAAGAATCTTTGATCATATTAAAAATGTCATTCCGTAAAGCAAAAATAAATGCGAATTGTAAACAAAAGGCACACGGGCTTATATTTTATTGATAGAATGGTAATCAGCCAAGCGCGTGATCCCATAGACCATTACAAAGTTTAGAAAATGGTAATTTAAAGGAAAAGGAGCTACATTGAAACATAACGACCGTTATCCTTCCACCAACTTTGAATTCTGGACATTCTGAGCTTCTGTCGAAGATGACCTTGACCTGAAGTTTTCCCGACGGATGACGTTGCCTTTGAGGAGCCAATCTTATCGGATGTAGTTACTTGCCATGAATCCCTAACTTTTGCTTGGATTGCCTTTTGAGGTTTTCAATCCATCGGGATGACTTTTGCTTATGTCTCTAATATTTGCCTGGACCGCCCTTTTGGGTTTTCAATCCACCGAGACTTTTTTATTTATTTATTTAGGCGAAGTATTTCTTGACTACGTCAACATTTGTGGGGTAGGTAAACTACTCTCCATCCATAGTTGCGATTCTCATTGCACCGCCTGAAAAGGCTTTCTTAACAACATAGGGGCCATCGTAATTTGGAGTCCATTTGCCCATGGAATCAGTGAGGAATGATTGTATTTTCTTGAGCACAAGGTCTCATTTTCTAAAGACACGGGGTCGGACCTTTTTATCAAAGGCCTTCTTCATTCTTTGCTGATATAACTGACCATGGCATAGAGTCGTCATTTTCTTTTCTTCGATCAGTTTAAGTTCATCGTGTCGGCTTTGACACCATTCAGCTTCTGTTAGCTCGACCTCCATCAATACCCTTATTGATGGTATCTCTACTTCTATGGGGAGCACTGCTTCCATGCCATATACTAGAGAGAAAACGGTTGCCCCTGTTGATGTACGAACAGTTGTACGATAACCGTGAAGAACAAAGGGTAGCGTCTCGTGCCAATCTTTGTAGGTTACAACCATCTTCTAAATGATTTTTTTTGATATTTTTATTAGCTACTTCTATTGCTCCGTTCATTTTAGGTCGGTAGGGAGATGAGTTATGGTGTTTGATCTTGAACTCAGCACATAACTCTTTCATCATCTTGTTGTTCAGGTTCGATCCATTATCTGTAATGATCTGGCTTGGAACACCATAACAGCAGATGAGATTGTTCTTGATAAATCGGACCACCACTTGTCGGGTCACATTGGTGTATGATACCACTTCGACCCACTTGGTGAAGTAATCAATGGCTACCAGGATGAATCGACGTCTGTTCGAAGCTTTGGGTTTAATCATGCCAATCATGTCGATCCCCAATATAGAAAAAGGCCATGGAGAAGAAAGAACTTTGAGATGTGTTGGCGGTACATGGATTTTGTCAGCATATATCTGACACTTGTGACACCTCCTCATGTACTTGTAGCAATTGGATTCCATTGTCAGCCATAGTATCCTGCTCTCAGAATTTTTCTTGCCATTGTGTGTCCATTGGCATGAGTACCAAAAGATCCTTTGTGGATTTCTTTCATCAACATGTTTGCTTCTTGTCTGTCTACGCATCTGATCGAGACCATGTCAAAGTTTCTCTTATAGAGTGTATCATTGTTCAGGAAGAAGTTGCTAGCCAGTTTTCTGAGAGTCTTCCTATATTTTCTTTATGCCCCATGCGGGTATTCTTGTCTTTGAAGGAAGCACTTGATATCATGATACCATGGTTTGTCATCTATGACTGCTTCAACTATGAAGATGTAAGTGGGTCTTTCAAGGTGCATTATGTCAATCTTAGGTACGTCATTCCATTGACTCAAACTAATCATGGAGGATAGAGTAGCTAATGCATCAGCCATGTGGTTTTCTTCACGAGGGATATGATGAAACTCGATTCTGTTGAAGAATGGTAATAACCTTCTCGCATAGTCTTTGTAAGGAAACAATCTTGATTGGTATATGTTCCACTCTCCTTTGATCTGTTTGATAACGAGGTCCGAGTCTCCATACACATCTGAGTTCTTTATCCTTAGGTCGATAGCCTCTTCAAAACCAATGATACAAGCTTCGTATTCGGCCTCATTGTTCGTGCATTTGAACGTCAATCTAGCAGTGAAAGAAATATGGGTACCCTAAGGTGTTACGATGATTTCCCCAATTCTGTTTCCATAAGTGTTGACAGCTCCGTCTAATATTAGTCCCCATTGGGATCCTGGCTCTGGCCCTTCACTGGGTAGTGGTTCATCGTAATCTTTCATTTTCAAGTACATGACATCTTCGTCTGGGAAGTCAAATTCGACTGATTCTTGATCATCAATCGGTTGATGATCCAAATGATCGGCTAAAATACTTCCTTTGACGGCTTTCTTAGCATGGTACTCGATGTCGTATTCTGATAACAACATCTGCCAACAGGCAATCCTTCCCGTGAGAGAAGGTTTTTCAAAGACATACTTGATCGATTCCATTTTGGAGATTAACCAAGTAGTGTGACAAATCATGTACTGGAGAAGACGTTTGGCTTCCCAAGCAAGAGCGCAGCAAGTTTTCTCGAGCATAGTGTATCAAGTTTCACAGTCCGTGAACTTCTTGCTTAAGTAGTAAATGGTAGATTCTTTTCTTTTTGTCTCATCTTGTTGGCCAAGTACATAACCCATGGAGTCTTCCAAGACTGTTAGGTAGATAATCAGTGGTCTTCCTTCCACTAGAGGAGACAAAATAGGTGGATACAACAGATATTCCTTGATGCTGTCGAAAGCTTTTTGGCAATCCTCTGTCCATACACAGCTTTGGTTCTTTCTGAGTAGTTTGAAGATCGGCGCGCATGTCGCTTTCATGAGGGATATGAACCTTGAGATGTAATTCAGACATCCCAAAAATCCTCTAACCTATTTTTCAGTCTTCGGAGAAGGCATTTCTTGAATGGCCTTGACCTTGTCAGGATCAACCTCAATTCCTTTCTGGATGACGATGAATCCTAAGAGTTTTCCTGAGCGAACACCGAACGTGCACTTATTATGATTCAAGCAGAGTTTGTATTTTCTCAGACGCTTGAATAACTTTGACAGGTGTGTCACATGCTCTTCTTCTATCTTAGATTTGGCAATCATGTCATCGACATACACTTCAATCTCTTTGTGCATCATGTCATGAAACAGAGTTGTCATGGTCCTTTGATAGGTTGCCCCCAGATTCTTTAGACCGAATGGCATTACCTTGTAACAAAAGGTGCCCCATGGGGTGATGAATGAAGTTTTCTCCATATCTTCAAGCGCCATTTTTATTTGATTATAGCCCGAGAATCCATCCATGAAGGAGAAGACTTTGAATTTTGTTGTACTGTCTACCAGCATGTCTATATGTGGTAGGGGAAGTCATCCTTCGGACTTGCTTTGTTCAGATCCCTGTAGTCCACACACATTCTGACTTTTCTGTCATTTTTTGGAACTGGCACGATATTGGTTAACCATTGAGGATATTATGAGGTGGCAAGGAAACCTGCGTCGATCTGTTTTTGTACTTCCTCCTTAATTTTGATGGCCATATCTGGATGAGTCCTCCTCAGTCTTTGTTTTACTGGAGGACACTCTAGTTTTAGTGGCAAGTGATGTTCCGCAGTGCTGGTATCCAACCCTGGCATGTCCTGATAGGACCAAGCAAATACATCTGGAAACTCTTTGAGAAGTTTTATCAAGTCTTCTCTGATAGTTGGATTGAGCAGTGTTCCAACCTTAAATTCTTTCTTTTCTTCTTTTGAACCCAAATTGACAGTTTCCAACGGCTCTTTATGAGGCTCAATGGACCTTTCCTCTTGTTTGAGTAGTCGGGAGATCTCTTCTAGAATTTCTTCGTCCTCTTCTTCTTCAGCTTCAAATACCGGGAATTCAAAGTTGGGAAAAGGCATTGGATTGTATGTTTCAATGGGGTTTAAAACAAGCAATCTGCATGACGTGATGATTCCCTTTTTTTAGAAAAGACAGAGAGAGTGTGTGCAATGTATTTTTTGAAAATGCTTGTTTTTAATTTTGGGTTGTTTTTAGGATTACTATTTTCTGAAAAACGAAAAGTGAAAACAGCAATAAATGCAGGAATTCAGAATCATTTTATTTATTTATTTATTATTTGTAGATTCTTGAAACACAGCCCTATAAAACAAAACTCTGTCGCTTTGGGCGAAGCGGAGAGGGACATTTACAGAAAAGCAAGCCCTATAAAACATTTATCTCACCCGGGCAAGGTGAAAGGTCAAAACAAAGATGGTAATTACTTCGACTTATGGACGACTTTGGGGACATCGACTGCAACCCAATGGCGACGAAATCCTCTACGAATCACAAAGTCTGGTACTTCCCTTCTTGGTCTGTCTTCAGAAATGGCACAAATTCGTAGTGGAGTAGGATCATTTGAGTCTTCTTCCCATACAGAGTTATCATAAGAGGACTATTCTGTCGCATCTTCCATAGTGTTTTCACTCTCAAGAGGATCTCCCCATCCAGTTGGTTGGATGTCCTCGTATCTGACGCGAAAACTTTCGGGAGCGGTGTATTTGACTAGAAAGTCATACTTGTTGCTTGGCTGTCCCAAGGTATCCCAGGTTTCTGTGGGAATAGACGAGTCATCGTCCTTAATGACGTTGACCTCAGTAAATGTATAGTTAATGAATTCTTGTCCTGCGACCTTTGCAAATTCATCAACGTGGTGTTGGACATTTTCGGAATGTTCTGAGTAAGGAGTCCATGACTCTGCGGGAACATGGGTGTTCTTTTTAAGATTACTCAGCTGATAGGCATGGTTCAGCTGACTCTTTTGTCCCAAGTCTTCCGTGTATGGATTCCAGATAGGCAAGTCATCCAGGGGATCATAATAATCGTAGCCAAAGTTGTATTTCATTAGATTGTCTTCCTCTAATGAATTGGGTGGAGCACGGCATCCTTCAGGATCATAATCTCCACAGATCATTCTGACGTCTGATCTCAGTATATATCTCGGGCTTTGTTGAAGAACAGAATGACATGTGCGTTTCTCCCTGAGATATATATCCTTCATTGTTGAGATAATACTTCCACTACTCATCCGTATCGGAGGAGTCGTTCCCATCAATGGTGTGTACTTCTTGAGACACTGGGTGGAGGAAGCCTACGTTATGGAAGAAATCTTGAATGGGATGAAAACTTTCACCCTTCTTCATAGTCTGGGTGCAAGTTGGAGAGAAACCAAGACCTTTCCTTGTCTTGTTATTAGAATGAATTACTATCTGTCCCCATCCTTTTATGTCATTACTCCCGATCACTTTTAAAGCCTATTTGTATAAGGAAATCGACGTCCCTCTTTCTTGTTGATTCTTATTGCTCACCGAGAATGCTTGGAACTGGGTTCCAACAGCCTTCTATGGCTCTACACAGGAGAAAGATGATAAGTTGCTCACTGTTAAGGTTTTCTCTCCGCACACCATGACTAATTTGTCATTCTTGACAAATTTCAGCTTTTGGTGAAGTGTCGAAGTGACTGCCCCAGCTTCGTGTATCCAAGGTCTTCCTAATAAATAGTTGTATGCTGCTCGGATGTCCATGACCTGGAAAGTGACTTGGAAAGTGTGAGGACCAATGGTTATGGGAAGATCGACTTCGCTGATAACTTTTTTTCTGGATCCTTCAAAGGCTTTGACGATGATCTCACTGCCTCTCATTGGAGTTCCTTGAAAAGATAGTCGTACCAAGATTGACCTTGGCATGACATTCAAAGATGAACCTGTGTCTACCAGTACGCTGGCTAAAGCATCGTCCTGGCAATTGACTGTGATGTTGAGTGCCATATTATGGTTCTTGCGTTCTTTTGGAAGTTCTTTATCACTGAATCCCAAGTTGTTGCAGGAAGTGATGTTGGAGATGATGTTGTCAAATTTTCCTACCGTCACATCTTGTTCCACAAAGACTTGTTCTAAGACTCTTTGTAGAGCTTCCATGTGAGCTTCTGAACTAAGCAGGAGAGATAGTACAGAAATTCGAGACGGAGTTTGCAACAATTGATCCACAATGTTGTACTCGCTTTACTGGATGAGCTTCAACATATCATCGTTGTTCTTTATAGGTTATTGATTACTGGATTGACCAACTTGTGGGTTAGGAACTTCGACTTGAGGTTCCTTTTCTTTGGTAGGCTCTCCAACTCCTCTGTTGAAGATCCGACCGCTTCAGGTGACTCGACTGATGTCGGCAATGTTCACAATGGAGGGTAATGGAGTTTCTTTCCCATTTTCTATGGTCGTTGCACTGTACTTGTATGGGATAACTTTTTCTGATTTGTACGGTATTGGACCTGGAAAGTAGATGACCACAGGGGCTTTTTGGGCCTTTTGACCATCGTAGGCAACCTCGATCACCTCTAAGTTTGGAATTCTTCTATTGCCAAGAGAGACCTTCGACTCATCGAGCAGAGGAATTATGGCATAAACATCCTTGGTTATTCCATGATCGGAGATTATGACAGTGTTTTTGTTTTGACCAGGGAGGTAATCTTGTATCATGTTGATTGATTCAGAATTCGAACATGGTTGAATCTCCTTTCGGTTTAACTGATGTTGGAGGGCTGTTCGCACTAGATAGTATCATTAGTTATTTCCGAGCATACTCTACAACGTTCATAATTATGAGGGGGGACCCGACCATATCCGTTTTGTATGCATTCCATCCTCACTAGATCCGTTTCTATTGAGCGGACATCACGACTTTGATGTCTATCAGGATTCCCATCAGCCATACTAATCTGTTGTGTGTCTTCATCTAGCAGATGGTCCAACAGATGTTGAAGAGTCCTTTGCAAAAACGCACACCCTTGGTCGTTTTCGCAGTATTCTTTACAATCTTGATAATCATGTGAGGCCAGAAAACAAAGTATGGCCTGCTTGGCATGCAATTCCACTAGACTGGTATTCATTAAGCTGATGTCAAAGATTTGGACCATATTGACTTGATAATCACTTCTTTCATGGTAGTCTTGGATCCATCCGAGATCCATTTGACGTTGGAGGGCCTCTTGTATAAAAGAGCATCCTTGATTGTCTTTTGAGCAAATAGGACAAGTGTTGTAATCATGCCGCGGCAGATTGTAATACTGACTTTGTCTTGAATGTAACGCCACTAGATTGACGTTCATTGCATGGATGTCATGGTTCTGAAAAACTTTAGGATGTGCATAGGCCATGTTTACTTCACGAATCCTGTGATCCTGAATTCAGCCCAGATCAATCTGTTCTTGCAGAGCTGCTTGTACTATGGCGCACCCTTGATTGTCCTTGGAGCAGATATCACATTGATGATAGTTATGAGACGACACATGGCCGTACCCGCTCTGTTTGCAATGCATCTTCACCAGGTTGGTTCCCAGTAAGCGTACATTGTGAATTTGATAACTTTTGACATTCTCTTCTTCTATCAAATTCACTGTAGTCTTCTCATGTTGCGGTAATGGGTTCGTCTGAACATTTGGATTAGTATCCTTGAAATATAAAACCCCGTTCCTGACGAGCTTCTGTACATCAGACTTGAAGGTGAGATAATTCTCAATGTTATGTCCCGATCCTCCTTGATGGTAAGGGCAAGTTTGATCTGCTTTGAACCAAAAAGGTAGATTTTCTGGCACTGCAAGAGGTGTCCTGGTTTGAACGTGCCCCTTGGCCAGTAAAAGTGGAAATAACTCTGCGTACAACATCGTTATAGGGTCGAACCCTGATGGTCGTGTAGTACGATTGTTATTATTATACTGAGGGCGAGCCTGCAGAAGAGGTTGTTGCGTCCTTTGTTAATACTGTTATTGATTTGGTTGGCTCTGAGCAACCTGAGGTTGATATGTCGGAGCTAGCGTTGGCTTAATAGTGGGAGTTACTGCTGCTACCAGTTGATACCTTTGCCTTTGCTTTCCCAGAGAAATATTACTGATATCTTGCTCTTTCTTCTTTTGGAAAGCACTACTGTATCTTTTGGTACTGCTAGATGGCTTTGCATCTTTGACCAATCATCCCTCTCGAACTGCTTCTTCAAGGCGTACTCCAGTGTTTACCATTTCAGTGAAGTCACAGGGAGCACAGGCGATTATTCGGTCGTAATAAAATGAGCTTAACGTTTTCAAGAAGATCTTTGTCATTTCCTTTTCTTCGAGAGGAAGACAAATTTGGGCGACAATTTCACGACATCTCTAAACATATTCCTAGAAGGTTTCTTTATCCTTTTGTGACATTGCTCTGAGTTGGTCCCTATCTGGTGCCATGTCCAAGTTGTATTTATACTGCTGAACGAAAGTTGCCCCGATATCTCTAAAAGTACTGATCTTGGTGCGATTTAAACCCATGTACCATTTGAGTGCAGCACCGGTTAAACTATCTTGGAAGTAATGGATTAGTAGTTGTTGATTGTCTGTCTGGGTAGACATTTTCCGAGCGTACATCAACAAATAACTTTGAGGGCAAGAGTTGCATATGTATTTTTCAAAGTCAGGCACCTTAAATTTGTGCGGTATCTTTACATTAGGGACCAAACAAAGGTCGGTGGTGTCTTTTCCGAATAAGTCTTGACCGCGAATGGCATGCAGTTCCTTCTGTATTTCCAAGAATTGTTCCTGGAATTTATTCATCCTTTCGTATACGTTTTTATTTCCTCCAGAAACTGCTTGCAGAAACTGTCCTTCCGGGACAGTGTGTACCACTGGTTGTGGTATAGTCATTATTGCGGTGACTCTTGGCCCTTTAGTGACCTGAAGTTTGTAACCTTCAGGAGTTTCTATTGTAATCCTTACATCTTCATTTTCCTGAAGTTTGTAACCTTCAGGTCTGGCGGTTCCTTCTTCAACTTCCGGGTCTTCAGTGACCGGTGGGATGTATCCTTCAGGTATGAAGTTGTGGGGAATGCACTAGAGGAAACCTTTAGGCATGTTGTACTGAGGATGACTGACAAGCATCTCAAATGTTGGTGTTGACATACTCTCCGAGATTACAGTTCTTTGATGCTGTTGTTCCTGGGCTGCTGCCAGGGATTGCATGTCATGGTAGAGTTTCTCCAAAGACTCCTTCAGAGCGTTGATTTCTTCTCTCAGCTCTCTATTTTCTTCTTCGAGATCATCCATTTTCTTTTGTCGATTGGCCCAAGTATTGTACGAATGAGACAGTTTGACTCTAGAGTACAACACATATGTGAGACTCAAAGACAAATATGTGTTATGTGAGAATGATGAATGATATGCAAAGACTGAAAATGATATATATTTTAGTTTTTTTTGTTAAAAGAACTATTAACAATTATATTGCAAATATAACACAGTGGGGGAGACCCTTTTATTGAACTTGAAATATTGTAGTATTTTACAAGGAAAAGTACAGTATTTTACAAAGTGCGATAAGGAAAATTAGGCCTATGGATCCTGAGTCCTCTCTGAGGAGAGCTCATATGCTGGTTCTTGAACTTTTCTTTTCTTTGATTGGGCTCCTTCAGTTGTTTCCGGGTCGATGATTCTCTGCCAAGTGAATGGAGTGAGAAAATTTCTTCGTTCGTCCTGACTTTCCCTTGCATGCTGCTCTAATATCTCAATCAGAGCATCTTTCTCCTTTAGCAGTTCCTGAATCTTGGTACATTCCAAATTAAGGATCTGATATTTGTTCTTCCAAGATTTCTTCTCACGCTGGACTTTGTTAAGAGCGGCCTGGAGTTTTTCCGCACCAGACATGAAATAAAGGACTGATTCCTTTCAGGGAAAAACTTCTTGACGAGGGTAAGGAATCCTTAGTTTGATAGCTCTAATTTGCACTCAGTGGAGATCAGGTTCTGCAGAGGAACAATTTGGTCTTCCCATGGATTCTCTCCCTTTCCTGTGAATATGTTGCCAGGTATGCACTATTTCTTTCTGTAGTGCCTTGTCATTTTCTCCTTCCTTGAAGAAAAGACCTTCCAGATGAGCATTATGTGGGATATTCTTCATCGGGTATCCGAGTTGACGACGAGCTAGAATTGGATGATAGTTGATCCCTCCTTTAGTACCAATGAGGGGTACATTAGGGAAATTTCTGCATCTGTCGATGATCTTTATCCCTACGTAAATTCGATTGTACAAATTTATGTCTGTATTGGTAAGAGACATAATCTTCTGCGACCATCGCAGATTACTCTTGTGATCCCAAAAAGCAGCAAACTTGGGCAAGTGGGGAAATAAACCATTTGTAGAGTAATGGGACACAGCATATGATCATCCCTCCACTGTACAAATTTCTTAAGTGTACAGAATGATAAGCATCTACGAGTAAGGTTAGTACTGGGTTCCCAATCAGGAATATCTTAACAGCATTGGTGTCGACGAAGTTGTCGATGTTGGGAAAAAAGAATAACCCATATGTGAGCAAGAAAAGACATCTTCAAAAGCGGATATATTTCCCATACTGGAAAAGTATAAAGCTTTCTCCATCAGGAATTTAGCTGGTAAGCCCTGGATTCCTCCTTTGGTGGTCATGTGAGTCCTGACTTCTGACTCATCTAAAGAGATTGCTCTTGCAATAGTTTGTTCTTTTGGAATTTATTCCAGTCCGGAAAATGGATCTCGATCAGTGATAGGTAAATCAATCAGGTAGGAGTATTCTTCCAGTGTTGGTGTGAAATAATAATCTGGGAATGTGAAGCAGTGGTAAATCGGATCCTAGAACTGAATCAGCGTAGACATGATCCCTTCAACCATGTTGACCTTCAGAAGAGTTAACATTCCTCCGTGCTTAGCTCTGAAAGCCTCGGGATTAGTAATCATCATTCCCAATTTCCTTAGGTCATCCAGTTTTGGGACCTTGAAGGTGTACTTGTGCGTTTTTCTTCTTCCGAAATCCATAACGCAACCTCTCTGATATTTGCAATTATTGTTTTAGTTCTTTTAGAAAAAGATTTTTTCTTGTTTAAAAAAGGTTTTTTAATGAATGCATGATTGCATGAATGCAGCAAACAAAAACACTTGAAAACATGGGCTTAGGGGTTCATCATCACGAGCATGGAGCCATGGATCTACCCACCCCCAAAGGTTGTACTAATTGGTCGATTTTGTACCTGTAGAACGGGTTCTAACAGAGGTTCCCAAAATCATTGACCCATCTTAGGGATATTAACAGCGAACCGATTGACTCAAGCGAGCTATAATATCCTAAGATGAATCTCTTTAGAGTGTAGTATCATGTGTCAACTTATTCTGATAGTCACCGCACTACCTAATGGTTTAAATGGTTAAGTGTCTACTAAATCCTCGGTGTCATGGGTACCATACTGGGAAAACTATGCTTTCACGACAGGGTCGTTCAACATTATCAAGTCCACACGGGTACCTCGACTGATTCGGTAGACTGCCAGGTTAACTTGGTCGGTAATCACACCCTATAAGCCTCCCTAGAGACGCAACCACTTATCTTAATGTTCTCTCAAACTTTCCACATGCATATTAATCGCATTCCCAGTTGACAGTAATTTAAACACGGGTATCAAGTAATATGATAGTAAATGATATATATATATATATATATATATATATATATATATATATATATATATATATATATATGGGTTATGCTAATGCACACCCATGTAGGTGTGCATTAGCAACATACACCTTAGTGTATTTTTGTGTGGGCCCCACCAATTTTTGGTGTATGTTAGCATTTCCATATATATATATATATATATATATATATATATATAGTAGAAAGATGAGAAAACAAGTAAATAAACAGAGAAACAAATGGAAAGCAAAGCCTAGACCTCTGAGGAACTCAAATCCTAAAACTCCCCAGCAGAGTCGCCATTTTTCTGTAGCATGCGATTTTTGTCGGTGACGCGACCACCTTACTGCAATGATTGGAATTTGGTGCTACTTTCTGATTTCTTATTTATCCTATGAAGTTGGAAAGGAAAGGAAAGATATCTAAAACTAACCTTGCACGCAAATGTTTTCTTTAACAAATGCTAAGAGATTGGGGATCGGGGTCAGGTTATACAAGGGGGAGCTATTAACACCCAATGTATATATTGTTATCCATAGGAACTTTTTATTGCATGTTTTTCTCTGGTAATTTTAAAATGCTTTCTTGTGTTTATCTGTCATGGATTGGGAAAGTTTCTCCTTTGGGAGTGTTGAGAGAATATTTTTGTGGTTTTTGGGTTTTCTGTTGTTTTTGGGAAGGTATTGGACCTAAAGTTTTTTATTTGTGTGCTCGCTAAGATTTCGCAATCTTATGCCTACGTATTCCCGTAAAGAAATCTGAGAAATTAGAGCAATTGTAGTTCCTCCTATTCTATGGGAGGAAATATATGTGGAGTCTTGTTTGAAGCCCTAGATTGAAGCTATCGGAGTATTTGTGTCTTGTTCAAAGCCCAAGATTGAAGCTGAAGGTTTGACTGAGAGAGAATTTGTCATCTCTAATGGGAGATATCTCACCTATTCATCACAAATGTTGAGGAATTGGTTATAAAGGAAATTACTTTAACTGGGATGTATGGAATCCAGCAATCCCATAATTTCCTTTATAAGAGGGATGTCATGAAGGAAGAAAGATTTAACTCAGTGTAGAGCAATGCCACTTTTTCCTTATGAATCTTTTATGCTAAGAGAGGGACATTGGCTTGGATGTATGGAATCCAGAGGCTTGCCACTTACGGTTGTTAGATGAAAGAAGAAATTTAGCCAGGATAAAGGAAGGACTCCAGCTTGGATTTTGAATCGACAAGTGTGCCACTTACAACAATTATCTGGAAAAAGGTTTTGATTGTTTATTTTGATATGTGATGTATAAAGGAGATGTCCTCCTGCAGAGAGGACTCATGGTCTCATCTGAGGGGATGTTGATTTTTGTGTGCCTTGATCAAAGCCCAAGGTTGAAGTTAAAGAAAACTGACTCGACTGGGGAGGGTTTTATCTGTCTTGTACAAAGCCCAAGATTGAGGCTGATTGGGGAGAATTCTTATATAAAGCCTAAGAGGAGGCTATCTTTTGCTGAGGATTTATTGAAATCCAGGAGCAAGTCCAAATTGTATTGGGGAATCCAAAAGGTTTACTCTTGTTGAGAATTAGGGAAGAGTTGGAGTATCAGATGCCATGAGGCTCTGATTCCATTGAAGATTTGTTGATGGTTGATTGACCCTGGTTGGGTATTTTTAAAGTGAATGCTTAAACCTTGTTGGGGGTAAGGGGAGTTTAAAAGTTGAGTTTGAAAACCTATAGAGGTTTTTACTATGCCGGAGATTAGTATATTGATGAAATGACCAGGTTTTTTCCTACGCTTATAGGAAACTTGAAGGTCTCTGTGAAATCTAAGAGGAGATAAGACTTTCCAAGTCTACTTGAATGAAGCCCAAGAGGAGGCTGAGACTGACCAAGTCTCTCAAGAAATGGTAGGTTCTAGTGTAGAGAGCGATCTTTGTATGATGCCCAAGAGGAGGCTTAGGGTTTAAGGGATGAAGATCAACCCTAGAATGGTCTGATGTTTTATAATTTTTTAACTCTCCTGAGGATTGAACTAGCAGAGATGACTAATTTCTATCCTATGCCTTTAGGAGGCTTTTGGGTCCTTGTACTAAGCCCAAGAGGAGGCTGGGGAACTTCTAAGAGGCCTGTTGGTCCTTGTACTAAACCCAAGAGGAGGCTAAGGGTGCTTTTAAGAAGCCTGTGGGTCCAAACCTAAGAAAAGTTCAAGAATAGTTTCACCGGGAATAAGTCATTTCTTTGTTGAACAGTTCTAAGGTTTGAAGAAATTCAAAAGAGGTTTCACCGGGAATTAATCCTCTCTGGGGAAATGAATTTCTTGTGTATATATTTCTAAGTTTTGACAGTCTTGAGAAAAGTTTCACCGGGAATAATGCCTTTCTCTGTTCCATATTGTATAAGCCCAGGAGGAGGCAGACTGTGTTGAAAGTAACCTCTGGTTTGACATAAACATAGACCTAACTGCTGGGGAAAACGCTAAGCAAGATATGCACAAGTATATACAGACAATTATATTGACACACACATATATATATATATATATATATATATATATATATATATATATATATATATATATATATAACAAATATGCTTTGAAAAAGATGTGGGGACTTACCTTCTGAGAAGACGCCAAAGTATATTGTGATCTGTTGTATTGACTACAACTGTATGCTTGATTAGGGTTTCAAGAAATTAAAGAAAGTTTTGAGGAAAATTGAATTTGAATTTGAATTAAAACAAGTTATTTTGAAAAGAAAAGAAAGTTTTGGGGCTTATACAATGACTGAGGCCCGAATGACTTATTTGAAAATATTAATCGCACTGCGATACTGACAGACGTTGTGGGGCTTATACTACAGTAGAGGCCCAAAAAATGTTTTTACAAAGAGGTTTGGGTCTTACACTTTAATAGAGGCCCAAAAGTGTTTTGAAGTAAGAAAAATGGGGATTCTACTCAAAGAAAGGCCCAGATGATTTATTTGAAAAGGCGACGATCGCGCCGTGATTTTGAAAATCATTGAGGGACTTATACAATGACTGAGGTCCAAATTATTTATTTATGTACAAAAGGGATGGGTCTTACAATTTATTAGAGGCCCAAAAATTTATATTTATACAAGAGATGGGGCTGACAGCTCAAGGAGATGCCTAGATGAAAAACAACGATCACACCGTTTATATTGAAAATCGTATTGGAACTTATACAATGACTAAGGCCCAAAATGGTATATTTACAAAGAGGATGGGTCTTACACTCTATTAGAGGCCCAAAAGTGTTTCAAAATGAAGTTTGAAAAATCAAAATTAAGAGAAACCCTAATTTTAATTAAAAAAATATAATTTTCAAAGGAAATTAAATAAAAAATTATATAAAATATCAAATATACTCAAAAACAAGTTGTCAACTTTGAAAAACATTTTGAAAAACCATGTTTAATCACATGAAAGCTTGAAAGTCATTTAAATTTGAAAATTCAAGGTGGAAATTTCATTTAAAAATGTTTAAAAACAAATAAAATGAAATTATTTACAAAAATTCAAACTATATCAAATAAATAATAGAAATTTGATTTTTTTGTATAATAAAATATTTTAACATTTTTGTGAATTTTTAAAAAAAGAAACAATAAAAAATGATAAAGATTGAGAGAGAAATTGATTTTTGAAATCAATTAAGAAAATGATCAAAATTTCAAAATTTTAAAATATGGCGCCAACGGTCATCTTCGACCTAACGACCTCCCTCCATTGCCGTTTTGCAAAACCTCACATATCTCTCTCAATACGTAATGGCTTTGACTTTTGTAAACACGAAAGTTGTGTATTTTTGAACAAGGATTCCAATGATATAAATTAATTGCATTTATATTAAGTGTGGAGTGAGAAATCATAAGATGAACTCAAGAACCCTAATTTCTGCAAGAACACTATGAAATCCTATACACGATAGCTACAAATCAATTGATTGAGGGGAAACACTCTACATAAGTGCAGAAATATGTTTGTAACATGAAAACACATTTATGATGCATGGATCATAGAGTTTGAGAATGTCAGGCTTACCTCTGCAAGAGGAAATCGAATCCTCAGTTGTAGGTGTTACAGATGTTGTGTGATGATCTGGACAACTTCAATGGACCTAATATAAGGTGTTTGGAAGCTTGGAATGGATTGAATACACCTGGATCTTGTTGTGGCACCTCAACTGCAAGTAGGACAAAAAGCTTGAGGAAATGGGGGGTGACTTTGTGATTCTGGTGTTCCATGTGTGTTTTGAGGTTATGGATCACTCATATATGATGTATGTGAGGTGTTAGGATGGTTGGTTTGGATGGAATTGCTCTCTATTTGAAAATTCGAATGTGACTTGTAAGAGAAGCAAATTCTTATTTTTTTTAGAGTGATTGGAAGGAAAGCATGAGTTGTTATGCTTTGGTGTACTCAAACTGATTAGAAAGAACCTCTATTTATTGTAGAGCAACTTTTTTTTGGGAGCAATAGTGATTAGTGGCTGGATCACTCCATTATCCATTGAACTTTATCATGTAGCCAAAGTCTCCTCTATCCATTGACTTGAGTCAATCTTGCAGGCTACGAGTCTTCTGTTCCAGGGATAAGGCTTGACTCCTTTAGTGATCAATAACTCAGTCCATTCCACCTCAATGTCCCTCTAGAATTTCTTGAAACAAAATTGAAGTTTTGGAATTGCATCTTTCAAGATCACATGCCTAAATGATAGGCTTCTTGACTTGTGAGGCTTTGTGATCAGGTTTATCATCATTTGTGTTGATTTTGGACAAAAATGAAAAGATTCAAGTGTCCAAAAATGGCTCAAGAAATCGTGGGAACCAAGTCATGTTTTCATGCCTTTGTGTGGACAGGGTAAAAATGCCATTTTTTGAGGTTTATAACTCCTTGATCAAGTTGAACCATGGGAGGCACTTGTACTTTTTGGAAAGCCATAATAACATACTTCAACTTTTATGTTTAACTTTGGTCGTGAATCATCTTGGATCACAATTAAAATGCAAAACAGATTTTGTCCAAAATTTCAGTAAGTGTTGGAAAAATGGTCATTTTCACATTTTTGTGATTTTGATCAATCCATGACTCAAAATCCATGAGGATTTAGAATATGATGTAGTTGAAAATCTTGAAATATGTAATGAGAGCTTTCATTTGAGCTTTTCATGGAAGAATAAGGTTGCTTGGATCACAAGTTATGGCCTTGCAAAGTTGGGTATAAATCACTTTTTTTCATAACTTAGTGAAATTTCAAGTTTCTTATGGTTGCCCCTTTTGCAAGTAACCCTAATTTTCTTGATTTTTATTGATGGATGATGATCCAACCCATAAGTTAACATTGTTTTTGACTTAGGGAAGCCTTGTTTGTCAAGAAATTCAAAAAGTCAAACTTGGTTTTTGGCATAGTTGACTTTTTATCAGATGAATTTCAAACTTTGCGATCCTCTATGAAATCAAGTCCTTGACCTAATTCAAACCTAATTGATGGATTCCATGGGTGTTATAGAGTGTTTTGACTCATGTCCCAAGGTTTGGGATCATGTCTTGGTCAAAAGTCAAAGGTACGGTTGACTTTTCATCAGAAAACCCTAATTGGTCCAGCTGAATTTGAATCTTTGTACTGCTTATGGACCAAATTCTTTGAATTAATCCAAATCTTGTAAATGGATCAATATGATGTGTTTGAGGCCCTCAAAGCATGTCTTGAGGTCTTGGCTCATGCCTTGCTTCAAAAGTCATCTTAGGGGTGAATTAGGTCAAGAAACCCTAATTCCTGATTTTTGATGAAGGCATCCCCTGAGGCTATTTTGAACTTGTGATTGGGTCCATGAGGTCTCTTTGAGCTTCTTGGATCATGTTTTAAATTATTGGCTCATGCCCAGATGAAAATTTCTGTCTAGAGACCTTGGTCGACCAAAACCCTAATTTGGTGACACTGATGATCTTGAGGCTTGATCCACTTGGAATGTTGCACTCTTGTGCTTGATTCTTGATGTTGGAGACCTCTTGATCCTTCATGGATGTTTGAGATACTTGAAAAGTTGAAGATCATGTCCATTCTTGATTGATCCTTGGTCTGAGTACTCTAAGAGGGCCCAACCTAATTCTTGATTGTAGTGAATGCTCAATAATCTTTGAGAGGATTTATGAGGCATGAAGGTACATCCATATTGTGGTGATGATTTTCACAATGATGGGAAATCTTGTGGTCAAAATTTGGGGTATGACAAAAACACCAAACCACCAAAACACCTGTTCAAACACATCACAAATTATCCCTTGAAGGTGTCCAAACCTTCATCCCCATCCCAAACCTGCAAAATCACAAAGTCAACTCTCAAAACCTCAAATTGTTGACTTTTTGCTCTTTGCTACCCAAAATCCTATCCAGATCATTTCCAAAGCATCTAACCCTTCTAACACACTCTATAAATCATCCCTAAATTGTTCCAAACATTGCTTGGCATCTGTAACTTCATTTACTTGAAGTTCCCATTTTGAAACTTTTCATACTTTTGCCAGAAGGGAGGTACAACTTGTTCCAAGTGATTCCTTTTGTTCCAAGCATTCAAAAATATCCTTTGAGGTGTATTGGAGTTGTCCAATTCATCAAATAACTTCTGTAGTAACTCTCTTTAAGATTTCAAGTTTGCTCCAAGAGGTAAGTTTCCTCATAACTTGAACTTTTCAAACCATGACATATCTTGATGTACATTGAGTATAAACTTGTTTGTTATGATGTATATGGTATTTTTGATGCATTGGTTGTTGCTTATCATGAATAGATAAGAGTGTGCCACAAAAATTGTAAATGTGAAGCTTTTGAGGTGTTGCTATTGTGTTTTAAGTTAATGGCATTTTTAGACAATTCCAATTGTACCACTGTGTTCCCTGTGAAAAAATAGGAAGATTGGTTTTTATTTCATTAAGTTTCATGAATTATTCAGAAAGTTATGAGTACTTTCGCAAATTGGAAATGTTGATGATGATGATAACCAGCCATGGCACCTTGGGTAGCATTTAGGTCTAAGTTTGGTATTTGTTTTATTGGATGGGCGCCTTGTGTACGTGACTGAAAAAACTGGGGTTCAAATCCCCTTCGCCCCAGTTCGTTTTATTTTTTCTCATTTTCAAGTAGGTTTCAAATATATATTCATGTTTCCATATGTATTTCACAACGCGCGCATTGGTTCAGTGGCTATATTTTTTAGTGGAAAGATCATCAGCGTGGGTTCAACACCCATTAGGACCATTTCCTTATTTTTACCACTTTATTTTTCTCATTTTCTTCACAAATTCAAACCTTCATAACTTCTTCATCCCAAAACCTTTTTGACCCATTATTTTTGCTAAATTCTCATGAACATGTCTATTTTATGTTCATAAAAAGAAATTTCCAAAAATATTTATTTTTCTTGCACTTATGAGTGTTTAAAGTAGATTACTTTTTAGGGTTTCTTATGGACTTCTTTTGATTCTTTGATTGATCCCTTTGATTGTCTTTGTGTATATTGAATTGTTTGAATCTCCTACACCTTGTATGAACTTTATATGATGTTTTGAACTTATGCATCCTTATTTTAACTTAGTTTTGTTACATTTTTTAAGTGTATGCTTACATGTAAATGTGTGTTGAAACTTTAATCATACCATGAGTTCTTGTTTGGTCATTTTGTCCATAACATGTGATATTCCTTCATGTTTATATGAACCTTGATGTGCACATATACCTGTTTGAATCATACCATGTTTAGGTGTTCTTAAACACTTGTTTTTTTCTTAAACATGCCTTTGAATACATGCTTGTATGTCAAACTCTTTGTGATGTTTCCCTTTTGTTTAAGACCATGTTTTAACCCTAACATGTATGTTTGGTTGTTACCTACTTATCCTAAACATGTTTAAATTGTATCCACGATTGAATGTTCAAGTAACGTCTTAACTTGTTCACATGATGTTTAAGCTTTAACATGTCATCTATAAGCATGCTCACATGTCATCCATTATATGTTTGCATCTTCCATCCACATGTTATTGTCGTAAACATGTCTCTTTGCTCAAGTATGCTTTGGTTGTTACCTTTACTTGTCTTTAATTGTATTCATGATTAAAGTGATGCTTTAACTTATGTTTACTTTGAACCATGAAATATACCATGTTAAGTAATGTCTTGACTTATACATGCCTTATTTCAACTTTGAATCTTCTTCATGTTAAGTGATGTCTTGACTTATACATGTTAACTTTTGAACTTTGTCCTCATCCATGTTTAAGTGTTGTTATAACTTATACATGTCATACTTGAACTTTGAATTGAATCCTTGTATAAATTTGTCACACATATTCTATTGAAGCTTTGAATCTTACCATGTCTAAGTGTTGTCATAACTTGTTCATGATTAAATGTTGATATAACTTGTCCATACTTGTCTTGTATTCATGATTAAGTGGTGTTAGTAAACCCGAATGTATGCTTGCCCTAATTATGCACTTAAACTTGGTTGTCTTGTTAGAACTATCCCCCATGAATGTTTAAGTGTTGTAACATATTTGCTTACCTTGGTTGTCACCATGTTTATTTATAACTTCATTAAACATTGAATATGCTTGGTTGGTACCTTGTTCTTTAATGACATTGTCAAGTCTTTGCGTAAGATGTTGTCACATCCACCCTTATGCTTTAGTTGTAACCATGTGCTTTATCTTTGTCATACTACGTTTAACATCATGTTTGAATGTTACCTTGACTACTTGCAATTGATATCATACTTGTTCATCTCATCCATCTATTCATGCTTACTTTAAACTTTGTAAAGTTATTCCCCAAGTGATGTTAGTCTGTTAGCTTTCATCCTCTTAATTGCCTTTTGTTTCCTAATACAAGGGAAAGAATTATTCATTGACTCAATGTCATAGGTAGTTTAGCAATACCCAGTTCCCTTTTGACCTTGTTAGAGTCATTAAGTCTTACAACTTAGACTTAGGATAGAACTTACAACTCTTTTGACTTTGCTAAGTCATGTAAGTGTTAAGACTATAACACTTACCTCCCCCTTTGAACCTTGATCATAATCAAGTGTTCATTCATCCTTAGTGAGGTGAACTACAAATGCTCTGATTCCATCCTTGTAAGGATATGTAGGCACAAGACCGCAAAGTTTTGGCGAGCATACTTAACAAATAAGCCTTTAGGTTCCTATCTTCATCAATAAAACCCAAACACAAGACATTTCAAAACAATAGCAAACAATAACAAAAATACTAGCAAGAGTTTCCTATAGAGTACTATAGATGCTTAGGATACTCTAAGACCTTCCTTAGGTATAACCAACCCCCGAACCTTACAATCTCTTAAGCATTGTTGTTACATAGAACCTTAGGGTTTTGAATGATCTTTTCCCTTTCCCTTGGATAAAATAAAGTTAGGTGGTGACTATTTAAAGATTTGTGATTCAAGTTAATCAATATCTTGATATCTGATTCTCACCGCAACACCTTCCAAGCGGAGGAAGAAGAAACAGAAGATTGCGAAGAAGAAGGTTCTGATGATGAAGATGAACTATACCTTCTCTCTAGAAGAGTCAAACAACTTTGGAAGAAAAGACAAAGCAACTTTAGAAGATGCAGACACAAAGGTGATCGTCCAGATTCATATTCAAGAAGAAAAGCAAGCAGAGAGATAACAAGCTATGAATGCAATGAGCCAGGACACTATAAAAATATGTGTCCAAAGCTAAAGAAGGAAAGCTCTAGAAAAGAAAGTTTTAAGAAGGATGCCTTCAAAGGCAAGAAGAAAGGTCTCAGGGCAACATGGGATGATTCAGACTCTGAATTGTCATAATCTGATTCTGAAGAAGAGCATGCCAACGTAGCACTCTTGGCATCTACATGACACGCAACAGAAACTGAGTCTGACTCAGAAGAGGTATTTTTTGAATTTTCTCGTGCTGATTTAGAATCATGTTTGTCTGAATCTCTGAATAGGTATTAGAAACTTCAACGAAAATTCAAAGATTTGAAAAAGGCTCATGAATCTGAAGTTGAAGAATGCATTAAGCAAGAGAAAAAGGTTTCTAAACAAAAATATGACAATTTGTCTTAGAAAAAGAAAATACTTTTCTGAACAAAAACTGTTTAAAACTTGAAGAAACTCTTTCTAAAGCTTCTCCAACTTCTGAAACCATCTTATATAAATATGATAAGGCATTTCAGAAATTCTTAAACAATAGCATAGATAGAAGCAGAATGGCTTCCATGATCTATGGTGTTAGTCACAATGGGAAGAGAGGAATTGGTTATGATTCTGAAAATGATGATCAAATCCCTCTTAAAGAAGAAAACCCAAAATCTCCTTTTTCTTATCATTACACACCTGCACATATACAAAGATTTAATACTGCACGAAAAACCAAAGTGATTAGAAACTCTAGGAAAGCTAATCAAAGAGGACCCAAAAGATTATGGGTACCGAAAGATAAGATAGTTTATGTTGCAGATATCCTATGCAGCAGAATTAAGACACCAATCATGGTACCTAGACTCTGGATGCTCGTGACACATGACGGGAAGAAGGCATATGTTCCAAATCCTGGAACTTCAAGATGATGGATTCGTTGGTTTTAGAGGAGACCAAAAAGGAAGAATCAAAGGATCTGGAATAGTTGGTAACATATCTCTTCCTTCTATATCTAATTTAATTTTTGTTGAGGGTTTTATGCATAACTTGTTATCCATAAGTCAACTAAGTGATAACGGTTATGACATTATCTTTAATCAATAAACATGCAAAGTTGTTAGTTAGAAAGATGTCGCGGTTCTCTTCACTAGAAAGAGGAAAAACAACATTTACAAGATTAAGCTTTCTGATCTTAAAAATCAAGATGTTAAATGCTTAATGTCTGTTAACGAAGAGCAGTGGGTGTGGCATAGACGCTTAAGTCATATTAGTATGAGGAGAATTTCTCAACTAAATAAACTTGAGTTAGTTAGAGGCCTGCCTAAGCTAAAGCTTACTTCAGATGCTCTGTGTTAAGCATGTAAGAAAGGAAAGTTTTCCAAAACATATTTTAAATCTAAAAATGTTGTTTCCACCTCTATACCACTGAAGCTTCTACACATTGACTTGTTTGGTCCTGTAAAAATAGTGCCAGTCAATGGTAAGAAGTATGGACTTGTTATTGTGGATGATTACAGTCGATGGACATGGGTAAAATTCCTAAGGCACAAGAATGAGTCACATTCTGTGTTTACTAGTTTATGTTCTAAAGTGCAAAATGAGTTTGACTCTAAGATTATTAGAGTCAAAAGTGATCATGGTGGTGAGTTTGAAAATCAGCTGTTTGAAGAGTTATTTGATTCTAATGGCATATCCCATAATTTTTCCTGCCCTAGAACTCCTCAACAGAATGGAGTTGTAGAGAGGAAGAATAGGACATTGCAAGAAATGGCCAAACCATGATCAACTAAACAAATGTGGCTAAGCATTTTTGGGCAGAAGCTGTGAATACAGCGTGTTACATTCAGAATAGAACCACTATTAGACCTATTTTGGAGAAGACTCCTTATGAATTGTGTAAGGGAAGAAAACCCAACATCTCTTATTTCCATCCTTTTGGATGTTCATGTTTTATTCTGAACACTAAAGAGAATATGAACAAGTTTGACTCTAAGGCATAAAAATATATTATGTTGGGATATTCTGAATGCTCTAAGGGCTAGAGAGTATTTAATACAGAAACACACATTGTGGAAGAGTCAATTCATGTTTGTGTTGATGATAAGCTTAACTTAGAAAAGTCAAAGCTAATTGAAAATTTTGCAGATTTATAAATAACACTTACAGGCTCAGGAGATAAAGCAATAGATTTTGAGGATAAAGATTCAAAGATTGCTAATACAAATACTTCAGAAGCAACTGAATATCCTCCAACTCAGAAAAAGCAAAGGAATAGACAAACTGTCTCTGAAGACTTTATTTTAGGAGATAAAGCTGAACCTGTCAGAACAAGATCCACTTTCAAACAAACTGAGGAAATGCTTCTGGGATTAGTGTCTCTGATAGAACCAACTTCTTGTGATGAAGCACTTCAGGATAATGAGTGGATTCTGGCAATCCAAGAAGAGCTGAATCAATTCTCCAGAAATAACGTATGGGATCTGGTACCCAAGCCGAAAGGAACTCATGTTATTGGAACAAAGTGGGTATTCATAAATAAACTAAATGAGAAAGGAGATGTCGTCAGAAACAAAGCACGACTGGTTGCACAAGGTTATAGTCAACAATAAGGTATTGACTATAATGAAACCTTTGCTCCAGTCGCTAGGTTAGAATCAATTTGTCTTTTAATTTGTTTTTTCGTTAATCATGGTATTATTTTATATCAAATTGATGTCAAAAGTGGGTTTCTGAACGGATACATTTCTGAAGAAGTATTTTTATTAGCAACCTCCAGGTTTTGAAAACGTCAAGTTTCCAGAACATGTTTTTAAACTTAAAAAATCTTTATATGGTCTGAAAAAAGCTCCCAGAGCTTGGTATGAAATACTAAGTTCTTTTCTTCTATAAAATAACTTTACCATAGGACAGGTGGACACTACTCTTTTTTGTAAAAACTCTGGAAACGATCTGATGATATGCCAGATTTATGTAGATGATATAATTTTTGCTTCTGTTAATCCATATGTGTGTCAAGTGTTTTCTAAGCTAATACAATAAGAATTTGAAATGAGTATGATGCATGAGTTAAAGTATTTTATGGAGATTCAAATAAATCAGACTCCAGATGTCACATACATTCATCAAAGCAAGTACACAAAAGAACTCCTGAGGAAATCCGACATGTTAGATAGCAAATCAACAAAGACTCCCATGCATCCTACAAGAATTCTGGAGAAATTTGAGGTAAGTAAAAAGGTTTGTCAGAAGCTCTTTCATGGTATGATAGGCTCTCTTCTTTATCTGACTGCTTCTCGGCCAGATATTTTATTCAGTGTATGTCTTTGTGCTCGATTTCAATCAAATCCAAGGGAAAATCATTTAATTGATGTTAAGAGAATTCTAAGGTATCTGAAGGGAACATCTAACCTTGGCTTGATGTATGAGAAAACATCATAATACAAGCTATCAGGTTTCTATGATACAGATTACGCTGGAGACAAATTAGAATGTAAAAGCACCTCTGGAAACTGTCAGTTTCTAGGTAACAATCTTGTCTCATGGGCTAGCAAAAGACAATTAACTATTTCTCTATCAACGACTGAAGCAGAATACATCTCAGCATCACTTTGCATCACTCAGATGCTCTGGATGAAAAATCAACTTGAAGATTTTCAGATACATGAGAGTAACATCCTTATCTTCTGAGATAACACGACTGTTATTTGTCTAAGTAACACTACTACGAAAAACCCATTTAATGACTCCAGGTTTACAATGGACACGTATCCCACTATTGTAATAGGTTAAAAATTTTGCAGTTGATTTATAACGCCATATTTAACGAAGGTCGATTTAGAAAACTGTTGTAATACATGGTGAGTAACAAGCTTCGATTTCCAGCAACTACATTTTTTTCCATATTTTTACATTTTAAACACGCTTGTATTTAAACACCGTCGTAATACATGATATGTAACAAGCTTCGATTCCCAGCAACTACATTTTTTTCCATATTTTTAGATTTTAAACATATATTTTATTTATTTTGTCAGTGTTACGGAGATTTATCCTCAAAACTCAAAATTCATCTTTGTTTTTCTATTTTTAAGTGCAAGAGAATATATAAAAATAAAAGAAAACTTCTTTAAAAATAAACAGAATATATAATATATAAAAGAAAACTTTATTAAGATTCCAAATAAGAAGAGTACATTGATAATCATATATTACATATATTTATCAATGTCAGAGCCCATAGCTGCAAATGCATCTTCATAATCCAGGACTCTCTACTCACTTCCCTCATCGGAATCATAATAAACAGTCCTCCTTTTCATCTTTTTCTTTTTCTTCTTCAACTTCTTGATCTTCTTCTTCTTCTTCTTCTCCTTCCTTACCCTTAACGCATCCTTGACGTTGGCCGCTGGTTGGACCTCCTCATTTGGCGGCTGAAGTTGTTCATTTGTGCCCTCATTGGTGATGTTTCTAGCATTCTCATTTGTAGAACTCATTGTTACGAAGAATATATTATGAAGAAATGTAAAATTGTCTATATATAGATGAGGTTGAAGATGAAAAGTCTCATAGTTTAATGCTTGCAATGATGATAACCTGTAAATGGTTGATATTCTGGAACTATATTTTTTGAAAAACGGAGAAAATTTTAAATTATTATTATACTTGACCAGAGTGTTCTCGACTCCGGGAAGAGCAGGTTATAATATTACAACAGTTAGTAATATTAACCGTAGTGATACCCCTTATACTTGGTATAAGGTTCGACTCCAGGCAACAACATTTTCCTATTTTACGTAATTATAGAAAAATGTTGTCGCCTGGAGTCGAACCTTGTACCAAGTATAAGTGTTATCGCTACGGTTAGTATAACTAACCGTTGTGATATTATTAAAATAATATATTCTTATCATTACGGTTATTTTAGAAAACCATTGTGAAATATTTACCTATATAAGGGAATTTACTTTCCCTTATTGACTGTAGCATCGTTTCCTTCACAGCGAAACCCTAGCACCTATTTTTTCTCTACATTTTTGGCAGCAAACTTCATCTTTTTTTAGAATCCGCGAAAAGAAATACAAGAAGTATGAAGCTTTTGATTTATGCTTCTTCCTGCTTGTATTTCTTCTTGCAGAATCTAAAACTAGATGAACATGATGATGATGCTGGCGGTAGCAAGCGTAATGTACATATTGTTTATGAAAAATAAGGTATTCTTCTACTTCAAACTTTTTGTTACATAGTTCCCATTATCTCGTTTGCTTCATGTTGCATTGTTTTTGTTGATTGGTCTCATTTTGTGCAGATTCGACTTCAATGCTTCACAAGCAAGGTGAACTTCATTGTTATGGTACAACCCCACTTCTTAGGGTTTTGTTTCAACTTTTGCTTGTTTTGTTTTGAATACTAACTAATTTTCTTCATTTCTTCCCACTTCTTAGGGTTTGTTTCACATGGTGATGGTGATGGTGGTACATATATATGAATTCATTATGATAATGTATATGAAATTTAGTTTATTATATACTATGTATATTGTTTGTTTCACTATCCTTTTATTGAAAATGCAATCAGTTAAATTGATATAGAAACTTATAATCTGAAAATTAAGAAGTATTTGAAAACCAACCTTTATCATGTCAATGTTTTCGGAATTGCATCCATTTCATTCAACACATTTTATGTTCCTTAACATAAAATTTATGGTTCAATGGTTTGTTTGCTTCAATTCATCGATATCTACGATTCTACTTTACCTCATCGTCGTCACTAATCATCGTGGTTGTTAAGATCATGATTGTTATGATGATAAAATCGCGATGATTTTTGGTGATGACGAGGTAAACTATAATAAAAGATATCGATGGATTGAAGGAAACCGACCATTGAACCATAAATTTTATGTTAAGGAACATAAAATGTGCTGAATGAAATGGATGTAATTCGAAAAACAGTGGTGTGTTTAAGTTGGTTTTCAAGAACAGTTTAATTTTCAGATTATATATTTCTTTACCAATTTTAATGGTTGTATTTCTTTAATTAGGTGTATGGTAAAACAAGCAATATGCATTTTTATATAATAAACTAGGGTACATTCCACAACGGTTGAGACTCATAACCGTTGTGATAGTTAATATATATTACAACGGTTGAAATACCCAACCATTGTAATATAACGCGCGCTTTACAGAATACAACAACGGTTTCCAGACCGTTGTAGAAACAGCAAACTTACAACGACAATCTACATAACAACGCCTTCGCCCGCATCATTATATGTCATTCCCAACCGTTGTTAAATGGGTTTTTCGTAGTAGTATAAGAATCATATTTTACACTCTAGAGCCAAACACATAGAAATAAAACATCATTCTATTAGAGACTATGTTCATAAAGGGTTTATTGTTTTAGAATTCATAGATACAGACCACCAGTGGGCTGATATCTTCACAAAACCCTTATCTGAAGATAGGTTTATGTTCATTCTGAGAAATTTACAAATGGAACTCTGTCCATAATGAATTTTCCTTTCTTATGTGTTTAACTCTATCTAAAATTGCGATTTTGTTTTGTACAAATATTTTTTTTAATTATGTACTTGTGACTCAATGATATTTTCACAAAGTTAGAAAGTGTTTTGGTCAGAATAATCTCAAGTTAGAAAACCCCTTGGTATTCTTGACTCTGAGAGGATCGAAACCATGCATTTTCAAACGTGTGGCTATGATTTGTCTTAGACACCTGTCTATTTTGAATACGCTACCTGTTGAAGTGACACCTCGAGCGATGGGATGTCTTGAGATTAGGTTTTAAATCATAATTACTATTTATTACTCTCCCTATTATTTATTTTTCAAAATTTTATAATAATTTCTTTTTCTAAATATCTTCACTACTCTCATTCTCACACATTACATTTTCTTTCTTCCACACTTCATCTTTGTTAAAACAAAAACCCCTCTTCTCTGAAACCCTTGTCATCAATGGATCCACAACAACAAGCTGTCTACGATTTCTCGCAACAAATGCAACAAACTGAATCTTCTCAACCAATGACTACTAGCACCATGCAACCAGAATCCATGACTTTAAAGTAATCTCTAGTTGTGTTTCAACTGGCTGTCATCCAACATATCCTTAATTAACCTGCACAAATCAATTTGGCTACACCATTTGAGGAACTGGAAGTTCTCTGTGAACTTTTGGTGGACTTCAATAACTTAAAGGAAAATGAGTTGGATTTTGTAACACCCCGAATTCAATTAATTAATTTAATTTGAATTATTTAGATTTTTATTTATTTAATTGATATTTTAGACTAATTGTTGTGTGATTGTATGGGGTAAGTGTCCTTGAAGTAGAGGCATAGAGAGAGTAAGAGCTTGACATTTTTTTTTGAATTGAGGGAAATTTTAATTAATTATTAGAATAGATAGTAATTTTATTTGAATTATTTAATTAAGTAGAATAAATTAAAATGGTGAGATTAGTTGGAAAATAAGATGTTATAGAAAAATAAGCGAAATAATAGAGTTTTATGGAGAATTTATTTATTTGAATAATGATAATGAGAAATCGTACCATATTTTTAGGCTCATTGCGCGTATTATTTGTCCGTATTGTATCGAGTCTTATTGCATTTTACTGTGTTTTATTGTGTTTTGCAGTTATTAGATTCATTCGTTGTGGAATCGGAAGCAAACCAGAAAAAGAGTGGGAGAATAGAAAAGTGCAGCAAAAAGAAGCAAATTTTGTCTCTGTTGCTGATATGGCATTCGCCATAGGTAGATGGCATTCGCCATCTCCCAAGCTGCCATGTCAATTAATGAAACGAGGTAATGGCATTCACCATGCCTTAATGGTGTTCGCCATTGCAGCGCAGGATGCAGTTTTTGCTGCAGCAGCAGTTAGAAGCAGTTTTCCAAATCCTTTTTTCCCTCCACTCTCCAGACACGTCCAGAGCAGTTGCATACCCTTATTTCTCTATATATAGGACCTCTTGGACACTTTTCGGAGCATCCAAGACGTGCGGGAGCGCTGCATAATTTCCGTTTAGTATTTTAGGCACAAATCAGTTGTAAAGCGACAATAACTCACATCGAGGGATTGTCGCACTTGTTATTTTTATTTTCTTATCATTGTTGTACTCTTGGATCACGAACGAAGCCTGCCAGCATATTTTAATTCAAGTTTCACATTTGTTTTACAGGTTTATTTCTCAATTTTTATTATTGCACACGTAGTTACTTTAATTTTGTCTACCATGTTAGTTTTCATTATGATTGTTGTTGATATGTTTGTTATAGATAATGTCATGTCTTGCTAAATTAATTGAGTTCGGCATATGAGGACCGTCGTAACCAATGAGACTCAGTAGAAAACTTTAGGTGTGAGTTTATGATTGGATGTTAGTTTTGGTTTTGGTTTTCAAATTTCATGTTTTATTATTTCGACATGAGAGTGAGGAATAAACTAAGTTCAGACCGACAACGCGAGAATGTGAGGAATGAACTGATAGTGGAAACTAGGCATCGATACTAAAAATAGCGAGAGCACTTTAGGCATCGTTTAGAATCTTATTAACTTTAAAAATATGCTTTTTAATTGAAACGGGTGAGCGAGAGAAAAATCCTGTGGTTAGAAGGTGTGGTTCTTGTTAATAGCGCGAAAGTGTGAGACAGAGTCTTTAAGTTGGTAATTTCTACATAACTGAGTTCAGTGGTAATTAGCACCCGATTTCTACAAGTCCCTTAGGCATGCGGAATCCATATTTCGGACTCATTTTATCATTATTTCCAAATCTTTAGAAATTAGTATTTTCCTTCCTGTTCATAATCGGTTGATCTTTAGCCTTAGCTTTGCACTGCAACGATAAATAACATTAGTTTGATTATCAATTCCCTGTGGGTTCAACAACCATTTTAAAACTACACAAATAACTGTATACTTGCAGTCATTATCTGAGGACACGTCAGTGTCGCGCTCGCGATAAAGTTTTTGGCGCCGTTGTCGGGGAACTGATTTAGTCAATATTGTGATTCCATTGTTGCGCAGTTGTAGCACCCCAAAATTTTCCCTCCTGTTTCTAATACTAACTGGCTTATGTTTCATTTCATTTTGCATTATCATTTATGCATACCATTGGTTCTTTGCATGGGATCAAGGTATCTTGGTCAGCTCAAAAAGGAGAAGATGTTTTTCAGAAGTTCAAGCAAGGGATCATGTGTGCATAGGGGGAGATTATTCAAGATACCAAAGGAAGAGATGTTCTTAACATCACCATCACTCAAGCTACAATGAGTTCTTATGCCTCAAGGCATCCCATTATGTCCATCACCTCATCAGATGATTGAAATTGGCAAGAGGTTTGAAGTGGATCACCTCCTTCTATCTGTTGATCATCAAGCTAGGGTTGTGAATATCTGGGAATGTAACACTCTAATGGGCAAGATTTTTGAAGCTTTATCATCATCATATGGTACATTTCATCTTTGTTTAGGAGGATTCACATCATACTCAGAGGAGTTTTAGTTTTGAGCTTGGGTCGATTCCTCATAACATTTGGGGCCAAAATTAGGGTTTTGCTTAAAATCAGTTTATTTCTGATTCTTTGAGAAAGACTTGATTCCATGGTATTCCATATGTCCCTAAGTGTCTAGGAATAGATGATTGACCATCAATTTGATTCAGAAGGATTTCAATTGATCAGAGGATTAAAAATCAGGAGAATTGGGGATAAAGTCAACTGTTGGTCCTCCGGGCAGAGGTATTCCTGTCCCTGTTGGTGTCCCTATTCGTAATAGTGTGTGTGCAATGCATGGCACTGGGGGCCATCACTGAATGAAAGATTAGCAAGATGATGTTTTCTCCATGCAAGGTGGGGATGCTGGCCACCAGCCTGATTCTGACAAAAGGTTCAAAATAATTGAGGAAAAGATGAAGGCTTACGAGAGTCAGAACTCGTTGGGGCTGAATATGGATGATTTGGGACTGGTTCCTAGTGTGAAAGTCCCTCATAAGTTTCAGGTGCCTACCTTTGACCAATATACTAGTGTTACATGCCCTAAGACTCATGTTAGGGCCTATTACAGGAAGATGTCTGCCTACTCGTAAGATGAGAAGCTGTTAATGCATTTCTTCCAGGATAGCCTGGCTGGGGCATCCCTGGAGTGGTGCATGCAGCTGAAAAAGAGTCGTGTCCGTAGTTGGTGCGAGTTGGTTGAAGCATTTGTTAGAAATTATCAGTACAACACAGATATGGCTCCCAATAGGATGCAATTGCAGAGCTTATCGCAAAAGAACAACGAAAGTTTCAAAGAGTACGCCCAGAGGTGGCGTGAATTGGCTTCTAGGGTTCAACCGCCTATGGTAGAGAGGGAATTGATTGATATGTTCATGGCCACTCTTTCGGAGCCTTACTACGAAAGATTGGTAGGTTATTTATCTACTGGGTTCTCAGATTTGGTTCTAGCTGGTGAAAAAATGGAGAGTGGAATTAAGATGGGAAAGATACCGACCAACGACAGATCCTTATCTGGAGGAGGTAAGAAACCATACGCTGGGAATTATAAGAAGAAAGAAGGGGATGCAATTTCTGTTTCATCTTACCGTGGTAAGGGGAAAGCTCACCATAATCTTACCTGATAGGTTGCTATAGTGGCTATTCCAGCCGCACCACAACAACAAAATCCTGCTCCACGCAGATATCAAGATAGGCCTAAGCAAAATAGGCATTTTCAGGTGCCACCCATGTCTTACTCTCAATTGTTGCAACATCTGTTACAGTTACAGTTGGTTCAGAAAAGGACTCTGGCTCCTCTTACCAGCAATCCTCCACCCGTTTATGACGCCAATGCCCATTGTGAGTTCCATTCTAGAGCGTCGGGACATCATATTGACAACTGTAAGGCATTCAAACACAAGGTCCAAGATTTGCTGGATTCGAAAGCCATAAACTTCACCAATGATACTCCGAATGTTATCCAGAACCCGATACCAAATTATGGTGGGCCGAGGGTTAATGCTGTGGAAGATGGGGAACTTTTGGATTTAATAATGGATGTAAATGAGTTGAAAACTCCTTTATCAGTGGTTAAAGAAAGGTTGTTGAAAGGGGGAGTCTTCCCTGGGTGCGCAGGTGGTTGTCCAGAATGTCTGCTACAATTTGAGGGTTGTGCTTTGCTAAAGTTAGGTATCCAGAAGTTGATCAATGAAGGGCGATTTCAATTTGACCGAGTTAACAGTCAGAGGAAAGTTGTTGATGAGGGGAATGATATTGCCACGATATCCATTCCATACAGAACAATCAATATATCAGCACCGGTGAGACCACCACCGGTTATCATCATTGTCCCAGGACCAGTGCCTTATGAGAGTACCAAGGCCATTCCATGGAATTATGGGGCCGAGGTGTTCTGTAATGGGAAGAAACAGGAGTTGGTAGGGCCGTCAGTTGTGGGTTCAGGAATTGAAAATACTGTTGAGACTGGAGCTATCATAAGGAGTGGTAGGGTTTTTTCTCCATCTGATGACCAAGTGGGTAGTTCAAGGCAGGACAAGGGAAAGAAAGTAGTTGATGATTCTGTACAAAGACCAGTGGTGAATGATTCGGTATCAAAGCAGGCTGATAATTCTTTTTCATAAAATGTAGAAGAATTCATGAGATTGATAAGAAAGAGTGATTATAAGATTGTAGACCAGCTCAATCAAACACCATCAAAGATCTCCATTTTGTCTTTGTTGCAGTGCTCTGAAGCACACAGAAATGCTTTGTTAAAAGTTTTGAATGCGGCGTATGTACCACAGGAAATATCAGTCAATCAGTTGGAAGGGATTGTAGCACATGTAAACGTCGAAAATGGTTTGACTTCACAGATTTAGACTTGAATCCGGCAGGGATGAATAATAACAATGCTTTGCATATTTCTTTAGAATGCATAGGTTCGTTGATGTCTCATGTGTTGGTTGATACAGGGTATTCATTGAACGTGTTACCGAAGAAAGCCTTAATGAAATTGGATACACGAGCTTTGATCTGCACACCAAGTGATTTGGTGGTGCGAGCTTTTCATGGGTCGAGGAGGTCCGTATTTAGGGAGATTGTGTTACCAATTAAGGTTGGCCTAGAAGTTTTCAACACTATGTTTTACATCATGAATATCCAACCTGCGTACAGTTGTTTGTTGAGTCGCACTTGGATCCACGGTGCTGGGGCAGTGACATCAACATTGCACCAAAATTTGAAGTACATGGTAGATGGTCGTGTGGTTACAGTTTGTGGCGAAGAAGATATAATGGTGAGCCACTTGTCAACATTCAAGTATGTAGAGATGGACGGGGAAATACATGAAACTTTGTGTCAGGCTTTTGAAGCTGTCTAGATTTCTTAGGAGCCTCTGGCGGAGGTTAATCAGCCTAAAGTTTCAATGTCCTCAGTTAAAGATGCACGTGCAGTGGTAGAAGCTGGCAATTCCCAGAAATGGGGTCAGGCGATAGACGTGCAAATGAAGAGGGATACCTATGGTTTGGGATACAAGCCACCCAAACGAGCTCAAGAGCCTCTGAAGTACTATGGTCTGGTTTAGTTTACAAGTGTTGGGGTTTTCTTCAATCGAATCAACGCAATTGAGGATGAAGGTGGCAGTGACTATGATATGGATGAGTGGATCCGTCCTTGCATTCTTGGTTAGAGTTTGTGCAACTCGTCTTCTGAGGAAATCATCCAAGTTACCCGCAAAGAGTAATTGTTTTTGTTTTCTGCATATGTTAAGTCCTACGTTCTGCCCAAGACGTAGTAATTCTTTTCTGTAGGGCAATGATGTTTTGTTTTCAATTTCATCATTAATAAAGGATGTTTTTTGCATTCAAATATTTTGATCCCTGTTTTTATGTTTTTACTTTTTGCATTTATTCAAAGTAAAATGGCAATGTGTTTTTGTTTGTTGCATTCATAATAAACATAAAACATCAACCATGCAGGTTTATTTGTTCAGATTCTACCAATAATGATTCAACTATGGCTCGATATGACTTCGACAATCCCATTTATCAGGCTGAAGAAGAGGCTGACGAAGATTATGACTTACCAGAAGAATTGGCCATACTACTAAAATCGGAGGAACGAATTATTCTACCTCATCAGGAGGACATTGAGACTGTTAATATGGGCACCGAGGACGTAAAAAAGGAAGTAAGAATTGGGGCTGCTTTGGAAGACAGTGTTAAGGGAAGATTGATTGAGATGCTTCGAGAGTTTGTAGACATCTTCGCATGGTCTTACCAAGACATACCCGGGGTTGACACGGATATTATTGTACATTTTTTGCCGCCTAAAGAGGGATGTACTCCAGTTAAGCATAAATTGAGAAGAACAAAATCGGACATGGCTGTCAAAATGAAAGAAGAGGTTTAGAAGCAATTATACGCTGGTTTTCTTGCTGTGATGAATTATCCTCCGTGGGTTGCTAATATTGTTCATGTACCAAAAAAAGATGGAAAGGTTTGGATGTGTGTTGATTATTGAGACTTGAATAGAGCAAGCCCAAAAGATGATTTCCCGCTTCCCCACATTGACGTGTTATTGGACAACACCACTCAATATTCCGTATTTTTTTCATGGATAGCTTCTTTGGGTATAACCAAATCAAAATGGCCCCAGAGGACATAGAGAAGACGACGTTCATAACACCATAGGGAACATTTTGCTACAAGGTAATGCCCTTTGGATTGAAGAATGTGGGGGCAACCTACCAGCGGGCGATGGTGACTCTCTTTCATGATATGATTCACAAAGAGATTGAAGTCTGTGTTGATGACATGATTGCAAAGTCACAAACAAAGGAAGAACATTTGGTGAATTTACAGAAGCTATTTGAAAGGTTGAGGAAGTTCAGACATAGGTTGAATCCGAACAAGTGCACCTTCGGTGTGAGATCTAGTAAATTGCTGGGATTTATTGTTAGCGAAAGGGGTATCGAGGTAGATCCTGCTAAAGCAAAAGCCATACAAGAAATGCCTGAGCCGAGAACAGAAAAAGAGGTTCGTGGTTTATTAGGGAGGTTGAACTACATTGCTAGGTTCATCTCTAATATTACGACCATGTGTGAACGAATATTCAAATTGCTGAGAAAAGATCAAGAGGTCAGGTGGAATGAAAATTGTCAAAAGGCATTCGATAAAATAAAAGAATATTTGCAGGAACCTCTGATCCTCATGCCGCTAGTGTCAGAAAGACTGTTAATTATGTATTTTGCGGTTCATGAGAATACAATGGGGTGTGTGCTCGGTCAACATGACGAGTCAGGTAGTAAAGAACATGTTATCTACTACCTGAGTAAAAAGTTCACTAATTGTGAGTCGAGGTACTCTATGCTGGAAAAAACATGGTGTGCACTCGCTTGGGCAGCTAATCATTTGAGGAAGTATATGTTAAACCACACAACCCTGTTGATTTCAAAGATGGATCCTATTAAGTATATGTTTGAGAAGCAAGCACTTTCTGGGAGAATAGCTCGTTGGCAGATGGTTTTGCCAGAATACGATATTCAGTATGTTTCCCAGAAGGCCATTAAGGGGAGTGTTCTGTCAGAATATCTTGCTCAACAGCCGATCAAGGATTATCAATCGATGAAGTTTGAATTTCTGGATGAGCATATCATGTTTCTGAAGATGAAAGACTGTGATGAGCCTTTGCCTGACGAAGGGCCTGAAGTTGGATCTCAGTGGAGGTTAGTCTTTGATGGGGCCGTTAATTCATATGGTAATGGAATCGGGGCAATCATTACAACTCCAAGGGGTTCTTATATACCCTTCACTGACCGATTAGCGTTCATATGCACCAATAACGAGGCAGAGTATGAAGCATGCATCATGGGGTTGGAGGAAGCTATTGATTTGAGAATCAAGAACCTTTATGTGTATGGTGATTCTGCGTTGGTGATTAACCAGATAAAAGGATAATGGGAGACTCGTCAGGAAAATTTTGTGCCTTATAAGAACTATGCCAGAAGGTTGTTACCGTTCTTTGATAGGGTGGACTTTCATCATGTACCCTGGGCTGAGAATCAGATGGCCGATGCGTTGGCAACGTTGGCTTCCATGTACAAGGTGAATTGGTGGAATGAAGCTCCGTCAATCAGAATTATGCCTCTTGATAGACCGGCTTTTGTGTTTGCAGTTAAAAAGGTATCAGATGGCAAGCCTTGGTATCATGACATTAAGTGTTTTCTCAAGGGTCAAGAGTACCCAGCAGGGGCATCTACCAAGGATAAGAAAACTATGAGGAGACTAGCAGGAAATTTCTTTCTGAATGAAGATGATGTGTTATACAAGAGGAACTTCGACATGCTCTTGCTACATTGTGTTGATGAACACGAGGTAGGCCTGTTGATGGAGGAAGTTCACGAGGGTTCTTTCAGTACTCATGACAATGGGCATGCTATGGGTAGAAAGTTGTTGAGGGCAAGGTATTACTGGATGACTATAGAGTCCGATTGTTTCGAGTAAGCCAGAAAATGCCATAAATGCCAGATTTATGCTGATAAGGTGCACGTACTGCCTACTCCTCTGAATGTATTGACATCTCCTTGGCCCTTTGCCATGTGGGGCATTGACATGATTGGAAAGATTGAGCCGACTGCTTCTAATGGGCATCATTTCATTTTAGTTGCCATTGATTATTTCACGAAATGGGTGGAAGCGGCCTCGTTTGCCAACGTCACCAGACAAGTGGTAGTCCGGTTTATAAAGAAGGACATCATTTGTCATTATGGGGTCCCGGAGAAAATCATTACTGGTAATGGTTCGAATTTGAACAATAAGATGATGAAGGAGCTATGCCAGAGCTTCAAAATTGAACATCACAATTCTTCTCCATATCGTCCAAAGATGAATGGTGTTGTTGAGGCGGCAAATAAGAATATCAAGAAGATTGTGTAGAAAATGGTGGTAACGTATAAGGACTGGCCTGAGATGTTGCCTTTTGCTCTACACGGATATCGTACTTCGGTGCGTACATCAACCGGGGTGACTCCTTTCTAACTAGTGTATGGTATGGAAGCAATCCTACCATTATAGTTTGAGATTCCTTCTTTAAGAATTCTGGCAGATGTAAAGCTCGATGAAGTTGAATGGGTACGTTCCAGGTTGGATCAACTGAACCTTATTGAGGAGAAGAGATTGGCAGCCATTGCACATGGCCGGTTGTATCAGAGCAGGATAAAAAAGGCCTTTGATCAGAAGGTGCGTCCTTGGTGTTTTCAGACGGGCGAGTTGGTTTTGAAAAGGATCTTTCCTCCTCAGACAGAACACATGGGCAAGTGGACTCCAAACTACGAAGGCCCATATGTAGTAAGAAAGGTTTTCTCTGGTGGAGCCTTATTACTCTCAATTATGGATGGCGAAGATTTTACATCCCCTGTGAACGCAGACGCAGTCAAAAAATACTTCGCATAAAAAGAGACCCGCTGAACATAAAAAGAAAAGTCCAGGAAAAAAAGGGCATCCCGGCGAACCATAAAAAGAAACGGTTCAGGAAAAAATTAGGGATAAAAGAAAAAGAAAAAAGAATAAACCCGCAAAGTTGAAAACCTAAAAAGGCAACTTTGGCAAAAATGGGTATCCCGGTGGATTGAAAACTCGAAAGGGCGATCCAGGAAAAATTTAGGGATTTGAAAGCGAAAGGCTGTGGTCTGCGTTCGATCTGTGAGCACTTTTGACACTTGGGAATTTCAAAGGAAAGGAATCAGTCTAATCAGTCTCTTCGAAAGTCAAAGCATCTGCGGATAAGCAACGCATATAGGTCATAGCTGAATCGAAGCATGGTGGATATTTGTTCCCACATTGCCGACATGTGTATTTTCTTTTCAATTTTGTGCAATTACCTCTTTTCAGGAATTGCTTCCAATTGTAAATGCGTATTTACAGGCCATTTCATTCAATAAAGTATTTCATTTCACTCAAAGTGTTTTCCATTTCTGTCTTTACTTTTACTATTTTGTTTGCAAAAATGTCCGATATTTTTTATAAACATTGCATGTGAAAACGTTAGGCTTTGCGAAGCATATCAGAAAATAATGGAAATTGCTTTAGCAATGGATATTGTGGATGGTAACCGAGGTAGCCATTTTGCATATAGAATATTTTGTTGTTGTTGTGTATTTGCAAGGTAGCGAGATTGTTTCTCCCCAGTAGAGTTTCTCTCCCCAGCATTGAAATTTCATCATCCTCTGCAGAGCATACTCTCCCCAGTAAGAGTACAGAGGATTGTTTCCCCATCCGAAGTCGTGTTTTGATTATCACTCCCCAGCAAGCATTCAAAAGTTGATTTCCCCAGGTTAGACAATATTGTATCTCCAGCAGAAGACTTGTTGGATATCTTTCCCGGGCGAAGATTTTATTTTCCCCACAGAGTCTTGGTATCTACTTTCCTCAGTAGGTCAGGAAGTGTAATTTCACAGCAATAGTGTGCTCTTATCCCTAGCAGGGTAAGCTTAAAAGATATTTCCCAACAGCAGGGTAAGCTTAATGATATCCCCATCAAGTTTGGTATTATTGATTTCTCTCTTCAAGCAGAGTTTGGTGTCGATCCTCCAACGGGTTGTTCAATGGTGGTTGACATCCCCAACAGGTTTTAAGTCCAGTTGTAATCCCCGGCGGAGGGAAAGTTCTCTTTGGGTTTCATCGTCAGCAGTGGTTGTGATCAGGAAAGTTGTTCAGTGTAACTTCCTCAGCAGGGTTTGTGACTCAGAGGACAATTCGGTCTGTCGCCCCGGTGGGGTTGCCTTCATTTTCAGCGTTTATTTCGCTGAAGTGTTTCTTTTGCATAACATAAGCATCATTTGCATTGCATCCTCCAAATGCGTAGCATTTCCACTTCGTATGGAGCATTACGCCATAAAAATTCAAACATATGCATCTGAAGCATAACCCAGGTTTGATATCCTTCGCCAGAATTTTTCCCAGCAGAAAATGGCATAACTCAGGAAAGGTTGTTTAACTTTATACGCCAACTGGTGGATTCATCCTTCCTATTGTTGTTCTCCTTCGGAGGACCTATCTCATGCTCCCCTGCAGAGTAGTCTGTTTAGATTTCTCTTTTCCTCATCGGAGTCATCTTTGTAGATTTGTTGATTCTACTAACCTCAGGTTATGAGTCCGCCTTCGTGTCGGCCTACCTTTGTGTTTGGGATTTGAGTCTGCTTTCATATCGGCATTCCTTTTGAAAATTCCATCTTGTGATGGTAACCCTTGGTTATGAGTCCGCCTTCGTGTCGGCCTACCTTTGTGTTTGGGATCTGAGTCCGCATTCATGTCAACATTCCTTTTGAAAATCCATCTTGTGATGGTAACCCTTGGTTATGAGTCCGCCTTCATGTCGACCTACCTTTGTGTTTGAGATCTGAGTCCGCCTTCGTGTCGGCATTCTTTTTTTCTTGCGATGATATGAGTCCGCCTCCGGCTGGCGTTCATCTGTTAACGCTTGGTTATGAACCCACCTTCGGCTGGTAAACCTTTGTCAGGTCGTGAGTCGCCTTCGGTCGGCTTTCCTTTTAAATCATTCGTTATGATTCCGCCTTCGGCCGACATTCTTATGCTACCTTTGGTTGTGAACCCACCTTCGGCTGGTAAACCTTTGTTTGGGATCTGAGTCCGCCTTCGTGTCGTCATTCCTTTTGAAAGCCCACCTTCGGCTGGTAAACCTTTGCTTGGTTGTGAGTCTGCCTCCGGCCGACATTCCTATTAAATGTACAACCTTTGTTTGGTTGTGAGTCCGCCTTCGGCCGTCATTCTTTCCTTCTTAAACCATTTTATTGCAAGTCCAAATTCGAGTGGCATCCCCACTTTGAGTTCACCTTCAGTTGGCAAACACTCTCTAATATATATCCCCACAGGTTGCAAATTTCTGGGTTCTTTTGGTATTCAATCTCCGTGCATCCTGAATGTCTGCCGATGTTGTCATTTTTTCAGGACCAGGTCAATTGAATAGGGGCAGCTGTAGCACCCGAAAATTTGACCTCCTATTTCTAATACTAACTGGCTTATGTTTCATTTCATTTTGCATTATCATTTGTGCATATCATTGGTTCTTTGCATGGGATCAAGGTATCTTGGTCAACTCAAAAAGGAAAATATGTTTTTCAGAAGTTCAAGCAAGGGATCATGTGTGCATAGGGGGAGATTGTTCAAGATACCAAAGGAAGAGATGTTCTTAACATCATCATCACTCAAGCTACAATGAGTTCTTAGGCCTCAAGGTATCCCATTATGTCCATCACCTCATCAGATGATTGAAATTGGCAAGAGGTTTGAAGTGGATCACCTCCGTCTATCTGTTGATCATCAAGCTAGGGTTGTGAATATCTGGGAATGTAACACTCTAATGGGCAAGATTTTTGAAGCTTTATCGTCATCATGTGGCACATTTCATTTTTGTTTAGGAGGATTTACATCATACTCAGAGGAATTTGAGTTTTGAGCTTGGGTCGATTCCTCCTAACATTTGGGGCCAAAATTAGGGTTTTGCTTAAAATCAGTTTATTTCTGATTCTTTGAGCAAGACTTGATTCCATGGTATTCCATATGTCCCTAAGTGTCTAGGAATGGAAGATTGACCATCAATTAGATTCATAAGGGTTTCAATTGATTAGAGGATTGAAAATCAGGAGAATTGGGGATAAAGTCAACTGTCCAGTGAAACAGTCAACTCTTGACTTTTTGAGGTCAAATTCTCAATCTTCAAGTCAAATATGATCAATGGACTGAATTTGATCAAGAAATGTCAAGGGAATCACAAAAAATAAGAAATTGAGAAGTTACCATTTTTGGCAATTTAGGGTTCTAAGTACTTTCCATTTTTGGAAATTTCTAAGCTTGGATCAGTCATCTTCATGGCTAATTTTCATCATGATCCAAGCTCCATTTAGAAATATTTTTCACATGAAAGTTGTAGATTGTAATTCAAGCTTTCCGTTGATGTAAAGAATGCTCCATTTGGATGTGTGAATCAAGAGTTATGGTGTCCTAAAGTTCAAGGTTTCAAGTTGTGTCATGAACAAAAACTTAGAATTTTTCTAAGTTAATTTGGACAGTTGCAATGACATGTTTTCAAAGCTATTTTTCACATACCTCTAAGCCTTATTTCAACCTGATTTTAACATGAATCTTGTTCCATCATCTTCCTACTAAAGTTTGAGCTCAATTTCTCTTTATTTGGACCATCATTCACCAAGTTATGACTGATCCAAGTTAGGCATTTCAAACTTGCAAAATTCCAACACTTAGGAGTTTCTCTAAGTCTTTGGATAAGTTTCATAGACATGATTTCAATGCCAATTTTCACATGATTCTAAGCCATATCTCATGTGATAATTAACTTGAAAGTTGTTCTTCGTCATTTCTACTTTATGGTGATATCAAATGCAAACCATTTGGAGACATGATCATAGAGATATCCTCATCCAAAGTGGACCTCATGCACTTGCGCAAAACATTTCATGTCATGGTTCTGATCTTGCAGCATGCTTCATGTCATCATATATTCACACGCATCACCTTGATTTTCCTTGCCTAATAAGTCTAAACCAATTCATGTATTCCATGCACACATCATGTGGAATTTTTGCCATAAAGGGAAAAGAAGTTTGTACACATTCTGACCTTGCTCACTCCTTCTCACGTGCCAATTTTTTCTACACCTCATTCCACTCCCAAGTCACACAAAACCTCATGCCAAAGCTGAGCACAAACCATGATCCGAGCCTGATCCATGTGCACCTTCATTTTCACATTTTCAGTGCCAAACCACAATAACAAATTCCCAAACCCCAGCTTTGTTTCCACACCTCTCTCCAACCCTAAAACACCTCATTATAAGAGAATTCATTCCAAACCTGAGCCTCATTCTCCATTTTTAGATCTGAATCTCCACATTTTCTCTCAAATTCATCATCTTCGAATTTCACTTTTCAAGAGCTTTCTCTGTATTTCCAAGCCAGTTTTATCTTTCTTGAGGTTTATCAAAGCTTGTAGTGAGGTTTTCTGAAAGATTTCGCAAGGTTTGAAGGTGCAGTGGACATTCTCCACTAGGTAACATTCAAGATCTGTTTCTTCTCATTTTAGGAGCATGCTAGGTTCATGATTGTTGCATCTGAAGTCCTACATGTGTAGGCATTGGCTAATGTGTTCTTATGTGTATGAATCTTGAGATTTCAGTTTTGTGCAATTTATTTCAATTCTCATTTCCTTGGTTTTCTATGGCTGATTGCATGAGTTATTGGTGTATTTAAGATCTATTGGAAGAGTTCTTGAAGTAGATGTTGTGGTTGTGTTGATTTATGAACATCTCAGTTTTGATCTATTTTCTTTATGCCTTCGGTTCACCATGTTGCCATTATCATTTGTGAAAATTATTGGTGGATTTGGACACTGCGTGAGATTTGGAGTGGAATGGTGGTATTATCTCATGTTTCTGGGTGGTTGATGGTGGCTCCGACGAAGGTTGGCCAGAGAAGACGACCGAAACTAGGGCTCCGGCGTCTGGAGGATGAAGACGAGTGATGTGGCCTTCGTGCCATGATTGTAACACCCCAAATTTCGTAAGAATATTTATTTAATTATTTAAATATAATATTTGTGAATTTTCGGTAAATTTTGGTGGTTTGTGTCGATGTCGGTATTTTGGTGGAGTTTTGGTTATTTTAATTAAATAATAGTATATAATATGAATATATTTGTATTATTATTAATTTAAAATAATATTAGAGGAATTAAGGGTAAGATGGACTTGTCAGGAGAATTAGTGAGGGTATTATTGGGAAAGTCATTTTAGAAGCCCAAGGGTTTAACAAAAAGGAATTTGGGAGGAATAGGTTTCATATTGTTGGAACGTGAAAATAAGGAGAAAGGTGCAGAGCTCTGAGGAAACAAGGGAAAGGTGAGGATTCTTGAAGGTTTCCAAAGAATCGATAGAGAAAGCTCTGAACAGACAATCTAAGGTATGGGGAGTATTTCCTTTCATTGTTTTCAATATAGGATGTGATGTGTTTAGGATGGATCTTGAGGGTTTTGGGGTTTTTGAAGGGTTTATGAGTTGTTGATGATTTAGAGGTATTTCTGAGAATCGATGATGGATTATTAAGGATTGAATTGATTCGGGTAAAAATAATCCTTCGAGGCAAAACCTTTTAATGATGTATGGGATCTGGTATGAGAAAGGGATTTATGGGGTTTATGGGAAACTTGAGATTTTGTGAAGGTTTAGGTGATTTGAGGTCAAATAGGGTAACGAAATCGACCTAATAGTTGTAGGTTTTGTGTCCTTAAGGGGTATAATGCCTTAGGAAGGTTGTAGAGATATTTTTGGGTCAATTGGGAATGAAATCGCAGGTACCTTTGGAGCTGTGATGCTACTGGTGCGTAGCAGTGATTTGCTGTAATCGAAGGTTCGAAAAGAGAACCAAATCTTCGCATGGTGAAAGTTCGCCTGGACTCGCAAAGCGAGTAGCACAGCGAATGCGAGATAACTGTGAGGATTCTGGGATGATTCCTGAGCTGTGGTGTCGTGGGTTCGCATAGCGAATGGCCAGCGAAAGGGGCTTCGTACAGCGAATGGAATGGCGAGGAGAGGCAGAATGAGGGATGGTTTGGGATTCTGGGATTCGCTGGAGCTTCGTAAAGCGAAGGTCCCAGCGAACTCAGCAGCGAACTACTGCTGTTTGTGAAATTTGTTTATGATGCTGTGATGTTCTGATGTTTTGGTGCTGAGATATTTTTGATGATTTACTATGATGTTAGTGATGATATTGATGATGATGATTTGTGATGTTTTGGTGAATACATGATTACATGATTAACATGATGTTTTGGTGAATGATGATGCACATAATGATGTTTTTGACGATGATGATTTGTGACGGTGTGTATCATGCATTCATAGCATTTCTGTGACGATGTTAGGACTTCAGTCCAGTGATGATGAAGTTAGACTTCGGTCTATTTGTGGCTTCCATCCCATTGTTTGGATGTGAAGTGGATTATGACGTGCTCCAGTTCTTGTGTAGAATCAATCCTATTTGATGGGGATCTTTAGAGGGTGATGGCTTAAGTGTCCATCGATTTGTGACGATTGCTACCACATGCATGAATTTTGTTGTGCATTGCATTTAGGTGGAATTTGTTGTGAATTATGATGACGTGCTTTGATGTTTGTCGGGTGATGACTCTGATGATGTTGTATATGATGATGACGCCATTTTATGCATATCTTATTTTATATTGATTATCATGAATTGTATTACTCACCCGGTCTGTTTAAATGTTGCCTCCACGTGGGTAACGTGCAGGTGATCAGGATTAGCTGTGGACGCTTTTGAGGACTTTTGAAGTTATTTGCTTTTGGTCGACTTAGAGGGTCTTTGCTCTGATAGTGTAACATCGGGTTGGGGTCATTGAGTCGAACCATGTTGACTTTTATTTGCCTGTTATTTTATTGATTATTTGATGATTATGATTTATTTTAATAAACCCTTTTGTGGGAATTTTGTGGTTATGGTGGTTTTGCTGCCCTCTGAAGGCATTTTGAGTTATTTTGAGGAAAACCCGTGGTTTACGGTGTAAATGTTTTAATTTGAATTTATTGAGAAATGTGCACCCTTTGAGGTGAATTTGAGTTTACTATAATTTTATGTGTATTCCGCTGCTATATTTTTGGGGTAGAAAAGGTTGTTACAATGATTTTGAATTCAAATATGTTTAGCTGTTTTAATCATGACCGTTGGATTTGCAACATCAGCGCCATGTCAATTAATGAGTCCATTTGGCATGCCATGCGTGCTATCTTTTTGTTTGTTTCTGATATGTTTGGATTGGGCCTTATAAAATTTACTTTTCACACACCCCTGCTTGAGCCCATATGCTCGTATGAACATGATTCTGCTGTGGCTGGCTTTACTACATACACCCATTGCCTTGTCATTTGTTACTATTTTCTCTTTTTATTTCTTTTTCATTTTATTTTATTTTTAATTGATAAAACTATTTTAAAAATACCAAAAATATTATTTCTGATCATTTAATGTGTTGAGATAATTTTCACCATTTTTATTTTATTTTTGGATTTTATTTTCTATTTTATTTGGATTTATTTTGTGAGTGTGTTTCCAATGATACCCTTCATCTAGGGTTAGGAAATTTCTTGACCATTGCTCATCATTTGAGGATGATTTTTTGGCCACATTTATAACTTCATATGAGGTTGTTTTGATGCTGGTTTGGGGTTGGTTTGAGTTACTTTTAGTGACTTGCCATTTGACTTTTGTTGACCCTCGATATATGCTCGATTACTTGTCTACCTTGCCTTGTTGATCACTTTTGGACATGTTCTTGAGCTTGTTTTGCTTCCATATTTCGTATATGCTTAGTTGGATGTTTGAACATGCTTTTGAATATTTTTTGAGATTTTATTGAATCACTTTTCTAATTTTTATTGATGCTCCCATTTGGTGATGTTTTGAGCATGATAATGCACACATCTTGACCTAATTTTTGTGCCCTTGAATGACATGAATCTTTTTTATGCTTGGTGATCTTTCTTGGCTTGATAAGACATGTTTAAGGTTCTTATTTGCTTTGGCTCTTGATGTATGATCTTCCTTTGGTGTTGTCTTACTTGCATAAGAACATGTGAATCACTTTGGATTTGATTTTGTTGAATGCATGCCTAGTTTTGACATATGCTTTGAGTGTGATGGATGATGTTCTTTATTTTGATTTGGGTTTGTTATGACATAATGTGCTTGCTGACCTATATTGTATCTCACTTCATTTGGTCTCATCTATCATTGTTCTATGTCTTGTTACACCTCTTATGGAATTCTAGAATACTTGAGTGTGTTTGAACACTATATCTTACATGATCTTGTTTGCTTGGACATGATGATTGGTGATTGCTTTGAATGAGTATGATGTTTACCTTGTTGCTTGGCTTCTTGAGTTGAACTTCCATGTTTGTTCACTTTGTTGCATCTTCTCCTTCATCTCTTACTTCTTTCTTTTCCCTTGGATCTTAAGACTTGTTTAAGTCTTGGATTTGCTTTTGCATGTTCCCTTAGGCTTCCCTAGTCCAATTTAATCTTTGATTAAGCTTGGATTAGGATAGGAATTAGGATTCAATCCATGTATGCTAACATTAGGTAGAATTCCCCTTCTTACCTCAACCTTAGGGCCACCTTTGCATGATAACATTCGGATAGAGTCTCCCTTAGTGTTTTTTCTTTCAACTTTGAGTCTTCTCTTCTCATCTCAAAAACAAGTCCAAAAACACTTAATAAATGCAACGAGCATTGTGCACCTTGAGCCTTAAGTACATAGGAAATGGAGAATGAGGGGTCTCCCTTCACTCTTCTAGAGTGTTTAGCATACGTCCCATTGGGGGCGACCATGCGACGCATTCGCTCCTATGTCATAGACTTTAGTGCAATGTGAGTTTCAAACTAACTTCAATTAACTTCTGTCTAAAAAACACAAACCAAGTTCAAATCAATTTTATCCTTCAGGATTGTTGGGTTTGAAATCATTTTCAGAAAAGAGCATGTTACTTCTGTTCACTCGCAAACAGGCATCGACCCCAACTGTCGGACGCGAACCTAACGTCGCTCATAAAAAACACTTACCGACCCATAGGTTGAACTATGACTTCTCTGACTTCCTCTTTCTCGTCCGATTGAGGATACGTAGGCACAAGACGACGATGTCTTGGAGAGTAACCTCCCCTTTTAGTGCATAGTCTGTCGAACTACGTCGACTTTGATTCTTCGTTCATCTACGAAGATACGCAGGCATAGGATTGCGATAATCCTTGTGAGTCCGTTTTTGTTTCCCCTTCCCGTTTCCTTTTAGCACTAGGCTTTAGATAACTCACCCTTTGGCTAGACAACGAGCATGGATCCCATCGAGTACAATGGACGCGTGGGGGTGCTAATGCCTTCCCCTCGCGTAACCGACTCCCAAACCCGGACTATGGTTGCGATGACCATGTCTTCTCACTTTTGAGGTTTCTTCGATTGTTTCCTTTCCTTGCATTGGGATAAATAAAGTTTGGTGGCGACTCTCCTGTTCTGTTTTCTCCAGTTGTTTTTTCGCAGTTGCGACAGCAGTATAGACTAAGGCACCAAATATTTTCCTTTTTCCTTTTTCGTGAATTGTATGCCAAACACTCGCTCTCGAGGCGACAAGCTTGAGCAACCGATTGACGATATCGAGCGTTTTATTAACTTAAAACACCAAATCATTGAATTCTGAATTAAGTATAATCTTCCTGAACTTGAAATTCCTTACCCAGAATTAAGAATTTCCATGGCTGAGAACCCATCGAACCATCCTCTTAAGGATTATGTTGTTCCATCGCAAGATGAACTGCATAACAACATTGTTGCCCCTGCCATAAATCGAAACAATTTTGAGCTGAAACCTTCGCTGTTACAAGTCGTTCAAATAAACCAATTTTCTAGAAGTTCCACGGATGACCTGAACCTTCATTTATCTATGTTTGTGCAATATGTTGATACCGTAAAAGAAAATGGTGTTAGTAACGAAGCCATAAGACTACGTCTTTTTCCTTTCTCTTTAAGAGATAGAGCTAGAGCTTGGCTCTAGTCTCTACCATCCAACTCCATCACTACGTGAGACGAGTTGAAGAAAGTCTTCTTAGCCCGATATTTTCCGCCTAGCAAAACTGCTATGCTAAGAGCCCAAATAAACAGATTTAGGAAGAAAGACAATGAATCTCTTTTCGATGCTTGGGAAAGATACAAGGACATGCTGAGGTTCTGCCCGCACCATGGACTTGAACAATGGTTGGTAATCCATACTTTCTATAATGGTCTTCTTTACAACACAAAGCTGAATCTAAACGCTGCAGCTGACGGCGCTCTGATGGACAAACCATATGAAGACGCTTATCAACTCATTGAAAATATGGCTAAAAACCACTTCTAATGGGAAGGTGAGAGAACTCCAACAGAAAAATTGCCACGAAGAACAGAATGTACGAAGTTAACAGTTTGGACCGTGTCAGTGCTAAAGTGGATGTGCTTACTCAAAAGATTGAAAGTTTGATTGTAGCTCCAGCAGCCACCGTGGCAGCTGTGACGCCAAATTGTGAATTGTGTAGAACCCCTAGGCACAGTAACGCTGAATGTCATTTATTGGTTGGTATTCCTACCGACCAAGTAAATTATGCCCAAGGAAACCCATACTCAAACACTTACAATCCAGGCTGGAGGAATCATTCAAATGTTTCCTACAAGAGCATCAATGCTTTGTTTGCTCCAACCCAAGCCCCATTCATTCCTCCAGGATATCAAAAAGGAGCACCCGCTTCTCCTCAAGCACCGAGAAAGTCAAACGTTGAGCTGTTATTAGAAAAATTCATTTCAGCCCAAACTCAACAAAACAAAGAGTTCGCCAACCAAAATGTGCACACGAGTGAATTGTTAAAGCCAATGGCAACTAAGCTTGATGTTATGGATACCCATAACAAAATGTTAGAAACTTAAATTTCTCAAGTACCCCAACAACAAGCAACAGTAGCAGCCCCTGCAGGAACATTTCCTGGTCAACCACAACCAAACACGAAAGGACATGCTAATGTTATCACGGTGCGAAGCGGAACAGAACTAGATGGACCAGTGAACCCTGTCATACCCCAAATTTTGACCACCAAGATTTCCCATCATTGTGCAAATCATCATCACAATATAGATGTACTTGTCATGCCTCACTAATCTCCTCAAAGATGGTTGAGCATTCACTACAATCAAGGATTACGATTTTAGGCCCTCTTAGAGCACTTAGACAAAGGATCAATCAAGAAATAACATGATCTTCAACTTGTCTAACCTCTCCAACATCCTCAAAGGATCAAGAGGACTCCCACATTAAGAATCAAGCACAAGGTTGCAACATTCCAAGTGGATTAAGCCTCAAGATCGCCAGTGTCACCAAATTAGGGTTTTGGTCGACTAAGGCCTCCTGATGAAAATTTTCATTTGGGCATGAGCCAATGCTTCAAAACATAACCCAAGATACTCCAAGGGACCTCATGGACCTAACCATCAAGTCAATTTGACCTCAGGGTATGCATTTATAGAAAATCAGGAATTAGGGGTTCTTGACCTAATCCACCCCTAAGTTGACTTTTGGGACAAAACATGAGCCAAAACCTCAAGACATGATTTGAGGGTCTTTAATATACTACATTGATCCATTTACAACAATGGATTTATCCAAGAAGCTTGATCTGCAAGTTTCAATTTCATCAGGACCACAATTAGGGTTTCGCGGGAAAAGTCAACTGTGCCTTTGACTTTTGACCAAGACATGCTCCCAAACCTTGGGACATAAGTCAATACACCCTATAACACCTATGGAATCATCCATTAAGTTTGATTTAGGTCAAGAACTTGATTTCATAGAGGATCGCACAGTTTAGATTTCATCTGATGAAAAAGTCAACTGTACAAAAAGTCAAAGTTTGACTTTTTGATTTTTTGGTCAAACAAGGTTCCTTAACCCTAAAACAATGTTAATGTGTGATTGAATCATCATTCATCAAGAAAAATCAAAGAAAGTGGGATAACTTATAAAAGGGGTAACCATAAAAACTTAGAATTTTTCTAAGTTATGGAACAAAGTGGCTAGGGTACCAACTTCCAAGGATCATAACTTGAGATCCAAGCAACCATTTTGGATGATCCAAAGATGGATTTGTAGATCTCATGGCATACTTTAAAAGTGTCAACTACAACTCATTCCAATTCCTCATGGATTTTTAGTTATGGAGTGATCAAAATGGCTGAAAACACAAAAGTGACACTTTTCCAACACTTAGTGAAATTTTCACTAAGTCAGAATCTGTTTTATTTTTTCCCAAAAGTAGAGGCATTTTTCATTGTAATTCAGGTTGACTCAAAACTAAAGTTGGACATCATATTGAAATAGGATATGCCACCTTTCTAAAATGTCCAAGAACTCCATCAAATTACACCTGAGTTAAGAGATATGACAGCTGCAACATGCCTTGCTGCAAACTGTCTTGGCAAGTCAGATTTGTGCATAAGGGCTCGATTTGATCAATTTGTGCAAATGACAAACAAGTTTATCCATCTGCACACCTCAGGGGGAGACCAAGGAGGAACAAACACTGATCCATAAGCCTCCCAAGTCTTTGGAACTACAAGTAGGTATGCCAAACCTAAAAGGCTAAAGATGCTTCAAGACTCCAATTTTGTTTTGGAATATTTAATGGATGCTTAGAGGTGGCATGTATCAGAGCAAAGATGAACACTTCAGTCAGGCCTTATCCTTGAATCAAAGAACCATATGCCTGTGCTCTAATCTCAAGTCAATGGCTAGAGGAGACTTGAGATTCCATTTGATCACAATTGGTCACAAACCTGTACCAGTTGCCATTCCCTATTCCTTGCAAAACAAACTTGCTCTACTATAAATAAAGCTCATTTGTGATCAGTTTGAGTACACCAAAGCACCCAAATTGATGCTTTCCTCAAAATCACCTTTTTCACTTCAAATTTGCCTTCTAACTCAAGCCACCATCGGGTTTTGAGTTTTAGAACAATTCCAACCAAACCAATGGTTCACACACCTCACATATAACATATAGAAGTGATCCAAACTCTCACATAACATCTGGAACATCAGAATCACAAAATCACCATCCATTTGCGCAAGGTTTCAACAAAGTTGCAGTTGAGATGCCATAATCTGTTCCAGTTCATTTCAAATCAATCCAAGCTTTCAAACACACTCCATATGGTATAGGGAAGCTGTTCAGATCATCACAACTCATTCGTAACACCTCTAACTCAAAAATCAAATTGCACTTGCTGCCACGACCTTCAAGTAAGCCTAAACTTGGTCATCTCATAATTTATGCATATTTCCTCACACAAAACTTTTGCCAAATGTTCATAATCATGCATAGAATGTTTCCCCTCTATTGATTACTTTGTATGAATCGTGTATCAAATTTCCCAGCCTTCATGCACAAGTTAGGGTTCTTGAGGTTTTGTTTTGATTTATCATTCCATGCTTAAAATAAATGAAATTAAAGACCATAGGCATGACCGTGAGTTGAAAACGAGCATATTGATATGTGGATTGTGTGATTTCATCAAGTATTCAGTGAGATTGATGAGAAAATGCAAATCCGGGAAAAACAGAGCACACGGGCAAGACCAAGATGTTCTTGGCACCCTTTTTCAAATATTTGAATAATTGAATTTTTGTGATTTTATTTAATTGATTCAAAAATTAATTTCTCTCTGAATTTTAATGATTTTGAGTTGATTCTTTTTTTAATAATAATTCACAAAAATGTTAAAAATATTTTATTTTACAAAAATTTCCCAAAAATATTATTTATTTCACATATTTGATATTTTTGAAAAGAATTAATTTTTATTTGTGTTTTAACATTTAAAATATTTTTTCCTTCTTGATTTTCCAAACTTAAATGGTTTCCAATCATTTTGTGGATAAGACCCAATCCCTTTTTGAAACCAAAATAATTTGGGCCTCAGACATTGTATAAGTCCCAACACATTTTAAAAAATCTCGGCGCAATCTCCAGTTCAGAAATCAAATCATTTGGGCCTCTCCTTGAGCTATAAGTCCCATTCCTTTTCTTAAAAATACACTGTGGGCCTCTAATAGAGTGTAAGACCCAATCCCTTTGTACATAAATAAATTTGGGCCTCAGTCATTATATAAGTCCCAGTACAGTTTTCAAAACGACGGTGCGATCACTGTCTATCAACTGGGCCAACCCTCGTGTTATAAGTCCCATTTATTTTCTTTAAATAATCTTTGGGCCTCTCCTTGAGTTGTAAGACTCATGCCTTTGTACAGAAAACCTTTTGGGCCTTAGCCATTATATAAGTCCCAGTACAATCTTATCAAAATAACTTCCCTTTTGATTTAGGTTCAAATATACAGTTGCTATCAAAACTTTCTTTAATTTCTTTGAACAACTAACAATACAGCATGGAAGCTTGCTCACCTGTAAGTTTTTATCCGCTTTCATTTACATGCTTTAATATATATTACTGTATTGTGGGAAGTTGCGCATGGTTACTCTTCTTTCATTCTTTTAAATACATGTCATATATATATATATATATATATATATATATATATATTAATGTATTAATGTATTGTGGGAAGCTGCGCACGGTTAGTCTTCTTTCGTATCCTTTTACATACTTGTTATATATCAACTGTATATAGACTAGTATAGTTATTTAGACTTTTCCCCGACAACTAGGTCTAGAACTAAGTAAAGCCCCTGTTGGTCACTCTTAAATACAGTCAAAACTAGATCCCCATAGGATTACCAAATACAGTCTTACTTTCTCTTGGGCTTAAACAATATGGAACAAAGAGAAAGGCAATATTCCTCGTGAACCTTTTCTCAGGTTGTCACCCCTAGAAATTGTCAAAGAAATTATAATCCCCAGAGTTGATCAATTCTCGGTGAATAGCATCTCTTGACCTTTCACCGGTTTGGGACCCATGGGCTTCCTAAAAGCATCCCAGCCTCCTCTTGGGCGTTGTATAAGGACCCTTCGGCTTCTTAGAAGTTATCATGCCTTCTCTTGGGCTTAGTACAAGGACCCTGAAGACCTCTTAAAGGTATAGCACAGAACTTAGTCATCCTTCGTTAGAGCTGTCATTCTAAAAAGGAGTCAAAACCCTCAGACCAATTTTAGGGTTGATATTCATCCCTGAAAAGAGTCGGCCTTCTCTTGGGCATCATATAAAAGATAAAACTCTTCCATACCAGTAGACTTAGACAGTGTAAGTACCCTTGAGTCTCAAAGACATTCTCAAGTTCCCTACAAAACATAGGAGAAACCCCGGATTCTGGGTTAATCTCCAGCAAGAGTTAAAACTTGTGGGTTCTAAAACCCCACCTCTCTCCTAAAATCCCCAAGCCAGGGCCAGGTTATCCTCAGTATAACACTATCTCAAATCAAAACCTCAAGGTTTCTGATCTATCAATTCTTCTGTAATCCTCAGCAAGAGTTGATTCCCCACTTAGACCTGCCTCGGGATCTAATTAACCCCGAAAAAAGTTAGCCTCCTCTTAGGCTTTGTATAATGATCTTTCCTCAGCATAATCAGCCTCCTCTTGGGCTTTGTACAAATGATTCTCCCCTGCGGAGCTAACCTTTTCAAACTCTCTTGTTGAGTCAACCACCTTTTCAGACTCTCTTATTGAGTCAATTAATTTACAGACTCTCTTGTTGAGTCAATCACCGTCTTAGACTCTCTTGTTGAGTCGATCACTTTTCGGTACTCTCTTGTTGAGTCAACCCTTTTAGCCTCAATCCTTGGCTTTGTACAGGACAGATAAAATCACTCTCTTGTTGAGTCAAACGCTTTTAGCCTCAATCTTGGGCTTTGTACGAGATATAAATCTTCATAAGCTTGGGACAAACATTTTCCCCAGCGAAGTCAATTCCTCCGAGCCTTCATTAGACTTTGAGGAATAAATTCATAAGCAGAGTCAAACTCTTTTCCGCCTCCATCTTAGGCTTTGTACGAGCTAGATAATACTCTCTAGCAGAGTCAAATCCTTTTAGCCTCTATCTTGGGCTTTGTATGAGATACCTAAAATATCCTCACCAGAGTCAGTTAAATTTTCCATTTCAGCCTCAATCTTGGGCTTTGTACAAGACACGTACAAACCTCCCCGACGGAGTCAAAATCCCTTTTAGCCTCAGTCTTGGGCTTTGTACAAGTTAGAATGAACATTTTCCCCAAAAAAGTAAAGCTTTTAGCCTCCTCTTAGGCTTTGTATAATGATATCCCCAAAGAGTCAGTCTCTTTTTTGCCTCAATCTTGGGCTTTTTACAAGACACCGACATATACACTCTCTTGTTGAGTCGACCTTATTTAGCCTCCTCTTAGACTTTGTATAAGGACTTCCCTAGCGGAGTCAATTAACCTTTTAGTTTCAACCTTGGGCTTCGATCAAGGCACACAAAAATCAACAATTCCTCGTTAGAGATGACAAATTCTCTCTCAAATAAACCTTTTAGCTTCCATCTTGGGCTTTGAATAAGATACAAATACTCAACCTTTTAACTTCAATCTTGGGCTTTGAACAAGACACCAAAACATCTCTTTCCTCCCTTAGAATATGAGGAACTACGATTGCTCTGATTTCCCTGTTTCGTTTAAACGGGAATACGTAGGCATAAGATTGTGAAATCTTAGCGAGCATACCAATCAAAAACTCTAGGTCCAGTACCTTCATACTAATCAAAAACTCTAGGTCCAGTACCTTCATAACAAATCAAAACTTAGGTCCAGTACCTTACCAAAAACATCGGGAAGAACCCGAACATCAACAAAAATTCACTCTCCCTGTCATACTTTCCCAAGAAACTTTCCCAACCCATTACCAGATAAACACCATCAATTACAAAGCAAAACCTAAAGCTAATATCATGTGGATAATCACATATAGGATGGGTAATTGACAACTACTCATTATATAACCTGACCCCGGACCCCCTAATCTCTTTAAGGGTTTGTTCAACATTCGCGTGCAAGGTTAGTTTTAGATACCTTCCCTTTCCCTTCCAGCTTCATGGGATAAATAAGAAATCAGAAAGTAGCACCCTTTCTCCTCGAGGAGGAAAACCCAAACTTCAGCGATAAGGTGGTTGCGTCACCGACAAAAATCGCTCGCTACAGTAAAATGGCGACTCTGCTGGGGAGTCACATCAGGATATGTTTTACCTTAGTCATCATCGTCCCCATTTTCCACAGTAAAATGGTGACTCTGTTGGGGAGCCATTGTCTGTATAGGACTAGGATTATTATAGATCTTAATAGGTCTAGGATGATAGTTTTAGGAATAAATATATATATATCGCTTTTCCTACTTGATATCCATGTTTATTTTTCTCCTAATGGGACTACGGGTGATGCCGCATCTGGAAAGTTTGAGTGCCACCTAAGATAAGTGATATCATGAGACGGGTAATCTTACAAGGAGTGACTCCCAAATAAGAGATCTCGGCCGACCACCGAATCAGTGGAGATACCCTTTACGGATTAAATGCCTATACGACTTCGGTTGTTGAAAGCAGATTGTTCGATTAGGTTATCTGAGAAGCTGGGGATTTTAGTAGACTAAGACCATGTTACTATTTTGTAGTGCGGAACCTATCGGAAATAATTGTCACGCGATGCTACCCTTATTTGAGATTACTCTAAGATACCGCAACTCACTCGGGTGAACCAGCCTGTTATTGTTATCCTAAGAGGGGTCAATGATTTTTGAGGACAGGTACAAAAATCACCAGTATAACCTTTGGGGATGGGAAGAGCCATGACTTCATGACACCGAACCTTTGGCCCCATGTTTTTTCTATGTCTTTGTGTGCTGCATTCATGCATTCATTTAAAAAACTTCAAACAAAGAAAATTTTCTCTTCTAGTCTCTCTTTTTCAAATTAAGCTAAGACAATGATTACAAATTTCAGAGAGAAAGATTGCATTATGGATTTCAGTAGAAGGAAGACTCACAAGTACACCTTCAAGGTTCCAAAATTAGAGGATTTAAGAGGGTTGGCAAGGATGATCACCAACCCTGATGCTTTCGGAGCTAAGTATGGAGGACTGCTATCTCTATTAAGGGTCCCTGTAATTGAAGGAATCCTGTCTACACTCATTCAGTTTTACGATCCAGTCTATCACTGTTTCACATTCCCGGATTATCTACTAGCACCAACGTTGGAGGAGTACTCTCACCTGACTAATTTACCCATTACTGACCAAGCTCCCTTTTCCGGACCGGAAGAAATTTCAAAGGATCAGACCATTGCAAGAGCAATTTATTTGGACGAGTCAGAAGTCAGGACTCACATGACCACTAAGGGTGAAATCCAAGGTTTTCCAGCCCAGTTTTTTATAAAGAAAGCCCTGTACTTCGCCAGTATAGGGAATGTGACTGCTTTCGAAAGCATCTTTGTTTTGCTAACCTACGGGTTATTTCTGTTTCCCAACATTGATAACTTCGTTGATATCAATACCATTAAGATTTTTCTGATTGGAAATCCTATACCAACCTTGCTCGCAGACGCCTATCATTCTGTACACTTAAGAAATTTGTATGGAGAAGGAATGATAACATGCTGTGTACCCCTGCTATACAAATGGTTCACTTCCCATTTGCCAAAATCTACTGCTTTTTGGGATTATAAGAGTACTTTGCGTTGGACACAGATAATCATGTCTCTTACCAACTCTGACATAGATTGGTACAATCGAATCTATGACGGGATAAGAATCATTGACCGTTGTGGAAACTTCCCTAATGTACCCCTCATATGAACTAAAGGAGGAATCAATTATCATCCAGTTTTAGTTCGTCGTCAATTCGGATACCCGATGAGGCATATCCCGCGTAATGCTCATCTGGAAGGTCTTTTCTTCAAGAAAGGAGAAAATGACAGGGCACTAAAGACACAAATAGTGCACGCCTGGAAACATGTTCACAGAAAAGGAAGAAAGTCTCTAGAAAAACCGGACTGTGTCTCGGTGGAGCCTTATCTCCACTAGGTACAAACTAGAGCCCTCAAACTCAGGATGGCATACCCTCGTCATGAAGTTCTTCCGTTAAAGGAATATGTCCTTTATTTTATGTCTGATACGGAAAAACTCCAGGTTACTCTCAACAAAGTTCAATAGGAAATGAAATCTTGGAAGAACAAGTACCATATTCTCAATGTGGAGTGTAACAAAATACAGTAACTGTTAAAAGAAAAAGACGCTCTGATCGAGATTGTAGAGCAACATGCTGTAGAGAATCAAGAAGACCAAAGGAATTTGCTCGCTCCTTTCACTTGGCAAAGGAATGACAACCCGACAACGGCTCAAGAGCCCCGGTCAAATAAAAGGAAAGTACCAGAACCAGCACCTGAGCTCTCCTCAGAGAGGACTCAGGATCCAGAAGTTTAGATTTCCTTTTACAGCACTTTGTAATTACTGTACTTCCATTGCCGCAATCTTTGAATTCAGTAAAACGGGGTTTCCACTGTATGATATTTGCAATCCAATTGTTGAAGTTTATTTTGATTAAACAATAAATATATATATATATAATTATTGCATATCATTCATCATTCTCACGTAACGCATTCTTCTTCCCTACGAATCTCACGTTTTTGTCTCGATTCTAGAGTCAAACTGTCTCATTTTTACAATACTCGGGCCAACATTCAAAAGAAAATGGATAATCTCGAGGAAGAGAACAGGGAGTTGAGAGAAGAACTCAACGCTCTGAAAGAAGACTTGAGAAAGATTCACAGTAACATGCAAGCTCAGGCAGTAGCTTAGATACAAAGGACTGTGATCTCAGAGATCACATCGATACCTATAGTGGAAAAGTATGATCCTCGGTATAACATGCCTAAAGATCGTCCCTGGGACATGCCATTTAACTATATCCCGGAAGGATATATTCCACCGATCACTGAAGATCCGGAAACTGCAGCAGGAACCGCTGGGCCTGAAGGTTACAAACTTCGGGAAAACGAAGATGCAAGGGGCATGACGACAACTCTTGAAGGTTACAAACTTCGGGAAGCACCAAGAGTCACTGCCGTAAAGACTATACCACCACCCGTGGTACACAATGTCCCGGAAGGATAGGTTTCCCATATACCCTCAGGTGGAAACGAAAGTATGGACAACCGAATGAAGGAGTTCCAGGAACAGTTCCTGGAGATGCAGAAGAAACTGCAAGCCATTCGCGGTCAGGATCTATTCGGAAAGGACGCCGCAGACCTTTGTTTGGTCCCCAATGTGAAAGTTCCGCACAAATTCAAGGTGCCCGAATTTGAAAAGTACAAGGGTAACTCTTTCCCTCAAAGTCATTTGGTGATGTATGCTCGGAGGATGTCAACACAGACATAGAACCAACAGCTACTGATCCATTACTTCCAGGATAGTTTAACCGGTTCCGCACTCAAATGTACATGGGTTTAAACTGCACTAAGATCGTCACTTACAGAGATCTTGGTGCTGCCTTCGTTCAACAATATAAGTATAACCTGGACATGGCACCGGACAGAGATCAACTTAGAGCCATGTCGCAGAAGGACAAGGAAACCTTTAAGTTATATGCTCAGAGATGGCGTGAAATTACCGCTCAGATTTGTCCACCTCTTGAGGAAAAAGAGATGACAAAGATCTTCTTGAAAATCTTGAGCGCATTTTACTACAACAGAATGGTTTCCAGTGCGCCCAACGACTTTACTGAAATGGTCGGCATGGGAGTTCGTCTTGAAGAAGCAGTTCGAGAAGGACGTTTAATTAAAGATGCAGGATCATAAAGCAGTACCAAAAGATACGGTAACACTTTCCCTAAGAAAAAAGAGCAAGATATTGGTAATATCTCTCTCGGAAAGCAAAGGCGACGGTACCAACCAGTAGCAGCTGTAACTCCTGCTATCAATCTTGTGCCTGTTCCTACGTATCAACCTCAGGTTGCTCAGAGCCAACCGAATCAACAATATCAGCAAAGGACATAACAGCCTCTTCAGCAGGTTCGTCCTCAATACAACAACAACTGTACAACGTGACCACTAGGGTTCGACCCTATACCCATGTTGTACGCATAACTGTTTCCATTACTACTGGTCAAGGGGCACGTCCAAACCAGGTCTCCTCTTACAATACCGGAAAATCCACCTTTTTGGTTCAAAGCGGATCAGACTTGCCCTTACCATCAAGGAGGACCAGGGCATAACATAGAAAACTGTCTCAGTTTCAAATCCGATGTACAAAAGCTTGTCAGGAGCGGGGTCTTATCCTTCAAGGATACAAATCCAAATGTTCATACGAACCCGTTGCCTCAACACGAGAAAGCTGCGGTAAATTTGATAGAAGGAGAGTCTAATCACAACTATCAAATTCATGATGTACTCTTATTAAGGGCCAACCTGGTTAAGGTGCATCGCAGGCAGAGCGGATACAGTCATGTGCCATCTCATAATTATCACCAGTGTGATATCTGCTCTAAAAATAATCAAGGATGTTCTGTGGTGCAATCAGCTCTATAGGAACAGATGGATCTCAGATGAATCCAAGATCACCAAATTCGTGAGGTCAACATGACTTATACAAATTCCAACATCATTCAGAACCAGGACATCCGTGCAATGAATATCAACTTGGTGGCAATGCACTCAAGGCAAAGCCAGCATCATAATCTGCCACGACACGATTACAATTCATGTCTGATCTACTCGGTAAACAATCAGGGATGCTCTTTTGTACAAGACGCCCTCCAATGTCAGATGGATCTTGGATGGATCTAGGATTACCATGAAAGAAATCCTTATCAAGTTATCATGATCCAAATCCTCGATATTTGCTTGATGAATACCAACATAGTGGAGTTACACGCTACACAAGTCCAACTCGATTTTCTGACTTCGCACGAGTATCAGAACTGTACAGTATGCCGTGAGAGTGACCAAGGATGTGCTCTCGTTTAATGAACTTTACAACACTTGTTAAACCACTGGTGGCTTCCGATCTATATGGATGAAGACACACAACAAGTCAGCATGACTAATGGGAACCCTACTAGGTATCAAAATCAGGATGTTCGATCAATGGAAATAGACCTAGTGAGGTTACACTACATACAAAGCGGACGTGGCCGGGTTCCACCACACAACTATAAGCGCTGTAGGATTTGCTCAGAGAATAACCAAGGATACTACCTCGTGCGAGCAACCCTTCAAAGTCAGTTGGACCATAAGGAGATTCAACCATGGTCAAGCTCCGGTTCAATGTCATACTATCATCCTAATCAAGGCAAGATGTTGTCTTAATCCCTAAGAGAGAAGTGGCCAAAGATATATGCGCCATAATACCTCTACTCCATGAATCAGGAGTCCCTCTTGATAGTGGAAGGATTCTTAACCTCGAACTAATTGAGGCCAGCTATGATGGTCAAAAAAATCAGAAGGCTCATGTAGTTGTCTATCTGTCGGGACCAGTACCGTATAAGTCTGATAAAGCCATCCCTTACAAATACAGTGCGACAACAATTTAGAATGGAAAGGAAACTCCATTACCCTCCATCGTGAATATTGCAGACACCGGTCGAGTAACACGGAGCGGTCGAATCTTTAACCGAGGAGTTGGAGAACCTACCAGAGAAAAGGAACCTCCAACAGAAGTTCCCAATCCACCAGTCGATCAATCCAGTGATCCCGACCTTTCAAAAAATGATGATGAAATTCTGAAGCTCATCCAAAGGAGTGAATACAACATTGTTGATCAGCTGTTACAAACTCCTTCAAAAATCTCCGTGTTGTCTCTTTTACTCAGTTCCGAAGCTCATAGAGAAGCTCTACATAAAGTCTTAGAGCAAGCCTTTGTGGAACAAGATGTAACAATCAGGAAATTCGACAGCATCATCTCCAACATCACTTCCTGCAACAACTTGGGATTTAGTGATGAGGAATTGCCAGAAGAAGGCAAAAGTCACAACATGGGGCTCAATATTACAGTTAACTGCCAGGACGATGCTTTAGCCAGCGTACTGGTGGATACCAGATCAGCTTTAAATGTCATGCCAAAGTCTACTTTAATGCGACTATCATTTAAAGGATCTCCGACGAGAGGAAGTGAGGTCATCGTCAAAGCCTTTGACGGATCCCGAAAAACAGTTATCGGCAAAGTCAACCTTCCCATAACTATCGGTCCTCACATTTTCCAAGTCACTTTCCAGGTCATGGACATCCGAGCAGCATACAGCTGTTTATTAGGAAGACCTTGGATACACGAGGCTGGGGCAGTCACTTCGACACTTCACCAGAAACTGAAAATCGTCAAGAACGACCAACTAGTCACAGACTGTGGAGAGCAAGCCTTGATCGTGACTAACTTATTGTCGTCCACTTGCGTAGAACCAGAGGAAGTTGTAGGAACTCAATTCCAAGCACTTTCGATGAGCCATGACAACCAATCAGAAAAAGGAACGTCGATTTCCTCGTACAAAGAAGCTCTCGAAGTGATCAAGAATAACATTGCAAAAGGACGGGGACAATTTGTCAGTCCTACTGATAACAAAAGAAAGAAGGGTCTTGGTTTTTCGTCAACCTGTACCCAGACTGTTGCTAACGATGAAAGTCATCATCCCATTCAGGACTTCTTCCATAGTGGAGGTTTCCTTCACCCAGTGTCTCAAGAAGTACATACCATCAATGATGGGGATTCCTCCGATACAGATGAAGAGTGGAAGTCCTATCTTAATGAAGACGGTTATATATCTCAGGAAGAGGTGCCTACGCCATTTTGCTATCCCGCGCAAAGTCCGATATATATACCAAGGTCAGGCGTCAAAATGATAAGAGGAGGACACTCTTATCATTGTGCTCCACCAAACTCATTAGAGGAGGACACTCTGATGAAAGACAACTTTGACCGCGACTATTATGGCCCAATGGATGGCTTGCCTATCTGGCAGCCGTACCCAGGCGACTCGGGACAAGAGAATCAGCCGAACACTGATTATCAGTTGAGCATCATTAAAAAGAATACCTGTGTCCCCACCATGTCGTGGGATCAACACTCAGGGCATTCAGGAAATACCCCGCACGAAGATGAATTTGCAAAGCTTGCAGGACTAGAATTCATCAACTATGCTTATCCCGAGGTCAATGTCATCGAAAGGGATGACTCCTCCAGTTCCAAAGAAGTATGGGACGCCTTAGGACAACCGAGTGGCAAATACGACTATTTGGTCAAGTACACCGCTCCTGAAAGCTTTCGTATCAGGCTCGAAGACATCCATCCCACTGGATGGTGAGATTTACCTGAGAGCACAAACACTATGCAAGATATAGCTGAAGAATCCTCCTACGACAACTCTACCTGGGAGACAGATTCCAACGATCCTGCTCCACCAAAAATCAGCGTTATTTCTGAAGACAAGTCAAGAAGGAAAGTACCAGACTTTGTGATTCACCGAGGAGTTCACCGCCAATGGGTTGCAGTCGACGTTTCGAAAGTGGTTCATAAGTCTAAGTAATTGTCGTCTTTATCTTAACCTTTCACCCTGCCCAGGTGAAACGGATGTTTTGATAGGGCTCACTTTCTGTAAATGTCCCTCTTCGCTTTGCCCAAAGCAACAGAGTTATGTTTTATAGGGATGTAGTTTCAAGAATCGACAAGATCATAAATAAAATAACGTCGTTCTGTAATTTCCGCATTTATTGTTGGTTTCTCTTTTCTCTTTTTCAGAAAATGGTAATCCTAAAAAATAACTCGAACAATAAACAAGCAGTTTTTCAAAAGAAAATACACTGCACACACTCTTGCATTCTCTCTATCTCTTCTAAAAAACAATCATCACGTCATGCAGATTGCTTGTTTTAAACCCCATCGAAACATACGATCCAATGCCTTCTCCCAACTTTGAATTCCCGGTATTTGAGGCTGAAGAAGAAGAAGATGAAGAAATTCAAGAAGAGATCTCCCGATTACTCAGACAAGAGGAAAGGTCCATTGAACCTCACAAAGAGCCATTGGAAACGGTCAACTTGGGTTCAGAAGAAGAGAGAAAATAGGTCAAGATTGGAGCACTGCTCAGTCCAACTATCAAAAAAAGTTTAACAAAGCTTCTCAAAAAGTTTCCCGATGCATTTGCTTGGTCTTATCAGGACATGCCAGGGTTGGATACCAGTATCGTGGAACATCATCTACCATTGAGATTAGAATGTTTGCCGGTAAAAAAAAGGTTGAAAAGAACTCACCCAGACATGGCTATAAAAATTAAGGAGGAAGTACAGAAGGAGATTGACGCGGGTTTCCTCGCCACATCAGAATATCCTTAATGGTTAGCCAACATAGTGCCAGTTCTGAAAAAGGACGGAAAAGTTAGAATGTGTGTAGACTACAGGGATCTGAACAAGGCCAGTTCAAAGGATGACTTTCCCTTGCCACACATTGACATGCTGGTTGACAGTACCGCAAAGTTCAAAGTTTTCTCCTTCATGGATGGATTCTCGGGCTATAATCAGATCAAAATGGCGCCGAAAGATATGGAGAAAACTTCATTCATCACCCCACGGGGCACCTTTTGTTACAAGGTAATGCCGTTCGGTTTGAAGAATGTCGGGGTAACCTATCAAAGGGCCATGACTACTCTGTTTCATGACATGATACACAAAGAAATCGAGGTGTATGTCGATAATATGATTACCAAATCTAAGACAGAAGAAGAATATGTGACCCACCTGTCAAAATTATTCGAGCGTCTGAGGAAGTACAAACTCCTCTTGAATCCCAACAAGTGCACATTCGGTGTCCGTTCAGGAAACTGCTAGGGTTCATTGTTAGCCAAAAAGGAATTGAGGTTGATCCGGACAAAGTCTAGGCCATTCAAGAAATTCCTTCTCCAAGGACTGAAAAACAAGTCAGGGGATTCCTGGGACGTTTGAACTATATTTCCATATTTATATTCCTTATGACCGCGACATGTGCGCCAATCTTCAAGTTACTCAAAAAGAATCAGGATTGTATTTGGATAGAAGACTGCCAGACCGCCTTCGACACTATCAAGGAATACCTATTGAACCCACCAATTCTATCACCTCCAGTGGAAGGAAGACCGTTGATCATCTATTTAACAGTCTTGGAAGACTCAATGGGTTGCGTGCTTGGCCAACAAGACGAAACAAAGAGGAAAGAGTCAGCCATTTAATATTTAAGCAAGAAATTCACTGACTGTGAGACTCAGTACACTATGCTCGAGAAAACTTGTCGCGCTCTAGGTTGGGCAGCCAAACGTCTTCACCAGTATATGATTCGTCACACTGCTTGGTTAATCTCCGAAATGGATCCAATCAAGTATGTATTTGAAAAGCTTGCTCTCACGGGAAGGATTTCCCGTTGGCAGATGTTGTTATCAGAATACGACATCGAGTACCATGCTCAAAAAGCCGTTAAAGGAAGTATTTTGGCCAATCATTTGGCTCATCAACCGATTGAAGATCAGGAATCAGTCGGATTTGACTTCCTAGACGAAGATGTCATGTATCTAAAAATGAAAGATTGCGATGAACCGCTACCCAGTGAAGGGCCAGAACCAGGTTCCCAATGGGGACTAATTTTTGATGGAGCTGTCAATCATTATGGAAACAGAATTGCGGCAATCATCGTGACACCTCAGGGTACCCATATCACATTCACTGCCAGACTGATATTCAAGTGTACAAACAACGAGGCCGAATACGAAGCTTGTATCATGGGTCTTGAAGAAGCGATCGACTTAAGGATCAAGAACTTGGATGTATATGGCGACTCAGCCCTGGTTATCAATCAAATCAAAGGAGATTGGAACATATACCAATTAGGACTGATCCCTTACAAAGACTACGTAGAAGGTTGTTACCATTCTTCAACAGAATCGAGTTTCATCACATCCCTCGTGAAGAGAATCACATGGCTGATGCATTAGCCACTCTCTCTTCCATGATTAGTGTAGGTCAATGGAGTGACATACCTAAGATTGACATAATGCACTTGGAACGGCCCGCCTACATCTTCGCGATTGAAGCAGTCATAGACGACAAACCTTGGTATCACGATATCAAATGCTTCCTTCAGAAACAAGAATACCCACCTGGGGCATTCAGAAAAGACAGAAAGACCCTCAGAAGGCTGGCTGGCAGTTTCTTCCTGAGCAGTGACAACACTCTATAAGAGAAACTTTGACATGGTCTTGCTCCGATGCGTAGACAGGCCAGAAGCAAACATACTGATGAAATAAATTCATGGAGGATCCTTTGGCACTCATGCCAATGGACACACAATGGCGAGGAAAATTCTGAGAGCAGGGTACTACTGGTTGACCATGGAATCCGACTGCTACAAGTACATGAGGAGGTGTCACAAGTGTCAGAGATACTCAGACAAAATCCATGTACCGCCAATGCATCTCAAAGTTCTCTCTTCCCCATGGCCTTTTTCCATATGGGGAATCGACATGATTGGCATGATCGAAGCCAAAGCTTCAAACGGACATCGGTTCATCCTGGTAGCCATTGACTACTTCACCAAGTGGGTCGAAGCAGCGTCATACGCCAATGTAACCCGACAAGTGGTGGTCCGATTCATAAAAAACAATCTCATCTGCCGTTATGGTGTTCCAAGCCAGATCATTACTGACAATGGATCCAACTTGAACAATAAGATGATGAAAGAGTTGTACGCTGAGTTCAAGATTGAACACCATAACTCATCTCCCTACCGGCCGAAGATGAACGGAGCGGTAGAAGCAGCTAATAAGAACATCAAGAGGATTGTTCAAAAGATAGTTGTAACCTACAAGGATTGGCATGAAATGTTACCCTTTGCTCTTCACTGTTATCGCACGTCTATCCATACTTCAACCGGGGCAACCCCTTTCTCTCGAGTATATGGCATGGAGGCAGTGCTCCCCGTAGAAGTAGAGATCCCATCAATCCGGGTATTAATGGACGCGAAGCTAACAGAGGCTGAATGGTGTCAAAGTGGACATGATGAACTGAATTTGATCGAAGAGAAGTGAATAACGACACTATGCCATGGTCAGTTGTATCAGCAAAGAATAAAGAAAGCGTTTGACAAAAAGGTTCGACCCCGTGTCTTTAGGAAAGGAGACCTCGTGCTCAAGAAGATACAATCATTACTCACTAATTCTCGGGGAAAATGGACTCCGAACTATGACGGCCCCTATGTGGTCAAGAAAGCCTTCTCAGGCGGCGCCTTGAATCTCGCAAGCATGGATGGAGAAGAATTTTCCTACCCTACAAATGTTTGTGTAGTCAAGAAATACTTCGCCTAAATAAAAAAAAACGTCTCGGTGGATTGAAAACCCGAAAGGGCGATCCAGGCAAAAATTAGAGACATAATAAAAAATCATCCCGATGGATTGGAAATCTCAAAGTACAATCCAGACAAAAGTTAGGGATTCATGGCAAGTAACTACGTCCAACAAAGGGGCAAATCCCCCAGCAGCAGTGATGCCATCCATCAGGAAAACTCCAGTCAAGGTCATCTTCGACAGAACCTCAAGATATCCAGAATTCAAAGTTGGTAGAAGAATAGCGGTCGTTATGTTTCAATGTAGCCCTTTTTCCCTTAAATTACCATTTTCAAACTTTGTAAATACTCTATGGAATCACGCGTTTGGCTGATTTCCATCCTATCAATAACATTTGAGCCCTTGTGCTTTTGTTTGTAATTCTTATTTGTTTTAGCTTTATAGAACGACATTAAAACATGACTAACGATTCTTGAAATAAAACAAAAATGAATTTACTTGTCAAATTTTTTCTGCTTTTAAAATAAAGATGGCAATTTATTTTGACTATTGAACATTGAAAGAACATCGATTTCTTCTCCAGAAGTAATCGAGCTTCATAGTGCAGAATCAAAGTACTCCTTCTAAACCAGTACACCAGAATGAAGGATCAGCTGTGTCGGATGCGAATATTCCGTCCGACATCCTCAACAGAGTTCTTATCTCCTAAGCCCGACCAACAGTTTTCCCCGCAGGGACTATCTCTCCTAAGCAAGGCAGAACTGCTATTTTGGACCAAATGGTATTTCCTCGTCCCCAGCAGTGGCCGAGTATCCAGTCATGTTCATCTACTAGTTCATATATCACGTCAGTTTTGTCAGCATATACATACATACATCATGCATTATTGATTTACATTCATATTTATATTGCATCACTATCACTCTAGTCGGTCTAATCCCCTAGTGATAAAAGTCCTCTCAATCGAGTTGTCAGTTCTTTCCTCGTCAGGAAATGTTGCGTCTAAACAATCTTTCCCTAGTTTATTTCTGGGATGAAGATGGTCCTCGACCACTTTGATAACTTGAACCTCTGAAAGACAAGAAGACCTTCGACAACCGTCACTCTTCGCCATTGAAGATGATATCTTCACTTTCCCGGATTAAGGAAAATCCCCTGAGGAAGCCTTACAACCAAAGAGTCTCAGCAACACATTGAATTTCTCTCCGGAAAGTCAATGTTAATGAAGTTATCAGCACCTCAAAATTGGATTACATCACATGGCATTTCTCCGAGAAGATCTTGAGGGAAAGTATGGTGTAATATCCCTAAGCGGAAACAGCCTCTCAAGAGACTCGTTTCCCCAGTAGAGTCGACAAATGGCGTCTCCAACAAAGAAGTTTGAACAACTCTACAGCTCAGACGAATGGGTTCCCCAGCAAGTCTGACATCAAAACTTTTCCCATCAAATGGCATCTCCCCAGGAAAATTCGACGAGAAGTTTGAGGAAAACTGATACAAATAGGGTCCCTTGTCAAGAAAGTTTATTGACAAAAGAAACTGAGACAAGTTCCTTGGTAGGAAACTAGGATCGAGGGGAAGTTTATATCAGAAACTGAGACCAGTTCCTTGGTAGGAAACCAGGATCGAGGGGAAGTTTATTTCAAAAGGAAACTGAGACCAGTTCCTTGGTAGGAAACCAGGATAGAGGGGAAGCTTATATCAGAAACTGAGACCAGTTCCTTGGTAGGAATCCAGGGTCAAGGGGAAGTTTATATCAGAAACTAAGACCAGTTCCTTGGTAGGAAACCAGGATCGAGGGGAAATTTATTGACAAAGGAAACTTAGACCAGTTCCTTGGCTGAAGACCAGGATCGAGGGGAAGTTTTACCTTTTCTAAGCATCATTTCTTAGCAAAAGAAGATGGATACACACTGCCATTCATAACTGTAGCGAGCGATTTTGGATGTGGTTGCGAAGCACTACCGCTCTTTGGTATCTACAGGTCGATTCATTTTTTATCCTATTGAAGCTGATGAAGGAAAGGAAATATATGTCTCAAATTAACCCTGCTTGCAAACTGAGGTTAAACAGTCAAAACTGTTGGTTTACAGATGCTACAAAGATTCGGGGTCTCTATTTGGTTTATTTTGTTAAAAGTAGTGTTCGGTCGATGGGTGGGAGGTTAAGATGTTAGGACGGATGTATGAAAGTATGGGATTTTGGGTTTTTGTTTAGTGTGCTCGCTAAGATTTTTCTTTCAATCTTATGCCTACGTATTCCCATTTACCAAAACAGGGAAATCAGAACGATCGTAGTTCCTCCTATTCTATGGGAGGAAGTGGTGTTTTGGTGTCTTGTTCAAAGCCCAAGACGGGAAGCTAAAGAGTCTATTTGTATCTTGTTCAAAGCCCAAGATATGAAGCTAAAAGGGTTTGACTTTAGAGAGAATTTGTCATCTCTAAAGAGGGGGTTGTATGTAACGACTGTTTATAAAGGAGAATTACTTTAACCGGGATGTGCGAATCCGGCAATGCCATAATTTCGTTTATAGGGGGCTTCCAACCTGAAGGAGAAGACTTTAACTCAGTGTAGAGCAATGCCATCTTTCCTTAGGAATTTCTCATGCTAAATGAGGGACAGTGGCATGGATGTAGATGATCCAGAGGCTTGCCGCTTACAGCGATTAGATGAAGGGGAAGGAGTTGTTGATGTTTGTGTACTGTGAATGAGGCACAGCTTTGATGCTAAAAGGTTGATTGGATCAACCAGTGGTTTTCTTATACAAAGCCTAAGAGGAGGCTAATATGTGTCTCGTATAAAGCCCGAGAGAGAGGCTAAAAGGTTTTGACTCGACGATGGAGTCTTTTGGTATCTCGTATAAAGCCCGAGATGGAGGCTATTTGACTCAACAAGAGAGTTTTTTTTGTATCTCGTATGAAGCCCGAGATGGAGGCTAAAGATGGTGATTGACTCAACGAGGGAGTCTCTTAGTATCTCGTATAAAGCCCAAGATGGAGGCTAAAAGGTTTTGACTCAACAAGAGAGTCTTTTGTATCTCGTACGAAGCCCGAGATGAAGGCTAAAATTGTTAGCTCCGCTGGGGAGAATCATTGTACAAAGCCCAAGAGGAGGCTATGGTGCTGTTTCAGTTGAGTGACAGGTCCAGTATGCTGATTTAAAGAGAAAATCAGTTCTTATATGAGTAATGTTGGCACTCAGGGATTTTGATTCGAGGATCAGGGATATTTCCTGTTCTTTAAGGAAGTGGGAAATCCGAAGGGTATTGAGATTGTCCGAGTCTACGAGTTTTCTTCCTATTTTTGAAGGGAGCTTGAGAATGTCTTGGAGACTCAAGGAAATTAGACTGTCCAAGTCTAAAGTTTCATTTTTTATACTATGCTTTGAGGAACAGTAGTAGACTCTTGGAAAGACTGTTCAATTAAGATGACTGATTTCTGTTCCTACACCTCTAGGAGGTTGTCGGGACAATTTGTACGAAGCCCAAGAGGAGGCTGAAAACTTTTAAGAAGCCGAGTGGTCCTTGCATGAAGCCCAAGAAGAGGTTATCATTCCCAGAGGAAGAATCATTATACGAAGCCTAAGAGGAGGCTGTGAATACTTCTAAGAAGCCGACGGGTCCTTGTACAACGCCCAAGAGGAGGCGGGGATGCTTCTAGGAAGCCTGTGGGTTCTTGAACAATGCCCAAGAGGAGGCCGATGGTTTTCAGAAGCCGCTTGGTCCCCAAACCCCGAGAAATTCAAGACAGGCCATTCACGAGGAATAGATCAAGCCAGGAAAGTTCGAGAATTTGGAAGAAACTCAAGAGATGCAATTCACGGAGAAGAGATCATCTCTGGGGAATAGAGTTTCTTGACAACTTCTACGAGTGACAGTCTATGAAAGGGTTCACCGAGAATGCTGCCTTTCATATCTCTATATTGTTTAACCCCAAGAGGAGGGAAGACTGTGTCTGGTAATCCTATGGGGATCTAGTTTTGACTATTTAAGAGTGATCAACGGGCTTAATGCTAAACGTAGTTGTCGGGGAAACTCTAAATATCTATACTATTATTACACAGTTGATATGAGTTTATGAAAGAATACTTACAGCGAAACAGCCCCACAATACAATTATATGTATATGAAAGCGATAAATGAAAGCATATAAACACTTACTCGGTTGTAGAGCTTCCATGCTATTTGGTTAGTTGTTCAACAAAGAAAGATTGAAAACAACAGTATATTTCAAAATCAAAGGAGAAAGTGCTTTAAAAAAGAAAGATTTGGGGCTTACAGCTCAAGGAGAGGCCCAAGGTTTTATCAGTGATCGCACTGTTTGAATTTGTACAGAGGGACTTATACAAGTGATTGAGGCCCAAAAATTATTTTCTGTACAAAGGGATGGGTCTTACACTCTCTCAAGAGGCCCAAAAAGTCTTAAAGAAAAGAAATGGGTCTTACTACTCGAGGGTAGGCCCAAGATTTGTTTTTCAACGGATGATGATCGCGTCGAACTTTTTTGAAATACAACGGGACTATACCATAAGTGAGGCCCAAAATAGGTTATATTTACAAAGGGTTGGGTCTTACACTCTATTATAGGCCCAAAAGAAAAAGAGTGGGGCTTATAACACGAGGGTAGGCCCAGATGATTTTTCGTTTAAAATGGCGATCGCGCCAAGATTTTTGAAAACGCAGTGAGTCTTATACAATGCATTGAGGCCCAAAATGGTTAGGTTTTCAAAGGGGGTTGGGTCTTACACTCTAATAGAGGCCCAAAAGTTTTGAATGGGTCTTATAGCTCGAGGAGAGGCCCAAAGTTTTTTTTAAAGGCGACGATCGCGTCGTTCACTTGTACAGAGGGACTTATACAATAAGTGAGGCCCAAAATTGTTTGTACAAGGGGGTTTGAGTCTTACACTCTCTCAAGAGGCCCAAAAGTTTTGAAAATGATTTATGAGGGTTGAATTAATCCAAAACCCTAATTTTTTTTCAAAATGTATTTTAATTGAATAAAAATTCAATTAAAATGATCAAAATTGTTTAACATATGGAAAACAAATTGTGATCTTGGATTAATGCTTCAAAAATTAAGTATTGACCTACAAAATAATTAGAAGGCTTTAAACTTTGCAAAATCAAGGTGGAAAAAATATTCAAAATGTCAAAAATAATTAAAATATTAATTCTTTGCAAAAATATCAATTATATGAAATAAATAATATTTTTTGGGATTTTTTGGGAAAATAAAATATTTTAACATTTTTTTTAATTATTAAAAAAAGAATCAACTCAAAATCATTAAAACTCAGAGAGAAATTAATTTTTGAATCAATTAAATAAAATCACAAAATTCAAATATTTGAATTTGTGAAAATGGCGCCAAGAACATGGACCAAGAACACGCGCGTTTTTCAGTTTTGCCCAGATTTGCATTTCTATCCAATCTCACTGAATACTTGATCATATCATGCAATCCACATATCAATCAACTCGTTTCAACCTCACGATCATGTCTATGGCAATTAATTTCATTTAAATTAAGCATAAAACAAGAAATCACGAAAAATCCTCAAGAACCCTAAATTCTGCATGAAGGCTGGGATTTTTAATACACGATTCAAACAAAGCAATTACTTGAGGGGAAACATTCCATGTATGATTATGAACATTTGGCAAAAGTATTGTGCGAGGAAATATGCATAGATTGAGAGATGACCAAGTTTAGGCTTACCTCTAGGTCGTGACAGCAAGAGCAAATTGATTTCTGAGTAGGAGGTGTTACAGATGAATTGTGATGATCTGAACAGCTTCCCTACACCCTATGGAGTGTGTTTGAATGCTTGGACATGATGGGAATTGGCTGGATCACTTCATGGCATCTCAACTGCACTTTGGTTAAAACCTTGAGCAATTGACTGGGGATTATGAGAAATCAGTGTTCCAGATGTTGTTTAAGTGTTTGATCAGCTCACATATGATGTATATGAGGTGTGTGTGTGTGATTGGTTTGAGTGGAATTGCTCTCTAATGAAAAACCCGATAGTGACTTGCTAAGAAAGGCATTTTTGAGAGTGAGAAGTGGATTTTGAGAAAGGCAAGTGTTGTAGGCCTTTGGTGTACTTAAACTAATCACAATTGAGCTCTATTTATAGTAGAGCAAGTTTGTTTTGCAAGGAATAGTGAATGGCAACTACTGAGTAGGTTTGGCCAATGTTGGCAAATGAAAATCCAAGTCTCCTCTAGCCATTGACTAGAGGTTAGGGCACAGGCTGCTGGTCCCCTTGGTCTTGGATAAGTCTTGACTGAATTCAGTTGAGAATGGCTCAGTCCATGCCACCTTGATGCTTCCATTGAATGCTCCAATCCAAAATTGGAGTCTTGTCCCTATTTTGGGCAATTCTAGGTTCAACATGCTATTTCTTGTTCCAAGGACTTTGGAGGCTTGGCTGAGTGATTGTCCCTTTTAGATTCAATCCTCAGATGTGTCCAAGGTGATGAAAAGGCTTGGAATTGGCTGATTTTGGTAAATCGAGTAAAAGTACAAAAATCTGCCTTGCCTTGGCAGATTTCAGCAAGGCAACTTGCCAATGTCATATCTCATGGCTCAAGTTGAATTTGGTGATGTTCTTGGCCATTTTGGAAAGCTCTTATATGATACAACAACTGTTTGACCATATTTGGTTTTGATACTTTTTGGATCCAAGTGAAAAATGCCCCTACATTTGGAATAAAGCAAGGCAAAATCTGACTTAGTGAAATTTTCACTAAGTGTTGGAACAAAGTGACTTTTCTTGATTTTGATCACTCCATAACTCAAAATCCATGAGGAATTTGGACATAGGTCAGTATGAAGCTTTTGTAGAGAGCAATGAGATCTACAAATCAAGCTTTGGATGGAAAAAATGGCTTTGTGGTTTAGGAGTTATGATCCTCCAAAGTTGGTACCGTTGTCACTTTTTTCCATAACTTAGAAAATTTTCAAAGTTTTTATGGTTACCCCCTTTTACAAGTTATCGCATTTTCTTTGATTTTTCTTGATTAACGATGATTCAAATCATACATTAACATCATTTTAGGGTTAAAAATCCATTTTTGTGAAAAATCTCAAAAAGTCAAAGTTGACTTTTGTGCACAGTTGACTTTTTATCCGATGAATTCCAAACTGTGCAATTCTTCAGGAAATCATGTCCTTGACCTAAATCAAACTTGATGGACATGTTCTATGGGTGGTATAGAGGATATTGAATCATGTCTTAGGGCTTGGGAGCATGCCCTGGTCAAAAGTCAAAGTTACAGTTGACTTTTCCCGTGAAACCCTAACTGTGGTTCAGATGAAATTGAAACTTGTTGCTCAAGCTTCTCGGATCAATCCATTGTCCCAAATGGATCAATGTGACATATTGGAGATCCTAAAATCCTCTCTTGAGGTCTTGGTTCATAATTGGTCCCAAAAGTCAACTTAGGGGTGAATTAGGTCAAGAAACCCCTAATTCCTGATTTTTTATGAATGCATCCCCTGAGGCAAAATTGACTGGATGATTGGGTTTATGAGGTTCCATGGAGCATATTAGGTTATGTTTTGAAGCATTGGCTCATGCCTAGAGGAAAACTTCCACCTGGAGGCCCTGGTCGACCAAAACCCTAATTTGCTGACACTGGCGATCTTGAGGCTTGATCCACCTAGAAGGGAGCATCCTTGTGCTTAATCCTTGAAGTGGGAGTCCTTTTGATCGATTGTGTATGTTTGAGGGTGTAGACAAGTTGAAAATCATGTCATTCCTTGATTGATCCTTTGTCTGAAAGCTCTGAGAGGGCTTGAAACCCTAAGTTCTGATTGCAGTGGATGCTCAACAATTCCTTGAGGAGATTGATGAGGCATAAAGGTACATCCATATTGTGATGATGATTTACACAATGATGGGAATCTTAATGGCCAAAATTTGGGGTATGACAGATGCCCCTATTTAATCTTCTTGGACCCGAAGGTGTGAATGACGAAGGTATTCGGGCATTCGGGGTGCAAGAGGGTTAAATATCGGAATACCTAAAATTTTGATGGTGGTTATGAATGGCAGATCGCATTCATCTTCTTTTGCTAAGCAATGATGCTTAGAAAAGGTAAACTTCCCCTCGATCCTGGTCTTCAGCCAAGGAACTGGTCTCAGTTTTCTTAAATAAACTTCCCCTCGATCCTGGTTTCCTACCAAGGAACTGGTCTTAGTTTCTGATTTAAACTTCCCCTCGATCCTGGTTTCCTACCAAGGAATTGGTCTTAGTTTCTGATTTAAACTTCCCCTTGATCCTGGTTTCCTACCAAGGAACTGGTCTTAGTTTTTTTTTTGTCAATAAACTTTCTTGACAAGGGACGCTATTTGTAGCGGCTTTCCTCAAACTTCTTGCCGAATCTTCCTGGGAAGATGCCATTTGACGGAAAAAGTTGACGTCAAGCTTACTGGGAAACCCAGTCGTCTGAGTTGTAGAGGTGTACAAACTTCTCTGTTGGAAATGCCATTTGTTGACTCTATTTGGGGAATGCGAGTCCCTTGAGAGTCTGCCTTCACGCTTGGGGATATTACATCATACTTTTCTCGGGATCTTCCTGGAGAAATGCCATATGATGGGGTCCATTTTTGAGGTGTCGATGACCTTTTCATCAGTGGTTCTTTCAGAGAAAAACTGCCGTATTGCCGAAGCTCCGATTAAGGGGCTTTCACTCGGGATTTTCCTTAATCCGGGAAAGCAAAAATATCATCTTCAATGGCGAAGAGTAATGCTGACTGAAGGTTCTCTAATTTTTCAGAGGTTCAAGTTATCAAAGTGGTCCAGGACCTATCTTCAATTTAGAAATAAATGGAGGGAAGATTGTTCAAATGATTCACTTCCTGACGAGGAAAGAATCGACAACTCGATTGAGAGGACTTTTATCACTAGGGGATAAGACCGACGAGAGTAATGCAATATGAAATGTGAATGAAAATAAATAATGCATGATGTATGTATGTATATGATGACAAAACTAACGCGACATACAAACTAATAGATGAACATGACTGGATACTCGGCCATCGCGGGGCGAAGAAGTACCGTTGGTCCAAAAGTAGCAATTCTACCTTGCTTAGGAGAAGTAGTCCCCGCGGGGAACTATTTTGGTCGGGCTTAGGAGATAAAAACTCTGCCGAAGATGTCAGATGGATTAGTCACATCTGACACTGTTGATCCTTCATTCAGGCGCACTGGCGTAGAAGGAGTACTTTGATTCTGCACTTTGAAGTTCACTTACTTCTGGAGAAGCGGTTGATGCTCTTTTGATGTTCAACGGTCAAAAGAAATTACCATCTTTATTTTAAAAGTAGAAAGAGTTTTACAAGTAAATTCATTTTTGTTTTATTTCAAGAATCGCTAATCATATTAAAATGTCGTTCTGTAAAGCTAAAACAAATGAGAATTACAAACAAAAGCACAAGGGCTCAAATTTTATTGATAAGATGGAGATCAGCCAAACGCGTGATTCCAAAGAGTATATACAAAGCTAGAAAATGGTAATTTACAGGGAAAAGGGCTACGTTGAAACATAACGACCACTATCCTTCTACCAACTTTGAATTCGGGGCATCTTGAGCTTCTGTCGAAGATGACCTTGACTGGAGTTTTCCTCCGATGGATGGTGTAACTGCTGCTGAGGGACTTGCCTCTGTTGAACATAGTTACTTGCCATTATCCCTAATTTTTTCCTGGATTGTACTTTGATGTTTCCAATCCACCGGGATGATTTTTTTATCTTGTCTCTAACTTTTGCCTGGACCGCCCTTTCGGGTTTTCAATCCACCGAGACATTTTTTTTTTAGTTTAGGCAAAGTATTTCTTGACTACATCAACATTTGTAGGGTAGGCAAATTCCTCTCCGTCCATGGTTGCAAGTCTCAAGGCGCTGCCTGAGAAAGCTTTCGTGACCATATAGGGGCCGTCATAGTTCGGAGTCCATTTGCCCCGAGAATCAGTGAGAAAAGATTGTATCTTCTTGAGCACAGGGTCTCCTTTCCTGAAGATGCAAGGCCGAACCTTTTTGTCAAACGCCCTCTTCATTCTCTGTTGATACAACTGACTGTGGCATAGTGCCGTGATTCGTTTCTCTTCAATCAAATTGAGTTCGTCGTGTCGACTTTGACACCATTCAGCTTCTGTAAGCTTTGCTTCCATCAATACCCGGATTGATGGGATCTCTACTTCGATGGGGAGCACTGCTTCCATGCCATACACTAGAGAAAAAGGGGTTGCCCCTGTTGAAGTGCGGACAGATGTTCGATAACCGTGAAGAGCAAAGGGTAGCATCTCGTGCCAGTCTTTGTAGGTTACAACCATCTTCTGAACAATCTTCTTGATGTTCTTGTTAGTCGCTTATACCGCTCCGTTCATCTTGGATCGGTAGGGAGATGAGTTATGGTGTTCGATCTTGAACTCTGCACGCAACTCTTTCATCATCTTATTGTTCAAGTTAGATCCATTATCAGTAATGATCTGGCTCGGAACACCATAACGGCAGATGATACTGTTTTTAATAAATCGGACCACCACTTGTCGGGTTACATTAGCGTATGACGCTGCTTCGACCCACTTAGTGAAATAGTCAATGGCGACCAGGATGAACCGATGTCCGTTTGAAGCTTTAGGTTCGATCATGCCGATCATATCGATTCCCCATATGGAGAAAGGCCATGGGGAAGAAAGAACTTTGAGATGTGTTGGTGGTACATGAATTTTGTCGGAGTATATCTGACACTTGTGACACCTCCTCAGGTACTTGTAGCAGTCGGATTCCATTGTCAACCAATAGTACCCTGCTCTCAGAATTTTTCTCGCCATTGTGTGTCCGTTAGCATGAGTGCCAAAGGACCCTTCGTGAATTTATTTCATCAGCATGTCTGCCTCTGGTCTGTCTACCCATCGGAGCAAAACCATGTCAAAATTCCGCTTATACAGCGTGTCACCGCTCAGGAAGAAGCTACCTGCTAGCCTTCGGAGGGTCTTTCTGTCTTTTCTAGATGCCCCAGGTGGGTACTCATGTTTTTGAAGGAAGCATTTGATATCGTGATACCAAGGTTTGTCGTCTATGACTGCTTCAATCGTGAAGATGTAAGTAGGCTGTTCTAGGCGCATTATGTCGATCTTAGGTAAGTCGTTCCATTGACCTACACTAATCATGGAAGAGAGAGTGGCTAAAGCGTCAGCCATGTGATTCTCATCACGAGGTATGTGATGAAACTCGATTTTGTTGAAGAAAGGTAACAACCTTCTTGCATAGTCTTTGTAAGGAATCAATCCTGATTGGTATGTGTTCCAATCTCCTGTGATCTGATTGATAACCAGGGCTGAGTCGCCGTATGTGTCCAAGTTCTTGATCCTCAAATCAATCGCTTCTTCGAGACCCATAATACAAGCTTTATATTCGGCCTCATTGTTTGTACATTTGAACGTAAGTCGAGCGGTGAAAGGAATGTGGGTACCCTGAGGGGTAACAATTATTGCCCCAATTCCGTTTCCATAACGATTAACTGCTCCGTCAAAGATTAGTCCCCACTGGGAACCTGGTTCTGGCCCCTCACTGGGTAGCGGTTCGTTGCAGTCTTTCATTTTCAAATACATAACATCTTCGTCTGGGAAGTCGAACCCGATTGATTCCTGATCGTCAATCGGTTGATGAGCCAAATTATCGGCTAAAATACTTCCTTTAACGGCTTTCTGAGCGTGGTACTCTATGTCATATTCTGATAGCAACATCTACCAACGGGCAATCCTTCCTGTGAGAGCAGGTTTTTCGAAGACATACTTGATTGGATCCATTTCGAAGATTAACCAAGTAGTGTGACAAATCATGTACTGGCGCAGACATTTGGTTGTCCAAGCCAAAGCACAGCAAGTTTTCTCGAGCATCGTGTACCAAGTTTCACAGTCGGTGAACTTCTTGCTTAGATAGTAAATGGCAGACTCTTTCCATTTGGTTTCGTCTTGTTGGCCAAGTACACACCCCCATTGAGTCTTCCAAGACCGTGAGGTAGATGATCAGTGGTCTTCCTTCCACTGGAGGTGATAGAATCGACGGATTCAACAGATATTCCTTAATACTGTCGAAGGCGGTTTGACAATCTTCTGTCCAAACGCAATCCTGGTTCTTTTTGAGTAATTTGAAAATCGGCGCACATGTGGCAGTCATGAGGAATATGAATCTGGAGATGTAGTTCAAACGTCCCAAGAATCCTCTGACTTGTTTTTCAGTTTTCGGAGAAGGCATTTCTTGAATGGCCTTGACCTTGTCAGGATCGACCTCAATTCCTTTCTGGTTGACGATGAACCCTAAGAGTTTCCTTGAACGGACACCGAAGGTGCATTTGTTGGGATTCAAGCGGAGTTTGTATTTTCTCAGACGCTCGAAAAGTTTTGACATGTGGGTCACATGCTCCTCTTCTGTCTTAGATTTTGCAATCATATCATCGACATATACCTCAATTTCTTTGTGTATCATGTCATGAAACAGAGTAGTCATGGCCCTTTGATAGGTTGCCCCGGCGTTCTTCAAACCGAACGGCATTACCTTGTAGCAAAAGGTACCCCATGGGGTGATGAACAAAATTTTCTCCATATCTCTCGGCGCCATTTTGATCTGGTTATAGCCCGAGAATCCATCCATGAAGGAGAAAACTTTGAACTTTGCTGTACTGTCTACCAGCATGTCAATGTGTGGTAAAGGAAAGTCGTCCTTTGGACTAGCCTTATTCATATCTCTATAATCAACACACATTCTGAATTTTCCGTCCTTTTTCGGAACAGGTACGATATTGGCTAACCATTGCGGATATTCTGACGTAGCGAGGAAACTCGCATCAATCTGTTTCTGTACCTCCTCTTTGATTTTGATGGCCATGTCCGGATGAGTGCGTCTCAACCTTTGCTTTACTGGCGGACATTCCGATCTTAACGGTAAATGATGTTCCATGATGCTGGTATCCAACCCTGGCATATCCTGATAGGACCAAGCGAATACATTGGGGAATTCTTTGAGAAGCTTTATCAAACTCTCTTTGACAGTTGGACTGAGCAGTGCCCCAATCCTGATTTCTTTTCTCTCTTCTTCCGAACCCAAGTTTACCGTTTCCAACGGCTCTTTGTGAGGTTCAATGGACTTTTCCTCTTGTCTGAGTAATCGGGAGATCTCTTCTGGAATTTCGTTGTCAACTTCTTCTTCAGCCCCAAATACCGGGAACTCAAAGTTGGGAGAAGGCATCGGATCGTATGTTTCAACGGGGTTTAAAACAAGCAATTTGCATGATGTGATGATTCGTGTTTAGAAGAGACAGAGAGAATGCAAAAGTGTGTGCAGTGTTTTTTGGAAAACTGCTTGTTTTTATTTGAATTGTTTTTTAGGATTACCATTTTCTGAGAAAAAGCAAAAAAGAGAAAACAACAATTAATGCAAAAATTACAGAACGACGTTATTTTATTAATGAACAAGTCGATCCTTGAAACTACAGCCCTATAAAACAAAACTCTGTCGCTTTGGGCGAAACGAAGAAGAAAAAGTTACAGAAAGTGAGCCTTATCAAAACATCCGTTTCACCTGGGCAGGGTGAAAGGTTAAAGATGGAAATTACTTTGACTTATGAACAATCTTCGGAGCATCAACTGCGACCCATTGGCGGCGAACTCCTCGGTGAATCACAAAGTCTGGCATCTTCCTTGATTTGTCTTCAGAAATAACGTTGATTTCTGGTGGAGCAGGATCATTGGAATCTGTCTCCCAGGCAGAGTTGTCGTAGGAGAATTCTTCTGTTGCATTTTGCATAACATTTGTGCTCTCAGTTGTATCTCCCCATCCAGTTGGCTGGATATCTTCGAGCCTGATACGAGAGCTTTCGGGAGCGGTGTATTTGACCATATAGTCGTATTTTCCATTCAATTGTCCCATGGTGTCCCACACTTCTTTTGAACTGGATGAGTCATCCCTCTCGATGACGTTGACCTTAGGAAAAGTATAGTTGATGAATTCAAGTCCTGCAAACGTTGCAAATTCATCGTCATGTTGAGTAGTGTCTGAATGACCTAAGTGTTGATCCCATGAGATGGTGGGGACACAGGTATTCTGTTTAATGATTCTCAGCTGAGTTTCATTACTCGGCTGACTTTCTGGCCCCAAGTCTCTTGGGTAAGGCTGCCACATTGGCAGACCGTCCATCGGGCCATAGTAATTATGGTCAAAGTTGTCTTTCATCAGAGTGTCCTCCTCTAATGAATTTGGCGGAGCACGGCATCCTTCCGGATCACAACCTCCGTATATCATTTCGACATCTGACCGTGGTATAAATCTCAGACTCTGTGCGGGATAGCAAAATGGCGTAGGCACCTCTTCCTGAGACATATAACCGTCCTCGTTAAGATAGGACTTCCATTCTTCATCTGTGTCAGAGGGATCCTCCTCATTGATAGCATGGACTATTTGAGACACTGGGTGAAGTAAACCTCCACTGTGGAAGAAGTTATGAATGGGATGAAGACTTTCATCGTTAGCAGCTGTCCGGGTACAGGTTGCAGAAAAACCAAGACCCTTCTTTGTTGTATTGCTAGTAGGAATGACAAGCTGTCCCCATCCTGTTGTATCGGTACTCTCGACTGCTTTAATAGCATCTTTGTATGAGGAAATCGAAGTTCCTCCTCCGGATTGATCGTCCTTGTGTAACAAAAGCGCTTGGAACTGGGTTCCGATTATCCCTTCTGGTTCCACATAAGTGGATGACGATAAATTGCTGACGAGCAAGGTCTGTTCCCCACAAACTGTGATGAGTTGGCCGTTCTGGACGAACTTTAGCTTTTGGTGGAGGGTCGAGGTGACCGCACCAGCCTGATGTATCCAAGGTCTTCCTAATAAACAATTGTACGTTGCCCGGATGTCCATGACCTGGAAGGTGACTTGGAAAGTGTGAGGACCAATAGTTATGGGAAAATCAACTTCGCCGATAACTGTTTTTCTGGATCCGTCGAACGCTTTGACGACGACCTCGCTGGTTCTCATCGGAGGGCCTTTGAATGATAATTGAGTCAAAGTGGACTTTGGCATAACATTCAAGGCTGATCCTGTGTCTACCAGTACGCTGGCTAAAGCATCGTCTTGGCAGTTGACTGTAATATTGAGTGCCATGTTATGACAGCTACCCTCTTCAGGTAATTCCTCATCACTAAATCCCAAGTTGTTGCAGGAAGTGATGTTAGAGACATTACTATCGAACTGTCTGATTGTTACATCCTGTTCCACAAAGGCTTGCTCCAAGACTTTATGTAGAGCCTCCCTATGCGCTTCTGAACTGAGTAACAGTGATAATACTGAGATCTTTGAAGGAGTCTGTAATAGCTGATCAACAATGTTGTATTCACTCCTTTGGATGAGCTTCAGTATCTCATCATCATTTTTTGAAAGGTCGGGATTACTGGATTGACCGACTGGTGGATTGGGAGCTTCTGTCTGAAGTTCCTTTTCTTTGTTAGACTCTCCAACTCCTCTGTTGAAGATTCTACCACTCCGTGTTACACGACTGATGTCTGCAATATTCACGACGGAGGGTAATGGAATTTCCTTTCCATTCTCAATTATCGTTGCATCGTATTTGTAAGGGATTGCCTTAGCTGATTCATATGGTAGTGGTCCCGGCAGATAGACGACTATGGGAACCTTCTAGTTTTTCTGACCATCGTACGTAATCTCGATCCGTTCCCAGTTGGGAATTCTTGATTCGTCAAGCAGAGGGGTAATGGCAAAAACATTCCTGGTCCTCTGATGATCAGAGATGACGACAACGTCCTCAATTTGATTGGCAAGGTAGTTCGGCGACCAATTGATGGGTCCGGAACCTGGATATGGGCGGATCTCTCCACGATCCACCTGCCCCTGGAGAGCTGCTCGTACAAGGTAGCACCCTTGGTTACTTTCTGAACACACTCCACAACGTTCATAATTGTGTGGTGGCACCTGGCCACGCCCACTTTGAATACAATGTAACCTTACTAGGTTAGCTTCCACGAGTCGGACATCCCGACTTTGACGCCGTGTGGGGTTTCTGTTTTTGATACTAATTTACTGAGTATCTTCATCCATGTAGATTGGCATCCACCAATGATTTAACAAGTGCTGGAGTACCTCCTGGACAAGGGCACATCCCTGATCGTTTTCACAACCCGCTTTACAGCTGTGATAATTATGTGATATCAGGAATCCGAGTCGGACCTGCTCAGCATGTAACTCTACCAAGTTGGTATTCATCACGCGGATATTAAAAATCTAAACCATGTTGATCTGATAGGGATTCCTATCATGGTAGTCTTGGATCCATCCGAGATCCATCTGACGCTGGAGGGCCTCCTGTATGAAAGAGCATCCCTGTTTGTTTACCGAGCAAGTCAGACAAGAACTGTAATCATGCCGCGGCAGATTATGATACCGGCTTTGCCTTGAGTGCATTGCCACCAGGTTGACATTCATTGCACGAATGTCGTGGTTCTGAATGACGTTGGAATTCGTGTAAACCATGTTAACTCCACGAACTTGGTGCTCTTGGATCCATCCGAGATCCATCTGTTCCTGTAGAGCTGCTTACACCACAAAACATCCTTGATTACTTTTAGAGCAGACATCACACTGGTGATAATTATGAGGTGGCACATGGACATATCCACTCTATCTACAATGCATCTTGACCAGATTGGTCCTTAACAAGAGTACATCGTGAGATCATTGGGATTCGTATCTTTGAAAGATAAGAGCCCGCTCCTAACAAGCTTTTGCACGTCGGATTTGAAATTGAGACAATTCTCTATGTTATGCCCTGGTCCTCCTTAATGATAAGGGCATGTCTGATCCACCTTAAACCAAAAAGGCGGATTTTCCGGTACTGTAAGAGGAGACTTAGTCTGGATGTGCCCCTTAGCCAGTAGTAACGGAAATAGTTCTGTGTACAACATGGGTATAGGATCACACCATGGTGGCCGCGTTGTACGATTGTTATTGTATGGAGGACGAGCCTGCTGAAGAGGCTGTTGTGTCCTTTGCTGATTAGGTTGGCTCTGCGCAACCTGAGGTTGATACGTAGGAATAGGCACAGGGCTGATAGCAGGAGTTACAGCTGTTACCGGTTGATAACGTCGCCTTTGCTTTCTGAGAGAGATATTCCCAATATCTTGCTCTTTTTTCTTAGGGAGAGCACTACCATATCATTTTGTACTACTTGATGATCCAGCGTCTTTTATTAGACGTCCTTCTCGGACGGTTTACTCAAGACGAACTCCCATACCGACCATCTCGGTGAAGTCACTGGGCGCACTGGCAACCATTCTATCGTAGTAAAATGAGCTTAAGGTCTTTAAGAAGATCTTTGTCATCTCTTTTTCCTCAAGAGGTGGACAAATTTGAGCGGCAATTTCGCGCCATCTCTGAGCGTACTCCTTAAAGGTTTCCTTGTCCTTTTGTGACATTGATCTGAGTTGATCTCTGTCCGGTGCCATGTCCAAATTGTATTTGTATTGTTGGACGAAGGCAGTACCAAGATCTCTGAATGTACTAATCGTAGTACGGTTTAATACCCCAAATTTTGACCACTAAAGTTTCCCATCATTTTGCAAATCATCACCACAATATGGATGTACCTTTATGCTTCATCAGTCTCCCCAAAGATGGGTGAGCATCCACTACAATCAAAATTAGGGTTTCAAGCCCTCTCTGAGCTTTAGACAAAGGCTCAATCAAGAAATGAATTGATTTTCAACTTGTCTAATCTCTCAAACATCCCCAAAGGATCAAAAGGACTCTTACTTTAAGGATTAAGCACAAAGCTGCTCCCTTCTAGGTGGATCAAGTCTCCAGATCGACAGTGTCACCAAATTAGGGTTTTGATCACCCAGGGCCTCCAGATGAAAAATTTCATCTGGGCACAAGCCATTGATCCAAAACATAACCTAATATACTTCATGGAAGCTCATGAACCCATGCATCAAGTCAATTTTGCCTCAAGGGGATGCATACATCAAAAATCAGGAATTAGGGTTTCTTGACCTAATTCACCCCTAAGTTGACTTTTGGGACAAACCATGAGCTGAGACCTCAAGACATGATTTGAGGGTCTCTAATATACCATATTGATCCATTTGGAACAATGGATTGATCCAAGAAGCTTGAGCCACAAGTCTCAATTTCATCTGCACCACAATTAGGGTTTCGCGAGAAAAGTCAACTGTAACTTTGACTTTTGACCTGGACATGCTCCCAAGCCCTAATACATGATTGAATATACCCTATGACACCCATGGAACATGTCCATCAAGTTTGATTTAGGTCAAGGACATGATTTCCTGAAGAATTGCATAGTTTGGAATTCATCGGATAAAAAGTCAACTGTGCACAAAAGTCAACTTTGACTTTTTGAGATTTTTCACCAAAATGGATTTTTAACCCTAAAATGATGTTAATGTATGATTTGAATCATCATTCATCAAGAAAAATCAAGAAAAGTGAAATAACTTGTAAAAGGGGTAACCATAAAAACTTAGAAATTTTTCTAAGTTAAAAATAAAGTGGCAAGGGTACCAACTTTGGAGGACCATAACTCCTAAACCACAAGGCCATTTTTTCTCATCCAAAGATGGATTTGTAGCCCTCATTATCATCTACAAAAACTTCAACTACAAGTCATTCCAATTCATTAAGGATTTTGAGTTATGGAGTGATCAAAGTGGCTGAAAAGTGAAAATGTCACTTTTTCCAACACTTAGTGAAATTTTCACTAAGTCAGATTTTGCCTCACTTTTTGCCAAATGTAGGGGGATTTTTCACTTGGAATCAAAAGGGATCAAAACCAAACTTGTTCAAACAGTTGTTGTATCATGTATGAGCTTTCCAAAATGGCCAAGAACATTGCCAAATTCAACTTACACCATGAGATATGACATTGGTAAGTTACCTTGCTGAAATCTGTCAAGGCAAGGCAGAATTTGCAACTTTGGTCGATTTGCCAAAATCAGCCAAATTCAATTTCTCCTATCCACTTGGACACCTCAGAGGATTGAATCTAAAGGGGACAATCACTGAGCCAAGCCTCCAAAGTCCATGGAACAAGAAATGGCATGTTGAACCTAGAATGGCCAAAATAGGGACAAGACTTCAAATTTGGAATGAGGCATTCAATGGAACCATCAAGGTGGCATGGACTGAGCCATTCTCATCTGAAATCAGTCAAGACTTATCCAAGACCAAGGGGACCATAGCTCTGTGCCCTAACCTCTAGTCAATGGCTAGAGGAGACTTGCATTTCCATTGGCCAACATTGAGGAAACACCTGCTGCATTTGCCATTCACTGTAGATCCCAAAACAAACTTGCTCTACTATAAATAGAGCTCAATTGTGGTCAGTTTGAGTACACCAAAGCCATCTAACAGATGCTTTCCTCAAAATCTCTTCTTTCACTCCAATTTTGCCTTCTAAGGCAAGTCACTATCGGGTTTTGAGTTTGAGAGTAATTCCAATCAAACCAATCACTCACACACCTCACATACATCACATATGAGCTGATCAAACACTTAGATTACTTCTGAAACACCAATTTCACAAAATCACCAGCTGGTTGCTCAAGGTTTTAACCAAAGTGCAGCTGAGGTACCACAAAATGATCCAGCCAATTTCAATCAAGTCCAACCATCCAAACACAATCCATAGGGTGTAGGGAAGCTGTTCAGATCATCACAACTCATCTGTAACACCTCCAGATCAAAAATCACTTTGAACTTGCTGTCACGACCTAAAGGTAAGCCTAAACTTGGGCATCTCTCAATCTATGCATATTTCCTCGCACAATAATTCGGCCATATGTTCATAATCATGCATGGAATGTTTTCCCTCAATTAATTGCATTGTTTGAATCGTGTATCAAAAATCCTAGCCTTCATGCAGAAATTAGGGTTCTTGAGGTCTCTTCGTGATTTCTTGTTGTATGTTTAATTTAAATGAAATTAATGGATATAGACATGATCGTGAGGTTGAGACGAGCATAATGATATGTGGATTGCATGATATGATTACGTATTCAGTGAGATTGGATAGAAAATGCAAATCTGAGAAACCAAGAACACGCGCGTGTTCTTCAGCTTGTTCTTGGCGCCATTTTTTAGAAATTCAAATATTTGAATTTTGTGATTTTGTTTAATTGATTCAAAAATTAATTTCTCTCTGAGTTTTAATGATTTTGAGTTGATTCTTTTTTTAATAATTCACAAAAATGTTAAAATATTTTATTTTCCCAAAAAATCCCAAAAATATTATTTATTTCATATAATTGATATTTTTGTAAAGAATTAATATTTTGATTGTTTTTGGCATTTTAAATATTTTTTCTACATTGATTTTGCAACTTTTAATGCTTTCTAATTATTTTGTAGGTCAATACTTAATTTTTGAAGCATTAATCCAAGATCACATTTTGTTTTCCATGTGTTAAACAATTTTTGATCATTTTAATTGAATTTTTATTCAATTAAATACATTTTGAAAACAAATTAGGGTTTTGGATTAATTCAACCCTCATAAATCATTTTCAAAACTTTTTGGGCCTCTTGAGAGAGTGTAAGACCCATCCCCCCTTGTACAAAAACTTTTTGGGCCTCACTCATTGTATAAGTCCCTCTGTACAAGTAAACGGCGCGATCGTCGCCCGTTTAAAAGTAAAAAATCATCTGGGCCTCTCCTTGAGCTATAAGACCCATTCAAAACACTTTGGGCCTCTATTAGAGTGTAAGACCCAATCCCCCTTTTAACCAAACATCTTGGGCATCACTTATTGTATAAGTCCCTCTGCGTTAAAAGAAAACCTCGGCGCGATCGCCATTTTTAAACGAAAAATCATTTGGGCCTACCCCGTGTTATAAGCCCCACTCTTTTTTCTCTAAACTTTTTGGGCCTCTTGAGAGAGTGTAAGACCCATCCCTTTGTACAGAAAACCATTTTTGGGCCCCAGTCACTTGTATAAGTCCCGCTGTACAAAGTCAAACAGTGCGCTCACTGATAAAACCCTAGGCCTCTCCTTGAGCTGTAAGCCCCAAATCTTTCTTTTTCAAAACACTTTCTCCTTTGATTTTGAATATACTGTTGTTTTCAATCTTTCTTTGTTGAACAACTAACCAAACAGCATGGAAGCACTACAACCAAGTAAGTGGTTATCGCTTTCGTTTACTGCTTTCATATTATAAACTGTATTGTGGGGCTGCTCACTGTAAGTCTTCTTTCATAAACTCATATCTACTGTGTAATAATAGTATAGATATTTCGAGTTTCCCCGGAAACTACGTCTAGCACTAGGTAAAGCCGTTTCGTTTATTCGTAGAAATAGACGCCTAGATCCCCAATAGGAGCACCAGATACAGTCTTCTCTTCGGCTGTCCTCCTTAGGAATCGTCAAGAAGCTCTACTCCCCAAGATGAATGTATTCTCCGTGAATGGCATCTTTGAGTTTCTTCCAAATTCTCGAACTTTCCTGACTTGATCTATTCCTTGTGGATAGCTTGCCTTGAATGTCTCGGGGTTTGGGTACCCACTACGGTCAAAATCTTGGACCTTAACTAAGGAACCCTCTTTAAAAGCTAAAAGTCGCTGGATAGTAAACCTCGCACGTTTACCAGTGGTTTTTATCTTTAAAAAAGTTATCTCTCCTAATGGAAAGGAGATGATAGACCCACGGGCTTCTTAAAAGCATCGGCCTCCTCTTGGGCATTGTTCAAGGACCCACAGGCTTCCTAAAAGCAACCCCGCCTCCTCTTGGGCTTCGTACAAGGACCCTACGGCTTCCTAGAAGTATTCACAGCCTCCTCTTAGGCTTCGTATAATGATCTCTTCCTCCAGGAATGATAGCCTCCTCTTGGGCTTCATACAAGGACCCGTCGGCTTCTTAAAAGTTTCCAGCCTCCTCTTGGGCTTCGTACAAATTGTCCCGACGACCTCCTAGAGGTATAGGAACAGAACCTAGTCATCCTCATAGAACAATCCTTTCATAGAGTCTACTACTATTTCTCAAAGCATAGTACAAAAGATAAAACTCTAGACACGGACAGTCTAACTTCCTTGAGTCTCAAAGACATTCTCAAGTGACCCCTTCGTTAAATAGGAAGGAAACCCGCAGACTCGGACAGTCTCAATACCCTTTGGATTTCCAGTTTCCTCAAAGAAAAGGAAACAACCTCGATCCTCAGATCTAACCCATGAGTACAGTGATGCTCATATAAGAACTGATTTTCTCTTTCAAAATCAGTATACTGGACCTGTCACTTAACTGACACAGTAACCTTAGTCTTCTCTTGGGCTTTGTACAATGATTCTCCCCAGCGGAGTCAAACAACGTTTTAGCCTCTCTCTCGGGCTTCGTACGAGACACATAAAGACTCCCTCGTTGAGTCAAACAAACAATAGCCTCCATCTCGGGCTTCGTACGAGACACAAAGACTCCATCGTCGGGTCAAAATCTTTTAGCCTCTCTCTCGGGCTTTGTACGGGACACAAAATAGCCTCCTCTTAGGCTTTGTATAATGATTTTACTAGCAAAAATTAGCCTCCTCTTAGGCTTTGTATAAGAAAACCATTGGTTGATCCAATCAACCTTTTAGCATCAAAGCTGTGCCTCGTTCACAGTATACAAACATCAACAACTCCTTCCCGTTCATCTAATCGCTGTAAGCGGCAAGCCTCTGGATCATCTACATCCATGCCACTGTCCCTCTTTTAGCATGATAAATTCCTAAGGAAAGATAGCATTGCTCTACACTGAGTTAAAGTCTTCTCCTTCAGGTTAAAACCCTTTCTTCGAAAATTATGGCATTGCTCGGATCCGCGTATCCCAGTTAAAGTAATTCTCCTTCTCCCCTCTTTAGAGATGACAAATCCTCTCTAAGGTCGAGATCCTTCAACTTCACGTCTTGGGCTTTGAACAAGACACAAATATACTTTTCAGCTTCATATCTTGGGCTTTGAACAAGATACAAATCACCTTTCGCTTCACGTCTTGGGCTTTGAACAAGACACCAAAACACCTATTTCCTCCCATAGAATAGGAGGAACTACGAACGCTCTGATTTCCCTGTTTCGGTAAATGGGAATACGTAGGCATAAGATCGAAAGAAAAGATCTTAGTGAGCACAATCAACAAAAAACCAAAATCCCATATCTCCATCAATCAAAAGCAGTAATTCAAAAGCATCAGTCCTAACATCCTAATCCTTGTTCCCCGCCAGAAACCTTCTGCCCAGGTAAAAAGAAAGAAAACAGTATTGGCGAAAATACAAATAACCAGTACAAAGGCCCCCCCACATTGATCGCATTCGTAACCAAACAGGCTGCTGTTTAAACTCAGTATGCAAGCAGGGTTAATTGGAGACATCTATTTCCCTTCCTTATTCAGCTCACAATAGGATAAAAAATGAATCAACCTGTAGTCAAAGCTCAAACCGCAGAGAACGACCAGCACTTAAGAACCGCGTCCAAAATCGCTCGCAACAGAAAAGTCGCGCCCACCGTGGGGCATTTCAAAGTCAAATCTAGGCACAGTCTTCCTTTTCACCTCTTGTGTGAAAAACTACAGAGTGGTAACTCAGCCGGGGAGCCATTTCTGTCAGGAACTTAGGATTCTTAGCTTTATAAGTCTAGGATGATTAGGACAAATATATATACTGCTTTTCCTAATTGCTATACATGTTTATTTTTCTGCTAATGGGAATGCGGGTGATGCCGTATGTGGAAAGAATGAGGATACACTTAAGATAAATGATGGCGACGGGGTCGACCATCAACCTCAGTGGAGGCTGACCAACGCAACCCATTCACTCTTCTAGCCAATGGGCCGGTTGTTAAGTCTGAGAAGCTGAGGAGCCAAACCCTTTCGTAGTGCGGAAACTATCGGAAATAGTTGTTACGCGATACTACCCTCATTTGAGGCTGGTGATCTATTCTCGGTGAATGGCACTTACTCTAAGATTGCTCTACAACTCGCTGGTGATCTGCTTGTTGTTTTGCTTTCCTGGGAGGAGCTGATGATAATGAGTACAGGTACAAAAATCAACCTAGTATAAACCTTTGGGGATGGGTAAAGCCTTGACTTCATGACAACGACCCTTTGACCCCATGTTTTTTCTATGTTTTTGTGTGCTGCATTCATGCATTCATTTAATAAAACATTAAAACATTCAAAAAACTTCTCTTCTAGTCTCTCTGTTTTTCAAATTAAACTAAGACTGTGATTGCAAATATCAGAGAAAAAGATTGCATTAATGGATTTCGGTAGAAGGAGAACTCACCAGTATACCTTCAGGGTTCCAAAGTTAGAGGATTTGAGAAAGTTAGTGAGGATGGTCGTTAACCCAGAGGCTTTCAGAGCCAAGCACGGTGGTTTGCTACCACTGTTAAGAGTCTATGTGATTGAGGGAATCATGGACGCGCTCGTTCAGTTTTACGATCCAGTTTATCACTGTTTCACATTCCCGGATTACCAGCTTGCACCAACGCTGGAGGAGTATTCTCATCTGACTGATTTACATATCACTGATCGAGCTCCATTTTCTGGACTGGAAGAAATTCCAAAGAATCAGACTATTGCAATAGCAATTCATTTGGAAGAGTCTGAGGTCAGGACTCACATGACCACTAAGGGTGGCATCCAAGGTTTGCCAGCCCAGTTCTTGACAAAAAAGGCTCTATACTTCGCTAGTATAGGGAACGGGACTGCTTTTGAAAGCATCTTTGTCTTGCTCACCTATGGGTTATTTTTGTTTCCCAACATCAATAACTTCGTCGATATCAACGCTATTAAGGTTTTTCTCATTGGAAACCCTGTGCCGACTTTGCTTGTAGATGCGTATCATTCTGCACACTTGGGAAATTTGTACAGCGGAGGGGAGATCACATGTTGTGTACCTTTGCTCTACAAATGATTTATATCCCACTTGCCCAAGTCTGATGCTTTTTGGGATTGCAAGAGTGTCTTACGTTGGTCACAGAAGATCATGTCTCTCACCAATTCCGATATAGATTGGTGTAATAGGATTTATGAGGGAATCAGAATCATTGACCATTGTGGAAACTTCCCCAACGTACCCCTCATAGGAACTAAAGGAGGAATCAACTACCATCCGATATTGGTTCTTCGTCAATTTGGATACCCGATGAGACACATCCCACTGGGTGTTCATCTGGAAGGTCTTTTCTTCAAAGAAGGAGAAAACGACAGAGCACTAAAGATGGAAATAGTGCAAGCTTGGAAACATGTTCATAAGAGAGGACGAGAGTCTCTGGGAAAACCGGACTGTGTCTCGGTGGAGCCTTATCTCCATTGGGTACAAACTAGAGCTCTCAAGCTAGAGATGCCTTATCCTCGTTACGAAATTCTTCCACCGAGGGAATCTGTCATGTACTTCATGACGAAAATTGAAAAGCTTCAGGTTACTCTCAACAAAGTTCAAAAGGAAAGAAGATCTTGGAAGAACAAGTACCGCACCCTCGACGTAGAGTGCATCAAAATACATCAATTATTGAAAGAGAAAGATGCTCTGATTGAAATTTTGGAGCAACATGCTGTAGAGAATCAAGATGACCAAAGGAATTTGCTCACTCCTTTCACTTGGCGAAGGAATGACAACCCGACAACGGGCCCGGAGCCCCGGTCAAAGAAAAGGAAGATACCAGAATCAGCACCCAATTTCTCTTCAAAGAGGACTCGGGACCCATTAGTTTAAGTTTCTGTTTCTGCACTTTGTAATCTACTGTATTTCCATTTCTGTAATCCTTTGGAATTCAATAAAAAGGGGTTTCCTCAGTGTTTGATATTTGCAATCTAATTGTCGAAGTTTATTTTGATTAAACAAAAAAAAACAATTAATATAATCATTGCATTCATCATTCTCGCATCGCGTATTCTTCTTCCCTACGAATCTCACGTTTGTGTCTCGATTCTAGAGTCAAACTGTCTCATTCGTATAATACTCGGCCCAATCGTCAGAAAAAGATGGATGATCTTGAGGAAGAGAACAGAGAGTTGAGAGAAGAGCTCGACACTCTGAGAGAGGATATGAGAAAGCTTCGTAACGACATGCAAGCCATGGCAGAAGCTCAGCTACAAAGAACTGTGATCTCAGAGATCACCTCAACGCCCATAGTGGAGAAGTATGATCCTAGGTATCAGATACTGAAAGATCGTCCTTGGGGCATGCCTGTTAACTATATCCCGGAAGGATATGTTCCGCCGATCACTGAAGATCAGGGAATCGCAACAGAAGCCGCTGGGCCTGAAGGTTACAAACTTCGGGAAAGCGAAGATGCCAGGGGCATACTCAAGACTCCTGAAGGTTACAAACTTTGGGAGGCGCCAAGACTTACTGCCGTAGTCACGGTACCACCCCCTGTGGTGCACACTGTCCCGGAAGGACAGATTCCATAGACACCTTCTGGTAAGAAGGAAACTATGTTTGACAGAATGGAGGAATTCCAGGAACAGTTCTTGGAAATGCAGAAAGAACTGCAAGCCATTCGCGGTCAGGATTTATTCGGAAAGGACGCCGCAGACCTCTGCTTGGTCCCCAATGTGAAAGTCCCGCACAAATTCCAAGTGCCCGACTTTGAAAAATACAAGGGTAACTCTTGCCCTCAAAGCCATCTGGTGATGTACGCTCGGCGGATGTCAGCTCAGACGGAGAATCAGGACCTACTGATTCACTACTTTCAGGATAGTTTAACCAGTGCCGCACTCAAATGGTACATGGGTTTAAACCGTGCCACGATCAGCACATTCAGAGATCTTGGCACTGCCTTCGTCCAATAATACAAGTACTATTTAAACATGGCACCCGACAGAGATCAACTCAGATCAATGTCACAAAAGGACAAGGAAACTTTTAAGGAGTATGCTCAAAGGTGGCGTGAAATTGCCGCTCAAATTTGTCCACCTCTTGAGGAAAAAGAGATGACAAATATCTTCTTAAAGACCTTAAGCTCATTGTACTATGACCGAATGGTCGCCAGTGCGCCCAATGATTTCACCGAAATGGTCGGCATGGGTGTACGTCTTGAGGAAGCCGTCCGAGAAGGACGTTTGGTAAAAGACACTGGATCAACGAGCGGTACTAAAAAATATGGTAGTGCTCTCCCTAAGAAAAAAGAGCAAGATATTGGGAACATCTCTCTTGGAAAGCAAAGGCGACGTTATCAGCCAGTAGCAGCTGTTACTCCTGCTATCGGCCCCGCGCCTGTTCCTATGTATCAACCTCAGGTTGCGCAGAGCCAACCTGACCAACAAAGGACACAACAGCCTCTTCAGCAGGCTCGTCCTCCATATAACAACAACCGTACAACACGACCATCAGGATTTGATCCTATACCCGTAACGTACGCAGAGCTGTTTCCGTTACTGCTGGCTAAGGGGCACATTCAGACTAAGTCTCCCCTTTCAGTTCCAGAAAATCTACCTTTCTGGTTTAAAGCGGATCAAACATGCCCTTATCATCAAGGAGGTTCAGGGCATAACATAGAGACTTGCCTCAATTTCAAATCCGACGTGCAAAAGCTTGTTAGGAGTGGTCTCTTATCTTTCAAAGATACGAATCCCAATGTTCTCACGAACCCGCTGCCTCAACATGAGAAAGCTGCAGTCAATCTGATTGAGAAAGAGACTAACAATGTCTATCAAATTCACGATGTACTCTTATTGGGGACCAATCTGGTCAAGATGCATTGTAGACAGAGTGGATATGGCCATGTGCCACCTCATAATTATCACCAGTGTAATATCTGCTCTAAAGACAGCCAGGGATGTTCTGTAGTGCAAGCAGCTCTGCAGGAACAGATGGATCTCGGATGGATCCAAGAGCACCGAGTTCGTGGAGTTAACATGGTTTACACGAATTCTAACGTCATTCAGAACCACGACATCTGTGCGATGAATGTCAACTTGGTGGCGATGCACTCAAGGCAAAGCCAATATCATAATCTGCCGCGGCACGATTACAGTTCCTGTCTGACTTGCTCGGTAAACAAATAGGGATGCTCTTTCATACAAGAGGCCCTCCAGCATCAGATGGATCTTGGATGGATCCAAGACTACCATGATAGGAACCCTTATCAGATCAATATGGTTCAGATCTTCGATATTCGTCTGATGAATACCAGCCTGGTAGAGTTACATGCTGAACAGGTCCTACTCGGATTCTTAATATCACACGACTATCAAAGCTGTAAAGCATGTTGCAAAAACGATCGAGGTTGTACCCTTGTCCAGGAGGCACTTCAGCACTTGTTAAATCATTGGTGGATGCCAATCTACATGGATGAAGATACTCAGCAAATTAGTATCAGTAACAGGAATCCTACTCGTCGTCAAAGTCAGGATGTCCGACCAGTGGAAGGTAACCTAGTGAGGTTACATTGTATTCAAAGTGGGCGTGGCCAGGTACCACCACACAACTATGATAGTTGTAGCGTCTGTTCAGAAAGTAACCAAGGATGTTACCTTGTGAGAGCAGCTCTTCAGGGTCAGGTCGATCATGGAGAAATTCGTCCATATCCGGGTTCTGGACCCATCATTTGGTCGCCGAACTACCTTGTCGAGCAAGTCGAGGATGTTGTCACGATCTCTAGTCATCACAGGACCAGGGATGTTTTTGCCATCATCCCTCTACTTGACGAATCTAGAGTTCCCAACCGGGAACGGATCGAGATTACTTACGATGGTTAGAAAAATAAGAAGGCTCCCGTAATCATCTATCTACCGGGACCACTACCGTATGAATCAGCTAAGGCAATCCCTTACAAATACGGTGCAACAATGATGCGTATTTTTTCGCAAGTGTACGAACGCGTCAGAGTAATATAAAAGATTATCGTATCCACAGAGACCAAGTGTCAATCTATCGCTATCTATTGTTAAGGTGTGTATCTAAGGTGATTGAAAATAGTAGTTTTGAAGAGTGCACGGTAGTTAATAAAGTAATTAAAATTAATTGATAAAGACAGGTTCGAATGTAATTCACACAACCAATTGATAATCCAAGTACTTGCTAATAGAACTACTTACGGCCAATGTTTTCTACTTTGAAAAGAACTAATTTGACAGGAACTGTCGCTTTCACGTACTCAGAACCGAGTTGTACCCCCTAATCAAACCCTCTTATTGTCACGGATAAAAAGGCGCGCATTGCGTTAGAGTAGTAAACCTATTTTTAAGAAATATAGTATCTTGACCAAGTTGAAAAGTATTTTAACCTGGATTTTCTAAAAAAAAGAGGTTCTTACGAACCAGACTTTAAACTTCTTAACGCGTCCGAAAATGGTTTTAAAATCTCTTTTCCTTTTAAATTAAAAACTCCTAATAAACTAAACAAAGCGCTTTCGCTGTTTTTGAAATAGTTTAAAAACAATTAAGTTTAGATAGGCGTTGGACGGCTTTCGATCTTACCCAACGGAATTTAAGAACAGGAAAACTTATATTGAAAGTTAAAATAGCCCTTAAGTGTTTCCACTAACAATTGTACAGATTATCGGTTCAGTTATGATCTTCACACTCTAACCTTTATAAAATTAGCCAGACATGGTGAAGTAAAAGTTCATTTTTAGATTTTTCATAAAAAAAAGTATTTAAGTGCGAGTGCGGAAAGTAAATGAAAGTAGTGCGAGTGCGGAAAGTAAATGAAAGTAAAGCAGTGCGGAAAATAAATGAAATTAAAAGACTGTGCAAGAAATAAAGTTGACAAAAGGTAAAGTAATAAAAACCTGCTCCAATCGGAGTGGTTGAATAAAATGCGAACTGAAAGTAAAATGGCGGCAGGATTAACTTCCTTCCAGAGTGCTCCAAGACTCAATCTCACAGGCTCTTACAGACTCGATCTCTCGAATGTAGTAACACCTCGATGTGAAGCGATTACCACTATTACACTGATATATACTTATGAACAACTAAACTTGGATGAAGAAAAACGAAAATCTAAAGTCCTATTTATAGGCAAGGAAACATGTGGAAAAGACAAGGATGCCCCTAGCATTTGAATTTAGGCGGGAACTTGTTTTGCTCTTGTGGCGCCCGCCACAACACCATGGCGCCCGCCATGAGTGTAAAATTGCTTGGGCAGTTGGAGATCGTGGGGAAAAACAGTTGGGAGGAGTTTGAGACATGGCCACGTCATGGAAGACCCTGTGGCGGCCGCCAGAGTGGATGCCATAAGTGCAAAATGCTGATTTTCTCTACTTTAGCTCATTTCGGCTCCTTTTTCGCTCCTTTTCTCGCTCGGGGCTCCGATTAGACTAAAAACCTGAAAACAAAGAAAAACATAATAATAACATAATAAAATGACATTAAAAGACTAAGAATGCATGCGAAATCGGAGTCAAAAATACGGTGAAATTCAGTGTCATCAAATTCTCCCACACTTAGACCTTTGCTTGTCCTCAAGCAAAACATTTAAAGCTCAAAGTAAGAAAACTAGTGCTGACACGTGATTCGGGCAAAAAGGGCTTCTAAGTTTAAGTCAGGATGCAGTGACAGGTACTAAGTGAACCAAGGGTATCGTAATGACACTTATCCGCAGAGGCGGACATAAACTTCATTCTTATATTAATCAACCGTATCATCCCACAATAACTAGGCCTACCTCTTCATCTCTTTTTGGGTCCTTTTCATTCAGGCGCAATCACATTAAGCCCGTTATCCGTACATGTTTCATAGTAGAGTGACCTGTTAGTGATTCTGATCCAAAACATAGGGTTTCTGGCACATAAGACTGTGTAAACCCTTTTATTTAACCCAAATACAGTTGTGGGGGATCAGATCATAATCCGCCCTACCGAGTTCAGCGCCAGATACCTCTGAACCAACTAACAATGGGTGAGCTAAAATTATATATATATATATATATATATATATATATATATATATATATATATATATATATTTTAAATTTTTTTTTTTTGTGGCAACAATTCAACTTTTTGGTTTAAACGACCTTGTGAGGGTCATCTATCCGGAGTTTGCCTTTTTCTTTATTTATTTTACTGGATCATTCACTTATGTTCATCAGTCCCCTACGTAGAACATGCTTAGGCCGGAGCTTACTGCTGAAATAAACTACTTAGGACAAATTTGGAAATGATAATTAAGGCCATGGTACATGGGGTTTTGGAATGATTCCTATATTCGTGAAGTCTACGGTGCTAAAACGATACTAATGTTTCAAAAAGTTCACCTAAGTCACCACATCCTAATCCAAACCTGTCTTAAAGCCCAAAAAACGTGTAGAACAACAATGTTTTCTTTTTGCAAAAAAATTTTTGTAGGGCTAAAGAAATGGGGAAAAATGAGGGTGCACTAGGGATACACTGTACTGGTGACTCGTCAGACTCATGCATTTTCTAGAAAAAAGACATAGACAAAAACAAGAAATAAACAACTAACTAAAAATGGAAATAGAAAGCAATAAAATCCCCTCCCACACTTTAATCGAACATTGTCCCCAATGTTTCGAAATAAGATAAGGAGAGTAACCTGTAAAACTACTGATGTGGACCACTGGTGCCCTCGTCGTCCTGCTGGGAATGCCTGGGACGACGGGATCTGCTACGATGCTGGTCTCTCCGGTCCAATCGGGCTGATAAGGCCGCCTGGGCATCTCTGACCTGTTGAAGGTTACCTAGAACGGAACCTTGAGTAGCCTCCATAAGCTGGTAATGCCGGCGGTTGAAGTCTTTTCTTACGATTCTTTTGTCGTGCCAAGCTTTTGTTCTTTCTTTGTATATTATGGCATTCTCGTAGGCTTGCTGTCTGAGTTCTTCCAATTTGTGGATGTCAAGGATACGTTTCTCACCAGCAGTTAGGTAATCCAAATTCAAAGTTTTAATGGCCCAATAGGCCTTATGCTCTAACTCAAAAGGTAAATGACAAGATTTTCCATAGACTAGTTGGTAGGGGGTTGTTCCTATAGGGGTTTTGAAAGCGGTTCTGTAGGCCCATAAAGCCTCTTGAAGCTTTTGCGACCAATCTTTTCTGGATACAGAGACAGTTTTTTCTAAAATTTGTTTAATCTTCCTATTAGATACTTCCACTTGGCCACTAGTCTGTGGGTGATATGGTGTTGCTACTCTATGCTTAACTCCATACTTGCTTAAAAGCTTATCAAATATTCTTGATATGAAGTGAGATCCTCCATCACTTATAACTAAACGGGGTGTTCCAAATCTGGGGAATATATAATTTTTAAATAATTTAATCACTACTCTAGTGTCGTTTGTGGGTGCAGCTATCGCTTCAATCCATTTAGACACGTAGTCTACTGCAACTAAGATATACTTGTTTCCTAAAGATGGTGGGAATGGTCCCATGAAATCTATACCCCATACGTCGAAGAGTTCTACTTCTTGGATGTTTCTTAAAGGCATTTCGTCGCGTCTTGAAATATTTCATGTGCGTTGGCATCTATCACATTTGACAATGTAAGCATGGGCATCACGCCACATGGTAGGCCAGAATAGGACAGCTTGAAGAATCTTGGCATAGGTCTTAGAGGTGCTTGCATGTCCACCATAAGGCGCAGAGTGACAATGCTGAATTATACTTTCTACCTCGTCTTCTGGAACGCAACGGCGGAAAATGCCATCTTTACCTCTCTTGAAAAGAAGTGGCTCGTCCCAATATAAGTTTCTAACATCACTTAAGAACTTCTTCTTCTTGTGGTAATCGAGATCAGGGGGTATGATATCAGCAGCTAGGTAATTAACAAAATCAGCGTACCAGGGCACGTTACTTACAGCTAAGGATTTTTGAAAGTACTCATGAGGGTCTGGTTTTTTATCTTCAATGGTTTCCAATTGGGCTATCAGTCTATCATAGGCAAAATCATCATTTATGGGTACTAATTCAGGATTCAGGTATTCTAGCCTAGATAGGTGATCGGCTACTACATTTTCTGTGCCTTTTTTATCTCGGATATCTAAGTCGAACTCTTGTAGCAACAAAATCCATCGAAGTAACATGGGTTTAGCATCTTTTTTACTTAGTAGGTAACGGATGGCAGCATGATCGGTGTAAACTATAATTTTGGCTCCTACTAGATATGATCTAAATTTGTCTATAGCGAAAACTACCGCTAGGAGTTCTTTCTCGGTTGTTGCGTAATTGAGCTGGGCGGCGTCTAGGGTTCTACTGGCATAATATATTACATGTAATCTTTTATCTTTTTTCTGACCTAGAACGGCTCCTACAGCATAATCACTGGCGTCACACATTATCTCAAACGGTTCAGACCAATCAGGGGGTTTCATAATGGGTGCTGAAATCAATGCTTGCTTCAAAAGGTTGAATGCTTTATTGCATCTTTCATCAAAGATGAATTCAGCATCTTTCATTAACAAGCCAGTTAAAGGTTTTGTTATTTTGGAGAAGTCCTTGATGAAACGGCGGTAGAATCCAGCGTGTCCAAGGAAACTTCTAACTTCCCTGATAGTCTTGGGTGGTTTTAGGTTCTCTATAACTTCTATTTTTGCTTTATCTACCTCTATACCTCTTTCGGAGATTATATGTCCTAAAACAATTCCTTCAGTCACCATGAAATGGCATTTTTCCCAATTCAGCACAAGGTTCACCTCTACACATCTTTCCAGGATTTTCTCAAGGTTGATAAGACAATTTTGGAAATCAAAACCGCAAACCGAGAAATCATCCATAAATACTTCCATGATTCCATCTAGATAATCTGCAAAGATTGACATCATGCAACGTTGGAAAGTAGCAGGGGCATTACAGAGTCCAAAAGGCATTCGTCTGTAGGCAAAAGTTCCAAAAGGGCATGTAAAGGTAGTTTTTTCTTGATCTTCTGGATGTATAGGTATTTGGAAGAATCCCGAATACCCGTCTAGATAGCAGAAGTAAGAATGTCTGGCAAGACGTTCTAACATCTGGTCTATGAATGGTAAAGGGAAATGATCCTTCCTAGTTGCTTTATTTAACTTTCTATAGTCTATGTACATATGCCAACCTCCTTCTATCCGCTTTGCTATTTGTTCACCTTTCTCATTTTGCACAACTGTGATGCCTCCCTTCTTGGGTACCACATGCACAGGGCTCACCCACTTACTGTCCGATATCTGATATATTATACCTACTTCTAGCAACTTCAGAACTTCCTTCTTGACAACATCACTCAGTCTAGGGTTTATCCTTCTCTGGTGTTCTCTGGAAGGTTTTGAATCTACTTCGAGCGAAATCCGATGCATGCATACGGATGGACTTATACCTTTCAGATCAGAGATATTATATCCTAAGGCTGAGGGATATCTTCGTAAAACGTCCAAGAGTTGATCTGTTTCTTTTTGTCTCAAGGCAGCACTAACTATAACCGGACGATTCATTTCTTCATCAAGAAACTCATATCTCAGGTTCTTAGGCAGTTCCTTAAGTTCCAAGGCTGGTTTAATAGGGCAAGACATAGGATCTGGGGTAAGGGATAAACATTCGTAAAGGTTATCATTGATGTAGGGTTTCTTATAATTGTCATCTTCCAAAATAAGAGTTGATGGCAGCTTAATTGTTTCAATGACTTCTTCTTGCTCTAACTCCCTAACACATTCATCAATGATATCTATCGCATAACACGCGTCTCCTATCACAGGTGCCATAAGAAATTTTGAAAGTATAAATTCTATCTTCTCGTTCCCTACCTCAAAGGTTAGCTTCCCCTTTTTGACATCTATTATGGCTCCAGCAGTCGATAAGAATGGTCTACCTAGAAGAATTGGTATGTCATCATCTTCTTTAATGTCCATGACAACAAAATCAGTAGGGATAAACAGCTGACCTATCCTAACAGGGACGTCTTCAAGTATGCCTATCGGATATTTAACAGATTTATCGGCTAATTGAAGTGACATCTTGGTAGGTTGCAACTCTCCTAAGTTTAACCTTTCGCAAACCGCTAAGGGCATTAAGCTCACACTAGCTCCTAAGTCTAGAAAAGCTTTTTCGATGACATGACTCCCCAAAATACAAGGAATGGAAAAGTTTCCAGGATCTTTATCCTTTTTTGCTAATTTATTTTCGGCAATAGAATTACATTCCAAGGGTTTCGGATCATCAAGTCTACGTTTATTGGTAAGGATGTCTTTGAGAAACTTTGCGTAGGATGGTATTTGGGTAATGGCTTCTGTGAACGGGATTTCTACGTGAAGTTTTTCTATAACTTTAATGAATTTCTGATACTGATTATTGATCTGGGTTTGTTTAAGTCTTTGCGGATATGGTATTGGTGGTTTGTATGGCGGGGGTGGTATATAGGTTTTGTCTTTGGGTTCTTCTCATTATTCTTGACTTTCCTGGTTTACAGATTCCTCTGGTTTCTTCTTTTTATCTGGGATGTTGTCATCTTCCTTAGAAGTTTTGGGATCACTCAACCTTGGGTTACACGGTTCATCATAAGCGGTCCCACTTCGTAGGGTAATGGCATTTGCTTGTCCTTTCGGGTTTTGTTGAGGTTGTCCAGGGAATTGTCCTCCAGGTGTGGTCTGAGGGGCTTGGTTTAAAGCTACCTGCGAGATTTGGGTTTCAAGCATCTTATTGTGAGTGATTATTTGGTCAACCTTGGTTCCTAACTGGGTAATTAGTTCGTTAACATGAACGTTTTGGTTCATGAACTCCTTGTTTTGTTGTATTTGAGCAGCGACAAAATTATCCACGATTTTCTCAAGGCTCTGTTTTGGTGGTACAAGTTGCATAGGTTGATTTGATCTTGGGGCTTGATAACTTGATTGTCTCGGAGGGGCAGTATTTTGGATAGGGTTATTATTCTTATAGGAAAAGTTTGGGTGATTCCTCCATCCAGGGTTATAGGTATTTGAAAATGGGTTCCCTTGGGTGTAGTTCACTTGTTCAGAGCTGGTCTCGTTTAACAGACTGCATTCTGCGGATTGGTGTCCTTTCGTCCCACATATCTCACAATCTGACGAAACTGCGGCTGCAGTATTCGGGGTTGTACACATATGCTCAACTCTTAGGGCTAATGCGTCCATTTTAGCTTGCATCATGTCTATAGAGCTTAACTCATGTATTCCTCCTTGGGCTTCCTTCTTTTCCACTGTCGCTCGTTCTACTCCCCATGATTGATGGTTTTGGGCCATATCTTCGATAAGGGCACTAGCTTCAGGGTAAGGTTTGTTCATCAGTGCGCCACCTGCGGCGGCGTCGATGGTCATCTTAGTGTTATAATGAAGTCCATTATAGAAGGTTTGAATGATTAACCAATTTTCTAAACCATGATGTGGGCATGCTCTTAACAGCTCTTTATATCTCTCCCAGGCTTCGAACAACGATTCTCCCTGGTTTTGGGTAAATCAAGTTATTTGGTTTCGAAGAACAACGGTCTTACTCGGGGGAAAATATCTGGCAAGGAATACTTTTCTAAGGTCTTCCCAACTTGTTATGGAATTTGGTGGAAGGGAATCTAACCAAGATAGGGCCTTATCTCTGAGGGAAAAAGGAAATAATCTTAAGCGAATCACCTCAGGAGGGGCTCCATTGGTTTTAAAGGTGTCTGCTAGTTGGAGAAAGTTTTTCAAATGTTGGTTTGGGTTCTCTATAGCAAGACCTGCGAATTGTCTCTGCTGTACTAACTGCAGCAGGGATGGTTTAAGTTCAAAATTGTTAGCTGGTATGGCTGGATTTACTATACTAGAACTAGGTTCCTCGTTGGATGGTTGGGCGAAATCCTTAAGAGGTCTTTGATTTTGATCTTCGGCCATAGCTTTCCTAAGTTTACGGAAATATAAACGTGCGCGAGCGTAACGTTCTGGTTCAGCTAGAGGGTCTACTAAACTTCCGGTACTACGAGTTTTTCGCATTGACCGGCGGGTAACTTCCTTAGTCTAAACGGTATAACAACAGGGTACGAAATTTGACGAAATTGGTCCCCGACAACGGCGCCAAAGACTTGATGCGTATTTTTTCGCAAGTGTACGAACGCGTCAGAGTAATATAAAAGATTATCGTATCCACAGAGACCAAGTGTCAATCTATCGCTATCTATTGTTAAGGTGTGTATCTAAGGTGATTGAAAATAGTAGTTTTGAAGAGTGCACGGTAGTAAATAAAGTAATTAAAATTAATTGATAAAGACAGGTTTGAATGTAATTCACACAACCAATTGATAATCCAAGTACTTGCTAATAGAACTACTTACGGGCAATGTTTTCTACTTTGAAAAGAACTAATTTGACAGGAACTGTCGCTTTCGCGTACTCAGAACCGAGTTGTACCCCCTAATCAAACCCTCTTATTGTCACGGATAAAAAGGCGCGCATTGCGTTAGAGTAGTAAACCTATTTTTAAGAAATATAGTATCTTGACCAAGTTGAAAAGTATTTTAACCTGGATTTTCTAAAAAAAAGAGGTTCTTACAAACCAGACTTTAAACTTCTTAACGCGTCCGAAAATGGTTTTAAAATCTCTTTTCCTTTTAAATTAAAAACTCCTAATAAACTAAACAAAGCGCTTTCGCTGTTTTGAAATTGTTTAAAAACAATTAAGTTTAGATAGGCGTTGGACGGCTTTCGATCTTACCCAACGGAATTTAAGAACAGGAAAACTTATATTGAAAGTTAAAATAGCCCTTAAGTGTTTCCACTAACAATTGTACAGATTATCGGTTCAGTTATGATCTTCACACTCTAACCTTTATAAAATTAGCCAGACATGGTAAAGTAAAAGTTCATTTTTAGATTTTTCATAAAAAAAAGTATTTAAGTGCGAGTGCGGAAAGTAAATGAAAGTAGTGCGAGTGCGGAAAGTAAATGAAAGTAAAGCAGTGCGGAAAATAAATGAAATTAAAAGACTGTGCAAGAAATAAAGTTGACAAAAGGTAAAGTAATAAAAACCTGCTCCAATCGGAGTGGTTGAATAAAATACGAACTAAAAGTAAAATGGCGGCAGGATTAACTTCCTTCCAGAGTGCTCCAAGACTCAATCTCACAGGCTCTTACAGACTCGATCTCTCGAATGTAGTAACACCTCGATGTGAAGCGATTACCACTATTACACTGATATATGCTTATGAACAACTAAACTTGGATGAAGAAAAACGAAAATCTAAAGTCCTATTTATAGGCAAGGAAACATGTGGAAAAGACACGGATGCCCCTAGCATTTGAATTTGGGCGGGAACTTGTTTTGCTCTTGTGGCGCCCGCCACAACACCATGGCGCCCGCCATGAGTGTAAAATTGCTTGGGCAGTTGGAGATCGTGGGGAAAAACAGTTGGGAGGAGTTTGAGACATGGCCACGTCATGGAAGACCCTGTGGCGGCCGCCAGAGTGGATGCCATAAGTGCAAAATGCTGATTTTCTCTACTTTAGCTCATTTCGGCTCCTTTTTCGCTCCTTTTCTCGCTCGGGGCTCCGATTAGACTAAAAACCTGAAAACAAAGAAAAACATAATAATAACATAATAAAATGACATTAAAAGACTAAGAATGCATGCGAAATCGGAGTCAAAAATACGGTGAAATTCAGTGTCATCAAACAATAATCGAGAATGGAAAGGAAATTCCATTACCCTCCGTCGTGAATATTGCAGACATCAGTCGTGTAACACGGAGTGGTAGAATCTTCAACCAAGGGGTTGGAGAATCCAACAAAGAAAAGGAACTTCATGCAGAAATTCCTGATCCACCAGTCGGTCAATCTAGTAATCCCGACTTTTCAAAAGACAAAGATGAGATGCTAAAGCTCATCCAAAGGAGTGAATACAACATTGTTGATCAACTATTACAGACTCCTTCAAAGATCTCGGTATTATCACTGTTACTCAGTTCAGAAGCCCACAGGGAGGCTCTACAGAAAGTCTTGGAGCAAGCCTTTGTGGAACAAGATGTAATAATCAGACAGTTCGATAGTATTGTCTCTAACATCACTTCCTGCAACAATTTGGGATTTAGTGATGAGGAATTACCCGAAGAGGGTCGCCGTCATAACATGGCGCTCAACATTACAGTTAACTGTCAGGGCGATGCTTTAGCCAACGTACTGGTAGACACAGGGTCAGCCCTGAATGTTATGCCAAAGTCCACTTTGACGCAATTATCATTCAAGGGCCCTTCGATGAGAGTCAGCGAGGTCGTCGTCAAAGCATTCGACGGATCTAGAAAAACGGTTGTCGGCGAAGTTGATATTCCCATAACTATTGGTCCTCACACTTTCCAAATCACTTTCCAGGTCATGGACATCCGGGCAACATACAGTTGTTTATTAGGAAGACCTTGGATACATCAGGCTGGAGCGGTCACTTCAACCCTCCACCAAAAGCTAAAGTTCATTCAGAACGATCAACTTGTCACGGTTTGTGGGGAACAAGCCTTGCTTGTGAGTAACCTATCATCATCTACTTGTGTGGAACCCGAGGAGGTTATTGGAACTCAGTTCCAAGCGCTATCGGTGAGCAAGGGCGATCAGTTCAAAGAAGGAACTTCAATTTCTTCATACAAAGATGCTATCAAAGCGGTCGAGAGTACCGATACGACAGGATGGGGATGGCTTGTCATTCCTATTGACAATAAAACAAAGAAGGGTCTTGGTTTTTCTGTGACCTGTACCCAGACAGCTGCCAACGATAAAAGTCTTCATCCCCTTCAAAACTTCTTCCACAGTGGAGGTTTCCTTCACCCGGTGTCTCAAGCAGTTCATGCTATCAATGAGGAAGATCCCTCTGACACAGATGAAGAATGGAAGTCCTACCTTGACAAGGACGGCTATATGTCTCAGGAAGAGGTGCCTTTGCATTTTTGCTTTCCTACAAAAAGTCCGAGATTTATACCAAGATCAGATGTCGAAATGATCTACGGGGGTTGTGATCCGGAAGGATGCCGTGCTCCGCCAAATTCATTAGAGGAGGACACTCTGATGAAAGACAACTTTGATCACAATTACTATGGCCCGATGGATGGCCTGCCAATGTGGCAGCCTTACCCAGGAGACTTGGGGAAAGAAAGTCATCCGAACAATGAAACTCAGCTGAGCGTCATTGAACAGAATACCTGTGTCCCCACCATGTCATGGGATCAACACTCAGGTCATTCAGAAACTACTCAACATGAAGATGAATTCGCAACATTTGCAGGACTTGAGTTCATCAACTATGCTTTTCCTGAGGTCAGCGTCATCGAGAGGGATGACTCCTCCAATTCCAAAAAAGTGTGGGATACCTTGGGACAACCAAGTGGAAAATACGACTTTATAGTCAAGTACACCGCTCCCGAAAGCTCTCGTATCAGGTTCGAAGACATCCAGCCAACTGGATGGGGAGATACAGCTGAGAGCACCAATGCTATGCAAAATACAACAGAGGAATCCTCCTACGACAACTCTGCTTGGGAGACAGATTCCAATGATCCTATTTCACCAGAAATCAGCGTTATTTCTGAAGACAAATCAAGGAAGATGCCAGACTTTGTGATTCACCGAGGAGTTCTCCGCCAATGGGTTGCCATCGAGGTTCCGAAGGTCGTTCATCAGTCAAAGTAATTGCCATCTTTAAACCTTTCACCCTGCCCAGGTGGAACGGATGTTTTGATAGGGCTCACTTTCTGTAAATATCCCTCTTCGCTTCGCCCAAAGCAATAGAGTTTTGTTTTATAGGGCTGTAGTTTCAAGAGTCGACTTGTTCATTAATAAACTAACGTCGTTCTGTAATTTCTGCATTATTGTTGTTTTCTCTTTTTGCTTTTTCTCAGAAAATGGTAATCCTAAAAAAAAAACAATTCAAAAATAAAAAACAAGCAGTAAAATAAATACACTGCACACACTTTCATTTTCTCTATCTCTTATAAACATGAATCATCACGTCATGCAGATTTCTTGTTTTAAACCCCGTTGAAACATACGATCTGATGCCTTCTCCCAACTTTGAGTTCCCGTTATTCGAGGCTGAAGAAGAAAATGATGACCAAATTCCAGAAGAGATCTCCCGACTACTCAAACAAGAGGAAAGGTCCATTGAACCTCACAAAGAGCTGTTGGAAACGGTAAACTTGGGTTCAGAAAAAGAGAGAAAAGAAATCAGGATCGGAGCACTGCTCAGTCCAATTGCCAGAGAAGATCTGATAAAGCTTCTCAAAGAATTTCCCGATGTATTCGCTTGGTCCTATCAGGATATGCCAGGGTTGGATACCAGCATCGTGGAACATCATTTACCGTTGAGATTGGAATGTCCTCCAGTAAAGTAAAGGTTGAGACGGACTCACCCGGACATGGCCATCAAAATCAAAGAGGAGGTACAGAAACAGATCGACGCAGGTTTCCTCGCTACATCTGAATACCCTAAATGGTTAGCCAACATCGTACCCGTTCCCAAAAAGGACGGAAAGGTCAGAATGTGTGTTGATTACCGAGATCTAAATAAGGCAAGTCCAAAGGACGACTTTCCTTTACCACACATTGACATGCTGGTTGACAGTACAGCAAAGTTCAAAGTTTTCTCCTTCATGGATGGATTCTCGGGCTATAACCAGATCAAAATGGCGCCAAAAGACATGGAGAAAACTTCGTTCATTACCCCATGGGGTACCTTTTGTTACAAGGTAATGTCGTTCGGTTTGAAGAATGCCGGGGCAACCTATCAAAGGGCCATGACTACTCTGTTTCATGACATGATACACAAAGAAATAGAGGTATATGTCGATGATTTGATTGCAAAATCAAGAACAGAGGATGAGCACGTTGAACATCTGTCAAAATTGTTCGAACGTCTAAGAAAATTCAAGCTCCGCTTGAATCCCAACAAGTGCACCTTCGGTGTCCGTTCGGGGAAATTACTAGGGTTCATCCTCAGCCAGAAAGGAATTGAAGTTGATCCTGACAAGGTCAAGGCCATTCAAGAAATGCCTTCTCCAAAAACTGAAAAACAAGTCAGAGGATTCCTGGGACGTTTGAACTACATCTCCAGATTCATATTCCTCATGACCGCGACATGCGCGCCGATCTTCAAGTTACTCAAAAAGAACCAGGATTGCGTTTGGTCAGAAGATTGCCAAACCGCCTTCGACAGTATCAAGGAATATCTGTTGAATCCTCCGATTCTATCACCTCCAGTGGAAGGAAGACCACTGATCATTTACCTCACAGTCCTAGAGGAATCAATGGGATGTTTACTTGGCCAACAAGACGAAACTAAAAGGAAAGAGTCTGCCATCTACTATCTAAGCAAGAAATTCACCGATTGCGAGACTCGGTACACAATGCTTGAGAAAACTTGTTGCGCTTTGGCTTGGGCAGCCAAACGTCTTTGCCAGTACATGATTCGTCATACTACTTGGTTGGTCTCCGAAATGGATCCGATCAAGTACGTTTTCGAAAAACCTGCTCTCACGGGAAGGATTGCCCGTTGGCAGATGCTGTTATCAGAATATGACATAGAGTTCCACGCTCAGAAAGCCGTTAAAGGAAGTATTTTAGCCGATCATTTGGCTCATCAACCGATTGACAATCAAGAATCAATCGGGTTTGACTTCCCAGATGAAGATGTCATGTATTTAAAAATGAAAGACTGCGATGAACCACTACCCAGTGAAGGGCCAGAACCAGGTTCCCAATGGGGACTTATCTTTGACGGAGCAGTTAATCAATATGGAAACAGAATTGGGGCAATCATTGTTACCCCTCAGGGCACCCACATTCCTTTCACTGCTAGACTCATGTTCAAATGTACGAACAACGAGGCCGAATACGAAGCTTGTATCATGGGTCTCGAGGAAGCAATTGATTTAAGGATCAAAAACTTGAACGTATACGGCAACTCAGCCTTGGTTATTAACCAGATAAAAGGAGATTGGAACACATACCAATCAGGATTGATTCCTTACAAAGACTATGCAAGAAGGTTGTTACCCTTCTTCAATAGAGTCGACTTTCATCACATCCCTCGTGATGAGAATCACATGGCTGATGCATTAGCCACTCTCTCTTCCATGATTAGTGTAGGTCGATGGAATGACATACCTAAGATCGACATCATGCGCCTTGAACGGCCCGCTTACATCTTCTCGATTGAAGCAGTCATAGACGACAGACCTTGGTATCACGATATCAAATGCTTCCTTCAGAAACAAGAGTACCCATCTGGGGCACTCGGAAAAGACAGAAAGACCCTCAGAAGATTGGCTGGAAACTTCTTCCTGAGTGGTGACACTCTCTATAAGAGAAATTTTGACATGGTCTTGCTCCGATGCATCGACAAACCAGAAGCGGACATGCTTATGAAACAAATTCATGAAGGATCCTTTGGCACTCATGCCAACGGACACACAATGGTGAGAAAAATTCTGAGAGCAGGGTACTATTGGTTGACCATGGAATCCGACTGCTACAAGTACATGAGGAGGTGTCACAAGTGTCAGATATACTCCGACAAAATTCATGTACCGCCATCACATCTCAAAACTCTTTCTTCCCCCTGGCCTTTTTCCATATGGGGAATCGACATGATTGGTATCATTGAGCCCAAGGCTTCAAATGGACACCGGTTCATCCTGGTAGCCATTGACTATTTCACCAAGTGGGTCGAAGCAGCGTCATTCGCCAATGTAACCCGACAAGTGGTGGTCCGATTTATCAAAAACAATATCATCTGCCGTTATGGTGTTCCAAGTGAGATCATTACTGATAATGGATCTAACTTGAACAATAAGATGATGAAAGAGTTGTGCATAGAGTTCAAGATCGAACACCATAACTCATCTCCCTACCGACCCAAGATGAACGGAGCGGTAGAAGCGGCTAACAAGAACATCAAGAAGATCATTCAAAAGATGGTTGTAACCTATAAAGATTGGCACGAAATGCTACCCTTTGCTCTTCACGGTTATCGAATATCTGTCCGCACTTCAACAGGGGCAACCCCTTTCTCTCTAGTATATGGCATGGAGGCAGTTCTCCCCATAGAAGTAGAGATCCCATCAATCCGGGTATTGATGGAAGCTAAGCTCACCGAAGCCGAATGGTGTCAAAGTCGACACGACGAACTGAACCTGATCGAGGAAAAATGAATCACGGCACTATGCCATGGTCAGTTGTATCCGGAAAGAATGAAGAGGGCGTTTGACAAAAAGGTCCGACCTCGTGTCTTCAGGAAAGGAGACCTTGTGCTCAAGAAGATACAATTATTTCTCACTGATTCTCGGGGCAAATGGACCCCAAATTATGATGGCCCCTATGTGGTCACGAAAGCTTTCTCAGGCAGCGCCTTGAGACTTGTAACCATGGACGGAGAGGAATTTGCCTACCCCACGAATGTTGATGTAGTCAAGAAATACTTCACCTAAGCTAAAAAAAAAAAAAAAGAAAAAAAACGTCTCGGTGGATTGAAAACCCGAAAGGGCGGTCCAGGAAAAAGTTAGAGACATGGACAAAAAATCATCCCGATGGATTGGAAATCTCATAGTACAATCCAGGAAAAAGTTAGGGATAATGGCAAGTAACTATGTTCAACAGAGGCGAGTCCCTCAGCAGCAGCAGCAGTTACATCATCCGTCAGGAAAACTCCAGTCAAGGTCATCTTCGACAGAAGCTCAGGATGTCCCGAATTCAAAGTTGGTAGAAGAATAGTGGTCGTTATGTTTCAACGTAGCCCTTTTCCTTGTAAATTACCATTTTCTAACTTTGTATATACTCTTTGGAATCACGCGTTTGGCTGATCTCCATCTTATCAATAAAATTTGAGCCCTTGTGCTTTTGTTTGTAATTCTTTACTTGTTTTAGCTTTACAGAACGACGTTGTTTAAACTTAATCAGCGATTCTTGAAATAAAACAAAAATAAATTTACTTGTTAAACTTTTTCTGCTTTTAAATTAAAGATGGCATTTCTTTTGACTGTTGAACATCAGAAGAACATCGATCGCTTCTCCCGAAGTGAGCGAACTTCAAAGTGCAGACTCAAAGTACTCCTTCTAAGCCAGTATGCCTGAATGAAGGGATCAACTGTGCCAGAGACCTTGTTTCGTCTGACACACCTCGGCCGAGTTCTCATCTCTTAAGCCCGATCAACATAGCTCCCAACGGGACTATCTCTCCTAAGCAAGGTGGAATTGCTATTTTGAACCAACGATACTTCTTCGCCCCGCGATGGCCGAGTATCCAATTGTGTTCATCCATTAGTCTGTATGTCGCGTCTGTTTTGTCAACATATACATACGTACTTCATGCATTTTATTTGCGTTCGCATTTCGTATTGCATCACTATCACTTGAGTCGGTCTTGTCCCCTAGTGATAAACAGTTTTCTCAATCGAGTTTGTCAGTTCTTTCCTCGTCAGGAAGTGTTGCGTCTGCACAATCTCGCCACCAGTGTATCTTTAGATCAGAGTCGGCACTTGGCCACTTTGATAATCTGAACCTCTGAAAGATCAGAGAACCTTCAACAGATGTCACTCTTTGCCATCAAAGATGATATCCTTGCTTTCCTGGATTAAGGAAAATCCACAGAGAAAGCCTCGTGATCAGAGATTCGGTAGCACGCCAGTTTTGCTCCGAAAGGACCGCTAATGAAAAGGTCATCGGCACCATAAAATTGGACCCCATCATATGGCGTTTCTCCGAGAAGATCCCGAGAAAAGTATGATGAAAGATCCCAAACGAAAACAGTCTCTCAAGAGACTCGCTTTCCCCAGTAGAAACAAATGGCGTCTCCAACAGAGAAGTTTGTACAACTCTACAACTCAGACGACTGGGTTCCCCAGCAAGTCTGACAGCAAAACATTTTCTACTCAAATGGCATCTCCCCAGGAAAATTCGGCGAGAAGTTTGAAGGAAAACCGCTACTCATAGCATCCCTTGTCAATAAAGTTTATTGACAAAAGAAACTAAGACCAGTTCCTTGGTAGGAAACCAAGAATGAGGGGAAGTTGACAAAAGAAACTAAGACCAGTTCCTTGGTAGGAAACCAGGATCGAGGGGAAGTTTATATCAGAAACCGAGACCAGATCCTTGGTAGGAAACCAGGATCGAGGGGAAGTTTACTTAAGAAACTAAGACCAGTTCCTTGGCTGAAGACTAGGATCGAGGGGAAGTTTACCTTTTCTAAGCATCATTGCTTAGCTAAAGAAGATGAATGCATAAGTTACCATTCATAACCACCATCAAAATTTCAGGTATTTCGATATTTAATCCTCTTGCACCCCGAATGTCCGAACCCCTTCGTCATTCACACCTTCGGGTCCAAGAAGATTAAATAGAGGCATCTGTAATACCCCAAATTTTGACCACTAAAGTTTCCCATCATTGTGCAAATCATCACCACAATATGGATGTACCTTTATGCTTCATCAGTCTCCCCAAAGATGGGTGCGCATCCACTACAATCAAAATTAGGGTTTCAAGCCCTCTCTGAGCTTTAGACAAAGGCTCAATCAAGAAATGACTTGATTTTCAACTTGTCTAATCTCTCAAACATCCCCAAAGGATCAAAAGGAATCCTACTTCAAGGATTAAGCACAAAGCTGCTCCCTTCTAGGTGGATCAAGTCTCCAGATCGACAGTGTCACCAAATTAGGGTTTTGATCACCCAGGGCCTCCAGATGAAAAATTTCATCTGGGCACAAGCCATTGATCCAAAACATAACCTAATATACTTCATGGAACCTCATGAACCCATGCATCAAGTCAATTTTGCCTCAAGGGGATGCATACATCAAAAATCAGGAATTAGGGTTTCTTGACCTAATTCACCCCTAAGTTGACTTTTGGGACAAACCATGAGCTGAGACCTCAAGACATGATTTGAGGGTCTCTAATATACCATATTGATCCATTTGGAACAATGGATTGATCCAAGAAGCTTGAGCCACAAGTCTCAATTTCATCTGCACCACAATTAGGGTTTCGCGAGAAAAGTCAACTGTAACTTTGACTTTTGACCTGGACATGCTCCCAAGCCCTAATACATAATTGAATATACCCTATGACACCCATGGAACATGTCCATCAAGTTTGATTTAGGTCAAGACATGATTTCCTGAAGAATTGCACAGTTTGGAATTCATCGGATAAAAAGTCAACTATGCACAAAAGTCAACTTTGACTTTTTGAGATTTTTCACCAAAATGGATTTTTAACCCTAAAATGATGTTAATGTATGATTTGAATCATCATTCATCAAGAAAAATCAAGAAAAGTGAGATAACTTGTAAAAGGGGTAACCATAAAAACTTAGAAATTTTTCTAAGTTAAAAATAAAGTGGCAAGGGTACCAACTTTTGAGGACCATAACTCCTAAACCACAAGGCCATTTTTTCTCATCCAAAGATGGATTTGTAGCCCTCATTATCATCTACAAAAACTTCAACTACAAGTCATTCCAATTCATTAAGGATTTTGAGTTATGGAGTGATCAAAGTGGCTGAAAAGTGAAAATGTCACTTTTTCCAACACTTAGTGAAATTTTCACTAAGTCAGATTTTGCCTCACTTTTTGCCAAATGTAGGGGGACTTTTCACTTGGAATCAAAAGGGATCAAAACCAAACTTGTTCAAACAGTTGTTGTATCATGTATGAGCTTTCCAAAATGGCCAAGAACATTGCCAAATTCAACTTACACCATGAGATATGACATTGGCAAGTTACCTTGCTGAAATCTGTCAAGGCAAGGCAGAATTTGCAACTTTGGTCGATTTGCCAAAATCAGCCAAATTCAATTTCTCCAATCCACTTGGACACCTCAGAGGATTGAATCTAAAGGGGACAATCACTGAGCCAAACCTCCAAAGTCCATGGAACAAGAAATAGCATGTTGAACCTAGAATGGCCAAAATAGGGACAAGACTTTAAATTTGGAATGAGGCATTCAATGGAACCATCAAGGTGGCATGGACTGAGCCATTCTCATCTGAAATCAGTCAAGACTTATCCAAGACCAAGGGGACCATAGCTCTGTGCCCTAACCTCTAGTCAATGGCTAGAGGAGACTTGCATTTCCATTGGCCAACATTGAGGAAACACCTGCTGCAGTTGCCATTCACTGTAGATCCCAAAACAAACTTGCTCTAATATAAATAGAGCTCAATTGTGGCCAGTTTGAGTACACCAAAGCCATCTAACAGATGCTTTCCTCAAAATCTCTTCTTTCACTCCAATTTTGCCTTCTAAGGCAAGTCACTATCGGGTTTTGAGTTTGAGAGTAATTCCAATCAAACCAATCACTCACACACCTCACATACATCACATATGAGCTTATCAAACACTTAGATTACTTCTGAAACACCAATTTCACAAAATCACCAGCTGGTTGCTCAAGGTTTTAACCAAAGTGCAGCTGAGGTACCACAAAATGATCCAGCCAATTTCAATCAAGTCCAACCATCCAAACACAATCCATAGGGTGTAGGGAAGCTGTTCAGATCATCACAACTCATCTGTAACACCTTCAGATCAAAAATCACTTTGAACTTGCTGTCACGACCTAAAGGTAAGCCTAAACTTGGGCATCTCTCAATCTATGCATATTTCCTCGCACAATAATTCGGCCATATGTTCATAATCATGCATGGAATGTTTTCCCTCAATTAATTGCATTGTTTGAATCGTGTATCAAAAATCCTAGCCTTCATGCAGAAATTAGGGTTCTTGAGGTCTCTTCGTGATTTCTTGTTGTATGTTTAATTTAAATGAAATTAATGGATATAGACATGATCGTGAGGTTGAGACGAGCATAATGATATGTGGATTGCATGATATGATTACGTATTCAGTGAGATTGGATAGAAAATGCAAATCTGAAAAACCAAGAACACGCGCGTGTTCTTCAGCTTGTTCTTGGCGCCATTTTTTAGAAATTCAAATATTTGAATTTTGTGATTTTGTTTAATTGATTCAAAAATTAATTTCTCTCTGAGTTTTAATGATTTTGAGTTGATTCTTTTTTTAATAATTCACAAAAATGTTAAAATATTTTATTTTCCCAAAAAATCCCAAAAATATTATTTATTTCATATAATTGATATTTTTGTAAAGAATTAATATTTTGATTGTTTTTGGCATTTTAAATATTTTTTCTACATTGATTTTGCAACTTTTAATGCTTTCTAAATATTTTGTAGGTCAATACTTAATTTTTGAAGCATTAATCCAAGATCACATTTTGTTTTCCATGTGTTAAACAATTTTTGATCATTTTAATTGAATTTTTATTCAATTAAACACATTTTGAAAACAAATTAGGGTTTTGGATTAATTCAACCCTCATAAATCATTTTCAAAACTTTTTGGGCCTCTTGAGAGAGTGTAAGACCCATCCCCCCTTGTACAAAAACTTTTTGGGCCTCACTCATTGTATAAGTCCCTCTGTACAAGTAAACGGCGCGATCGTCGCCCGTTTAAAAGTAAAAAATCATCTGGGCCTCTCCTTGAGCTATAAGACCCATTCAAAACACTTTGGGTCTCTATTAGAGTGTAAGACCCAATCCCCCTTTTAACCAAACATCTTGGGCCTCACTTATTGTATAAGTCCCTCTGCGTTAAAAGAAAACCTCAGCGCGATCGCCATTTTTAAACGAAAAATCATTTGGGCCTACCCCGTGTTATAAGCCCCACTCTTTTTTCTCTAAACTTTTTGGGCCTCTTGAGAGAGTGTAAGACCCATCCCTTTGTATAGAAAACCATTTTTGGGCCCCAGTCACTTGTATAAGTCCCGCTGTACAAAGTCAAACAGTGCGCTCACTGATAAAACCCTGGGCCTCTCCTTGAGCTGTAAGCCCCAAATCTTTCTTTTTCAAAACACTTTCTCCTTTGATTTTGAATATACTGTTGTTTTCAATCTTTCTTTGTTGAACAACTAACCAAACAGCATGGAAGCACTACAACCGAGTAAGTGGTTATCGCTTTCGTTTACTGCTTTCATATTATAAACTGTATTGTGGGGCTGCTCACTGTAAGTCTCCTTTCATAAACTCATATCTACTGTGTAATAATAGTATAGATATTTCGAGTTTCCCCGGCAACTACGTCTAGCACTAGGTAAAGCCGTTTCGTTTATTCGTAGAAATAGACGCCTAGATCCCCAATAGGAGCACCAGATATAGTCTTCTCTTCGGCTGTCCTCCTTAGGAATCGTCAAGAAGGTCTACTCCCCAAGATGAATGTATTCTCCGTGAATGGCATCTTTGAGTTTCTTCCAAATTCTCGAACTTTCCTGACTTGATCTATTCCTTGTGGATAGCTTTCCTTGAATGTCTCGGGGTTTGGGTACCCACTACGGTCATAATCTTGGACCTTAACTAAGGAACCCTCTTTAAAAGCTAAAATTCGCTGGATAGTAAACCTCGCACGTTTACCAGTGGTTTTTATCTTTAAAAAAGTTATCTCTCCTAATGGAAAGGAGATGATAGACCCACGGGCTTCTTAAAAGCATCGGCCTCCTCTTGGGCATTGTTCAAGGACCCACAGGCTTCCTAAAAGCAACCCCGCCTCCTCTTGGGCTTCGTACAAGGACCCTACGGCTTCCTAGAAGTATTCACAGCCTCCTCTTAGGCATCGTATAATGATCTCTTCCTCCGGGAATGATAGCCTCCTCTTGGGCTTCGTACAAGGACCCGTCGGCTTCTTAAAAGTTTCCAGCCTCCTCTTGGGCTTCGTACAAATTGTCCTGATGACCTCCTAGAGGTATAGGAACAGAACCTAGTCATCCTCATAGAACAGTCCTTTCATAGAGTCTACTACTATTTCTCAAAGCATAGTACAAAAGATAAAACTCTAGACACGGACAGTCTAACTTCCTTGAGTCTCAAAGACATTCTCAAGTGACCGCTTCGTTAAATAGGAAGGAAACCCGCAGACTCGGACAGTCTTAATACCCTTTGGATTTCCAGTTTCCTCAAAGAAAAGGAAACAACCCCGATCCTCAGATCTAACCCATGAGTACAGTGATGCTCATATAAGAACTGATTTTCTCTTTCAAAATCAGTATACTGGACCTGTCACTTAACTGACACAGTAACCTTAGCCTTCTCTTGGGCTTTGTACAATGATTCTCCCCAGCGGAGTCAAACAACGTTTTAGCCTCTCTCTCGGGCTTCGTACGAGACACATAAAGACTCCCTCGTTGAGTCAAACAAACAATAGCCTCCATCTCGGGCTTCGTACGAGACACAAAGACTCCATCGTCGGGTCAAAATCTTTTAGCCTCTCTCTCGGGCTTTGTACGGGACACAAAATAGCCTCCTCTTAGGCTTTGTATAATGATTTTACTAGCGGAAATTAGCCTCCTCTTAGGCTTTGTATAAGAAAACCATTGGTTGATCCAATCAACCTTTTAACATCAAAGTTGTGCCTCGTTCACAGTATACAAACATCAACAACTCCTTCCCGTTCATCTAATCGCTGTAAGCGGCAAGCCTCTGGATCATCTACATCCATGCCACTGTCCCTCTTTTAGCATGATAAATTCCTAAGGAAAGATAGCATTGCTCTACACTGAGTTAAAGTCTTCTCCTTTAGGTTAAAACCCTTTCTTCGGAAATTATGGCATTGCTCGGATCTGCGTATCCCAGTTAAAGTAATTCTCCTTCTCCCCTCTTTAGAGATGAAAAATCCTCTCTAAGGTCGAGATCCTTCAGCTTCACGTCTTGGGCTTTGAACAAGACACAAATATACTTTTCAGCTTCATATCTTAGGCTTTGAACAAGATACAAATCACCTTTCGCTTCACGTCTTGGGCTTTGAACAAGACACCAAAACACCCATTTCCTCCCATAGAATAGGAGGAACTACGAACGCTCTGATTTCCCTGTTTCGGTAAACGGGAATACGTAGGCATAAGATCGAAAGAAAAGATCTTAGCAAGCACAATCAACAAAAAACCAAAATCCCATATCTCCATCAATCAAAAGCAGTAATTCAAAAGCATCAGTCCTAACATCCTAATCCTTGTTCCCCGCCAGAAACCTTCTGCCAAGGTAAAAAGAAAGAAAACAGTATTGGCGAAAATACAAATAACCAGTACAAAGGCCCCCCCACATTGATAGCATTCGTAACCTAACAGACCGTTGTTTAAACTCAGTATGCAAGCAGGGTTAATTGGAGACATCTATTTCCCTTCCTTATTCAGCTCATAATACGATAAAAAATGAATCGACCTGTAGTCAAAGCTCAAACCGCAAAGAGCGACCAGCGCTTAAGAACCGCGTCCAAAATCGCTCGCTACACTTCCAAGACCTCCTCTCCCGTTGAACTTTGTTGAGAGTAACCTGAAGCTTTTCAGTCTCAGTCATGAAGTACATGACAGACTCCCTCGGTGGAAGAACTCCATGACGAGGATAAGGCATCTTTAGCTTGAGAGCTCTAGTTTGTACCCAGTGGAGATAAGGCTCCACCGAAACACAGTCCGGTTTTCCTAGAGACTCCCGTCCTTTCTTATGAACATGTTTCCAAGCGTGCACTATTTCCGTCTTTAGTGCTCTGTCACTTTCTCCTTCCTTGAATAAAATACCTTCCAGATGAACACTCTGTGGGACGTGCCTCATCGGGTATCCAAATTGACGACGAACAAGAATTGGATGGTAATTGATTCCTCCCTTAGTTCCTATAAGGGGTACGTTGGGGAAGTTTCCACAACGGTCAATGATCCTGATTCCGTCATAAATCCTATTACACCAATCAATGTCAGAGTTGGTGAGGGACATGATTTTCTGCGACCAGCGTAAGGAACTCTTGTGATCCCAAAAAGCAGCAGACTTAGGCAAATGAGAGATAAACCATTTATAAAGCAGAGGTACACAGCATGTGATCTCCCCTCCGTTGTACAAATTTCCCAAGTGTACAGAATGATATGCATCTGCGAGCAAAGTCGGCACAGGGTTTCCAATGAGAAAAACCTTAAAGGAGTTGATATCGACGAAGTTATTAATGTTGGGAAACAAAAATAACCCGTAGGTGAGTAAAACAAAGATGCTTTCAAAAGCAGTCACGTTCCCAATACTGGCGAAGTACAGGGCTTTCTTTGTCAAGAACTGGGCTGGAAAACCTTGTATGCCACCCTTAGTGGTCATGTGAGTCCTGACCTCAGACTCGTCCAAATGAATTGCTCTTGCAATGGTCTGATTCTTTGGAATTTCTTCCAGTCCAAAAAATGGAGCTCGATCAATGATGTGTAGATCAATTAGATGAGAATATTCCTCCAGCGTTGGTGCTAGCTGGTAATCCGGGAATGTAAAACAATGATAGACTGGATCGTAGAACTGAATGAGCGCATCCATGATTCCCTCAATCACATGGACTCTTAGCAGAGATAGCAAACCTCCGTACTTGGCTCTGAAAGCCTCTTGGTTTGTGATCATCCTCGCCAAACCTCTTAAATCCTATAGTTTTGGAATCTTGAAGGTGTACTTATGAGTTCTCCTTCTACCGAAATCCATTAGCGTAATCCTTTTGTCTGATATTTGCAATCACAGTCTTAGTTTAATTTGAAAAACAGAGAGACTAGAAGAGAAATTTGTTTTAATGTTTTTTTTAAATGAATGCATGAATGCAGCACACAAAAACATAGAAAAAACATGGGGTCAAAGGGTCGTTGTCATGAAGTCAAGGCTCTACCCATCCTCAAAGGTTTATACTAGGGTGATTTTTGTACCTGTACTCAAAATCATCAGCTCCTCCCAGGATAACAAACAGCAAGCGGATCGCCAGCGAGCTGTATGAAATCTTAGAGTAAATGCTATTCACCGAGAATAGATCATCAGCCTCAAATGAGGGTAGTATCGCGTGACATTTATTTCCGATAGTTTCCGCACTACAAAAGGGTTGGCTCCTCAGTTTCTCAGACGTTACAATCGGCCCATTGCCTATGAGAGGAAATGGGTTGCATTGGGAAGCCTCCACTGAGGTTGATGGTCAACCTCGTTGCCATCACTTATCTTAAGTGTATACTCAATCTTTCCACATGCGGCATCAAACGCATTCCCATTAGCAGAAAAATAAACACATATATCAATTAGGAAAAGCAATATATATATTTGTCCTAATGTCCTAGACCTTTTAAAAGCTAAGAATCTTAAGTTCCTGACAGAAAATGGTTCCCCGGCGGAGACGCCATTCTGTGGTTCCTTCCCCACTTAAAGGGTTTTTTTTACCTAAGATCCTAGTGAAGTCAACAAAGAGTCCTATCCCTGAAAGAAAGAAAGAACGGCCCCGCGGGGCGCCACTTTTAAAGTTTCCACCTAATAGATGGGAAGAGAACAAGATCTCTCTACAAAGGTGAGACAAATCCTAATGACACGTCCCCAGTGAAGTCGCCATTTTTCTGTAGCGAGCAATTTTGGATGTGGTTGCGAAGCACTACCGCTCTTTGGTATCTACAGCTCGATTCATTTTTTATCCTATTGAAGCTGATGAAGGAAGGGAAATAGATGTCTCAAATTAACCCTGCTTGCAAACTGAGGTTAAACAGTCAAAACTATTGGTTTACAGATGCTACAAAGATTCGGGGTCTCTATTGGGTTTATTTTGTTAAAAGTAGTGTTCGGTCGATGGGTGGGAGGTTAAGATGTTAGGACGGATGAATGAAAGTATGGGATTTTGGGTTTTTGTTTAGTGTGCTCGCTAAGATTTTTATTTCAATCTTATGCCTACGTATTCTCGTTTACCGAAACAGGGAAATCAGAGCGATCGTAGTTCCTCCTATTCTATGGGAGGAAGTAGTGTTTTGGTGTCTTGTTCAAAGCCCAAGACGTGAAGCTAAAGAGTCTATTTGTATCTTGTTCAAAGACCAAGATATGAAGCTAAAAGGGTTTGACTTTAGAGAGAATTTGTCATCTCTAAAGAAGGGTTTGTATGTCACAACTGTTTATAAAGGAGAATTACTTTAACCGGGATGTGCGAATCCAGCAATGCCATAATTTCCTTTATAGGGGGCTTCCAACCTGAAGGAGAAGACTTTAACTCAGTGTAGAGCAATACCATATTTCCTTAGGAATTTCTCATTGCTAAAAGAGGGACAGTGGCATGGATGTAGATGATCCAGAGGCTTGTCGCTTACAGCGATTAGATGAAGGGGAAGGAGTTGTTGATGTTTGCGTACTGTGAACGAGGCACAAATTTGATGCTAAAAGGTCGATTGGATCAACCACTGGTTTTCTTATACAAAGCCTAAGAGGAGGCTAATATGTGTCTTGTACAAAGCCCGAGAGAGAGGCTAAAAGGTTTTGACTCGACGATGAAGTCTTTTGGTATCTCGTATAAAGCTCGAGATGGAGGCTATTTAACTCAACAAGAGAGTTTTCTTTTGTATCTCGTACGAAGCCCGAGATGGAGGCTAAAAATGGTGATTGACTCAACGAGGGAGTCTCTTAGTATCTCGTATAAAGCCCGAGATGGAGGCTAAAAGGTTTTGACTCAACAAGAGAGTCTTTTGTATCTCGTATGAAGCCCGAGATGGAGGCTAAAATTGTTAGCTCCGCTGGGGAGAATCATTGTATAAAGCCCAAGAGGAGGCTATGGCGCTGTTTCAGTTGAGTGACAGGTCCAGCATGCTGATTTAAAGAGAAAATCAGTTCTTATATGAGTAATGTTGGCACTCAGGGATTTTGATTCGAGGATCAGGGATATTTCCTGTTCTTTAAGGAAGTGGGAAATCCGAAGGGTATTGAGACTGTCCGAGTCTACGGGTTTTCTTCCTATTTTTGAAGGGAGCTTGAGAATGTCTTGGAGACTCAAGGAAATTAGACTGTCCAAGTCTAAAGTTTCATCTTTTGTACTATGCTTTGAGAAACAGTAGTAGACTCTTGGAAAGACTGTTCTATTAAGATGACTGATTTCTGTTCCTACACCTCTAGGAGGTCGTCGGGACAATTTGTACGAAGCCCAAGAGGAGGCTGGAAACTTTTAAGAAGCCGAGTGGTCCTTGTATGAAGCCCAAGAGGAGGCTATCATTCCCGGAGGAAGAATCATTATACGAAGCCTAAGAGGAGGTTGTGAATACTTCTAAGAAGCCGACGGATCCTTGTACGACGCCCAAGAGGAGGAGGGGATGCTTTTAGGAAGCCTGTGGGTCCTTGAACAATGCCCAAGAGGAGGCCGATGCTTTTAAGAAGCCGCTGGGTCCCCAAACCCCGAGAAATTCAAGACAGACCATTCACGAGGAATAGATCAAGCCAAGAAAGTTCGAGAATTTGGAAGAAACTCAAGAGATGCAATTCACGGAGAAGAGATCATCTCTGGGGAATAGAGTTTCTTGACAACTTCTACGAGTGACAGTCTATGAAAGGGTTCACCGAGAATGCTGCCTTTCATATCTCCATATTGTTTAACCCCAAGAGGAGGGAAGACTGTGTCTGGTAATCCTATAGGGATCTAGTTTTGACTATTTAAGAGTGATCAACGGGCTTAATGCTAAACGTAGTTTCCGGGGAAACTCTAAATATCTATACTATTATTACACAGTTGATATGAGTTTATGAAAGAAGAATTACAACGAAACAGGCCCACAATACAGTTATATGTATATGAAAGCGGTAAATGAAAGCATATAAACACTTACTCGGTTGTAGAGCTTCCATGTTGTTTGGTTAGTTGTTCAACAAAGAAAGATTAAAAACAACAATATATTTCAAAACCAAAGGAGAAAGTGCTTGGAAAAAGAAAGATTTGGGGCTTACAGCTCAAGGAGAGGCCCAAGGTTTTATCAGTGATCGCACTGTTTGAATTTGTACAGAGGGACTTATACAAGTGACTGAGGCCCAAAAATTATTTTCTATACAAAGGGATGGGTCTTACACTCTCTCAAGAGGCCCAAAAAGTCTTAAAGAAAAGAAATGGGTCTTACTACTCGAGGGTAGGCCCAAGATTTGTTTTTCAACGGATGATGATCGCGTCGAACTTTTTTGAAATACAACGGGACTTATACCATAAGTGAGGCCCAAAATAGGTTGTATTTACAAAGGGTTGGGTCTTACACTCTATTAGAGGCCCAAAAGAAAAAGAGTGGGGCTTATAACATGAGGGTAGGCCCAGATGATTTTTTGTTTAAAATGGCGATCGCGCCGAGATTTTTGAAAACGCAGTGGATCTTATACAATGCATTGAGGCCCAAAATGGTTTGGTTTTCAAAGGGGGTTGGGTCTTACACTCTAATAGAGGCCCAAAAGTTTTGAATGGGTCTTATATCTCGAGGAGAGGCCCAAAGTTTTTTTTAAAGGCGACGATCGCGCCATTCACTTGTACAGAGGGACTTATACAATAAGTGAGGCCCAAAATTGTTTGTACAAGGGGGTTTGGGTCTTACACTCTCTCAAGAGGCCCAAAAGTTTTGAAAATGATTTATGAGGGTTGAATTAATCCAAAACCCTAATTTGTTTTCAAAATGTATTTTAATTGAATAAAAATTCAATTAAAATGATCAAAATTGTTTAACATATGGAAAACAAATTGTGATCTTGGATTAATGCTTCAAAAATTAAGTATTGACCTACAAAATAATTAGAAGGCATTAAAAGTTGCAAAATCAAGGTGGAAAAAATATTCAAAATGTCAAAAACAATTAAAATATTAATTCTTTGCAAAAATATCAATTATATGAAATAAATAATATTTTTTGGGATTTTTTGGGAAAATAAAATATTTTAACATTTTTGTGAATTATTAAAAAAAGAATTAACTCAAAATCATTAAAACTCAGAGAGAAATTAATTTTTGAATCAATTAAATAAAATCACAAAATCCAAATATTTGAATTTGTGAAAATGGCGCCAAGAACATGGACCAAGAACACACGCGTTTTTCAGTTTTGCCCAGATTTCCATTTTCTATCCAATCTCACTGAATACTTGATCATATCATGCAATCCACATACCAATCAACTCGTTTCAACCTCACGATCATGTCTATGGCAATTAATTTCATTTAAATTAAGCATAAAACAAGAAATCACGAAAAATCCTCAAGAACCCTAAATTCCATGCATGTATATGAGGTGTGTGTGTAATTGGTTTGAGTGGAATTGCTCTCTAATGAAAACCCCGATAGTGACTTGCTAAGAAAGGCATTTTTGAGAGTGAGAAGTGGATTTTTAGAAAGGCAAGTGTTGTAGGCCTTTGGTGTACTTAAACTGATCACAATTGAGCCCTATTTATAGTAGAGCAAGTTTGTTTTGCAAGGAATAGTGAATGGCAACTGCTGAGTAGGTTTGGCCAATGTTGGAAAATGAAAATCCAAGTCTCCTCTAGCCATTGACTAGAGGTTAGGGCACAGGCTGATGGTGCCCTTGGTCTTGGATAAGTCTTGACTGAATTCAGTTGAGAATGGCTCAGTCCATGCCACCTTGATGCTTCCATTGAATGCTCCAATCCAAAATTGGAGTCTTGTCCCTATTTTGGGCAATTCTAGGTTCAACATGTTATTTCTTGTTCCAAGGACTTTGGAGGCTTGGCTCAGTGATTGTCCCTTTTAGATTCAATCCTCCGATGTGTCCAAGGTGATGACAAGGCTTGGAATTGGCTGATTTTGGTAAATCGAGCAAAAGTGCAAAAATCTGCCTTGCCTTGGCAGATTTCAGCAAGGCAACTTGCCAATGTCATATCTCATGGCTCAAGTTGAATTTGGTGATGTTCTTGGCCATTTTGGAAAGCTCTTATATGATACAACAACTGTTTGACCATATTTGGTTTTGATACTTTTTGGATCCAAGTGAAAAATGCCCCTACATTTGGAATAAAGCAAGGCAAAATCTGACTTAGTGAAATTTTCACCAAGTGTTGGAACAAAGTGACTTTTCTTGATTTTGATCACTCCATAACTCAAAATCCATGAAGAATTTGGACATAGGTCAATATGAAGCTTTTGTAGAGGGCAATGAGATCTACAAATCAAGCTTTGGATGGAAAAAAAGGGCTTTGGGGTTTAGGAGTTATGATCCTCCAAAGTTGGTACCTTTGTCACTTTTTTCCATAACTTAGAAAATTTTCTAAGTTTTTATGGTAACCCCTTTTACAAGTTATCCCATTTTCTTTGATTTTTCTTGATGAATGATGATTCAAATCATACATAAACATCATTTTAGGGTTAAAAATCCATTTTTGTGAAAAATCTCAAAAAGTCAAAGTTGACTTTTGTGCACAGTTGATTTTTTATCCGATGAATTCCAAACTGTGCAATTCTTCAGGAAATCATGTCCTTGACCTAAATCAAACTTGATGGACATGTTTTATGGGTGGTATAGAGGATATTGAATCATGTCTTAGGGCTTGGGAGCATGTCCTGGTCAAAAGTCAAAGTTACAGTTGACTTTTCCCGCGAAACCCTAACTGTGGTTCAGATGAAATTGAAACTTGTTGCTCAAGCTTCTTGGATAAATCCATTGTCCCAAATGGATCAATGTGACATATTAGAGATCCTCAAATCCTCTCTGGAGGTCTTGGTTCATAATTGGTCCCAAAAGTCAACTTAGGGGTGAATTAGGTCAAGAAACCCCTAATTCCTGATTTTTGATGAATGCATCCCCTGAGGCAAAATTGACTGGATGATTGGGTTTATGAGGTTCCATGGAGCATATTAGGTTATGTTTTGAAGCATTGGCTCATGCCCAGAGGAAAACTTCCACCTGGAGGCCCTGGTCGACCAAAACCCTAATTTGGTGACACTGGCGATCTTGAGGCTTGATCCACCTAGAAGGGAGCATCCTTGTGCTTAATCCTTGAAGTGGGAGTCCTTTTGATCCATTGTGTATGTTGGAGGGTGTAGACAAGTTAAAAATCATGTCATTCCTTGAATGATCCTTTGTCTAAAAGCTCTGAGAGGGCTTGAAACCCTAAGTTCTGATTACAGTGGATGCTCAACAATTCCTTGAGGAGATTGATGAGGCATAAAGGTACATCCATATTGTGATGATGATTTACACAATGATGGGAATCTTAATGGTCAAAATTTGGGGTATGACAATAACCACCATCAAAATTTTGGGTATTCCGATATTTAATCCTCTTGTACCTCGAATGCCCGAATACCTTCGCCCTTCACACCTTCGGGTCCAAGAAGATTAAATAGGGGCATCTGTCATACCACAAATTTTGACCACCAAGATTTCCCATCATTCTGCAAATTATCATCACAATATGGATGTACTTGTCATGCCTCACTAATCTCCTCAAAGATGGTTGAGCATTCACTACAATCAAGGATTAGGGTTTTAGGCCCTCTCAGAGCACTTAGACAAAGGATCAATCAAGAAATAATAGGATCTTCAACTTGCCTAACCTCTCCAACATCCTCAAAGGATCAAGAGGACTCCCACATCAAGAATCAAGCACAAGGTTGCAACATTCCAAGTGGATTAAGCCTCAAGATCGCCAGTGTCACCAAATTAGGGTTTTGGTCAACTAAGGCCTCCAGATGAAAATTTTCATCTGGGCATGAGCCAATGCTTCAAAGCATAACCCAAGATACTCCAAGGGACCTCATGGGCCTAATCATCAAGTCAATTCGACCTCAGGGGATGCATTTATAGAAAATTAGGAATTAGGGTTTCTTTACCTAATCCACCCCTAAGTTGACTTTTGGGACAAAACATGAGCCAAAACCTCAAGACATGATTTAAGGGTCTTTAATATACTACATTGATCCATTTGCAACATTGGATTGATCCAAGAAGCTTGATCTACAAGTTTCAATTTCATCAGGACCACAATTAGGGTTTTGCGGGAAAAGCTAACTGTGCCTTTGACTTTTGACCAAGACATGCTCCCAAACCTTGGGAAATAAGTCAATACACCCTATAACACCTATGGAATCCATCCATTAAGTTTGATTTAGGTCAAGAACTTGATTTCATAGAGGATCGCACAGTTTAGATTTCATCTGATGAAAAAGTCAACTGTACAAAAAGTCAAAGTTTAACTTTTTGATTTTTTGGTCAAACAAGGTTCCTTAACCCTAAAACAATGTTAATGTGTGATTGGAATCATCATTCATCAAGAAAAATCAAAGAAAGTGGGATAAATTGTAAAAGGGGGTAACCATAAAAACTTAGAATTTTTCTAAGTTATGGAACAAAGTGGCTAGGGTACCAACTTCCAAGGATCATAACTTGAGATCCAAGCAACCATTTTGGATGATCCAAAGATGGATTTGTAGATCTCATGGCATACTTTAAAAGTGTCAACCACAACTCATTCCAATTCCTCATGGATTTTTAGTTATGGAGTAATCAAAATAGCTGAAAACACAAAAGTGACAGTTTTCCAACACTTAGTGAAATTTTCACTAAGTCAGAATCTGCCTTATTTTTTCCCAAAAGTAGAGGCATTTTTCATTGTAATTCAGGTTAACTCAAAACCAAAGTTGGACATCATATTGAAATAGGATATGTCATATTTCCAAAATGTCTAAGAACTCCATCAAATTACACCTGAGCTAAGAGATATGACAGATGCGACATGCCTTGCTGCAAACTGTCTTGGCAAGGCAGATTTGTGCATAAGGGCTCGATTTGATCAATTTGTGTAAATGACAAACAAGTTTATCCATTTGCACACCTCAGGGGGAGACCAAAGAGGAACAAACACTGATCCATAAGCCTCCCAAGTCTTTGGAACTACAAGTAGGTATGCCAAACCTAAAAGGCTAAAGATGCTTCAAGACTCCAATTTTGTTTTGGAATATTTAATGGATGCTTAGAGGTGGCATGTATCAGAGCAAAGATGAACACTTCAGTCAAGCCTTATCCTTGAATCAAAGAACCATAGGCCTGTACTTTAATCTCAAATCAATGGCTAGAGGAGACTTAAGATTCCATTTGATCACAATTGGTCACAGACTTGTACCAGTTGCCATTCCCTATTCCTTGCAAAAAAACTTTCTCTACTATAAATAGAGCTCATTTGTGATCAGTTTGAGTACAGCAAAGAACACAAACTGATGCTTTCCTCAAAATCACCTCTTTCACTCCAAATTTGCCTTCTAACTCAAGCCACCATCGGGTTTTGAGTTTGAGAGCAATTCTAACCAAACCAATGGTTCACACACCTCATATATAACATATACAAGTGATCCAAACTCTCACATAACATCAAGAACATAAGAATCACAAAATCAACATCCATTTGCTCAAGGTTTCAACAAATTTGCAGTTGAGATGCCATAATCTGTTCCAGTTCATTTCAAATCAATCCAAGCTTTCAAACACACTCCATATGGTATAGGGAAGCTGTTCAGATCATCACAACTCATTCGTAACACCTCTAACTCAAAAATCAAATTGCTCTTGCTGCCACGACCTTCAAGTAAGCCTAAACTTGGTCATCTCATAATTTATGCATATTTCCTCACACAAAACTTTTGCCAAATGTTCATAATCATGCATAGAATGTTTCCCCTCTATTGATTACTTTGTATGAATCGTGTATCAAATTTCTCAGCCTTCATGCACAAGTTAGGGTTCTTGAGGTTTTGTTTTGATTTATCATTCCATGCTTAAAATAAATGAAATTAAAGACCATAGGCATGACTGTGAGTTAAAAACGAGCATATTGATATGTGGATTGTGTGATTTCATCAAGTATTCAGTGAGATTGATGAGAAAACGCAAATCTAGGCAAAACAGAGCACGCGGGCAAGACCAAGATGTTCTTGGCGCCCTTTTTCAAATATTTGAATATTTGAATTTTTTTGATTTTATTTAATTGATTCAAAACTTAATTTTCTTTGAATTTTAATGGTTTTGAGTTGATTCTTTTTTTAATAATTCACAAAAATGTTAAAATATTTTATTTTACAAAAATTTCCCAAAAATATTATTTATTTCACATATTTGATATTTTTGAAAAGAATTAATTTTTATTTGTTTTTTAACATTTAAAATATTTTTTCCTTCTTGATTTTCCAATCATTTTGTGGATAAAAACATGATTTTTGAAACATTGATCCAAGATCACCACTCATTTTTCACATGTTTTCAATAATTTTTATTAATTTTTAAACAAAATTAATTGCATTTTAAACAAAATTAGGGTTTTGATTGATTCCACCCTCATCAATCTTTTTCGTACACTCATGGGCCTCTAATAGAGTGTAAGACCCATTCCTTTGTAAATAAGAGACCTTGTTGGGCCTCAGTCTTTGTATAAGACCCATTGTGTTTTCAAAAAACCTCGGCGTGATTGCCGTTTTCAAACAAACCAACTGGGCCTCCCCTCGTGTTTTAAGTCCCATCTTTCTTTTTCAAAATAAATCTTTGGGCCTCTAATAGAGTGTAAGACCCAATCCCTTTTTGAAATCAAAATAATTTGGGCCTCAGACATTGTATAAGTCCCAACACATTTTCAAAAACATCGGCGCGATCGCCAGTTCATAAATCAAATCACTTGGGCCTCTCCTTGAGCTATAAGTCCCATTCCTTTTCTTAAAAATACACTGTGGGTCTCTATTAGAGTGTAAGACCCAACCCCTTTGTACATAAATAAATTTGGGCCTTAGTTATTGTATAAGTCCCAATACAGTTTTCAAAACGACGGTGCAATCACTGTCTATCAATTTGGCCAACCCTCGTGTTATAAGTCCCATTTCTTTTCTTTAAATAATCTTTGGGCCTCTCCTTGAGTTGTAAGACCCATACCTTTGTACAGAAAACCTTTTGGGCCTCAGCCTTTGTATAAGTCCCAGTACAATCTTATCAAAACAACTTCCCTTTTGATTTAGGTTCAAATATACAGTTGTTATCAAAACTTTCTTTAATTTCTTTGAACAACTAACAATACAGCATGGAAGCTTGCTCAACTGTAAGTTTTTATCCGCTTTCATTTACATACTTTAATATATATTACTGTATTGTGGGAAGCTGCGCATGGTTAGTCTTCTTTCATTCTTTTAAAAACATGTCATATATATATATATATATATATATATATATATATATATATATATATATATATATATATATATATATATATATATATATATTACTGTATTGTGGGAAGCTGCGCACGGTTAGTCTTCTTTCATATCCTTTTACATACTTGTCATATATCAACTGTATATAGACTAGTATAGTTATTTAGAGTTTTCCCTGGCAACTAGGTCTAGAACTAAGTAAAGCCCCTGTTGGTCACTCTTAAATACAGTTAGAACTAGATCCCCAGAGGATTACCAGATACAGTCTTGCCTTCTCTTAGGCTTAAACAATATGGAACAAAGAGAAAGGCAGTATTTCTCGTGAACCTTTTCTCAGGGTGTCACCCTTAGAAATTGTCAAAGAAATTCGACTCCCCATAGTTGATCTATTCTCGGTGAATAGCATCTCTTGAGTTTCTTCAAATCTCAGAACTGCTCACTAGATGATCTATTCTCAGTGAATAGCATCTCTTGGCCTTTCTTCGATTTGGGACCAACGGGCTTCCTAAAAGCGTCCCGCCTCCTCTTGGGCGTTGTACAAGGACCCTTCGGCTTCTTAGAAGTTCTCATGTCTTCTCTTAGACTTAGTACAAGGACCCTAAAGACCTCTTAAAGGTATAGGACAGAACGTAGTCATCCTTCGTTAGAGTTGTCTTTCCAAAAAGGAGTCAAAACCTTCAGACCAATTTTAGGGTTGATATTCATCCCTTAAAAGAGTCGGCCTCCTCTTGGGCGTCATACAAAAGATAAAACTCTTCCATACTAATAGACTTTGACAGTCTAAGTACCCTTGAGTCTCAAAGACATTCTCAATTTCCCTACAAAACATAGGAGAAACCCCAGATTCTGGATTAATCTCCAGCAAGAGTTAAAACTTGTGGGTTCTAAAACCCCGCCTCTCTCCTAAAATCCCCAAGCTAGGGTCAGGTTATCCTCAGTATAACACTATCTCAAATCAAAACCTCAAGGTTTCTGATCTATCAATTCTTCTTTAATCCTCAGCAAGAGTTGATTCCCCACTTAGACCTGCCTCGGGATCTCAATAACCCCAACAAAAGTTAGCCTCCTCTTAGGCTTTGTATAATGATCTTTCCTCAACATAATCCGCCTCCTCTTGGGCTTTGTACAAATGATTCTCCCCTGCGGAGCTAATCTTTTCAGACTCTCTTATTGAGTCAACCACCTTTTCAGACTCTCTTATTGAGTCAATTAATTTACAGACTCTCTTGTTGAGTCAATCACCGTCTCAGACTCTCTTGTTGAGTCGATCACTTTTCGGTACTCTCTTGTTGAGTCAACCCTTTTAGCCTCAATCCTGGGCTTTGTACAGGATAGATAAAAGCACTCTCTTGTTGAGTCAAACCCTTTTTGCCTCAATCTTGGGCTTTGTACGAGATATAAATCTTCATAAGTTTGGGACAAACATCTTCCCCAGCGAAGTCAATTCCTCCGATCCTTCATTAGACTTTGAGGAATAAATTCATAAGCAGAGTCAAACTCTTTTCCGCCTCCATCTTGGGCTTTGTACGAGATAGATAATACTCTCTAGCAGAGTCAAATCCTTTCAGCCTCTATCTTGGGCTTTGTACGAGATACCTAAAATATCCTCACCAGAATCAGTTAAATTTCCCATTTCAGCCTCAATCTTGGGCTTTGTACAAGACACGTACAAACCTCCCCGGCGGAGTCAAAATCCCTTTTAGCCTCAGTCTTGGGTTTTGTACAAGACAGAAAGAACATTTTCCCCAGAAAAGTAAAGCTTTTAGCCTCCTCTTAGGCTTTGTATAATGATATCCCCAAAGAGTCAGTCTCTTTTTTGCCTCAATCTTGGGCTTTGTACAAGACACCGACATATACACTCTCTTGTTGAGTCGACCTTATTTAGCCTCCTCTTAGGCTTTGTATAAGGACTTCCCTAGCGGAGTCAATTAACTTTTTAGCTTCAACCTTGGGCTTCGATCAAGGCACACAAAAATCAATAATCCCTCGTTAGAGATGACAAATTCTCTCTCAAATAAACCTTTTAGCTTCCATCTTGAGCTTTGAACAAGATACAAATACTCAACCTTTTAGCTTCAATCTTGGGCTTTGAACAAGACACCAAAACATCTCTTTCCTCCCTTAGAATATAAGGAACTACGATTGCTCTGATTTCCCTGTTTCATTTAAACGGGAATACGTAGGCATAAAATTGCGAAATCTTAGCGAGCATACCAATCAAAAACTCTAGGTCCAGTACCTTCATACTAATCAAAAACTCTAGGTCCAATACCTTCATAACAAATCAAAACTTAGGTCCAGTACCTTACCACAAACATCGGGAAGAACCCGAACATCAACAAAAACTCACTCTCCCTGTCATACTTCCCCAAGAAACTTTCCCAACCCAATACCAGATAAACACCATCAATTACAAAGAGAAACCTAAAGCTAATATCCTGTGGATAACCACATATAAGATGGGTAATTGACAACTACTCATTGTATACCTGACCCCGAACCCCCCAATCTCTTTTAGCGTTTGTTCAACATTCGCGTGCAAGGTTAGTTTTAGATACCTTCCCTTTCCCTTCCAGCTTCATGGGATAAATAAGAAATTAGAAAGTATCACCCTTTCTCCTCTAGGAGGAAAACCTAAACTTCAGCGATAAGGTGGTCGCGTCACCGACAAAAATCGCTCGCTACAGACCCGAGATTCCAAAATCCTTCCATGTATCAAAATCCTGGTAAAGGAGCTAAAAGGGTGAAAGAATCAAATAATAACGAAAAGGAAGACAAAAGCGAAGAGGTCGTGGAGAAAGAAACACCTTATGTGCCTCTGCCACCATACAAGCCTCCTATACCTTATCCTTAAAGACTTGTTAAGTCTAAAAATGAAGGACAATTAAGAAATTCGTAGAGCTTCTGAAACAACTTAATATCACTATACCATTCACAGAAGCCATAATGCAAATGCCTTCATATGCCAAATTCCTTAAAGAGGCCTTATCCAACAAGAAAAAGCTAGAGGATAATGAAACTGTTATGCTCACTGCTGAGTGTAGCTCCATCAAGCAAAACAACATGCCTCCTAAGCTGAAAGACCCAGGTAGTTTCTCCATACCCTATGTAATCAAAAAGTTTGTCATAGACAACGCTTTATGCGACTTAGGAGCCAATGTTAGTTTAATGCCCTTATCCACGTGTAAGAAACTTGATTTAGGAAAGTTAAGACCAACGAAAATGTCTCTACAACTAGCCAACCTTTCTGTTAAATTTCCTATAGGTATGCTAGAGAATGTGCCTGTTCGTATAGGACAATTCTATATTCCAACCGATTTTGTGGTAATGGATATAAAAGAGGATTCCAACATTCCTATTATTTTAGGAAGACCCTTTTTAGCTACAGTCGGAGCCATCATTGATGTCAAGAAAGGAAAGCTAACTTTTGAAGTTGGTGAACAAAATGTCAAATTTATTTTATCCCAATTCTTGAAGGCTCTAACTATAGATGATTCATGTTATTTCCTCGACGTTATCGACGATTACGTGAAGGAAATGGAGATGGAACCATCTAAATATACTGAAGTACTAAAGATTCTAGCACCTCCTATATTTGAAGACGATAATTGGCGCAAGCCATACGTAGATGACAGTCTGAGGGAATGTCTAGCACAAACACCCGATCCAATGCCATGCCCAAAAAAGCCTTCTATAGAACTTAAGACATTACCCAAAAATCTAAGGTATGAATTCCTAGACACTGAGCTTGAACGACCAGTAATAGTAAATGTTGACTTAAGACATATAGAAATCAAAAAACTGCTACATGTTCTAAGAAAGTACCCAAAAGCACTAGGGTATAATATTTCGGACCTAAAAGGAATAAGTACCTCTATATGTATGCATCGCATTATGCTAGAGGAGGACTGTAAAACCTCTAGAGAGCATCAGAGAAGAATAAATCCTATCTTGAGCGATGTAGTAAAAAAGGAGGTATAAAAGCTACTAGAAGTCGGAATTATATACCTGATATCTGATAGTAACTGGGTCAGTCATGTGCATGTCGTACCGAAGAAGGGAGGTGTTACAATTGTTAGTAACGAAAAGGGTTAATCCATAGCAAAACGAACTCAAACTGGATGAAGAATGTGCATAGACTATAGAAAACAGAATAAGGCCACTCGCAAGGATAATTTTCCTTTACCCTTTATCGATCAAATGCTTGAGCGACTGGCTAAACATTCTTATTTCTGTTATTTAGATGGATACTCATGATTATTCCAAATTCCTATTCATCCCGACAACAAAGAAAAGACTACTTTTACCTGTCCTTATGGTACATTTGCCTATCGACGAATGTCGTTTGGACTGTGTAACGCACCCGCAACCTTTCAGAGATGTATGATGTCAATCTTTGCTGACTTTATAGACAACATAATGGAAGTATTGTCATACCCCAAATTTTGACCACCAATATTTACCATCATTGTGTAAATCATCATCACAATATGGATGAACCATCATGCCTCACTAATCTCCTCAAAGATTGGTGAGCATTCACCACAATCAAGAATTAGGGTATTGAGCCCTCTCAGAGCACTTAGACAAAGGATCAATCAAGAATTGACATGATATTCAACTTGTCTAAACTCTTCAACACCTATAAGGGATCAAGAGGACTCCCACATCAAGAACCAAGCACAAAATTGCTACATTCCAAGTGGATTAAGCCTCAAGATCGTCAGTGTCACCAAATTAAGGTTTTGGTCGACCAAGGCCTCCAGGTGGAAATTTTCCTCTGGGTATGAGCCAATGCTTAAAAACATAACTCAAGATACTCCAAGGGACCTCATGGACCCAATCATCAAGTCACTCTAGCCTCAGGGGATGCATTCACCAAAAGTCAGGAATTAGGGTTTCTTGACCTAATTCACCCCTAAGTTGACTTTTGGGACAAAACATGAGCCAAGACCTCAAGACATGGTTTGAGGGGCTCTAATACACTACATTGATCCATTTGCAACAATGGATTGGTCCAAGAAGCTTGATCCACAAGTTTCAATTTCATCAGGGCCACAATTAGGGTTTCGAGAAAAAAGTCAACTGTACCTTTGACTTTTGACCAAGACATGCTCCCAAACCTTGGGACATGATTCAATACACCCTATAACACCTATGGAACATATCCATTAGGTTTGATTTAGGTCAAGGACATGATTTCACAAAGGACCGCACAGTTTGGATTTCATTCGATAAAAAGGCAATTGTACAAAAATCCAAAGTTTGACTTTTTGGATTTTTGGTCAAACAAGGTTCCTTAACCCTAAAACAATGTTAATATGTGATTTGAATCATCATTCATCAATAAAAATCAAAGAAAATGAGTTAACTTGTAAAAGGGGTAACCATAAAAAACTTAGAATTTTTCTAAGTTATGGAACAAAGTGGCTAGGGTACCAACTTCCAAGGACCATAACTTGAGATCCAAGCAACTATTTTGGGTGATCCAAAGCTGGATTTGTAGGTCTTGCTACACTCTACAAAAGCTTCAACTACATCAAACTCCAATTCCTCATGGATTTTAAGTTATGGAGTGATCAAAATGGCTGAAAACACAAAAGTGACATTTTTCCAACACTTAATGAAAATTTCACTAAGTCAGAATCTGCTATATTTTTTCCAAAATGTAGAGCCATTTTTCATTGCAATTCAAGTTGGATCAAAACCAAAGTTGGAAATTATGTTGAAATAGGATATATCAGCTTTCCAAAATGTCCAAAAACTCCAAGAAACTCCACCTGAGCTAGCAGTTATGACAGCTGCAACATGCCTTGCTGCAAACTGTCTTGGCCAGACAGATTTGTGCATAAGGGCTCGATTTGATCAAATTGGGCGACAACAAGCATGTTTATCCATTTGCACACCTCAAGGGGGGACAAACAAGGGACAAGCACTGATCTATCAGCCTCCAAAGTCCCAAAACCTACAATAGCCATGCCAAACCTAAAAGAGCTAAAAAGGTGCCTAAACTCCAATTTTGTTCCAATGCATTTAATGGATACACCAAGGTGGCATGGAATGATGCATTCCTAACTGAATGAGTCAAGGATAAGCTCTGAATCAAAGAACCATAGGCCAGTGCTCTAACCTCAAGTCAATGGCTAGAGGAGACTTGAGATTCCATTTCATCCACATTGGCCAAAGACCTGCTGCAGTTGCCATTCCCTATTGATGCCAAAACAAACTTGACACACTATAAATAGACCTCATTTCAGATCAGTTTAAGTACACCAAAGGCCTATAACACTTGCCTTTCTCAAAATCACACTCTCACTTCCAAAAATTCCTTCTAATGCAAGCTACTATCGGGTTTTGAATTAGAATGTGTTTCCAACCAAACCAATCACACACACACACCTCATAAACATCATATGTGAGCTGATCAAACACTAAACCAGCAAATGGAACACCAAATTCATGAAATCATCATCCATTTTCTCAAGGTTTCAACAAAGTTGCAGTTAAGGTGCCATAATCTGTTCCAGTTCATTTCAAATCAATCCAAACTTTCAAACACACTCCATATGGTGTAGGAAAGCTGTTCAGATGATCACAACTCATCTGTAACACCTCTAACTCAAAAATCAAATTGCTCTTGCTGGCACGACCTTCAAGTAAGCCTAAACTTGGTCATCTCATAATTTATGCATATTTCCTCGCACAAAACTTTTGCCAAATGTTCATAATCATGCATAGAATATTTTCCCTCTATTGATTACTTTGTATGAATCGTGTATCAGATTTCTCTGCCTTCATGCACAAGTTAGGGTTCTTGAGGTTTTGTTTTGATTTCTCATTCCACGCTTAAAATAAATGAAATTAAAGACCATATACATGATCGTGAATTGAAAACGATCAGATTGATATGTGGATTGTATGATTCCATTAAGTATTCAGTGAGATTGATGAGAAAACGAGTTGAAAATGAGCAGATTGATATGTGGATTGTATGTTTCCATCAAGTATTCAGGGCGCGCGGGCAAGAACAAGATGTTCTTGGCGCCCTTTTTCAAATATTTGAATTTTTGAATTTTTGTGATTTTATTTAATTGATTCAAGAATTAATTTCTCTTTGAATTTTAATGATTTTGAGTTGATTCTTTTTTTAATAATTCACAAAAATGTTAAAATATTTTATTTTACAAAATTCCCCAAAAATATTATTTATTTCACATATTTGATATTTTTGAAAAGAATTAATTTTTATTTGTTTTTCAACATTTAGAAAATTTTCTTTCTCTTGATTTTCCAAACTTAAATGGTTTTCAATCATTTTGTGGACAAAAACATGATTTTTGAAACATTGATCTAAGATCACCACTCATTTTTCAGATGTTTTCAATAATTTTTATTAATTTTTTAACAAAGATAATTCCATTTTTTAACAAAATTAGGGTTTTGATTGATTCCACTCTCATCAATCTTTTTCAAACACTCATGGGCCTCTAATAGAGTGTAAGATCCAACCCTTGTTGTACATAAACCATTTTTTGGGCCTCAGATATTGTATAAGCCCCGACCCGATGAAAAATCTCGGTGCGATCGCCATTTTCAAACAGAAATCAACTGGGCCTCTCCCTAAGTTGTAAGCCCCATCTCTTGTACAACTTTGGGCCTCTTGATAGAGTGTAAGTCCCACCTCTTTATAAATAAAATAATTTGGAACTCAATGTATTGTATAAGTCCTGATGCAGTTTCAGAAACTTCGACGATATTGTCGTTTTCAAACTATTTTCAACTGGGCCTACCCTTGTGCTATAAGTCCCATTTCTTTTCTTTAAATAATCTTTGGGCCTCTCCTTGAGTTGTAAGACCCGTACCTTTGTACAGAAAACCTTTTGGGCCTCAGTCATTGCATAAGTCCCAGTACAATCTTATCAAAACAACTTCCCTTTTGATTTAGGTTCAAATATACAGTTGTTGTCAAAACTTTCTTTAATTTCTTTGAACAACTAATAATACAGCATGGAAGCATGCTCACCTGTATGTTTTATTCACTTTCATTTACTTGCATTAATATATATACCTGTATTGTGGGAAGCTGCACACTGTGAGTCTTCTTTCATTCTTTTAAATACATGTCAAATATATATAACTGTATTGTGGGAAGCTGCGCACTGTAAGTCTTCTTTCATGTTCTTTTAAATACTTGTCATATATCCACTATATATATACTAGTATAGTTATTTAGAGTTTTCCCCAGCAACTAGGTCTAGAACTAGGTAAAGCCATGTTAGTCACTCTTTAATACGGTCTAAACTAGATCCCCATAGGATTTCCAGATACAGTCTTACCTCCTCTTGGGCTTAAACAATATGGAACAAAGAGAAAGGGAGTATTCTCGATGAACCTTTTCTCAGACTGTCACATTAGAAATTGTCAAAGAAATTCTATTCCCCAGAGTTGATTTATTATTGGTGAATAGCATCTCTTGAGTTTCTTCAAACCTTAGAACTTTCACTTAATGATCTATTCTCGGTGAATAGCATTTCTTGAACTTTTCTTGGTTTGAGTCCCACAGACTTCCTAAAACCATCCCCGCCTGCTCTTGGGCTTTGTACAAGGACCCTCCAGCTTCTTAGAAGTTCTCATGCCTTCTCTTGGGCTTAATCCAAGGACCCTGACGAGCTCTTAATGGTATAAGACAGAACTTAGTCATCCTTTGCTAGAGCAGTCTTCTAGAGTCAAAACCCTCAGACCAATTTTAGGGTTGATACTCATCCCTTAAAAGAGTCGGCCTCCTCTTGGGCATCATACAAAAGATAAAACTCTTCCACACCAAAATACTTGGACAGTCTAAATCCCCTCTTGAGTCTCAAAGACATTCTCAAGTTCCCTACAATCATAGGGGGAAACCCCGGTCATTCTGGATAAATCTCCAACAGAGCTAAAAACCCAGTCTCTCTCCTAAAATCCCCCAGCCAGGGTCAGTTTATCATCAGTATAACACTATCCCAAATCAGAACCTTAAGGTTTCTGATCTATCAACTCTTCTGTAACCCTAAGCAAGAGTTGATTGCCCATTTAGACCTGCCTCAGGATCTCAAGAATCCCCAACAGAAGTTAGCCTCCTCTTAGGCTTTGTATAAATGATCTTTCCTCAGCATAATCATCCTCCTCTTGGGCTTTGTACAAATGATTTTTCCCAGCGGAGCTAACATTTTCAGACTCTCTTGTTGAGTCAATCACATTTTCATACTCTCTTGTTGAGTCAATCACCATCTCAGACTCCCTTGTTGAGTCAATCACCTTTTAGTACTCTCTTGTTGAGTCAACCCTTTAGCCTCAATCTCGGGCTTTGTACGAAACAGATAAAAAAACACTCGCTTGTTGAGTCAATAGCCTCCTCTTAGGCTTTGTATAATGATTTCCCCTAGCAGGAGTTAACCTCCTCTCGAGCTGTGTATGATGATTTCTCCAGCTTGTTCAGCCACAATCCTGGGCTTTGTATAGGACAGATAAAAAACACTCTCTTGTTGAGTCAAACCCTTTGTAGCCTCTATCTTGGGCTTTGTACAAGATATAAAATTTCAAAACCTTCTCTTAAGCTTGGGGAAAAACATCTTCCCCAGCGGAGTTATTTCCTCTGAGCCTTCCTTTAGACTTCGAGAAATAATTCCTAAGCAGAGTCAACCTTTTTCTGCCTCCATCTTGGGCTTTGCACAACATAAATGATGCTCTCCAGCAGAGTCAAATCCTTTAGCCTCTATCTTGGGCTTTATACAAGACGCATACAAGCCTCCCAGGCGGAGTCAAAAATTCATTTTAGCCTCAATCTTGGGCTTTGTACAAGACAGAAAGAACATTTTCCCCGGAAAAGTCAAGCTTTTAGCCTCCTCTTAGGCTTGGTATAATGATATCCCCCAAAGAGTCAATCTTTTTTTTTGCCTCAATCTTGGGCTTTGTACAAGACACCAATATATACACTCTCTTGTTGGGTCGATCCTATTTAGCCTCCTCTTAGGCTTTATATAAGGAAATCCCTAGCCGAGTCAATTAACCTTTTAGCTTCAACCTTGGGCTTTGATCAAGGCACACAAAAATCAACAATTCCATCAGAGGAAGTCCGATCCCACTTTAGAGATGACAAATTCTCTCTCAAAAAACTTGTAGCTTCAATCTTGGGCTTCGAACAAGACACCAAAACATCTTTTCCTCCCTTAGAATAGGAGGAACTACGATTGCTCTGATTTCCCTGTTTCATTTAAACGGGAATACGTAGGCATAAGATTGCAAAATCTTAATGAGCATACTAAACAAAAACCCTAGGTCTAGTACCTTCATATCAATCAAGACTTTAGGTTTCATACCTTAGTCATCATCCCCATTTTCCACAAAAAACAAAAACTCACTCACTCACTCAAATTTCCCGAGAAACTTTCCCAACCCATTACCAGATAAACACCATAAAGTACAAAGCGAGACCTAAATCAAACGACCTGTGGATAACCACATATAGGATGGGTAATTGACAACTCCCCATTTTATAACCTGACCCCGACTCCCCGAATCTCTATTTAAGCGTTTGTTCAGTTAAACATTCGCGTGCAAGGTTAGTTTTAGATACCTTCCCTTTCCCTTTCAGCTCCATGGGATAAATAAGAAATCAGAAAGTAGCACCCTCATACCATTGTGGTGAGGAAAACCCAACGATAAGGTGGTCATGTCACTGACAAAAATTGCTCGCTACAGAAAAATGGCGACTCTGCTGGGGAGCCATTGTCTGTTTAGGACTAGGACTATTATAGCTCTTAAGAGGTCTAGGATGTTAGTTTTAGGATAAATATATATCGCTTTTTCTAATTGATATCCGTGTTTATTTTTCTACTAATGGGACTGCGGGTGATGGCGCATCTAGAAAGTTTGAGTGCCTCCTAAGATAAGTGATGGCATGAGACGGGTAATCTTACAGGGAGTGACTCCCAAATAAGAGGTCCCGGAAGACCATCAAATCATTGGAGATACCCTTTACGGATTCAATGCCTATACGGCTTCGGTTGTTGAAAGCAGATTGTTCGATTGTGGTATCTGAGAAGCTGAGGATTTTAGTAGAATGAGACCATTTTATTAATTTGTAGTGCGGAAGCTATCGGAAATAGTTGTCACGCGATACTACCCTCATTTGAGATTACTCTATGATACTGCAGCTAGCTCGGGTGAACCAGCCTGTTGTTGTTATCCCAAGAGGGGTCAATGATTTTGAGGACAGGTACAAAAAATCACAAGTATAACCTTTGGGGATGGGTAGAGCCATGACTTCATGACACTGAACCTTTGACCTCATGTTTTTTCTATGTTTTTGTGTGCTGCATTCATGCATTCATTTCATCTAAAAAACGTTAAATAAAGAAAAAAATTCTCTTCTAGTCTCTCTTTTTCAAATTAAACTAAGACAATGATTGCAAATGTCAGAGAAAAAGATTGCGTTATGGATTTCGGTAGAAGGAAGACTCACAAGTACACCTTCAAGGTTCCAAAATTAGAGGATTTAAAAGGGTTAGCAAGGATGATCACCAACCCTGATGCTTTTAGAGCTAAGTACGGAGGACTGCTGTCTCTGTTAACGGTCCATGTAATTGAAGGAATCTTGTCTACACTCATTCAGTTTTACGATCTGGTCTATCACTATTTCACATTCCCAGATTATCAACTAGCACCAACACTGGAGGAGTACTCTCACCTGACTGATTTACCCATTACTGACCAAGCTCCCTTTTCTAGGCTGGAAGAAATTCCAAAGGATCAAACCATTGCAAGAGCAATTTATTTGGACGAGTCAGAAGTCAGGACTCACATGACTACTAAGGGTGGAATCCAAGGTTTTCCAGCCAAGTTTTTGATAAAGAAAGCTCTGTACTTTGCAAGTATAGGGAACGCGACTGTTTTCGAGAGCGTCTTAGTTTTACTCACCTACGGGTTATTTCTATTTCCCAACATTGATAACTTCATGGATATCTATGCCATTAAGGTTTTTCTGATTGGAAACCCTGTACCGACCTTGCTTGCGGACGCTTATCATTCCGTACACCTAAGGAATTTGTACAGCGGAGGAATGATCACATGCTGTGTACCCCTGCTATACAAATGGTTCACTTCCCATTTACCTAAGTCTGTCAATTTTTGGGATCATAAGAGTACTCTGCAATGGCCACAGAGAATCATGGCTCTTACCAACTCTGACATCGATTGGTACAACCGAATCTATGACGGGATCAGAATCATTGACCATTGTGGAAACTTTCCTAATGTACCCCTCATAGGAACTAAAGGAGGAATCAATTATCATCCAGTTTTAGTTCATCGTCAATTTGGATACCCGATGAGACATGTCCTGCGTAATGTTCATCTGGAAGGTCTTTTCTTCAAGGAAGGAGAAAATGACAGGGTACTAAAGACAGAAATAGTGCACGCTTGGAAACATGTTCACAGGAAAGGAAGAGAGTCTCTAGGAAAACCGGAATGTGTCTCTGTGGAACCTTATCTCCACTGGATACAAACTAGAGCTCTCAAACTGAGGATGCCTTACCCTCATCAAGAAGTTCTTCCGTTAAAGGAATCTGCCCTTTACTTTATGTCCGATACGGAAAAACATCAGATTACTCTCAGCAAAGTTCAACAGGAGAAGAAGTCTTGGAAGAACAAGTACCGTATTCTCAATGTGGAGTGTAACAAAATACAGCAACCGTTAAAAGAAAAATATGATCTGATCGAGATTTTAGAGCAACGTGCAGTAGAAAATCAGGAAGACCAAAGGAATTTGCTCGCTCCTTTCACTTGGCAAAGGAATGACAACCCGACAACGGCTTAAGAGCCTCGGTCAAAGAAAAGGAAAGTACCAGAACCAACACCTGAGCCCTCCACAGAGAGGACTCAGGATCCATTAGCTTAGACATTTCCTTTTACAGCACTTTGTAAATTACTGTATTTCCATTTCCGTAATCTTTGAATTCAATAAAACGGGGTTTCCCCACTGTATGATGTTTGCAATCCAATTTTCAAAGTATCTTTTGACTAAACAAAAAAATTAATATAATTATTGCATATTATTCATCATTCTCACATAACCCATTCCTCTTACCTACGAATCTCACGTTTGTGTCTAGATTCTAGAGTCAAATTGTCTCATTCGTACAATACTCGGGCCAATCAACAGAAAAAGATGGATAATCTCGAGGAAGAGAACAGAGAGTTGAGAGAAGAACTCGACGCTCTGAAAGAAGATCTGAGGAAACTTCACAATGACGTTCAAACTCTAGCAGCAGCTCAGATACAAAGGACTGTGATCTCAGAGATCACATCTACACGCATAGTGGAAAAGTATGATCCTCGGTATAACATGCCTAAAGATCGTCCCTGGGGCATGCCACTTAACTATATCCCTGAAGGATATATTCCGTCGATCACAGAAGATCCAGAAACTGCAGCAGGAGCCGCTGGGCCTGAAGGTTACAAACTTCGGGAAAGCAAAGATACCAGGGGCATGACAACAACTCCTGAAGGTTACAAACTTTGGGAGGCACCAAGAGTCACTGCCGTAATGACTATACCACCACCCGTGGTACATAGTGTCCTAGAAGGGCAGATTCCACAGATACCTTCTGGTGGAAATGAAAGTATGGACGACAGAATGAAGGAGTTCCATGAACAGTTCCTAGAGATGCAGAAGGAGCTGCAAGCCATTCGCGGTCAGGATCTATTCAGAAAGGATGCCGTAGACCTTTGTTTGGTCCCCAATGTGAAAATTCTGCACAAATTCAAAGTGACCGAATTTGAAAAATACAAGGGCAACTCTTGCCCTCAAAGTCACTTGGTAATGTATGCTCGGAGGATGTCAACTCAGATAGAGAACCAACAGCTACTGATCCACTATTTCCAAGATAGTTTAACCGGTGTTGCACTCAAGTGGTACATGGGTTTAAACCGCACCAAGATCGTCACTTTCAGAGATCTTGGTGCTGCCTTTGTTCAACAATATAAGTATAACCTGGACATGGCACCAGACAGAGATCAACTTAGAGCCATGTCGCAGAAGGACAAGGAAACCTTTAAGGAATATGCTCAAAGATGGCTTGAAATTGCCGCCCAGATTGGTCCACCTCTTGAGGAAAAAGAGATGACAAAAATCTTCTTGAAAACCTTGAGCTCATTTTACTACGACCGAATGGTCGCCAGTGCGCCCAGCGACTTCACTGAAATGGTCGGCATGGGAGTTCGTCTTGAAGAAGTAGTTCGAGAAGGTCGTTTAATTAAAGATGCAAGACCATCAAGCAGTACCAAAATATATGGTAGTGCTCTCCCTAAGAAAAAAGAGCAAGATATTGGCAATATCTCTCTCGGAAAGCAAAGGTGATGGTACCAACCAGTAGCAGCTGTAACTCCTGTTATTAACCCTGCGCCTGTTCCTGCGTATCAACCTCAGGTTGCTCAGAGCCAACCGAATCAACAACAATATCAGTAAAGGACACAACAGCCTCTTCAGCAGGCTCGTCCTCAGTACAGCAACAACCGTACAACGCGACCACCGGGGTTCGACCCTATACCAATGTTGTACGCAGAACTGTTTCCATTACTACTGGTCAAGGGGCACGTCCAGACCAAGTCTCCTCTTCCAATACTGGAAATCTGCCTTTTTGGTTCAAAACGGACCAGACTTGTCCTTACCATCAAAGAGGACCAGGGCACACCCTAGAAAATTGTCTCAACTTCAAGTCCGATGTGGAAAACCTTGTCAAGAGCGGGGTCTTATACTTTAAGGATACAAATCCAAATGTTCAGACGAACCCGTTGCCTCAACATGAGAAAGCTGCGGTAAATTTAATAGAGGAAGAGTCTAAGCACAGCTCTCAAATTCACGATGTACTCTTATTGGGAACCAACCTGGTCAAAATGCATTGCAGGCAGAGCGGATACGGTCATGTACCGTCTCATAACTATCACCAGTGTGATATCTGCTCGTAAGACAATCAAGGATGTTCTGTGGTGAAATCCGCTCTATAGGAACAGATGGATCTCGGATGGATCCAGGATCACCGAATTCGTGAGGTTAACATGACTTATACAAATTCCAACATCATTCAGAACCACAACATCCTAGCAATGAATGTCAACTTGATGGCAACGCACTCAAGGCAAATCCAACATCATAATCTGCCACGACACAATTACGATTTCTGTCCTATCTGCTCAAAAAATGATCAGGGATGCTCTTTTATACAAGAGGCCCTCCAGCATCAGATGGATCTTGGATGGATTCAGGATTACCACGATAGAAGTCATTATCAAGTTAACATGATTTAAATCTTTGATACCAGCTTGATGAATACTAGCTTGGTGGAGTAGCATGCTACATAAGTCCATCTCGGTTTTCTGACTTCGCATAATTATCAGAAATGTACAGTATGTCGTGAGAGCGACCAAGGATGTGCTCTCGTTCAAAGAACTTTGCAACACTTGTTAAACCACTGGTCGCTTCCGATCTATTTAGACGAAGACACACAACAAGTCAGCATGACTAACGGGAACCCTACTAGGCATCAAAGTCAGGATGTTCGATCAATGGAAACCGACCTAGTAAGGTTACAATGCATTTAAAGCGGACGTGGCCGGGTGCCACCACACAACTACGAGCATTGTAGAGTCTGCTCGAAGAATAATCAAGGATGCTACCTTGTGCGAGCAGCCTTTAAAAGTGAGTTGGACCATAAGGAGATTCAACCATGGTCAAGCTCTGGTTCAACGTCGGAATATAGTCATAATCAAGGCAAATATGTTATCTTAATCCCTAAGCAAGAAGTGGCCAAAGATATATGCGCCATAATCCCTTTACTCCATGAATCAAGAGTCCCTCTTGATAGTGGAAAGGTTCTCAATCTCGAGCCAATTGAGGCCGACTATGATGGTCAGAAAAATCAGAAGGCTCCTGTAGTTATCTATCTGTCGGGACCAGTACCATACAAGTCTGATAAGGCTATCCCTTATAAGTACGGTGCAACAACAATTGAGAATGGAAAGGAAACTCCATTACCCTTCGTCATGAATATTGCAGACATCAGTCGAGTAACACGAATCGGTCGAATCTTCAACCGAGGAGTTGGAGAACCTACCAAAGAAAAGGAACCTCAAACAAAAGTTCCTGATCAGCCAGTCGGTCAGTCCAGTGATCCCGACCTTTTGAAGAACAATGATGATATGTTGAAGCTCATCCAAAGGAGTGAGTACAACATCGTCGATCAGCTCTTACAAACTCCTTCAAAAATCTCTGTGTTATCTCTTTTACTCAGCTCCGAAGCTCACAGGGAAGCTCTACAGAAAGTCTTAGAGCAGGCCTTTATGGAACAAGATGTAACAATCAGGCAATTTGACAGCATCATCTCCAACATCACTTCCTGCAACAACTTGGGGTTTAGTGATGAGGAATTGCCAGAAGAAGGCAAAAGTCACAACATGGCGCTTAACATTACAGTCAACTGCCAGGACGATGCTTTAGCCAGTGTACTAGTGGATATCGAATCAGCTTTAAATGTCATGCCAAAGTCCACATTAATGCGACTATCATTTAATGGATCTCCGATGAGAGGCAGTGAGGTCATTGTCAAAGCGTTTGACGGATCCCGAAAAACGGTTATTGGTGAAGTCGACCTTCCCATAATTATCGGCCCTCACACTTTCCAAGTCACTTTCCAGGTCATGGACATTCGGGAAGCATACAGCTATTTGTTAGAAAGACCTTGGATACACGAGGTTGGGGCAGTCACTTCGACACTTCACCAAAAGCTGAAGTTTGTCAAGAACGACCAACTAGTCACAGTCTGTGGAGAACAAGCCTCGATCGTTAGTAACCTATCATCGTCCACTTGTGTAGAACCAGAGGAGGTTGTAGGAACCCAGATCCAAGCACTTTCGGTGAGTAGTGACAACCAATCAGAAAGAGGAACTTTGATTTCCTCGTACAAAGATGCTCTCGAAGTGATCAAAAGTAACAATGCAAAAGGATGGGGACAGCTTGTCATTCCTACTAATAACAAAACAAGGAAGGGTCTTGGTTTTTCCTCAACCTGTACCCAGACTGCTACTAACAGTGAAGTTCTTCATCCCATTCAGGACTTCTTCCACAGTGGAGGTTTCCTTCACCCATTGTCTCAAGAAGTACATACCATCAATGAGGGAGACTCCTCCGATACAGATGAAGAGTGGAAGTCTTATCTTAACGAGGAGGGTTATATGTCTCAAGGAGAAGTGCCTACGCCATTTTGCTATCTTGTACAGAGTCTGAGATTTAAACCAAGGTCAGATGTCATGATGATATACGGAGATTATGATCCGGAAGGATGTCGTGCTCCACCAAACTCATTAAAGGAGGACACTCTAATAAAAGACAACTTTGACCACAACTATTATGGCCTAATGGATGGCCTGCCTATGTGGCAGCCGTACCCAGGAGACTCGGGGAAAGAGAGTTAGCCGAACGATGAATATCAGTTGAGCATCATTGAAAAGAATACTTGCGTCCCCACCATACCATGGGATCAGCACTCAGGGCGTTCAGAAAATATCAAGCGCGACGATGAATTTGGAAACCTTGCAGGACTACAGTTCATCAGCTATGCTTTTCCTGAGGTCAATGTCATCGAAAGGGATGACTCCTCCAATTCCAAAGAAGTGTGGGACACCTTAGGATAACCGAGTGGCAAATTCGACTTCTTGGTCAAGTACACCACTCCTGAAAGCTCTCGTATCAGGCTCGAAGACATCCATCCAACTGGATGGGGAGATTTTCCTGAGAGCACAAACACCATGCAAGATGCAACTGAAGAATCCTCCTGCGAAAACTCTTCCTGGGAGACAGATTCCAACGATCCGGATCCACCAGAAATCATTGTCATTTCTGAAGACAAGTCAAGAAAGAAGGTACCAGACTTTGTGACTCACCGAGGAGTTCGCCGCCAATGGGTTGCTGTCAACGTTCCGAAAGTGGTTCATTAGTCTAAGTAATTGTCATCTTTATCTTAACCTTTCACCCCGCCCAGGTGAAGAGGATGTTTTGATAGGGCTCACTTTCTGTAAATGTCTCTCTTCGCTTTTCCCGAAGCGATAGAGTTTTGTTTTATAGGGCTGTAGTTTCAAGAATTGACAAGATCATAAATAAATAAGCGTCATTCTGTAATTTCCGCATTTATTGTTGTTTTCTCTTTTCGCTTTTTCAGAAAATGGTAATCCTAAAGAGCAACTCAAACAATAAACAAGCAGTTTTTCAAAGAAAATACACTGCACACACTCTTGAATTCTCTCTATCTCTTCTAAAAACAATCATCACGTCATACAGATTGCTTGTTTTAAACCCCATTAAAACATACGATCCAATGCCTTCTCCCAACTTTGAATTCCCGGTATTTGAGGCTGAAGAAGAAAATGACGAAGAAATTCCAGAAGAGATCTCCCAATTACTCAGACAAGAGGAAAGGTCCATTGGACCTCACAAAGAGCCGTTGGAAACGGTCAACTTGGGTTCAGAAGAAGAGAGAAAGGAGATCAAGATCGGGGGACTGCTCAGTCCAACTGTCAAAGAAGGTTTGATAAACCTTCTCAAAGAGTTTCCCGATGTATTCTCTTGGTCCTATCAGGATATGCCAGGGTTGGATGCCAGCATCGTGGAACATCATCTACCGTTAAGATCAGAATGTCCGCCAGTAAAACAAAGGTTGAGACGGACTCATCCAGACATGGCCATCAAAATCAAAGAGGAAGTATAGAAACAGATTGACGCGGGTTTCCTCGCCACATTAGAATATCCTCAATGGCTAGCCAACATAGTACCAGTTCCGAAAAAGGACAGAAAGGTCAGAATGTGTGTAGACTATAGGGATTTGAACAAAGCCAGTCCAAAGGATGACTTTCCCTTACCAAACATTGACATGCTGGTAGATAGTACAACCAAGTTCAAAGTATTCTCCTTCATGGATGGATTCTCGGGCTATAATCAGATAAAAATGGCGTCGAAATACATGGAGAAAACTTTGTTCATCACCCCATGGGGCACTTTTTGTTACAAGGTAATGTCGTTCGGTTTGAAGAACGCCGGGGCAACCTATCAAAGGGCCATGACTACTCTATTTCACGACATGATACACAAAGAAATAGAATTGTATGTCGATGATATGATTACCAAATCTAAGACAGAAGAGGAGCATGTGACCCACCTGTCAAAACTATTCGAGCGGTTGAGAAAGTACAAACTCCACTTGAATCTCAATAAGTGCACGTTCGGTGTCCGTTCATGGAAACTTTTAGGGTTCATCGTCAGCCAGAAAGGAATTGAGGTTGATCCTGACAAGGTCAAGGCCATTCAAGAAATGCCTTCTCCAAGGACTGAAAAACAAGTCAGGGGATTCCTGGGATGTTAGAATTGCATTTCCAGATTTATATTCCTCATGACCGCGACATGTGCGCCGATCTTCAAATTACACAAAAAGAATCAGGACTGCGTTTGGATAGAAGGCTGCCAAACTGCCTTTGACAGTATCAAGAAATACCTGTTGAACCCACCGATTCTATCGCCTCCAGTAGAAGGAAGACCGCTGATCATCTATTTAACAGTCTTGGAAGACTCAATGGGCTGTGTACTTGTCCAACAAGACGAAACGAAAAGGAAAGAATCTGACATCTACTATTTGAGCAAGAAATTCACCGACTGCGAGACTCGGTACACTATTCTTGAGAAAACTTGATGTGCTCTAACTTGGGCAGCCAAACGCCTTCGCCAGTACATGATTTGTAACACTACTTGGTTAATCTCAAAAATGGATCCAATCAAGTACGTTTTTGAAAGTCCTGCTCTCACGGGAAGGATTGTCCGTTGGCAGATGTTGCTATCAGAATACGACATCGAGTACCATGCTTAGAAAGCCGTTAAAGGAAGTGTTTTAGCCAATCACTTGGCACATCAACCGATTTACGATAAGGAATCAGTCGGATTTGACTTCCCATACGAAGATGTCAGGTATTTGAAATTGAAAGATTGCGATGAACCTCTACCCAGTGAAGGGCAAGAATCAGGTTCCCAATGGGGACTAATCTTTGATGGAGCTGTCAATCATTACGGAAACGGAATTGGGGCAATCATCATAACACCTCAGGGTACCCACATTCCTTTCACTTCCAGATTAAAGTTCAAGTATACAAACAACGAGGCCGAATACAAAGCTTGTATCATGGGTCTCGAAGAAGGAATTGACTTGAGAATCAAGAACTTGGATGTATATGGCGACTCAGCCCTGGTTATCAATCAGATCAAAGGAGATTGGAACATATACCAATCAGGATTGATTCCTTACAAAGACTACGAGAGAAGGTTGTTATCATTCTTCAACAGAATCGAGTTTCATCACATCCCTCATGAGGAGAATCACATGGCTGATGCATTAGTCACTCTCTCCTCCATGATTAGTGTAGGTCGATGGAACGACGTACCTAAGATCGACATAATGCGCCTGGAATGGCCCGCTTACATCTTCACGATTGAAGCAGTCATAGACGACAAACCTTGGTATCACGATATCAAATGCTTCCTTCAGAAACAAGAATACCCACTTGGGGCATCCAGAAAAGACAGAAAGACCCTCAGAAGACTGGCTGGCAGCTTCTTCCTGAGCGGTGATACTATCTATAAGAGAAACTTTGACATGGTCTTGCTCCGATGCGTATACAGACCAGAAGCAAACATACTGATAAAAGAGATTCACGAAGAATCATTTGGCACTCATGCCAACAGACACACAATGGCGAGAAAATTTCTGAGAGCAGGGTATTATTGGTTGATCATGGAATCTGACTACTACAAGTATATGAGAAGGTGTCACAAGTGTCAGATATACTCCGACAAAATCCATGTACTGCCAACGCATCTCAAAGTTCTCTCTTCCTCATGGCATTTTTCCATATGGTTAATGGACATGATTGGCATGATTGAACCCAAGGCTTCGAACGGACATCAGTTCATCCTGGTAGCCATTGACTATTTCACCGAGTGGGTCAAAGCAGCATCGTACGCCAATGTAACCCGACAAGTGGTGGTCCGACTTATCAAAAATAATATCATCTGCCGTTATGGTGTTCCTAGCCAGATCATTACGAATAATGGATCCAACTTGAACAATAAAATGATGATAGAGTTGTGCACTGAGTTCAAGATCGAACACCATAACTCATCTCCCTACCGACCTTAGATGAACGGAGCGGTAGAAGCGGATAACAAAAACATCAAGAAGATTGTTCAAAAGATGGTCGTAACCTACAAAGACTGGCACGAGATGCTACACTTTGCTCTTCACGGTTATCGCACATCTGTCTGCACTTTAACAGGGGCAACCCCTTTCTCTCTAGTATATGGTATGGAAGCAGTACATCCCATAGAAGTAGAGATCCCATCAATCCGGGTATTGATGGAAGCTAAGCTAACAGAAGCTGAATGGTCACAAAGTCGGCACGACAAACTGAATCTGATAGAAGAAAAATGAATAACGGCTCTGTGCCACGGTCGGTTGTATCAGCAAAGGATGAAGAAGGTGTTTGACAAAAAGGTCCGACCTCACATCTTCAGGAAAGGAGACCTCGTGCTCAAGAAGATACAATCATTCCTCACTGATTCCCGGGGCAAGTGGACTCTGAATTATGAAGGCCCCTATGTGGTCAAGAAAGCCTTCTCAGGCGGCGCCTTGAGACTTGCAACCATGGATGGAGAAGAATTTTCCTACCCCACGAATGTTGACGTAGTCAAGAAATACTTCGCCTAAATAAAAAGAAAGAAAAAACGTCTCGGTGGATTGAAAGCCCGAAAGGGCGGTCCAGGCAAAAATTAGAGACATAATAAAAAATCATCCCGATGGATTGGAAGTCTCAAAGTACAATCCAGGCAGAAGTTAGGGATTCATGGCAAGTAACTACGTCCAACAAAGGAGCAAGTCCTCCAGCAGCAGTAATGCCATCCATCAGGAAAACTCCAGTCAAGGTCATCTTCGACGGAAGCTCAGGATGCCCATAATTCAAAGTTGGTAGAAGGATAATAGTCGTTATGTTTCAATGTAGCCCTGTTCCCTTAAATTATCATTTTCTAAACTTTGTAAATACTCTATGGAATTACGCGTTTGGCTGATTTCCATCCTACCAATAAAATTTGAGCCCTAGTGCTTTTGTTTGCAATTCTTATTTGTTTTAGTTTTAAGGAACAACATTTTAACATGATCAACGATTCTTGAAATAAAACAAAAATGAATTTACTTGTCAAACATTTTTCTGCTTTTAAAATAAAAATGGCAATTTCTTTTGACTGTGGAACATCGAAAGAACATCGATCGCTTCTCCGAAAGTAATTGAGCTTCAAAGTGCATAATCAAAGTACTCCTTCTAAACCAGTACACAAGAATGAAGGATCAGCTGTGTCAGATGCGAATATTTCATCCGACATCCCCGACAAAGTTCTTACCTCCTAAGTCCAACCAACGGTTGTTCCCCACAGGGACTATCTCTCCTAAGCGAGGCAGGATTGCTATTTTGGACCAGATGATACTTTCCATCCCCTGCAATGGCCGAGTATCCAATCGTGTTCATCTATTAGTTTGTATGTCGCGTCAGTTTTGTCAGCATAAACATACATACCTCATGCATTATTGATTTACATTCATATTCATATTGTATCACTATCACTCTAGTCGGTCTTATCCCCTAGTGATAAAAGTCCATTCAATCGAGTTGTCAGTCCTTTCCTCGTCACGAAGCAAATCATCTGAGCGATCTCTCCTCCAGTTTATTTCTGGATTGGAGATGGCCCTTGACCACTTTGATAACTTGAACCTTTGAAAAACAAGAAAAATTTCGATAAACGTCACTCTTCTCCATTGAAGATGATATCTTCGCTTTTCCGGATTAAGGAAAACTCAGAGAATGCCTCTTAATCAAAGATTTCGCAGTATAGCAGTTTTTCTCCAAAAGATTCGCTGACGAAGAGGTCATCAGCACCTCCAAATTGGATTACATCACATGGCATTTCTCCGAGAAGATCTCGAAGAAAAGTATGATGTAATTTCCCCAAGCGGAAAGCAATCTCTCAAGAGACTCATTTTCCCCAGTAAAGTCGACAAATGGCGTCTCCAAATAGAGAAGTTTGTGCACCTCTACAACTCAGACGAATGGGTTCCCCAGTAAGTCTGACGTCAAATGTTTTTCCCATCAAATGGCATCTCCCCAGGAAAATTAGGCGAGAAGTTTGAGGAAAACCGCTAAGAACAGTGTCCCTTGTCAAGAAAGTTTATTGACAAAAGAAACTGAGACCAGTTCCTTGGTAGGAAACTAGGATCGAAGGGAAGTTTATATCAGAAACTGAGACCAGTTCCTTGGTAGGAAACCAGGATCAGGGGGAAGTTTATATTAATAACTGAGACCAGTTCCTTGGAAGGAAACCAGGATCGAGGGGAAGTTTATTTCAAAAGAAAACTGAGACCAGTTCCTTGGCTGAAGACCAGGATCGAGGGGAAGTTTACCTTTTCTAAGCATCATTGCTTAGCGAAAGAAGATGGATGAGCAAACTGCCATACATAACCACCATCAAAATTTTGGGTATTCCGATATTTAATCCTCTTGCACCCCGAATGCCCGAATGCCCGAATACCTTCGTCATTCACACCTTCGGGTCCAAGAAGATTAAATAGGGGCATCTGTCATTCCCATCATTGTGTAAATCATCATCACAATATGGATGAACCATCATGCCTCACTAATCTCCTCAAAGATGGGTGAGCATTCACCACAACCAAGAATTAGGGTTTTAAGCCATCTCAGAGCACTTAGACAAAGAATCAATCAAGAATTGACATGATCTTCAACTTGTCTAACCTCTCTAACACCCATAAGGGATCAAGAGGACTCCCACATCAATAACCAAGCACAAAGTTGCTACATTCCAAGTGGATTAAGCCTCAAGATCGCCAATGTCACCAAATAAGGGTTTTGGTCGACCAAGGCCTCCAAGTGGAACTTTTCCTCTGGGTATGAGCCAATGATTCAAAACATAACTCAAGATACTCCAAGGGACCTCATGGACCCAATCATCAAGTCACTCTAGCCTCAAAGGATGCATTCACAAAAAATCAGGAATTAGGGTTTCTTGACCTAATTCACCCCTAAGTTGACTTTTGGGACAAAACATGAGCCAAGACCTCAAGACATGGTTTGAGGGGCTCCAATACACTACATTGATCCATTTGCAACAATGGATTGGTCCAAGAAGCTTGATCCACAAGTTTCAATTTCATTATGGCCACAATTAGGGTTTCGAGGAAAAAGTCAACTGTACCTTTGACTTTTGACCAAGACATGCTCCCAAACCTTGGGACATGATTCAATACACCCTATAACACCTATGTAACATATCCATTAGGTTTGATTTAGGTCAAGGACTTGATTTCACAAAGGATCGCATAGTTTGGATTTCATTAGATAAAAAGTCAACTATACAAAAATCCAAAGTTTGACTTTTTGGATTTTTGGTCAAACAAGGTTCCTTAACCCTAAAACAATGTTAATATGTGATTTGAATCATCATTCATCAAGAAAAATCAAAGAAAGTGAGTTAACTTGTAAAAGGGGTAACCATAAAAAACTTAGAATTTTTCTAAGTTAGGGAACAAAGTGGCTAGGGTACCAACTTCCAAGGACCATAACTTAAGATCCAAGCAACCATTTTGGGTGATCCAAAACTGGATTTGTAGGTCTTGCTACACTCTATAAAAGCTTAAATTACATCAAACTCCAATTCCTCATGGATTTTAAGTTATGGAGTGATCAAAATGGCTGAAAACACAAAAGTGACATTTTTCCAACACTTAGTGAAATTTTCACTAAGTCAGAATCTGCCTTATTTTTTCCAAAATATAGAGGCATTTTTCATTGTAATTCAAGTTGGATCAAAACCAAAGTTGGACATTGTGTTGAAATATGATATATCAGCTTTCTAAAATGTCCAAGAACTCCATGAAACTCCACCTGAACTAGGAGTTATGACAGCTGCAACATGCCTTGCTGCAAACTGTCTTGGCCAGACAGATTTGTGCATAAAGGCTCGATTTGATCAAATTGTGCAACAACCAGCATGGTTATCCATCTGCACACCTCGATGGGGGGAAAAACAAGGGACAAGCACTGATCTATCAGCCTCCAAAGTCCCAAAACCTATAATAGCCATGCCAAACCTAAAAGAGCTAAAAAGGTGCCAAGACTCCAATTTTGTTGCAATGCATTTAATAGATACACCAAGGTGGCATGGACTGATGCATTCCTAACTGAATGAGTCAAGTATAAGCTCTGAATCAAAGAACCATAGGCATGTGCTCTAATCTCAAGTCAATGGCTAGAGGAGAGTTGAGATTCCATTTGATCCACATTGGCCAAAGGCCTGCTGCAGTTGCCATTCCCTATTGATACCAAAACAAACTTAACACACTATAAATAGACCTCATTTCTGATCAGTTTGAGTACACCAAAGGCCTATAACACTTGCCTTTCTCAAAATCACACTCTCACTTCCAAAAATGCCTTCTAATGCAAGCTACTATCTGGTTTTGAATTAGAATGTGTTTCCAACCAAACCAATCACACACACACCTCATAAACATCATATGTGAGCTGATCAAACACTAAACCAACAATTGGAACACCATATTCATGAAATCATCATCCATTTGCTCAAGGTTTCAACAAAGTTTCAGTTGAGGTGCCATAATCTGTTCTAGTTCATTTCAAATCAATCCAAGCTTTCAAACACACTCCATATAGTGTAGGGAAGCTGTTCAGATCATCACAACTCATCTGTAACACCTCTAACTCAAAAATAAAATTGCTCTTGCTGCCATGACCTTCAAGTAAGCCTAAACTTGGTCATCTCATAATTTATGCATATTTCCTCGCACAAAACTTTTTCCAAATGTTCATAATCAAGCATAGAATGTTTCCCCTCTATTGATTACTTTGTATGAATCGTGTATCAAATTTCTCAGCCTTCATGCACAAGTTAGGGTTCTTGAAAATTTGTTTTGATTTCTCATTCCATGCTTAAAATAAATAAAATTAAATACCATAGACATAACCGTGAGTTGAAAATGAGCAGATTGATATATGGATTGTATGATTCCATCAAGTATTTAGTGAGATTGATGAGAAAACGCAATTCTGGGCAAAACAGGGCACGCTGTCATACCCCAAATTTTGACCACTAAGATTTCCCATCATTGTGAAAATCATCATCACAATATGGAGGAACCATCATACCTCAGTAGTCTCCCCAAAGATGGGTGAGCATCCACTACAATCAAATTTAGGGTTTCAATCCCTCTCTGAGTGTTTAGACAAAGGATCGATCAAGGAATGCATGATATTAAACTTGTCTAAACCTCTCAAACATACACAAAGGATCAAAAGGACTCCCACTTCAAGGATTAAGCACAAGGATGCTCCCTTTTAGGTGGATCAAGCCTCAAGATCGCCAGTGTCACCAAATTAGGGTTTTGGTCGACCAGGGCCTCCAGATGGAAATTTTCATCTGGGCATAAGCCAAAGATCCAAAACATAACCTAATATGCTCCATGGAACCTCATAAACTCAATCATCCAGTCCATTTTGCCTAAGGGGATGCACTCATCAAAAATCAGGAATTAGGGTTTCTTGACCTAATTCACCCCTAAGTTGACTTTTGAGACCAATTATGAACCAAGACCTCAAGAGATGATTTGAGGATCTCCAATATGCCATATTTATCCATTTGGAACAATGGATTGATCCAATAAGCTAGAGCAACAAGTTTCAATTTCATCTGAACCACAGTTAGAGTTTCGCGGGAAAAGTCAACTGTAACTTTGACTTTTGACCAGGACATGCTCCCAAGCCCTAAGGCATGATTCAATATCCTCTATACCACCCATAAAACATGTCTATCAAGTTTGATTTAGGTCAAGGACATGATTTCCTGAAGAATTGCACAGTTTGGAATTCATCGGATAAAAAGTCAACTGTGCACAAAAGTCAACTTTGACTTTTTGAGATTTTTCACAAAAATGGATTTTTAACCCTAAAATGATGTTTATGTATGATTTGAATCATCATTCATCAAGAAAAATCAAAGAAAATGGGATAACTTGTAAAAGGGGTAACCATAAAAACTTAGAAAATTTTCTAAGTTATGGAAAAAAGTGACAAAGGTACCAACTTTGGAGGATCATAACTCCTAAACCACAAAGCCTTTTTTTTCCATCCAAGACTTGATTTGTAGATCTCATTGCCCTCTACAAAAGCTTCATACTGACCTATGTCCAAATTCCTCATGGATTTTGAGTTATGGAGTGATCAAAATCAAGAAAAGTCACTTTGTTCCAACACTTAGTGAAAATTTCACTAAGTCAGATTTTGCCTTGCTTTTTTCCAAATGTAGGGGCATTTTTCACTTGGATCCAAAAAGTATCAAAACCAAATATGATCAAAAAGTTGTTGTATCATGTAAGGGCTTTCCAAAATGGCCAAGAACATCACCAAATTCAACTTGAGCCATGAGATATGACATTGGCAAGTTGCCTTGCTGAAATCTGCCAAGGCAAGGCAGATTTTTGCACTTTTGCTCGATTTGCCAAAATCAGCCAATTCCAAGCCTTGTCATCACCTTGGACACATCTGAGGATTGAATCTAAAGGGGACAATCACTGAGCCAAGCCTCCAAAGTCCTTGGAACAAGAAATAGCATGTTAAACCTAGAATTGCCCAAAATAGGGACAAGACTCCAATTTTGGATTGGAGCATTCAATGGAAGCATCAAGGTGGCATGGACTGAGCCATTCTCAACTGAATTCGGTTAAGACTTATCCAAGACCAAGGGGGCCAGCAGCCTGTGCCCTAACCTCAAGTCAATCGCTAGAGGAGACTTGGATTTTCATTTGCCAACATTAGCCAAACCTACTCAGCAGTTGCCATTCACTATTCCTTGCAAAAAAACTTGCTCTACTATAAATAGAGCTCAATTGTGATCAGTTTAAGTACACCAAAGGCCTACAACACTTGCCTTTCTCAAAATCCACTTCTCACTCTCAAAAATGCCTTTCTTAGCAAGTCACTATCGGGTTTTTCATTAGAGAGCAATTCCACTCAAACCAATCACACACACGCCTCATATACATCATATGTGAGCTGATCAAACACTTAAACAACATCTGGAACACTGATTTCTCAGAATCACCAGTCAATTGCTCAAGGTTTTAACCAAAGTGCATTTGAGATGCCATGAAGTGATCCAGCCAATTCCCATCAAGTCCAAGCATTCAAACACACTCCATAGGGTGTAGGGAAGCTGTTCAGATCATCACAATTCATCTATAACACCTCCTACTCAGAAATCAATTTGCTCTTGCTGTCACGACCTAGAGGTAAGCCTAAACTTGGTCATCTCTCAATCTATGCATATTTCCTCGCACAATACTTTTGCCAAATGTTCATAATCATGCATGGAATGTTTCCCCTCAAGTAATTGCTTTGTTTGAATCGTGTATTAAAAATCCCAGCCTTCATGCAGAATTTAGGGTTCTTGAGGATTTTTCGTGATTTCTTGTTTTATGCTTAATTAAAATGAAATTAATTGCCATAGACATGATCATGAGGTTGAAACGAGTTGATTGGTATGTGGATTGCATGATATTAATAAGTATTCAGTGAGATTGGATAGAAAATGCAAATCTGGGCAAGGCAGAAAACGCGCGTGTTCTTGGTCCATGTTCTTGGTGCTATTTTCACAAATTCAAATATTTGAATTTTGTGATTTTATTTAATTGATTCAAAAATTAATTTCTCTCTGAGTTTTAATGATTTTGAGTTGATTCTTTTTTTAATAATTCACAAAAATGTTAAAATATTTGATTTTCCCAAAAAATCCCAAAAATATTATTTATTTTATATAATTGATATTTTTGCAAAGAATTAATATTTTAATTGTTTTTGACATTTTGAATATTTTTTCCATCTTGATTTTGCAACTTTTAATGACTTCTAATTATTTTGTAGGTTAATACTTAATTTTTGAAGCATTAATCCAAGATCACAATTTGTTTTCCATATGTTAAACAATTTTGATCATTTTAATTGAATTTTTATTCAATTAAAATACATTTTGAAAACAAATTAGGGTTTTTGGATTAATTCAACCCTCATAAATCATTTTCAAAACTTTGGGCCTCTAATAGAGTGTAAGACCCAAGACCTTTTTAACCAAAACCATTTTGGGCCTCAGATATTGTATAAGCCCCTTCGCGTTAAAAGAAAATCTCGGTGCGATCGCCATTTTAAACGAAAAATCATATGGGCCTACCCTCGTGTTATAAGCCCCACTCTTTTTATTTTGGGCCTCTAATAGAGTGTAAGATCCAACCCTTTGTAAATACAACCTATTTTTGGCCTCACTTATGGTATAAGTCCCGTTGTATTTAAAAAAAGTTCGACGCGATCATCATCCGTTGAAAAGCAAATCTTGGGCCTACCCTCGAGTAGTAAGACCCATTTCATTTCTTTAAACCTTTTGGGCCTCTTGAGAGAGTGTAAGACCCATCCCTTTGTACAGAAAATAATTTTTGGGCCTCAGTCACTTGTATAAGTCCCTCTGTACAAATTCAAACAGTGCGATCACTGATAAAACCCTGGGCCTCTCCTTGAGCTGTAAGCCCCAAATCTTTCTTTTTCAAAGCACTTTCTCCCTTGATTTTGAAATATACTGTTGTTTTTAATCTTTCTTTGTTGAACAACTAACCAAACAACATGGAAGCTCTACAACTGAGTAAGTGTTTATATGCTTTCATTTACCGCTTTCATATACATATAATTGTATTATGGGGCTGTTTCGTTGTAAGTCTTCTTTCATAAACTCATATCAACTGTGTAATAATAGTATAGATATTTAGAGTTTCCCCGGCAACTACGTCTAGCACTAGGTAAAGCCGTTTTGATCACTCTTAGAAATAGTCAAAACTAGATCCCCATAGGATTACCAGACACAGTCTTCCCTCCTCTTGGGGTTAAACAATATGGAGATATGAAAGGCAGCATTCTCGGTGAACCCTTTCATAGACTGTTACTCGTAGAAGTTGTCAATAAACTCTATTCCCCAGAGATGATTTCTTCTCCGTGAATTGCATCTCTTGAGTTTCTTCCAAATTCTCAGACTTTCCTAGCTTGATCTATTCCTCGTGAATAGCATGTCTTGAATTTCTCGGGGTTTGGGGACCCACAGGCTTCTTAAAAGCACTTGTCAAGAAACTCTACTACCCAGAGATGATCTTTTCTCCGTGAATGGCATCTCTTGAGTTTCTTCCAAATTCTCGAACTTTCCTGGCTTGATCTATTCCTCGTGAATAGCCTGTCTTGAATTTCTCAGGGTTTGGGGACCCATCGGCTTCTTAAAAGCATCGGCCTCCTCTTGGGCATTGTTCAAGGACCCACAGGCTTCCTGAAAGCATCCCCGCCTCCTCTTGGGCGTTGTACAAGGACCCGTCCGCTTTTTAGAAGTATTCACAACCTCCTCTTAGGCTTCGTATAATGATTCTTCCTCCGGGAATGATAGCCTCCTCTTGGGCTTCATACAAGGACCTATCGGCTTCTTAAAAGTTTCCAGCCTCCTCTTGGGCTTCGTACAAATTGTCCCGACGACCTCCTAGAGGTGTAGGAACAGAAATCAATCATCTTAATAGAACAGTCTTTCCAAGAGTCTACTACTGTTTCTCAAAGCATAGTACAAAGGATGAAACTTTAAACTTGGACAGTCTAATTTCCTTGAGTCTCCAAGACATTCTCAAGCTCCCTTCAAAAATAGGAATAAAACCCGTAGACTCGGATAGTCTCAATACCCTTCGGATTTCCCACTTCCTTAAAGAACAGGAAATATCCCTGATCCTCGAATCAAAATCCCTGAGTGCCAATATTACTCATATAAAAACTGATTTTCTCTTTAAATCAGCATACTGGACCTATCACTCAACTGAAACAGCGCCATAGCCTCCCTTTTGGGCTTTATACAATGATTTTCCCCAGCGGAACCTAGCTTTTTTAGCCTTCATCTCGGGCTTTGTACGAGATACAAAACACTCTCTTGTTGAGTATAAAAGACTCTCTTATTGAGTCCCACCTTTTTAGCCTCCGTCTTGGGCTTTGTACAAGACACAAATCACTCTCTTGTTGAGTATAAAACCCTTAGCCTCCATCTCGGGCTTCGTACAAGATACAAAAAAACTCTCTTGTTGAGTCAAATAGCCTCCATCTCGGGCTTTATACGAGATACCAAAAGACTCCCTCGTTGAGTCAAAACCTTTTAGCCTCTCTCTCGGGCTTTGTACGAGACACATATTAGCCTCCTCTTAGGCTTTGTATAAGAAAACCACTGGTTGATCCAATCAACCTTTTAGCATCAAAGTTGTGCCTCATTCACAGTACACAAACATCAACAACTTCTTCCCCTTCATCTAATCGCTGTAAGCGGCAAGCCTCTGGATCATCTACATCCATGCCACTGTCCCCTATAAAGGAGATTATGGCATTACCGGATTCACATATCCCGGTTAAAGTAATCCTCCTTTATAACCAGTTACCCAACAGTTGTGACAAACAAACCTCTTTAGAGATGACAAATTCTCTCTAAAGACAAGACCTTTCGCTTCACATCTTGGGCTTTGAACAAGATACAAACTACCTTTCGCTTCACATCTTGGGCTTTGAACAAGACACCAAAACACCTTTTCCTCCCGTAGAATAGGAGGAACTAGGATCGCTCTGATTTCCCTGTTTCGATAAACGGGAATACGTAGGCATAAGATTAAAAGAAAAATCTTAGCGAGCACACTAAACAAAAACCCAAAATCCCATACTTTCATACATCCGTCCTAACATCTTAACCTCCCACCCATCGACCGACACTACTTTTAACAAAATAAACCCAATAGAGACCCCGAATCTTTGTAGCATCTGTAAACCAACAGTTTTGACTGTTTAACCTCAGTTTGCAAGTAGGGTTAATTTGAGACATCTATTTCCCTTCCTTTATCAGCTTCAATAGGATAAAAAAGGAATCGAGCTGTAGATACCAAAGAGCGGTAGTGCTTCGCAACCACATCCAAAATCACTCGCTACAGAAAAATGGCGACTTCACTGGGGATAACGAGATCTTGTTCTCTTCCCATCTATTAGGCGGAAACTTTAAAAGTGGCGCCCCGTGGGGCCGGTCTTTCTTTCTTTCTGGGATAGGACTCTTTGTTGACTTCACTAGGATCTTAGGTCAAAAAACCCTTTAAGTGGGGAAGGAACCACAGAATGGCGTCTCCGCCGGGGAACCATTTTCTGTCAGGAACTTAAGATTCTTAGCTTTTAAAAGGTCTAGGACATTAGGACAAATATATATACTGCTTTTCCTAATTGATATCTGTGTTTATTTTTCTACTAATGGGAATGCGTGTGATGCCGCATGTGGAAAGATTAAGTATACACTTAAGATAAGTGATGGAGACGAGGTCGACCATCAACCTCAGTGGAGGCTTCCCAATGCAACCCATTCCCTCTCATAGGAAATGGGCTGATTGTGATGTCTGAGAAGCTGAGGAGCCAACCCTTTTGTAGTGCAGAAGCTATCGAAAATAGTTGTCACACGATACTACCCTCATTTGAGGCTGATGATCTATTCTCGATGAATAGCATTTACTCTAAGATTTCATACAGCTCGCTGGCAATCCGCTTGCTGTTTGTTATCCTAGGAAGAGCTGATGATTTTGAGTACAGGTACAAAAAATCACCCTAGTATAAACCTTTGGGGATGGGTAGAGCCTTGACTCCATGACAACGACCCTTTGACCCCATGTTTTTTCTATGTTTTTGTGTGCTGCATTCATGCATTCATTTAAAAAACATTAAAACATTCAAAAAAAAATTTCTCTTCTAGTCTCTCTGTTTTTTTCAAAGTAAACTAAGACTGTGATTGCAAATATCAGAGAAAAGGATTACGCTAATGGATTTCGGTAGAAGGAGAACTCATAAGTACACCTTCAAGATTCCAAAACTAGAGGATTTAAGAGGTTTGGCGAGGATGATCACAAACCAAGAGGCTTTCAGAGCCAAGTACGGAGGTTTGCTATCTCTGCTAAGAGTCCATGTGATTGAGGGAATCATGGATGCGCTCATTCAGTTCTACGATCCGGTCTATCATTGTTTTACATTCCCGCATTACCAGCTAGCACCAACCCTGGAGGAATATTCTCATCTGATTGATATGCACATTACCGATCAAGCTCCATTTTTTGGACTGGAAGAAATTCCAAAGAATCAGACCATTGCAAGAGCAATTCATTTGGATGAGTCTGAGGTCAGGACTCACATGACCACTAAGGGTGGCATACAAGGTTTACCAGCCCAGTTCTTGACAAAGAAAGCCCTGTACTTCGCTAGTATCGGGAACGTGACTGCTTTCGAAAGCATCTTTGTTTTACTCACCTACGGGTTATTTCTGTTCCCCAACATTAATAACTTCGTCGATATCAACTCCATTAAGGTTTTTCTCATTAGAAACCCTGTGCCGACTTTGCTCGCAGATGCGTATCATTCTGTACAATTGGGAAATTTCTACAGCGGAGGGGGGATCACATGTTGTGTACCTCTGCTTTATAAATGGTTTATCTCCCATTTGCCTAAGTCTGCTGCTTTTTGGGATCACAAGAATGCCTTACGTTGGTCGCTTAAAATCATGTCCCTCACCAACTCTGACATTGATTGGTGTAATAGGATTTATGACGGAATCAGGATCATTGACCGTTGTGGAAATTTCCCCAACGTACCCGTTATAGGAACTAAGGGAGAAATCAATTACCATCCAATTCTGGTTCATCGTCAATTTGGATACCCGATGAGGCACGTCCCACAGAGTGTTCATCTGGAAGGTCTTTTCGTCAAGGAAGGAGAAAGTGACAGAGCACTAAAGATGGAAATAGTGCACGCTTGGAAACATGTTCATAAGAAAGGACGGGAGTCTCTAAGAAAACCGGACTGTGTTTCGGTGGAGCCTTATCTCCACTGGGTACAAACTAGAGCTCTCAAGCTAAAGATGCCTTATCCTCGTCATGGAGTTCTTCCACCGAGGGAGTCTGTCATGTACTTCATGACTGAGACTGAAAAGCTTCAGGTTACTCTCAACAAAGTTCAATGGGAGAGGATGTCTTGGAAGAACAAGTACCACACCCTCAACGTGGAGTGCATCAAAATACAGCAACTACTGAAAGATAAGGACGCTCTGATTGAAATTTTGGAGCAACATGCTATAGAGAATCAAGATGACCAAAGGAATTTGCTCACTCATTTCACCTGGAAAATGAATGACAACCCGACAACGGCCCAAGAGCCCCGGTCAAAGAAAAGGAAAGTACCAGAATCAGCACCCGGTTTCTCCTCAGATAGGACTCTGGGCCCATTAGCTTAGGTTTCTGTTTCTGCACCTTGTAATCTACTGTATTTCCATTTCTGTAATCCTTTGAATTTAATTAAAAGGGGTTTTCCCCACTGTTTGATATTTGCAATCTAATTGTCGAAGTTTATTTTGATTAAACCAAAAAATAATTAATATAATCATTGCATTCATCATTCTCACATCGCGTATTCTTCTTACCTACGAATCTCACGTTTGTGTCTCGATTCTAGAGTCAAACTGTCTCATTCGTATAATACTCGGGCCAATCGTCAGAAAAAGATGGATGATCTTGAGGAAGAAAACAGAGAGTTGAAAGAAGAGATCGACGCTCTGAGAGTGGATATGAGAAAGCTTCGTAACGACATGCAAGCCATGGAAGAAGCTCAGCTACAAAGGATTGTGATCTCAGAGATCACCTCAACGCCCGTAGTGGAGAAGTATGATCCTAGGTATCAAATGCCGAAAGATCGTCCTTGGGACATGCCTGTTAACTATATCCCGGAAGGATATGTTCTGCCGATCACTGAAGATCAGGGAATCATAACAGAAGCCGCTGGGCCTGAAGGTTACAAACTTCGGGAAAACAAAGATGCCAGGGGCATACTGAAGACTCCTGAAGGTTACAAACTTCGGGAAACACCAAGATTCACTGCCGTAGTAACGGTACCACCCCCTGTGGTGCACACTGTCTCGGAAGGACAGATTCCACCGATACCTTCTGGTAAGAAGGAAACTATGTTCGATAGAATGGATGAATTCTAGGAACAGTTCTTGGAAATGTAGAAGGAACTGCAAGCCATCCGCAGTCAGGATCTATTTGGAAAGGACGCCGCAGACCTTTGTCTGGTCCCCAATGTGAAAGTTCCGCACAAATTTCAAGTGCCCGACTTTGAAAAATACAAGGGTAACTCTTGCCATCAAAGTCACTTGGTGATGTACACTCAGCGAATGTCAGCTCAGACGGAGAATTAGGACCCATTGATTCACTACTTTAAGGATACTTTAACCGGTATCGCACTCAAATGGTACATGGGTTTAAACCGTACTACGATTAGTACATTCAGAGATCTTGGTACTGCCTTCGTCCAACAATACAAATACAATTTGGACATGGCACCGGACAGAGATCAACTCAGATCAATGTCACAAAACGACAAGGAAACCTTTAAGGAGTACGCTCAGAGATGGCGCGAAATTGCCGCTCAGATTTGTCCACCTCTTGAGGAAAAAGAGATGACAAAGATCTTCTTAAAGACCTTAAGCTCATTTTACTATGACAGAATGGTTGCCAGTGCGCCCAGTGACTTCACCGAGATGGTCGGTATGGGAGTTCGTCTTGAGGAAGCTGTCCGAGAAGGACGTCTAATAAAAGACGTTGGATCATTAAGTAGTACAAAATGATACAGTAGTGCTCTCCCTAAGAAAAAAGAGCAAGATATTGGGAATATCTCTCCCGGAAAGTAAAGGCGACGTTATCAACCCGTAGCAGCTGTAACTCCTGGTATCAGCCCTGCGCCTATTCCTATGTATCAACCTCAGGTTGCGCAGAGCCAACCTAATCGACAAAGGACACAACAGCCTCTTCAGCAGGCTCGTCCTCCATACAATAATAATCATACAACGCGGCCACCAGGGTTTGATCCTATACCCATGTTGTACACAGAACTATTTCCGTTACTACTGGCTAAAGGGCACATCCAGACTAAGCCTCCTCTTACAGTACCGGAAAATCTGCCTTTTTGGTTTAAGGTGGATCAGACATGCCCTAATCATCAAGGAGGACCAGAGCATAACATAGAGAATTGTCTCAATTTCAAATCCGACGTGCAAAAGCTTGTTAGGAGTGAGCTCTTATCTTTCAAAGATACGAATCCCAATGTTCTCACAAACCCGCTACCTCAACATGAGAAAGCTGCAGTTAACTTGATTGAGAAAGAATTTAACAACATCTATAAAATTCATGATGTGCTCTTGTTAAGGACCAATCTGGTCAAGATGCATTGTAGACAGAGTGGGTACGGCCATGTGCCACCTCATAATTATCATCAGTGTGATGTCTGCTCTAAAAACAATCAAGGATGTTCTGTGGTGCAAGCAGCTCTACAGGAACAAATGGATCTCGGATGGATCTAAGAGCACCGAGTTCGTGGAGTTAACATGGTTTACATGAATTCCAACGTCATTCAGAACCACGACGTCCATGCAATGAATGCCAACTTGGTGGCAATGCACTCAAGGCAAAGCCTATATCATAATCTGCCGCAGCACGATTACAGTTCTTATCTGACTTGCTCGGTAAACAAACAGGGATGTTCTTTCATACAGGAGGCCCTACAGCGTCAGATGGATCTCAGATGGATCCAAGACTACCATGATGGGAATCCCTATCAGATCAATATGGTTCAAATCTTCGACATTCTCTTGATGAATACCAACTTGGTAGAGTTGCATGCTGAGCAGGTCCGACTCGGATTCCTGATATCACATAATTATCACAGCTGTAAAGCGGGTTGCAAAAACGATCAGGGATGTGCCCTTGTCCAGGAGGAACTTCAGCACTTGTTAAATCATTGGTGGATGCCAATCTACATGGATGAAGATACTCAGCAAATTAGTATCAATAACAGAAACCCCACTCGGCGTCAAAGTCAGGATGTCTGACTCGTGGAAGCTAACCTAGTGAGGTTACATTGTATTCAAAGCAGGCATGGCCAGGTGCCACCACACAATTATGAACGTTGTGGAGTCTGTTCGAAAAGTAACCAAGGGTACTACCTTGTGCGAGCAGCTCTCCAGGGGTAGGTGGATCATGGAGAGATTCACCCATATCCAGGTTTCGGACCCATCAACTGGGCGCCGAATTACCTTGCCGATCAAATTGAGGACGTTGTTGTAATCTCTGATCATCAAAGAACTAGGGATGTTTTCGCTATCATTCCTCTGCTTGACGAATCCAAAGTTCCCAACCGAGAACGGATCGGGATTACCTACGATGGTCAGAAAAACCAGAAGGTTCCCATAGTCATCTATCTACCGGGACCACTACCGTATGAATCAACTAAGGTAATCCCTTACAAATACGGTGCAACGATAATTGAAAATGGAAAGGAAATTCCATTACCCTCCATCGTGAATATTGCAGACATCAGTCGTGTAATACGGAGTGGTAGAATCTTCAACAGAGGAGTTGGAGAGTCTAACAAAGAAAAGGAACTTCAGACAGAAGCTCCCAATCCACCAGTCGGTCAATCCAGTAATCCCGACCTTTCAAAAAATGATGATGAGATGCTGAAGCTCATCCAAAGGAGTGAATAAAACATTGTTGATCAGCTATTACAGACTCATTCAAAGATCTCGGTATTATCACTGTTACTCAGTATAGAAGTGCACAGGGAGGCTCTACAGAAAGTCTTGGAGCAAGCCTTTGTGGAACAGGATGTAACAATCAGACAGTTCGATAGTATTGTCTCTAAAATCACTTCTTGCAATAACTTGGGATTTAGTGATGAGGAATTACCTGAAGAGGGTCGCCGTCATAACATGGCGCTCAATATTACAGTCAACTGCCAGGACGATGCTTTAGCCAGCGTACTGGTAGACGCAAGGTCAGCCCTGAATGTTATGCCAAAGTCCACTTTGACTCAATTATCATTCAAAGGCCCTCCGATGAGAACCAACGAGGTCGTCGTCAAAGCGTTCGACGGATCCAGAAAAACGGTTATCGGCGAAGTTGATCTTCCCATAACTATTGGTCCTCACACTTTCCAAGTCACCTTCCAGGTCATGGACATCCGGGCAACGTACAGTTGTTTATTAGGAAGACCTTGGATACATCAGGCTGGAGTGGTCACTTCAACCCTCCACCAAAAGCTATAGTTCGTCCAGAACGGCCAACTCATCATAGTCTGTGGGGAATAGGCCTTGCTCGTCAGTAATTTATCGTCATCCACTTATGTGGAACCAGAAGGGATAATCGGAACCCAGTTCCAAGCGCTTTCGTTACACAAGGACGATCAATATAGAGGAGGAATTTCGATTTCCTCATACAAAGATGCTATTAAAGCAGTCGAGAGTATCGATACAACAGGATGGGGACAGCTTGTCATTCCTACTAGCATTACAACAAAGAAGGATCTTGGTTTTTCTGCAACCTGTACCCGGATAGCTGCTAACGATGAAAGTCTTCATCCCATTCAGAACTTCTTCCACAATGGAGGTTTCCTTCACCCAGTGTCTCAAATAGTCTATGCTATCAATGAGGAGGATCCCTCCGACACAGATGAAGAATGGAAGTCCTATCTTAACAAGGACTATTATATGTCTCAGGAAGAGGTGCCTACGCCATTTTGCTATCCGGCACAGAATCCGAGATTTATACCACGGTCAGATGTCGAAATGATATACGGAGGTTGTGATCCGGAAGGATGTTGTGCTCCGCCAAATTCATTAGAGGAGGACACTCTGATGAAAGACAACTTTGACCACAATTACTATGGCCCGATGGATGGCCTGCCAATGTGGCAGCCTTACCCAGGAGACTTGGGGCCAGAAAGTCAACCGAGTAATGAAACTCAGCTGAGCATCATTGAACAAAATACCTGTGTCCCCACCATGTCATGGGATCAACACTCAGGTCATTCAGACACTACTCAACATGACGATGAATTTGCAACGTTTGCAGGACTTGAATTCATCAACTATGCTTTTCCCAAGGTCAACGTCATCGAGAGGGATGACTCCTCCAGTTCGAAAGAAGTGTGGGACACCTTGGGATAACCGAGTGGAAAATACGACTATATGGTCAAGTACACCGCTCCCGAAAGCTCTCGTATCAGGCTCGAAGATATCCAGCCAACTGGATGGGGAGATACAGCTGAGAGCACAAATGCTATGCAGAATGCAACAGAGGAATTCTCCTACAACAACTCTGCCTGCGAGACAGATTCCAATGATCCTGCTCCACCAGAAATCAGCGTTATTTCTGAAGAAAAATCAAGGAAGGTGCCAGACTTTGTGATTCGCCGAGGAGTTTGCCGCCAATGGGTCGCAGTTGATGCTCCGAAGGTCGTTTGCCAATCAAAGTAATTGCCATCTTTAACCTTTCACCCTGCCCAGGTGAAATGGATGTTTTGATAGGGCTCACTTTCTATAAATTTTCCCTCTTCGCTTAGCCCAAAGCGACAGAGTTTTGTTTTATAGGGCTGTAGTTTCAAGGATCGCCTTGTTCATTAATAAAATAACGTCGTTCTGTAATTTCCGCATTAATTGTTGTTTTCTTTTTTTTTTGCTTTTTCTCAGAAAATGGTAATCCTAAAAAACAATTCAAATAAAAACAAGCAGTAATAAAAAAAAATACACTGCACACACTTGCATTTTCTCTATCTCTTCTAAACACGAATCATCATGTCATGCAGATTGCTTGTTTTAAACCCCGTTGAAACATATGATCTGATGCCTTCTCCCAACTTTGAGTTCCTGGTATTTGGGGCTGAAGAAGAAGTTGACAACGAAATTCCAGAAGAGATCTCCTAATTACTCAGACAAGAGGAAAGGTCCATTGAACCTCACAAAGAGCCGTTGGAAACGGTAAACTTGGGTTCAAAAAAGGAGAGAAAAGAGATCAGGATTGGGGCACTGCTCAGTCCAACTGCCAAAGAGAGTTTGACAAAGCTTTTCAAAGAATTCCCAGATGTATTCGCTTGGTCCTATCAGGATATGCCAGGGTTGGATACCAGCATCGTGGAACATCACTTACCATTAAGGTCAGAATGTCTGCCAGTAAAGCAGAGGTTGAGATGCACTCACCCGGACATGGCCATCAAAATCAAAGAGGAGGTACAGAAATAGATTAACGCGGGTTTCCTCGCTACATCAGAATATCCTCAATGGTTAGCCAATATCGTACACGTTCCGAAAAAGGACGGAAAGGTCAGAATGTGTGTAGACTACAGAGATCTAAATAAGGCTAGTACAAAGGACGACTTTCCTTTATCACACATTGACATGTTGGTAGACAGTACAACAAATTTCAAAGTTTTCTCCTTTATGGATGGATTCTTGGGCTATAACCAGATTAAAATGGCACCGAAAGACATGGTGAAAACTTTGTTCATTACCCCATGGGGGACCTTTTGTTACAAGGTAATGTCGTTCGGTTTGACTACTCTGTTTCATGACATGATACAGAAAGAAATCGAGGTATATGTCGATGATATGATTGCAAAATCTAAGACAGAAGAGGAGCATGTGACCCACCTGTCAAAACTTTTCGAGCGTCTGAGAAAATACAAACTCCGCTTGAATCCCAACAAGTGCACCTTCGGTGTCCGTTCAGGGAAACTCTTAGGGTTCATCGTCAGCCAGAAAGGAATTGAGGTCGATCCTGACAAGGTCAAGGCCATTCAAGAAATGCCTTCTCCGAAAACCGAAAAACAAGTCAGAGGATTCCTGGGACGTTTAAACTACATCTCCAGATTCATATTCCTTATGACCGCGACATGTGCGCCGATTTTCAAACTACTCAAAAAGAACCAAGATTGCGTTTGGACAGAGGATTGTCAAACCGCCTTCGACAGTATTAAGGAATATCTGTTGAATCCTCCGATCCTATCACCTCCAGTGGAAGGAAGACCACTGATCATCTACCTCACAGTCTTCGAAGACTCAATGGGGTGTGTACTTAACCAACAAGACGAAACCAAACGGAAAGAGTCTGCCATTTACTATCTAAGCAAGAAGTTCACCGACTGTGAAACTCGGTACACGATGCTCGAGAAAACTTGTTGTGCTTTGGCTTGGGTAGCCAAACGTCTGCGCAAGTACATGATTCGTCACACTACTTGGTTAATCTCCGAAATGGATCCAATCAAGTACGTCTTCGAAAAACCTGCTCTCACGGGAAGGATTGCCCGTTGGCAGATGTTGCTATCAGAATATGACATAGAGTACCACGCTCAAAAAGCCGTTAAAGGAAGTATTTTAGCCGATCATTTGGCTCATCAACCGATTGACAATCAAGAATTAATCGGGTTCAAATTCCCAGACGAATATATCATGTATCTAAAGATGAAAGACTGCGACGAACCGCTACCCAGTGAAGGGCCAGAACCAGGTTCCCAGTGGGGACTAATCTTTGACGGAGCAGTTAATCATCATGGAAACGAAATTGGGGCATTAATTGTTACCCCTCAGGGTACCCACATTCCTTTCACCGCTCGACTTACGTTCAAGTGTACAAACAACGAGGCTGAATACGAAGCTTGTATTATGGGTCTCGAAGAAGCAATTGATTTAAGGATCAAAAACTTGGACGTATACGGCGACTCAGCCCTGGTTATCAATCAGATAAAAGGAGATTGGAACACATACCAATCAGGACTGGTTCCTTACAAAGACTATGCAAGAAGGTTGTACCCTTCTTCAACAGAGTCGAGTTTCATCATATCCCTCGTGATGAGAATCACATGGCTGATGCATTAGCCACTCTCTCTTCCATGATTAGTGTAGGTCAATGGAACGACCTACCTAAGATCGACATCACGCGCCTTGAACGGCCCGCTTACATCTTCACGATTGAAGCAGTCATAGACGATAAACCTTGGTATCACGATATCAAATGCTTCCTTAAAAAACAAGAGTACCCTCCCTGGGCACTAAGGAAGGACAAAAAAACCCTCAAAAGGCTAGCAGGTAGCTTCTTCCTGAGCGGTGATACTCTCTATAAGAGAAATTTTGACATGGTCTTGCTCCGATGCATAGACAGACCAGAAGCAGACATGTTGATGACTGAAATTCACAAAGGATCCTTTGGCACTCATGCCAGCAGACACACAATGGCGAGAAAAATTCTAAGAGCAGGGTACTATTGGTTGATAATGGAATCCGACTGCTACAAGTACATGAGGAGGTGTCATAAGTGTCAGATATACTCTGACAAAATTCATGTACCGCCAATGCATCTCAAGGTTCTTTCTTCCCCATGGCCTTTTTCCATATGGGAAATCGACATGATTGGCTTGATCGAACCTAAAGCTTCAAACGGACATCGGTTCATCCTGGTAGCCATTGACTATTTCACCAAGTGGGTCGAAGCAGCGTCATACGCTAATGTAACCCGACAAGTGGTGGTCTGATTTATCAAAAACAGTATCATCTGCCGTTATGGTGTTCCGAACCAGATCATTACAGATAATGGATCTAACTTGAACAATAAAATGATGGAAGAGTTGTGCGTAGAGTTCAAGATTGAACACCATAACTCATCTCCCTACCAACCAAAGATGAACGGAGCGGTAGAAGCGGCTAACAAGAACATCAAGAAGATTGTTCAGAAGATGGTTGTAACCTACAAAGACTGGCACGAGATGCTACCCTTTGCTCTTCACGGTTATCGAACATCTGTCCGCACTTCAACAGGGGCAACCCCGTTTTCTCTAGTGTATGGCATGGAAGCAGTGCTCCCCATAGAAGTAGAGATCCCATCAATCCGGGTATTGATGGAAGCTAAGCTTACAAAAGCTGAATGGTGTCAAAGTCGACACAATGAACTGAATTTGATCGAAGAAAAATGAATTACGACATTATGCCATGGTCAGTTGTATTAGCAAAGAATGAAGAAGGCGTTTGACAAAAAGGTCCGACCTCGCGTCTTCAGGAAAGAAGACCTCGTGCTCAAGAAGATACAATCATTTTTCACTGATTCCCGGGGCAAATGGACTCCGAAATATAACGGCCCCTATGTGGTCTAGAAAGCTTTCTCAGGCGGCGCCTTGAGACTCGCAATCATGGGCGGAGAGGAATTTGCCTACCCCACAAATGTTGACATAGTCAAGAAATACTTCGCCTAAACTAAAAAAAAAAGAAAAAAAATGTCACGGTGGATTGAAAACCCGAAAGGGCGGTCCAGGTAAAAATTAGAGACATAATAAAAAAAAATCATCCCGATGGATTGGAAACATCAAAGTACAATCCAGGAAAAAATTAGGGATAATGGCAAGTAACTATGTTCAATAGAGGCAAGTCCCTCAGCAGCAGTTACACCATCTATCGGAGGAAAGCTCCATTCAAGTTCATATTCGACATAAGCTCATGATGCCCCGAATTCAAAGTTGGTAGAAGGATAGTGGTCGTTATGTTTCAACGTAGCCCTTTTCCCTGTAAATTACCATTTTCTAGCTTTGTATATACTATTTGGAATCTGGCATTTGGCTGATCTCCATCTTATCAATAAAATTTGAGCCCTTGTGCTTTTGTTTGTAATTCTCATTTGTTTTAGCTTTACAGAACGACATTTTAATATGATTAGCGATTCTTGAAATATAACAAAAATGAATTTACTTGTAAAACTCTTTATGCTTTTTAAATAAAGATGGTAATTTCTTTTGACTGTTGAACATCAAAAGAGCATCAACCGCTTCTCCAGAAGTAAGCGAACTTCAAAGTGCAGAATCAAAGTACTCCTTCTACGCCAGTGCGCCTGAATGAAGGATCAACAGTGTTAGATGCGACTAATCCATCTGACATCTTCGGTAGAGTTTTTATCTCCTAAGCCCGACCAACATAGTTCCCCGCGAGGACTACTTCTCCTAAGCAAGGTAGAATTGCTACTTTTGGACCAACGGTACTTCTTCGCCCCGCGATGGCCGAGTATCCAGTCATGTTCATCTATTAGTTTGTATATCGCGTCAGTTTTGTCAGCATATACATACATACATCATGCATTATTTATTTGCATTCACATTTCATATTGCATCACTCTGGTCGGTCTTATCCCCTAGTGATAAAAGTCCTCTCAATCGAGTTGTCAATTCTTTCCTCGTCAGGAAGTGAATCATCTGAACAATCTCGCCTACAGTTATTTCTAAATTGAAGATAGGTCCTGGACCACTTTGATAACTTGAACCTCTGAAAAACCAGAGAACCTTCAGTCAGCATTACTCTTCGCCATTGAAGATGATATTTTTGCTTTCCCGGATTAAGGAAAATCCCGAGAGAAAGCCACTTAATCGGAGCTTCGGCAATATGGCAGTTTTTCTCCGAAAGAACCACTGATGAAAAGGTCATCGACACCTCAAAAATGGATCCCATCATATGGCATTTATCCGGTAAGATCCCGAGAAAAGTATGATGTAATATCCCCAAGCGTGAAGACAGTCTCTCAAGGGACTCACATTCCCCAAATAGGGTCAACAAATGGCATCTCCAACAGAGAAGTTTGTACACCTCTACAACTCAGACGACTGGGTTCCCCAGCAAATCTGGCATCAAAACTTTTTCCATCAAATGGCATCTCCCCAGGAAGATTCGGCGAGAAGTTTGAGGAAAGCCGCTACAAATAGCGTCCCTTGTCAATAAAGCTTATTGACAAAAGAAACTAAGACTAGTTCCTTGGTAGGAAACCAGGATCGAGGGGAAGTTTAAATCAGAAACTAAGACCAGTTCCTTGGTAGGAAACCAGGATCGAGGGGAAGTTTAAATCAGAAACCGAGACCAGTTCCTTGGTAGGAAACCAGGATCGAGGGGAAGTTTACTTCAGAAACTAAGACCAGTTCCTTGGTAGGAAACCAGGATCAAGGGGAAGTTTACCTTTTCTAAGCATCATTGCTTAGCGAAAGAAGATGAATGCGTGAATTACCATTCATAGACGCCGTCAAAATTTCGGATATTCCGATATTTAATCCTCTTGCACCTCGAATGCCCGAATACCTTCGCCATTCACACCTTCGGGTCCAAGAAGATTAAATAGGGGCATCTGTCATACCCCAAATTTTGACCACTAAGATTTCCCATCATTGTGAAAATCATCATCACAATATGGAGGAACCATCATACCTCAGTAGTCTCCCCAAAGATGGGTGAGCATCCACTACAATCAAATTTAGGGTTTCAATCCCTCTCTGAGTGTTTAGACAAAGGATCAATCTAGGAATGACATGATCTTCAACTTGTCTAAACCTCTCAAACATACAGAAAGGATCAAAAGGATTCCCACTTCAAGGATTAAGCACAAGGATGCTCCCTTTTAGGTGGATCAAGCCTCAAGATCGCCAGTATCACCAAATTAGGGTTTTGGTCGACCAGGGCCTCCAGATGGAAATTTTCATCTGGGCATAAGCCAAAGATCCAAAACATAACCTAATAAGCTCCATGGAACCTCATAAACTCAATCATCCAGTCAATTTTGCCTCAGGGGATGCACTCATCAAAAATCAGGAATTAAGGTTTCTTGACCTAATTCACCCCTAAGTTGACTTTTGAGACCAATTATGAACCAAGACCTCAAGAGAGGATTTGAGGATCTCCAATATGCCATATTGATCCATTTGGAACAATGTATTGATCCAAGAAGCTTGAGCAACAAGTTTCAATTTCATTTGAACCACAGTTAGGGTTTCGCGGGAAAAGTCAACTGTAACTTTGACTTTTGACCAGGACATGCTCCCAAGCCCTAAGACATGATTCAATATGCTCTATACCACCCATAAAACATGTCCATCAAGTTTTATTTAGGTCAAGGACATGATTTCCTAAACAATTGCACAGTTTGGAATTCATCGGATAAAAAGTCAACTGTGCACAAAAGTCAACTTTGACTTTTTGAGAATTTTCACAAAAATGGATTTTTAACCCTAAAATGATGTTTATGTATGATTTGAATCATCATTCATCAAGAAAAATCAAAGAAAATGGGATAACTTATAAAAGTGACAAAGGTACCAACTTTGGAGGATCATAACTCCTAAACCACAAAGCCATTTTTTCCATCCAAGGCTTGATTCGTAGATCTCATTGCCCTCTACAAAAGCTTCATACTGACCTATGTCCAAATTCCTCATGGATTTTGAGTTATGGAGTGATCAAAATCAAGAAAAGTCACTTTGTTCCAACACTTAGTGAAAATTTCACTAAGTCAGATTTTGCCTTGCTTTTTTCCAAATGTAGGGGCATTTTTCAATTGGATCCAAAAAGTATCAAAACCAAATATGATCAAACAGTTGTTGTATCATGTAATAGATTTCCAAAATGGCCAAGAACATCACCAAATTCAACTTGAGCCATGAGATATGACATTGGCAAGTTGCCTTGCTGAAATCTGCCAAGGCAAGGCAGATTTTTGCACTTTTGCTCGATTTGCCCAAATCAGCCAATTCCAAGCCTTGTCATCACCTTGGACACATCTGAGGATTAAATCTAAAGGGAAAAATCACTGAGCCAACCCTCCAAAGTCCTTGGAACAAGAAATAGCATGCTAAACCTAGAATTGCCCAAAACAGGGACAAGACTCCAATTTTGGATTGGAGCATTCAATGGAAGCAACAAGGTGGCATGGACTGAGCCATTCTCAACTGAATTCAGTCAAGACTTATCCAAGACCAAGGGGACCAGCAGCCTGTGCCCTAACCTCTAGTCAATGGCTAGAGGAGACTTGGATTTTCATTTGCCAACATTGGCCAAACCTACTCAGCAGTTGCCATTCACTATTCCTTGCAAAACAAAATTGCTCTACTATAAATAGAGCTCAATTGTGATCAGTTTAAGTACACCAAAGGCCTACAACACTTGCCTTTCTCAAAATCCACTTCTCACTCTCAAAAATGCCTTTCTTAGCAAGTCACTATCGGGTTTTTCATTAGAGAGCAATTCCACTCAAACCAATCACGCACACGCCTCATATACATCATATGTGAGCTGATCAAACACTTAAACAACATCTGGAACACTGATTTCTCAGAATCACCAGTCAATTGCTCAAGGTTTTAACCAAAGTGCATTTGAGATGCCATGAAGTGATCCAGCCAATTCCCATCAAGTCCAAGCATTCAAACACTCTCCATAGGGTGTAGGGAAGCTGTTCAGATCATCACAATTCATCTGTAACACCTCCTACTCAGAAATCAATTTGCTCTTGCTGTCACGACCTAGAGGTAAGCCTAAACTTGGTCATCTCTCAATCTATGCATATTTCCTCGCACAATACTTTTGCCAAATGTTCATAATCATGCATGGAATGTTTCCCCTCACGTAATTACTTTGTTTGAATCGTGTATTAAAAATCCCAGCCTTCATGCAGAATTTAGGGTTCTTGAGGATTTTTCGTGATTTCTTGTTTTATGCTTAATTTAAATGAAATTAATTGCCATAGACATGATCGTGAGGTTGAAACGAGGTGATTGGTATGTGGATTGCATGATATGATCAAGTATTCAGTAAGATTGGATAGAAAATGCAAATCTGGGCAAGGCAGAAAACGCGCGTGTTCTTGGTCCATGTTATTGGCGTCATTTTCACAAATTCAAATATTTGAATTTTGTGATTTTATTTAATTGATTCAAAAATTAATTTCTCTCTGAGTTTTAATGATTTTGAGTTGATTTTTTTTAATAATTCACAAAAATGTTAATATATTTGATTTTCCCAAAATATCCTAAAAATATTATTTATTTTATATAATTGATATTTTTGCAAAGAAATAATATTTTAATTGTTTTTAACATTTTGAATATTTTTTCCATCTTGATTTTGCAACTTTTAATGACTTCTAATTATTTTGTAGGTCAATACTTAATTTTTGAAGCATTAATCCAAGATCACAATTTGTTTTCCATATGTTAAACAATTTTGATCATTTTAATTGAATTTTTATTCAATTAAAATACATTTTGAAAACAAATTAGGGTTTTTGGATTAATTCAACCCTCATAAATCATTTTCAAAACTTTGGGCCTCTAATAGAGTGTAAGACCCAATCCCCTTTTAACCAAAATCATTTTGGGCCTCAGATATTGTATAAGCCCCTTCGCGTTAAAAGAAAATCTCGGTGCGATCGCCATTTTAAACGAAAAATCATCTGGGCCTACCCTCGTGTTATAAGCCTCACTCTTTTTCTTTTGGGCCTCTAATAGAGTGTAAGACCCAACCCTTTGTAAATACAACCTATTTTTGGCCTCACTTATGGTATAAGTCCCGTTGTATTTCAAAAAAGTTTGACGCGATCATCATCCGTTGAAAAACAAATCTTGGGTCAACCCTCGAGTAGTAAGACTCATTTCTTTTCTTTAAACCTTTTGGGCCTCTTGAGAGAGTGTAAGACCCATCCCTTTGTACAGAAAATAATTTTTGCGCCTCAATCACTTGTATAAGTCCCTCTGTACAAATTCAAACAGTGCGATCACTAATAAAACCCTGGGCCTCTCCTTGACCTGTAAGCCCCAAATCTTTCTTTTTCAAAGCACTTTCTCCTTTGATTTTGAAATATACTGTTGTTTTCAATCTTTCTTTGTTGAACAACCAACCAAACAGCATGGAAGCTCTACAACTGAGTAAGTGTTTATATGCTTTCATTTACCGCTTTCATATACATATAACTGTATTGTGGGGCTGTTTTGCTGTAAGTCTTCTTTCATAAACTCATATCAACTGTGTAATAATAGTATAGATATTTAGAGTTTCCCCGGAAACTACGTCTAGGACTAGGTAAAGCCGTTTTGATCACTCTTAGAAATAGTCAAAACTAGATCCCCATAGGATTATCAGACACAGTCTCCCTCCTCTTGGGGTTAAACAATATGGAGATATGAAAGGCAGCATTCTCGGTGAACCCTTTCATAGACTGTCACTCGTAGAAGTTGTCAAGAAACTCTATTCCCCATAGATGATCTCTTCTCCGTGAATTGCATCTCTTGAGTTTCTTCTGAATTCTCGGACTTTCCTGGCTTGATCTATTCCTCGTGAATAGCCTGTCTTGAATTTCTAGGGGTTTGGGGACCCACAGGCTTCTTAAAAGCACTTGTCAAGAAACTCTACTCCCCAGAGATGATCTTTTCTCCGTGAATGGCATCTCTTGAGTTTCTTCCAAATTCTCGAACTTTCCTGGCTTGATCTATTCCTCGTGAATAGCCTGTCTTGAATTTCTCGGGGTTTGGGGACCCATCGGCTTCTTAAAAGCATCGGCCTCCTCTTGGGCATTGTTCAAGGACCCACAGGCTTCCTGAAAGCATCCTCGCCTCCTCTTGGGCATTGTACAAGGACCCGTCGGCTTCTTAGAAGTATTCACAGCTTCCTCTTAGGCTTTGTATAATGATTCTTCCTCCGGGAATGATAGCCTCCTCTTGGGCTTCATACAAGGACCTATCGACTTCTTAAAAGTTTTCAGGCTCCTCTTGGGCTTCGTACAAATTGTCCCGACGACCTCCTAGAGGTGTAGGAACAGAAATCAATCATCTTAATAGAACAGTCTTTCCAAGAGTCTACTACTGTTTCTCAAAGCATAGTACAAAAGATGAAACTTTAGACTTGGACAGTCTAATTTCCTTGAGTCTCCAAGACATTCTCAAGCTCCCTTCAAAAATAGGAAGAAAACCCGTAGACTCGGACAGTCTCAATACCCTTCGGATTTCCCACTTCCTTAAAGAACAGGAAATATCCCTGATCCTCGAATCAAAATCCGTGAGTGCCAATATTACTCATATAATAACTGATTTTCTCTTTAAATCAGCATACTGGACCTGTCACTCAACTGAAACAGCGCCATAGCCTCCCTCTTGGGCTTTATACAATGATTCTCCCCAGCGGAACCAAGCTTTTTTAGCCTTCATCTCGGGCTTTGTACGAGATACAAAACACTCTCTTGTTGAGTATAAAAGACTCTCTTATTGAGTCCCACCTTTTTAGCCTCCATCTTGGGCTTTGTACAAGAAACAAATCACTCTCTTGTTGAGTATAAAACCTTTAGCCTCCATTTCGGGCTTCGTACGAGATACAAAAAAACTCTCTTGTTGAGCCAAATAGCCTCCATCTCGGGCTATATACGAGATACCAAAAGACTCCCTCGTTGAGTCAAAACCTTTTAGCCTCTCTCTCGGGCTTTGTACGAGACATATATTAGCCTCCTCTTAGGCTTTGTATAAGAAAACCACTGGTTGATCCAATCAACCTTTTAGCATCAAAGTTGTGCCTCGTTCACAGTACACAAACATCAACAACTCCTTCCCCTTCATCTAATCGCTGTAAGCGGCAAGCCTCTGGATCATCTACATCCATGCCATTGTCCCTCTTTTAGCATGAGAAATTCCTAAGGAAAGATGGCAATGCTCTACACTGAGTTAAAGTCTTCTCCTTCAGGTTGGAAAACCCCTATAAAGGAGATTATGGCATTACCGGATTCACATATCCCGATTAAAGTAATCCTCCTTTATAACTAGTCACCCAACAGTTGTGACAAACAAACCTCTTTAGAGATGACAAATTCTCTCTAAAGACAAGACCTTTCGCTTCACATCTTGGGCTTTGAACAAGATACAAACTACCTTTCGCTTCACGTCTTGGGCTTTGAACAAGACACCAGAACACCCTTTCCTCCCGTAGAATAGGAGGAACTACGATCGCTCTGATTTCCCTATTTCGATAAACGGGAATACGTAGGCATAAGATTGAAAGAAAAATATTAGCGAGCACACTAAACAAAAACCCAAAATCCCATACTTTCATACATCCGTCCTAACATCTTAACCTCCCACCCATCGACCGAACACTACTTTTGACAAAATAAACCCAATAGAGACCCCGAATCTTTGTAGCATCTGTAAACCAACAGTTTTGACTGTTTAACCTCAGTTTGCTAGCAGGGTTAATTTGAGACATCTATTTCCCTTCCTTCCTCAGCTTCAATAGGATAAAAAATGAATCGAGCTGTAGATACCAAAGAGCGGTAGTGCTTCGCAACCAAATCCAAAATTGCTCGCTACACACACGGGCAAGAACAAGATGTTCTTGGCGCCCTTTTTCAAATATTTGAATTTTTTAATTTTTGTGATTTTAATTAATTGATTCAAAAATTAATTTCTCTCTGAATTTTAATGATTTTTAGTTGATTCTTTTTTTAATAATTCACAAAAATGTTAAAATATTTTATTTTACAAAAATTCCCCAAAAATATTATTTATTTCACATATTTGATATTTTTGAAAAGAATTACTTTTTATTTGTTTTTCAACATTTAGAAAATTTTCTTTCTCTTGATTTTCCAAACTTAAATGGTTTTCAATCATTTTGTGGACAAAAACATGATTTTTGAAACATTGATCCAAGATCACCACTCATTTTTCACATGTTTTCAATAATTTTTATTAATTTGTTAACAAAATTAATTCCATTTTTTTAACAAAATTGGGGTTTTGATTGATTCCACCCTCATCAATCTTTTTCAAACACTCATGGGCCTCTAATAGAGTGTAAGACCCAACCCTTGTTGTACATAAACCATTTTTTGGGCCTCAGATATTGTATAAGTCCCGACACGACGAAAAATTTCTGCGCAATCACCATTTTTAAACAAAAATCAACTGGGCCTCTCCCTGGGTTGTAAGTCTCATCTCTTGTACAAAAATAAACTTTGGGCCTCTTGATAGAGTGTAAGCTCCACCACTTTATAAATAAAATAATTTGGGCCTCAGTGTATTGTATAAGTCCCGATGCAGTTTCAGAAACTTCGACGAGATTGTCGTTTTCAAACTATTTTCAACTGGGCCTACCCTCGTATTGTAAGTCCCATTTCTTTTCTTTAAATAATATTTGGGCCTCTCCTTGAGTTGTAAGACCCATACCTCTGTACAAAAAACCTTTTGGGCCTCAGTCATTGCATAAGTCCCAGTACAATCTTATCAAAACAACTTCCCTTTTGATTTAGGTTCGAATATACAGTTGTTGTCAAAACTTTCTTTAATTTCTTTGAACAACTAACAATACAACATGGAAGCTTGCTCACCTGTAAGTTTTATCCGCTTTCATTTACTTGCTTTAATATATATATATATATATATATATATATATATATATATATATATATATATACCTGTATTGTGGGAAGCTGCACACTGTGAGTCTTCTTTCATTCTTTTAAATACATGTCAAATATATATAACTGTATTGTGGGAAGCTGTGCAATGTAAGTCTTCTTTCATGTCCTTTTGAATACTTGTCATATATCCACATTATATATACTAGTATAGTTATTTAAAGTTTTCCCCGGTAACTAGGTCTAGAACTAGGTAAAGCCATGTTGGTCACTCTTTAATACGGTCTAAACTAGATCCCCATAGGATTTCCAGATGCAGCCTTGCCTCCTCTTGGGTTTAAACAATATGGAACAAAGAGAAAGGCAGTATTCTCGGTGAACCTTTTCTCAGACTGTCACATTAGAAATTGTCAAAGAAATTCTATTCCCCAGAGTTGATCTATTCTCGGTGAATAGCATCTCTTGAGTTTTTTCAAACCTTAGAACTTTCACTAAATGATCTATTCTCGGTGAATCGCATTTCTTGAACTTTTCTTGGTTTGAGTCCCACAAGCTTCCTAAAAGCATCCCCGCCTCCTCTTGGGTTTTGTACAAGGACCCTCCGGCTTCTTAGAAGTTCTCATGCCTTCTCTTGGGCTTAATCTAAGGACCCTGACGACCTCTTAAAGGTATAAGACAGAACTTAGTCATCCTTTGCTATAGCAGTCTTTCCAGAATCAAAACCCTCAGACCAATTTTAGGGATTGATACTCATCCCTTAAAAGAGTCGGTCTCCTCTTGGGCATCATACAAAAGATAAAACTTTTCTACACCAATAGACTTGGACAGTCTAAATCCCCTCTTGAGTCTCAAACACATTCTCAAGTTCCCTACAAACATAGGGAGAAACCCCGGTCATTCTGGATAAATCTCCAACAGAGCTAAACACCCAGTCTCTCTCCTAAAATCCCCCAGCCAGGGTCAGTTTATCATCAGTATAACACTATCCCAAATCAGAACCTTAAGGTTTCTGATCTATCAACTCTTTTGTAACCCTCAGCAAGAGTTGATTCCCCATTTGGACCTGCCTCGAGATCTCAAGAATCCCTAGCAGAAGTTAGCCTCCTCTTAGGCTTTGTATAAATGATCTTTCCTCAGCATAATCAGTCTCCTCTTGGGCTTTGTACAAATGATTCTCCCCAGCAGAGCTAACATTTTCAGACTCTCTTGTTGAGTCAATCACTTTTTCAGACTCTCTTGTTGAGTCAATCACCGTCTCAGACTCTCTCGTTGAGTCAATCACCTTTCAGTACTCTCTTGTTGAGTCAACCCTTTAGCCTCTATCTCGGGCTTTGTACGAGACCGATAAAAAACACTCTCTTGTTGAGTCAATAGCCTCCTCTTAGGCTTTGTATAATGATTCCCCTAGCAGGAGTTAACCTCCTCTCGAGCTGTGTATGATTATTTCTCCGGCTTGTTCAGCCACAATTCTGGGCTTTGTACAGGACAGATAAAAAGCACTCTCTTATTGAGTCAAACCTATTTTAGCCTCTATCTTGGGCTTTGTGCAACATATAAAATTTCATAACCTTCTCTTAAGCTTGGGGACAAACATCTTCCCCAACGGAGTTATTTCCTCCGAGCCTTCCTTTAGACTTCGAAAAATATTTCCTAAGCAGAGTCAACATTTTTCCGCCTCCATCTTGGGCTTTGTACAATATAAATGATGCTCTCCAGCAGAGTCAAATCCTTTAGCCTCTAACTTGGGCTTTATACAAGACGCATACAAGCCTCCTAGGCGGAGTCAAAAATCCCTTTTAGCCTCAATCTTGGGCTTTGTACAAGACAAAAAGAACATTTTCCACGGAAAAGTCAAGCTTTTAGCCTCCTCTTAGGCTTGGTATAATGATATCCCCCAAAGAGTCAGTCTCTTTTTTGCCTCAATCTTAGGCTTTGTACAAGACACCAATATATACACTCTCTTGTTGAGTCGATCCTATTTAGCCTTCTCTTAGGCATTATATAAGGAAATCCTTAGCCGAGTCAATTAACCTTTTAGCTTCAACCTTGGGCTTTGATCAACGCACACAAAAATCAACAATTCCCTCAGAGGAAGTCCAATCCCTCTTTAGAGATTTCAGATTCTCTCTCAAAAAACTTGTAGCTTCAATCTTAGGCTTCGAACAAGACACCAAAACATCTTTTCCTCCCTTAGAATAGGAGGAACTACGTTTGCTTTGATTTCCCCATTTCATTTAAACGGGAATACGTAGGCATAAGATTGCGAAATCTTAGCGAGAATACTAAACAAAAACCCTAGGTCCAATACCTTTATATCAATCACGACTTTAGGTTTCATACCTTAGTCATCATCCCCATTTTCCACAGAAAACAAAAACTCACTCACTCACTTAAATTTCCTGACAAACGTTCCCAACCCATTACCAGATAAACTCCATCCAGTACAAAGCGAGACCTAAAGCTAACAACCTGTGGATAACCACATATAGGATGGGTAATTGACAACTCCCCATTGTATAACCTGGCTCCGACTTCCCGAATCTCTCTTTAAGCATTTGTTCAGTTAAACATTCGCGTGCAAGGTTAGTTTTAGATACCTTCCCTTTCCCTTTCAGCTTCATGGGATAAATAAGAAATCAGAAAGTAGCATCCCTCCTACCATTGCGGTGAGGAAAACCCGGCGATAAGGTGGTCGCGTCACCGACAAAAATCGCTCGCTACAAGTATTTATGGACAACTTTTCTCTCTGTGGGGACAGTTTTGAAGGATGTCTATCAAACCTAGAAATGGTACTCGAACAATGCGTTAAAGTTAATCTAGTGCTGAATTGGGAAAAGTGCCATTTCATGGTTCGAGAAGGAATTGTGCTTGGGCATGTGGTATCCGACAGAGGAATTGAAGTGGATAAAGCGAAAATTGAAATTAAAGAAAATCTTCAACCTCCAAAAACCGTTAGAGAAATTCGAAGTTTTTTAGAACACGCCGGTTTCTACCAGCAATTCATTAAAGGTTTCTCTAAGATAACCAAACCACTAACGAGCTTATTAATGAAAGATGTTGAATTCATATTCGATGAGGACTGCTTGAAAGCGTTTGAACATCTGAAAAGTGCTCTTATTACTGCACCTATTATGCAACCACCCGATTGGAGTAAACCATTTGAAATAATGTGTGACGCTAGTGACTATGCCATTAGCGCTATCTTAGGACAAAGAAAAGATAGAAAGCTTTATGATATATACTATGCAACTAGAACCTTAGACAATGCGCAGATGAACTACGCCACCACAGAAAAGGAACTCCTAGCTGTTGTGTTTGCTTTAGATGAATTCCGTTCTTACCTGGTAGGAGCAAAAATAATTGTCTATACCGATCACGCCACAATTAGGTACCTGATGAGTAAGAAGGATGCTAAACCGAGACTTTTAAGATGGATTCTACTTTTACAAGAGTTCGATTTAGAAATCAAAGATAAGAAAGGGACCGAAAATGTAGTAGCAGATCATCTTTCTAGGATCGAGGATCAAGAACCCGAACAAGTGCCAATCAATGATGATTTTCCCTATGATCGACTTATAGCCCGGTTAGAAAGTGAAAGCGAAACAAGCGAAAGCTCTTTAATTTATAACAACACAGAAACAAATGAAGTTGTGGAATCTATCTGCACAAAAACCACACTGCCATGGTATGCTGACTTTGTCAACTACCAAGCAGCTGGGGTGCTTCCACCCGATTTATCCTACCAACAAAAGAAGAAATTCTTCCATAATCTTAAACACTATTATTGGGATAAGCCCCAGCTTTTTAAGAGAGGCGCCGATGGAATTTTTCGTCGATGTGTCCCTGAATCTGAAGTAAAAGATATCATATCTCACTTCCACTCTGCACCTTATGGAGGGCATGCAAGCACTTCGAAGACTTGTGCGAAAATCTTACAATCTGACCTATTTTCTCCTAACCTTTGGAATGACGTCCATTCCGCAAAACAAATTGCGACTGCTGCCAACATACTGGTAATATCTCTAGGCGCGATGAGATGCCACTGAAGGGTATTTTAGAAGTATGAGTCTTTGATGTTTGGGGTATAGATTTCATGGGTCCTTTCCCATCTTCTTTTGGAAACAAATACATACTCGTCGCAGTAGATTACATGTCAAAATGGATTGAAGCTGTAGCTTCTCCTACTAACGATGCACGAGTAGTCATCAGACTTTTCAAGAATGTAATTTTTCCTAGATTCGGTGTGTCGAGAGTTGTCATTAGCAATGGTGGATCCCACTTCATCTCAAATATCTTTGGAAAATTGTTGCCTAAATATGGAGTGTGACACCGAGTAGCAACACCATATCACCCCCAAACAAGTGGACAAGTTGAGGTTTCTAACAGAGAAATTAAGCAGATATTAGAGAAAACAGTTGAGACCTCTAGGAAGTATTGGTCTGCGAAACTTCATGAAGCTCTGTGGGTTTATAGGACAGCTTATAAAACTCAGATATGAACCACTCCATTCAAACTAGTTTATGGTAAATCATGTCACCTGCCTATCAAACTTGAGCACAAAGCTTATTGGGCCATTAAGACCCTGAACATGAATTACACAGCTGCAGGAGAGAAAATAATTTGGGATATCCATGAACTAGAGGAACTTAGACTAGATGCCTACAAAAATGTTCGGATTTACAAGGAAGGAACTAAGCAGTGGCATGACAAATGAATAACCAGGGGAGAATTCAATGAGGGTGACGTAGTCCTTGTCTTTAATTCTCGACTTAATTTATTTCCAGGAAAACTCTGTTCCAGATGGTCTCGCCCCTTCGAGGTTATAAGAGTTTTCCAAACCGGAGCCGTAGAATTAAGAGGAAAATATAATGAGACATTCATTGTAAATGGGCAGCGACTTAAGCATTACCACAACATAGAAAACAAGGACTTCTGCATAAGTTACAAGTTAGAAGAGCTACCCTCTCTTTCGAAGGAATAGCCAGACTAGAATCTAATGTCGAGCTACCGACATTAAACAAGCGCTACGTGGGAGGCAACCCATGATCATTAGTCTTTATTTTCTCTTTTTAATTTTCCTATTATAATTATCTATTTGTGTGTTTTGTTTTCGTTATTATTATTATTACCATTATTATTACTACTATTATTATTATTACTATTTTAACACTTTTTACGGTACAGTTCATTAATAGTATAATCTTTGTCTAATTTCAGGCTATCATAACTTAGGATAGCTAATCATTGACGTAGGAGTGTGGAGCCTATTGATGACATGGATATTTTTTTAGGAACGAAACTCAGAGACTTTGTTTTGATGTTATGGCTCAAAGGCAAATGACATTACCTATTTACCCCGATGGACTTACTTTGACTACCTTAGGACTCAGGGACAGTGTGATGTACATGCTCAACCAAATAGATTGGGTTAATTTTGCTGTGAGAAAGAGATTTATCCCATACTGCATGCTTACCCTCCAGTTCATGAGCTCTCTTTACTATGATCCTAACCGAGGTCTCAAATACCGTATTACCCTTAACGAGATGGCCGATCTCTTAGGATTCTCGAATGGACCTGATGCCTATACCCTGACACCTGATGATACCTTTACCAACCTTGACCTTGATTACTTCTGGGAGACCATAACCGGTAACGATCACCCTGAACCTCATACCATATTCTCATAGAATATCCATAATCCTACCATCCGCTATTTCCATAAGATTTTAGCCCATACTTTGTTTGGTAAGGATGAGAATGTCACTTCTATTTCGAAGGATGGGTTATTTATCATGTATTGTGCTTCTCAAGGAAGGCATGTGAATGCTGCCACCTATATGTTAGAAAACCTGAACCGTATTGCACATGAGACCCATGGTACTATTCTCATTGGAGGATTAGTCACCATGATTGTTGATGTCATTGGCTTAAGATACCAGCTTAACCATATCCGTGCCTTTGGAGGCATTCGTCCCATGCATTTGAATTTTTGCTTCAACAGTGGCATTATAGCTAACTTTGGACCTGCTGAATATGAGTTTCTGATTGATAACAAAGTGGTACATAGTGTCACCTTGCCAAACCATGAGAAAACCAATGTTCAGAATAAGGACAAATGGATGTATGACTTAGAGGAACAAAGTGAATCACCTACCCCACCCTATAGCCCTTAACCTTATGAAGTTCGGGATGCCATTCCCCCTGATGTCGTTTCTCATGTCTCTGGTGCTCATCGTTTTAATCCTCCTATAGATTATGCTGCCGCTATTGGTACTTTGTAGTTTGGAGTAGACACTCTTAGGAATGAGATAACTTCTATCCGAGGATATCTCATTGGTTTTATGGATGTCGCCAATGAGCAGTTCGATCATTTATTTCAGCAAGTTCACTCATTTAGGCGCCACTTTGGTTGATGTTGATGACTTGTACCATTATGTTCCATTGTTTCTTTGTTTCAGATTGTTTTAGTTTATCGTTGTATTTCCTTTCATTGTTGTTCTGAATTTACTGTACTGTCACGTTATCGACGAAGACATGTTGTTGATGTTCTTTAAATTAATCTGATTTCCCTTTCTGTTGTTTAATTTTATTTCTAGTTATTAAGTACTTTTTAATGTTTATGCATTTTTTAATTTCTAAATTGACATTCTGCACATAATTCGTAATAGCAGTAATTTAACGTGTAGAAATAATCCAAATCTGGGTTTTTTGACTCAAAATATAAAAAATTGTGCATTTTAGCTTAATGGCGATTGCCATTATGCTAACGGTGTTCGCCATTGGCCTTTATTTTGAAATCTAACATTCTAAACACATGGCGTTCACTATGGCAGCGGAACGAGCAGAATTCTGCGCATTTTCTGTTACTGTTTTTGCGCAGTTTTCAAAGTAAAACCCATTCAAATTTTGAAACTCCTCAATAACGACCCATAATAACTTCTCTTAACTTTTATCCTGACCCCCAACCATTCATATCCTTCTCATTCTCTATAAATACCAAAACATTCACTCTTACTCTATCATCACCACCATTCCTAAACTTCTCTCATAATCACCATTCTTAATCTTTCAAACCCTCTCATTATCATTCTAATTTCCATAATGCCTCCAAGAATCGCTAGAGATATCGATTACATGGGTATCGAGTTCGCGGAAGGAATTGTTGGTGAACATTAACGGACCATCTTCCACAAGCTATGCAAAAGACTCATTGTAGCAACGCGGTATCCACACATTGATACTGTTCGCGCCTTGGGGTTGTTCGACAACATCGACTGGATGCTAAACAACCTAGGTTTGTCACACTTTTGTTCTCTTACTCACCCCATATACACTAGGTTGACTTATGAATTTTTAAGCACTTTTCAATATTCCCATGATCTGTCTCGCACTTCTGGCACAATTAATTTTAGGATGTTTAATAGGGATTTTACACTGACACAAGAGACAATAGGCACAATCTTTCAATTCCCTAGCGAAGAGGCATATTCTTGCCAGGCACCTCTCGAGAGTGAGTGGCAGTCTAGTGCTTTAGGCTTTTGGCGCATCTTACATCCGTCGCCGGTAGGTCCGGTGGTCATATTTGTGTCAGAGGAGTGATTACTTCCATAGCCTATACTTTAGGCTTGACCTCTGAGTTGGCTGTCCCCTTTCGCTGATTTATATTATTGCCGCAACATACGTCTCAGTAAGAATCTGCCTAGCGGCAAATATAGGTTAATGATTAGTAACAGGGAGGTGAGGTGCATTGTTTTGCCATGTTCAATGCGCATTAATGTGCGCATTAGCACTAACTAGTTATTTGACATCGAGGCCCCCGATCTTGAGGAAGATATGGTTAACAGGGCCTATGCTGACATTATGGGGCGTGCTCCACAGATTGGTACTCGTGCCAATGCTGCTGATATTCCAGGGCCTAGTACCCGTGCACATGTTGCACCTACTTTTTCTGATTAGTTTTTAGGTACCTACCAGCCCCATGAGGAGTATGATTATGTTTCCATCCGGAGTACACTTGATGATATCCTGTCCGAGCTTATGCATTGGAATATTAGAGAGGCAGAGCGTGATCTACTGCTTCAGAGCATGCAGCGACAGCAAGAGGAGCTCAGAGTTTCCATAGACCAGGTGTCGCTCCCGAAAGATTCGCATCCAATGGTACAAACGTGAGAGTGGCGCAAAAGAACACAGAGTCGCCAGCAAAGTGTATTTATCCCAAGAGAGGGAAAGGAAACACTGCGTAAACCTGAAAGAAGGGAAAGGACATGGTCTCGCGACCAAGAGAACGAGTACGGGAGTCGGTTACGCGAAGGGAAGGTGTTAGCACCCAACACGTCCATCGTACTCGATGGGATCCACGCTTGCTGTCTGCATCAAAGGGTGTCGTCGACTGGAACTCCACTGCTACTGAACCGGAGAAAAGAACGAGAACAGAAAGAAACTAAGAAACAAATGTAGGGAAAATAAAAGAAGTGACTCGATTAGGACATCGCTCGTCCTACGCCTACGTATTCCCTCGTGCAATGGGAAAGTCAGAGTCAACGTAGTTCGGACACGAACTAGGGGGAAGGTTGCTCGCCAAGACATCGCCGTCTTGTGCCTACGTATCCTCAATCGGACGAGAAAGTGGAAATCAGAGCAGTCGTAGTTCGACCTACGGGTCGAAAAGAGACAAAGAAGTGATAAAGAAAGGTTGTGAAAGAAATGTGCTCGGAGAGATCTCGCACGATCTCCTGCCTACGTATCTCGCTCGCACGCGAGAATCAGAGCGACGTAGTTCCCCTCACTAGGGGTGGATTGTGTTTTTTTAGGGAACGGCTTACGTTCTAGCTCAGGTGTTACAGCTCGCTGAATCGAGACTTAGGCGTTACCGTCTTGCAAGAGAACGAGTAGGAGCACGTTCGTGCACTGAGAGTGAGTGAGATGAGAAAAGAATTCCCGAAGGAAAGACGTTATTGTTTGTTGAAGTTTTTTTTTTAGACAGAAGTGTTTTTGAGGTTAGCTTGTAACTTGTATTGCACCAAAGTCTATCGTGCGGGAACGAGTGAGTCGCATGGTCGCACCCAAATGGAACGTATGCTAAACACTCTAGAAGAGGAGGGGGGACCCCTCGTTCTTCATTTCCTACATTTAAGGCTCGGACGCAATGCATGTTAACCTTTATTAAGTACTTTTGAGAAGTTTTGAGATGAGAAGAGAGAGGACACAAAGGAAACTCTAAAGGGAAACTACGAGTCCTAATGTTATCATGCATGGGAATCCTAGGGTTAGTGAGGTTTAGGAAGGAAACAACTACCTAACCTAATGCTAATCCTACTCCAAGCTTAATCAGAAATTAAGTTGGACTAGGTAGCTCTAAAGGGAAAGGAATCCAAGACTTGAACAAGTCTTGAGATTCAAGGGATGTGAAAGAGTGAAATAGAAGAAAAGAGAAGAAGAAGAAATGAGAAACAAGATGGGGCAGCAAGCATATCATAATCATCATATCCAAATCACATCATAAAACATGCTTCAAAGATCATACAAGCACATCTCAAGTACACAAGTGAAAGCACACAAGAAAGAATGCAAGTACACTTGAATTAAGTGCACCATCAAACACACATGGATGTCATATCAAAGTGAAATGAAGGAGATAAGATGAAAATAAAACAAGACCAGAACTCACATCATATCATCATCAACAATTCATATATGCAAAAGAGGTTCACATTATGCAACATGATGCGCCAAAGAAGTTACAAAGTAAAAGGAATGATATGCATCACATAATTCAAACCAAATGCATCCAATAATGCTCAAGTAACATGAAAATCAAGTATAGAACTCGAGAGGCAGTAGCACACGCATTAGCATCATGTCAAGATCAAACTCAAGTCATACAAGATTAATCACCAAGCAACACATCCAAAGCATGCATCAAAACTAATCAAAGCAATCACTTACTATTCATGCAAGCAAGCAAAGAAACATGTGAAGCAAAAAGTGAGAACATGTCACATATAACACTTTAAACCAAGAAGGTCAGAACCTCTAGCATGTCATGCAAGTCAAACACAAGGCCTCATGCATTGATTGTTTCATACAAAGGAGCATTATACAAGATTAGGTCAAACATGCCACAAAATTCAAGTCAAACAACACCAACTTAGAAAATCAAGATCAAATTGGAAAATGAATCAATGAAGATGATTACAAAGCCATAAACAAGCTCAAACAGAACATGATCACACCATACAATCATCTCAAACATCAATCAATCACAAGTAAACAAATGCACTCAAACTAGGTCAAGTGTCTAAGCATGCTTCAATCAACTTCAAACCACAAGTAAAAATCAACCAAAATAGCAAAGTGGTTCAATAAATTCCCAGAAAATAATCCAAGGCAAGCTTAAACATCCAATTAGCATGTGCAAAAAGATTGGAATAGAATTAGCTCAAGAACATGTTCAAAGGTGTTCCACAAGTCAAGATATGCACATAACCGAACAATAATCGAGGGGTATCAAAAATCACATGAAAAACAATCAAAGGTGATCACCAATGCAGCAACATGACATTAAAACATTCTTCAATTAAGTGTCAAAACATGTCAAAAAGATCAGCTCAATAAGGCATGGAAAGATCATCAAACATAAGCACTCATCACAAAGGTAGGCATAGAAGACACTTTGGAAAATAAAATCGGGAATAAATGCGAAAATAAATGGAAAATGAAAATAAAATTCAAATAAAATTAAATAAAACATTAAAGTATGCACTTGATTTTTTTTTGGATTTTTTAATAAAAGGAAATATTTTTAATAATTGAAATTAAAACGAAAATAAAAAAAAGAAACTAAAACAAGTGGTTAAAAAACAAAAGGGTGTATATTAGAAAGCAAAACATAAATTGGGCCGTGGAGGGGTGCGAACAGGAACAGGGCGCAAGGCCCATGCTGGAGCTCAGAATTTTAAAAAAAAAAATAAAATACAAAAAAGAGGAAAATGAAGTAGAAGCTGTAACGAGTTTCCACATGTAGGACAATGCATATCAATTGGTCACAAATATTTTAAATCACAAAAGACAAAAACAAATGCCATGGCCAATCAAAGCGCGCCACCCAATTGTCTTCTTCATGCCATGCAGCCATGAGCACGTGAACAGTGCTATGCCTCGCCGGAAAAATGTTCAATCCGGCCGGCCACCGCCGGCGGCGGCTGGCGCGGCCGGAGTCGCTAAACAAGACCACCCCCCCTCCAGTTTTTCGCGTAGGTTTCAAAAATGCAATCATCTCCAAGTTTTAATGCCTCTAAAGCCATGAAAAATCGACTTAAAGTAACAACATCCATGGATCCATATCTTCAAATCAAAACAACCAATACACTACATTGTAGCACACATCAAGGAGGTTTTAAATATGCAAGTATATTCCAAAAACAACCAATAAAACTCATGTAATCAAGTGCTAAAGTTAATGTGCTCAAGATTGAAACTCATCAAAATGGCTAAACAAACACTCAAGCATTGCCTACCCTGAGGTAGGACTTCAGAGGAACTCACAATATGCTCATAACACACTTAATATGAGAGATTCGAAGAAAGTAAGATTACCTAACGGAGAAGCTCCGTTGGCTCTTCAAACACGATGAGAGCTTCGGAAAACCGGTTAGAATCCTTCTTTAAGCTTCAAGGAATATGGACCAAGCAATAGAATGAAGAGAAATTGCAGCAGAATCCAGATTCGAAAAGGAGAAGAATGAGAGAGTGTGTGTATTTTCTGATCTGAACTCACCAAAATGCAGCCCCCCTTCGTTTTAGGGTTTTTCTCCTTTAAATAAGGTGGGTTATGAGAGGTTAAATGGGCCTGAGAAATTTGTTTTGTTTATTTTTTTTTTGTTTTGAAATTTTTGTTAGAATGGACAAGAATGAGGGTGGTACGGTTTGTAGTGGGTGGTGGTTTTCATTTGGGGTGGTCTGATGAGTAAGAATGAGGGTCATGAGAGATGTAGCACGTGAGAATGAGTGAAGAATTGTCCAACTTCCTCTTTGTTAGTTATGGCAAAAATGGAATATTGTGTGCATGGGATATGTGACTTTGTTTGGGCATTTTAGGCAAAGGAAAATGACACATGAGAACATGGTATCATGCGTGTGGTTTGAGGCAAGGCATTATGCTGCAAAATGATGTTCACAAATATGCCAAAGATGGTGCCTTGAGATATGTTCATGTGCCATACTTTAATGTATTACAACTCTTTGGATTCTTCACCAAACAATAGGATCTTGAGCTTAAAACAAACTTGACACATCTTAGAACAAATTATATGTTGGAATGATCTTGAAATAACACTTAGAAGCATGAGAAAAAATGCTTTGAAATCATGTCCATGGAGCTGCCAAAAGTAACTTAGAAAATTTTTTAGTTTTAGTGAAACCACAAATTGGAAATGTCACACTTTGAACACTTATAACTCACTCAATACCAAACCAAATGCCATGATTCTTGTGCCCATTTTGAAAAGAAAACTTCATACTACAACTTTCATGTTAGAGTTTTCTCAAATCAAAGCTTGAAAGTTGATCAAAATCGAGCATGAACATTGATGCACAAAGCTGTCCAAAATAACTTAGAAAAAAATTCTAAGTTTTTTCACATTTTACAACTTGAAAACTCCAACTTCAAAACATCATAACTCTCTCAAAAATAATCCAAATGAGACAAACTTTACATGGTTGGAAAGCTTGGAAAAAACTCTACAACTTTCATGTTTGAGGAAAATTGAAATGAAGCTCTTATCATGGTGAAAACTGGCTTGGAAGGTGGCTGAATTCATGCTGAAACTTTCCCAAAATGGCAACTTCCTAAAAACCTAGATCTCCAAAAATGGCAACTTTTCCACATTTTTGATTTTTCATGAATCCTTGAACATTTCTTGATCAAATCTTGTCCATGGGCCGTATTTGACTTGAGAATCATGATGTTGACCCCAAAAAGTCAGGAGTTGACCTTTTCACTGCATAGTTGACTTTATTCCCGATTCTCCTGATTTTCAATCTTCTGATCAATTGAAACCTTCTGAAACAAATTAATAGGCAATCTTCCATCCTTAGACACCTAAAGACATAAGGAAAACCATGAAATCAATTCTTGCCCAAAAAATCAGAAATAAACTGATTTTATGGCAAACCCTAGTTTTGGTACCCTCTGGTTAGGAGGAGATAGCACATCCTCCAAATTCAAATTCCTCTGAATATGATATGTATCATGTCCACCAATGATGACATGTGCCACTTGGAGATGATAAAAAATCAAAGAGCTTGCTCATTTGGGGGTCAGATCCCAGAATCTCCAAAACCCTAATTTAAGAAATTAGGTTAGGACAGTGTGATTCCTTTGAATTCTCTTGCCAATCTTGATCTTGTGATGAGATGATGGACCAATTAAGACACCTTGAGGCTTAAGGCTCCTTTGTGGTTCAAGAGCTGATAGCATCAAGAATTTTCTCTCCTCTTAGCCCCTTGGACAATACACATGAACTGTTGCTTGAAACCCTGAAAAACCTTTTCTTCCCTTTGAGTTAAACCAAGTACCTTGATCCCATGCCAAGAGCCAATGATATGCAAAGATGATAATGCAAGAAATGCAAAGAAACATAAGCCAGTTAGGTAAAAACAACAAGGCAAATTTTGAGGTGCTACACCAGGCCAACCAGCATCAGGTAGACTGTGCTGACAGGATAGAGCATGACATGGGTGATCTTACTTAGCAGATGGAAGGACTGAGGATGGAGTTGATGACTATGAGAGAGTTTGTTCAGCATGTTCTTAACCCTGTACTTGGTAGAGGATTTGAACGCCCTCGCGGCCGAGTCCGTCACCACCGATTTCACACCAGGTTTCTTTACTCCTTCTTTCACCTTGTACTAAAAGATTGGGGACAATGTTTGGTTCAAGTGTGGGGGAGGATCTTTATTGCTTTATTTTTACTTTTTTGTCGTTTTTATGTTGTTTTTTTGTTTTTCTAGTTAGTCTATTTCTGTTTGTGTGTTGAGTCTTTTATGCGCCGATTGAGTCCAATTGTATGCTACTTTTTCCTTTTGTTAGACAATTCCCTTAAAAATTGACCCCCAACCAAAAAAAACTTTTGTTCTGATTCAATGGCATGACAATTTTCACTTCTAGGCTATGCTAATTAGACTTGGGAAAGTTTTGATAATATCGATACTGTCCTAACACCCTAGATTCCCTAAGCATACGGCATCGATTTAAATAACCATTATGCCGAGACCTTGATTTCTGAGTTTTTTGTAGTAGCCTCTTAAGTAGTTTATATTAGTGGTCAGCACCATCCTAAGGCACACGCTAAGTAATAAACTAATGCAAATATGTGGTGATCTCGAAAAATTGAATTGAATTGAATAGTTTTATAGAAAAAGCGAATGAAAAAGATTTGTTTCCCTCTAAGTTAGGTGGTCCTTACCCGGCCATTTAGCCCAACGGACCGGATTCTTGAAATTCGAAAAGAAAAAGAAAAGAAGAAAAGAGCGAAAAGCTGAATAACGAGATCATAAACACTAACAGGTTCACTTACCATGTGGGTGCCGGGATAACGGGCTTAATGTGATCGCGCGAGAATGAAAAAGAGGTGAAAAGAAACGGGGAATGTAGGTCGAGTCATAATGGTATGATTTGGATTGGTATTGCATAGGGGGGAGTCTTTGTCCGCAAATGCGGATATGTGTCATTACGGTATCCTTGTTATCGATATTTAGTACTGTCATACCCCAAATTTGTCATACCCTACCATCCAAATCTTATGGCTTATGCTTTTCATTTTCCTCACGTACATGCCCTCCATTAGGTCATCTAACACATCATGCATTCATTAACATCAAGGCTTATTACTTGGATCAGAGGTCGTGGAGAACCAAGGTTCACATAGTGCATTATGGTTTCATTTTATTTCTCAGGTTTGTTTCAAATGGATATACAAAGATCATGGAGTTAGGGTTTGTCCCTTGTACTTATGGTTATCAGATGGATCCTCAAGGCTTGACTATGCAATCATCTAGAGCATCTTTTGGTGGTCATCATCATCAGTGATCAGGGTTTATTTCCCTGATCATATGGCTTTCAAGAAGGGATTAGATCCAAACATTTAAGACATTGGCACAAGAAGGTTGGGAATCAATTCATACGAGGTTGACTAGTGGCATCAAGGGGATAGTTGAGTGTGGCATTGTGGTATTGGATTTAATCAGGGTTAGCAAGCACCATACAAGACTTACTTGTCTAGCTAAGTTTCTTTAGGGGCTTTCTCAATACACTCGCCTTTGGTTATTCAGTATGGATTCAAGGAAAGGCACAGTTCATACCAGATTCAAGATCATATTCATTCCAAGGTTGGCACCAGTTTACTCAATTCAAGGTGGATCAAGCAAATCAAATAAGAGGGAAAGCCATTGATTGTGATTCAAGTCTCATATTAAAGGCCAAGTGCAAGTTTCATGCAATTTTTAAGGTTGATTCAAATGGTGCAAGATAAAGCAAAGGTACATGTTCAAATTCAAATTCAAAGAGGAGGGAAAAGGTTTTATTGGATCACAAGTTACATCACAATTCAAAGAAAAGTCAATTTTCATTCAAATTTCCAAAAATTCATTACAAGGAAAAATCCAATTACCCAAAATTCATACTCAAATCCATGTCCGTTTAACCATTCCTAAATCCATTTTCAATTTCAATATCCATTTCCAAACCATATCTGTAGCGAGCAATTTTGGACGTGGTTCTTAAGCACTACCGCTTTGGGGTACTACAGGTCGATTCATTTTTTATCCTATTGAAGTTGGTGAAGGAAGGGAAATAGATGTCTCCAACTAACCCTGCTTACATACTGAGTTTAAACAGCAGTCTGTTAGGTTACGGATGCTATGTGGAAGTGGGGCCTCTTTCTGCTTATTTTGTTAAGACTGAAATGAGGGGACTATGCTATTGGTAGGATGTTAGGACTGATGCTTTTCGATTAATGTATGAAGGTACGGGATTTTGGGTTTTTGATTAGTGTGCTCGCTAAGATTTCTCTTTCAATCTTATACCTACGTATTCCCGTTTACCGAAACAGGGAAATCAGAGCGATCGTAGTTCCTCCTATTCTATGGGAGGAAATGGTGTTTTGGTGTCTTGTTCAAAGCCCAAGACGTGAAGCTAAAGGTGGTTTGTATCATGTTTAAAGCCCAAGATGTGAAGCTGAAGGGTCTATTTGTATCTTGTTCGAAGCCCAAGAAGTGAAGCTAAAAGATTTTGACTTTAGAGAGAATTTGTCATCTCTAAAGAGGGTCTGTTTGTCACAACTGTTGGGTGACTGATTATAAAGGAGAATTACTTTAACTGGGATATATGAATCCAGCAATGCCATAATTTCCTTTATAGGGGATTTTCAACCTGAAGGAGAAAACTTTAACTCAGTTTAGAGCCATGCCATCTTTCCTTAGGAATTTCTCATGCTAAAAGAGGGACAGTGGCGTGGATGTAAATAATCCAGAGGCTTGCCGCTTACAGCAATTAGATGAAGGGGAAAGGAGTTGTTGATGTTTGTATACTGTGAACGAGGCACAACTTTGATGCTAAAAGGTTGATTGACTCAACCGGGGTTTTCTTATACAAAGCCTAAGAGGAGGCTATTGACCCAACAAGAGGGTGTTTTTATGTGTCTCGTACGAAGCCCGAGAGAGAGGCTAAAAGGGTTGACTCAATAGGAGAGTCTTTTGTGTGTCTTATACGAAGCCCAAGACAGAAGCTAAAGGTTGTTTGACTCAACAAGAGAGTCTTTTATACTCAACAAGAGAGTGTTTTGGTATCTCGTACGAAGCCCGAGATTGAGGCTGAAGGTGTTTGACTCAACAAGAGAGTCTTTTATACTCAACAAGATAGTGCTTTTGTATCTCGTACAAAGCTCGAGATGAAAGCTAAAGGTTTGCTCCGCTGGGGAGAATCATTTGTACAAAACCCAAGAGAAGGCTAGGGTAACTATTTCAGTTGAGTGACAGGTACAGCATGTTGGTTAAAAGAGAAAATCAGTTCTTATATGGGTAATGTTGTACTCATGGATTTGATCTGAGGATCGGGATTATTTCCTGTTCTCTAAGGAAACGGGGAATCCAAGGGAGCTTTAGACTGTCCGAGTCTACGGGTTTTTTCTTTTGTACTATGCTTAAGAAAGATCAAGAGACAGTATGTTCGCCGTAGGAAGATCTAGACTCTTTGAAAGACTGTTCTATTAAGATGACTAATTTCTGTTCCTATACCTTTAGGAGGTCGTCGGAACAATTTGTACGAAGCCCAAGAGGAGGCGAGAAAACTTTTAAGAAGTCGAGGGACAATTTGTACGAAGCCCAAGAGGAGGCTATCTTCCCGGAGGAAGAATCATTATACGAAGCCTAAGAGGAGGCTGTGAAAACTTCTAAGAAGCCGACGGGTCCTTGTACAACGCCCAAGAGGAGGTGGAGATGCTTTTAGGAAGCCTGTGGGTCCCCAAACCCCGAGAAGTTCAAGACATGCCATTCACCGAGAATAGATCAAGCTAGGAAAGTCTGAGAATTTGGAAGAAACTCAAGAGATGCCATTCACGGAGAAAAGATCATCTCTAGGGAATTAGAGTTTCTTTGACAATGTCTAAGGGTGACAGTCTGAGAAAGGGTTCACCGAGAATGCTGCCTTTCACGTCTCCATATTGTTTAACCCCAAGAGGGGGGAAGACTGTGTCTGGTAATCCTATGGGGATCTAGTTTTTTTTTTGTATTTAAGAGTGACCAACAGGGCTTTACCTAGTGCTAGACGTAGTTGCCAGGGAAACTCTAAATATCTATACTATTATTACACAGTCGATATAAGTTTATGAAAGAAGACTTACAGTGAAACAACCCCACTGTACAGTTATATACATATGAAAGCGGTAAATGAAAGCGGGTAAACACTTACTCGGTTGTAGAGCTTCCATGCTGTTTGGTTAGTTTGTTCAACAAAGAAAGCTTTGATAACAATATTATACTCACAATCAAAGGAGAAAGTGCTTTTGAAAGGAAAATTGGGGCTTACAGCTCAAGGAGAGGCCCAGGGTTTTATCAGCGATTGCATTGTCGTTTTGTACAGGGACTTATACAAGTGACTGATGCCCAAGAAAGGTTTTCTGTACAAGGGGATGGGTCTTACACTCTCTCAATAGGCCCAAAATGATTGAAAGAAAAAAGAATGGGGCTTATAACACGAGGGTAGGCCCAGGGTTTATTTTGAAAAGGGCAACGATCGCGCCGAGGTTTTGAAAACGTCGTGGGTCTTATACAATGACTGAGGCCCAAAAGTTTTTAGTTTCAAAAAGGGATTGGGTCTTACACTCTATTAGAGGCCTAAAATGGTTTTGAATGGGTCTTATAGCTCGAGGAGAGGCCCAGATGGTTTGTTTTAAACGGGGGATGATCGCGCCGAACTTTTGAAATACAACGGGACATATACAATAAGTGAGGCCCAAAATAGATTTGTATTTACAAAGGATTGGGTCTTACACTCTATTAGAGGCCCAAAGAGTTTAAAGAAAAGAAATGGGGCTTATAACACGAGGGTAGGCCCAGATGATTTTTAAAAAAGGCGACGATCGTGTCATTGTTTTTGAAAATATAGTGGGACTTATACAATGACTAAGGCCCAAAAAGTGGTGTCCTTACAAAGGGATTGGGTGTTACACTCTATTAGAGGCCCAAAAAGTTTTAAAATGATTTGTTTAAGTGAAAATCAAGGAAACCCTAAATTTGTTTTCTTTTAAAAGGAAATATTTAAAGAAAATCAAATAAAATGATAAAAATACCAAATAAGTTTGAATAAACCACTTGTGATTTTTTGTGAAGGTTTGAAAAATGAGGTTTTAATCACAAGATGAATTAAAACTCATTTGGTTTTGATTTTTCAAGGTGAATATTCACTTTTAAAATGTTTAAAATAATTAAAAATGAATTTATTCATAAAAATACCAACTATATTAAATAAAAAATATAAATTTGATTTTTTTGTGGAATAAAATATTTCAACATTTTTTTTATTTTTTGTAAAAAGAACCAATCAAAAATAATTAAAATTGAAGGAGTTATTAATTTTTCAATTAATTAATAAAACATGAAAAATTGGAAAAAAAATAGCAAAATGTGAGAAAACACAAAATGGCATGGGTGGGGTTTAAACCCACGACCTCAAGGTTATAGGGCGCGCGCCTTACCACTGGGGTGGTGATACATCCGTTGATTAAAACATACCAACAAATATACAAGGTTTGCCTTGTTTTCTAGGCCTGGCCAAGGCAAGGCGAGTTTTGGCAAGAAACGGGAAGCTCCATAACTTTCTCATTTCTCCATGGTTGGGGACAAAATTTATATGCATCTGGCCTAGAATTTCACAAGGAATCCAATGGTGGTGGTATTTTTTTCAGATCATTCTCCCTCCTCAAAATCCGATGGTGGTTTTGAAATAGGCCTATAATTGCATTTTCTATGCTACACTTTGGTTCAGGAATGAATTACATGATGAATTGGCTCAAACACAACATATATAAGATGTATGACATGTGTATGATCAGTGGACTTCAAAGCAATGCATATTTTGGAAAGTTCAAGTCATGATGCTTACCTCTCTTTTGAGCTTTTGCAGTTTTTGTGCAATCTGCCGAGTTTCTTGTTCCAGAAATGGTTTGATGCTTTTGACACTCTCAAGTGATCCCTTAGAAGCTTTTAGGATGATCGGAATCAACTGGAACCTGCAAAAACAAATACTGGCCCTTTCTTGCAAAAGGGGTTAAAATGGCCAAAATAGCAACTCTCTCAAATGGTGTTCCAGATGTTGGGAGCCATTTGGGACAATTCAAGGATGATATTTGGAGTGTGTTTGAGGTTTTATCTGGTTTGGAAAGTGACTGAATCAAGAAATAGCTTGAAAAATGAAAAAAGGCCTATTTTGAGGTTTTGAGAGGTGACTTTGTGATTTAAGGATTACAGGTCACTTGTGTGAGTTTGGACAGCTTAGATATGACATATTGGATGTGTTTGGATCATGAGTTGTGATGGAAATGCTCTCTAACTCAAAAACTCAGAGTTACCTTGATAAAGAAGGTATTTTTGCCTAAAGAAAGTGATTTTGAGGAAAGCATATGTTTGATTGCTTTGGTGTACTCAAGCTGAGCACAAATGAGCTCTACTTATAGTAGAGCAAGTTTGTTTTGGGATTAATAGTGAATGGGAACCACAGCAGAGGTTTGGCCAATGTTGGCAAATGAGAATCCAAGTCTCCTCTAGCCATTGACTAGAGTTTATAGCACAAGCCTTTGGTTCCCTAGTTGTTGGATTATTCTTGACTGAATTCAGTTGCAAATGTGTCACTCCATGCCACCTCTAAGCATCCATTAAATGCTTCAATCCAAAATTAGAGTCTTGTCCCTCTTTTAGGGATTTCTAGGTTTGTCATGCTATTTCTTGTTCCAAAGACTTTGGAGGCTTGGATCATTGTTTGTTCCCTTTAGATTTGATCCTCAAATGTGTCCAAAGTAATGACGAGGCTTGGAATTATTTGATTTTTCCAAATCAAGCAAAAGTGCAAAATTCTGCCTAGCCTTGGCCGTTTTCAGCAAGGCATATTGCCATTGTCATATCTCATGACTCAAGTTGAGTTTGGTGATGTTCTTGTCCATTTTGGAAAGCCCTCATATGATACAACAACTGTTTGATCATAATTGGTTTTGATACTTTTTGGATCCAAGTGAAAAATGCCCATACATTCTGTAAAAACTAAGACAGATTCTGACTTAGTGAAAATTTCACTAAGTGTTGGAAAAAGTGGCATTTCATGTTTTCAGCCACTTTGATCATTCCATAACTCAAAATTGATAATGAATTGGAATGAGGTGTAGTTAAAGCTTTTGTAGAGGGCCATGAGGGCTACAAATCCAGATTGGGATGGGGAAAAATGGCCTTGTGGTTTAGGAGTTATAACCCTCCAAAGTTGGTACCCTAGCCACTTTGTTCCATAACTTAAAAAATTTTCTAAGTTTTTATGGTTACCCCTTTTACAAGTTATCCAACTTTTCTTGATTTTTCTTGATGAATGATGATTCAAATCACACATTAACATCATTTTAGGGTTAAAAAACCATAATTGTGAAAAATCTCAAAAAGTCAAAGTTTGACTTTTGTGCACAGTTGACTTTTTATCAAATGAATTCCAAACTGTGCGATCCTCTACGAAATCGAGTCCTTGACTTACATCAAACTTGATGGATTGATTTCATAGGTGTCATAGGGTGTATTGAATCATGTCTTAGGGTTTGGGAGCATGTCCTGGTCAAAAGTCAAAGCTACAATTGACTTTTCCCGCGAAACCCTAACTGTGGTTCAGATGAAATTGAAACTTATTGCTCAAGCTTCTTGGATCAATCCATTGTTGAAAATGGATCAATTTGGTGTATTAGAGACCCTCAAATCCTCTCTTGAGGTCTTGACTCATGTTTTGTCCCAAAAGTCAACTTAGGGGTGAATTAGGTCAAGAAACCCTAATTCCTGATTTTTGATGAATGCATCCCCTGAGGTCAAAATTGACTTGATGATTGAGTCCATGAGGTTCCATGGAGAATATTAGAATATGCCTTGAAGCATTGGATCATGCCCAGAGGAAAATTTCCATCTGGAGGCCCTGGTCGACCAAACCCTAATTTGGTGACACTGGCGATCTTAAGGCTTGATCCACCTAGAAGGGAGAAGCCTTGTGCTTAATCCTTGAAGTGGGAGTCCTCTTAATCCTTTGTGGATGTTTGAGAGGCTAGACAAGTTGAAGATCATGTCATTCCTTGATTGATCCTTTTTCTAAAAGCTCCGAGAGGGCTTGAAACCCCAATCTTTGATAGTAGTGAATGCTCAACAATTTTTGAGGCATGATGGTTCATCCATATTGTGATGATGATTTGCGCAATGATGGGAAATCTTAGTGGTCAAAATTTGGGGTATGACAGATGCCCCTATTTAATCTTCTTGGACCCGAAGGACTGAATGGCGAAGGTATTCGGGCATTCGGGATGCAAGAGGATTAAATATCGGAATACCCAAAATTTTGACAGTGGTTAAGAATGGTAGTTCATGCATCCTTCTTCTTTTGATAAGCAATGATGCTCAGAAAAGGTAAAAACTTCCCCTCGATCCTGGTCTTCAGCCAAGGAACTGGTCTCAGTTTCTGATACAAACTTCCCCTCGATCCTGGTTTCCTACCAAGGAACTGGTCTTAGTTTCTGATACAAACTTCCCCTCGATCCTGGTTTCCTACCAAGGAACTGGTCTTAGTTTCTGATACAAACTTCCCCTCGATCCTGGTTTCCTACCAAGGAACTGGTCTAAGTTTCTAATACAAACTTCCCCTCGATCCTAGTTTCCTACCAGGGAACTGGTCTCAGTTTCCGAATTAAACTTCCCCTCGATCCTGGTTTCCTACCAAGGATCTGGTCTTAGTTTCCTTTGTCAATAAACTTTATTGACAAGGGACGCTACTTGTAGAGGTTCTCCTCAAACTTCTCGCTGAATTTTCCTGGGGAGATGCCATTTGATGGAAAAAGTTTTGATTGTAGAGAGGCACAAACTTCTCTATTGGAGATGCCATTCGTTGACTCTACTGGGGGAGAACAAGTCTCTTGAGAGACTGTATTCGCTTGGGGATATTGCATCATACTTTTCTCAGAGATCTTTTCGGAGAAATGCCATACGATGTGATCCAATTTTGAGGTGCCGATGGCCTTATGAATACCGATTCTCTGGAGAGGGAAATCAATGTGTTGCTGAAAGTCTTTAGTCGTGAGGCTTTCTCAGAGGATTTTCCTTAATCCGGGAAAGCGAAGATATCATCTTCCATGGCGAAGAGTGATGCTGGCTGAGGGTTCTCTGTTTTTTCAGAGGTTCAAGTTATCAAAGTGGTTGAGAACCGTCTCTAGTCCAGAGATCAACCGGAGAGAGATTGCTTAGATGATTCACTTCCCGACGAGGAAAGAACTGACAACTCAATTGAGAAAACTTTTATCACTAGGGGATGAGACCGACTAGAGTGATAGTGATGCAATATGAATGCGAATGTAAATCAATAATGCATGATGTATGTATGTTTATGCTGACACAACTGACACGACATACAGACTAGTAGATGAACATGACTAGATACTCGGCCACAGTGGGAAATAAAAAGTATCGTTGGTTCAAGATAGCAATTCTGCCTTGCTTAGGAGAGATATTCCCTACGGGGAGCTACTTTGGTCGGGCTTAGGAGATGAGAACTCAGTCGGGGGTGTCGGACGGAACATTCGCGTCTGACACAGTTGATCCTTCGTTCAGGCGTACTGGTTTAGAAGGAGTACTTTGATTCTGCACTTTGAATTTCGATTACTTCTAGCGAAGCGATCGATGTTCTTTCGATGTTCAACAATCAAAAGAAATTGCCATCTTTATTTTAAAAGCAGAAAAAAGTTCGACAAGTAACTTCATTTTTGTTTTGTTTTAATAATCGTTTATCATGTTTAAATGTTGTTCTGTAAAGCTAAAATAAATCAGAATTACAAACAAAAGCACAAGGGCTCAAATTTTATTGATAGGATGGAAATCAGCCAAACGCGTGATTCCATAGAGTATTTACAAAGTTAGAAAATGGTAATTTACAAGGAAAAGGGCTACGTTGAAACATAACGACCACTATCCTTCTACCAACTTTGAATTCTGGGCATCCTGAGCTTCTATCGAAGATGACCTTAACTGGAGTTTTCCTGACGGATGATGTAACTACTGCCGAAGGACTTGCCCCTTTGTCGAACGTAGTTACTTGCCATTACCCCTAATTTTTGCCTGGATTGTACTTTGAGATTTCCAATCCATCAGGATGACTTTTGATCATGTCTCTCATTTTTGCCTGGACCGCCCTTTCGGGTTTTTAATCCACCGAGACGTTTTTTTCATTTTTATTTAGGCGAAGTATTTCTTGACTACGTCAACATTTGTGGGGTAGGAAAATTCTTCTCCATCCATCGTTGCAAGTCTCAAGGCGCCGCCTGAGAAAACTTTCTTGACCACATAGGGGCCGTCATAATTCGGAGTCCATTTTCCCCGAGAATCAGTGAGAAATGGATTGTATCTTCTTGAGCACGAGGTCTCCTTTCCTGAAGATGCGAGGTTGGACCTTTTTGTCGAACGCCTTCTTCATTCTTTGTTGATACAACTGACCATGGCATTGTGCCGTTATTCGCTTTTCTTCAATCAGATTCAGTTCGTCGTGTCAACTTTGACACCATTCAGCTTCGGTAAGCTTAGCTTCCATCAATATCCGAATTGATGGGATCTCTACTTTGATGGGGAGCACTGCTTCAATGCCATATACTAGAGAGAAAGGGGTTGCCCCTGTTGAAGTGTGGACAGATGTGCGATAACCGTGAAGAGCAAAGGGTAGTATCTCGTGCCAATCTTTGTAGGTTACAACCATCTTTTGAACAATCTTCTTGATGTTCTTGTTAGCTGCTTCTACCGCGCCGTTCATCTTGGGTCGGTAGGGAGATGAGTTATGGTATTCAATCTTGAACTAAGCACACAACTCCTTCATTATCTTATTATTCAAGTTAGATCCATTATCAGTAATGATCTGGCTCGGAACACCATAACGGCAGATGATATTATTTTTGATAAATCGGATCACCACTTGTCGGGTCACATTGGCGTATGAAGCTGCTTTGAGCCACTTGGTGAAGTAGTCAATGGCGACCAGAATGAACCGATGTCCGTTCGAAGTCTTGGGTTCAATCACACCGATCATGTCGATTCCCCATATGTAAAAAGGCTATGGGGAAGAGAGAACTTTGAGATGTGTTGGCGGTACATGGATTTTGTCGGAGTATATCTGACACTTGTGACACTTTCTCATGTACTTGTAGTAATCGGATTCCATTGTCAACCAATAGTACCCTACTCTTAGAATTTTCCTTGCCAATGTATGTCCGTTGACATGAGTGCCAAAGGACCCTTCGTGAATTTCTTTTATTATCATGTCTGCCTCTGGTCTGTCGACGCATCGGAGCAAGACCATGTCAAAGTTCCTCTTATATAGTGCATCACCGCTCAGGAAGAAACTGCCTGCCAGCCTTCTGAGGGTTTTTCTGTCTTTCCTGGATGCCCCAGGTGGGTACTCTTGTTTCTGAAGGAAGCATTTGATATCGTGATACCAAGGTTTGTCGTCTATGACTGCTTCAATCGTGAAGATGTAAGCGGGCCGTTCAAGGTGCATTATGTCGATCTTAGGTAAGTCATTCCATTGACCTACACTAATCATGGAATAGAGCGTGGTTAATGCATCAGCCATGTGATTCTCATCACGAGGGATGTGATGAAAATCGACTCTGTTGAAGAAAGGTAACAACCTTCTTGCATAATCTTTGTAAGGAATCAATCCTGATTGGTATGTGTTCCAATCTCCTTTGATCTGATTGACAACCAAAGCTGAGTCGCCATATACATCCAAGTTCTTGATCCTTAAATCAATCGCTTCCTCGAGACCATGATACAAGCTTCGTATTCGGCCTCGTTGTTTGTACATTTGAACGTAAGTCTAGCGGTGAAAGGAATGTGGGTACCCTGAGGTGTTATGATGATTACCCCAATTCCGTTTCCATAATGATTGACAGCTCCGTCAAAGATAAGTCCCCAGTGGGAACCTGGTTCTGGCCCTTCACTGGGTAGCGGTTCATCACAGTCTTTCATTTTTAGATACATGACATCTTCATCTGGGAAGTCAAATCCAACTGATTTCTGATCGTCAATCGGTTGATGAGCCAAATGATCGGCTAAAACACTTCCCTTAACGGCTTTCTGAGCATGGTACTCGATGTCGTATTCTGATAACAACATCTGCCAACAGGCAATCCTTCCCGTGAGAGAAGGTTTTTCAAAGACATACTTGATTGGATCCATTTCAGAGACTAACCAAGTAGTGTGACGAATCATGTACTGGCGAAGACGTTTGGCTGCCCAAGCCAAAGCGCAGCAAGTTTTCTCAAGCATAGTGTACCGAGTCTCGCAATCGGTGAACTTCTTGCTCAAATAGTAGATGGCAGACTCTTTCCTTTTGGTTTCGTCTTGTTGGCCAAGTACACAACCCATGGAGTCCTCTAGGACTGTGAGGTAGAAGATCAGTGGTCTTCTTTCCACTAGAGGTGATAGAATCGGCGGGTTCGACAGGTATTCCTTGATACTGTCGAAGGCGGTTTGGCAGTCTTCTGTCCAAACGCAATCCTGATTCTTTTTGAGTAATTTGAAAATCGGCGCACATGTCGCGGTCATGAGGAATATGAATCTGGAGATGTAGTTTAAACGTCCCAGGAATCCCCTGATTTGTTTTTCAGTTTTCAGAGAAGGCATTTCTTGAATGGCCTTGACCTTGTCAGGATCAACCTCAATTCCTTTTTGGTTAATGATGAACCCTAAGAGTTTCCCTAAACGGACACCGAAGATGCACTTATTGGGATTCAAGCGGAGTTCGTACTTTCTCAACCGCTCGAATAGTTTTGACAAGTGGGTCACATGCTCCTCCTCTGTTTTAGATTTTGCAATCATATCATCGACATTAACCTCGATTTCCTTGTGTATCATGTCATGAAACAGAGTAGTCATGGCCCTTTGATAGGTTGCCCCGGTGTTCTTCAAACCGAACGACATTACCTTGTAACAAAAGGTCCCCCATGGGGTAATGAACGAAGTTTTCCCCATGTATTTCGGCACCATTTTGATTTGATTATAGAACGAGAATCCATCCATGTAGGAGAAAACTTTAAACTTTGTTGTACTGTCTACCAGCATGTCAATGTGTGGTAAAGGAAAGTAGTCCTTTGGACTAGCCTTGTTTAGATCTCTGTAGTCGACACACATTCTGACTTTTTCGTCCTTTTTTGGAATGGGTACGATGTTGGCTAACCATTGAGGATATTCTAACGTAGCGAGGAAACCCGCGTCAATCTGTTTATGTACCTCCTCTTTGATTTTGACAGCCATGTCTGGATGAGTCTGTCTCAACCTCTATTTTACTGGCGGACCTTCTGACCGTAACGGTAAGTGATGTTCCACGATGCTGGTATCCAACCCTGGCATATCCTGATAGGACCAAGCGAATACATCGGGAAATTCTCTGAGAAGCTTTGTCGAACTCTCTTTGGCAGTTGGACTGAGCAGTGCCCTAACCTTGATTTCTTTTCTCTCTTCTTCTGAACCCAAGTTGACTGTTTCCAACGGCTCTTTGTGAGGTTCAATGGACCTTTCCTCTTGTCTGAGTAATCGGGAAATCTCTTCTGGAATTTCATCGTCAACTTCCTCTTCAGCCCCAAATACCGGGAACTCAAAGTTGGGAGAAGGGATCGGATCGTATGTTTCAATGGTTTTTAAAACAAGCAATCTGCATGACGTGATGATTTGCATTTAGAAGAGATAGAGAGAATGCAAGAGTGTGTGCAGTGTATTTTCTGATAACTGCTTGCTTTTATTATTGAATTGTTTTTTAGGATTACCATTTTCTGAAAAACAAAAAGAGAAAACAGCAATTAATGCAGAAATTACAGAACGACGTTATTTTATTAATGAACAAGTCGATTCTTGAAACTACAGCCCTATAAAACAAAACTCTGTTGCTTTGGGAAAAGCGAAGAGGGAGAATTTACAGAAAGCGATCCCTATCAAAACATCCGTTTCACCTGGGCAGGGTGAAAGGTTAAGATAAAAACGGCAATTACTTTGACTTATGAACAATCTTCGAAACATCGACAGCAATCCATTGGCGGCGAACTCCTCGGTGAATCACAAAGTCTGGTACCTTCCTTGATTTGTCTTCAGAAATGACGCTGATTTCTGGTGGAGCTGGGTCATTGGAATCTGTCTCCCAGGCAGCGTTGTCGTAGGAGAATTCCTCTATTGTATTTTGCATAGTATTTGTGCTCTCGGCTGTATCTCCCCATCCAGTTGGTTGGATGTCTTCGAGCCTGATGCGAGAGCTTTCGGGAGCGGTGTACTTGACCATGCAGTCAAATTTTCCACTCGGTTGTCCCAAGGTATCCCACACTTCTTTGGAACTGGAGGAGTCATCTCTCTCAATGACGTTGACCTCGGGAAAAGCATAGTTGATGAATTCTAGTCCTGCAAGCGTTGCGAATTCATCGTCGTGCTGGGTATTTTCAGGATAACCTAGATGTTGATCCCATGACATGGTGGGGACGTAGGTATTCTTTTCAATGAGGCTCAGCTGATTTTCATTGTTCGGCTGATTTTATTTCCCCAAGTTTCCTGGGTAAGGCTGCCAGATAGGCAGACCATCCATCGGGCCATAGTAGTTGGTGTTAAAGTTGTCTTTCATCAGAGTGTCCTCCTCTAATGAGTTTGGCGGAGCACGGCATCTTTCTGGATCACAATCTCCATATACCATTTCGACGTCTGACCTCGGTATAAATCTTGGACTCTGTGCGGGATAGCAAAAGGGAGTCTGCGTTTCGCCCTGAGACGTGTAACCGTCCTCGTTGAGATAGGACTTCCATTCTTCCTCCGTATTTGCGGAATCATCTTCATTGACGGTATGTACTTCTTGAGACACTGGGTGAAGGAAACCTCCGCTGTGGAAGAAGTTCTGAATGGGATGAAGACTTTCATCGTTGGTAGCAGCCTGTGTACAGGTTGAGGAAAAGCCAAGACCTTTCCTTTTCTTATTGTCAATAGGAATGACAAGCTGCCCCCATCCTGTTGTGTTGGAACCCTCGACCGCTTTGATAGCATCTTTGTATGAGGAAATCGAGGTTCCTTTCTCTGATTGATTCTCATTTCTCGCCGTAAGCGCTTGGAGCTGAGTTCCAACAACCTCCTCGGGTTCTACACAAGTAGATAATGACAAGTTGCTTACGAGCAAAGCCTGTTCTCCACAGACTGTGACGAGTTGGTCGTTCTAGACGAACTTTAGCTTTTCGTGGAGGGTCGAAGTGACCGCCCCAGCCTGATGTATTCAAGGTCTTCCTAATAAACAACTGTATGTTGCCCGGATGTCCATGACCTGGAAAATGACTTAGAAAGTATGAGGACCAATAGTTATGGGAAGGTCGACTTCGCCGATAACCATTTTTCTGGATCCGTCAAATGCTTTGACGACGACCTCGCTGGTTCTCATCGGAGGTCCTTTGAATGATAATTGCATCAAAGTGGACTTCGGCATAACATCAGGGCTGACCTTGTGTCTACCAGTACGCTGGCTAAAGCATCGTCCTGGCAGTTGACTGTAATGTTGAGCGCCATGTTATGACGGTGACCTTCTTCAGGTAATTCCTCATCACTAAATCCCAAGTTATAGCAGGAAGTGATGTTAGAGACAATTCTATCGAACTGTCTAATTATTACATCCTGTTCCATAAAGGCTTGCTCCAAGACTTTCTGTAGAGCCTCCCTGTGCGCTTCTGAACTAAGTAACAGTGATAATACCGAGATCTTTGAAGGAGTTTGTAACAGCTGATCAACAATGTTATATTCACTCCTTTGGATGAGCTTCAGCATCTCATCATTGTTTTTCGAAAGGTCGGGATTACTGGATTGACTGACTGGTGGATCGGGAACTTTTGTCTGAGGTTCCTTTTCTTTGTTGGGTTCCCCAACCCCTCGGTTGAAGATTCTACCACTCCGTGTTACTCGACTGATGTCTGTAATATTCACGACGGAGGGTAATGGAATTTCCTTTCCATTCTCAACTGTTGTTGCACCTTATTTGTAAGGGATAGCCTTAGTTGATTCATACGGTAGTGGTCCCGGTAGATAGATAACTATAGGAGCCTTCTGATTCTTCTGACCATCGTAAGTAATTTTGATCCGTTCCCGGTTGGGAACTCTCGATTCGTCAAGTAGAGGGATAATGGTACAAACATCCCTAGCCCTCTGATGATCAGAGATTACGACAACGTCCTCGATTTGATCAGCGAAGTAGTTGACTGATCCAGAACTTAACCATGGTTGAATCTCTTTGCGGTCCAACTGACTTTGAAGGGCTGCTCGCACGAGGTAGCATCCTTGATTATCCACTGAGCAAACTCCACACCGCTCATAGTTGTGTAGTGGTGTAACGCCCCAGTTTTGATTATTTTTATTTAATTGAGTCGTTTCGATTATTTTATTATTATATTATTTTATTTCTGACTTTTATGTGAAAATATGTTATTTTTCGTCAAGATTATATTTTATTGCGTTTTGGGAACGTTTGCGAGATATTTGAGTGTAGGGGTATTTTGGTCTTTTGGTTGGGTAGATATTATATTTTTCATATGAATAGAAATAGAGAGAGAGAAAATAGAAAGGAAAGAAAAAGAAGAGAAGAAAAAGAGGAAGAAAGAAAAGAGAAAGAAAAGGAGAAAGAGAGAAAACTTGGAAATCTAGGAACCGATTCAACCAACTTTTCAAAAGCAATTTAATCGGATAAGGGTGTGAAACTCGATTATACTATGCTTATGTATAATTATGTATGTTTGTGTGGAAGTTTTATTGGTTTTTAGATATAGGTCGAAATGTGATAAACGATAGAAATCGATGTTTTCGCGGTTGGAAATCTGTGCAAATGTGGTAGAATACTTGTTACCATGATTAGATTATGTTCTGATTGTTACATGTTAATTTGGAAGTGTTTTGGTGGTGAAAATATAGGTTTGGGTTATGTAACAGCGCTGCTGGGTTTTCTGGTTTTCGCAGGTTCGCACTGCGAATCCCCTAGCGAAGGGGAAAGCGAGCATTCGCTGGCTATTCGCACTGCGAATGTGAGGGCGAGCATTCGCCAGAGGTTCGCACTATGAACTTTGTGTTATTTTGTGTTGTTTTCTTTCTGCCACTGTTCGCTGGGAGACTCGCACTGCGAATGGAGAAGCGAGCATTCACTAGCTGTTCGCACTGCGAACGTTAGGAATTTTCTAGGCTATTTTCCTTTCTGACTTGGTTCGCTGGGACATTCGCACTGCGAATGAAGAAGCGAAGGACTTGCTAGGAGCTTCGCAATGCGAATGTGACAGTTTTTCACAATTTGTTTTCTTTACAACTTTTGATCCGTGAGCCGGTTTGAGGCGCGGTTTGGTGCGTTGGAAAGCTTTTGACATGTTCTTTCTTAGATTATTGGTTTTGAGACTAATGGCCGATTTATTTATGTCAAGAATTGGAATGGTGTCGGTTTGTCAACTTGTACTATGGTAAGTGTGTGTAGTTGATGTGTATTATGCAATGTGTTGTTGATATGGGTATTGTATGACTTGTGTGCTGTGTGTGATGGAAATGCATGTGATAAATGTTGTGATGATAATTTGTGGCCTAAGGGCGAGAAAATGCGATGTGTGGTATTTGATGATATATGCATGTGTATGGAATGTGTATATGTGTGCATTTGAATGTCATGAGTCATTGTATGCCAAGCAATATGATATGCATGTTGGTGATGTCGTGTGCCCTAGTGGGTGTGAGCGACGAAACGGTTCCAGAGGGAATCCGCTATAACATCGTGCGCCTTATACAAAGAGGACCTAAAGCGATGATTATAGACGATCGTGCGCCTTATACAAAGAGGACCTAAAGTGATCGGATTGTGCGCCTTAGACAAAGAGGACCTAAAGCAATCCATAAATGTCGTGCGCCTTAAATAAATAAGAGGACCTAAAGCGACGGGGAACATCGTTTGCCCGACGGGGTGTTACATGAGTAATCCTAAGTAACAAGCGATGGTTCCAATAGTTCTTGAGTGAACTAGTGTTGAGAATGATGGATGGATGGTACCGCATATGCATTGCATAGAGTCGTTGTGTCGGTCTCTATGCATTTGCATAAATCATGAATGGATTGATTGTGTGAGAATTGTGAATGTATGCATTATGTGTGGAAAATCATGAATGGATTGATTGTGTGAGAATTCTGAATGTATGCATTATGTGTGGAAAATAATGAATGGATTGATTGTGTGTGGAATTGTGGATGAGATTGATGAGTTGATATATGTATATATGTTGATGATATTCATATTTTGCTTGGCTGATATACTTTGTGTTGTTTTGTTTGAATTCTAGTATAAGTTGAGGTGAGAATCTTTTATATGTGTATTTTTGTGTTAAATATATAATTGTATGCAATTGTAGTATGATTGTGTTTCTCACCCTTCTGATGTTTTAAATGCTCTACGAGGCATTGCAGATTAGATGCTGGAGGTCTTTTTGTGAAGCTTAGGTATTCATTCTTTTGTCGGTCGACTCTGATATGTAGCACCGGGTAGTCGGGGAGATCGAGTGTGATTATTTTGTGTTATGTATATGTATCTTTTGGTTGTACATGTATGGTGATGTATATGACAGACAAACTTTTTATGGTATATATATATGAGATTCGGTTACAGATTTTCCGCTTTTATTTTGTATCTGAATTGTGGGTGTTGGGAACTAGGTTCCTTTGTTATGTGCTACCTGAATTGTTGCATATCTTTATGAGCAGGTTGTTGTATGTTTGTTTCAAATTGATGTGACCCCTCGGTCTATGCCGTGAATGTTTTAAATATACTCTGATGATATTTTGAATTGTATTTATAGCTTTAATAGCTTGGGGGTATAGACTGGGGGTGTTACATTAAGTGGGATCAGAGCCAGTTTGTGTCAGTCCTTGTTGATCTTTGTGGTTCGGTGAGCTGTTTGTTTAACCATAGTTGCTGTGATTGGAAATGAACAGAATATGGCTGGTAGGAATGACGCACCATAGTTACTGTTATTGGAAATGAACAGAATATGGCTGGTAGGAATGACGCTGCTTTGGCTGCTGCTATGCAAGCTATGGCTCGGGCTGTGCAGGGTGTACCTAATGTTGCGGGTAATGATGAGTTCAGGAAGAACAAACTGCCTATCTTCAAAGGAAGATATGATCCTTATGGTGCTCAGATTTGGCTTAAAGAGATTGAAAGGATCTTCCGAGTGATGGATTGTGCTGAGGATCTGAAGGTGAGACTGGGTACTCACATGTTGCTGGAAGAAGCTGATGATTGGTGGGTTAGTACACGTCATGTGTTGGAAGCTGCAGAGGAGGAGATCACTTGGGTTGTGTTTAGCATTGAGTTTCTGAGGAGGTATTTTCCTGAAGATGTAAGAGGAAAGAAGGAAATTGAGTTCTTGGAGTTGAAACAAGGTAGTATGTCTGTTGTTGACTATACTGCTAAGTTTGTGGAGCTTGTGCAGTTTTATCCACATTATGCGGAAGCGACTGCGGAGTTTTCTAAGTGTGTGAAATTTGAGAACGGATTGCGTCCTGAGATAAAGCAGGCAATCGGTTATCAATGGATTAGGAGGTTTTCAGATCTGTTGGACTGTTGTAGGATTTATGAGGAGGATAGTAAGGCTCGTTCTACTCACTATAAGAGTGTGAGCGAGAGGAAAGGGAAACAACCGTTTCGTAGTGGTCCGTATGTGACGCCGGCAGATAAGGGTAAACAAAGAGGTAATTTTGAGAGAAGGCCAAGTGGGGGCGGAATGTCTAATTCTTCGAGATGTTTTAGGTGTGGTGAATTAGGACATCGCCAGTTTGAATACAGAAAAGATATGAGGAAGTGTTCTAATTGTGGAGGTTTAGGGCATGTTACAGCTGAGTGCAAGAGGAAGAATGTAGCAAAGTGCTTTAACTGTGGTGAACCTGGTCATATTAATACAAAGTGTCCGAAACCGAAGCAAGCTCCAACTGGTGGGAAAGTTTTTGCATTGGCGAGAACTCAGACTACAAGTGCAGACCGTCTGATCAGAGGTACTTGTTTTATTAATAGTATGCCTTTAGTTGCTATTATTGATATCGGAGCGACTCATTCATTTATTTCGTCTGAGTGCGCGAAGCGTTTGAATCTTGTGTTGTCTTCGATGGGTGGAGAGATGGTTATTGATACTCCAGCAATGGGGTCAGTAACTACTTCTTTGGTTTGTTTAAGTTGTCTTTTGACCATTTATGGTAAAGACTTGTTGAAACCCTAATCTTTGATAGTAGTGAATGCTCAACAATTCTTGAGGCATGATGGTTCATCTATATTGTGATGATGATTTGCACAATGATGGGAAATCTTAGTGGTCAAAATTTGGGGTATGACAATATCCAAGATCAAGAACCATATCCAAGTTATCCAATTCCATATTCAATTCTAGTACTCAATTACAAACACCAAATTTCATCACAAAATCCAAATTTACAAATTCTACACAAAAAAATAATACATTTGACCTAGAGTGGATTTTTGGTCAACTGTTGACTTTTTGGTCAAACAGTTGACCAAAGTCAAACTGACTCCTAAGTTTACTTTGGTCTTCATTCTCATAGATCTTCTATCCTTATGCCTAAAAAATCTTCAAAACTTATTGGTATTTTTCAAAACTTCCATCTTGATATGTCATGATTTGCTTCATGCCCAAAATGCATAGGCCAAATATACATTAGCCCTGCCACCATAATATTAAGTTAAGACCACATATAACATTTGTCCTACACTTCATATACAAATATGCCAACCCCACATCTCCTTTGGACACGGCCAGCTGCATTATGTCATCCAATTGTTGCCTAGTCAGAAGTGTAATTATGTTGTCAAACAGTCATAATCATCAAGAGAGCTTGTTTGGTTTTAGGCATGATAGAAGACAATCTCACAATCAACAACTGAACTTTGCTCTTCTTATAAGAGGAAGTGCTTCTTGGTCAACATATTTATCAACTTCCTATATATCCTGCATCATATCTTCCTCAGCGTCAACGCCCAAAGATTCTACTCACCAACCTGCAAAATCAGAAGGTAAACAGGCCATAAAGAATCATCAATACAACTCATACAAGCCATAACTTTAAGGTGCAACATGAAATGCAACAATGGCATATAAAAAAACTGCAGCAGCATACATCCAAGAAATCCAAACACTCTTTTGACATGAGCACTATGTTGGAATAAGAGCTCAACTCTAGGCATTGCTGACTCAAACTTATGACATGTTAAGTGCATTAGCAGCAGCACGGTAATTCAAGTTCATATATCTCTAACCTAACATTCTAACTACAACCAATTCATAGAAAACCATTTCAATTCCACATTTTAACTACCCTTCATTTTGCCTAGCTAGAATGGGAAAAAGCACATGACATTTTGACATTGCATAATATCACAAGTACAAACATTCAGATGATGCTACTGCCAGTAATTATGTTGCTAACCAAAACCAATTCACAAATTTTATTCCAATGATACTAGCAGCAAGTTCAAACATACAGAGTTTCTAGCTCACTAACTAATCCAAATACAACATACCAATAACAGTTCCAGCCCATGCCAATTAACATGTGAATAGAGTTAACCGCAACGACTTCTTAAAATTCATCCTGAAATCGCAGCAACGTCTCAATCTCTCCATCTTCAATTCATCACCATAGACATCTTCATCATCCTTTCCATCATCAGCATTTTACAGTTCATTTTGTGTACAGTTTTTGCCAAATTTCCAGACGCAAAACGGTTGCGAACCTCATTACGTTTTCTGCAGCCAACACCACTCATTCCAACTCATAATGTAGACAGCAAGGAATGGTTTGCTTGACTCGCACGTTTCATCAGAATAATTCATCGAACCTGCAATAGACAGAAAAAGGAAAGTTAGTCCTTCATAAGCACGTGGACGGTCACGATATTGCTATCAAATCCGGGGATGATACGATTATGCATTCAAAGGAGGGAAGGTTCTAACCAAACAATTCAACAAAGACTACTAGCTGCCATACCTCGAATAATGCTTTCAAATTTCGACATGGTTTCGCCGTCAAGATATTTCACAGCGCCATAAGCATCATAGCATTTTTTGAATACATCCTTAATATCATCTCTGCTGCTCTTTTCCAACGTGCATTGATTCTCAACAAAACTCCATTCCTATTATTCTTTAAGTTGAAAGTCTCAACTTGAAGAGTAGAATAACTTTTTGTCAAAATGTCCATCTCCATATTCAATTACAAAACAGCCTGAGATAATGTTTTGAATCAGAACTTGATTTATATTCATGAACACCACCAGTTGTACCATGAGAAACTCCTTCTTTGCCTCTCGGTTCTCGTCTACCTTACCGTCAGCAGTCAGTATTGTATGATGATCGTTGCAAGTTGAATCGTGCAGTGCTGGGAGTATCAAGATGTGGTAGAGGTTTGCACATGATGGTTACTTTGACTGACATAAAGCTGGATCCTAACAACCTGTTAAGTCTCACATAGTACGAAATGCATTTAAGCGCACCCGGTCCTGACGTCACTAGTTCTGCTTCCATGCCAGATATTGACACCAAACCTGCTGCAGTCACACAAAAGTAAACCAAATTCAAGATCCATGAGAAATAAGCAAGTACTAATACTAGGGAATCTAACATCTACCAGTTTAATTCGATTTCATCCAGTTCTGTGAAGGATCCTGTCACTCAAACTACCTGAATCCAAGATCTAAAGAAATTGCACTGCTTGAAGGTAAACTAATTGTTCAGCTTTACCGTGGCTAATGCCTCCATGGTGGCAATGATTTTCCGCATCCAAGCTGTATCATTCAATTGGTGAGCATAAAACCCGTATGACCCCTGAGTAAAGTGTTGAGCTTCTCGAAATGGCACCAAGTTGACGGTTCGATCTATTGCATAGGTCTGAGAAAACTGCTCCACTTATCGTATCTGGTTCAAGGGCTCATCTGGATCGTGATAGGTTTGCCATAATGTCGGGGCCAGCTATTGTTGAGATTTATGTTTGCCATCATCTTGAAGGCGCTCTTAAGGATCCGGTAGTGCCACTTTGCGTATGCACAGGTTGGAGAAACATTCTGAACGAACTACTGTTGTAGCTCATTTCAAGTATTATGCAAGCCTTCCATGAGAAAAACAAAGGAAGTGGTTAACACCACAACAAATAAACCGCCGCATAGTAACTGAAAAAGTCACTTCTAACAACTAACTTACTAACATTCACTTAGTTTAAAATTGCTAACCGAACTAAACATTTTTCATAGGAAAAGAACTAGTATATTTTTTACTAACAATCACATTTCATAATCTCACTCAAAGTCGAGCTGCAACAACTAACTGCTAGCAAACTAACTTCTTACATTTTAACTAACTGAATGCATCAAATTGAATCATAACTCTAATTGTCCACATAACTGATTCCATTCATAAACTAACAGCCCCATAATGATTAACCAACTTACTAACTAACTTTCAATTACAGTTCCAATCAAAACCTCATAACAAGACTTTTTCATACAATTAGTTTCAATTCAAATTCATTCGTTCAAATTCATTTAGCGAAACAAATGAAGCTTTGGCACACTTGCAATGGAAACAAGCTTCACAAATTAGTTCAGTTGTGGCTCAATCAGTAATATTCATCAAGTGTCTGCAGTTCATTAATAATCATTTACATAAATAATACAACTCTCTAACTGTTATAACAGGTGGCATTACTAACATCATAACAAATCGAATAATGTAACACCCCGATTTAATTTAATTATTTTTCATGATTAAATCGAATAATGTTGTGTATTGACGTGTTTTGGTTGAGGTTGGGTTACCCTTAGGATGGGGTAGTGCCCTTAGAATTATAAAAAAAATAAAGTATCGGAGGGAACGGTTAGTTGGCTAATATTATTATTTTAAATTATTGAGGAATATTGTTATTATTATTTAATTGGTGAAATAATAATAATAATAATAATAATAATAATAATAATAATATTTAAATAATAATAATAATAATAATAATATTTGGACAATAATAATAATAATAATATAAATAGGAAAGGGATGAGAAGAGGAAAAGTTTTTAGTACGTGTTTGGGAAGAGAAAGAGGAAGAGTAGAGCTAGGTCAGAGAAAGGAGGCTCCATTGTTGAAGGAAGAATTCAAGAATTCTAAGGTAAGGGTGGGGCTCTCTAATCTCTTAAGGGTTGCATATTATTTGTATGAGGGTAGAAAAATCATTAGGATCATCCCTATGTGTGGTTTGTGTCAAATTGGGGCTTGAGTTTTTGTATGTCAGAGGGTTTGATAAGAGGAAAAACGTATAATTGATCGGTTGATTTGTGTTAATATGTGTTTATATGAATTACTGTTATTGTATGTGTATGTTTGAGTCTGTTTGTGGTCGGAGAAGAATTGGGACTTGAATGATGCTGAAATCACATCTGCAGAGTTGCAGAATCGCGATGTTCGCAATGCGAACAAAAGTTCGTTGGGCAAATGCTCGCCCCAGATTCGCAAAGAGAATGGGGTAGCGAATGAAGGAATAGTTGAGAAAGTCTGAGATGTGTGGAGGGGGAGTTCGCCCCAGGTTCACAAAGCGAACTCCTGGCGAAGCCCAGTTCGCTGGGCGAATGGGTAGCGAGCAGAGAGGGAAAAGTGTGTCTCTATGGTTTTTGTATGGGAGGGGGCGTTCGCTGGAAACTTCGCTAGGCGAACCTCTAGCGAATGGGAGTTCACTGATCGAACTCGCAGCGAAGCATGGCAGTGCTGTTTTGCTGAGGAACGGACAAAATTTTTCTAAACTTCAAAGATTCATAACTTTTAGTCCGTATGCCCGTTTTAGTCGTCGTTCGAAGCGTTGGAAAGCTGGTTTCATATACATTTCGTTAAAATTAATTTAAAAACCATAATCCCAACCCTTTGACAAGTTAATTTGGATTTTATGTATGATGTTGTGTGTTGTAAGAGGAGATGAAGGATTCGTTGGTGTGTATGCGTGATCGTTGTAGATTACTGTTGTTGGCAGGTATAGGCTGCTTGTTGTATCATTGTGTTATGATGTATTGACGTGTTGATGGTCATATGCATGTAATTATTGTTGTATTTGTCTTGGTATGTTGTTGTTGTGTGATGTCGTTGTATGCATGACATGTTGCATAAGTGTGGGATAAGCCGAGTGCCCATGTGGGGTGTGAGCGTCTTATCCGGATTCTTTAAAATAGAACCGTGTGATTTAATTGTTGTTGTTGAGGTAATCGTGTGCCCATGTGGGGTGTGAGCGATTACGGGTGATCGTGTGCCTATGTGGGGTGTGAGCGATCACGAATGTCGTGTGCCCATGTGGGGTGCGAGCGACTATTATGAAATTCCGACGGGAATTATGATCATGAAACAGGGATCGAATTGGTACCACATGCATTGAGTTGAGTCGTGGGTTTCATTGCATTGCATTATGTATGTTGATTCTCTGTTGTGCTAGAAATGCTAGTTGTGTTGATGTTGTGATGATAGGGTAGATTGTGTAATGTTTTTATGCTTTCATACTTAAACTATGCATTTCTTATATTGATTTGAAGATCTCACCCCTTCTGTTTGAATGTTACCTCCACGTGGGTAACGTGCAGATAAGCAGGAGTAGTTCGGAGGTGGAGTTAGCAAAGACGAGGTCTTCTCTTTTTTTGTTATCGAGTCGCGTCTGCTCTAATTGTAACACCGGGTTGTCGGAATGCTTATAGTCCTTTATTTTGTTATGCGTTATTACTATTTTATTTGAGAATGTTTATGTGTGATTAAACATGTTCAAATTGCGTTGAATTTTCGTTGCTGTGTGAATTTTTAAATACTATGTTTTAATTATGATATTGATCTGTCGTTTATCGTATGCATGAAAAGTTGAGTAGTGAAAGTAGCATCCTAAATCCATGTATGTTATTTTACTATGATATGTTGTTATTATATGTCGCGGGGGTTTAGGGGGTTACATAGTGGTATCAGAGCAGGTCGGTCCGTCCGACCAAGTTGTCGAGTCGTTGTCGTGTGATAGTTGTTTAGTGTCGGTGTCGTTTCCTTAACCATTGTGTTCTGTTGGTGATGTGTGACAGATTTAGAATGGCTGGAAGGAACGATGCTGCTATTGCTGCTGCTTTGCAGGTTGTTGCTCAAGCGGTACAGAACCCGCCACATGCTAACGAGAATGACAAGTTTCGGAAGAACAGACCACCTACCTTCAAGGGAAGATATGATCCGGATGGGGCGCGGACTTGGATCAATGTCCTGAAGCACAGAAGGTGCGATTAGGTACTCATATGCTGGCTGAGGAGGCTGATGATTGGTGGGTTAGTACTCGTCAAGTGTTGGGAGCAGCAGGAGAGTCAATCACTTGGGCTGTGTTCAGTAGGGAGTTCTTAAGGAAGTATTTTCCTGAGGATGTCCGAGGAAAGAAAGAGATTGAGTTTTTGGAACTGAAGCAGGGTAACATGACGGTTACAGAATATGCTTCTAAATTCTCAAATTTGGTTAAGTTTTATCCTCACTACAATGCGGCAACTGCTGAGTTCTCAAAGTGTGTCAAGTTTGAGAACGGTTTGAGGCATAAGATCAAACAGGCAATTAGGTATCAGCGGATCAGAAGGTTTTCAGATTTAGTGGAATGTTACAGGATATTTGAAGAGGATAGCAAGGCTCGATTGGCTCACTATAAAGGGCTGGCCGAGAGAAGAGGAAAACAACCGGTGAATCGTGGGAAGCCTTATGCAGCTCCAGCTGAGAAAGGTAAACAGAAACATGCTGATGGCAAAAAGCCAAGTGGGGGAGGTGGCTCTGCTCCTCTTAAGTGTTACAGGTGTGGTGAGTTGGGTCATCGTGTCAGTGAGTGCACGAGTGATGTGAAGAAATGCTACAAGTGTGGACAGGCAGGACATCTGATTGCTGACTGCAAAGTTAATGTGGTTACTTGTTACAATTATGGAGAACATTGCCATATTAGTACTCGTTGTCAGAAACCAAAGTAAGCTTCGACTGGAGGAAAAGTGTTTGCTTTGGCAGGAACTCAGACTTCCAGTGATGACGGACTGATCAGAGGTACATGTTATATTAATAATACGCCTTTGATTGTTATTATTGATACTGGTGCTACTCACTCTTTTATTGCTGCAATTGTGTAAGAAGGCTAGGCCTTGTTGTTTCTCCTATGAAGGGAGAGATGGTTGTCGAAACTCCTGGGAAGGGATCGGTGACCACTTCTTTAGTCTGTTTGAATTGTCCATTATCAATCTTTGGTAAGGACTTTGGTGTGGATTTGATTTGTTTACCGTTGGGAGGTCTCGATGTGATTTTGGGTATGAATTGGTTGGAGTTTAATCATGTTCATATTAACTGTTTTAATAAGTCATTTCGATTTCTTACTCCTGAGGAAGAGGGAGAAGATGGTTTTATGTCTGCTAGAGAGTTGAAAGAGCTCTTGGAAGAAGAAGCTCAGGTGCTTGCATTGTTTGCATCCTTATCAGTGGAGAGTAAGTCAGTGATTTATGAGTTGCAAGTGGTGCGTGAATTTCCTGAAGTGTTTCCAGATGACATTGCTGATGTGCCACCAGAGAGAGAAGTAGAGTTTACTATTGATCTTGTCCCTGGTACCAGACCTATTTCTATGGTACCATACAGGATGTCGGCATCAGAATTGTCAGACCTGAAGAAGCAACTGGAAGACTTGTTAGAGAAGAAATTTGTGAGACCAAGTGTATCGCCTTGGGGAGTTCCAGTGTTGTTGGTAAAGAAAAAGGATGGTAGTATGAGGTTGCGTATCGATTACAGACAGCTGAATAAAATAACGATTAAGAATAAGTATCCACTTCCAAGAATAGATGACTTATGGATCAATTAGTGGGTGCCAGTGTGTTTAGCAAGATTGACTTGAGGTCGGGTTATCATCAGATACGGGTAAGAGACGAAGATATTCAGAAGACGGCTTTCAGGACTCGCTATGGACATTATAAGTATATGGTGATGTCGTTCGGAGTTACTAATGCACCTGGCGTATTCATGGAGTATATGAATCGTATATTTCATGCTTACTTGGATCAATTTGTGGTTGTCTTTATTGACGATATTCTAATATATTCTAAGTCAGAAGAGGAACACGCTGAGCATTTGCGGGTCGTGCATCAAGTGTTGAAAGAGAAGAAGCTCTATGCTAATTTATCTAAGTGTGAATTCTAGTTGAGAGAGGTAAGTTTTCTTGGTCATGTTATTTCAGGTGATGGTATCACTGTGGATCCGTCCAAGGTAGACGTCGTCCTACAATGGGAAACTCCGAAGTCAGTGACCGAGATTAGAAGTTTCTTGGGCTTGGCTGGTTATTACCAAAGATTCATTAAAGGATTTTCGAAGTTGGCACTTCCGTTGACTCAGTTGACGTGCAACGGTAAAGTATTTATGTGGGATGTTCATTGTGAGAAGAGTTTCATTGAGCTGAAGAAGAGATTGACTACAGCTCCAGTTTTGATCCTACCCGAACCGAATGAACCGTTTGTGGTGTATTGTGATGCTTCGTTGATGGGTTTAGGATGTGTGTTAATGCAGGATGGTAAGGTTGTGGCTTATGCTTTACGACAGTTAAGGGTACATGAGAGGAATTATCCGACTCATGATTTAGAGTTAGCTGCGGTGGTATACGTATTGAAGATTTGGAGGCACTATCTTTATGGTTCTAGATTTGAAGTGTATAATGATCATAAGAGCTTGAGGTATCTGTTTGACCAGAAGGAATTGAATATGAGGCAGAGAAGATGGTTATAATTCTTAAAAGATTATGATTTTGGCTTGAACTATCATCCCGGTAAGGCTAATGTCGTGGTTGATGCTCTGAGTCGAAAGTCTTCGCATATGTCTGCTATGATGGTTAAAGAGTTAGAATTGATTGAACAGTTCAGAGATATGAGCTTGGTTTGCGAACAGACACCGCAGAGTGTAATGCTGGGTATGTTGACGATCAACAATGAATTTCTTATAGTATCAGAGAAGGTCAGAAGTTGGATGTGAAACTAGTGGGTTTGAAGATTGGAAATAAACAAGCAGAAGGTAATGAGTTTAGAGTAGATGAACAAGGTGTGTTGAGATTCAGCGACAGAATTTGCGTTCCTCATAATCCTAAGTTGAAAAGAATGATTTTAGAAGAGGGTCACAGGAGTTGTTTGAGTATCCATCCAGGAGCTACGAAGATGTATCAAGACTTGAAGAAGATATTTTGGTGGCCTGGATTGAAACGTGATGTGGCTCAGTTTGTGTATGCTTGTTTGACTTGTCAGAAGTCGAAAGTGGAACATCAGAAACCTGCTGGTATGATGCAACCGTTAGATATTCTAGAGTGGAAGTGGGATAGTATTTGGATGGATTCTGTGGCTGGGTTGCCTAATACGCCGAGAGGACATGATTCCATTTGGGTAGTAGTAGATAAACTGACAAAGTCGGCACATTTCATCCCGATTAATATCAATTTTTCCTTGCAGAAGCTGGCAGAGATTTATATTCAGGTGATTGTGAAGTTGCATGGAATTCCATTGAGTATTGTGTCAGATCGAGATCCAAGGTTCACTTCCAGATTTTGGGAGAGTTTGCAAGAAGCTTTGGGATTGAAGTTGAGATTGAGTTAGGCCTATCATCCGCAGACAGATGGGAAGACGGAGAGAACTATACAATCTTTGGAAGATTTGTTGAGGGCTTGTGTGTTTGAACAAGGAGGTGCATGGGATAGCTATTTACCGTTGATCGAGTTCACTTATAATAATAGTTATCATTCTACTATTGGAATGGCGCCTTTTGAAGCATTGTTTGGTCGGAGGTGTCTGACGCCTTTGTGTTGGCACGAATCTGGTGAGAGTGTAGTGCTTGGACCTGAGATTGTTCAGCAAACTACCGAAACGGTGAAGCTGATTCGGGGAAAGATGAAAGCTTCGCAGAGTAGGCAGAAGAGTTACCATGATAAGAGAAGGAAAGATCTTGAGTTTTAAGAAGGAGACCATGTGTTCTTGAGAGTCACTCCAGTGACCGGTGTTGGTCGTGCGTTGAAGTCGAGGAAGCTCACTCCTCGGTTTATTGGTCCATATCAGATATCTGCAGGAGTTGGACCTGTTGCCTACAGAGTGGCTTTGCCACCCAATTTGTCGAATTTGCATGATGTGTTCCATGTGTCACAGCTTTGGAAGTATGTTCTGGATCCGTCGCATGTGATTCCGATGGATAATGTGGAAGTAAGAGATAACCTTACGGTTGAAGCATTACCAACACAGATTGAAGACCGCAAAGTAAAGCAACTAAGGGGTAAAGAGATTGCTCTTGTGAAGGTAGTGTGGGGAGGCGTTGCTGGTGGAAATATGACGTGGGAGTTGGAGAGCAGGATGCGAGAGTCGTATCCGGAGTTGTTCGCATGAGGTAAATTTTCGAGGACGAAAATATTCTAAGTGGGGGAGAGTTGTAACACCCCAATTTAATTTAATTATTTTTCGTGATTAAATTGAATAATATTGTGTATTGGTGTGTTTTGGTTGAGGTTGGGTTACCCTTAAGATGGGGTAGTTCCTTTAGAATTATTAAAAAAATAAGGTATCGGAGGGAACGGTTAGTTGGCTAATATTATTATTTTAAATTATTAAGGAATATTGTTGTTATTATTTAATTGGTGAAATAATAATAATAATAATATTTAAATAATAATAATAATAATAATAATAATAATAATAATAATAATAATATTTGGACAATAATAATAATAATAATATAAATAGGAAAGGCATGAGAAGAGGAAAAGTTTTTAGTACGTGTTTGGGAAGAGAAAGAGGAAGAGTAGAGCTAGGTCAGAGAAAGGAGGCTCCATTGTTGAAGAAAGAATTCAAGAATTCTAAGGTAAGGGTGGGGCTCTCTAATCTCTTAAGGGTTGCATATTGTTTGTATGAGGGTAGAAAAATCATTAGGATCATCCCTATGTGTGGTTTGTGTCAAATTGGGGTTTGAGTTTTTGTATGTCAGAGGGTTTGATAAGAGGAAAAACGTATAATTGATCAATTGATTGGTGTTAATATGTGTTTATATGAATTTCTGTTATTGTATGTGTATGTTTGGGTCTGTTTGTGGACAAATCGGAGAAGAATTGGGACTGGAATGGTGCTGAAATCGCATCTGCAGAGTTGCAGAATCGCGATGTTCGCAATGCGAACAAAAGTTCGCTGGGCGAATGCTCGCCCCAGATTCGCAAAGCGAATGGGGCAACGAATAAAGGAATAGTTGAGAAAGTCTGAGATGTGTGGAGGGGGAGTTCTCCCCAGGTTCGCAAAGCGAACTCCTGGCGAAGCCCAGTTCGCTGGGTGAATGGGTAGCGAGCAGAGAGGGAAAAGTGTGCCTCTTTTGTTTTTGTATGGGAGGGGACGTTTGCTGGAAAGTTCGCTAGGTGAACCTCTAGTGAACGGGAGTTCGCTGAGCAAACTCGCAGCGAAGCATGGCAGTGCTGTTTTGCTGAGGAACGGACATAATTTTTCAAAACTTCAAAGATTCATAACTTTTAGTCCGTATGTCCGTTTTAGTCGTCGTTCGATGCATTGGAAAGTTGGTTTCATATACTTTTTATTAAAATTAATTTAAAAATCAGAATTCCAACCCTTTGATGCATTAATTTGGATTTTATGTATGCTGTTGTGTGTTGTAAGTGGAGATGATGGATTCGTTGGTGTGTATGCGTGTTATCGTTGTAGATTGCTGTTGTTGGCAGGTATAGACTGCTTGTTGTATCATTGTGTTATGATGTATTGATGTGTTGATGGTCATATGCATGAAATTGTTGTTGTATTTGTCTTGGTATGTTGTTGTTGTGTGATGTCGTTGTATGCGTGACATGTTGCATAAGTGTGGGATAAGTCGTGTGCCAATGTGGGGTGTGAACGTCTTATCCGGATTCTTTAAAATAGAATCGTGTCGATGTCATTATTATTGTTGAGGTAAACGTGTGCCCATGTGGGGTGTGAGCGATTACAGGTGATCGTGTGCCCATGTGGGGTGTGAGCGATCACGAATGTCGTGTGCCCATGTGGGGTGTGAGCGACTATTATGAAATTCCGACGAGAATTATGATCATGATACAAGGATCGAATTGGTACCACATGCATTGAGGCGAGTCGTGGGTATCATTGCATTGCATTATGTATGTTGATTCTCTGTTGTGCTAGAAATTCTAGTTGTGTTGATGTTGTGATGATAGGGTAGATTGTGTAATGTTTTTATGCTTTCATACTTAAACTATGCATTTCTTATATTGATTTGAGGATCTCACCCCTTCTATTTGAATGTTACCTCCACGTGAGTAACGTGCAGATAAGCAGGAGTAGTTCGGAGGTGGAGTTAGCAAAGACGAGGTTTTTTCTTTTTTTGTTATCGAGTCGCGTCTGCTCTGATTGTAACACCGGGTTGTCGGAATGCTTAGAGTCCTTTATTTTGTTATGCGTTATTACTATTTTATTTGAGAATTTTTATGTGTGATTAAACATGTTTAAATTGCGTTGAATTTCCGTTGTTGTGTGAATGTTTAAATACTATGTTTTAATTACGATATTGATGTGTTGTTTATCGTATGCATGAAAAGTTGAGTAGTGAAAGTAGCATCCTAAATCCATGTACGTTATTTTACTCTGATATGTTGTTATTATATGTCGCGGGGGTTTAGGGTGTTACAACTAACACTAACTCAGCATTGCATAATAGAATTCTAATCCCTAACCAACTCATAACCTCCTTAACCGAATCCTAACCTCCATAACAGTTAACTAACCAACTCTTTTTCAACAAACTCAACTAACCTCTAATTTTAACTTCCCTAACTGTCAATAACTAATTTTCCAATTCCCCATAGCAATTTTCACTTGAGTTTCCCCATTTAACCTCAATCTTCACTCTCTATAAGAAGGGATCCTCACAACCACATCAAAGCTCCTCAATCATTCTTTCACTTTTCACAATTCAATCACAAAACTCTCCATATTCTATTAATTAATCACTCTTAATCACTTTTCTTCACATTCATTATTCTCAACCAATTCCACTTTTTCATTCTAATTCACCCTCATTTATAACAATCTTGAACTCTCAATCATCACCAATCCACACTGCAGAACCACTCTTCACTCTCAACCTTCTTCTTTCCCACACCAATGCTCAAAGCTCTCAATCACTATTATTGAGTGAAACTTCACCTTGAGGTTTTGCTACAATAAGAGCATTAACCTCACCTCTACAGTCTTCGCTCTCCCCTTAATCACGCGTAATAACAGCAGTACCGTAGAAGAAAGAAGAAGAAGAAGAAGAAAGCAGAGGAACAATAAAAGGTAAGAACGAGATACCTAAAGGCTTCGTCTTTTTCACTTCGCTTCACCGGAATCGTCAAACTCCACTGCCGCCGAGGTAGGTCATTTCTTCGCCTCTTTCATGATTTCTTGACACCGTGAGGTAGTTTAAGGGTCCTTGATTGCTTCCCCCATGCCCAAGAGGCACGATTAAGCCCCGATTTTGTTTAATTTTGCTTCCCACATGAACACCACCAGTTGTACCATGAAAAACTCCTTCTTTGCCTCTCGGTTCTCGTCTACCTTACCGTCAACAGTCAGTATTGTATGATGATCATTGCAAGTTGAATCGTGCAGTGCTGAGAGTATCAAGATGTGGCAGAGGTTTGCACATGATAGTTACTTTGACTGACATAAAGTTGGATCCTAACAACCTGTTAAGGCTCACATAGTACGAAATCCATTTAAGCGCACCTAGTCCCGACGTCACTAGTTCTGCTGCCATGCCTGATATTGACACCGTACTTGCTGCAGTCACACAAAAGTAAACCAAATTCAAGATCCATGAGAAATAAGCAAGTATTTATACTAGGGAAGCTAACATCTACCGGTTTAATTCGATTTCATCCAGCTTTGTGAAGAATTCTGTCATTCAAACTACCTGAATCCAAGATCTAAAGAAATTGTACTACTTGAAGGTAAACCAATTGTTCAGCTTTACCTTGGCTAATGCCTCCATGGTGGCAATGATTTTCCGCATCCAAGTTGTATCATTCAATTGGTGAGCATAAAACCCATATGACCCCTGAGCAAAGTGTTGAGCTTCTCAAAATGGCACCAAGTTTGCGGTTCGATCTATTGCATTGGTCTGAGAAAACTGTTCTACTTATCATATCTGGTTCAAGGGCTAATCTAGATCGTGATAGGTTTTCCATAATGTCGGGGCCAACTATTGTTGAGATTTCTGTTTGCCATCATCTTGAAGGCGCTCTTAAGGATCCGATAGTGCCACTTTGTGTACGCACAGGTTGGATAAATATTCTGAACGAACTGCTGCTGTAGCTCATTTCAAGTATTATGCAAGCCTGCCATGAGAAAAACAAAGGAAGTGGTTAACACCACAACAAATAAACCGCCGCATAGCAACTGACGAAGTAACTTCTAACAACTAACTTACTAACATTCACTTAGTTTAAAATTGCTAACCAAACAAAACATTTTTCATAGGAAAAGAACTAGTATATTTTTTACTAACAATCACATTTCATAATCTCACTCAAAGTCTAGCTGCAACAACTAACTGCTAGCAAACTAACTTCTTCCATTTTAACTAACTGAATGCATCAAATTCAATCATTACTCTATTTGTCCACATAACTGATTCCATTCATAAACTAACAGCCCCATAACAATTAACCAACTTACTAACTAACTTTCAATTACAGTTCCAATCAAAACATCATAACAAGACTTTTTCATACTATTAGTTTCAATTCAAATTCATTCGTTCAAATTCATTTAGCGAAACAAATGAAGCTTTGGCACACTTGCAATGGAAACAAGCTTCACAAATTAGTTCAGTTGTGGCTCAATCAGTAATATTCATCAAGTGTCTGCAGTTCATTAATAGTAATTTACATAAATAATACAACTCTCGAACTGTCATAACAGGTGGCATTACTAACATCATAACAAAACTCATAACAGTTTTTTAAGCACTAACACTAGCTCAGCATTGCATAATAGAATTCTATTCCCTAACCAACTCATAACCTCTTTAACCGAATCCTAACCTCCATAACAGTTAACCAACAAACTCAACTAACCTCTCATTCTAACTTCCCTAACTGTCAATAACTAACTTCATAACTAACTTTCCAATTCCCCATAGCAATTTTCACTTGATTTTCCCCATTTAACCTCAAACTTCACTCTCTATAAGAGGAGATTCTCACTACCACATCAAAGCTCTCAATCATTCTTTCACTTTTCACAATTCAATCACAAAACTCTCCATATTCTATTAATTAATCACTCTTAATCACTTTTCTCCACATTCATCATTCTCAACCAATTCCACTTTTTCTTTCTAATTCACCCTCATTTATAACCATATTGAACTCTCAATCATCACCAATCCACACTGCAGAACCACTCTTCGCTCTCAACCTTCTTCTTTCCCACACCAATGCTCAAAGCTCTCAATCACTATTATTGAGCGAAACTTCACCTTGAGGTTTTGCTACAATAAGAGCATTAACCTCACCTCTACACACTCGGCTCTCCCCTTAATCACGTGCAATAACATCAATACCATAGAAGAAAGAAGAAGAAGAAGAAAGCAGAGGAACAATGGAAGGGAAGAATGAGATACCTAAAGGCTTCATTTCTTCACTTCGTTTCACTGGAATCGTCAAACTCTACCGCCGCAGAGGTAGGTCATTTCTTCGCCTCTTTCATGATTTCTTGACACCGTGAGGTAGTTTAAGGGTCTGTGATTGCTTCCCTCATGCCCAGGGGGCACGATTGAGCCCCGATTTTGTTTAATTATGGTTTTGGAGCACCTATGGTTCTTGCTCTGCTGACCTGGTGTGTCTAATAGATGACGAATTGCGTAAAATCAACACCGGATTGATATTGAGGGAAGTGAGACGAACGGAGTGATGTAGGTTTGGTATGATTCCCCTATCCGCCGCCGCCCAAAGTGATTTCCGGCGCGACTGGAATCTTCGTTTTCCGGTGAGAGGGTTTTTTAGAAGGAGAAGGACTTGTTAACGTTTTTGTTAGTGACTTAGTTTTCTCTATTTTGGCCTTTAGGTTAAAGTAAGGTGGAACGGGCTTCAGGCCCTTTGGTCATTCCTAATTGCACCCCTCATTTCACTAACTATACCCCCTTGCAATGATTAATTTAATTTTTGCTTTTAGTTTTTTTTTCATGATGTTATATTAGTTTAAATCATTGATTAAGATTTTGATAGTTTTGATCAATGATTGGATTCTTTTAACTGTTAATTAGAGTTCCTTAAGCTTTGGCTAGAATCTTGCTAATTGGTGGTGAGATCCTTGTTAATTGATTAGAATTCCATAAACTTTTGACTAGAAATTTTGATTAATTGTTTGTTAGATTTTATTGATAATCTTGATTTTCTTGTTGAGTTTTTAGAGTAGTATTCCCTTGGAACTTTTGATCTAATTGTGTTGTTAACTTTGAATTTAATTTGGTTTTAGTATTTTGGTGTGCTAATTGTTTCGATTAAAGTTGATTGGTCTAATACACATCATTTAAATACCTTCATTACATTGTGTTTACTAATCATTTCTACTCTTTTTGTGTGTGAGGTAATACTTGGAGAATTTACCGCATATGGATATTTGAACTTTAATCATTTTGTTGTATTTTATGGTCTATCCCATTTTGTTGTACTTTCATTCCCTTATTTCCTTATTTGCTTAGGCTTCCCCCCTCGGTGGGTATCTCATGCTTTCCCCTCCCCATGAACGTGTAATAGTGTAGATTTACCGCTTCGATTATTGTATGATTGAATGTTAATAGGATAAAAAAAATGAAAGCGTTTAGAAAACAATTTCAAAACAAAAAGACAAATAAAAACTCGATTCAACGTCGAGCCATTTTTGAACTCATTAAATGGAATGCTTATCTTACTTCGTCTTAGGACTTTCCAACACCTCTCATCCATCTACATCCAATCCATCCCATTACACCACAAGCAAGCCTTGCATGTACTAACCCTTGTAAGTCGATCGCCTTGTGCATCGCCATCAACCTCCATTAATTATTATTCTCACCTCCCATCTCTTTCTCATCTCACCTCTAATAATTCAAGAACATCAAACACTTGGCCCAACGCCTAGTCACTTTTTTTCAAACCATTTTCACAATAAGTTGGGAGAAAAGGGGATGGAGTGTACGTACTTGTGTACCCCATTTCTCGAGTACTTGGGTCATTGGCCCTGATTGGCTTAGGACCCGACACTTGTCTTCATTTCAAAAACACTTAATAACAACAAGAGTTTAATCTGGTCCTATTAGGGCGAAAAGGAGTGGTTGGGATACCATCGTCCCCTTAACTCTCAAGTATTTGATTGTAGGTCGTACTTAGCCTATGGTTGGATATTCATCTCCCTTTAAGTACCTACAATTAAACTCGCCTCACATCTTTCAAAATAAACATTTTCCCTAAAATCAACTTCACCCATCAAACGTGACATCTTGCCTCGAGGGAGAAAATCAAAACCTTTTCAAAAGGGCATGTTATTTCCATTCTATCGCAACACAGGCTAAAGCATAAGTCTCCTTACGTGCGAGCGGCAAAACCTATCGTTAGAATGTGAATGTTAACATCGCCCATTAAAAACAACAAACCCACAATCATTTAGTCCCACGAACTATCTTATTCTTCATTGGTCAATGGAGATACGTAGGCACAAGATTGCGAGATCTTGGCGAGCAACCTTCCCTCACTTCCACCCGTAGTCCTCCAAACTACGAAAGCTCTGATTCTTCATTTCATAACGAAGATACGTAGGCACAAGGGCCTCAATCCTTGGCGATCACACTAATTTAAAACCCATCCATTTCTCCTTTAGCGAGTAACCTTTAGACAAATGACACCCATTCGCGCATAGACAAACAAGATGGTTCCCATCGAGTACGATGGATATGAGGGATGCTAATACCTTCCCCTTGCATAACCGACTTCCGAACCCGAATTTGGTTGCGAGACCATATTCAACACCTTTTAGGGGTTTTATTGATATTTTCCCTTTCTTCGGAATAAATAAAATTCGGTGGCGACTCTGTATTTTTCGCGTAGCGACAGCTGGGGACTTCTCCCTAAGTAAGTCAAGCCTAGTCTTGTTTGTTCTTTTGTATGCTTGGGTGTTTATTTCTATTTCCTTACTTGCTTTATGTATTATTATTCTATGCTGACCTTATTTGTTATATTTCTCTTGTGGGAATGGGAATATGATCATGATGCTGTTGAGTGATAAGCCCAATACACAAGCTTGGAGAGTTCACCTAAGATAGTTAGGAAGACTTGTAATAACCCGTCAAGGTGTAGTTATCTTGGGGGGGAAGGTACGAAGATCCCGCCTAGAGTAGATTTCTTTTGAAGTTTGGTTGTCACATGAGTCATTTCGCGTTGACGACCTTTCTTCCAAAGGAAGTCCATGACTCTAGGGACCTTTAGAACACCTTGGCTTTCCGAAGTTAAGGGCAACCTCACTTGGAGGAGATCCCCTTGGGAGTATCATTGGCTTTGCAAGTTATTTTTGCACTGATGAGGGTATTCTCAAGACGGATCTGTGAATCTAAGAACATTCATGAAAGCCATAGTACTCACCTGTGAGGGGAAATGGGATTCTGTTTTGCAGGGAACCTAGAAAACTCTACCAACCCTAAGAATCACGTGAAAATTATCCAAGGACACGCCGAACCTCTGATCCGAGAACATGCATAACATAGCATTGCATTAATTTGCACTCAGACCTTATTTTCAAGCATCTCTTCATTCACTCATGATAATCATTTGCATTCATTTTTCAAAGCAGAACTCATTGGGGACCCACTTTGTAGAATAGATATATATCTAGATCATCCAAGCTGACTTCTCTACATCCATATCACACCAGAAACAACCAACGAAGACTCATGGATCAGCTAAAGCAAAACCAAATTGCCATCCGCACAGACATGGAGAATATGGGGGCCGGAGTGAACCAGCTTCTCGAGACTCTCCACGCCGTCATTTAAGGACAAGAAGAGTTCAGACTGAGCGTTGCCAGGCTTGCCGAAGCTACTCCTTCTACTCCCGCCAATGGCAACCCTCCACCTCAGCATACTGTTGTGATCACCGCTAGCAAGGAGGTTGACGACCATGAAAATGTCATAGACTATGAAGGTCCGCAAGGTGACCTCATGACTAATGTTGCTGAAACCGCGAAAATGTATCATGTGCTAGAAGAATGCCTTAAGGCTATGGAGGTTTCCAAAACATCTGGATTCAGTGTTGCTGATATGTGTTTAGTGTCACGGATTGTCATTCCCCCAAAGTTCAAGGTCCCGGACTTTGACAAATACAAGGGCACTACCTGCCCTGAGACCCATCTCCATTCATACAGTCGTAAAATTGCCGCACACGCTAACAATGAGCCTTTACTCATGCATTGCTTCCAAGACAACCTCACTAGGGCACCTTTGGAGTGGTATATGCAGTTGGAAAGAACACATGTGAGTACCTGGGGAGAACTTGCTTATGCTTTTCAGCTGATAACGATAATGGAATAAATATTCATGTTTTGAATAAATCCATTTGTGTTCACTCATACTCTGTCATCGATATCAAACGCTTGTTCAAGAAAAATCTAAAAGATAATTATGAAATCAAAAAACGAAAAACTATTGGTCGTATGCTTTTAAATAAAGCCCTGCTGATGATGTACAGGCATTGCTTCAAATCCCCAAACACCGGAGATATAAGGAAGATAATCCCTCGTCAACCCTGTTGAACCTAGAAGTAGTAGTTTCTTTCTAAAACGATAGAACCCTCAATCTTAACCTAGGCCAGGGTAGTATTCAGTTAATTGGACCATGCGTTCAAATCTTAAGGAAAAAGGGAGTGTCCCATTCGAGGATCAACCACATATTATCCCTCACAAAGGGTCGCACCTCACAAACCGCAACCGTTGTCCCTCACCAACACAAGGAATGAGGTAGTCACAACCCTTACAAGCCAAACGAACATGTGTAACACGATTTGTTCCAAACAAAAAAAATAAGAAATCAAAAAGAAAAAAGAGAAAAGCCCGCTAAGTCAAACACTTGAAAACAAGTGGCTTTGGCAAAAATTAGGGCACCCCGCTGGACTGCAAACTCAAAAATCAGTCCAGGCAAAAATCAGGGAGAACAAATAAAAAGAAAGGATCAAAAGAAAAATCCATAGCAAGAACAAATTCGTGTGACCACAAATGGCGAGTGACTGTCACTCCGAAAACCTCGTGGGTTCCTTAACCAACACTTCCATCATGCAACAACCCTTTGAAAGGTGAGCGCTTATGTCGATTTAGATAAGCGTAGGACTGGAGAACATTAAGGAGAATGGGTGGGTTAAAACAAAATTTTGAGCCATAAATCCTTTTTTCTCAAACCGTGAACCTGGCCACGTTACAACCCTCAAAAGACCTAGTTGAAGCAGGGTTATTTCAAAAGCATACTTTGGTAAAATTGCGTCAAAACTGACTCCTAAAGATTTGCTTACCATTCATGTTGGTATCAGTGTGACACTCTAACTAGTGATCCATTCACTATATGTCATCATTTCAGTGAACATGCTTAGATTTCAAAACTATCATATGCATTGCTTTAAAATTATCATTTTCAAAACGAACAGTTTTACTTGCGAACAAGCATTGGACATCAAGAAATTTTCCACAATGGAAAGATTGATCCAACTAACCTACAAAACTCCTGAAGACTCCGTTGAGCATGGGCAAGTCACCTCAAAAGATCATCCCAAAAGGGCAAGTCGGTCCAAGATGCAGTCAATTTGGGGAAATCACGTAGAGATTCTATCAATCTGGGGAAATCACGTCGAGATTTGACAATCTCTTCGAAATTCAGCCAATCTGGAGCAATCAGGTCGAGATTCGACAAATCTCTCAAAGATCAACCAGTCAGGGGCAAAATCACTTCGAGGCTTGCACTGGGGCAGGCCACCCCAAGAGCATAAGAAGTCCCTCCCTTCAAGAGGAGGTTAATTAGAAGCATCTCCCTAAGGATCAGAATGTTGAGGCAACATCTCAAACCATCGTGGTACAAGTGTTGCAAAATTCCCTCAAGAGAAATTCCTTCAGAAATATAGAATGGGGAAAGACGAGTTAAAGAGGATCGTCTCTTCTTTATAATCTTCAAGGCTACATCAAGCAGGGTCTGTCACATATCAACAACTGCAAAGATGTATGTGAATTTGACAGTTGATGACATCTTATAGATCTTCTTCTTCTTCGTCTTCTTAGTTGAGCAAGCTTTGAGCAACAACTCCTTGCTTCAGATCTTTAATGTAGCTCAGACGAGAAGGTGGTTGATGACTTGACGGATTTGCAATGTTCTCTTCTTCATCAACAGCTTCTGTACCAGTTGATTGTTATTGTGTTGATTTCTGATCTTTGAGCTTCAACAACAATGGCCATGTGTAAATGGTGATAGCTTTGGATATTTAAGTGTTACAACGAGAACTCATCGTTGTTTCTATCTTTATACAATGACTTGATCAATTCTCCTTTGATGGACTTGATCAATCTATTTAGAAGCGAATACTCCTTTATTTAAATAGCCTAGTAAGAATATAGTCGTTTGAATTACTGTTGGCTGTTGGAAAAGAGACGTTGTGTAATGATAACGTTGTACTGACACATCTCCTTTTATTGTGGAAGAAATGACATGATATATCTTCTTGAGCGCTGTGTACAGTCTTTCACAACGGTAATATTTGTCTTCAAAACTTCAGAGGCTTCTGATGGTAATTGATTGAAGCATGAGTAGAGACTTCTTTAACAGGATATCTGAAACTCCAAGTCTTTAGTCATTCGAAGTCGTCCATTAGGAATCAGCCTTCAGAACTTCAGCACTTGTCTTTAAATCCATTATCCTTTACTGCTTCAAGTCTTCCAAAACTTCAGAACTTGTCCATTAGGAATCAGTCCTCAGAATCTTCAGCACTTGATCTTTAGAACCAAAAATCTTCAGAACACATAAGTCTTCATAATCTTTCTGCACTTGGTCTTCAGAGCCTTCAGCCTTCAGAACTTCAAGTTATGGAATCTTCAGCACTTCAGTTCTCTAGAAGATTGTTTCTTCAGAAGCTTCGCTATACTTCAGAATCATAACCACTCTCAGAGAGCATCCACAAGAGCATTGCAATAGCAATATCGGCATCCTTGGATCTGACTGATCATGATCAGATACATAAGCATACTTGCTTCTTGCGACTTGTGTCACACATAGTAACTTCGCATATAATCAATTTCGCCCGTTTAGTTGGTGCTTTGTTGGATCTGATATCTTCCATGATTATGATCTGCACACAACACACATTAGAACATAAAATGGTTCTTTCACAAATACCATTGTTATCATCAAAACATAGAGACGACTTGTAGAGACAACTCTTGCTCTAACAATCTCCCCCTTTTTGATGATGACAAAACCAAGTATTTTGATTGAACATTTTATACAAGGTAATCATCAAAACTAAACATATTCAGAGTCTGAAAAACAGCTCCCCCTGAATGTGTTATCCTCAAAATTTTATCAATGATTATCTAGAATCTCATATGATCCAAAGACTCCCAAAATAACAACTTGAGTTGCCAGAACAAAGAATAGAAAAGGACTACTTCTCTATCTTGTCTTTAAGGAGACAAAAGTCTTTAGCATCTGGACTAGTTCATCAGAACTTCCGTCTTCAGATCTTTAGAACTTAGTTCCTTTGTACGTCGTATCAAAGCTCATATTCTTCAGATACATCTGAAGCATTTTCTACTTTTCAGCAGACTCATTTTAGCACAGAGACAGAACAATTCTCATCTAATAAAATAGCCTTGCTATTTATCAGAAACAGACACTGTCTTTAAGAAACTCCCCCTGAGTTTCAGACTTGATAAAGATTATAGATTTTAACAATTGAATCTTCTGGGTAGTCTCCCCTTAGTTTCCATAAGTCAGATATTGGGGTCTTCAGAATCGTAATTCAGATATATTAATTTTAATTTACCAATAGATCATGACTTTTCAGAGTTTGACTTTGAACACAGGCCTTCATCTCAAAACCTTTATGCTGTCACAACTCAGTGGTTTACCAAAGCTTAATTCTTAATCAGATACCAATGGAAGGTTAATTTAGTGATCAATCAACGCTTGAATTTGAAAGTGATCTGACTCTTCGTTTGATACCAAAGTATGTGCTGAGTCTGATACCAGAGTATGTTGAGTCTAATACCAACTGAAGGTATTCTTCTTATACCACTTGAAGGATATTTCCTTAGTGTGCTGAAATTGATACCAGTGAAGGTATTTGAAACCATTTCATAGCTTAGCTCTGATTGATATCACTACAGACTGAGCACGATAACTTTGACTTTCAGACAGTTCTCAACTTCTGAACAGTACTAGGTAAATCTGATTCTGAACACATGTTCACGAAGTGTACAACTTCAATCATATGAGCAAACAATTCATAAGAACTTCTATCAGAGTTCTTCTTTCTTAACCTGATCTGAGAATGCCTAGTGAACTTGTTCAGAGTTCCTCGGTTAAACATCAAACAACAAACGTTAGTATTAAATGTACTTTACATTATTGATTTACTTGTTTGAGTTCTTTAAAATCATATCAAAATCATATTTCAATTTCTCCCCCTTTTTGACATCATCAAAAAGTTTGAGCATATTAGCAAAATAATGTCATTCAAAGGAAGTTTCAAAGGGAAAGTACATAATTTCATTCATTATCAAAGGGAAAGTACATAATGCAAGAACCAGAGCAGCAAAACATAGAGCACAATGGCCATAACCCTATCCTATGATCTTTTAGAGATTCCCAGAAAATTCTGCAAAATTCAAAGGTGAGCATTCTTCAGTTGCTCCAATGTGTTCTAGTCTAGAGACCGCGTCTTGAATCTCAAGAAAACGAGATATGACTCTTCCATACGGAATACTAAGGGAAGGCTTGTCTTTAGATAAAAGAATTTTCTCTCGCATGTAATTGAACATGGTTTAAGGGAGGTTAATTTTTCATCTGTAGACCAGAAAGAAAATAAATAGTCGGTCTGAGTGAGACAATGCTCTTGTTCCTATTTCTCTAGGCCTTAAGTTTGTTTCCATGATCCTGTGCCAGACTTTTGCAGAGGGGATGAGTAGGGAGGCACAGTTGGAAGAACCATTTCCATAATGAATTTTGTAGATGAGATCATTGAAGATATTTCTTTCCTTGTAGTCTTCAATGGTGTCACCATTTTCATCGCACTTGATTGCTTATGCAATGACAAAGGGATTAATTACTATAAGAATTCCGGAGACAACTGACTGAATGATGTGCTGGTTATACACGTTAGAAAACACATCAGCATTTGCCCAGAATTCTTTGACAAGATCTGTGTAAATGAGACCTGGAAGCATCTCAAGATAACCTTCCCATTTCTGACATCCTAATTCAGACGAGGTTCTTGTCAAACCAAGTTCTTTGAGAGAACTGGGTTTCACGGTGAATTCATTTAGGACTCTTAACTCAGAGGTTTCACTCTTAGCAGTTTTTGAATGAGAGGTAGACATTTTTGGAGGAGATACAAAAGAGAGATACTAACTGAGATGGGTTAGAATGATGAATAGAGAAGTAAACAAGATGCTTTAAATAGGCAGCTAATAGAGTGAGTTAATAAATGCAAGTGACTCCAAATTACAGGTTCATCATTTCCTAGACGTTAGACTAGATAGGGTAAGAGACGGATACTGGCACACTCTTAATCTTGGGAAGACCAAGAGATCACGCAAGGAATTTTCTAATTAAATTTTATGACGGAAGTCAGAGATTCGCAATAAGTGCATGTGCAGGAGTGAATCTTGAAAGCATTAACTAGTCGTGAAACCGAAAGGCATATTGCCAGAAGAGATTTCAATTTTTATAAATAAGTGCACAAACGTAAGGTAAGCATAAGAATTGAAAGTGTGAGAGAATGGTTAGTTCAAAAGTGGAACAGAAGACAACACATATTTCATTAAATTAATCATAAATACACGGTATGATCAATACTGATGCATGCATTTAATAAACCATTACAATTTAATTACTTAGCCTAATTCTAATCAATCATCTATTTTTATGAAAACCATATGTTGTCGAAGGTTTCACAAAATCTCCTATCAAGAGCAGTGTTTGGACCGCCTCTTACTCTGCAAATTGTTTGCACGATTCCAGCTCTGAAGAGGACTTCAGATAGCACTCTTCCATAGGGGATGAATGATATGTTCATGGTTCTTGACAAAAGGATTGACTCTTTGAGATGGTCAAAGATTACTTGGGACAGATCTATAGGAATTGACCTAAGAAGACACATTATGAGAAGCTTATCATCATGATACAGGAAATCTTTGTTTGTATTGCGAGGTTTAATGTTTGTTAAGATAAACTTGAACCATCCTTTTGCATTAGGAAGAATTCTTTCGGGATTTGTTGGTTCAAAGGCAGGCCCTTTATCAAACATATGATGCATTTCAGCATCGGAGGTACATCGAACGGATGCATGATTAGGTGTAACACCACCTGGGAGACAGTCAATGGCTTCAGCAATGTTTGTGGCGTTAAAGGTAACTGGAATACCATAGATGTCAGAAGAGATGGTCTGACCATTACTGCTAATAGAGGCGTTGATCCAAAAAGACTTTAAGATGTTAGGATAAATTGAACCCCTTAGCATAGATAGGTATCCATTCCAGTTTTGAAAATGAATCCCCAGATAAAAGTTTCGACTAGTATTTCCTGGATTTGGTCATTTCTCATTGATGATTTCTAGAAGATCATCGTTCCCATGAAAGGTTCTTGGAGTCATTTTCGAAGGTGTTTTTAAGTTCTAAGATGACTGAGGATACGAAATAATGAAGGAATATTTAGAGTTGTGGTAATACTCTAAATAGACAAGGGAAGTGGCTGAATTGAATGGGTCAATAACTGAGTGTGACACACAAAGACTGGATCATGATTACCTAGACTTTATAGAGGTACGTATAGTCTAAGAGATGGGAATAGTCACACAGTATAGCCGTTTGTTCAACCTAGGGAAGACCATGAAATTATGCATACGATTCTTTTTAATTAATTCTTGGCAGTAGTTAAGTATTTTCAATAAATGTATATGAATGAGTTGTATTTGAAGAAGAGACACAATCCCTAGTTTTAAAAAATATTTTTATATTTTTAATGAGTGCACAGCCATAGAGGCAAGCTCAAAGATTTTTACTATTTCCAATACTGAAACAAATCCTAACTTGTCAGCATATGATCACTCCTGGTTGGTAGCTAAAAGAAGGTGACAGGCTACTATGGACAAGGTAGCACGCTTTCTAATTTCGTGTTTAACATACGAACATATGTTATTCAATATGCGTATTTTAAGGAGAATTGAGCGGCTGAGATATTCCTAGGTAAAGAGTAAGGTAAGGTTGTTGGGAATAGGTACTCCTATCTGAGATGACTCAAGAGAAATTGAGATGAGGTAATTTAACATCATTATTTCCAAGACTGGATTGATAGACTCTAAGAGAGAGAGAGGGAGAGAGAGAGAGAGAGAGAGAGAGAGAGTTTAGATTAGAATAAAAATACTTGTTAGGGTATGCTTATGAACTATAAGAGGTAGTCAATACAGAGTGATTGACATGATGAAGAGAAGCTTACATCTAAGACTAACTATTCATCAATCACTTGTAGACTCTGAAGGACATAAGAATTTCTAAGCAAGTTTCTAACCTATTTTTATAGAACTTAACATGACATGACAATTGTTTTAATTCTTAATAGAATTTTTCAAGTATATTTATCAGAATTTTAATAAGTCATAAATGAAAAGGAAGGATGTACCTTGAAGATACTATGATTTTGTACAGAAGATATTTATCTGAGAACTTTCCATTCTGACTCTGAGATTCTGATCATCATCCTTCAGCTTCTACTTCCTTCAGAGTAATCTGATTTTGAAGAATATAGATGTTCTCTGAACTTGGATTTCAAGTCTGAGAACTAGAGTCAACTTTCTTTTCAGATGACCACTACATTCTATTGTTTTGTAGTTATCCACCTGACTTCTGAGAGCAATCCTCAGAGCGCGAAGATTCTGATCATCAGACTGTCACTAATTCCTTAGCTTAAGCATAAACTACTGACAAGTTATGTACTAGAGAGAATTAGCTCATATCTCAAAACACCTTCGGACTTTATTTTCTTGAACAGATGCAGACTTTGTTCAGAACCAAGTATCATCAAACATGTGTGTAACACAGGACGTAGTTTGCATGAAAACTTGTTCAGCATCCAGTAGACCATCTTCAGATTTCGGAGTTTATGCAGCATGAACTTCTGAGAGAATTATCGGATATCATTTTGACCAATTCAAGTTAGTTCAATTGAGATAAAATATCAAGTTATCAGAACTCAATCACCCATGTTAATTCAAACAAGACTCAGAAATCATTCTTAGTCAGATTCTGAGAAGTTATTTGATTTCTTCTTCCTGAATATTCTTTCAGTTTTATGCAAAGCTTTTCAAGAAAACAATATTCAGTACTTCATTGAATCTTTCAACTTCTTGATTAGTTCAGTTTTAGATGCTAAATTATTTCTAAGAGTTTGAATTCTTCAGTTTTCTGACTTCTTGTGCAGTCTTTGTTCTGAAGTTCAAAACCATAGAGCAACAATCTTTATTCTTTACATGAAGAAGTTCTTAATGAGTTTCAAACGAGAAAGTCAAGGGTGGACCTAATCCGATTCTTGAAAACATCTCAAAACTCATAAAGAATTAATCTTTAGCAAACAAGATTTCTTATTTTCTGATGATTCATCCTTGAGCAAATACGTGGTTTATCCACGCGTATTTTCTAAGATAAGCATTCAACAGATACTACTACTTATCTGATGAGTCTATCTTATTAGCTGATTCTTCAATCTTCAACAAGGCTTTAGTGAGGAAGATTCAGTTGTTTGATAACTGCGAAACTTCCAGAATCAGTGACTTGCTCAAGTAATTCGATTGATTACAATTTTGTACACAATCATCTTCTGAGCTGTTACAGAAATTGTAAGTGGATTGAAATCTCACCCAGAGTATTTCTACACACCATAGCTGGATCTTTTTCTGACACTGTTAAGTGTTTGATATCTATTAATAATAGAACCGGCGCTCTGATACCAGTTGAAGGTGTGAGAAAGAGACAAGAAAGGGGGGTTTGAATTGTGTTTTCACTCTTTAAAAACTTTCGCCTCTTATCATTAAAGCACTAAGAGAACATCAGAGTTCATTGAGAGACTCTGACTTACGAAGTAACATTCAGACTTGTCAATGCGTAAAGCATATATGATAGGGAGAGTTTGAATAAGATATGCATCATTCAGAACTTGCAGTTCGGAAGCTTATCAGAGTTAAGATGCAAGGTTCTGATTTGTTTATGTAAGGTTCTGATAATTTTAGAGTAAGACATAAACAATAAATCAAGGCATAAGCAAGAGTAAAGAACACACGATATATCCTGGTTCACTTGAGCCATTCCCAAGCTAGTCCAGTACACCCCCCTCAGGTGATTTCGCCTTGATCACAAGGACTTAATCCACTATAATCAATCTCGATTACAGATGCACGGGTAACAGCCGGTGACTAACAACCTGTACAACCACAGCTGTGACTAACATACACTGAACCGTTCAGGGATTCAACTTAATGAATATAACGAACATTGACCTGGAGGTTCCAATATCGTAAGATCTACTGCTAGGATTTCACAGCTAAACGTTAAGGGATTCATCGCAATGAATATAACGTTTACTGACCATATTTCAGGCTTTTCCACAATGACATCTCGCCATTGTCTTCTCAAGTCTCTGATCACACTGATCACTTGAGGAATCCTAATTTATAGAGAATTAGTTGTTCTAGAGATTACAGAGATGCTTCTTAACAAGCATATTACTCCTAAGTTTAAGTACATAAGAACACACAAGTGTTCACGCAAGATATGCGCAACAGCTCCTTGCTATCTTAAGAAACTACAAAGATGTATGTGAATTTGACAGTTGATGACATCTTGTAGATCTTCTTCTTCTTCTTCTTCTTGGTTGAGCAAGCTTTGAGCAAAAACTCCTTGCTTCAGGTCTTCAATGTAGCTCAGACGAGAAGGTGGTTATGACTTGACTGATTTGTAATGTTGTCTTCTTCATCAACAGCTTCTGTACCAATTGATTGTTGTTGTGTTGATTTTTGATCTTTGAGCTTCAACAACAATGGCCATGTGTAAATGGTGATAGCTTTGGATATTTAAGTGTTACAACGAGAACTCATCGTTGTTGCTATCTTCACACAATGACTTGATCAATTCTCCTTTGATGGACTTGATCAGTCTTTTTAGAAGCAAATACTCCTTTCTTTAAATAGCCCAGTAAAAATATAGTCGTTTGAATTACTGTTGGTTATTGGAAAAGAGACGTTGTGCAATGATAACGTTGTACTGGCACATCTCCTTTTACTGTGGAGGAAGTGACATGATATATCTTCTTGAGCGTTGTGTGCAGTCTTTCACAACGGTAACATTTGTCTTAAAAACTTCAGAGGCTTCTGACGGTAATTGATTGAATAAGTAGAGACTTCTTTAACAGGATATCTGAAACTCCAAGTCTTCAGTCATTCGAAGTCATCCATTAGGAATCAGCCTTCAGAACTTCAACACTTGTCTTTAAATCCATTATCCTTTACTGCTTCAAGTCTTCCGAAACTTCAGAACTTGTCCATTAGGAATCTGTCTTCAGAATCTTCAACATTTGATCTTTAGAACCAAAAATCTTCAGAACACATAAGTCTTCAGAATCTTTCTGCACTTGGTCTTCAGAGCCTTCAGCCTTCAGAACTTCAAGTCATGGAATCTTCAGCACTTCAGTTCTCTAGAAGATTGTTTCTTCAGAAGCTTCGCTATACTTTAGAATCATAACCACTCTCAGAGAGCATCCACAAGAGCATTACAACAGCAATATCGGCATCCTTGGATCTGACTGATCATGATCAGATACAGAAGCATACTTGCTTCTTGCGACTTGTGTCACACATAGTAACTTCGCATATAATCATTTTTGCTCGTTTGGCAGGTGCTTTGTTGGATCTGATATCTTCTATGATTATGATCTGCACACAACACACATTAGAACATAAAATGGTTCTTTCACAAATACCATTGTTATCATCAAAACATAGAGACGACTTGTAGAGACAACTCTTGCTCTAACAGAGAAATCCACCCCGGATCATCCGTGTGCAAGCTTCAATGTTGTTTTCTAAGCTAATCCTACAGAAAAATGAGTTTGATGGAGTTGGGAGCAAAAATCCCCAAAACCATAACCTAAAAAATGAATGAAATAACTTAAATACAATATCAAAATCCGTCAAGTTCGTAGTGCGAACTTTTATTCGCAAAGCGAACTCCAAAAAATGGCACTTAAGGGCCTCAAAACTGCTAAACCGCCTTTGCTTTTTTGCAAAAGTTCGCAATGCGAACTTTTATTTGCAAAGCGAATATTCGCTGGAAAGTTTGCAAAGCGAACTTTGGTCCCTTTTTCTCCTGGCTCAAATCTGGGAGCATTCACTGGGAAGTTCGCAAAGTGAACATTCGCTGGAAAGTTCGCAAAGCGAATTTGACAGCAAACCATCCCTTATTTTGACCACAACTTCTGAACCGTAACTCGGATTGACGCACGGTCGGAAGCGTTGGAAAGCTTATTCAATGCTCTATACAAAAATGGCAAAATATCTTTGCTTGAATATCTACAAAAATGATGGAAAATCAATTAAACTCAATGATATTTACACGATACGCAATATATACACTATAATGTAAAGTAAACGAAATTACAAACAAAGCAGGGTTTATTCGTACGATATTAACAAACAGTATCGATAAGTTCAATAAAACTTATATACAAAAATAGTTACAATTTTCACTTATCAAAATCTCCCCAACTTAAACTTGTTTGTCCTCAAACAAGAATCAAGCGACTCAAAGAAACAGAGTGACAACCAAAGAATCACAAATCAACAGGTTTTGAAAAACGGACAAATGAATGGTTCAAATGAAAAACGGTACACACAAAGTAAATACTTACCACTAAACTACAAAGACCACATAGTCACGAAACAAATGCAAAATACAAAAATTATGCCAAACATCCTAAAACAACACAAGTTCCAACGTGAATCACACCTAGTAAAAACAATCATCGGTAGATGAAAAACACAAAATGAGGTACTTTTCACTCACACAACAATCTTGCAAACAAAAGACTAAATTATGTAATCATTCAAAAATTCACATTGAACATACAAAGGCAAGAATCACAAGGGCTTTCAAGGTTGTAGCGTGGTCGGGTAAACAAACAAGGGGCAATTTCTAAAGGTAATTGAAATAAAAACTTGCCTAAAACTAAGGGAGTGATTAACTCACAAAGACTGAAACACAAAATTCCAATCAACTTCTTCCAAAATCCCAAGTGTTACACAAAACACAATACTTATTTAGCACGATTATTTGAACTCTTTTTGTTTCCTTTCACAAGGATTTTCTTTTTGTTTCTTTTTTTTTCTTTTCTTTTTCAACCTCATAGAAACCAACCAATGAGTAAACAATCATTTTCTCCCCAACTTGAATTCAACCACATCATCATGTGAATACTCCCTACTTTCTAAGGCAAGGTAAAAATTCATACAACAACACAAAGTTGAGGGTTCAAGAAAAAATAATCAATCAAAATCCATACAAAAAGTGAATTCAATACTCATAGACAAGCATTAAGTTCAAATAACATGGATAATGATAGAAAGGCACAAAGGGGTTTAACAAATGATCACACGCTCACAGAGTGAATTGATTATTTGGCTAGGTAGTTGTGCTCAAAATGAAACAAAATGCCTTGATCATTTTCATGATTTCATATAATCAACCCAAACAAAACATTAAACATAATAAAATCCAGTTAGAACAAGAATGTTGGTACTTCGCGTATATATGAACAATGGAAAGCTACCTCACAAAAAGGTGGGAACTAAAGTGATTCACAACAAGAACAAGTATACAAAAGAATGAATGGCATGAAAGTTTGTAAAATTACTAAGTATCATGAATATACTAAAGTCTAGAAAGCGATAAACACATACCTTGAACCTGTACAAAACTTAACAATATCATTACCATATATCCGCAAGTTGAAACGATCAAACTTGAAACATCACCTTAAATTTCCTCAAGCTACTCAAAACAAGCTTCAAAGACCAACACACAAACTATTAATATAAATAAACTAAAAAACTAGGTGAAATTGGATTAAACAAGTTGTAAAGTGAGGATTTGAGAATTTTACGAACAATCCATGTACAACTTGTTTAATAAAAGTTCACCACACTACCTAAGCTAGAATGAAAAAGTAATAACGAAACAAAAAACGATAAAACATGCTTGTTTTACATCGTAAGCTCGACGCCTTTATAGTGCTTAGCTAGTAACTTCCTCCCTTCATGCCATGGTGATGCCTCACCGCGCAAACCAAAAGCAAGTGTCCTAACCAAACACTTGAACAAACGTTACGGAAACAAAATGTATATAACACTTGAACAAACATAATGGAAAATAAAAGCAAAACAAGTATCTTTACAAGCATATATATAATACAAACAATTATATACAAATCTAAAAAACAAAGAAACTATCGCAATGCGATTCAATATCAAAACCAATCCCCGACAACAGCGCCATTTTGTTGAGGCGGTAAAGCGGCAAGCAAAAATATTTATTTTCGGAAGAATTCCCTCCGAGATTTATGTCGTGTCCACAGAGATCGGTTCGAGGGAAAGAATGTCGTTCGATAATTTAAATGTTAAAGAGTTTGGGTTAAAATGTTTCAAACATAGAAACAGAAAAGTAAATATTAACATAAAAAGAATTCATTCTTCAGAGAGAAGAAACATAAAATCAATTAAACTCAATGATATTTACACGATACGCAATATATACACTATAATGTAAAGTAAACGAAATTACAAACAAAGCGGGGTTTATTCGTACGATATTAACAAAAAGTATCAATAAGTGCAACAAAACTTATATACAAAAATAGTTACAATTTTCACTTATCAATTGTCGCTGATTTTACCCTTTGTTTTTCTTTAGGGTTGTAAATCTGTCAAGTTTTTGTTACCGCACTGTCGCTGATTTTACCCTTTATTTTTCTTTAGGGATGTAAATCTATCAAGATGTGTTACCGCACTGTCGCTGATTTTACCCTTTGTTTTTCTTAAGGGTTGTAAATCTGTCAAGATATGTTACCGCACTGTCGTTGATTTTACCCTTTGCTCGGGGATATATCACCAACATCTACGACTTCTCTCCAGGACAAATTTTAGGTCATGATATTTAATATTCTTCTACTTCGAAAGTTCGAAAGGCTAGCGCTAATCTCACTTTCAGGTTTAAGACGATTAAATAGGGGCAGCTGTCATACCCCAAATTTGTCCTACCCTACCATCCAAATCTTATGGCTTATGCTTTTCATTTTCCTCATGTACATGCCCTTCATTAGGTTATCTAACACATCATGCATTCATTAACATCAAGGCTTATTACTTGGATCAGAGGTCGTGGAGAACCAGGGTTCACATAGTGCATTATGGTTTCATTTTCTTTCGCAGATTTGTTTCAAATGGATATACAAAGATCATGGATTTAGGGTTTGTCCCTTGTGCTTATGGTTATCAAATGGATCCTCAAGGCCTGACTATGCAATCATCCGGAGCATCTTCTGGTGCTCATCATCATCAGTGATCAGGGTTTATTTCCCTGATCATATGGATTTCAAGAAGGGATTAGATCCAAAAATTTAAGGCATTGGCATAAGAAGGTTGGGAATCAATTCATACGAGGCTCACTGGTGGCATCTAGGGGATAGTTGAGTGTGGCATTGTGGTATTGGATTTAATCAGGGTTGGCAAGCACCATACAAGACTTACTTGTCTAGCTAAGTTTCTTTAGGGGCTTTCTCAATACACTAGCCTTTGGTTATTCAGTATAGATTCAAGGCAAGGCACAGTTCATACCAGATTCAAGATCATATTCATTCCAAGGTTGGCACCAGTTTACTCAATTCAAGGTGGATTCAAGCAAATCAAATAAGAAGGAAAGTCATTGATTGTGATTCAAGTCTCATATTAAAGGCCAAGTGCAAGTTTTAATCAATTTTTAAGGTTGATTCAAATGGTGCAAGATAAAGCAAAGGTACATGTTCAAATTCAAATTCAAAGAGGAGGGAAAAAGTTTACTTTGATCACAAGTTACATCACAATTCAAAGAAAAGTCAATTTTCATTCAAATTTCCAAAAATTCATTACAAGGAAAAATCCAATTACCCAAAATTCATACTCAAATCCATGTCCATTTAACCATTCCTAAATCCATTTTTAATTTCAATATCCATTTCCAAACCATATCCAAAATCGAGAACCATATCCAATTCCATATTCAATTCCAGTACTCAATTACAAACACCAAATTTCATCACAAAATCCAAATTTACAAATTCTATACAAAAAATAATACATTTGACCTAGAGTTGACTTTTGGTCAACTGTTGACTTTTTGTCAAACAGTTGACCAAAGTCAAATTGACTCCTAAGTCTACTTTGGTCTTCATTCTCATAGATCTTCTATCCTTGTGCCTTAAAAATCTTTAAAACTTATTGGTGTTTTTCAAAACTTCCATCTTGATATGCCATGATTTGCTTCATGCCCAAAATGCCTAAGCCAAGTATACATTAGCCCTGCCACCATAATATTGAGTTAGTACCACATATAACATTTGGCCTACACTTCATATACAAACATGCCAACCCCACATCTCCTTTGGACACGGCCAGCTGCATTATGTCATCCAATTGTTGCCCAGTCAGAAGTGTAATTATGTTGTCAAACAGTCATAATCATCAAGAGAGCTTGTTTGGTTTTAGGCATGATATGAGACAATCTCACAATCAATAACTGAACTCTGCTCTTCTCATAATAGGAAGTGCTTCTTAGTCAACATATTTATTAACTTCCTATATATCCTACATCATATCTTCCTTAGCGTCAACGCCCTAAGATTCTACTCACCAACCTGCAAAATTAGAAGGTAAACAGGCCATAAAGACTAATCAATACAACTCATACAAGCCATAACTTTAAGTTGCAACATGAAATGCAATAATGGCAAAGAACAAAACTGCAGCAGCATACATCCAAGAAATCCAATCACTTTTTTCACATGAGCACTATGTTGGAATAAGAGCTCAACTCTAGGCATTACTAACTCAAACTTATGACATGTTAAGTGCATTAGCAACAACACGATAATTCAAGTTCATATATCTCTAACATAACATTTTAACTACAACCAATTCATAGAAAACCAGTTCAATTCCACATTTTAACTACCCTTCATTTAGCCTAGATAGAATGGGAAAAAGCACATGACATTTTGACATTGCATAATATCACAAGTACAAACATTCAGATGATGCTACTGCCAGTAATTACGTTGCTAACCAAAACCAATTCACAAATTTCATTCCAATGATACTAACAGCAAGTTCAAACATACAGAGTTTCCAGCTCACTAACTAATCCAAATACAACATACCAATAACAGTTCCAGCCCATGCCAATCAACATGTGAATAGAATTAACCGCAACGACTTCTTAAAATTCATCCTAAAATTGCAGCAATGTCTCCATATCTCCATCTTTAATTCATCACCATAGACATCTTCATCATCCTTTCCATCATTAGCGTTTTGCAGTTCATTTTGTGAACAACTTTTGCAAAATTTCCAGACGCAAAATGGTTGCGAACCTCATTATGTTTCCTGCAGCCAACACCACTCATTCCAACTCAGAATGTAGACAGTAAGGAATGGTTTGCTCGACTCGCACATTTCATCAGAATAATTCATCGAACCTGCAATAGACAGAAAGAGGAAATTTAGTCCCTCATAAGCACGTGGACGGTCACGATATTGCTGTCAAATCCGAGGGTGATACGATTATGAATTCAAAGGGAGGAATGTTCTAACCAAACAATTCAACAAAGACTACTAGCTACCATACCTCGAATAATGCTTTCGAATTTCGACACGGTTTCGCCGTCAAGATATTTCACAGCACCATAAGCATCATAGCATTTTTTGAATACATCCTTAATATCATCTCTGTTTCTCTTTTCTAATGTGCATTGATTCTCAACAAAACTCCATTCCTATTATTCTTTAAGTTGAAAGTCTCAACTTGAAGAGTAGAATAACTTTTTGTCAAAATGTCTATCTCCATATTCAATATCAAAACAGCCTGAGATTATGTTTTGAATCAGAACCTGATTTAGATTCATGAACACCACCAGTTGTACCATGAAAAACTCCTTCTTAGCCTCTCGGTTCTCGTCTACCTTACCGTCAGCAGTCAGTATTGTACAATGATCGTTGCAAGTTGAATCGTGCAGTGCTGAGAGTATCAAGATGTGGCAGAGGTTTGCACATGATGGTTACTTTGACTGACATAAAGCTGGATCTTAACAACCTGTTAAGCCTCACATAGTACGAAATACATTTAAGCGCACCCGGTCCTGACGTCACTAGTTCTGCTGCCATGCATGATATTGACACCATACCTGCTGCAGTCACACAAAAGTAAACCAAAAACAAGATCCATGAGAAATAAGCAAGTATTTATACTAGGGAAGCTAACATCTACCGGTTTAATTCGATTTCCTCTAGCTTTGTGAAGGATCCTGTCATTCAAACTACCTGAATCCAAGATCTCAAGAAATTGCACTACTTGAAGGTAAACCAATTTTTCAACTTTACCTTGGCTAATGCCTCCATGGTGGCAATTATTTTTCGCATCCAAGTTGTATCATTCAATTGGTGAGCATAAAACCAGTATGACCCCTGAGCAAAGTGTTGAGCTTCTCGAAATGGAACCAAGTTGACGGTTCGATCTATTGCATTGGTCTGAGAAAACTGCTCCACTTATCGTATCTAGTTCAAGGGCTCATCTGGATCATGATAGGTTTGCCATAATGTCGGGGCCAGCTATTGTTGAGATTTCTATTTGCCATCATCTTGAAGGCGCTCTTAAGGATCCAGTAGTGCCACTTTGCGTACGCACAGGTTGGAGAAACATTTTGAATGAACTGTTGTTGTAGCTCATTTCAAGTATTATGCAAGCCTGCCATAAGAAATACAAAGGAAGTGGTTAACACAACAACAAATAAACCGCCGCATAGCAACTGACAAAGTCACTTCTAACAACTAACTTACTAACATTCACTTAGTTTAAAATTGCTAACCAAACTAAACATTTTTCAAAGGAAAAAAACTAGTATATTTTTTACTAACAAGCACATTTCATAATCTCACTCAAAGTCGAGCTGCAGCAACTAACTGCTAGCAAACTAACTTCTTACATTTTAACCAACTGAATGCATCAAATTCAATCATAACTCTAATTGTCCACATAATTGATTCCATTCATAAACTAACAGCCCCATAACAATTAACCAACTTACTAACTCACTTTCAATTACAGTTCCAATCAAAACATCATAACAAGACTTTTTCATACAATTAGTTTCAATTCAAATTCTTTCATTCAAATTCATTTAGCGAAACAAATGAAGCTTTGGCACACTTGCAATGGACACAAGCTTCACAAATTAGTTCAGTTGTGGCTTAATCAGTAATATTTATCGAGTGTCTGCAGTTCATTAATAGTCATTTATATAAATAATATAACTCTCTAACTGTCATAACAGGTGGCATTACTAACATCATAATAAAACTCATAATAGTTTTTTTAAGCACTAACACTAACTCAGCATTGCATAATAGAATTCTAATCCCTAACCAACTCATAACCTCTTTAACCGAATCCTAACCTCCATAATAGTTAACTAACCAACTCTTTTTCAACAAACTCAACTAACCTCTCATTCTAACTTCCCTAACTGTCAATAACTAACTTCATAACTAACTTTCCAATTCCCCATAAAAATTTTCACTTGAGTTTCCCCATTTAACCTCAATCTTCACTCTCTATAAGAGGAGATTCTCACTACCACATCAAAGATTTCAATCATTCTTTCACTTTTCACAATTCAATCACAAAACTCTCAATATTCTATTAATTATTCACTCTTAATCACTTTTCTTCACATTCATCATTCTCAACCAATTCCACTTTTTCTTTCTAATTCACCCTCATTTATAACCATCTTAAACTCTCAATCATCACCAATCCACACTGCAGAACCACTCTTCACTCTCAACCTTCTTCTTTCCCATACCAATGCTCAAAGCTCTCAATCACTATTATTGAGCGAAACTTCACCTTGAGGATTTGCTACAATAAGAGCATTAACCTCACCTGTACACTCTCGGCTCTCCCCTTAATCACGCGCAATAACAATAATACCATAGAAGAAAGAAGAAGAAGAAGAAGAAAGCAGAGGAACAATAGAAGGGAAGAACGAGATACCTGAAGGCTTCGTCTTCTTCACTTTGCTTCACCAGAGTCGTCAAACTCCGCCGCCGTCGAGGTAGGTCATTTCTTCGCCTCTTTCATGATTTCTTGACACCATGAGGTAGTTTAAGGGTACGTGATTGCTTTCCTCATGCCCAGTGGGCACGATTGAGCCCCAATTTTGTTTAATTATGGTTTTGGAGCACCTAGGGTTCTTGCTTTGCTGACCTTGTGTGCCTAATCGATGACGAATTACGTAAAATCAGCACTGGATTGAGATTGATGGAAGTGAGACGAACGGAGTGATGTAGGTTTGGTATGATTCCCCTATCCGCCGCCGCTCGAGGTGATTTCTGGAGCGACTAGAATCTTCGTTTTCCGGTGAGAGGGTTTTTTAGAAGGAGAATGACTTGTTAATGTTTTTGTTGGTGACTTAGTTTTCTCTATTTTGGCCATTAGGTTAAAGTGAGGTGGAACGGGCTTCAGGCCCTTTGGTCTTTCCTAATTGCACCCCTCATTTCACTAACTACACCCCCTTGCAAAGATTAATTTAATTTTTGCTTTTAGTTTTTTTTCATGATGTTAGATTAGTTTTAATCATTGATTAGGATTTTGATAGTTTTGATCAATGATTGGATTCTTTTAACTGTTAATTAGAGTTCCTTAAGCTTTGGCTAGAATCTTGCTAATTGGTGGTGAGATCCTTGTTAATTGATTAGAATTCCATAAACTTTTGACTAGAAATTTTGATTAATATTTTGTTAGATTTTATTGATAATCTTGATTTTCTTGTTGAGTTTTTAGAGTAGTATTCCCTTGGAACTTTTGATCTAATTGTGTTGTTAACTTTGAATTTAATTTGGTTTTATTATTTTGGTGTGCTAATTGTTTCGATTAGAGTTAATTGGTCTAATACACATCATTTAAATACCTTCATTACATTATGTTTACTAATCATTTATACTCTTTTTGTGTGTGAGGTAATACTTGGAGAATTTACTGCATATGGATATTTGAACTTTAATCATTTTGTTGTATTTTATGGTCTATCCCATTTTGTTGTACTTTCATTCCCTTATTTCTTTATTAGCTTAGGCTTCCCCCTCGGTGGGTATCTCATGCTTCCCCCTCCCCATGAACGTGTAATAGTGCAGATTTACCACTTTGATTATTGTATGAATGAATGTTAATAGGATAAAAAAATGAAAGCGTTTAGAAAACAATTTCAAAACAAAAAGACAAATAAAAACTCGATTCAACATCGAGCCATTTTTTAATTCATTAAGTGGAATGCTTATCTTACTTCGTCTTAGGACTTTCCTACACCTCTCATCCATCTACATCCAATCCATCCCATTACACCACAAGCAAGCCTTGCATGTACTAACTCTTGTAAGTCGATCGCCTTGTGCATCGCCATCAACCTCCATCAATTCTTGTTCTTACCTCCCATCTCTTTCTCATCTCACCTCTAATAATTCAAGAACATCCACTACGCCAAAAATGACTTTTACTAGCGCACCTTAGACAGCGCTTTTATGTAAAAGCGCTGCTATAAGTTAAATAAAAAATAAAACACGGAAACTGTATACGAAAAAGAGTAAAAAGTGCTGCTAAAAGTCCTACCTTAGACAGCGCTTTTTTAAAAGCGCTGGTAAAGGACCACATTAGCCATCGCTTCTGAGAAGCGCTGCTAAAGGCCTATATTAGCCAGCGCTTTTCTCAAAAGCGCTTTCTAGAGTCATATAAATTTTAAAAAAATAATAATCTCAAAAGCGCTGCTAAAGGCCAATATTAGCCAGCGCTTGTAAAAAGCGCTGCTAAAGGCCTATATTAGCCAGCGCTTTTCTAAAAAGCGCTGTCTAAGGTCTTATTAATTAAAATAAAAAACTGAATAGTATCAGTATTCTATTTTTCATATCTCTATTATTTCCCTCTGCTGCGAACTGCGAACGACGAGAACGAACGAAGAACAGCTCACGCCATCGTCGTCCACCTTCCTCCACCGTCTCGGTTACAGTCTCGCCGTCGTCCTTCCTCTATTGTCCTCCACCGTCCTCCATCGTACTCCACCGTTCTCCACCGTTTCGGTAAGATTTCTTCTTTTCTGTTATGGTTAACGTTAGAGATGGTTAGGGTCATAACAAGACTCCATTACTTTAATCATTACAAGTTTTTTCTCAGTCATCCAACAACTGTTCCATGGATTTGTAAGGTCCATTTTCTGATATGAACATTTCTGCTTTTAGGGTTCTTCTTTGAGGAATCTGATTGATGTAAACCATACTGTCTCTTTTATAAACAACTATGCCTTGATTAACAAAAAAAAATTAAATCAAGATATAGAGTGGGGTATAGGTACTAAGTGTTTTGTTGTTCTCTTATGGATATTAATATCTTGGTTTTATGCTATTAAATTCAAAACTATAAACGATTCAATTTTGGAATTCTTCAATGGCTTATTCCTGCCTTAATCTCTCTTGTGATTGTTCTTTTCAGATTGTTGTTTGAGGAGAATTTGTTTTGAACCAAGTGCTACTTCGAAAAAGGTATTTTATTCTTGCACTCAAATCTTCATATGGTAGACGATACGTGAAATAAAAGTTTGTATTAATCTTCTTTTATGTTCTTTTGAAATAGTTGCGTGAATAATTATAGTAGTGTTTTTGTTTACCTTAATAAGTAGGAAAACCATGGATAAAAAATGGATGTCTGCCGATCGATTGTCCAAAGAGTACGAGAATTGGGTATTGGAATTCATTAAGTTTGCTGTTCAACACGTTGAAGACCCCAGTCGAAAGAAATGTCCTTGCTTGGGTTGTTGTTATGTGGGTCGGGTTGACGCAGATGGATTGAAATCGCATTTACTGATGCATGGAATTGATCGAAGTTATAAGTGTTGGATATTTCATGGTGAGAAAACTAATGAGAATGTTGAACCGTGTGGGAAAAGTAATACGACCTATGCTTCAGACGACAAAGACACGGAAACATACGATTGTGATCGAGTCGAAGAGATTGCAGAAGCACTTGAAGAAGATCTTCATGATTGTCCCAAAATGTTTGAGAGGTTGGTAAGCGATGCAGAGAAACCGTTGTATAAAGGTTACACTAAATTCACAAGACTGTCTGCGGTATTAAAGTTGTACAACTTAAAGGCGGGCAATGGATGGTCGGATAAAAGTTTCACAGAGTTGTTGGCCCTTGTGAGAGAAATGCTACCGGAGGATAATGTTCTTCCTAATCGAACCTATGAGGCCAAAAAAATGTTGTGCTCTATTGGCATGAGCTATGATAAGATACATGCTTGTCCAAACGATTGCGTTTTGTTTCGAAACGAATATGCATCATTAACTGAGTGCCCGAAATGCGGTTTGTCTCGATATAAGAAAAAATTGTCTCCAGCAAAAGTCTTATGGTATTTTCCTATAATTCTGAGATTTAGGCGTATGTTTCGTAGTGAAACTGATGCAAGACACCTAACTTGGCATGCAGATGAAAGAATTATTGATGGAAAGTATCGACATCCGGCTGATTCACCACAGTTGTCAAAAATTGATAATGATTATCCTGACTTTGGAGAAGAAGCAAGAAACCTTCGCTTGGCATTATCTACTGATGGAATGAACCCGCATGGTCTTCAAAGTATCTCACATACCACATGGCCTGTGATTCTTATGATTTATAACCTACCTCAATGGCTATGTATGAAGCATAAGTACATGATGTTATCTATGTTAATTTCTGGGCCTAAACAACCAGGGAATGACATAGGCGTATACTTGGCACCCTTAATTGAAGATTTAAAGTTTTTGTGGGAGAATGGTGTGGAGGTTTATGATGGGTATAGGAAAGAAAGTTTCAACTTGAGGGCGATGTTGTTTGGCACAATTAATGATTTTCCAGCATACGGAAATCTATCAGGGTACAGCATAAAAGGTCAAGATGTGTGTCCTATTTGTGAAGATAAAACAGATTCGACGCGATTAGAGTTTGGTCAGAAGAATGTCTTTCTCGGTCATCGTAGATTCTTAAATTCTAATCATCACTACCGTGGGTGGAGAAAAGCATTCAATGGAGACACCGAACAGCGTAAAGCTCCACCTGCATTGTCAGGTGACCAAGTTTTTGAAAAGGTGAAAGATGTGCGTACTCAGTTTGGCAAGCCTTTTGCATATAAGGTTGTCAAAGGTGGGTGGAAGAAGAGGTCGATATTTTTTGAATTGCCATATTAGAAGTCTTTGTACGTGAGACATTTTCTCGATGTTATGCATATTGAAAAAAATGTATTTGAAAGTGTTATTGGTACGTTACTCAATATAAAAGGAAAGTCTAAGGATGGCCTTACAGCAAGGGAGGACATGTTAAAAATGGGAATAAGAACTGAATTAGCACCCGTGAAGAAAGGAAGACGAACATATCTACCACCTGCTGCTTTTACTCTATCAAGAAAGGAGAAAAAAATATTGTGTAAGTTTCTGAGTGAAGTTAAAGTTCCAGAAGGATACTCTTCAGATATTAGAAGACTTGTGTCTATGAAAGACCTCAAGTTGAAGAGTTTAAAGACACATGATTGCCATGTTATAATGGAACATTTTCTACCAATAGGTATACGTTCTATTTTTCCAGGAAAAGTAAGAAGCGCCATAACTAAATTGTGTTTTTTCTTTAGGTCAATTTGTAGTAAGGTGATCGATCCTGAGATCTTACCAACACTACAAAAAGAAATAGTTATTACCTTGTGTGAGCTTGAAATGTATTTTCCTCCCTCTTTTTTTGACATAATGGTACATCTAGTTGTTCATCTTGTGAAAGAGACACAGTTGTGTGGACCAGCTTATATGAGATGGATGTACCTTGTTGAACGTTATATGAAAATATTAAAAGGGTACGTGAAAAACTGAAGTCGACCAGAGGGTTGTATTGTTGAACGATACATTGTTGAAGAAGCGGTTGAGTTTTGTACTGAATATTTGTCCAATGTTCAATCGATTGGACTCCCCAAAACTCATATTTTCGAAAAAAAAGGAAGGTAAACAATTAATTGGAAATAAAATTGTGACAATATCAAGGGATGAACGGGATCAAGTGCATTTGTATGTTCTGCACAATGATAACGAGGTTGAGCCATATGTTGAAATGCACAAGGATGTACTCCGAAGGTTAAATCAGAACAAAAATGAAAATTGGATAGTACGAGAGCACAATCAAAGTTTTATACAATGGTTAAAGGATCATATTTATTCGAAGCGCTCTTCAGATCCCGCTTCAGTAACAGAAAGGTTGAGATGTTTGGCATATGGTCCAAGTTTGCATGTATTTTCTCATAGCGCATACGCAATTAATGGATACACATTTTATACCAAAGAACAAGATGATAAAAGTACTATGCAAAATAATGGTGTCACCGTGCTAGCTGAAGCAATGCACATATCAAGTATGAAAGACTTAAACCCCAAATATGAAAATCTGTCATATTTTGGAGTTATTGAGCACATTTGGGTGTTTGATTACGAGAAGTTTCAGATTCCTATCTTTGGTTGCAAGTGGGTAAATAGTAGTGGCATACGAATGGATAAGTCAGGATTTTTGCAAGTGGATCTTAATAAGGTGGGGTACAAAGATGAGCCTTTTATTCTAGCATCTCAAGCTAAACAAGTGTTCTATGTCACTGACCCGACGAGTACGAAATGGTCTATAGTGCTTTTATCTAACAAAGTTGTTGATGATAGCGGTGTAGATCAATGTGATATTGATGTTGAGAATGAGTCATGCATTAGACGGAATGAGTTGTATAATAGAAATGATCAAGATGAGGATCTTATAGCGGATGAGTCATATATCAGAAATGATCATAACGAGGGAATTTGGATCAATTCATCCGTCCGCATTGCTAAGAAACAAGTCATTCATATTCCAACCAAGAAAAGAAAGAGATGTTAGTGAAAGAGGTAATATAATTAAATGATATATATTATAATTTTTTATTTATTTATTTATTTATTTATGTGAATTGTTCTAAATATTCATTTATATTTTATTAGCATTATATGGATTGGAGTGAAGGTATATTAATTATCACATTTTTTATTATATTAGTGATGATACTTGATAAAACTTAGGATTTATCCATATTTTGTTTTCATGTGTAGTGTCCTCGGCAATGTAATGATATAGATTGCGGTTATTTCATGTTGAGGTTTATGAGGGAAACTCTTTTTTTGGATCGAATAGAGATTTCATCCGATGTATGTATTTCTAACTTATGAGTTATTTTAATATTTAACACATATTTCTCATATAATTAAATAGTTGAAACTAAATCAAACTATGTTATATTATTATGTAGTACTTTGATGAATTCAAGTGTGCGTATTACTCAAGAGATCATTTGGATGAAATTAAAGAGGATTGGTGTCAATTCATTATTGAGCTCGGAGTTTTATAAGGTATATTGTACTCTTACTTTAATTGATGAGAATTTTGAGTATGTATAACTTTGTAACTATAGACATTGTTTATGTCTTGTTTTAATTGAATTACAATCTTTTTGTGCTGTTTCAGGTTATATGTGCAAAGTAGAAGATAGAGTTATATTGATGTGCATTGCTTTTTGCTTAGCATTTCTATAAGTAATATGTAGATTTGAAGCAAAATGTTTTGTTGGATGAAATGATTTGTATCATCAATTGTTTTGTATATATAAATTGTTGGATGAAAATTGTATATATAAATAGGCAAAATTGGTGCGTATATATTGGTTTGAAACTCCAATTTATGATATTTTGGTGCAAAATGTGGTTGAAAAACAGGTGCAAATTGTGGTTGAAAACCTGGTGCAAATTCTGGTTTAAAAACAGGTGCATATAAACTGTATAAAACAAACAGCGCTTTTTTTAAGTAATTTATATAAAAAATTTCGTATACCTTAGACAGCGCTTTACACTAAACGCGCTGTCTAAGGTGGGGTTTAGACAGTACTTTCGCAAAAAGCGCTGGCTAAAGTGGAGTTTAGACAGCGCTTATACCAACATGCGCTGTCTAAGGTATACCAATAAAAGCAAAAGCGCTGTCTAAGGTATACTAAAAAAAAGGCAAAAAGCACTGTCTAATGTTAGTCTGAAAAAAACAAAAAGCGCTGTCTAAAGCACCATTTAGACAGCGCCTTTACAAAAAAAGCGCTGTCTAAAATATAAACAAAAGCGCTGTCTAAAGTGGTGCTTTGACAGCGTTTTTTCAGTCAAAACACCCCTTTAGACAGCGCTTCTTACATTAACCAAAGCGTTGTCTAATCTTTTAGCAGCGCCAGTTTAGACAGCGCTTTTAAGCGCTGTCTAATGCCAAAAAAAAGCGCTGTCTAAAGGCTTTTATGGCATAGTGATCAAACACTTGTCCCAACGCCAAGTCACTTTTTTTTCAAACCATTATCACAATAACTTGGGAGAAAATGGGATGGAGTGTACGTACTTATGCACCCCATTTCTCAAGTACTTGGTGTAGCGCGATTTTTGTGGTTTCGAATCACTATCGCTTTGGTACTACAATTCGATTCATTTTTTATCCTGTTGAGCTGATTAAGGAAGGGAAATAGATGTCTCCAATTAACCCTGCTTGCATACTGAGATTAAACAATCAAAACTGTTGGTTTACAGATGCTATCAAGAGGGGGCTCTTCTTTAGGGTTATTCGCTTAAGAACAATGTCTAGGCTATTGGTAAGATGTTAGCTCTGATGCTTTTTGATTGATGTGTGAAGGTACGGGATTTTGGGTTTTTTATTAGTATTCTCGCTAAGATTTTTGCAATCTTATGCCTACGTATTCCCGAAACAGGGAAATCAGAGCGATCGTAGTTCCTCCTATTCTATGGGAGGAAAGGGATGTTTTTGGTGTCTTGTTCAAAGCCCAAGACATGAAGCTGAAGGTAGTTTATATCTTGTTTAAAGCCCAAGATGTGAAGCTAAAAGGTTGAGAGAGAATTTGTCATCTCTAAAGAGGAGTTGTTGATGTTTGTATGCTGTGAGCAAGGCATAACTTTGATGCTAAAAGGTTGATTGACTCAACCAGGGTCTTCCTTATACAAAGCCTAAGAGGAGGCGGGAAGTTTGACTTTTCCAGGGAAAATGTTCTTTCTGTCTTGTACAAAGCCCAAGATTGAGGCTAAAAGGGATTTTGATTCCGTTGAGGAGAATGTATCTTGTATAAAGCCCAAGATGGAGGCTGAAAGGGTTTGACTCAACAAGAGAGTACTTTTATCTGTCCTGTATAAAGCCCAAGATGGAGGCTAAAAAGGTGGACTCGACAAGAGAGTCTTGAATAGGTGATTGACTCAACAAGAGAGTTTGAAGGTTGATTGACTCAACAAGAGAGTCTTTTATACTCAACAAGAGAGTGATTTGATGTCTCGTATGAAGCCCGAGATTGAGGCTAAAGGGAGATTGACTCAACAAGAGTGTCTTTTATACTCAACAAGAGAGTGTTTATCTGTCTCGTACAAAGCCCGAGATTGAGGCTAAAAAAGAGATTGACTCAACAAGAGAGTCCTTTATACTCAACATGAGAGTGTTTTATATGTCTTGTACAAAACCCAAGACGAAGCCTAAAAAGAGATTGACTCAACCAGAGAGTCTTTTATACTCAACAAGAGAGTGTTTTATATGTCTTGTACAAAGCCCAAGACGGAGACTAAAAAGAGATTGACTCAACAAGAGAGTCTTTTATACTCAACAAGAGAGTGTTTTATATGTCTTGTACAAAGCCCAAGACGGAGGCTAAAAAGAGATTGACTCAACAAGAGAGTCTTTTATACTCAACAAGAGAGTGTTTTTCTATCTCGTACGAAGCCCGAGATGGAGGCTAAAAGGGGATTGGCTCAACAAGAGAGTCTGAAAAGGTTAGCTCTGCTAGGGAGAATCATTTGTACAAAGCCCAAGAGGAGGTTGTCTTACTACTGAGGATTAGATCCATAGGCAGGCCCAACGGTGGGGAACTCTCATGAAAGAGACCGGGTTTCTGAGTGATCGGTGTTTCTTCCTATGTTTGGAAGGAACTTGAGAATGTCTTTGAGACTCAAGAGGCTTAGACTGTCCAAGTCTAGAGTTTTATCTTTTGTACAATTCCCAAGAGGAGGCGCGGGCATTAAGGGATGAGTATCAACCCTAAAATGGTCGGAGTTTTGACGCAGGAAAGACAGCTCTAGCAAAGGATGACTAAGTTATGTCTTATACCTTTAAGAGGTCGTCAGGGTCCTTGTATTAAGCCCAAGAGAAGGCATGAGAACTTCTAAGAAGCCGAAAGGTCCTTGTACAACGCCCAAGAGGAGGCGGGGATGCTTTTAGGAAGCCTGTGCGTCCCCAAACCAAGAGAAATTCAAGAAATGCAATTCACATAGAAGAGATCATTCCAGGAAAGTTCGAGAATTTGGAAGAAACTCAAGAGATGCCATTCACGGAGAAAATATCATCTCTAGGGAGTTAGAGTTTCTTTGACAGTTTCTAAGAGTGACAGTCTGAGAAAAGGTTCACCGAGAATACTGCCTTTCTCTTTGTTCCATATTGTTTAACCCCAAGAGAAGGGAAGACTGTATCTGGAATCCTACGGGGGATCTAGTTTTGTTTGTATTTAAGAGTGACAAACAAGGCTTTACCTAGTTCTAGACGTAGTTACCGGGGAAAACTCTAAATAACTATACTAGTATTACACAGTTGATATGTGACGAGTATATAAAAGGGTGTGAAAGAAGACTTGCAGTGAAGCAGCCCCACAATACAGTTATATACATATGAAAGCGGTAAATGAAAGCGGATAAACACTTACCCGTTGTAGAGCTTCCATGCTGTTTTGTTAGTTGTTCAACAAAGAAAGTTTTGATAACAACATATATTTGAATTCAAAATGAAAGGAGAAAGGGGTTTGAAGAGATTGTTGGGGCTTATAGCTCAAGGAGAGGCCCAAGTTTTAACGATGATCACACCTTTGTTTTGAAAAACTGTACAGAAGGACTTATATAATACGTGAGGCCCAAAAAGTTTTTATGTACAAGGGGATGGGTCTTACACTCTATTAGAGGCCCGATGATTTATTTTTGTACAAGAGAAGGGGCTTACAACTCAAGGAGAGGCCCAGGGTTTTTTTTGTTAAAAAGGCGACGATCGCGCCGGTGTTTTTTACGGTATCAGGACTTATACAATACACTGAGGCCCAAATTATTTTGGTTTAAAAAAAGGGGTTAGGTCTTACACTCTATTAGAGGCCCAAAGAGTTTTAAGAAAAAGAATTTGGACTTATAGCTCGAGGAGAGGCCCAGTTGATTTTGTTAAAAAGGCGACGAGGCCCAAAAGGTGGTGTATTTACAAAGGGGTTGGGTCTTACACTCTATTAGAGGCCCAATAATTTATTTTGAAAATAAAAATGGGACTTACAACATAAGGGTAGACCCAATTTTTTTTGTTGAGAAGGCGACGATCACGCCGTTCATTTGAAATCGTTCAGAGGGACTTATACAATAAGTGAGGCCCACAATTGGTTTATTTACAAAAGGATTGGGACTTACACTCTATTAGAGGCCCATGAGTGTTTGAAAATGATTTATTTAGGGTGATTAAGATCAAAACCCTAAATTAATTTTAAAATGTATTTTAATTAAATAAAAACTTAATTAAAATGATCAAAATTATCAAACATGTATGAAAAACAAGGTGTGATCTTGGATTAATGTTTGAAAAATCATGTCTATATCCACAAAATGATTGGAAATCAATTAAGTTTGGAAAATCAAGGGAGAAAAAACATTTTAAATGTTGAAAAACAAATAAAATATTAACTCTTTGTAAAAATATCAAGTATATGAAATAATTAATATTTTTGGGATTTTTTGGTAAAATAAAATATTTTAGCATTTTTGTGAATTATTAAAAAAAGAATCAACTCAAAATCATTAAAAACCAGAGAGAAAATAATTTTTGAATCAATTAAATAAAATCACAAAAAGGATTAGGTTGTGCTTTGAAGCCTTCGGCTCATGCCCAGAGGAAAAATTCCATCTGGAGGCCCTGGTCGACCAAAACCCTAATTTGGTGACACTGGCGATCTTGAGGCTTAATCCACTTGGAATGTTGCAACTTTGTGCTTGATCCTTGATGTGGGAGTCCTCTTGATCCATCGGGGATGTTTGAGAGGTTTAGACAAGTTGAAGATCATGTCATTTCTTGATTGATCATTTGCCTAAAAGCTCTGAGAGGGCTTGAAACCCTATGTTTGATTGTAGTGGATGCTCACCCATCTTTGGGGAGACTAATGAGGCATAAAGGTACATCCATATTATGATGATGATTTGCACAATGATGGGAAATATTAGTGGTCAAAATTTTGGGTATGACAGATGCCCTTATTTAATCTTCTTGGACCCGAAGGCATGAATGGCGAAGGTATTCGGGCATTCGGGGTGCAAGAGGATTAAATATCGTAATACCCGAAATTTTGATGGTGTTTAGGAATGGTAGTTCACGCATCCTTCTTCTTTTACTAAGCAATGATGCTTAGAAAAGGTAAACTTCCCCTCGATCCTGGTTTCCTACCAAGGAACTGGTCTTAGTTTCTAAAATGAACTTCCCCTCGATCCTGGTTTCCTACCAAGGAACTAGTCTTAGTTACTGAAATAAACTTCCCCTCGATCCTGGTTTCCTACCAAGGAACTGGTCTCAGTTTCTGAAATAAACCTCCCCTCGATCCTGGTTTCCTACCAAGGAACTGGTCTCAGTTTCTTTTGTCAATAAACTTTCTTGACAAGGGACGCTATTCGTAGCGGTTTTCCTCAAACTTCTCACCGAATTTTCCTGGGGAGATGCCATTTGATAGAAAAAGATCTGATATCAGAGTTGCTGGGGAACCCAGCCGTCTGAGTGTAGAGCTGTACAAACTTCTCTATTGGAGACGCCATTTGTTGACTCTACTGAGGGAGAACGAGTCTCTTGAGAGACTGCTTTCTGCTTAGGGATATTACATCATAATTTTCTCGGGATCTTCTCGGAGAAATGCCATATGATGTGATCCAATTTTGAGGTACTGACAACCTTTTTGTCAGCGAAATTTTTTGGAGAAAAACGGTTGCATTGCCGAATCTCTGATTAAGAGGCTTTCTCTGGGGATTTTTCTTAATCCGGGAAAGCGAAGACATCATCTTCAATGGCAAAGAGTGAAGTTGGCTGAAGGTTCTCTGGCCTTTCAGAGGTTCAAGTTATCAAATTGGTCAAGGGACCCACTTCAATTCAGCAGCAAAGTGGAGGAGCGGTTGGTCGAAGCCTCTTTTCCCGATGAGGAAAGAACTGAAAACTCGGTTGAAAAGACGTTTATCACTAGGGAACAAAACCGACTAGAGTGATTAATGCAATATGAATATGAATGTAAATCAATAATGCATGATCTATGTATGTATATGCTGACAAAACTGACGTGACATATAGACTAGTGGATGAACACGACTGGACACTCGTCCACAGCGGGAGATGAAAAGTATCGCTGGTTTAGAAAATAGCAATTCTGCCTTGCTTAGGAGGGATAGTCCCTGTTGGGAGCTACGTTGGTCGGGCATAGGAGATGAGAACTCTGCCGAGGGTGTCAGACGAAACCTGGTCTCTGACACAGTTGATCCTTCATTTAGGTGTACTGGCTAAGAAGGAGTACTTTGATTCTGCACTTTGAAGCTCAATTGCTTCTGGAGAAACGATCGATGTTCTTTTGATGTTCAACAGTCAAAAGAAATTGCCATCTTTATTTTAAAAGCAGAAAAAGTTTGACAAGTAAATTCATTTTTGTTTTATTTCAAGAATTGTTAATCATGTTAAAACGTCGTTCTGTAAAGCTAAAACAAATAAAAATTGTAAACCAAAGCACTAGGGCTCAAATTTTATTGATAGGATGGAAATCAGCCAAACGCGTTATTCCATAGAGTATTTACAAATTTTAGAAAATGGTAATTTAAGGGAAAAAGGGCTACATTGAAACATGATGATCGCTATCCTTCTACCAACTTTGAATTCTGGACATCCTGAGCTTCTGTCGAAGATGACCTTGACTGGAGTTTTTCTTCTGATGGATGGCATTACTGCTGAAGAGTTGAACTGATCAGACGTATTTACTTGCCATTAATCCCTAATTTTTGCCTGGATTGTACTTTGAGATTTCCAATCCACCGGGATAATTTTTGATCATGTCTCTAATTTTTTGCCTGGACCGCCCTTTCGGGTTTTCAATCCACCGAGACGTTTTTTTTAATTTTATTTAGGCGAAGTATTTCTTGACTACACCAACATTCGTGGGGTAGACAAACACTTCTCCATCCATGGTTGCGAGTCTCAAGGCGCCTCCTGAGAAAGCTTTCTTGACCACATAAGGGCCGTCATAATTCGGAGTCCATTTGCCCCGCGAATCAGAGAGGAATGATTGTATCTTTTTTAGCACGAGGTCTCCTTTCCTGAAGACGCGAGGTCGGACCTTTTTGTCGAACGCCTTCTTCATTCTCAGTTGATACAAGTGACCATGGCATAGTGCCATTATTCTTTTTTCTTCGATCAGATTCAGTTCATCGTGTCGACTTTGACACCATTCCGCTTCTGTTAGCTTAGCTTCCATCAATAGCCGGATTGATAGGATCTCTACTTCTATGGGGAGCACTGCCTCCATGCCATATACTAGAGAGAAAGGGGTTGCCCCTGTTGAAGTGCGGATAGATGTACGATAACCGTGAAGAGCAAAGGGTAGCATCTCGTGCCAGTCTTTGTAGGTTATAACCATCTTTTGAACGATCTTTTGATGTTCTTATTAGCCGCTTCTACCGCTCTGTTCATCTTAGGTCGGTAGGGAGATGAGTTATGGTGTTCGATCTTGAACTCTGCGCACAACTCTTTCATCATCTTATTGTTCAAGTTGTATCCATTATCAGTTATGATCTGGCTTGGAACACCATAACGACAAATGATATTGTTCTTGATGAATCGGACCACTACTTGTCGGGTTACATTGGTGTATGACACTGCTTCGACCCACTTGGTGAAGTAATTAATGGCTACCAGGATGAACCGATGTCCGTTTGAAGCCTTAGGTTCGATCATGCCGATCACGTCGATTCCCCATATGGAAAAAGGCCATGGGGAAGAAAGAACTTTGAGATGTGTTGGCGGTACATGGATTTTATCTGAGTATATCTGACACTTGTGACACTTCCTCATGTACTAGTAGCAGTCGGATTCCATGGTCAACCAATAGTACCCTGCTCTTAGAATTTTTCTCGCCATTATGTATCCGTTGGCATGAATGCAAAAGGATCCTTCATGAATTTCTTTCATTAGCATGTCTACTTCTGGTCTGTCTACACATCGGAGCAAGACCATGTCAAAGTTTCTTTTATAGAGTGTATCGCCGCTCAGGAAGAAGCTGCCTGCTAGCCTTCTGAGGGTCTTTCTGTCCTTTCTGGATGCCCCAGGGGGATACTCTTGTTTCTGAAGGAAGCATTTGATATCATGATACCAAGGTTTGTTGTCTATGACTGCTTCAATCGTGAAGATGTAAGCGGGCCGTTCAAGGCGCTTTAGGTCAATCTTAGGTAAGTCGTTCCATTGACCTACATTAATCATGGAAGAGAGAGTGGCTAATGCATCAGCCATGTGATTCTCTTCACGAGGGATATGATGAAACTTGATTCTGTTGAAGAATGGTAACAACCTTCTCGCATAGTATTTGTAAGGAATCAGTCCTGATTGGTATGTGTTCCAATCTCCTTTGATTTGATTGATAACCAGGGCTGAGTCGCCATATACATCCAAATTATTGATCCTTAACTCGATCGTTTCTTCGAGACCCATGATACAAGCTTCGTATTCAGCCTCGTTGTTTGTACACTTGAATGTCAGTCTGACGGTGAAAGGAATGTGAGTACCCTGAGGGGTAACAATGATTGCCCAAATTTTGTTTCCGTAATGATTGACATCTCCGTCAAAGATTAGTCCCCATTGGGATCCTGGTTCTGGCCCTTCACTGGGTAGTGGTTCATTGCAATCTTTCTTTTTAGATACATGACATCTTCGTCTGGGAAGTTAAATCTGACTGATTCCTGGTCGTCAATCTGTTGATGAGCCAAATTATTGGCTAAAATACTTCCTTTGACGGCTTTTTGAGCATGGTACTTGATGTTGTATTCCGATAACAACATCTGCCAACAGGCAATCCTTCCGGTGAGAGCAGACTTTTCAAAGACGTACTTGATTGGATCCATTTCAGAGATTAACCAAGTAGTATGACGAATCATGTACTGGCGTAGACGTTTGGCTGCCCAAGCCAGAGCACAACAAGTTTTCTCAAGCATAGTGTACCGAGTTTCGCAGTCCGTAAACTTCTTGCTCAAATAGTAATTGGCAGACTCTTTCCTTTTTGTTTCATCTTGTTGGCCAAGTACATAACCCATCGAGTCTTCCAAGACTGTTAGGTAGATGATCAGTGGTCTTTCTTCCACTGGAGGTGATAGAATTGGTGGGTTCAACAGGTATTCCTTGATACCGTCGAAGGCAGTTTAACAGTCTTCTGTCCAAATGCAATCCTGATTCTTTTTGAGTAATTTGAAGATTAACGCACACGTCGCGGTCATGAGGAATATAAATCTGGAAATGTAGTTCAAACGTCCCAGGAATCCTCTGACTTGTTTTTCAGTCTTTGGAGAAGGCATTTCTTGAATGGCCTTGACCTTGTCAGGATCAACCTCAATTCCTTTCTGGGTGACGATGAACCCTAAGAGTTTCCCCGAACAGACATCGAAGGTGCACTTGTTGGGATTCAAGCGGAGTTTGTACTTCCTCAGACGCTCGAATATCTTTGACAGGTGGGTCACATGCTCCTCTTCTGTTTTAGATTTGGCAATCATGTCATCGACATATACCTCGATTTCTTTATGTATCATGTCATGAAACAGAGTAGTCATGGCCCTTTGATAGGTTGCCCCGGTGTTCTTCAAACCGAATGACATTACCTTGTAACAAAAGGTACCCCATGGGGTAATGAACGAAGTTTTCTCCATGTCTTTCGGCGCCATTTTTATCTGATTATAGCCCGAGAATCCATCCATGAAGGAGAAGACTTTGAACTTTGATGTACTGTCAACCAACACGTCAATGTGTGGTAAAGGAAAGTCGTCCTTTAGACTAGCCTTGTTTAGATCCCTGTAGTTTACACACATTCTGACTTTTCCGTCCTTTTTCGGAACTGGTACTATATTTGCTAACCATTGAGGATATTCTAATATGGCGAGGAAACCCGCGTCAATCTGTTTCTGTACCTCCTATTTGATTTTGATGGCCATGTCTGGATGAGTTCGTCTCAACCTCTGTTTTACTGGCGGGCACTTTGATCTTAACGGTATATGATGTTCCACGATACTGGTATCCAACCCTGGCATATCCTGATAGGACCAAGCGAATACATCAGGAAACTCCTTGAGAAGCTCTGTCAAACTTTCTTTGACAGCTGGACTGAGTAGGGCCCCAATCCTGATCTCTTTTCTCTCTTCCTCTGAGCCCAAGTTGACCGTTTCCAACGGTTCTTTGTGCGGTTTAATGGACCTTTCCTCTTGTCTGAGTAATCGGGAGATCTCCTCTGGAATTTCTTTGTCATCTTCTTCTTCAGCCTCAAATACCGGGAATTCAAAGTTGGGAGAAGGCATTGGATCGTATGTTTCAATGGGGTTAAAAACAAGTAATTTGCATGACGTGATGATTGTTTTTTAGAAGAGATAGAGAAAATGCAAGAGTGTGTGCAGTGTAAATTTTTTTGGAAAACTGCTTGTTTTTATTATTTGTTGTTTTTTTTAGGATTACCATTTTCTGAAAAAGCGAAAAGAGAAAACATCAATTAATGAGGAAATTACAGAGCGACGTTATTTTATTTATGATTTAGTCGATTCTTGAAACTACAGCCCTATAAAACAAAACTCGGTCACTTTGGGCGAAGTGAAGAGGGATATTTACAGAAAGTGAGCCCTATCAAAACATCCGTTTCACCTGGGCAGGGTGAAAGGTTAAAACAAAGATGGCCATTACTTTGACTTATGAATGATCTTCGTAACATCGACTGCAACCCTTTGGCGGCGAACTCCTCGGTGAATCACAAAGTCTGGTGCCTTCCTTGATTTGTCTTCAAAAATAACGCTGATTTCTGGTGGAGCAGGATCATTGGAATCTGTCTCCCAGGCAGAGTTGTCGTAGGAGGATTCCTCAGTTGTATTTTGCATAGTATTGGTGCTCTCAGGTAGATCTCCCCATCCAGTTGGATGGATATCCTCGAGCCTGATACGAGAGCTTTCGGGAGCAGTGTACTTGACCAAGAAGTTGTACTTGCCACTCGGTTGACCTAAGGTGTCCCACACTTCTTTAGAACTGAAGGAGTCATCCCTTTCGTTGACATTGACCTCGGGAAAGGCATAGTTGATGAACTCTAGTCCTGCAAACTTTGCAAATTCATCGTCGCACTGGATATTTTCTGAATGACCTGAGTGTTGATCCCATGACATGGTGGGGACGCATGTATTTTTTTGAATGATGCTCAGCTGATTTTCATTGTTCGCCTGATTTTCTTGCCCCAAGTCTCATGGGTACGGCTTCCAGATAGGCAGGCCATCCATTGGGCCATAATAGTCGTGGTCAAAGTTGTATTTCATCGGAGTGTCTTCCTCTAATGAATTTGGTGGAGCACGGCATCCTTCCGGATCACAATCTCCGTATATCATTTCGACGTCTAAACTTGGTATAAATCTCGGACTCTGTGCGGGATAGCAAAATGGCGTAGGCACCTCTTCCTGAGACATATAATCGTCCTCGTTAAGATAGGACTTCCATTCCTCATCTGTATCGTAGGAATCTCCCTCATTGATAGTATGTACTTCTTGAGACACTGGGTGAAGGAAACCTCCACTATGGAAGCAGTTCTGAATGGGATGAAGACTTTCACCGTTAGCGGCAGTCTGGGTACAGGTTGCAGAAAAACCAATTCCCTTCTTTGTTTTATTGTCACTAGGAATGACAAGTTATCCCCATCCCTTTGCATTGTTACTTTCGATTACTTTGAGAGCATCTTTGTATGAGGAAATCGATGTTCCTTTTTCTGACTGATTGTCATTGCTCATTGAAAGTGCTTGGAACTGAGTTCCAACGACCTCCTCTGGTTCTTCACAAGTGGTTGTTGATATGTTACTCACCATCAAGGCTTGTTCTCCACAGACTGTGATGAGTTGATCGTTCTTGACGAACTTCAGCTTCTGGTGAAGTGTCGAAGTGACTGCCCCAGCCTGGTGTATCGAATGTCATCCTAATAAGCAATTGTATGTTTCCCGGATGTTCATGACCTGGAAAGTGTGAAGAACGATAGTTATGGGAAGGTCGACTTCACCGATAACTGTTTTTCTAGACCCGTCAAATGCTTTGACGCGACCTCACTGCCTCTCATCGGAGATCCTTTGAATGATAGTCGCATTAGAGTGGACTTCAGCATGACGTTGAGAGCCGATCCAGTGTCTACTAATACGCTGGCTAAAGCGTCGTCCTGGAAGTTGACTGTGATATTGAGCGCTGTTTTGTGGCTTTTGCCTTCTTCTGGCAATTCCTCATCACTAAACCCCAAGTTGTTGCAGGAAGTGGTGTTAGAGACGATATTATCGAATTGTCGTATTGACACATCCTGTTCCACAAAGGCCTGTTCTAAGACTTTCTGTAGAGCCTCTATGTGGGCTTCGGAACTAAGTAAAAGAGATAACACAGAGATCTTTGAAGGAGTTTGTAACAGTTGATCAACAATGTTGTATTCACTCCTTTGGATGAGCTTCAGCATCTCATCATCATTCTTTGAAAGGTCGGGATCACTGGATTGACCGACTGGTGGATTAGGAACTTCTGTTTGAGGTTCCTTTTCTCTGTTAGGTTCTCTAACTCATTTATTGAAGATTCGACCGCTCTGTGTTACTCGACTGATGTCTGCAATATTCACGACGGAGGGTAATAGAATTTCCTTTCCATTCTCAATTATGGTTGCACCGTATTTTTAAGGGATCGCCTTAGCTGATTCATACAGTAATGGTCTCGACAGATAGATAACTACAGGAGCCTTCTGATTTTTCTGACTGTCGTAAGTAACTTCAATCAGTTCCTGGTTAAGAACCTTCGATTCATAAAGTAGAGGGATGATGGTACAAACATCCTTGGTCCTCTCAGGATCAGAGATTACAACCACATCTTTGATCTGGTCGGAGAAATAGTCTGGCGTCCAGTTGATAGACCCCGAAACCGAATATTGTTGAATCTCTTTGCGGTCCAACTGACTCTGAAGACTTGCTCGCAGTTATGCGGTGGCACCTGACCACATCTGCTTTGAATGCAGTGTAACCTCACCAGGTCTATTTCCATAAATCAGACATCCTGACTTTAATGCCTAGTAGGGTTCCCGTTTGTCACACTGATTTGTTGTGTGTCTTCATCCATATAGATCGGAAGCTACCAGTGGTTTAACAAGTGTTGTAAAGTTCTTTAAACGAGAGCGCACCCTTGGTTACTCTCACAACATACTTTATAGCTCAGATAATCATGTGAAGTGAGAAAATCGAGTTGGACTTGCTTGGCGTGTAACTCCACCAAGCTGTTATTCATCAAACGAATATCAAAGATTTGAATCATGTTGATCTGATGGGGATTTCTATCACGGTAGTCCTGGATCCATCCAAGATCCATCTGACGATGGAGGGCCTCTTGTACGAAAGAGCATCCCTGTTTGTTTACCGAGCAAGTCAGACAGGAATTATAATCATGTCGTGGTAGATTATGATATTGGCCTTGCCTTGAGTGCATTGCCACCAAGTTGACATTCATTGCACGGATGTCGTGGTTCTGAATGTTGTTGGAACTTATATAAGTCATGTTAACTCCACAAACTCGATGCTCTTGGATCCATCTGAGATCCAACTATTCTTGTAGAGCTGATTGCACCACAGAACATCCTTGATTGTTTTAGAGCATATATCACACTGGTGATAATTATGAGGTGGCACATGGCCATACCCACTCGGTCTACAATGCATCTTGACCAAATTGGCCCTCAATAAGAGTACATCATGAATTTGATAGCTGTTGTTAGACTCTCCTTCTATCAAATTTACTGCGGCTTTCTCGTGTTGAGGCAGCGGGTTTGTGAGAACATTCGGATTCGTATCTTTGAAAGATAAGACTCTACTCCTAACAAGCTTTTGCACGTCGAATTTGAAACTGAGACAGTTTTCTATATTATGCCCTGGTCCTCCTTGATGGTAAGGGCAAGTCTGATCCGCTTTAAACCAAAAAGGTGGATTTTTCGGTGCTGTAAGAGGAGACCTGGTTTAGACGTGTCCTTTGACCAGTAATAACGGAAATAGTTCTGCGTACAACACCGGTATAGGATCGAACCCTGGTGGTCGCGTTGTACGGTTGTTGTTATATGGAGGACGAGCCTGCTGAAGAGGTTGTTGTGTCATTTGCCGATATTGTTGTTGATTCGATTTGCTCTGAGCAACCTGAGGTTGATACGTAGGAACATGCGCGGGGTTGATAGCAGGAGTTACGGCTGCTACTGGTTGGTATCGTCGCCTTTGCTTTCCGAGAGAGATATTCCTAATATCCTGCTCTTTTTTCTTAGGGAGAGCACTACCGTATCGTTTTGTATTACTTGATGATCCAGCGTCTTTAACTAACCATCCTTCTAGGACTGTTTCCTCAAGACGAACTCACATGCCCACCATCTCGCTGAAGTCACTGGGCGCACTGGCAACCATTCTGTCGTAGTAAAATGAGCTCAAGGTTTTTAAGAAGATCTTTGTCATGTCTTTTTCCTCAAGAGGTGGACAAATCTGAGCGGCAATTCCACGCTATCTCTGAGAGTACTCCTTAAAGGTTTCCTTGTCCTTCTGTGACATTGATCTGAGTTAATCTCTGTCTGGTGCCATGTCCAGGTTATACTTATATTATTGAACAAAGGCAGCGCCAAGATCTCTGAAAGTGCCGATCTTAGTGCGGTTTAAACCCATGTACCATTTGAGTGTGGCACCGGTTAAACTATCCTGAAAGTAGCGAATTAGTAGCTCCTGGTTCTTTGTCTGAGCTGACATTCGCCGAGCGTACATCACCAAGTGGCTTTGAGGGCAAGAGTTACCCTTGTACTTTTCAAAATCGGGTACCTAGAACTTGTTCGAAACTTTCACATTAGGGACCAAATAAAGGTCTGCGGCGTCCTTTCCAAATAAATCTTGACCGCGAAGGGCTTGCAGTTCTTTCTGCATCTCCAGGAATTGTTCCTGGAACTCATTCATTCTGTCGAACATACTTTCATTTCCACCAGAAGGTATCTATGGAATCTGTCCTTCCGGGACAATGTGTACCACGGGTGGTGGTATAGTCATCATGGCCGAGACTCTCGGTGCCTCCCGAAGTTTGTAACCTTTAGGAGTTGCTGTCATGCCCCTGGCGTCTTCGCTTTCTCGAAGTTTGTAACCTTCAGGCCAGCGGTTCCTGCTGAAGTTTCTGGATCTTCAGTGATCAGCGGAATATATCCCTCCTGGATATAGTTAATAGGCACGCCCCAAGGACGATCTTTCGGCATTTTGTACCTAGGATCATACTTTTCCACTATGGGCGTTGATGTGATCTCTGAGATCACAGTCCTTTGTTGTTGCATTTGAGCTTCTGCTAGAGCTTGCATGTCGTTATAAAGCTTTCTCAGATCCTCTTTCAGAGTGTCTATCTCTTCTCTCAACTCTCTATTCTCTTCCTCAAGATCATCCATCTTTTTCTGACGATTGGCCAGAGTATTGTACGAATGAGACAGTTTGACTCTAGAATCGAGACACAAACGTGAGATTCGTAGGTAAGAAGAATGTGTTATGAATGATATGCAATGATTATATTAATTGTATATATTTTTCGTTTACTCAAAGTAAACTTTGACAATTAGATTGCAAATATCAAACAGTGGGGAAACCCCGTTTTATTGAATTCAAAGATTGCGGAAATGGAAATACATTAATTTATAAAGTGCTGTAAAAGGAAATCTAAACTTATGGGTCCTGAGTCCTCTCTGAAGCGAGCTCAGGTGCTGGTTCTGGTACTTTCCTTTTCTTTGACAGGGGCTCTTGAGCCGTGGTCGGGTCGTCATTCCTTTGCCAAGTGAAAGGAGCGAGCAAATTCCTTTGGTCATCCTGATTTTCTACAGCATGTTGCTCTAAAATCTCAATCAGAGCATCTTTATCTTTCAATAGTTGATGTATTTTCTTACACTCCACATTGAGAATACGGTACTTGTTCCTCCAAGACCTCTTCTCCTGCTGAACTTTATTGAGAGTAACCTAAAGTTTTTCCGTCTCAGACATAAAATAAAGGACTGAGTCCCTTAATGGAAGAACTTCCTGACGAGGGTAAGGCATCCTCAGCTTAAGAGCTCTAGTTTGTACCCAGTGGAGATAAGGCTCCACCGAGACACAGTCTGGTTTTCCTAGAGACTCTCGTCCTTTTCTATGAACGTGTTTCCAGGCGTGCACTATTTCTATCTTTAGTGCTCTGTATTTTCTCCTTCCTTGAAGAAAAGACCTTCCAGATGAGCATTACGTGGAATATGTCTCATCGGGTATCCAAATTGACGACTAACTAATATTGGATGATAATTGATTCCTCCCTTAGTTCCTATAAGGGGTACATTTGGGAAATTTCCACAACGGTCAATGATCCTGATCCCGTCATAGATTCGATTGTATCAATCGATGTCAGAGTTGGTAAGAGACATGATTCTCTGCGACCAATGTAAAGCACTCTTTTGATCCCAAAATGCAGCAGATTTAGGCAAGTGGGAAATGAACCATTTGTATAGCAGGGGTACACAGCATGTGATCATTCCTCCGCTGTATAAATTCCTTAAGTGTACAGAATGATACGCATTTGTGAGTAAGGTTGGTACAGGATTTCCAATCAGAAAAATATTAATGGTGTTGATATCGACGAAGTTATCGATGTTGTGAAACAAAAATAACCCGTAGGTGAGAAAAACAAAGATACTCTCGAAAGCGACATGTTCCCTATACTAGTAAAGTACAGAGCTTTCTTTATCAAGAACTGGGCTGGCAAACCCTGGATTCCACTCTTAGTGGTCATGTGAGTCCTGACTTTTGACTCGTCTAAATAAATTGCTCTTGCAATGATTTGATCTTTTGGAATTTCTTCTAGTCCAGAAAAGAGAGCTTGATCAGTAATATCAGTCAGGTGAGAGTACTCCTCCAGTGTCGGTGCTACCTGATAATCCGGGTATGTGAAACAGTGATAAACCGGATCGTAGAACTGAATGAGTGTGGACAGAATTCCTTCGATTACATGGACCCTTAACAAGGACAGCAGTCCTCCATACTTGGCTCTGAAAGCCTCAGGGTTGGTGATCATTCTCGCCGGACCTCTTAAATCCTCTAGTTTTGGAACCTTGAAGGTGTACTTGTGAGTTTTCCTTCTACCGAAATCCATTAACACAATCTCTTTATCTGACATTTGCAATCATTGTCTTAGTTTAATTTGAAAAAGAGAGACTAGAAGAGAAGATTTTTCTTTGTTTTAATGGTTTTTAGATGAATGCCTGAATGCAACACACAAAAACATAGAAAAAACATGGGGTAAAAGGGTCGGTGTAATGAAGTCGAGGCTCTACCCATCCCCAAAGTTTTATACTGGTGATTTTTTGTACCTGTCCGCAAAATCATTGACCCCTCTTGGGATAACAACAGCAAGCGGATCGCCAGCGAGCTGATGTATCCTAGAGTGATCTCAAATGAAGGTAGTATCGCGTGATAACTATTTCCGATAGCTTCCGCACTGCAAAATGGTTTCAGTCTACTAAAAACCTCAGCTTCTTAGATAACCCAATTGACCACACTACTTTCAACAACCGAAGTCGTATAGGCAATGTATCTGCAAAAGGAGTCTCCACTGAGTTTGATGGTCGACCGGGGACTCTTAACTAGGATTCACACCCCGCAAGATTACCCGTATAATGCCATCACCTATCTTAGGTGTGTAATCAATCTTTCCACATGCGGAATCACTCGCATTCCCATTAGCAGAAAAATAAACACAGATATCAATTAGGAAAAACAGTATATATATTTGTCTTAATCATCCTAGACCTCTAGTCTTATGATCCTATACAGACAAGGACTCCCCAGCAGAGTCGCTATTTCTGTGACATTTTATTGAATTTAAATCTCTCACCCTAAAAGAGGCTAGAAAGAATGCCTCCCACTGTGGTCGCCATTTTTCTGTAGCTCGATTTTTGTGGTTTCGAATCACTATCGCTTTGGTACTACAGTTCAATTCATTTTTTATCCTGTTGAGCTGATTAAGGAAGGGAAAATAGATGTCTCCAATTAACCCTGCTTGCATACTGAGATTAAACAGTCAAAACTGTTGGTTTATAGATGCTATCAAGAGGGGGTTCTTCTTTAGGGTTATTCGCTTAAGAACAATGTCTAGGTTATTGGTAAGATATTAGGTCTGATGCTTTTCGATTGATGTGTGAAGGTATGGGATTTTGGGTTTTTGATTATTATACTCGCTAATATTTTTGCAATCTTATGCCTACGTATTCCCGAAACAGGGAAATCAGAGCGATCGTAGTTCCTCGTATTCTATGGGAGGAAAGGGGTGTGTTTGGTGTCTTGTACAAAGCCCAAGACATGAAGCTAAAGGTAGTTTGTATCTTGTTTAAAGCCCAAGATGTGAAGCTAAAAGGTTGAGAGAGAATTTGTCATCTCTAAAGAGGAGTTGTTGATGTTTGTATACTGTGAGCAAGGCATAACTTTGATGCTAAAAGGTTGATTGACTCAACCGGGGTCTTCTTTATACAAAGCCTAAGAGGAGGCGGGAAGTTTGACTTTTCTGGGGAAAATGTTCTTTCTGCCTTATACAAAGCCCAAGATTGAGGCTAAAAGGGATTTTGACTCTATTGAGGAGAATGTATCTTGTATAAAGCCCAAGATGGAGGCTGAAAGGGTTTGACTCAACAAGAGAGTACTTTTATCTGTCCTGTATAAAGCCCAAGATGGAGGCTAAAAAGGTGGACTCGACAAGAGAGTCTTGAGAAGATGATTGACTCAACAAGAGAGTCTGAAGTTTGCTTGACTTAACAAGAGAGTCTTTTATACTCAACAAGAGAGTGATTTTCTATCTCGTATGAAGCCCGAGATTGAGGCTAAAAGGAGATTGGCACAACAAGAGAGTCTTTTATACTCAACAAGAGAATGTTTATCTATCTCGTACAAAGCCCGAGATTGAGGCTAAAAAAGAGATTGACTCAACAAGAGAGTCCTTTATACTTAACAAGAGAGTGTTTTATATGTCTTGTACAAAGCCCAAGACGAAGCCTAAAAAGAGATTGACTCAACAAGAGAGTCCTTTATACTTAACAAAAGAGTGTTTTATATGTCTTGTACAAAGCCCAAGACGAAGCCTAAAAAGAGATTGACTCAACCAGAGAGTCTTTTATACTCAACAAGAGAGTGTTTTATATGTCTTGTATAAAGCCCAAGACGGAGACTAAAAAGAGATTGACTCAACAAGAGAGTCTTTTATACTCAACAAGAGAGTGTTTTATATGTCTTGTACAAAGCCCAAGACGGAGGCTAAAAAGAGATTGACTCAACAAGAGAGTCTTTTATACTCAACAAGAGAGTGTTTTTCTATCTCGTACGAAGCCCGAGATGGAGGCTAAAAGGGGATTGGCTCAACAAGAGAGTCTGAAAAGGTTAGCTCTGCTAGGGAGAATCATTTGTACAAAGCCCAAGAGGAGGTTGTCTTACTACTGAGGATTAGATCCATAGGCAGGCCCAACGGTGGGGAACTCTCATGAAAGAGACCGGGTTTCTGAGTGATCGGTGTTTCTTCCTATGTTTGGAAGGAACTTGAGAATGTCTTTGAGACTCAAGAGGCTTAGACTGTCCAAGTCTAGAGTTTTATCTTTTGTACAATTCCCAAGAGGAGGCGCGGGCATTAAGGGATGAGTATCAACCCTAAAATGGTCGGAGTTTTGACGCAGGAAAGACAGCTCTAGCAAAGGATGACTAAGTTATGTCTTATACCTTTAAGAGGTCGTCAGGGTCCTTGTATTAAGCCCAAGAGAAGGCATGAGAACTTCTAAGAAGCCGTAGGGTCCTTGTACAATGCCCAAGAGTAGGAGGGGATGCTTTTAGGAAGCCTGTGGTCCCCAAACTAAGAGAAATTCAAGAAATGCAATTCACAGACAAGAGATTATTCCAGGAAAGTTCGAGAATTTGGAAGAAACTCAAGAGATGCCATTCACGGAGAAAAGATCATCTCTGGGGAGTTAGAGTTTCTTTGACAATTTCTAAGAGTGATAGTCTGAGAAAAGGTTCACCGAGAATACTGCCTTTCTCTTTGTTCCATATTGTTTAACCCCTAGAGAAGGGAAGACTGTATCTGGAATCCTACGGGGGATCTTGTTTTATTTGTATTTAAGAGTGACCAACAAGGCTTTACCTAGTTCTAGACGTAGTTGCCGAGGTAAACTCAAAATAACTATACTAGTATTACACAGTTGATATGTGACGAGTATATAAAAGGATGTGAAAGAAGACTTACAGTGAAGCAGCCCCACAATACAGTTATATACATATGAAAGCGGTAAATGACAGCGGATAAACACTTACCCGTTGTAGAGCTTCCATGTTATTGTGTTAGTTGTTCAACAAAGAAAGTTTTGATAACAACATATATTTGAATTCAAAATCAAAGGAAAAAGGGCTTTGAAGAGATTTTTGGGGCTTACAACTCAAGGAGAGGCCCAAGTTTTAACGATGATCGCACCATTGTTTTGAAAAACTGTACAGAGGGACTTATACAATACGTGAGGACCAAAAAGTTTTTATGTACAAGGGGATGGGTCTTACACTCTATTAGAGGCCCAATTATTTATTTTTGTAAAAGAGATGGGGCTTACATCTCATGGAGAGGCCCAGGGTTTTTTTGTTAAAAAGGCGACGATCGCGCCGTTGTTTTTTACGGTATCGGGACTTATACAATACACTGAGGCCCAAATTATTTTGGTTTAAAAAAAGGGGTTGTGTTTTACACTCTATTAGAGGCCTAAAGAGATTTAAGACAAAGAATTGGGACTTATAGCTCGAGGAGAGACCCAGTTGATTTTGTTAAAAAGGCGACGATCGCGCCGTTGTTTTGAAAATACAGTGGGACTTATACAATGACTGAGGCCCAAAAGGTGGTGTATTTACAAAGGGTTGGGTCATACACTCTATTAGAGGCCCAATCATTTATTTTGAAAAGAAAAATGGGACTTACAACACAAGGGTAGGCCCAATTGTTTTGGTTGAGAAGGCGACGATCGCGTCGTTCATTTGAAATTGTTCAGAGGGACTTATACAATAAGTGAGGCCCACAATTGGTTTATTTACAAAAGGATTGGGACTTACACTCTATTAGAGGCCCATGAGTGTTTGAAAATGATTTGTTTAGGGTGATTAAGATCAAAACCCTAAATTAATTTTAAAATGTATTTTAATTAATTAAAAACTTAATTAAAATGATCAAAATTATCAAACATGTATGAAAAACAAGGTGTGATCTTGGATTAATGTTTGAAAAATCATGTCTATATCCACAAAATGATTGGAAATCAATTAAGTTTGGAAAATCAAGGGAGAAAAAACATTTTAAATGTTGAAAAACAAATAAAATATTAATTCTTTGTAAAAATATCAAGTATATGAAATAATTAATATTTTTGGGATTTTTTGGTAAAATAAAATATTTTAGCATTTTTGTGAATTATTAAAAAAGAATCAACTCAAAATCATTAAAAACCAAAGAGAAATTAATTTTTGAACCAATTAAATAAAATCACAAAATTCAAATATTTGAATTTTCAAAAAGGGCGCCAAGAACATGGCAAGAACACGCGCCACCCTCTGTTTCTGCAGATTTGCATTTTCTATCCAATCTCACTGAATACTTGATGATATCATGCAATCTACATATCAATCTGCTCGTTTTCACCTCACGATCATGTTTATGGTCTTTAACTTCATTTATTTTAAGCATGGAATAAGAAATCAAAGAGAAACCTCAAGAACCCTAAAATTTGCATGAAGGCTCAGAAATTCCATACATGATTCAAACAAAGCAATGGATTGAGGGTAAACACTCTATGCATGATTATGAACATATGGCCAAATTATTGTGCAGCAAGAAATGCATGGATCATAGAGTTAGAATAGTTCATGCTTACCTCTTGCAGCTGGTGATCGTGTTTTGTGTTAGAGGTGTTGCAAGCTGGTTCCAATTATTTGTACAGCTTCCTTAGGTGCCAAGTGATGTGTCTGAATGCTTGGAGTGGTTTGAAACAAGCTGGAACTGAAGATGGTACCCCAACTGCAAGTCTGCTAAAAGCTTGAGCAGTTGGATGGTGATTTTGAGAAATCAGTGTTCCATATGTTGTTTAAGTGATTGGATCACTTCTATATGATGTTTATGAGGTGTGTGTGTGTGTGTGTGATTGGTTTGGTTGGAATAGCTCTCAAACTCAAAACCCGATAGGGACTTGCTTTGGAAGGCAATTTTGGAGTGAAGGAAGAGATTTTGAGGAAAACATCTGTTTGATGGCTTTGGTGTACTCAAACTGAGAACAAATGAGCTCTATTTATAGTAGAGCAAGTTTTTTTTGCAAGCAATAGTGAATGGCAACTGCTGCAGAAGTTTGGCAAATGTTGATCAATAGGAATCCAAGTCTCCTCTAGCCATTGACTAGAGGTTAGAGCACAGGCTGCTGGTTCCCTGGTTCTTGGATAAGTCTTGACTGAATTCAGTTAGAAAGGGCTCAGTCCATGCCACCTTGGTGTGTCCATTAAATGCTCCAAACCTAAATTGGAGTCTTGTCCCTCTTTTAGGCATTTCTAGGTTTGGCATGCTACTTTTGGTTCCAAGGACTTGGGAGGCTGATGGATCAATGTTTGTCTCTCCTTGGTCTCCCCCTGAGGTGTTCAGATGGATAAAATTGTTTGTCATTTTCAAAATGTGCTCAAATCGAGCAAAATGCACAAATCTACCTTGCCATGACAGTTTGCAGCAAGGCACATTGTCATTGTCAAATCTCATGGTTTAAGTGGAGTTTCATGGAGTTCTTGGCCATTTTGGAAAGCTCTTATATGATACAAAACATGTGTGATCATAGTTGGTCTTGATAGTTTTTGGATCCAAGTGAAAAATCCCCCTACTTTTGGAAAAAAAAAGCAAGACGGATTCTGACTTAGTGAAAATTTCACTAAGTGTTGGAAAAAGTGTCATTTCATGTTTTCAGCCACTTTGATCCAACCATAACTCAAAATCCATGATGAATTGGAATGAGGTGTAGTTGACACTTTTAAAGTATGTTATGAGAGCTACAAATCCATCTTTGGATTAGCCCAAATGGTTGCTTGGATCTCAAGTTATGATCCTTGGAAGTTGGTACCCTAGCCATTTTGTTCCATAACTTAGAAAATTTCTAAGTTTTTTATGGTTACCCCTTTTACAAGTTATCCCACTTTTCTTGATTTTTCTTGATGAATGATGATCCCAATCACATATTAACATCATTTTAGGGTCAAAGAACCATAATTGTGAAAAATCTCAAAAAGTCAAAGTTGACTTTTGGTCAGATGAACTCCAAACTGTGTGATCCTCTATGAAATCAAGTCCTTAACCTAAATCAAACTTGATGGATTAATTTCATAGGTGTTATAGGGTGTATTGAATCATGTCCCAAGGTTTGGGAGCATGTCTTGGTCAAAAGTCAAAGGCACAGTTGACTTTTCCCGCGAAACCATAATGTGGTTCTGATGAACTTGAAACTTGTTGATCAAGCTTCTTGGATTAATCCATTGTTGCAAATGTATCAATGTAGTGTGTTAGAGACCCTTAAATCCTCTCTTGAGGTCTTGGCTCATGTTTTGTCCCAAAAGTCAACTTAGGGGTGAAGTAGGTCAAGAAACCCGAATTCCTGGTTTTTTATGAATGCATCCCCTGAGGCAAAATTGACTTGATGATGGGGTTCATGATGTCCCTTGGAGCATCTTAGGTTGTGCTTTGAAGACTTTAGCTCATGCCCAGAGGAAAAATTCCATCTGGAGGCCCTGGTCGACCAAATTCCTAATTTGGTGACACTGGCGATCTTGAGGCTTAATCCACTTGGAATGTTGTAACTTTGTGCTTGATCCTTGATGTGGGAGTCCTCTTGATCCATTGGGGATGTTTGAGAGGTTTAGACAAGTTGAAGATCATGTCATTTCTTGATTGATCCTTTGCCTAAAAGCTCTGAGAGGGCTTGAAACCCTATGTTTGATTGTAGTGGATGCTCACCCGTCTTTGGGGAGACTAATGAGGCATAAAGGTACATCCATATTGTGATGATGATTTGCATAATGATGGGAAATCTTAGTGGTCAAAATTTGGGTTTTGACACTTGGGTCGTTGGCCCTGATTGGCTTGGGACCCGACACTTGTCTTCATTTCAAAAACATTTAATAACAACAATAGTTTAATTTGGTCCTATTAGGGAGAAAAGGAGTGGTTGGGATACCATCGTCCCCTTAACTCTCGAGTATTTGATTGTAGGTCGTACTTAGCATATTGTTGGATATTTGTCTCCCTCTAAGTACCTACAATTAAACTCGGCTCACATCTTTCAAAATAAACATTTTCCCTAAAATCAACTTCATCCATCAAACGTGACATCTTGCCTCGAGGATGAAAATCAAGACCTTTTCAAAAGGGCATGTTATTTCCATTATATCGCAAAATAGGCTAAAGCATAAGTCTCCTTACGTGCGATTAACAAAACCTATGGTTAGAATGTGAACGTTAACATCGCCCATTAAAAACAACAAACCCTCAATCATTTAGTCCCACGAACTATGAACGCTCTGATTCTTCATTAGTCAATGGAGATACATAGGCACAAGATTGTGAGATCTTGGCAAACCACCTTCCCTCACTTCCACCTGTAGTCCTTTGAACTACGGAAGCTTTGATTCTTCATTTCATAACGAAGATACGTAGGCACAAGGGCCCCAATCCTTGGCGAGCACACTAATTTAAAACCAATCCATTTCTCCTTTAGCGAGTAACCTTTAGATAAATGACACTCATTCACGCATAGACAAACAAGATGGTTCCCATCGAGTACGATGGATGTGAGGGATGCTAATACCTTCCCCTTGCATAACCGACTTCCGAACCCAAATTTGGTTGCGAGACCATATTCAACACCTTTTAGGGGTTTTATCGATATTTTCCCTTTCTTCGGAATAAATAAAGTTCGGTGGCGACTCTGTATTTTTCGCATAGTGACAAGTACCTATCTGTTTAGCATTAGCCTAGCAACCGCATACTGTTTTAGAGTCATGGCGTGCCTACGTTTCGGATATTGTACTTACTATTTTCATTAGCGTTGGGAGTATGCTTGAGGACAAGCAAAGGTCTTAGTGTGGGGGAATTTGATAACAAGAAATCGTATAATATTTTTAGGCTCATTGCGCATATTATTTGTCCGTATTTTACCGAGTCTTGTTGCATTTTACTGTGTTTTGCAGTTGTTAGGTTCATCCGTTGCGGAATCGGAAGCAAACTGGAAAAAGAGTGAGAGAATAGAAAAGTGCAGCAAAAAGAAGCAAATTCTGCCTTTGTTGCTAATACGGCGTTCGCCATAGGTAGATGGCGTTCGTTATCTCCCAAGCTGCCACGTCAATTAATGAAACGAGGAAATGGTGTTCGCCATGCCCTAATGGCGTTCGTCATTGCAGCGCATGATGCAGTTTTTGGTGCAGCAACAGTTAGAAGCAGTTTTCCAAATCCTTTTTCCCTTCACTCTCCAGACACGTCCAGAGCAGTTGCAGACCCTCATTTCTCTATATATAGGACCTCTTGGACACTTTCCAGAGCATCCAAGACGTGCGGAAGTGCTGCCGAATTTTCGTTTAGTATCTTAGGCACAAATTAGTTGTAAAGCGACAATAACTCACATCGAGGGATTGTTGCACTTGTTATTTTTATTTTCTTTTCATTCTTGACTCTTGGATCACAAACAAAGCCTGCCGCCATATTTTAATTCAAGTTTCGCATTTGTTTTATAGGTTTATTTCTCATTTTCATTATTGTACACGTAGTTACTTTAATTTTTTCTACCATGTTAGTTTTGATTATGATTGTTGTTTATATGTTTGTTATAGATAATATCATGTCTTGCTAAATTAATTGAGTTCGACGTATGAGGACCGTCGTTACTGACATGACTTAGTAGAAAACTTTAGGTGCGAGTTTTTGATTGTATGTTAGTTTTGGTTTTGGTTTCCAAATTTCATGTTTTATTATTTCGACACGAGAGTGAGGAATAAACTAAGTTCGGACTGACAGCGGGAGAGTGTGAGGAATGAACTTATAGTGAAAACTAGGCATCGATCCTAAAAACAGCGAGAACACTTTATGCATCGTTTAGAATCTTATTAACTTTCAAAATACGCTTTTTAATTGAAACGGGTGAGCGAGAGCAAAATCCAGTGGTTAGAAGGTGTGGTACTTGTCAATAGCAAGAGTGTGAGATGGAGTCTTTAAGTTGGTAATTTCTACAGAACTGAGTTTAGTCGTAATTAGCACCCGGTTTCTACAAGTCTCTTAGGCACGCAGAATCCATATTTCGGACTCATTTTATCATTATTTCCAAACATTTAGAAATTAATATTTTCCTTCCCGTTCATAATCTGTTGATCTTTAGCCTTAGCTTTGTACTGCAACGATAGATAACAGTAGTTTGATTATCAATTCCATGTGGGTTCAACAACCTTTTTAAAACTACATGAACAACTGTATACTTGCAATCATTATCCGACGGAAACATCAGTGTCGCACTCGCGATCAAATAAATATTAAGATAAATAGAAATGTCCATCAATTAGAGTTAGTAAGAGGAGTAAGGGTATTATGAGAAAAATAAGGATAAGTTGAGGGTAAAAGGGGAATATCCTAATTAAATGGAAATAGGTGTTGGAATAAAATAGGGTTTTGGAGAACTTGAGAGTGTCAGTACGTATTTTAGGAGAAAAGAGACAACAAAAACAATTGGGAAGGGCAAAGCTTACAGAAAAAAAAAACACAATTGTTGAAGAGTTTAGAGTGTTTGCTGAAAATCCAAGGTAAGGGTGAGAATTTGGTTCAATACTAAAGATATCATGAATGGGTAGGAATGTTTACTTTATATATATATATATGGTGGGGATCGTGGAGTGAACATTCCTACCCTTTCATGATATCTTTGGTGTGCTTCGGTTCCAAGAGGGAATCGATCCTATGGTGGGGATCGTGGAGTGAAATGGACCTAAGTATTCATAATTTGGTACTACATGCATGTTGAGTCAATTGTCGAGTACATTTGCATGTGTTGCATTTAACGATTATTTGATGTTATGTTGTGTGGATGAGAATACTTGATATGCCTATGTTATTGTATTTGGTGTGTGATGTTGTTAGATTAATCTACTTCCGATTGTCTTTTACCATTATTATTGAATCGTATTCTCACCCCTTGTGTTTGAATGTTTCCTTTACACGGGCATCGTGTAGATGCTCAAGAGTAGCTGTGACTGAAGTGAGTAGAAGAATAGCTTTTGAAGTGACTTATGTAGTCTATCGCTTTTATTTAGTGGTTCCTTACTCTGATCATGTAACATCAGGATGGGATAAACGCTTGAGTTGATTTTTGTGTCATTGTTGTCGAAGTTACAAACTTTTATGTTGTTGAGATTTTCAAGTTGTTTGAGTTGATTGCCATACTCTCTCAATTATGCTATTAAGTTGAAAATCATGAGACTTACTGTCTTGAGTTACAATACTATTGTTGTGTGTTTATTTGTGGTTCCGCTGCAATGAGCCATAAATTCTTAGGTGAGCATGCGAGGACATGTACTGAATATCTTATTATATGAGTACTTGACCAAAATCAGACGTGTTGGATGTCGTGTAACATCCTAGGTACAAATCAGATGTGTTGGATGTTGTGTAACATCCCAGGTATAAATATATTTATTTTTATGGTAACCCGTGTTATGGAGCAGGTTATGTATTTTAATGTGTGTGACACCTTTGTGGTTATGTTTTCTAATTAAAATATCTGATTTTTGTTTTAGGGTATAGAAGGGTGTTACATTAGTGGTATCAGAGCAGGTCGGTCTGTCCGGCCAGGTTTTTATATGATATCAGTTCCCTGTTAGTCGATGAGTGTATGTACACCGTCGATGCTTTGTTTCTACTAATGTTGTTTGATGGTGTGCAGAATGGCTGGGAGAAACGGTCGTGCTATTGATGAAGCTTTGGAATCGCTTGCTCAAGTGATGGCTCAAAATGAACAGAACAATCTGAATGGGGGAGCATAAGGAGCTCCTAATGAGTTTCGCGCTTTGGGAAAATTTCAGAGGAACAATCCACCAACTTTCAAGGGTAGCTATGATCTAGAGGGTGCACAGGCATGGCTCAAAGTAACTGAGAAGATCTTTCGAGTGATGGCCTGCACTGAGACTTAGAAGGTACAATTTGGTACTCATATGCTGTCAGAGGAAGCTGAGGATTGGTGGGATAATACCCGTCAGAGATTGGAAGATGGTGGGATAATACCCGTCGAGGATGTGTGTGGCAAGAAAGAAATAGAGTTCCTTGAGCTGAAGCAAGGGAACATGACTATGGCAGAGTATGCCGTAAAGTTTGTGGCGCTGGTGAAGTTCTATCCTCATTACAACCATGCTGATGCTGAGACTTCCAAATGTCTCAAGTTTGAGAATAGGCTGAGACCAGAGATCAAACAGGGTATTGGATACCAACAGATTCGTAGGTATACTGAACTGGTGAATAAGAGTAGAATCTATGATGAGGATAGTATAGCCCGATCTGCTCACTATAAGAGTCTTAGTGAGAAGAAAGGGAAGGGATAATTATGAGGGAAACCTTATGTAACTCCAGTTGACAAAGGGAAGCAGAAGGCTTCGAATGGGAAGAAGACAAGTGGGGGAGGAGCTCCCGCTTCTATCAAGTGCTTCAAGTGTGGAGAGTTGGACCACCATGCTAATGAATGTAATAATAAGGTTCTAAGATGTTACAATTGTGGGAAAATAGGTCACCGTGTTGCAGAGTGCAAGAATGATGGTCTAACTTATTACAATTATGGTGAACAAGGTCATATCAGTATGCAATTTCAGAAGCCAAAGAAGACGGCCGCTACTGCTGCCCAGACTAAGAATAGAGTGTTTACCTTGACTAGTTCAGAGGTTCCCAAGACATATAACTTGATCAGAGGTACTTGTTTCATTAACAATGTTGAGTTAATTGCTATTATTGATACTAGTGCTACTCATTCGTTTATTTCTCTTGAGTGTGCTACGAGGTTGGGTTTAAAATTATCTTCTATGGTTGGGAGTATGGTTATCGATACCCCAACTAATGGTTATGTGTCTACTACATTAGTCTGTTTGAGCTGTCCTTTGACCATTTATGGTAAGAATTTTGTGATGGACTTGGTCTGTCTACCTTTACATCAAATCAATATTATTCTTGGAATGAACTTGTTGGAGTTCAACTATGTTCATATCAACTGCTACAGCAAAACTGTGAGGTTCCTAGAGTTTGGTGATTATGGAGAGCTGATGTTTTTATTTGCTAAACAAAAAGAAGAACTCTTAGAAGACGAGGCTCAGATGTTTGCAATGTTTGCACCATTGTAAGTCGATAATAAGGCTGCAAGTGTTGATGTGCATGTTGTGTGCAATTTCCCAGATGTATTTCCAGATGATATCAATGACTTGCCACCAGAGCGTGAGATTGAGTTTTCTATTGATGTGGTACCTGGTACTAATCCTGTGTCGATGTCTCCGTATAGGATGTCACCTACAAAGTTGGTGAATTGAAGAAACAGTTGGAAGAGTTGCTTGAGAATAAGTTTATTAGACCAAGTGTTTCTCCATGGGGTGCGCCAGTGTTTCTAATTAAGAAGAAAGACGGCAGTATGAGGTTGTGTGTTAACTACAGACAATTGAATAAAGCTACTGTCAAGAACAGGTATCCTCTTCCGCGAATTTACGATCTGATGGATCAATTGGTGGGTGCTTGTGTGTTCAGCAAGATAGATTTGAGGTCAGGTTATCATCATATTCGTGTGAAACCAGACAATATTCCAAAGACTGCATTCAGGACAAGGTATGCTCATTGTGAGTATACAATAATGCCGTTTGGAGTGTCTAATGTGCCAGATGTGTTTATGGAGTATATGAATAGGATTTTCCATCCTTATCTGGATCAATTTGTGGTCATATTCATCGATGACATCTTGATATATTCTGAGTCTGAGGAAGAACATGTGGAGCATCTAAAAGTTGTATTGTAGGTGTTGAGAGACAAGAAGCTTTATGCCAAGTTGTCCAAGTGTGACTTCTGGTTAAAAGAAGTGAGTTTCCTCGACCATGTGATTTCTAGTGGAGGAATTGTTGTTGATCCGTCAAAAGTTAATGTTGTGTTGTAGTGGGAGACTCTGAAGTCTGCTACTAAGATTCAAAGTTTCCTTGGCTTGGTTGGCTATTATCGCATGTTTATAGAAGGATTTTTGAATTTAGCATTGCCTTTGACTCAGTTGACTTGAAAGGGTCAAGCTTATGTGTGGGATGTTGCATGTGAAGAGAGTTTTGTTGAACTCAAGAAGAAATTGATGAGTGCTCCGGTATTAATCTTGTCTAATCCGAGTGAGTCTTTTGTAGTATATTGTGATGTGTCAAAGACGGGTCTTGGTGGTGTACTGATGCATAATGGTCAGGTCGTTGCTTATGCTTCCAGACAATTGAAGGTTCATGAAAGGAATTATCCTACGTATGACTTAGAGTTGGCAGCTGTGGTTTTTGTTTTGAAGATTTGGAGGCATCATCTTTTGGGATCTAGGTTCGAAGTGTTTAGCGATCACAAGAGCCTGAAGTATCTGTTTGATCAGAAAGAGTTGAATATGAGGCAGAGGAGATGGCTTGAACTTCTGAAGGATTATGATTTTGAATTGAGTTACCATTCGGGTAAGGCTAATGTTGTAGTTGATGCGTTAAGTAGGAAGTACTTACATATGTCAATGCTTATGGTTCGAGAGTTAGAACTGATTGAACAATTCAGAGATATGAGTCTAGTGTGTGAAGAAACTCCTAACAGTGTGAAGTTGGGTATGCTGAAGCTGACTAGTGGTATTCTCCAAGAAATCAGAGAAGGTCAAAAATATAATTTAGGTTTAGTGGATCGTCTCATGTTAATAAACCAAGGTAACAGGGGTGATTTTCGGGTTGTTGAGAATGATGTGATGAGGTTCAGAGATAGGGTGTGTGTTCCGAATGTGCCAGAAATTATGAAGAGCATTCTTGAGGAGGGTCACAGAAGTGGGTTAAGTATTCATCTGGTGACATAAAAATGTATCAAGACTTGAAGAAGTTGTTTTGGTGGCCAGGAATGAACAAGAAAATAGATGATTTTGTGTATGCTTGTTTGACTTGTTAGAAATCAAAGATTGAACATCAGAAGTCGTTAGGTCTGATGCAACCGTTGAATATTCCAACGTGGAAATGGGATAGCATTTCCATGGATTTTGTGACAAGTCTACCGAAGACTTCGAAGGTATGTGATTCAATTTGGGTGATTGTTGATAGGTTGACCAAATCGAATCATTTTATACTGATGAGGATCAATTATTCTTTGCAGAAGCTGGTGGAATTGTATATTGATGAGATTGTGAAACTGCATGGTATTCCTTCAAGTATTATGTCTGATAGAGATCCGAGATTCACATCGAGGTTCTGGAGAGTTTCCAGAAAGCTTTGGGTACTAAGATGAGTTGAGTTCTGCTTATCATCTGCAGACGGACGGTCAAACAGAGAGGGTCATTCAGACATTGGAAGATTTGCTGAGGGCTTGTGTTCTAGAACAAGGAGGTGCTTGGGATAGCTATTTGTCATTGATTGAGTTTACCTACAACAACAGTTATCATTCTAGTATTGGAATGACACCATACGAGGTATTGTATGGAAGGAGGTGTAGGACTCCTTTGTGTTGGTATGAGTCAGGCGAGAGTGTTATGCTCGGACCTGAGATTATTCACCAGACGACTAAAAAGATCAAGATGATCCAAGAAAATATGAAAGAGTCGCAGAGTCGTCAGAAAAGTTACCATGACAAAAGGAGGAAAGCACTTAAGTTCCAGGAGGGAGATCACGTGTTTTTGAGAGTTAGGCCGGTAATTGGAGTTGGTCGAGCTTTGAAGTTTCGAAAGCTCGTACCACGTTTTTTTGGTTCGTACCAAATTTTAATGAGAATAAGAGAGGTGGCCTATCGGATTGTTTTGTTGCTGCTGTTTGCTAATCTTCATGATGTGTTTCATGTGTCTCAGTTGAGGAGATACATTCTGGATCTGTCTCATGTGATCCAAGTGGATGATGTGCAGGTGAGAGATAACCCAATTGTGGAGGCATTGTAACACCCTAAATTCCCTCGCGTAATTTATTCAAATAATAAGAGTAATAAAATAAAATTTGACAATAAGGGTTTTACTTTTCAACTACTCATGCTCATGATCACGACATGTAACACATAATAATTATTACCGGTAATTAACAGATCTATGACCCAAAAATCATTTTTATTAAGCAGCGGAAATTTCGTTAATTTAATAACAAATCATAACGGTTCAAAACAATAAAATTAGTTTCAAAAACATAAGGAAGACCAATGATCCTAGACAATGAAAACATAACATACTTAGTACTACATAAATCTCATCAAGTAAACCAAAATGACGACACGTAATAAAATAAATAGCGACATGAGTTCCAAGACCCCCAGTGTTACATATCAGAGTAGACACCAAAAATAAGTGAAGGACTTCATCTTCACTAACCGCAACTCCACACTAATCATGCTTATCTACACGTTACCCACGTGGAGGTAGCATTCAAACAGAAGGGGTGAGATTCTCAATCAACATAAGAAATGCATAATATAAATATAAAAGCATTTAAACAATTACACGATTCATCATATCATTACCACATCAACGAAATCACACTCTTCCACATAAGCAGACAACTGTACAATTCACCATACAACACAACATAATGCAATGTAATGAGACCCACGACTCGACTCAATGCATGTGGTACTAGTTCGATCCCTTTTTCATGATCCTAATTTTAGTCGGAATTTCCATATCAGTCGCTCACACCCTACATGGGCACACGACATCTGTGATCGCTCACACCCCACATGGGCACACGATCACCTCAACAACAATAACAACAACGACACGATTCTATTTCAAAGAATCCCGATAAGGCGCTCACACCCCACGTGGGCACACGACTTATCGCACAACTTATGCAACATGGCATACATACAACAACAACATACAACGACAACATACAAGGAAAAATAATGCATATGGCTATCAATGCGTCAATACATCATACCATAATTATCCAGCACGCAATATATACCTGCCAACATATACAACAACAGCAATCCACTACCACAATACGCGTACACACAACCAAATTCATCATTCTAACGTACAACACCTCACGCATACACGAAAACCCAATTAACGCATCAAATGGTTGGAATACGGGTACTGAAATTAATTTTAACAAAAAGTACGTGAAACCAGCTTTCCAACGATTCGAACGGCGGTTAAAACGGACATACGGATTAAAAGTTATTAATTTTTTAAGTTTCGTAAAATTTTGTCCGTAACAGCAACTAACAGCACTGTCATGCTCGCTGCGAGTTCGCTACTGCTCGCTATGCGACGTTCGCTATGTGAACTATAGTTCGTATCGCGAACTCATTACAGAAGGTAATCCATGGACTTTCGCTACTGGCTCGCTACTGCTCGATATGCGACGTTCGCTATGCGAACTCTCCAGGACAGCAAACCAGAAAAGTGCGATTTTTGCAATTTGGAGGCCTTCCGAACCATCGAATTCGATTCCGTAAAAAGTCCCAATCCTAGAATTCGAAATACTACCATTATGTAACAATTATAACAGCCTACAACACCTTTTTAGAGATCCTAACATCATACATACAATTAAGAATCCATAGACTACACTTTAATCGATCAATTTATGCATTTTTCCTCTTATCAAAACCTCCGACATACAAACCCCAATTTCCAAATCAACACAAATCATACACAAAGGACGATCCTAAAGGTCTATCTACCCTCATACAAATATTATACAACCCTTAAGATGATTATGAACCCCACCCGTACCTTAGAGTTCTTGCAAGGCTTCCTTCTTCTCTCTTGAGCCCTAGCCTTCTCTCTTGCCTCTTCCTCTTGTTTTCACGTAGAATGATTTTTCTCTCCTCTCTAATCCCCTTTTTCCTATTATAGTATTATTATTATTTTCACTTAATCCAACTAATGAAAAGTAACAATAATAATAATTTTCCATCACATATTTAATTAAATCAATATTCACCTAATATTATAATTAAATAAATACTAACTAAAATCATCTAACTAGTTTTACTCACCACACTACCAATCTCTACACTTTTGCTCACACACCCCTACTATTCCTTTAAGGTATAATCTTAAAGTCACTACCCCAAACCAAGGATATCCCAAACATAACAAAACACATAATTACACAATTACACACGTCAACACATAATTTAATTACTAATAATAATTAAAATAAAATGGGGCGTTACAACTCTCCCCCACTTAGAATATTCTCGTTCTCGAAAATTTACTCTATGCAAACTACCCCGGATACGTTCTCGCATCCGACCAATCAACTCCCATGCCATGAAAGGCAACACCATGAATAACACAAAACAACAATCCACCTCATCAACGACAACAACAACATGACACAATGCTCACACAATGCACTCGACGACCAACTCAAGACGCAAAGTGTAACCAAGTTACAAACACACATGTTCACTCTTGAACCTGAACACAACACGATCGTTACCATCACCATAGGGAACGAGGCAACAACAAGGATAAAAACATAAAGTTCCACGACACAACATCGTCCCTATCATTTCATCACACAGCAACACCGTCATATGAACATCCACATAACCATAATACCGATAACATTGACACATAACGTCAGTATCACAATGCTATGATCCACCAATCGAACATGCAAATCATTACATCTATTGACATGGCAGCAACACGAATAATATATAATCCACTCACCTATTACTTCTATCCTGGGATGTCCAATGGTTTGCATCAGCCTTGTAGGCTTCTGCTATTTAACCCTCGACTCCTACAAGTCCTACATGCATAACAAACTGTACCACATCATGCTTCGGCTGCGCCACTCTGATCATCTCTCTTAAGTCACTGACCTCATTTCGATTTCCATCAACTATTAGATTTACAAGTTTCACATCTAGCTCCTGATTCTCTTTAATATTCACCATAAAATCATTGTTTGCCTTAGATATCCTTAACCTCCCACTCTGCGGCTTAAGCTTGCATACTAACTTAATCTCCGAACTGTTCAATAAGTCCCACCTCCTTCATATCCATTTCTCTACTAGGTTCACGCAAAATGGTGAACGACTAACTTCTTAATAAAACGTCAATTCACTTTACTCACTATCAAGCTAGCAAGACAAGTCTATCCAATCCAACACGGTCCCGTCTACTATCAACAAGAGATTAAGCGTGATTAGTTCCTCAATTTGTCAATAGGTAGCCAGTAACCATAACGGTGGCATGAATTGTCGTTACCCAACTATAATAACGTCCTTTACTTTGCGCTCAAAGTTACCTAAGCATATTGTTCAACAATCTCTTTAAGGCTTACAAACGTTTTCTTAATTTCCTTCTTTTCAACCTCGTCAATGATACATAAACGCCCAAAATCCATTACATATTCTCCTATACATGCTTGTTAAATATTTTTCCAATACCGGAATTGCTACTACGCCAAGTACAATCCAAATTGGTCCGCTCCAATTGAAGCATCTGTCCAAGTAGAGAACTTTAACAACACTAATAACTCCTTCGTCTTTCCTTAATCTCATAACCTCGACGATCCGTATAGTTTCACATTTGGGTCTCATTCTAATCACAATCTCAACAGTATCCCTTCATTATCTGGTTGGTGATAGAAACTTTCCAAAATCTTCCCGACACATGTCGACACCATGTCATCAATGACACACAATCCACTTTACTATTTAACCTTCTCCCTTCCTCAAAGATCTCTCCACGCTAATCATTTTCAATTTGCATATGCCGCACCTCCATGTGCTTCTCCGATACCCTCACCTCCCTCCTATTACCAAATATCTTATACCTGACCTCATATTACCGTTTTCAGCAAGACTCTCTCAACTTCAAACACAATTATCTCCTTCAACACAGACCTTCCTGATACAAAATTACTTGCCAAAATGAAGGGAATTTCCTATAGATTCCAAAAATTTAAGAATCGCTTAAATCCGAGTTACAAGTAAAAAGTTATCGACTGTGTAATGGAGGCTGGTCAAGAAATCCCGTATACCTGCCTTCTCCAAAATCAGCATCAGACCCAAATCTTCAAATGCGTTTTTCTCTTTCGTCAAAAACATGTAGAAGACAAAGTTTATATGCAAAATATAGAGAATTTCGTAAGCTTTCCAAAAAGTCCAGAATCGCTCCCATCGGAGTTACGACCGAAAAGTTATTACCTGTTTAGTGAAGGTTGTTCCATAAGTTCGAAAATGAAGATGGGAAATGATGAACATGAGTTCCACTTTTCTCTCTTGCTTTTAAGATCCTCCAACTATCCTCACTCTTCATCCAATCTGAAGATAATCCGACCTCAATTCAATTATACTGAAAACATGCTAGCCTACCAGTTGGTCCATGAAATCATCAATTCTTTGGAGTGGATCCTTAACCTCAATCATCTCCTTAATCCACTGTCAGTAATCTACGCATAATCTCGTACTACCTTCTTTCTTCTTAACTAAAACATCGAAGCTCCCCAAGTGATGCACTTGGTCTCACAATTTCCTTTCTAACAACTCTTCCAATTGTTTCTTCAACTCGCTTAACTCTGAAGTTGACATCCTGTAAAGTGCTATAACAATGAGTCTGGTATGAAGGACAGGATCAAAAGCAAACTCCACATTTCATTCAACATTACCACGTGACAAACAAATCACTTCCAGGTACTAGAACCATTTTTAAAACAAATTTCATTACGTTAGCTTTCTAACGCTCCGAATGGAACTCGAATCGGACCTCCGGAACTCTCGTTATGAATTTTTGAAGTTTTTCAACACACCGACACTGACATCATACACAGACACCTCAAAACCTCATTCTTCTTATAATTCGAAAACTACCTTATTTTATCAAAAAATCGGTTTTCAAAAACACCAAACTCAAATTCTTTTCACAAAAATAATCATATCTTCGAGTTCCGACTCTGACTCGCGATTCGCAACCACCTAACAAAATCAACCACTTCCAACAATCACTTATATAATTCCACAACAATTTACAGCAATTCCTCACTCAATCATCACTCCAAACATCGACTCCACACACAACTCACCAATTATACAACATATAGCAACATCAATTTCACACTCTGGAGGCAAGTCGCAGATATCCTCAGGAAAAAAAACATCAGGAATTACACACCTTGACATACCACTAGCCAGCACATTGTTCTCTAATCCTGATAAGTAACTATCAACAACATCCGATCGTCCTCCTTCAAAGACCATCTCAGCTTAACCGGCATACAAGAATCACGAATCCGTACTCTATTCGGGTTCGAGAAACAACATCACACAACACTCCTTCACCCTTGTAATAAGCGGTACACCGCACATATCTCAACACCAGAACATCTCGGAGAAGCAAACGTTTCTCCCCCACTTATTTCAGTACCACTCCTTCAGACAACTAACTAGAAAAAATGAGTACCGACAGTGTTTCATACACCTGTCGCGTACTAAGAACAAATAACATTAGACAACTTGGCCGGACGGACCGACCTGCTCTGATACCACTATGTAACACCCTAAATTCTCTCGCGTAATTTATTCAAATAATCAGAGTAATAAAATAAAATTCGGCAATAAGGGTATTACTTTTCAACTACTCATGCTCATGATCACGACATGTAACACATAATTATTATTAACGGTAATTAACAGATCTATGACCCAAAAATCATTTTTATTAAGCAGCGAAAATTTTGTTAATTTAATAACAAATCATAACGATTCAAAACAAGAAAATTAGCTTCAAAAACATAAGGAATACCAATGATCCTAGACAATGAAAACATAACATACTTAGTACTACATAAATCTCATCAAGTAAACCAAAACGACGACACATAATAAAATAAACAGCGACATGCATTCCAAGACCCCCAGTGTTACATATCAGAGTAAACACCAAAAATAAGTGAAGGAGTTCATCTTCACTAACCGCAACTCCACACTAATCCTGCTTATCTGCACGTTACCCATGTGGAGGTAACATTCAAACAGAGGGGGTGAGATTCTCAATCAACATAGGAAATGCATAATATAAATATAAAAGCATTTAAACAATTACACGATTCATCCTATCATTACCACATCAACGAAATCACACTCTTCCACATAAGCAGACAACCGTACAATTCACCATACAACACAACATAATGCAATGCAATGAGACCCACGACTCGACTCAATGCATATGGTACCAGTTCGATCCCTTTTTCATGATCCTAATTCCCGTCGGAATTTCCATATCAGTCGCTCACACCCCACATGGGCACACGACATCCGTGATCGCTCACACCCTACATGGGCACACAATCACCTCAATAACAACAACGACACAATTCTGTTCCAAAGAATCCCGATAAGGCGCTCACACCCCACGTGGGCACACGACTTATCGCACAACTTATGCAACATGGCATGCATACAACGACAACATACAAGGACAAATAATGCATATGGCTATCAATGCGTCAATACATCATACCATAATTATCTAGCACGTAACATATACCTACCAACACATACAGCAACATCAATCCACTACCACAACACGCGTGCAAACAACCAAATTCATCATTCTAAAGCACAACACCTCACACATACACGAAAACCCAATTAACGTGTTAAATGGTTGGAATACGGGTACTAAAATTAATTTTAACAAAAAGTATGTGAAACCAGCTTTCCAACGATTCCAACGGCGGCTAAAACGGACATACGGATTAAAAGTTATGAATTTTTGAAGTTTGGTAAAATTCTGTCCGTAACAGCAACTAATAGCACTGTCATGCTCGCTGCGAGTTCGCTACTGCTCGCTATGCGGCGTTCGCTATGCGAACTATAGTTCACATCGCAAAATCATTACAGAAGGTAAACCATGGACTTTCGCTACTGGCTCGCTACTGCTCGCTATGTGACGTTCGCTATGCAAACTATAGTTCGCTATGCGAACTCTCCAAGACAGCAAACCAGAAAAGTGCGATTTTTGCAGTTTGGAGGCTTTCCGGACCTCCGAATTCTATTCCGTAAAAAGTTTCAATCCCAGAATTCGAAATACTACCATTATGTAACAATTATAACAGCCTACAACACCTTTTTAGAGATCCTAACATCATACATACAATTAAGAATCCATAGACTACACTTTAACCGATCAATTTATGCATTTTTCCTCTTATCAAAACCTCCGACATACAAACCCCAATTCTCAAATCAACACAAATCATACACAAAGGACGATCCCAAAGGTCTATCTACCCACATACAAATATTATACAATCCTTAAGATGATTAAGAACCCCACCCTTACCTTAGAGTTCTTGCAAGACTTCCTTCTTCTCTCTTGAGCCCTAGCCTTCTCTCTTGCCTCTTCCGCTTGTTTTCACGTAGAATGATTTTTCTCTCCTCTCTAATCCCCTTTTTCCTATTATAATACTATTATTATTTTCACTTAATCCAACTAATGAAAAGTAATAATAATAATAATTTTCCATCACATATTTAATTAAATCAATATTCACCTAATATTATAATTAAATAAATACTAACTAAAATAATCTAATTAGTTTTACTCACCACACTACCAATCTCTACACTTTTGCTCCCACACCCCTACTATTCCTTTAAGGTATAATCTTAAGGTCATTACCCCAAACCAAGGATATCATAAACACAACAAAACACATAATTACGCAATTACACACGTCAACACATAATTTAATTACTAATAATAATTAAAATAAAATGGGGCGTTACAGGCATCCCCCATATGGATAGAGGATCGAGAGGTAAAGCAGTTGCGGGGTAAAGAGATTGCCTTGGTAAAGGTAGTTTGGGAAGGACCAGCTGGTTGGAGCATGACTTGGGAGCATGAAGAGCATTTGAGAAAGTCGTATCCGACTCTATTTTCATCAGGAAATTTTCGAGGGCAAAAATTTCTTAAGTGAGGGAGAGTTGTAACACCCCGAATTCAATTAATTAATTTAATTTGAATTATTTAGAATTTTTATTTATTTAATTGATGATTTAAACTAATTGTGTGAGGTAAGTGTCCTTGAAGTAGAGGCATAGAGAGAGTAAGAGTTTGACATTTTTTTTTTTGAATGGAGGGAAATTTTAATATATTATTAGAATAGATAGTATTTTTATTTGAATTAATTAATTAAGTAAAATAAAATAAAATGATGAGATTTAGTTGGAAAATAATATGTTATAGAAGAATAAAGGCAATAATAGAGTTTTATGGAGAATTAATTTATTTTACTAAATATTAAGATAAATAGAAATTTACATCAATTAAAGTTAGTAAGAGGAGTAAGGGTATTATGAGAAAAATAAGGATAAGTTAAGGGTAAAAGGGGAATAGCTTAATTAAAAGAAAATAGGAGTTGAAATAAAATAGAATTTTGAAGAACCTGAGAGTGTCAGAACGTATTTTGGGAGAAAAGAGACAACGAAAGCAATTGGAAATAACAAAGCTTAGAGAGGAAAAACAATCATTGTTGAAGAGTTTAGAGTGCTTGCTGGAAATACAAGATAAATGTGGGAATTTGGTTCAATAATAAGGGTATCATGAAAGAGTAAAAATGTATATTTTTCATATATATAGTACTGTAGTGTGTCGTTAAGTACATCGGGTGGCACCTTGTACATATATCCCTGAATGTTCATTATAATTGTTTTCAAATAGCTAGTATAATATGGTAAGCCTGGGAATTTCTACAATTGAATGTGTAGTAACATTTTGGAATAGAATCACGTTTATAAATATATAATAATAATAATAATAATAATAATAATAATAATAATTTAGTATTGATAGTATAATATGTTTTTGGAGTTTTAAGTTAGAGGTAAACAATTGAATTAATTGGCCAACTTGAATTATTTGCAATTTTATTATAGTCGCTCATAGTGTTGTTAGAGTTGACGATTGAGTCCATAAGAATAATTTTTATGAGTAAGAGTTGTCAGTAGAGCATTTTTGAACACTTTAGAGTTGTAAAGACTGATGTAGAGTTGTTTTAGAGTTCTTTGGAAACTCTCTCAAATTATAATTTTGATATGATGATTTTGATTATTTTCTTGAATGAAAATTTTGGTGATTATTTTGGTGACTAATTTGATGATCATTTTGGTGATATTGCATGTTATTGTGAATTCATGCAACATGGTGTACGGACTTCGGTCCAGTTTTGGTGAGCCTTGATCCTATGGTGGGGACCAAGTGTGAGTAGCTAATTCTATTGAGGAATTGGTGAAGCGTTGCCTATGGTGATGATAGCGATTTTGGTGTGCTCCGGTTCTAAGAGGGAATCGATCCTATGGTGGGGATCGTGGAGTGAAATGGACCTAAGTGTTCATAATTTGGTACCACATGCACGTTGAGCCAGTTGTCAAGCACATTTGCATTTATGTTGTATTTAATGATTATTTGATGTTATGTTGTGTGGATGAGAATACTTGATATGCCTATGTTGTTGTATTTGGTGTGTGATGTTGTTAGATTAATCTACTTTCGATTGTCTTTTACTGTTATTATTGAATCGTATTCTCACCCATTCTGTTTGAATGTTGCCTTTACATGGGCATCGTGTAGATACTCAGGAGTAGTTGTGACTGAAGTAAGTGGAAGGATAGCTCTTGAAGTGACTTCCTTAGTTTATCGCTTTTATTTAGTGATTCCTTGCTCTAATCATGTAACATCGGGATGGGATAAACGCTTGATTTGATTTTTGTGTCATTGTTGTCGAAGTTACAAACTTTTGTGTTGTTGAGATTTTTAAGTTGTTTGAGTTGATTTCCATACTCTCTCGATTATGCTATTAAGTTGAAAATCATGAGACTTACTGTCTTAAGTTCAATACTATTGTTATGTGTTTATTTGCGGTTCTGCTGCGATGATACCGTAAATTCTTGGGTGAGCATGCAAGGACAGGTACTGAATATTTATTACATGAGTACTTGATCAAAGTCAGATGTGTTGGATGTCGTGTAACATCTCAGGTACAAATCTGATGTGTTGGATGTCGTGTAGCATCCCAGGTATAAATATGTACATTGAATTTATTTGTATGGTAACCCGTGTTACGGAGAAGGTTATGTATTTTGATGTGTGTGACACCTTTGTGGTTATGTTTTCTAATTAAAATATCTAATTTTTGTTTTAGGGTATAGAAGGGCGTTACAGATTTAACTGAGGATCTTCAGAAACAAGGCTGGGGAAATTACTTTGATCATCTCTACGGTCCTATTTTTCCAAAGTTGATAAAAAAATTATGGAGATTTGCTGATGTTGATGAAAAATTCATTGTTTCTTTTGTTTTGGATAAGAAGTTTGCCATCACCGAGAAGTCAATTGCCACTCTGCTTGGAATGGGGCATGGAAAGGGGAAACGGGCCTACAACATGAACCCTAGATCAAAGATACTAAGTCAAGAGATCAATCCTGCTATTTTCTATGAGGTTTCTGAAAGTAAATCTAAGAATCAAGAACTCCACAAGAAACTTAGAGTTTGGCTCAAGATTATTCTGGGGTGCATTCATCATAGACCTGCATCCAGTTCCTCTGATTATGTGAACGTTGATCAGAAGTTTATGTTGTACTATCTAATGAAAGGAGAACTGATGCATCTACCTTCCATTCTCTTCAATGTCTTAGGGATGTAATTAAAGATACCCGACAAATTCCAAAACCCAAAACATACATTCTTCTAGGTAGACTAATCTCAAATATTCTCATCGAAAGTGGTCTTGTAGATCATTTATTGAGTCTGAATCTGGTGGATGACATTGAAGTGGATGTCGGAAAACCTCTGAATGGAAGAAACCTTTAAAGTATGGGCATTATTGAGAAGGTTCTAGTCAAACCTACTATTCTTACAGATTGGAAAAGTATAAAGGACAAAAGAACAGTTGTTGACAGATTCTCTCTGTTCACCAAACATGATTCACCAAAAGCCTTAGACTAATATTTCAAAATGCTCCTAGCTGAAGGCCATGACTTATCTAGTTTCTCGTATGATGATCTTCTTGATGTCCCTTCTGATCTGATGAAAATACCGAGTGAACCATCTCTGAAGAAGTTAGAGAAGAAGAAAAAAAAATCAAGAAAATTCATCTGGGAGATTATATAAATCTTCAGAAGTCTTCTGCACCGAGATCATCTCCTACTCCCTATAGTAAGTCCTCTGGCTCTCATTCTGCTTTTCCGGGTTTTGATACTAGAACTATTGCTTCATCTATTCTTCCACCTCTTCCACTTAGTTCTAACACAGTCACAACTACATTCATCCCACCTTCATCATCCAATATGTCAGCTCCCACTAAAAAATCCAAATTACCTCCTACCATCTCCAAACCCACTTCTCAAACCACAACCACTAATCCTGAACCTATTTCCCAAACAACTACAACATCTGAAGCCCCTGCCATCACTACAAGTAATCCAGAAATTATTCCAAAAACAAATCCTGAAATAGTCGCCCCTTCAACCACTTCCACAACAACTATAACAACAACACTTTTCTCTTTTGCATTCTCATCTACAGCAAACGTTGTCCCTCCATAAATCTTCCCAACCAACTGTTGAAATACAAATAGAGTAGGTTTTTGTTATCGTTTCATAGAGATTGTTTAGAGATATCACCGCCTTCTACAGTTGAAATCGTTTTAAACTTAAAGTAACAAAGGGTTTTGGTTGTTGATAACGGATCTTTTTCATAAACAGTAAAAGTAATCGGATTTGAAAGATTTATAAAACACATGCCAAGATTAGGGTTCGACAAACCATTTTGCACGTATAGAATCGATAAAGCAAATGAACTCGTTTAGATGATAAATATAATCACATATCCTCTCAATATGTTTATCTCTAACACATATTGTGAGTTTTATCATTTTGATCCTTTGATGATCTCTCACCCAAACTATCAAAATGATAACATTCAAGTTCAATATTTATGAACATCAACTCACATAACTATCTCTAGCCTATGTGCATTGATGGATGAAAAACCTAGATAAAGTGTAAGAACACATTTATCAATCATGAACCAACACAAAGAATAAACCATAGAAACAAAGTTTTTCACCATATATTCATCATCCATAAGTTCATAAGCTTACATCAATACCTATACATACAAAAGAAAGGATTGTCTACCTTCCAATCTTGACACAAAATGAGATTAGCTATCCATTAACATGGTAGCTTCACAAACAAGAAAATGGGGAAGAGGAACAAGCATCAACGACGATCTCTCGACTATTGATGCTCCGAGTTATCAAAAATAAGATGCTACAGTGTTTATAGGGTTTTTGCTCTAAGAAAATAACAAGGAACCCCCAAAAATGCTGATCAAATCTATTTATAGAGGGGCTGAGAATCGCAGAGCGCGCTAATCGCGCATCACCGCGCTAAGCGCTCTGCACCGTGTTAAGCGCGCTGCACTTTATTGTTAAACTGCCTTAGACCGCGCTTAGCGGGCTACAGACCGCGCTAAGCGGGCTGCCTGCTGGAAAAAGCTCCCAGAACGCGCTTGGAGCGTGCTAAGCGCGTTTGTAGCATGCTTCAAAAAAATCCAATTTCTTCAAAAATGCTCCTTAAGAGCCTTCCATGCTCCAAGCTTCCATTGAAATGTTAAAACCTATAATTATAAACATAAAAGTTAAATAACTAAGTCTAATAATGCATTTAAACTATACTACTATTATTTACCGAAAACAACGGGAAAAAGCACCGATTAACAAATAAAGATCTCAAAAGGTGCCAAAAACTAAACTATATATTAACACATTCTAGCACTTAACAACTCTCCCCAACTTGCTTCTTTGTTTGTCCTCAAACAAAGGTAAGATAGAATAGAAACAAGAAGAATATCGGATAAGCAAACACAATCAAAAATTGATGGTTCAAACTAAATTGATGCGCTTGCAAGTAATGCTCAGCTCCAACAAAGAATCAAAACATGTTTATGAACTAACTTCTAAATAGAAATAACAAGCACTCATCATAAGCAATCAAATGTTCAAACAGGAATCACCTATTTATTTACACGCAATATTTACAAGGGTCAAACACACTCATAAGCAATTGTGCCACATCCAAAACAATTTATGCAATCATCTCACAACTAATGAAAACAATGGAAACAAAGATCAAAAAAGGACTTTTATCGGTTGTAACTTGGCCGGGGTTAAGAAACAAGGGGCATATGTACACGGCTATTGAAACAAGAAAGGGCAAATTTCATGAAGAGCATTTTCTTTTCTAGACAGCCATTCTTGCTCAAACTTCCAACTTATTCTCACAATGCATTCTATTTCTTTCTCTTTTGATTCCCACAAATTTTCTTTTTCTTTCTCTTTCATTCTATTTTTTTTTATTTCACTTGAGAATGCATTGTGTCCACAATTCCTTCTTCTCTTTTCACAATGAATCAATCTCCCCAACTTCGACAATACTACAAACTTAAATCAAAATGCTCTTCAAAATGGTTAAAGTCCGGGTTCATGCTTCAAAGATACAAAAAATTTCGCTTTAGACTCAAGAGAGGTTTCTAATGTTCACACACTCACAAGGTGACTTGAAGTGATTTTTTTTGGAAAAGTGGTTCTACTCATAGTACTCAAAAATTTGCCTTGATCATTTCAAAGTTTCCAAAATTTCAAAACCAAAAGCAAGATTAAACATAAACCATTTGAGTAAGCAACAACTACTTGAATCCCTCAATAATTTGTGAACAATGGGGGAAACTCACATTTGTGGTAATGTCCTAATTGATTCCCATATGAACATACATGCGAAATGAAAAATAGATTGAAATTTGTGTAAAGCAAAAAGTTCATACACATTACATTCTACAAAGCACAAACAGAGTACCTTTTTCGTGCAACAATCCAGAATTTTATCATCACCATCAATGATTGGTGTAGCACATCACTTTTTGAACAAATGAAATTAAAACAAACTTGCTTCCATCAATCAATTACCTTAATCAAGAACAAACACAAAAATTTTGTACCAAAAACCTCATCCGCCCGAATGGAAACTTCAATAATAAAAAATAAATTTTTTAACAATTAACACATATCCAAAATACAAATGTCAACATCCGCTCGGATGTGAACTATAATATCCTAAACAAAAGTCAATAATACTAGCAACATACTAAACATAATAAAATCCAAAGGTGAAAAATCAAACCCATCAATAAGAACTCGAACTCGATACTCCATCATCAGCTCCATCTCGGTCATCATCACCACCATCATCATCAAAAGCTGCCCCCACCGAAAAACCTGGCCTGGCCTTAGGCCACATAGCATATGCCATGAGGTCCTCTCTAGACCTCAATGGGTGATCAACAAGAGGTTCTCAAATCTGGAGCTGCAGTTACATCATAGAATCATGCATAAATAAAAAGGCACGCTGATGAGCCTCGTGCATGGCCCAGTTGGCCTCAACACTCGGATAACGAACACGCCTCGCAGGGGCAGCAGCAGCAACAGGGACAACTTCATCATGTGCTTGTAAACAAAAACGGGTGATAAAATTATCATCCAAAACACCCAATTTCACATTCCCATGGTTTGGAAGGGTAACTCTCGCCTTATGGCACAATGCCATAATCAGCCCAGGATAAGTCAATGTACAAGCTACCCTCTCTCCTAAAGGTGTAGAGCTCACAACAATCCTCTTCAGCTCATTAGAAATAATCCGTGCCAAATCCACGGTCTTCTCATCAAGAATACAAGCTAAGAGGGCTGCAGTCTGCATGGGAATGGAGGAGGTGTGACTACGAGGCTTTAGGTTGTGCAAGACAACCGGCATTACAATTTGAGTTTTCGTAATCAACACACCTTGCATGAACTTCAGAGGGGCTCCATTAGCACCCAACTGATAAGACTGGCCACTTACACACAAAACCTCTCTTAACTGCTCGGGATTCCAACTTCCTCGAGCTAACATTTTCCCGTAATCACACAATCATCCTCTGCCAACTCTAAGTGGTTCCCAAGGTAGGTATTAATGGCGTCTCTAGAGAAATCAATCTCTTTGCCCCTTACCCAAGTTTTAAAATTGAAAGCCTCATCGCCCGAAGGTAAGGAATTCGCGAAAAATTCCCTAACAATATCCAGATGATATTCGGGGTAAGGTTCAAAGAGCTTGTCCCAGCCACCTCCTTGCACAAGAGAAGCTATGCGGCGATAACTTCCCTGAGGATCAATCTGTATAATCCTATCATCCCAAACAGTCATTCTCTCGAGTTGTTGATATCTCAGTTGTTGTTCCAGACCAAGATACTGGTTTCGATCAAATGGCCCTGATGGAGCACGTCCTGTTGGGTTTGATGTAGACTCAACATGCTGTTTCTTTCTACTAGACATCTGGAAAAAAAAAACACAACAAAACATCCACAAAAACAGACAAATACGTTAACGAAATCAACATTAAAATATGTCTAAATTCCTAAACAAATACAACAATTCATCCAAGGGATCAAAACAAAATTTTAGAATAGGGGAATTTTTCTGAAAATCCCAGACCGCACTAAGCGCGCAGGAGCGTGCTAAGCGGGCTCTGCGATTTGCAGAAAAACTCCTCTCTGCAACAGACAAGCATACAATGGGTAAAACCCTAATTCCTAAAAATAGACATATTCAGAGAGATTCTTCAATCACGAATACATAAAATTAAAACCCTAATATCTACAAAAAAAACCTAATTTCTACATTCAAAATCCCTAATTTCTAAAATCAAAGTTCCTATCCACATGCAATTACACTAGTCTAGTGATAATAATGGAAAATGACAAACAAAAAGAAGAACAAGATGAACAAGAACATCAAACATTAAAGCTTCAACCCAAAATGGGTTTTTTTTTTACATGAAAAAATAAAAAGAAAATGAAGAACTTACATTTGTTGATGTTGATAATGAGCAAGAAAATGACAAAGATGAAGCTAGGGCACAAGGAATCCAAGCAACTCTCAAGAATTTTAGAGAAAAATGAATTTGGGGAGAAGAAGAGAGAACTAGGTATTTTGTGAGAAAAGGGTGAAATGAGGCACATAACCTCAGAACCCTAGCTTCTAAAGTAAAATCTGGTCCGGGTCAGGATTATTGGGCCCAGACAAAATAATATATTTTTTCAAAATTTCGCAGACCGCGCTAAGCGAGCTATGGTCGTGCTAAGCGCGCTACTCGCTGGAATTTGGGGTTAAATTTTACTTCAGAGCGCGCTAAGCGGGCTCCTGCGCGCTAAGCGGGCTCTGCAACACCAAAAACACTTCCAGCTGTACAAAACTTATTTCCAGCAGCATAAAACATCATTCCTAGTATCCAAAATCACACCAACTTTACAAAAACATGATTAAACAGCAAATTGACCAAAAAGACGATAAAAACTTACAAAATTGGGGTGCCTCCCAACGAGCGCTTGTTTAACGTCGGATAAGCCCGACGGCCCAAGACGATCAATGAAGAACGTCTAGAAGAACGAAACAATTTTCTCAATCAAAATTACCTCCAAGGTAGACTTTTAAACGTTGTCCATTTACGGTCCAACTGTCTTTTTTCTGCATATCTTCGATCACAATTGCTCCAAAACTTTTCACCTCTTTGACAAGAAACGGTCCTGACCACTTCGATTTTAACTTTCCCAGGAAAATTTTCAACCGGGAATTAAACAGTAATACCATTTGCCCAACCTTGAAATTCTTTTGCCGAATCTTCTTGTCATGATAACCTTTCACCTTTTCCTTATACAACCAACTCGAATGATATGCGGCATTTCGCATTTCCTCCAATTCATGTAGTTGTATTCTCCTTTTTTCTCCGACCAAGTTTTTATCAAAATTTAACAGTTTCAGGGCCCACAATTCCTTGTGCTCCATTTCAACGGGTAAATGGCATGTTTTACCATAGACCAATTGAAACGGAGTTAAGCGAATTGGAACCTAGTAAGCGGTACGGTACGCCCACAACGCCTCATCCAATTTTTGTGACCAATCTTTTTGAACTCGACACGGTTTTTTCCAGAATCCTTTTCACCTCTCGGTTAGACACCTCGGCTTGACCATTCGTTTGTGGGTGGTTAGGGGTCGCCACTTTATGCGTTACACCATAATGTTTCAAAACACTTTCAAGGGATGTATTGCAAAAGTGTGACCCGCCATCACTTATAAGAACCCGAGAAGTGCCAAAATGGGCAAAGATGTTTTTCTTTAAAAAATTTATTACCATTTTGCCATCAGCCTTCGGTGAAGCAATCGCTTCAAGCCACTTCGAAACATAATCAACCGCCACTAAAATATACTCATTTCCAAAAGAGGGTGGGAATGGACCAACAAAATCTATGCCCCAACAATAAAAAATTTCAACCTCTTGGATATTTTGAAGGGGCATTTCATCTCTTTTTCAATTTCCACCAGTTCTTTGGCAAGTATCACAACTTTGCGCATGGAGATTTGCGTCTTTAAATAGAGTAGGCCAATAAAAGCCTGATTGCAAGACTTTCGTGGCCGTTCTCGAACCATTAAAATGGCCTCCATAAGGCGAGTTGTGACAATGCCAAAGAATACTCTGAGCTTCATCACTCGTGACACACCTTCTCAAAAGGTTGTCACCTCCTAACTTGAACAAGTAAGGGTCATCCCACACATAATAATTCGCATCCGATAAGAACTTCCTTTTTTGATTCCAAGTTAGGTCTTCGGGTATCCAACCGGTTGCTTTGTGGTTAGCAATATCCACAAACCATGGCCTAACTTGGACTCAAAACAATTTTTCATCGGGAAATTCCTCTCAGATTTCCTTTTCTATTTTGGTTACCTCCACATTGATCAGACGGGACAAATGATCCGCCACCAAATTCTCTGAACCCTTTTTATCCTTTATTTCCAAATCAAATTCTTGGAGAAAAAGGATCCAACGGATGAGCCTTTGCTTCGAATCCGGTTTAGTGAGCAGATATTTGATTGCTGAATGATCAATGTAGATTACCACTTTTGACCCTATTAGGTAAGAACGAAACTTCTCAAGTGCGTATACAATCGCAAGCAACTCTTTTTCGGTTGTGGCATAATTTACTTGCGCCTCATTTAATACCTTGCTTGCATAATGTATAGCATGAAAAATTTTGTCCTTCCTTTGACCTAACACCGCTCCAACAGCGTAATTACTCGCGTCGCACATTTGTTCAAAATTTAAAGTCCAATTTGGCGCGATGATTATTGGAGCGGTAATTAGTTTCTCTTTCAAAATTTGGAAAGCAATAAGACATTCATCATCAAAGAGAAATACCCGATCTTTGTTGAGCAAGTTGCTCAGTGGTCTTGCTACTTTTGCAAAATCTTTGACGAATCGCCTATAAAATCCCGCATGCCCCAAAAAGCTTCTGATTCCTTTGACGTTGGTAGGAGGAGGCAACTTTTCAATCACTTCAATCTTCGCTTGATCGACTTCAAGGCCTTTGAAGAAACTTTGTGGCCAAGCACAATTCCCTCTGTCACCATAAAGGTACACTTCTCCCAATTCAACACCAAGTTTATCTTTACACACCTTTCAAGGACGGTTTCCAAATTCTTCAAGCATAAATCGAAAGATGCTCCAAACTCGGAAAAATCATCCATAAACACCTTCATTGTCTTTTCTATGAGGTCGGAGAAGATAGCTTGAACACACATTTGGAAAGTTGCCGGCGCATTACATAAGCCAAAAGGAATCTTTCAATAGGCAAAAATGCCAAAGGAACAAGTAAAACCAGTCTTCTCGTGATCCATCGGGTCAACCACAATTTGATTGTACCCTGAATATCCGTCCAAAAAACAATAGAATTGTTGCCCGGATAACCTCTCGAGAATTTGGTCCATGAATGGAAGTGGAAAATGGCATTTGGTCCACAACATGCACAGGGCATACTCATGAACTATCAGAGATCGGGTAGATCATTCCCGCATCCAAAAGTTTTACAACCTCTTTCATAGTAGGATTCAAACGACGTTGTGGTTGAGCTACCGCCTTGAAATCCTCTTCCATTAGAATCTTGTGCATACAATAATATGGACTAATTCCTTTAAGATCGGAAAGAACCCACCCTATAGCTTCTTGATTTCTTTTCAACACTTGAATCAAACGGGTTTCTTCTTTGTCGGACAAAACGTTGTTAATAATAACTTGCTTGTTCCCACTTTCATCAAGGAATGCGTACTTCAAATTAGAAGGAAGCACCTTCAATTCAAGTTGAACTTTCTCATCACTTGGTTCTTTCTTCAACTCTTCATTCTCAACTTATGGTTGTAATTTTTTTAGTGACTCAAGCTCTTTCAAACATTCTTCAAGTTCCCTTTCTTCCTCACTAGTAAGTATGTCAAATGACTCACCAAGTGCTCTTTCTAAGGGAGACTTCACATGAACTTGTTTTGCAACTTCAATAATTGCCATATCCGATGAATCAATGCGGAAGCTATCATACTTGTCTTTGAAATGCTTCATTGCTTCAAATAGATTAAAAGATACCTCTTCATTGAGAACCCGCACTTTCATAAGGCCATCATCAACATCTATCATCATGCGAGCGGTCTTCATAAAAGGGTGACCAAGAATTAGAGGAGCATCCTCATCCTCTCCCATATCAATAACAATGAAGTCCACCGGAAATAAAATTTTATCAACTTTCACCAACACATCTTGCGCCAACCCAATCGGATGAGTGGTAGATTTTTCGGCCAATTGCAATGTCATCCGGATGCCCTTAATTTCAATGTTCCCAAGCCTTTTCACAATAGATAATGGAATGAGATTGATGCTTGAGCCCAAATCAATAAGGCCATTTCCAACAAAGACATTATCAATTGTAACGGATAAGGTAACTCGCCCCGGATCGACTTCTTTCTTCGGAAGAGTTCTTTGAATAATAGCACTACAATTTGCCGCAAGAACAACGGTTTCCAGCTTCGAATATTTCCGCCTCTTTGTAAGAATGTCCTTCATAAATTTGGTGTACTTCGGCATTTGCTCTAGAGCTTCGGAAAAAGGGATGTTGATTTGTAGTTGCTTAAAGATATCCATGAATCTTGAGTAATGCCTAGCATTGTCTTTCCTTGTCGGCATGTGAGGGTAAGGCATATTTTGAGTCGGAATCGGATTCATCTTCTCCTTCACCCTCTTAACTCTCACATGTTTCTCTTTTTTCTTCACTTCCTCTATACTCTCATTTTCAACTTCAACAATATCATCATTTTTCTTTTCAACTTCAACAACATTATCATTTTTCTTTTCAACTTCTTCCTCATCACTATCCTCCTCAACAATACCATCAATTTTTTCTTCTTCCACACTTTTGTCATTTTCTTTTGCTAACTCCTTCCCACTTCTAGTAACGATTGCTTTGCAATGCTCCTTCGGGTTTACGTGAGTATTTGCGGAGAATGAAGGGCCCGATTGTTGCTCGACTATTTGTTTTGCAAGTTGCCCAACTTGATTTTCGAGATTCTTTATCGCCGCATCGCTACTCTTTTGGTTGGCCATAGACATTTGAATGAATTGATTCAAAGTGTCTTCCAACTTAGAGCTAGCAACCGGAGGTGGTGGAGGTTGATAAGGATTTTGTCAACTTGAAGAACCGCCACCATAACCTTGATTATTTTGATAGTTCCCCCTCGGTTGATATCCTTGATTGTGTTGGTAATGTTGTTGAGGATTGTTTTGATAAGGTTGTTGTTGTTGTCTTCCTTGATAATCTCGTTGATTGTTCATGTAGTTCACTTCTTCAAATCCCGGTGGAGGAAAAAATTTCGTATCGTGCTCTCCTTTGCAAAGTTCACAACATACAACTTGTTTACTCTTGCTTGGTTGCTCATGCATTTCCTTCAATTGTTGTGGAAGTTTCGACATTTGTTGAGTCAAAAGTTCCACTTGTTGAGATAAAAGCTTGTTTTGAGCTAGGATTGCATCATTAGTTCCCAATTCCAAAACTCCCGGAGTCCTTTGAGAAGTGCCACGGTTATGGCTTCCCTCATGGTCATTCAAAGCCATCTTATCAATTATGGCAATGGCTTCTTCGGCACTCTTGCTCATCAAAGATCCACCTGCGGTGGCATCCAACAATGTTTTCTGCACTAGTTGAAGTCCATTCCGAAAAATATGAATTTGAGACAATTCATCAAAGCCATGCCCCTTGCATTTCCTCAACATAGATTTGAATCTCTCACACGCTTCGTTGAGAGATTCGTTAGTACCTTGCGTGAACACTGCTATTGCGGTCTTTGCCTCCATGAAACGATTATGTGGAAAAAATCGCTCCAAAAATTTTTCTTCAAGTAAATTCCAATCAGTCATTATTGCCATCGAATGATCAAGATACCATTCCTTGGCCTTCCCAATGAGGGAATGCGGGAATAGTCTCTTAAACAGAGATTCCTCTTCAGCTTCGGGCGCACCAGTTGCTCCCGCAATCTCATAGAACTTTGTCAGATGTGTATAAGGATCCTCATGATCCATACCAGAAAAAGGACTCTGATATAGAAGCGAGAGAATACTAGTCTTCATTTCGGAATGTCGACCGTTATGAGCATTGCGAGCAAACTGTGCATTATGTCTTGGACTGTTGGTACATGGTATAGAAGCAGGTGGTGGTGGTGGTGGATCCATAGCTGGAAGTAACTGTGGAATTGGTGGTGGTGTAGAAGTCGAACTTCTCTCTTGTTCTTGCCTTTGTCTAGCTAGTTGCCTCCTTCGTCTCGTTCTGCTATTGATTCTACGAGCGGTTCTTTCAATCTCGGGATCGAATAGAAGTTGGTCCGCCGGTAGTTTCCCTCGCATAAAACAAAGTCTGCACACTAAACTAAACAAATCAACAAGCACAAGAAATTTTTTTAACAAGTCTAAAACTTCACAACGTGGAGGAAGCACAGAGACGGTCTGCATGCAGAGCTTCACGTGGCAAACTCTAAAGATAGAAACGTTAGAAGTAGTTATCTCATACTTGTATATATAGGAGTTTATTTTGTTGAATTCGAGGTGTTCATTTGGTTACAGAAATCTCACACAAAACTTAAAGTACCAGCGTCCAGAGAAACAAGTTATGGCTGAAAAATGGTACGAACAATGAATTACCATCCTTTACTTTCAATGCAAAGTTTCTAATTTACCTTTTTTTTTTTACTTTTCCTTATTTCATTTACTTCCAATACTTTTTAAGTTATTTCACTCAGCATCTTTAGTCTTTGTCATTTTCTTTGTGCATTTCTAAAAGTAGTCGAAGTCGACACCGTACACCTTCTTTTAATCACTTAAGACCATATTTTGACCAAGTCGAAAACAATCACTTTAACGTAAGAGGATCAAAGGCAAAGCATAACTTGGCACTGTGTCCTAGGATTCACTGGTTGATCATGCAAGTGACCTTTAATTAGGATACCAACAGTTGTTTACCATTTTTCAGCGTAAATTGTTATCACTTAGCATTCTTGTCTCCTAAACTTTTGTGAATTCTTCTTTCTGATTCAATGGAAGTTAGTTAGTTTCTTGCTTTCTTTTTGTATTCCTATTGGCCAAGACAAAATTGCACAAAATCAAAGTTATCATTTAGATATTTATTGAATATTTCAAGAAATTAACATAACATGATATGATTTATACTATTGATAGTTAATTGGATCATATTCTCATGGCAAAAGGATGGTGGAAAATATGAGGTATAAGAACTGTATGATCCTAAATTTTTTGTGATTGGGAGTCTAGGGAGAGCTAGAAGTGTTAACGGGGTAAATGTTCAAGATACAAGAGGTCTTGACATCTCATATCCATCCAAAACCTTAAGGCAATGGAAGTATGGATCATCTCTCTCATAAATAAATTATTTCCTTCATTTCTAGTTAATGAGGAACTTTAACCACTCACACATGAATCCCAACAGTCTCCCCCACAAGTGTGAGTCACCCACATCACTAGCTTTGATCCATACTAAGACACCACATTGGCTCCTCCACTGAGTCTAACCACAATGCTAATACCACTTGTTAGAGAGTCCGGGGAGCGCCATAAATATCAATGGGTTAAACGTTTAGGATTCAATAGACTTTGACATCACATATTCACCCAAAACTTTAAGGCAATTGGAGTACGGGTCGTCTATCTTATAAATCCAACATTATTTTTATTTTTAGTTGATGTGAGACTTTAACCACTCACATTTAAATCCCAACAGTTTAGATTCAATAATTTTATACAAGTTCTTTAGAGGTTGAGTTTAACTCAAATATACACTTGGAGGCAGAGAAGAAGTAATGTGACATAGTTACCTCTTATAAGACTTTATCTAGAAGGACCTGTAAGCTAAGATTTGAATGATGATGAACACCTTGATGACAATCAAATTAATAGAAGTTGTGAATGCAAAATTTAAAGTTTTAGAATAGTGTCTAACTAGTTTTTAGTATTCAATTAGACTATATAATAGAGATCATGAGTTTAAACATCCTAAAAGTTAGAGACCTAAAAGCATCTGATTTTAGATTAATTGAATTTCGAATAAATTAGAAACCAAACATACTTTATATAATTATCTTAAGTGATTTCTTTACTTTATCTATGACATGGTCCTCCATAGTAGTCTCCTTAATAAAAAGAATATTGATCTATATACAATAAACAAAATATTGATCTATATATACAAAATATATACATTTCACATTTTTTATATAAAAAAATTCTATCCCATTCTAGGGTTTGCTAAATCAATTTTGCTTTGGCACAATCTGGGGGCCGACATCATTGCCTACCGTTGTCTGTATATTTGCAGAAAAAGTCAAAGAAAGCCAAAAGAAAGGAAAGTGACTGAGAATGAGGATCGATTTTTAAGTATGATACTCCTTTTGTTTTTTTATAAGTGTTATTTTTAAATAATTTTTTATTTCTTTTTAATTGTTATTTGTAAAGTTTAAGATAGTATTAGTTACATTTTTGTCAAAATATCTCTAATTATTTATTACAGAGAGAAAAAGATGAAATGAATGTCATAAATAATTAAGGGTATTATAGGTAAAAGGAGTATTATTATTTAAAAAGTAACAATACTAATTAGTTTTCTTAGTATGCATAAAAAATTAAAAAAATAACACTTACAAAGGAACGGAGGCAGTAGCATCCAAGATCGTAAATTAACTAGTAAGCAAATAATACATAACACTTCAGTTGAATACCCACTAATCACTATTTCATGGCCCTTGTATCAACATCATATTCACCCTGCATATCTAATTTTAGATACACTTGTTTCACACTACTACAGTACTACTTTCCACATTTTTCACATACGTACCGTTATTGTAATTATGCTAATTTCATATACATACATGTCCCATATTTTAGTGTTATGACATGAGAGTATATAAATGAATATAATAATGCATGAATATAGTAATGTTCAGGTGGGTGTTTATTACAAAACTCACGGTTTGGGTCCCCACTTATGATGATGAATTATTGTTTAGGATGTTTGCGTGATTGACGTTGAAATCTATATTACTATATTGCTTTTCTTTCTTTCGGGGAGATCTGAACGAATCTTACTAACTACGAGATCCAGAGAGTGAGATTAAACCTTTTTTCTGCTTGTAATCTTCCACTTAAAAAGCATAATAATCAAAATCATAATGGCTTAACAGAATCATTATTTTTACAATCAAAATTAAAATTCTCTCATCACTTCTTCACTCCTAATACTTTCTCATTTGTGTTACCAAGTCAAATTTTCCCATGTAATTAAGAAAAAGTATTGTACATCCCCACGATGTGGATCATCTTTGTAGTGAAAGTTTATTTTCCTTTTCCACCGTTATATTATTATAATTAATCATCATTACCATAATCTCTAAGTAATCTATTCAATTAAAGGGTTAGCTTGTGATATTGTATTTAATCATGTCACCCAATCTTCAACTTATAAAGATTTTGAGGCTTCCTTTATCATATTTACTTAATTCATCATATCATTTTGATAACCTAAATTCTGCATTTTTTTTTTAATTTTCTCCTTCTATTAGGATTGGTCTTTTTATTAGATTCAAAGATAAAAGTATTTGAGTTCCAATTTAATTTTGAATAATTGATTAAAAAATTTGATATGATCTAATTTAAATTCATTTTGAGTATCTAAATTAAAAAAATATTAATATTACAAAAATACTAAAAAAAATACGTTTGATTAATATATAACATATAATATATTAAAAATTAGTATTATAAAATGAGAATGGTTTGTTGTTGTTAAAACAAGTGAAATTATAAAAATAAATAGATAAAACTAAACTAATAACAACAGCAATAATCAAGTCTCATTCCACTAACTAAGTTTGACTATATAGATCAACTTCCCATATTGTTTAATCTAGGATATGTTTATATCCAAAACGTTAATATCGAGATCTTTCTTAATAATTTTTCTTATAGTTTTTCTAAATCTTTCTCTATTAGTTGTTTGACTCTTCTCTATCTAGTTTACTTTCATTACGACAAAATTTATATGTCGTCTTCTCTCTACATGTTCAAACTCCGTAAGTCTATTTTTCATCATCTTTTCTACTATAAGTGCTTCCCCCAACACTCTCCCTAATATTGTCATTTCTAATCTTATCATGTCTAATTTTACCACACATGCAACACAACATCCTCATTTCTATTACACTTACTTTATTCTCGTGTTAATTTTTAACCGCTTAACATTATTGTCTCGTACAACATCGCGTGTCTTACCGCAGTCCGATAAAATGTTCCATTCAGCTTGAGCGTCACCTTTGTATCACACAAAACCCATGAAGCCATCTTCCATTTAAGCCACTCAGCTTGAATTTGATTGTTTACATCCCCTTCTATTTTTTTCATCGTTTTGTATTACATACCCAAGATATTTAAACGACATGACTAGTGGGATGATATGATCTCCACCTTTCACCTCTAGGTTAGAAGCGCTTCTCTATTTGTTGAATTTACATTTCATATACTCAATCTTACTACTGCTTAAGCGAAAACCATGTGTTTCTAAAGCTCGTCTCCAAGTCTCCAATCTCTCATTTAAAATCCCCATTCACTCTCCAAGTAGGACTATATCATCTACAAAAAACACGCATTTCGATGCTAGCTCTTAAATGTGTTTTGTGAGTACATAAAAAATTGAAGTTAAAAGATAGGGACTTAGGGTTGAACCTTAATGCAAACATTTTGTAATGGAGAAATCGTCTGTCACTCCACCCTGTATCTACACACTAGTAGATACCACTTCATACACATCTTAGATAGCTCAAATATATGCAATCTTAACTCCTTTCTTCTATTGAGATTTCCATAAAATCTCTCTAGACATTCTATCATACGCATTCTCCAAGTCAAAAAAATTTATGTGCAAGTTTTGTTGGTCCATCTGATAGTGGCTCATCAGATGTCGTAAGAGGTAGATCATTTTGATGGTCGACTTTTCAAACATAAAACCAAATTGATTCTCAATACCTTAAGTTTAAACTCATAAATAATATTAAAATAAGTAACCATCAACGAATAATAAATTAACGTAATATATCATATTTATATAAAATAAATAAATATTGAAATATATACATGCGATTCAGTATGGTTAGGATCAGTTTGGAAAAAATCAATTTGAAATTTGATTCAAACCGAATGATTTTCACAAATGACATTTAAACACATTCAATATTATTATTATGATTTTGTAATTTTCGATTTTTATGGATCAATTTACTATTTTTATTTGAATCCATTTAAATTCGAACCCCTAATTTGAGTTATCTTATAAAATTCCTTGTCAATATTGTCTGAACATGGTGCAAGAAGGAATGGTTATAAAGGTCATACCTTGAGCTATCTATTAAATTTCCTTGTCAATATTTTGTGAACTTGGTGCAAGAAGGAATGGTTATAAGAGGTCATATCCAGGACCGCCTTTGAGGGCGTGCAAGGCGACCCACAACACATAACCTCACATTTATGATTAAGTTATGTAAAAATGGCCTCCATACAAATATTTTATAGTTAATTTACAATTAAATGGGACATAAAAAAATTTCACGACTTAGTTAAATTTAACTTCAACTTCATATACAGAGTCTGAGACAGCCTATGTCCCATTAGTGAAATTCTAACGAAACCTTTAATAAAAATACAGAAAAATTTGAAACTTTTAAATAACAAGACTGAAGTAATTAAAAACATATTGTTTCACATACATATGCTTCAAATATATTTTACATAGAGTTTGACATCGTTATGACTAGTAGCCTTGCCACATAGATAAAACATAAAATAAAAGTACAGAAAGGAAACCAAAAGAAAGCATAACAAAAAGGGTCTCCTAAGTCCAACAAGACTGACACTTATACTGACTGTAGTAGTAGGGATGTGATCAGCGTTTGACAAAATGCTAACAACTCCCAATCTAAATGTTATAGTAACCCATCTCCACGTCACTTCATATCCTTTCCTTCTGAACTGTCGGGAAGTAAGCATGATTCACGCTCATTGTCTGATCGTCATAGATTAACCCACAAAACAAAAAGGAATACAGGGCTAAGATTTATGTACAAGTTTAAAAGTGGGAACGAATGTGTAAAATAATAATATATATGGCAATTACAATTATTCAAACAAGCGTATCTTTAATCCATAATTATATATACTCTATCTCTATTTATTCTAATGCATCCCTGAACTATATGCTGACTCAGGCCACTAAACGTTGTCAAGGATATCTATCCCATTTACCAAGATCAGATATCTCAAGACCACATGCCACCAACGTACTCCCAATTACCAAGAGCTACGCCACCTAACTTCACGTGGAGTCAAGGTGTTATAAGTCGATCGTCCCTGAGAATTCAGGCCAAGAACCTTGCCTTGCCTAACATGCATAGATAATACTCCCCGTCGGGATTGTAGGCGATCGATCAACCTTGTGCGTCCCATACCGCACGGCAGTGGACTTACACATTCCTTAATGTAAGTCTATATGATCACTCAATCATCTTGCGACAACTCTCAACCATAAGTATTAAGTTAATACTTGGGAAATATCGTATCAACCTTTAAGGTAATACTTATTATCTAGATACTTAGGTTGAGTGCCAAATCCATCACATGTCTTGTCGTATTTCTTCTTGGCATGACCCTTAACTCTACACAATCAGTTCAGTTTGTACAACGGATAATTGTATGGTTGACTTCCCAGGTAAGAGAGGTGTACTGTAAAAGACATAGTCGACCAAGTCTTTTCCTTAGCCAGAATCCAACCAAAAATAACTACTCAATGTATCCAACTTCCCTTATGTTATTAGGGATCTAATACTTAATATCTAGTAATGTTGTTCTCTCCTTAATAGATCATTATTCTTAGTCTATCAATCACAATCATTCAAGTATAAATAAAATAAACAATTTAGACAATTAATCAAACAATACAAGCACAATACAACCACAAATTGTCATAGATTATTCCTATGATAAATAATTAAGGTCGGCGTAACCTCGCTTAATGATTCGTGAAAATCATTCTTCGAGAATAGGCTCTCCTTACTTATTTATCGCTAGTAGGGCTTGGGTCACCGCTACACACATATATATTAAGCTATTTTACGCTAACCGTCCCAACGTGTACGAAATCTTGCCCCCACCTTTAGTTGTTGAGCGTTGTTGAAAGTCCACGAGCGTTTTCTCCGATCTTTGCCAAGAACCTAATTTACGATAACCGTTGAATTGTACGAAATTTATAAAATTATTAGAATATAATTTATGGTTAATTAAACATAATCCCATTATAACTTGAAATATTTATTTATTAAAATATTTAATAATAACCTCCATTATATTTCAATAATTATTAAATTCAAATATAAATTAGACTATAACTCCGTTTAGATTTGTTCGTTTTAGAAAATTATCAAGAGTATATTCCTAATAACAATTAAATTATAATAATACTTGGGCATTATAACGACTTAAAATGGTAAGATTTATTTTGGACTTTATAAGTTTAATATCTCAACGTCTAAATGGAATTTGCATAGAAATTTTAAAATAACCTTTATATAAATAACATAATTAAAATAATATAATTAAAATAAAATGGACATTATAACGGCTTACCGGTTACTTATGAAAATGATTTGGGCAGAACTTTGACGTGTAAAACTCCTTTGAAACTTTTAGAAGAACTTTTACCACAAAATGATTTAAAATTACAAACCGTTATCGTTAGAACCTCGATAACTAAAACTAATATTGCTATATGAAGAAACTAGAGAAGGAAAGAAATAAAGAGGTAAGAAAGAAAATTTGTGAATGAGTGAATGAAAATGGGGTGGGAAAGACCCCTATTTATACTAGTTGTAAAATATTAAAATAATATAAATGTGTCTTATTTTTCCACTACCTTCTAATTTTTCAACTCTTGTTGGTAAATGTCTTTATCAAATTTTTACTAGTCGTACATTTCTAGAAATGACTTTTGTGTGAAAATAATTTATGAGAAAGGTAGGTGAGCTTGATATTTTAATGTTTCATGACATAATATCATTTATGATATTAAAAAAATGAGATATATATTTCTTTTATAAAAATGAAATGATAATAATAATAATAATAAATAATAATAATGGCAACAAGGATAATCATTATTACTTAAGATTATTTTATTTACTAATTAGTTTGTAGAGTAAAATGATAATATTCAAATAAAATAAAATCAAATAATAATAATAACAAATCAACACAATAATAATAATAATAGTAAAAATAATATGAATAATTAATTAACTTAAAGTTAAGTATTTTTAAGTATTAATTTCAATTTCAATGTTTAGTTTGTAAAATAAAATGATGATATTCAAATTGAATAATAACATTAATAATAAAAATAATGGGTAATTAATTGATAAATTAATTATTATAGGTGTTAGTTCCAATATTTAGTTTTTTAATGATTAGCGATGTTAAAATCTCAAATCTAATCAGATATATTATTTAAAGTAAGGAAAATTAGGATTTGACATTACCACCCCCTTAAAAGAAATTTCGTCCTCGAAATTTAGCGTACCTAAAACATGTGTGGATACTTCTGACGCATATCTTCTTCTCTTTTCCAAGTAGAATCACCAGTTAAATCATCCCACAAAACTCTAACTAATGTTATTTGCTTTCCACGAAGTTCCTTAATTCGAAGATCTAAAATCTTGTCAGGTAAAGCCTCATATTCTAAGTTATCTCTAAGTTTCACAGTTTCAGGCTCAATGACATGTGAAGGGTCAAGATAATACTTCCTCAGTTGTGATACATGGAATACATCATGAAGATTAGACAGGTTTGGCGGTAAAGCAATGTGATACGCTACAGGTCCAATCCGCCGTAGAATTTGAAAAGGCCCGATAAACCTTGGTGTTAACTTCCTAGTTTTTATTGCTCGTGCAATTCCCGCTCTAGGAGTTACCCTAATGAACACGTGATCTCCTGCCTCAAATTCCAAAGGTCTTCTCCTCTTATCACTATAACTCTTTTGACGATCCTGTGCAGCCTTCATTTTTTTCTCTAATAAGCTTAACATGATCTGTTGTTTGTTGCACGAATTCTGAACCCAATATTTTGTTTTCTCCAACTTCATACCAACATAAAGGTGTACGACACTTTCGTCCATACAATGCTTCATATGGAGCCATGCCGATACATGAGTGAAAGCTATTGTTGTAAGTAAACTCAATCAATGGTAAGAACTCATCCCAACTTCCTTTGTGTTCAAGAGCACAAGCTCTCAACAGATCCTCTAACGACTGGATTGTCCTTTCAGACTGGCCATCTGTTTGGGGATGATAAGCTGAACTTAACCTCAGTTTGGTTCCTAACTCTAAATGCAACTGATGCCAAAAATTTGATGTGAATCTGGGATCTGTATCACTAATTATACTTGAAGGTATCCCATGCAATCTAACAATTTCCTTTGCATATACCTGAGCTAGTCTCTCCAATTTATACGTCTGGTTGATGGGAATGAGATGTGCACTCTTTGTCAACCTATCAATGATTACCCAAATTGCATCATGCTGCTTCTGAGTTTTTGGAAAAGCGGTTACAAAATCCATAGTTATTTCGTCCCACTTCCACTCTGGAATGTCTAAAGGTTGTAACAGTTTGGCTGGCTTCTGATGTTCAATCTTTGCCTTCTGACATACCAAACAACTTTGAACATATTCTGCTATATGCTTCTTCATTCCAAACCACCAAAACATTTTCTTCAAGTCTTGATATATCTTTGTGGCTCCTGGATGAAAACTCATCTTACTCTTGTGGCCCTCTTCCAAATCAACTTTCAAATATCCTGGTTTTGAGGTACACACAACCTTTCTCTAAACCTTAGGATTCCGTCACTCCTTATGTTAAAATCTCCACTTTTACCATCTCTTATAGTTTCCTTTAGGTTCATTAGATGGTCATCAAGTTGTTGTTCATCTTTGATCCATTTCAGAAATTCATTAGACACGACAATAGCGCCTATGAATATACTTCCCTCATTTTGATGTACTCCTAAGTTTAAATCCACGAATTGGTTAATCAACTCTTCTTCCTTCAACATCATTGCAGATACATGAAGTTTCTTTCGACTCAAAGCATCTGCAACAACATTGGCCTTTCCTGGATGATACTGCAACTCAAAATCATAGTCCTTCAAGAATTCCATCCAGCGCCTTTGTCTCATGTTTAGATCCTTCTGATCAAATAAATACTTCAGGCTTTTGTGATCACTTAACACGGTGAACTTTGATCCATAAAGATAATGCCTCCAAATCTTTAAGGCGAACACAATTGCTGCTAACTCTAGATCATGAGTCGGGTAGTTCCTCTCATGCACTTTCAACTGTCTAGATGCATAAGTTATCACCTTTCTTTCTTGCATCAACACACAACTAAGACCTTGATATGACGCATCACAATACACATCAAATTGTCCTAATGGATCTGGTAAGATGAGTATTAGGGATGAAGTCAATCTTTCCTTTAACTTCTAAAAACTTTCTTCACACTCTTTAGTCCATTTAAAGTTTTTACCTTTTCTTGTTAACTGAGTCATAGGCAAATCGATCTTTGAAAATCCTTCAATGAACCTCCGATAATATCCAGCTAGTCCAAGAAAACTTCGAATCTCGCCAACATTCCTTGGACTCTCCCACTTTGTTACCGCTTCGACTTTACTCGGGTCTACTACAATACCTTCTTTACTGATTCATGACCAAGAAATTGTACCTCCTTCAACCAAAATTCACATTTCGAGAATTTCGCATACAATTGAAGGTCCTTTAATATCTGTAGCACAATTATCAAATGTCCTTCATGCTCTACCTCATTCTTTGAATAAATCAAAATGTCATCAATGAAAACTACAACAAATTGATCTAAGTATGACCTAAAGATCCTATTCATGTAATCCATGAATATTGCTGGAGCATTAGTCAAACCAAATGGCATAACTAAGTATTCATAGTGTCCATAACGGGATCTAAAAGCTGTTTTTGGAATATCATCCTCCTTCACCCTGATTTGATGATATCCAGACTTCAAGTTAATCTTTGAGAATATTGATGCTCCCTTCAACTGATCCATCAAGTTGTCGAATCTAGGCAAAGGATACTTGTTTTTCACAGTAGCTTTATTAAGCTGCCTGTAATCTACACAAAGTCTAGAAGAACCATCCTTCTTCTTCACAAACAAGATTGGAGCTCCCCATGGCGATACACTTGGTCTAATAAATTCCTTCTCTAACATCTCGTCTAATTGTTTCTTTAACTCAGCAAGCTCAGAAGGTGACATTCTATAAGGAGGTATAGAAATTGGTCCAGTGCCTGGAACCAAGTCTATAGCAAACTCCATTTCCCTAACCGATGGTAAACCTGAAACATCTTCTGGAAAGACTTACGGGAATTCACAAACTACTGGAAAATTTTCAACACTGGGGGTTTCTTTTACTGACATGGAGAATAACATCATAAGTTTTTGAGTGAGAGTTCAACCTTGCTAACTTCTCCACTACCTTCTCCAAACGTAAAAATTTTCTTCTTGCACCCCAAGTTTACATCGTTGGCTGATAACCAATCCATTCCAAAGATGACATCTAGGTCTTGTAGCGGGAGTACCACAAGATCTACTAAGAATCTTCTATTTTCTAAGATTATTGGGAAGTCTACACAGACTGAACAAGTTACCATTCTTTCTCCTGAGGGGGTTGTAATGGTCAACTTATAGTTGATATCAACAATTTCAAATCCCAAAAATTCAGCACAAGATGTAGATATAAAAGAATGTGTAGCTCCTGAATCGAATAAGACTGATACCAGCTTATCTCTAATTAAACACATACCTTGAATTAACCCATCTGAATTTGAGATCTCAGCTCCTCTAATTGCAAATACTCTTCCAGTGGTTGGCTTATTGTGATTCTGAGGTCTCTGACCAACACTTGGGCCTCCATTCCTTGCTCTCCCTACATTGTTATTATTTATTAGACCGCTCTTCTGGCCTGTTGGTTGGTTTTGTCCTTGGGGACAATCTTTGAGAAAATGGCTTTTCTGACCACAGCGAAAACAAGCTCCAATATTTCTATTTGGACAATCTTTGTTAAGATGTGTCCCTCCACAGCTGTAACACTTGAACATTAACCTCCTAGAATCCTGGTTATGATAAGGCATAGGTCTTTGGTATGGCCTACCCCCTTGTTGGGTCCTTCCTCCATGGCCTCGATTAAAGTGGCCCTTATGATTGTTGTTTCAAGTTGGTCCTCCTGATCCATATTGATTCTTCCTATTGTCAATTCCTTCCAACTCCAGACACCTTTCTGTCAGCTCACCAAAGCGTACAATATGCAGAGGTAAAACTGCCCTCTGGATATCATATTTCAATCCATATTGATACTTTTCACACATCCATTCTTCCCTTGGATGCAAGCGGTAAAACTCAGAATACTTTAGCAAGGATTCAAACTTCCTAGTATACTCTCCCACTGTCATCACACCTTGACGCAGGTTCTGAAATTCTCTCCCCTTCTCCTTCCTACATAACTTTGGAAAATACTTCCCCAAAAATTCTTCTTTGAACAAGATCCAGTTGATCTCTCTACCTTCTTCTTCCAACAATCTATGTTTTCCTCTCCACCAAGCTTCAGCATCCCCTGTAAGCATGAATGTTGCATAACCAACCCTTCTATTCTCTCTACAGTGAGTGAAAGAAAATATCTTCTCTATCTCTTGCAACCATTTCTCAGCACCCTCCGGATTAACGTCACCACCAAACTGTGGTGGTTTTCCTTTCAGAAACTAGTTCAATCCCATATCTTCATGCACAGTTTCACTTTGCTGTTGTTGAAAAAATTGATAATCTCGAGTGATTTGCAGGATTTGAGCATTTTGTTGTGTTTGAACTAACTCAGCCGCAGCAAGTTCACGAACATCTCGAGTGTCAGCTTGAGAGTTCGTTCCAGTTTGGGAATGATCTTCTCGTCCCATGGGAATGGTAGGTGCTGCTTCGGGAGTAACTTCATCACTCGCATTCCTACGTACACCTCTAGTAGTGCCTCTACCAGCACTCCTACCACGCCTTGCGTTTCTGACGTTCTGAACCATAACTTCCTGAAAAGGATAAGTTATTAGTTTCAATCATTCATAAGACATAAAGAACATAACAATTATGTATATTTATATCCCAATGAATGATTCATCGATAAGGATTTTGTCAAGTCTCTCACAAGAAAGGGATAGTTATGTCTAAAATGTTGAATTAATGCTTTAGACATGATTATATCTAGAATTCGGGAAAACATAATAAAAATATATCAATTTATTCAATAACAATGATTACAAAACCATGATCATGTCTCATTCAAAAACCTCTATTTGTAAACCAAGCTAAGACTAATAATGGTAAAACTATAATTATCATTATTGCTACGAAATCTTTACCTAATTCTTCATGCTTGATAATACCAATAATAAAAAGGATAATGACAAGAAGAGTGATGAATAAAAGAAAACATTTAGCCATTTGAAAGGTATAGATAAATATTCTAAAATTGATATGAAAATAATGAATGGGTGTGAAGTATTTATAGAGTGAATTTTGTGAAGTGTCTGTTACGTTACCGTTGGGTTTGTGACCGTTGGGTTTGTGACCGTTGGGGGATGAAAAAGTTAAGTGTGTTAAAGACTCTTCTAGATCATGGTACTAGAAGACTCTCAAGATGAAGACTCAACGCACAGAAGAAAAGTTATCATCCAGTTTGGAATCCAACTTGATACAGTCAGTATAATTCTAGACACTTACGGTCCGAGCTGAATTGACCAGCTCTGATACCATTAAATGAGACAGGTTATGTCCCATTAGTGAAATTCTAACGAAACCTTTAATAAAAATACAGAAAAATTTGAAACTTTTAAATAACAAGACTGAAGTAATTAAAAACATATTGTTTCACATACATATGCTTCAAATATATTTTACATAGAGTTTGACATCGTTATGACTAGTGGCCTTGCCACATAGATAAAACATAAAATAAAAGTACAGAAAGGAATCCAAAAGAAAGCATAACAAAAAGGGCCTCCTAAGTCCAACAAGACTGACACTTATACTGACTGTAGTAGTAGGGATGTGATTAGCGTTTGACAAAATGCTAACATCTCCCAATCTAGATGTTATAGTAACCCATCGCCACGTCACTTTATATCCTTTCCTTCTGAACTGTCGGGAAGTAAGCATGATTCATGCTCATTGTCTAATCGTCATAGATTAACCCACAAAACAAAAAGGAATACAGGGCTAAGATTTATGTACAAGTTTAAAAGTGGGAATGAATGTGTAAAATAATAATATATATGGCAATCACAATTATTCAAACAAGCGTATCTTTAATCCATAATTATATATACTCTATCTCTATTTATTCTAATGCATCCCTGAACTATATGCTGACTTAGGCCACTAAACGCTGTCAAGGATATCTATCCCATTTACCAAGATCAGATATCTCAAGACCACATGCCACCAACGTACTCCCAATTACCAAGAGCTACGTCACCTAACTTCACATGGAGTCAAGGTGTTATAAGTCGACCGTCCCTGATAATTCAGGCCAAGAACCTTGCCTTGCCTAACATGCATAGATAATACTCCCATTCGGGATTGTAGGCGACCGATCAACCTCGTGCGTCCCATACCGCACGACAGTGGACTTACACATTTCTTAATGCAAGTCTATATGATCACTCAATCATCTTGCGACAACTCTCAACCATAAGTATTAAGTTAATATTTGGGAAATATCGTATCAACCCTTAATGTTATACTTATTATCTAGATACTTAGGTTGAGTGCCTAATCCATCACATGTCTTGTCGTATTTCTTCTTGGCATGACCCTTAACTCTACACAATCAGTTCAGTTTGTACAATGGATAATTGTATGATTGACTTCCCAGGTAAGAGAGGTGGACCGTAAAAGACATAGTCGACCAAGTCTTTTCCTTAGCCAGAATCCAACCAAAAACAACTACTCAATGTATCCAACTTCCCTTATGTTATTGGGGATCTAATACTTAATATCTAGTAATGTTGTTCTCTCCCTAATAGATCATTGTTCTTAGTCTATCAATCACAATCATTCAAGTATAAATAAAATAAACAATTTAGACAATTAATCAAACAATACAAGCACAATACAACCACAAATTGTCATAGATTATTCCTATGATAAATAATTAAGGCCGGTGTAACCTCGCTTAATGATTCGTGAAAATCATTCTTCGAGAATTGGCTCTCCTTACTTATTTATCGCTAGTAGGGCTTGGGTCACCGCTACACACATATATATTAAGCTATTTTACGCTAACCGTCCCAACGTGTACGAAATCTTGCCCCCACCTTTAGTTGTTGAGCGTTGTTGAAAGTTCACGAGCGTTTTCTACGATCTTTGCCAAGAACCTAATTTACGATAACCGTTGAATTGTACGAAATTTATAAAATTATTAGAATATAATTTATGGTTAATTAAACATAATCCCATTATAACTTGAAATATTTATTTATTAAAATATTTAATAATAACCTCCATTATATTTCAATAATTATTAAATTCAAATATAAATTAGACTATAACTTCGTTTAGCTTTGTTCGTTTTAGAAAATTATCAAGAGTATATTCCTAATAACAATTAAATTATAATAATACTTGGGCATTATAACGACTTAAAATGGTAAGATTTATTTTGGACTTTATAAGTTCAATATCTCGACGTCTAAATGGAATTTGCATAGCAATTTTAAAATAACCTTTATATAAATAACATAATTAAAATAATATAATTAAAATAAAATGGACATTATAACGGCTTACCGGTTACTTATGAAAATGATTTGGGCAGAACTTTGACGTGTAAAACTCCTTTGAAACTTTTAGAAGAACTTTTACCACAAAATCATTTTAAAATTACGAACCGTTACCGTTAGAACCTCGATAACTAAAACTAATATTGCTATATGAAGAAACGAGAGAAGGAAAGAAATAAAGAGGTAAGAAAGAAAAGTTGTGAATGAGTGAATGAAAATGGGGTGGGAAAGACCCCTATTTATACTAGTTGTAAAATATTAAAACAATATAAATGTGTCTTATTTTTTCAATACCATCTAATTTTTCAACTCTTGTTGGTAAATGTCTTTATCAAATTTTTACTAGTCTTACATTTCTAGAAATGACTTTTGTGTGAAAATAATTTATGAGAAAGGTAGGTGAGCTTGATATTTTAATGTTTCATGACATAATATCATTTATGATATTAAAAAAATGAGATATATATTTCTTTTATAAAAATGAAATGATAATAATAATAAAAATAATAATAATGACAACAAGGATAATTATTATTACTTAAGATTATTTTATTTACTAATTAGTTTGTAGAGTAAAATGATAATATTCAAATAAAATAAAATCAAATAATAATAATAACAAATCAACACAATAATAATAATAGTAAAAATAATATGAATAATTAGTTAACTTAAAGTTAAGTATTTTTAAGTATTAATTTCAATTTCAATATTTAGTTTGTAAAATAAAACGATGATATTCAAATTGAATAATAACATTAATAATAAAAATAATGGGTAATTAATTAATAAATTAATTATTATAGGTGTTAGTTTCAATATTTAGTTTTTTAATGATTAGCGATGTTAAAATCTCAAATCTAATCAGATATATTATTTAAAGTATGGAAAATTAGGATGTTACATTACCACCCCCCTTAAAAGAAATTTCGTCCTCGAAATTTAGCGTACCTAAAACATGTGTGGATACTTCTGACGCATATCTTCTTCTCTTTCCCAAGTAGAATCACCAGTTACATCATCCCACAAAACTCTAACTAATGGTATTTGCTTTCCACGAAGTTCCTTAAATCGAAGATCTAAAATCTTGACAGGTAAAGCCTCATATTCTAAGTTATCTCTAAGTTCCACAGTTTCAGGCTCAATGACATGTGAAGGGTCAGGATAATACTTCCTCAGTTGTGATACATGGAATACATCATGAAGATTAGACAGGTTTGGCGGTAAAGCAATGTGATACGCTACAGGTCCAATCCTTCGTAGAATTTGAAAAGGCCCGATAAACCTTGGTGTTAACTTCCTAGTTTTTATTGCTCGTGCAATTCCCGCTCTAGGAGTTACCCTAATGAACACGTGATCTCCTGCCTCAAATTCCAAAGGTCTTCTCCTCTTATCACTATAACTCTTTTGACGATCCTGTGCAGCCTTCATTTTTTCTCTAATAAGCTTAACCTGATCTGTCGTTTGTTGCACGAATTCTGAACCCAATATTTTGTTTTCTCCAACTTCATACCAACATAAAGGTGTACGACACTTTAATCCATACAATGCTTCATATGGAGCCATGCCGATACTTGAGTGAAAGCTATTGTTGTAAGTAAACTCAATCAATGGTAAGAACTCATCCAAACTTCCTTTGTGTTCAAGAGCACAAGCTCTCAACAGATCCTCTAGCGACTGGATTATCCTTTCAGACTGGCCATCTGTTTGGGGATGATAAGCTGAACTTAACCTCAGTTTGGTTCCTAACTCTAAATGCAACTGATGCCAAAAAGTTGATGTGAATCTGGGATCTCTATCACTAATTATACTTGAAGGTATCCCATGCAATCTAACAATTTCCTTTGCATATACCTGAGCTAGTCTCTCCAATTTATACGTCTAGTTGATGGGAATGAAATGTGCACTCTTTGTCAACCTATCAATGATTACCCAAATTGCATCATGCTGCTTCTGAATTGTTGGCAAAGCGGTTACAAAATCCATAGCTATTCCGTCCCACTTCCACTCCGAAATGTCTAAAGGTTGTAACAGTCCGACTGGCTTCTGATGTTCAATCTTTGCCTTCTGACATACCAAACAACTTTGAACATATTCTGCTATATGCTTCTTCATTCCAAACCACCAAAACATTTTCTTCAAGTCTTGATACATCTTTGTGGCTCCTGGATGAAAACTCATCTTACTCTTGTGGCCCTCTTCCAAAATCAACTTTCGAATATCCTGGTTTTGAGGTTCACACAGCCTTTCTCTAAACCTTAGGATTCCGTCACTCCTTATGTTAAAATCTCCACTTTTACCATCTCTTATAGTTTCCTTTAGGTTTATTAGATGGTCATCAAGTTGTTGTTCATCTTTGATCCATTTCAGAAACTCATTAGACACGATAATAGCGCCTATGGATATACTTCCCTCATTGTGATGTACTCCTAAGTTTAAATCCACGAATTGGTTAATCAACTCTTCTTCCTTCAACATTATTGCAGATACATGAAGTTTCTTTCGACTCAAAGCGTCTACAACAACATTGGCCTTTCCTGGATGATACTGCACCTCAAAATCATAGTTCTTCAAGAATTCCATCCAGCGCCTTTGTCTCATGTTTAGACCCTTCTGATCAAATAAATACTTCAGGCTTTTGTGATCACTTAACACAGTGAACTTTGATCCATAAAGATAATGCCTCCAAATCTTTAAGGCGAACATAATTGCTGCTAACTCTAGATCATGAGTCGGGTAGTTACTCTCATGCACTTTCAACTGTCTTGATGCATAAGTTATCTCCTTCCTTTCTTGCATCAACACACAACCAAGACCTTGATATGACGCATCACAATACACATCAAATTGTCTTGATGGATCTGGTAAGATGAGTATTGGGGATGAAGTCAATCTTTCCTTTAACTTCTGAAAACTTTCTTCGCACTATTTAGTCCATTTAAAGTTTTTACCTTTTCTTGTTAACTGAGTCATAGGCAAAGCGATCTTTGAAAATCCTTCAATGAACCTCTGATAATATCCAGCTAGTCCAAGAAAACTTCGAATCTCACCAACATTCTTTGGACTCTCCCACTTAGTTACCGCTTCGAATTTACTCGGGTCTACTGCAATACCTTCTTTACTGATTACATGACCAAGAAATTGTACCTTCTTCAACCAAAATTCACATTTCGAGAATTTTGCATTCAATTGACGGTCCTTTAATATCTGTAGCACAATTCTCAAATGTCCTTCGTGCTCTACCTCATTCTTTGAATAAATCAAAATGTCATCAATGAAAACTACAACAAATTGATCTAAGTATGACCTAAAGATCATATTCATGTAATCCATGAATACTGCTGGAGCATTAGTCAAACCAAATGGCATAACTAAGTATTCATAGTGTCCATAACGGGATCTAAAAGCTGTTTTTGGAATATCATCCTCCTTCACCCTGATTTGATGATATCCAGACTTCAAGTCAATCTTTGAGAATATTGATGCTCCCTTCAACTGATCCATCAAGTCATTGATTCTAGGCAAAGAATACTTGTTTTTCACAGTAGCTTTATTAAGCTGCCTGTAATCTACACAAAGTCTAGAAGAACCATCCTTCTTCTTCACAAACAAGATTGGAGCTCCCCATGGCGATACACTTGGTTTAATAAATTCCTTCTCTAACATCTTGTCTAATTGTTTCTTTAACTCAGCAAGCTCAGAGGGTGACATTCTATAAGGAGATATAGAAATTGGTCCAGTGCCTGGAACCAAGTCTATAGCAAACTCCACTTCACTAACCGGTGGTAAACCTGAAACATCTTCTGGAAAGACTTCTGGGAATTCACAAACTACTGGAAAATTTTCAACACTGGGGGTTTCTTCTACTGACATGGAGAATAACATCATAAGTTTTTGAGTGAGAGTTCAACCTTGCTAACTTCTCCACTACCTTCTCCAAACGTAAAAATTTTCTTCTTGCACCCTAAGTTTACATCGTTGGCTGATAACCAATCCATTCCTAAGATGACATCTAGGTCTTGTAGCGGGAGTACCGCAAGATCTACTAAGAATCTTCTATTTTCTAAGATTATTGGGCAGTCTACACAGACTGAACAAGTTACCATTCTTTCTCCCGAGGGGGTTGTAATGGTCAACTTATAGCTGATATCAACAATTTCAAATCCCAAAAATTCAGCACAAGATGTAGATATAAAAGAATGTGTAGCTCCTGAATCGAATAAGACTGATACCAACTTATCTCTAATTAAACACATACCTTGAATTAACCCGGCTGAATTTGAGATCTCATCTCCTCTAATTGCAAATACTCTTCCAGTGGTTGGCTTATTGTGATTCTGAGGTCTCTGACCAACACTTGGGCCTCCATTCCTTGCTCTCCCTACATTGTTATTGTTTACTAGACCGCTCTTCTGGCCTGTTGGTTGGTTTTGTCCTTGGGGACAATCTTTGAGAAAATGGCCTTTCTGACCACAGCGAAAACAAGCTCCAACATTTCTATTTGGACAATCTTTGTTAAGATGTGTCCCTCCACAGCTGTAGCACTTGAACATTAACCTCCTAGAATCCTGGTTATGATAAGGCATAGGTCTTTGGTATGGCCTACCCCCTTGTTGGGTCCTTCCTCCATGGCCTCGGTTAAAGTGGCCCTTATGATTGTTGTTTCGAGTTGGTCCTCCTGATCCATATTGATTCTTCCTATTGTCAATTCCTTCCAACTCCAGACACCTTTCTGTCAGATCACCAAAGCGTACAATATGCAGAGGTAAAACTGCCCTCTGGATATCATATTTCAATCCATATTGATACTTTTCACACATCCATTCTTCCCTTGGATGCAATCGGAAAAACTCAGAATACTTTAGCAAGGATTCAAACTTCCTAGTATACTCTCCCACTGTCATCACACCTTGACACAGGTTCTAAAATTCTCTCTCCTGCTCCTTCCTACATAACTTTGGAAAATACTTCCCCAAAAATTCTTCTTTGAATAAGATCCAGTTGATCTCTCTACCTTCTTCTTCCAACAATCTATGTTTTCCTCTCCACCAAGCTTCAGCATCGCCTGTAAGCATGAATGTTGCATAACCAACCCTTCTATTCTCTCTACAGTGAGTGAAAGAAAATATCTTCTCTATCTCTTGCAACCATTTCTCAGCACCCTCCGGATTAACGTCACCACCAAATTGTGGTGGTTTTCCTTTCAGAAACGAGTTCAATCACGTATCTTCATGCACAGTTTCACTTTGTTGTTGTTGAAAAAGTTGATAATCTCGAGTGATTTGCAGGATTTGAGCATTTGGTTGTGTTTGAACTAACACAGCCGCAGCAAGTTCTCGAACATCTCGAGTGTCAGCTTGAGAGTTCGTTCCAGTTTGGGAATGATCTTCTCATCCCATGGGAATGGTAGGTGCTGCTTCGGGAGTAACTTCATCACTCGCATTCCTACGTACACCTCTAGTAGTGCCTCTACCAGCACTCCTACCACGCCTTGCATTTCTGACGTTCTGAACCATAACTTCCTGAAAAGGATAAGTTATTAGGTTCAATCATTCATAAGACATAAAGAACATAACAATTATGTATATTTATATCCCAATGAATGATTCATCGATAAGGATTTTTGTCAAGTCTCTCACAAGAAAGGGATAGTTATGTCTAAAATGTTGAATTAATGCTTTAGACATGATTATATCTAGAATTCGGGAAAACATAATAAAAATATATCAATTTATTCAATAACAACGATTACAAAACCATGATCAAGTCTCATTCAAAAACCTCTATTTGTAAACGAAGCTAAGACTAATAATGGTAAAACTATAATTATCATTATTGCTATGAAATCTTTACCTAATTCTTCATGCTTGATAATACCAATAATAAAAAGGATAATGACAAGAAGAGTGATGAATAAAAGAAAACATTTAGCCATTTGAAAGGTATAGATAAATGTTCTAAAATTGATATGAAAATAATGAATGGGTGTGAAGTATTTATAGAGTGAATTTTGTGAAGTGTCCGTTACGTTACCGTTGGGTTTGTGAGCATTGGGGGAGGAAAAAATTAAGTGTGTTAAAGACTCTTCTAGATCATGGTACTAGAAGACTCTCAAGATGAAGACTCAACGCACAGAAGAAAAGTTATCATCCAGTTTGGAATCCAACTTGATACAGTAAGTATAATTCTAGACACTTACGGTCTGAGCTGAATTGACCAGCTCTGATTCCATTAAATGAGACAGCCTATGTCCCATTAGTGAAATTCTAACGAAACCTTTAATAAAAATACAGAAAAATTTGAAACTTTTAAATAACAAGACTGAAGTAATTAAAAACATATTGTTTCACATACATATGCTTCAAATATATTTTACATAGAGTTTGACATCGTTATGACTAGTGGCCTTGCCACATAGATAAAACATAAAATAAAAGTACAGAAAGGAAACCAAAAGAAAGCATAACAAAAAGGACCTCCTAAGTCCAATAAGACTGACACTTATACTGACTGTAGTAGTAGGGATGTGATTAGCGTTTGACAAAACGCTAACAACTCCCAATTTAGATGTTATAGTAATCCATCTCCATGTCACTTCATATCCTTTCCTTCTGAACTGTCGAGAAGTAAGCATGATTCACGTTCATTGTCTGATCGTCATAGATTAACCCACAAAACAAAAAGGAATACAGGGCTAAGATTTATGTACAAGTTTAAAAGTGGGAACGAATGTGTAAAATAATAATATATATGGCAATCACAAATCCATAATTATATATACTCTATCTCTATTTATTCTAATGCATCCCAGAACTATATACTGGCTCAGGCCACTAAATGCTGTCAAGGATATCTATCCCATTTACCAAGATCAGATATCTCAAGACCACATGCCACCAACGTACTCCCAATTACCATGAGCTACGGCACCTAACTTCACGTGGAGTCAAGGTGTTATAAGTCGATCGTCCCTGAGAATTCAGGCCAAGAACCTTGCCTTGCCTAACATGCATACATAATACTCCCCGTCGGGATTGTAGGCGACCGATCAACCTCGTGTGTCCCATACCGCACGGCGGTGGACTTACACATTCCTTAATGCAAGTCTATATGATCACTCAATCATCTTGCGACAACTCTCAACCATAAGTATTATGTTAATACTTGGGAAATATCGTATCAACCTTTAAGGTTATACTTATTATCAAGATACTTAGGTTGAGTGCCAAATCCATCACATGTCTTGTCATATTTCTTCTTGGCATGACCCTTAACTCTACACAATCAGTTCAGTTTGTACAATGGATAATTGTATGGTTGACTTCCCAAGTAAGAGAGGTGGACCGTAAAAGACATAGTCGACCAAGTCTTTTCCTTAGCCAGAATCCAACCAAAAATAACTACTCAATGTATCCAACTTCTCTTATGTTATTGGGGATCTAATACTTAATATCTAGTAATGTTGTTCTCTCCCTAATAGATCATTATTCTTAGTCTATCAATCACAATCATTCAAGTATAAATAAAATAAACAATTTAGACAATTAATCAAACAATACAAGTACAATACAACCACAAATTGTCATAGATTATAACTATGATAAATAATTAAGGCCGGCGTAACCTCGCTTAATGATTCTTGAAAATCATTCTTCGAGAATTGGCTCTCCTTACTTATTTATCGCTAGTAGGGCTTGGGTCACCGCTACACACATATATATTAAGCTATTTTACGCTAACCATCCCAACGTGTACGAAATCTTGCCCCCACCTTTAGTTGTTGAGCATTGTTGAAAGTCCACGAGCGTTTTCTCCGATCTTTGCCAAGAACCTAATTTACGATAACCGTTGAATTGTACGAAATTTATAAAATTATTAGAATATAATTTATGGCTAATTAAACATAATCCCATTATAATTTGAAATATTTATTTATTAAAATATTTAATAATAACCTCCATTATATTTCAATAATTATTAAATTCAAATATAAATTAGACTATAACTCCGGTTAGATTTGTTCGTTTTAGAAAATGATCAAGAGTATATTCCTAATAACAATTAAATTATAATAATACTTGGGCATTATAACGATTTAAAATGGTAAGATTTATTTTGGACTTTATAAGTTCAATATCTCGACGTCTAAATGAAATTTGCATAGAAAATTTAAATTAACCTTTATATAAATAACATAATTAAAGTAATATAATTTAAATAAAATGGACATTATAACGGCTTACCGATTACTTATGAAAATGATTTGGACAGAACTTTGACGTGTAAAACTCCTTTGAAACTTTTAGAAGAACTTTTACCACAAAATGATTTTAAAATTACGAACCGTTACCGTTAGAACCTCGATAACTAAAACTAATATTGCTATTTGAAGAAACTAGAGAAGGAAAGAAATAAAGAGGTAAGAAAGAAAATTTGTGAATGAGTGAATGAAAATGGGGTGGGAAAGACCCCTATTTATACTAGTTGTAAAATATTAAAACAATATAAATGTGTCTTATTTTTTCAATACCTTCTAATTTTTCAACTCTTGTTGGTAAATGTCTTTATCAAATTTTTACTAGTCTTACATTTCTAGAAATGACTTTTGTGTGAAAATAATTTATGAGAAAGGTAGGTGAGCTTGATATTTTAATGTTTCATGACATAATATCATTTATGATATTAAAAAAATGAGATATATATTTCTTTTATAAAAATGAAATGATAATAATAATAAAAATAATAATAATGACAACAAGGATAATTATTATTACTTAAGATTATTTTATTTACTAATTAGTTTGTAGAGTAAAATGATAATATTCAAATAAAATAAAATCAAATAATAATAATAACAAATCAACACAATAATAATAATAGTAAAAATAATATGAATAATTAATTAACTTAAAGTTACATATTTTTAAGTATTAATTTCAATTTCAATATTTAGTTTGTAAAATAAAACGATGATATTCAAATTGAATAATAACATTAATAATAAAAATAATGGGTAATTAATTGATAAATTAATTATTATAGGTGTTAGTTTCAATATTTAATTTTTTAATGATTAGCGATGTTAAAATCTCAAATCTAATCAGATATCTTATTTAAAGTTTGAAAAATTAGGATGTTATAGAGTCTCTCAAAAGATTGACACGGCTCTGGTCATACCTTGAGTTATCTATTAAAATTCTTTGTCAATATTTTGTGAACATGGTGCAAGAAGGAATGGTTATAAAGGTCATTTCAGGAATCTTTCTATATAGATTCTAGTGAAAAAAAATCACAGAGCATCACCGGAAGCACTACATAATAATGCATGAATCGCATTAGGATCTCCATTAATGAGTTTATAAAAAGTAAACAAGATTTAATGTAGTACTATGCTATACCTAACAACCTTTTTTGCTTTATATATATATATATATATATATATATATATATATATATATATATATATATATAGGATTATGCTAATGCACATCCATGTAGGTGTGCATTAGCAACATACACCTTAGTATATTTTTGTATGGGACTCACAAATTTTGGGTGGGATCCACATTAGAAAGATGAAGAAAAAAATAGATGTAGTATATTTTTGTGTGGAGTCCACCAATTTTGGGTGTACGTTAACATTTCTTTTATATATATATATATATATATATATATATAGATCCAATGATTTTGCTCTTTGGGTCTTGGCGTCTTAGTTGGGAAGGTAAGGAAAACACGGGTTGGGCCACTTTAGTCCCAAGGAGTCAACCCCACCTACACTCACACAGAAGAAAACATGCACATTAAATTGACAATGTCATATAAATGTATGTTGGGACCAGTGATGGCCAACCAATCACTTGTGCCATATTTTGGCTTCACCCTTTGTGTATACATGTCTTCCATTAATGGTCTCTTTTAAAAATTTGTTATAAATGTTTCACTTCTATAGCTGTGGTTAGGTTAGGTTGTTTTCTGATCAATTCCAAGTGTCTTTCAATATTGACTATACAAACTATTATTTATGACTCATTCATAGATCCACCTAAAATTATTACCTTCCATTGGATTCAGGTCAATTAAATTTTACATCATGTAGAGCAGGTAGGGTACTGTTAGAATTTAGGATTTTAGTCACCCTCAAACATAGTATGGTAGTTCATTGATATGTTTATGTATTTAAAACTGATCACCAATTTTAATTTGGGCATTGCTCATGTTTTTCATAAACCCTTATAAGTTAGATAATATCACTAGAACAATAACAATGAAATGTATATGTCGTTTTAAGTTACGTGATACTCCACAATAATAAAATGTCTGGAAATTTACTATCTTATGCAGCGTAGATAATTATTGGATCACAAATTAGTTGGTCATTCTATTGTGAGTAGTTTAAATTGTGATGAAAAGAAATTTGTTTTTGAAATGACAATGACAATTATTATGGCTAAGAACTTACTAAAAATTTTGAACCAAAATAGATTTGATAGTGTATCAAAAATTAATGAAATTTATAATGTCTGATATAAAAATAACAAGACAACAATGAGTCTAAAATTAGAAATACAACACTTATTGAAACATTTTGATGAACATTTTTATGTTTCTAAGTTTGTATTGTTTGACGATGGAAATTTTGTTTAAGAAGTTTTATGGACGCATTTAGAATCCATCAAGTTGTTTAACACATTTTCTGATATATTGATAATCGATATAAGACTAACAAATACCGATTATCTGTGCTTGAAATTGTTGGTGTTACTTCTAAAGATATGACATATTCAAATTGCTTTACTTTTTGGAATGTGAAAAGGAAGATAATGATATTATGGTTCTAGAAATGTGTGTAATGGGATAATTTTATTGAGTCATAAAAGACAACCCATTAAAAAGAACTACGTGCAACAATGTTAGGCGAGCGTCCAGAGCAGTGCTTGGTCACTCAAAGTTGGGCCTGGACGGTGAAGTGAGCCTGATCGCCCGATTAGGCTTCATCGCCCTCCAAACTGGTATCCATGGCCAATTTTGTTTATTAAACGAGGCTCATTATGTATTCAAGGAGTAACAGTCTGAGGATATTAGCCGAAGAGGAGAAATTGTCTCCTTTTCAATTCAAAGAAAAATGAGTCTTCCTGTAGCGAGCGAACCTGGACGTGTTCCTTAAGCACTGTCGCTCTTTTGGGGGTACTACAGGTCGATTCATTTTTTATCCTATTGAAGCTGATGAAGGAAGGGAAATAGATGTCTCCAATTAACCCTGCTTGCATACTGAGTTTAAACAGCGGTCTGTTAGGTTACGGATGCTATATGGAAGTGGGGCCTCTTTCTTTTTACTTTGTTCAGGGTGAAATGACAGGACGGTTCATGGGTAGGATGTTTAGGACTGAGGGTATGGGATTTTGAGTTTTTGTTTAGTGTGCTCACTAAGATTTTTCTTTCAATCTTATGCCTACGTATTCCCATTTTCCGAAACAGGGAAATCAGAGCGATCGTAGTTCCTCCTATTCTATGGGAGGAAATGGTGTTTTGGTGTCTTGTTCAAAGCCCAAGACGTGAAGCTGAAAAGGTGGTTTATATCTAGTTCAAAGCCCAAGATGTGAAGCTGAATGGTCTATTTGTATCTTGTTCGAAGCCCAAGATGTGAAGCTAAAGGGGTGTCGACTTTAGAGAGAATTTGTCATCTCTAAAGGAAGTCTGTTTGTCACAACTGTTGGATGACGGACTATAAAGGAAGATTTACTTTAACCGGGATATGCGAATCCTAGCAATGCCATAATTTCCTTTATAGGGAGTTTTTACCTGAAGGAGAAGACTTTAACTCAGTGTAGACCAATGCTATCTTTCCTTAGGAATTTCTCATGCTAAAAGAAGGACAGTGGCGTGGATGTAATTAATCCAGAGGCTTGCCGCTTACAGCGATTAGATGAAAGGAGTTGTTGATGTTTGTATCCTGTGAACGAGGCACAGTTTTGATGCTAAAAGGTTGATTGACTCAACCGGGGTTTCCTTATACGAAGCCTAAGAGGGGGCTATCGACCCAACAAGAGGGTGCTTTTATGTGTCTCGTACGAAGCCCGAGAGAGAGGCTAAAAGAGTTTGACTCAACAAGAGAGTGCTTTAGATGTGTCTTGTACGAAGCCCAAGACGGAGGCTAAAGGCTGACTCAACAAGAGAGTCTTTTATACTCAACAAGAGAGTGTTTTGTATCTCGTACAAAGCCCTAGATGAAGGCTAAAAATGTTTGACTCAACAAGAGAGTCTTTTATACTCAACAAGAGAGTGATTTTGTATCTCGTACGAAGCTCGAGATGAAGGCTAAAAATGTTTGACTCAACAAGAGAGTCTTTTATACTCAACAAGAGAGTGATTTATATCTCGTACAAAGCCCGAGATGAAGGCTAAAAATGTTATTGTTTCAGTTGAGTGACAAGTCCAATATGCTGATTTAAAGAGAAAATCAGTTCTTATATGAGTAATGTTTGCACTAAGGGATTTTGATTCAAGGATCAGGGATATTTCCTGTTCTTTAAGGAAATGGGAGATCCAAAGGGGATTGGGACTGTCCGAGTCTACGGGTTTCATCTCTTAGTTTTGAAAGGAACTTGAGAATGTCTTTGAGACTCAAGGAAATTAGACTGTCCAAGTCTAGAGTTTCATCTTTTGTACTACGTTTAAGAAACAGCACTAGCAGGATCTAGACTCTTTAAAAGACTGTTCTATTAAGATGACTAATTTCTGTTCCTATACCTCTAGGAAGTCGTCGGGACAATTTGTACGAAGCCCAAGAGGAGGCTGGAATCTTTTAAGAAGCAGAGGGAAAATTTGTATGAAGCCCAAGAGGAGGCTATCATTCCTGGAGGAACAAATCATTTATACGAAGCCTAAGAGGAGGCTGTGAATACTTCTAAGAAGCCAACGGGTCCTTGTACAACGCCCAAGAGGAGGCGGGGATGCTTTTAAGAAGCCTGTGGGTCCCCAAACCCCGAGAAATTTAAGACAGGCTATTCACGGAGAATAGATCAAGCCAGGAAAGTTCAAGAATTTGGAAGAAACTCAAGAGATGCTATTCAAGGAGAATATATCAACTCTGGGGAGTAGAGTCTCTTAACAATTCCTAGGAGAACAGCCGAAGAGAAGACTGTATCTGGTAATCCTATGGGGATCTAGTTTAGTCTATGTAAGAGTGATCAACAGGGCTTAGTGCTAGGCGTAGTTGCCGGGAAAACTCTAAATAGCTATACTATTATTACACAGTTGATATGAGTTTATGAAAGGAGACTTACAGTGAGCAGCCCCACAATACAGTTATATACATATGAAAGCGGTAAATGAAAGCGTATAAACACTTACTCGGTTGTAGAGCTTCCATGCTGTTTTGTTAGTTGTTCAACAAAGAAAGATTGAAAACAACAGTATATTCAAAATCAAAGGAGAAAGTGCTTTGAAAGAAAAATTGGGGCTTACAGCTCAAGGAGAGGCCTAGGGTTTTTACCAATGATCGCACTATCGTTTTGTACAGAGGGGCTTATACAAGTGACTGAGGCCAAAAAGGATTTCTGCACAAAGGGGTGGGTCTTACACTCTGTCAAGAGGCCCAAAAGGTTTTAAAGAAAAAGAGTGGGGCTTATAACACTAGGGTAGGCCCATATGATTTTTCGTTTGAAATGGCGATCGCGCCGAGATTTTGAAAACGCAGTGGGTCTTATACAATGACTGAGGCCCAAGATAATTTGGTTTTCAAAAGGGGTTGGGTCTTACACTCTAATAGAGGCCCAAAAGTTTTGAATGGGTCTTATAGCTCGAGGAGAGGCCCAGGGTTTATTTTTAAACGGGCGACGATCGCGCTGAACTTTTCTTTTAACGCAGGGGGACTTATACAATACCTGAGGCCCAAAATTGTTTTGGTTAAAAGGGGATTGGGTCTTACACTCTACCAAAGGCCCATGAGTGTTTGAAAATGATTGATGAGGGTGAAAATCAAAGAAACCCTAATTTGTTATTCTTTTAAATGTAAATATTAAAAGAAAATCAAGGAAAAATACCAAATGAATTTGAATAAACCACTTGTGATTTTTGTTTAAGGTTTGAAAATGAAGTTGTGCCAGAGCTTCAAGATCGAACATCATAATTCTTCTCCGTATCGTCCAAAGATGAACGGTGTTATTGAAGTAGCCAACAAGAACATTAAGAAGATTGTGCAAAAGATGGTTGTGACGTACAAGGATTAGCATGAAATGTTGCCTTTTGCTTTACATGGGTACCGTACTTCAGTGCGTACATCAACCGGGGCAACTTCGTTTTCACTTGTGTATGGTATGGAAGCAAGATCCCTTCTCTGAGGGTTATGATGGATGTGAAGCTAGACAAAGCTGAATGGGTCCGAACAAGATTCAACGAGCTGAGCCTTATTGAGGAAAGAAGAATAGCAGTTGTATGCCACGAGCAGTTATATCAGAGGAGGATGAAGAAGGCATTTGATCAGAAAGTGCATCCTCGTTGTTTCTAGGCTGGTGATTTGGTGTTGAAACAAATTCTTCCTCCACAGACAGATCACAGGGGCAAATGGACCCCAAATTATGAAGGCCCATACGTTGTTAAGAAGGCTTTCTCTGGCGGAGCCTTGATGCTTTCAACTATGGACGGTGAAGAATTTACATCCCCTGTGAACTCAGACGTAGTTAAAAAATACTTTGCATAAAAGAGACCCACTGGACAACAAAAAGAATAAGTCCAGGCAAAAAAGGGCATCCCGCCGAACCATAAAAATAAAAAGGTTCGAGCAAAAATTAGGGATAAAAAAAGAAAAATGAGTAAACCCGCTAAGTTGAAAACCTGAAAAGGCAACTTAGGCAAAAAAAAGGATATCCCAGTGGATTGAAAACCCGTAAAGGGCGATCCAGGAAAAAGTTAGGGATTAAAGCGAAAGGCTACGATCTGAGTAATCTGTACCTCATCTCTTTTCAACATCTGGGAATCTCAAAGGATAGGAATCAATACAATCACCCTTCTCGGAAAGCAGAGTATTCAGAGCGTTTTGAAGACATACAGGTCATAGCAGAATTGAAACTCAATGTCAATCCGTTTTTTACATTGCCACTAGCGTTGTTTCTTTTCTTTTTATGCAATTACCTCTTCCTAGGAATTGCTTTCTGATGTAAATGCCTATTTACGGGTCAATTCAATCAATAAATTCACTTTCATTCAAATAGCTTTCTCTTTTGTTTTCATTTTACTGTTTTGTTTGCGAAAAACGTCTGAATTTTTGATAAACATTGCATTTGAAAACAATAAAGCTCCACAAGATCATGCGTGAAAACATTTAAAATTGATTTGAATGTTGAGTGTCCTTGGGTGGTAAATTCAGACCATATAATACCCCGGGGCACAGGTGTGTATGTTTTTGTATTTGCAGGCACATGTACTCGTACTCAATGGTCAGTGTGCAAGTCAGAGACCATTTTCCTCTCACAGTAATGGTGGCATCGTTCATATATGAGAATGAATATCTCCCCAGCAGAAATGACCAAGGTCGTATCTTCCTCGGAAGAGGTTATGTCTTCTCATTATCCTCCCAAGCGAGAGTCCAGAGATATGGTTTCCCTAGTCAGAATTGGATTTGTCTTTTCTCCAGTAAGAGTTCAAGCCCCGGACAAGGTAAGTATGATATGTCTTGCTCTCCAAGCAGGTTGGCATCCCTAGTAAGAGGCTCGTTTGACCTCCCGTCTCCAGTAGGGTTTCTCTCCCCACAGAGTACTGGTGCATAGTCTTCTCACCAAATTAACAAGCATTTCCTTCCTCAGCAAAGGTTTGTTTGATCTCCGTTCCCCTAGCAGCCAGGTCAGAAGGTTGTTATTTCTCAAGCTAAGTCCTATGGTTATAGGACTTCCTCAAGCAAGACTTGTTCTAGTGATGTCTTTCCAGCCAAGTCATCGTTCCCCGCGATTCAGAGTCCAGATGTATCAACATTTCTCCCCAACCAAGTTGTTGATCTTTTTCCCCACAGAAAGTCAGGAGATCGGATCAGTGATCACTCCCTCAGAAGAATTACTAATAAATATTCCCAGCAGAGGATTCTCTTGCATCTTGCATATAGTAATCATAGCATCTTCAAAATGCGTAGCATTTCCATTTCGTATGGAGCATTACGCCATAGAAAAATTCAAACATATGCATTCGAAGCATAAGCCAGGTTTGGATATTATCATTGTCAGACGTCCCCAACAGAAAGTGGTTTAACCCAGGATGATCATTCCTACTTTATCCCCGGTAAAGTCGCGAATGAACCCATTCATCTTACTGATATTCCCCGACAGATTCGTTTGTTCAGGCTTCTTTTTTCCCCAACAGAAAATGATGTAACTGTAGCCCCACGTAGACACTTGAATCAATCCTTAGGGTAGTAAATCTTACCCTTTTGATCTTCATTCCCTAGCAGAGTCGTCTGACTAGGATTCCATTATCCCCTCAAAGTTGTACCAAACACCCATTGTCCACGGTTTGGATGCGTTAATCTAGATCTTTTCGAGACACCATTTTTTCAACATTCGTCCGTGTTTGTTTCAGTTTCATCAATACTTGTTCGTATTGATCCTTAATCTTAGACACTCGTCCGTGGTCTTTCGACACTCGTCCGTGTTTTTTTCAGTTTCATCAATACTCGTTCATATTGATCCTTGATCTTAGACACTCGTCTGTGGTCTTCCAACACTCGTCCATGTTTGTTTCAGTTTCATCAATACTCGTTTGTATTGATCCTAGATTTGTGGACACTCGTCTATGGTCTTTTGACACCCGTCCGTGTTTGTTTCAGTTTTTCCAATACTCGTTCGTATTGATTCTGGATTCTTAGCCACTAGTCTATGTTCTTTCGATGCTCGTTCGTGTTCGATTTTATTTCCTCAATACTTCATCCTTATTAATCTTAGACACTCATCCGCGCTTAATTTAGTTTCATCAATATTCGTCCATATTGATCTTAGATGCTTGTCCGTGTTTCTTTTGGCTTCTCCAACACTCGTCTGCATCGATATCAAGCACTTATCTGTGTTTATCCCCAGCGCAATTAAGCACCTGTCCGTGTTTGTTTCGCTCTCTTCCAATACTTCATTCGTATTGATTTTTGACGCCCGTCCATGCTCATGGTTTTCTACCTCTTATTACTTGTTCCCCAACGGAGTCGTCCCTCCCCTCGTAGGTTGCAAACTTTGTGTAGTTATTTTGGTATTCAATCTCCTTTCTAACACTCGTCCGCGTTCATCTTTCCTTGATACACGTAAGTATCATCTTTCGATACTCGTCTGTGTCGTTAACCGAATCACTCGTTCATGTTTGTTCTCATTCTTTGACACCCGTCTGTATCTTCTTTCGATACTCGTTCGTATCGTTAATCCAGACTACGTCTACGTCTTATCCCGTGATTTTAAACACCTATCTGTGTCGTTTCATCTCCCAAGTAGATTTTTCAATCTCACCTACCTTTTTATCCTCAGTAGAGTTTTACACCCATCAGATTTTCTACCCTTATTTATACCCACAAAGTGCAAATTTTCTGTATCCTTTGGTATTCAATCCCTATTTACCTCGAATGTGTGAAAGTCGATGCTCTCATCCCTTCAGGTCCACAGTTGATTGAATTGGGGCAGCTATAACACCCTAAAATTTTCCCTCTTATTTATACCCAATAATTGGCTTATGCTTCACATTTCATATGCATTTAGGTCATAAGCATCACACATGCATCATTGGTCTCCCCAAGGCATGGTATTAAGGGTTCCTTCATCATTGATTGATAAAAGCAAAGAGAATGGGATATGCTCAATCACTCAAGCCACAAAGGCTCTTCAAGACTCAAGACACCTCATTTGGTTCACCATTTCATCAAAAGATTGAGATTGGCAAGAAACTTGAAGAGAATCACTTCCTCCTATCTCTTGATCCTCCAATTAGGGTTTTGATCATCTGAGTATATGACAACTCCATTGAACAAGAATCTTGAAGCCTTGATACCATCTCATCACCTACAACATCTTGGTTTAAGAGGATATCCATTATCTCCAAAGGAATTAGGGTTTTGAACATTGATCAGTATCTCCTAACCTTCAAGGCCAAAACTAGGGTTTTACCTAAAATCAGTTTATTTCTGATTGTTTGGACAAAGCTTGATTCCATGGCTCTCTATATGTTCTCAAGTATCTAGAGGTGGATTATGGACCATCAATTTCAGTCAGAAAGATTTCAATTGGATAGATGGTTGAGAATCAGACAAATTGGGAATAAAGTCAACTGTTCAAATATGGTCAATGGGTTAGATTTGATCAATAAATATCAAAGGAATCATGAAAAATCAAGAATTATGGAATGTTAACCAATTTGGAAAATTAGGGTTTTAGAAACTTTCCATTTTGGGAAAGTTTTGTAAGGTTTGCAGCCAACTTCATGGCCAATTTTCATCATGATTCAAGCTTCATTTCAACTTTTACTAAACATGAAAGTTGTAGTGTGTATTCCAAGCTTTCCAACCATATAAAGAATGATCCATTTGGAGGTGTAGATCAAAAATTGTGATCAATCAAAGTTGAGACATCGAAGTTATGAAAAATGGAAATAACTTAGAAATTTTTTGGCATGTTAGGCAGTTTGTGTCACACCACTTTCTTGCCAATTTTTCATGATGTTTAAGGCTTCAATTCAACTTTCATCCCACATCAAAGTTGTTGTATCAAGTGCCCTCTTCAATTTGGTACCAAGAACATGAAGATTGGGTTAAAATCCAAAGAGATGTGATGCTGCAAAGTTGTGACCATCACATTGCTAAAAAATGAAATAACTTAGAAAGTTCTTGGCAATGCATGGCAGCTTGTAACATGTGACTTTCATGGCCATTTTACAGTGTGATCTAGACCTCCATTCCACTTGAGTCAAACATCAAACATGTTGTATGTAATGCCACCTTTTCAAAGCACCAAAAACCATTCATTTTGATTCAAAATTCATCAAGATACAATGCTTCAAACTCCATGCCATGAATATGTTTGTCAAATTCATGCCATGACTAAACTTGTGTACCAAACCAATGTTATTGCTGCAGCCTGACCTCATGCGCATAATGTCATTAAGTTACCCTATTTGCCCATGCAAAACCTTACAAACCATTTACATAAATGAACATTACTTCATATGCCATGAAAGAGAAATCCAAACTTGTCATGTAAGGTTTGCATTCTGCTTGTACCAGAATCTCATTACCATCCAACATACCATCATCACCACATCCTTATCAATGACATCATAAACCATACAACACACTCAACAAAACTCTTAACCCGTGTACACCAAAACATAACTCTCATTTTGCAACTTTCACCAAACCTTGCTTAACTAACTTTTAACCATGGTAACACACTAACCTTCATGTAAACCATCCATATAAGAGCTCATAAACCTTCTAACAGAATTCAGTTACTTCACATTTCACCAAAATAGATCAGAAAATCATATCTCACACCCTCACATTCAGATCATCGAATCTCCCTCTACTTGGAGTTTTTGCCCAAAATCTATCCAGAATCTTCATCTACCTATGGGATTCTAGCTTCTGTATGCAAAAAATCTCATCTAGAATCACCATAGCCTTACCTAAAGCTTCATCAAAGTTCTTCATCAAGCTGTTTTTTTTTTCAAGAAACAAGGGTTTTTTAGGCATTTATTTTGCCTTCACCGTAGCTCCCAAGGTTGATCAGAAGATAGTAGGAAGTATTAGGGTTTCTAGCGTGTGGAGAGTGATGCTCAAACAGGTTTGAATATTGAATTTCAGCATCATCATAGAGATGTCATATGGACTAGAATCATGTAGGTAGCTTGCATCCGAAGTCCTATGATCATAGGCAATGTTTGGTGGTTGAATTAGGGCAAGATGTGAGGTTTCAAGAATCTCAAATTTAATTTATTTCGTTCGAATCTCTTAATGTAGTGATTGTATGGAATTTTTGAGTTCGGATTAGGAACCAGCATGAAAAACTGAGTGGAACTATGACCGTCTTGTTCATTTCTGGAACATGTCGTCTTGACCCATGGTGGCTTCCAACCAGAGAATGTCTCCGGTGTCTGGGGCATTCAAACCCTAGTCCACCCTAGTCAACGTGCAGGCGTGGCATAGCATGATTGGGCCATGTAATCACCTTCAGATCCACCTGTGTAAACCCTCGCCCGCGTAGGAATTTATTTGAATCCCTCTAATACCAGCGTGACAATGCATTAATGAGTGGCCATGTAATACACCACATGCTCAAACTTTTCCTTTTATTTCTTTTTCTATTTTCTGAACAAATAAATAACCAAAATGCACATGGGCCCAGTGCATCCTTGCTATGCGCACCCCCATATCTGGGCCAAACACAATCTGAATTGAGGATTTACTAATGTCACACCCCCTGGTCCTTGGATGTTGCTTTTTGATCATGACTCACATGATTCCTTTGAACCCTAAATTGCTTACCCGATATTACTCGATGCTTGCTTAGGTGCTTTAGTTTGATGATGCATTTATGCAACCCTCTTTGGGATATTTTTATGCATCATTTCACATGGGGTTTAGCATGAAGTAGAGCCTGTTCACATTAGTTTATAGGTCATTTCACATGCTCCTAATTGATGTTATGCTTTCACAAGTTTGAACACGAATAAGCATTCAACTTTGTTGCCTTGCACTTGAACTTTGGTGTGTCTCATTTGACCAATACTTTTGATATTCAAATGTGCAAGTTCACATGCCATTTACCACTTCCCTATATGTGTGAACACTTGATTGACTTGACCTTGGTGTCATACCCAAAATTTTGACCACCAAGATTTCCCATCATTGTGCAAATTGTTACCACAATATGGATGTACCTTCATGCCTCATCAATCTCCTCAAATATAGTTGAGCTTTCACTACAATAAAGAATTAGGGTTTCAAGCCCTCGCAGAGCACTTAGACAAAGGATCAATCAAGAAATGACATGATCTTCAACCTGTATAACCTCTCAAACACCTATAAAGGACCAAGAGGTCTCCCACATCAAGAATCAAGCACCAGAGTGCAACATTCCAAGTGGATCAAGCCTCAAGATCGACAGTGTCACCAAATTAGGGTTTTGGTCGACCAAGGCCTCCAGAGGGAAATTTTCCTTTGGGAATGAGCCAATGCTTCAAAGCACAACCCAAGATACTCCAAGGGGCCTCATAAACCCAATCATCAAGTTAGTTTAGCCTCAGGGGATGCATTCTTAAAAAATCATGAATTAGGGTTTCTTGACCTAATTCACCCCTAAGTTGACTTTTAGAGCAAAGCATGAGCCAAAACCTCAAGACATGATTTGAGGGCCTTAAATACACCACATTAATCCATTTGCAACAATGTATTGATCCAAGAATCTTGATTCACAAGTTTCACTTTCATCTGGACCACAATTAGGGTTTTGTAAGAAAAGTCAACTGTACCTTTGACTTTTGACCAAGACATGCTCCCAAACCTTGGGACATGATTCAATATACCCTATAACACCTATGGAGTCCATCCATTAGGTTTGAATTAGGTCAAGAACTTGATTTCACAAAGGATTGTACAGTTTAGATTTCATCCGATAAAAAGTCAACTGTGCACAAAATCAAGTTTGACTTTTTGGAATTTTTCACAAATATGGTTCCCCTAAGTCAAAAATAATGTTAATGTATGGTATTGATCATCATTCATTAAGAAAAACTAAGAAAAGTGAGGTTTCTTGCAAAAGGGGCAATCATATGAAACTAACATTTTTCTAAGTTATGGAACAAAAGTGATTTTGGTACAAACTTCCAAGGATCATAACTTGAGATCCAAGCCGCCATTTTCGGTGATCCAAAGCCTGATTTGTAGGTATTCCGACATTCTACAAAAGCTTCAACTACAAGAAACTCCAATTCTTCATGTACTTTAAGTTATGGAGTGATCAAAATGGCAAAAATGAAGAAAATGACACTTTTCCAACACTTAGTGAAAATCTGCCTAAGTTACCAGCCTTGGACATCAATGTTCATGAGTATTTTTCAGTTGGATTCAAATAGTTTCAAAACAAAATATGATCCCACATGTCTTGTATCATATGAGGGATTTCTAAAAAGCACAAGAGCCTCCCATAACTCAACCTGAGCAGGGAGATATGATCCCCTCAAAATCACCATTCCAACTATCTTGTACAAGGCAGATTTTGGCATTTTGCTCGATTTGAGAAATTTGGACAACTCCAAGCCATATCATCCACTTGGACACATCAGAGGATGAAATCAAAGGGGCATAGACTGAGACATTCCTAACTGAATGAGTCAAGATTAAGCTCTGAATCAAAGGACCATATGCCTGTGCCCTAACCTCAAGTCAATAGCTATAGGAGACTAAAGATTCCATTTATCCACATTGGCCAAAGGCTTGCTACAGCTGCCATTCACTATTGCTGCCAAAACAAACTTGCTCTACTATAAATAGAGCTTATTTGTGCTCAGTTTGAGTACACCAAAGCACTACAACACTTGCTTTCCTCAAAATCTCTCTCTTTAGGCCAAAATGCCTTCTTTTGCAAGTCATCTCTGAGTTTTTGAGTTAGAGAGCAATTCCCTCATCTGGAACACCATTTGAGAGAGTTACTATATTGGTCACTTTTACCACTTTTGCAAGAAAAGGCCTATTCTTGTTCCTGAGGATTCCAGCTGGCTTTGATCATCCTAAAAGCTTCTAAGGGATCAATCAAGAGTGTTCAAAGCATTGGATCACTTATGGAACAAGGAACTTGGCAGATAGCACAAGGAGCTCCAAGAGGTAAGTGCATCACAACTTAAACTCTTTAAACCATGCATTGCTTTGAGGTCCATTGATCATGGACCTCTCATACATATCATATGTGTTGTGTTTGAACCAATTTATCATGCTATTACTGCCTGTACCTTGAGATAGCATAGAACATGCAAAATTTGGCCTATTTTGAAATCACTATCGAATTTTAAAATGGAAACATTTTTTGAAAATTCCAAGGACACCATTGGATTCCTCATGAAATTCTAGGTCAAATGCACCTAAATTTTGTCCCAATCCATGGAGAAATGAGAAAGTTAGAGGCTTCATGCAAATTTCCAAAACTAGGCCTTGCATTGGGCAAGGGGCAGGCATGGCGCCTTGGCCAGGCCTAGAAACTTGGCACCCCATATATGTTCATGGGGTGGTTTTGATACACGGATGTATCACCACCCCAGTGATAGCGCACATGTGTGTTTGGCTATGAGGTCGTGGGTTCAACACCCACCCAGACCATTTTATCATTTTGCCATTTTTTGCTATTTTTGATATTTTTATGGTTTTTTGTTAATTAATTCCTAAATTAATTTCTCTCTCAATTTTAATTATTTTTTATTGGTTCTTTTTTTTTAAATTCTCAAAAATGTTAAAATATTTTATTCCATAAAAATTTCTCAAAAATATTATTTATTTCATATATTTAGTATTTTTGTAAAGAATTATGTTTTATTTGTTGTTTTTAACACTTAAAATATTTCTTTCTCTTGATTTTTTAAACTTCAAAGGGTTTTCAAATCATGCTATGAATAAAACATAATTTTTCAAACATTAATCCAAGATCACCACTTGTTTTTCACACATGTTTGATAATTTTGATCATTTTAATTGAATTTTTATTCAATAAAAATGCATTTTAAAATCAAATTAGGGTTATGATTATTCTCACCCTCACAAATCTGTTTTCAAAACACTTTTGGGCCTCTAATAGAGTGTAAGACCCATCCCTTGTGACACCAAATAATTTTGGGCCTCAGTCATTGTATAAGTCCCTACGTGATTTTCAAAACGACGGTGCGATCACTGTCTTTCAATGGGCCTCTCCTTGAGTTGTAAGCCCCATCTCTTGTACAAAAATAAACTTTTGGGCCTCTAATAGAGTGTAAGACCCAACCCCCTTTGTATCTAAATAATTTTATGCCTCAGTCATTGTATATGTCCCACTGTGTTTTCAAAAACCTCGGCGCGATTGCCGTTTTCAAACGAAAATCATTTGGGCATCTCCTTGAGTTGTAAGGCCCATCAATTGTATAAAATCATTTGGGCCTCTCCTTGAGTTGTAAGACCCATCCCTTTGCAAATAAAACTTAATTTGGGCATCAGTCATTGTATAAGCCCCAGTACAATTTTCAAATCAACGGTACGATTACTGTTTTTCATCTGGGCCTCTCCTTGAGTATAAGCCCCAACAGTATTTTCAAAAACAACTTCCTTTTTGATTTACGTTCAAATTCATAGTTGTTATCAAAACTTTCTTTAATTTCTTGAACAACTAACCTTACATCTGTTACAATGGAAGCTTGCTCGCCTGTAAGTTTTAAACAGCTTTTTTTTACATACTTGCACATATATATATATATATATATATATATATATATATATATATATATATATATATATATATATAATTGTTTGTGCTGGAAGCTTGCTCACCTGTAAGTCCTCCTACCCTCTTTTACATACAGTATATATTTCATCTGTACATATATACCTGTATATTATCTACTTAGAGTTTTCCCCGACAATTAAGTCTAGAACTAGATAAAGCCAGTGGTCACTCTTTCAACAGTCAAAACTAGTTCCCCATAGGAATTCCAGATACAGTCTTGTCGTTTTTTGGGCTTAAACAATATGGAACAAAGAGAAAGGCATTATTCCCGTTGAAACTTTTCTCAGACTGTCACTATTATAAAATTGTCAAAGAAGTTTATTCCCCCAGAGATGATTAACTCCCGATGAAACCTCTCTTGAATTTCTTCAAACCCTAGAACTCTTCACTAAAGAAAAGATTATTCCAGGTGAAACTTTTCTTGAACTTTTCTTAAGTTTGGATCCACAGGCTTCCTAAAAGCATCCCCGCCTCCTCTTGGGCTTTATACAAGGACCCTCCGGCTTCTTAGAAGTTCTCATGCCTTCTCTTGGGCTTAATACAAGGACCCTGAAGACCTCTTAAAGGTATAGGACAGAACTTAGTCATCCTTTGTTAGAGAAGTCTTTCCAAAGAGTTAAAACCTTGGACAATTTAGGGTTGATACTCATCCCTGAAAATAGTCAGCCTCCTCGTGGGCATCATACAAAGACAAACTCTTCCATACTAGTAGACTTGGACATTCTAATCTCCTCTTGGATCTCAAAGACATTCTCAAGTTCCCTATGAATACAGGAGAAACCTTGATCATTCGATCAATCTCCAGTAGAGTTAAAATCCTCACAGGATCTAAAACTCAATCTTTATCTTAAATTCCCCCAGCTAGGGTCATATCATCATCAAATACTAGCCTATTAGAACCTCAAGGCATCTGATACCTCAATTCTTCTGTAAACTGTAACACCCCGATTTAATTTAATTATTTTTCGTGATTAAATTGAATAATGTTGTGTATGTTGTGTATTGGTGTGTTTTGGTTAAGGTTGGGTTACCCTTAGGGTGGGGTAGTGCCCTTAGAATTATAAAAGAATAAGGTATCGGGGGGAATGGTTAGTTGGCTAATATTATTATTTTAGATTTTTTAGGAATATTGTTATTATTAATTAATTGGTGAAATAATAATAATAATAATAATAATAATAATATTTGGACAATAATAATAATAATAATAATAATAATATAAATAGGAAAGGGATGAGAAGAGGAAAAAGTTTTGGTACGTGTTTGGAAGAGAAAGAAGAAGAGCAGAGCTAGGTCAGAGAAAGGAGGCTCCATTGTTGAGGGAAGAATTCAAGAATTCTAAGGTAAGGGTGGGGCTCTCTGATCTTTTAAGGATGCATATTGTTTGTATGAGGGTAGAAAATCATTAGGATCCCCCTTTTGGATTGTCTGTGTATATTTGGGAATTGGGATTGTGTATGTCAAAGGGATAAAAGGAAAAATTGATTGATTTAGTTGTGAATCTGTGCATATAATTGTGTATATGAATTGCTATGGTTGTATTTGTATGATTGGGTCTGTTTGTGGGCAAAATTGGGGAAAATGGGGACTGGAATGGTGCTGATATCGCATATGTAGAATTGCAGAATCGCGATGTTCGCAAAGCGAACAAAACATTCGCTCGTAAAGCGAATGGGGCAGCGAATGAAGGAATAGTTGAGGGAGTCTGAGATGTGTTGAGGGAAGCTAGTTCGCTGGGCGAATGGGTAGCGAGCAGAGAGGAAAAAGTGTGACTCTCTGGTTTTTGTATGGGAAAGGGGTGTTCGCTGGCAAGTTCGCTGGGCGAACATCTAGCGAATGAGAGTTTGCTGAGCGAACTCAAGGCGAATAATGGCAGTGCTGAATTTCTGCTGCACAGACCGATTTTTTCTAAACTTCGAAAATTCATAACTTTTAGTCCGTATGTCCGTTTTAGTCGCCGTTCGAAGCGTTGGAAAGTTGGGTTCATATAATTTTCGTTAAAATTAATTTCAAAACCAGAACTGCAACCCTTTTATGCTTTAATTGGATTTTGTGTATGTTGTTGTGTGTTGTAAGTGGAGATGATGGATTCGTTGGTGTGTATGTGTGTTATCGTTGTAGATTACTATTGTTGGCAGGTATAGACTGCTTGTTGTATCATTGTATTATGATGTGTTGACGTGTTTATGGTCATATGCATTTAATTGTTGTTGTATTTGTCATGGTATGTTGTTGTTGTGTGATGTCGTTGTATGCATGACATATTGCATAAGTGTGGGATAAGTCGTGGGCCCATGTAGGGTGTGAGCGTCTTATCTGGATTCTTTAAAATAGAATCATCGTGTCGATGTCATTGTTGTTGTTGAGGTAATTGTGTGCCCATGTGGGGTGTGAGCGATTACAGGTGATCGTGTGCCTATATGGGGTGTGAGCGATCACGAATGTCGTGTGCTCATGTGGGGTGTGAGTGACTATTATGAAATCCCGACAGGGATTATGACCATGAAACAGGGGTCGAATTGGTACCACATGCATTGAGTTGAGTCGTGGGTCTCATTGCATTGCATTATGTATGTTGATTATCTGTTGTGTTAGAAATGCTAGTTGTGTTGATGTTGTGGTGATAGGGTAGATTATATAATGTTTTTACGCTTTCATACTTATACTATGCAATTCTTATATTGATTTGAGAATCTCACCCCTTCTATTTGAATGTTACCTCTATGTGGGTAACGTCCAGATAAGCAGGAGTAGTTTGGAAGTGGAGTTAGCGAAGACGAGGTCTTCTCTTTTGTGTTATCGAGTCGCGTCTGCTCTAATTGTAACACCGGGTTGTCGGAACGCTTAAAGTCTTTTATTTTGTTATGTATTATTACTATTTTATCTAAAAATGTTTATGTGTGATTAAACATGGTATAATTTTCGTTGAATTTCTGCCGCTGTGTGAATGCTTAAATAATATGTTTTAATTACAATATGGATGTGTTGTTTATCGTAAGCAAGAAAAGTTGAGTAGTGAAAGTAGCATCCTAAATCCATGTATGTTATTTTACTCTGATATGTTGTTATTATATGTCGCGGGGGTTTAGGGTGTAACATAAACCCTCAGTAAGAGTTGATTCCCTGACTTAGACCTGCCTTTGGATCTCAATAATCCTCAGCAGAAGCCAGCCTCCTCTTAGGCTTTGTATAATGATTTTTCCTCAGCAGAGAATTAGCCCCGAAAGCACCCTTGTGTTGAGTCCATCTTCTTTCTTAAAACACTCTCTTGTTGAGTTAACCCATTTCAGCCTCAATCTTGGGCTTTGTACAAGACAAACAAAGTACTCTCTTGTTGAGTCAATCACCTTTCCACACTCTCTTGTTGAGTTAATGGTACAAAACATAAATACTCTCTTGTTGAGTCATTCCTTTTAGCCTCAATCTTGGGCTTTGTACAAGACATATATAAACTTTCTCCAACAAAGTCAAAATCTTCATAACCCTCTCTTAAGCTCTGGATAAATATCATCCCAGCGGAGTCAATTCCTCCCAGCCTTCTTTTAGTCTTTGAGAATTAATATCCCTAAACAGGAGTAAATATCGCCTTTCAGCCTCAATCTTAGGCTTTGTACAAGACACCCATAAATACCCTTCAGCCTCAATCTTGGGCTTTGTACAAGACACATATAAAATCTCTTCAGCAGAGTCAATCTCTTTTTCAGCCACAATCTTGGGCTTTGTGCAAGACAGATAAAACCTCTCACCAGTAGAGCCAGTTTCCCCTTTTAGCCACAATCTTGGGCTTTGTACAAGACAGACAAAATATTTCCTCGAAAAAGTCAACTTTCAACCTCCTCTTAGGCTTTGTATAAAGATATCCCCGAAAGAGTCAATTCTCTTTAAGCCTCAATCTTGGGCTTTGTACAAGACAGATAAATACTCTCTTGTTGAGTCAGTCTTTTCTAGCCTCCTCTTAGACTTTGTATAAGGACTTCCCCAGTGGAGTCAATCAATCTCTTAGCTTCAACCTTGGGCTTTGATCAAGGCAGATACAAAAATCAACATCCCTTCAGAGGAAATCAAGAACTCTCTGTAGGAAAACATTTCTCTGTATATCACTCATCAAAACAGATAAAAACAAACAAACCTTAATCCCACATAACTGCTATAAGTGGCACACTTGTTGATTCAAATATCCAAGTTGTAGTCCATCTCTTATCCTAGTAAATCCCTTTCTTTCATCTAATTGCTGTAAGTTGCAAGCCTCTGG